>CAKJTW010000096.1:5493672-6959844 GCA_917880005.1 Nanger dama | reverse complement strand
GGAATTTGCTCAGCGTTGAAATGTTCTTTTGATGAGGTAGAGAGGAGAAAGTGTTCTCCCCATCCTATTCCTCCGCCATCTTTTTCCCCCTCTGAATACATGTTTTTTTGTGTTAAATCTTCTTCGAGTTATGATGGAGTTATATCCCTGTAAGTCCATCGTAAGTTGAAAATACTCAAGTCAAAAATGAACTTAACAAACCTCACTTACAGAATGTCATGACTTTACGCTGCCTACGTTAAGTGTGCTCAGAACACTGACCTGAGCTGGCAGTGGGCAGAATCATCTAACGCAAAGCCTATGTAATGAGTGTTGAATGTCTCATACAGTTTATCAAATACTGTACTGACAGATACAGAATGGTTGTAAGTGTGTCATTTGTTTACCTTGTGATCCTGTGGTGACTGGCGGCTGCATTCGCTGCTGCTGTCGGGCATCCCAAGGGAGCATTGTGCTGCATATCACCAGCTCAGGAGAAGAAACTAGGGCTTTCCCTGTCCTACCACCAAAGAGCTGATTATTAAGCATTTACTAAAATCACTGCAGATGGGGATTGCAGCCATGAAATTAGAAGACGCTTACTCCTTGGAAGAAAAGTTATGACCAACCTAGATAGTATATTCAAAAGCAGAGACATTACTTTGCCGACTAAGGTCCGTGTAGTCAAGGCTATGGTTTTTCCTGTGGTCATGTATGGATGTGAGAGTTGGACTGTGAAGAAAGCTGAGCGCCGAAGAATTGATGCCTTTGAACTGTGGTGTTGGAGAAGACTCTTGAGAGTCCCTTGGACTGCAAGGAGATCCAACCAGTCCATTTTGAAGGAGATCAACCCTGGGATTTCTTTGGAAGGAATGATGCTAAAGCTGAAACTCCAGTACTTTGGCCACCTCATGTGAAGAGTTGACTCATTGGAAAAGACTCTGATGCTGGGAGGGATTGGGGGCAGGAGGAGAAGGGGACGACCGAGGATGGGATGGCTGGATGGCATCACTGACTCAATGGACGTGAGTCTGAGTGAACTCCAGGAGATGCTGATGGACAGCGAGGCCTGGTGTGCTGCGATTCATGGGGTCGCAAAGAGTCGGACATGACTGAGCAACTGATCTGAACACATCAGTGGTTATAGTCAGTAAAGACCATATACTATTTTGCTGTCTTCTATTTTATACTGTATAACATTTTATATATTAATACTATTTACTAATTTATAGTATATAGTATTTTATGTGTGTGTGGGCTTAGTTGCTCAGTCATGTCTGACTCTTTGTGATCCCACGGACTGTATGTAGCCCGCCAGGCTCCTCTGTCCGTGGGATTCTCCAGGCAGGAATACTGGAGTGAGTTGCCCTGCCTTTTCCCCACCCATGGCTCAAATGCAGGTCTCTTGTATTGCAGTCAGATTCTTTGCTGTCTGAGCCACCAGGGAAGCCCTTATTTTATAGTACCCCAAAAATGAGAGGTTCAAATGCTGCTTCATTGCTCTATACCGTCAGAATTAAAAAAAAAAAGCACACTTTTTTTTTACATTTGCTTTATGATCATTTGCTCTTTAATATGACTCACCATATGGTATGACTCACCGTAACTAGATATAATTAGACATATATTTAGCTTCACATTTATAATCTATATGACTGTGGCATATAGTGGTGAACTTTCGAGAAGTTGACTACTACACAGTTCTTGGTGATGGTCTTTGACTTAATAATATTTATAGGTTTAATCTCAGTGCATTTTTATGAAATCCCAGAATTTCACTGTTTGAATTGATTCTGACTTTCCAATCATTGCTTTAAATCTCTTTTATGCTACCTCGACAAATGTGTATCTGGCTTGTCTCAGGAAAAACAAAAATAAAGATCTTACATTACAAGGGAAAAAACTCTCTCCTAAAACAGGCATTACTTTTTATACTCTACTTATCCTTGGTAAAATTTTCCTTTATAAAGCCCAACCTGCCTTTTGAAGCTTCTAACCTATTTGTCCTAATACTGTCTCTAAAACCACAGAATGTAATTTTTTTTTTCTTTTTCATCATGTAGCACTTAACAGATCTGAAGAGAACATTCATACTCCTCCGCACTCTCCCATTCCTCTAACCTAGGCGTCTCCCATTTTTTTCTACCCACCTCCTCAGTTTTTAAAAATTACTGAGAATAAAACTATGACTTAAACCCGTTTACCTCTGAGGATCTGACTCTTAAAGCTTCTTCATAGTGAGGTTTAGCAAAACACAACCAATTCCATGTTACAGTAGCTATTACTTACACTGTGCTTTATAAAATTTTAGAAAGAGGTTCACATACATAATTTTCCTTGTTTTTTTTTGGTCATAAGTCCTTGAGGGCAAAAGGTATATTTTTGTACTGTTTATGGATATGTTTATAGATAAAATACTGTTTACAGACACAATAAATGGAGATTGGAAAAGTTGAAATGCATTGACGAAGGACAGACACATAGAGAGGAAGTAGTGAAGTTAGGATTTGAATCCAATTCTGACTCCAGAAACTTCTTTTCTGTTTACACCTGAGATCTCTGGTCTTAAGGGTGCCTGTTCACCCCTGGAATTGCTTGCAAGGTTTTGTGTTAATGTATATGTGCGTTTTTTTGTGAGGAAAAGATCCTCAGAAGGTCAGATTCTGAGAAGCTTTTCTAACTTTAACAAGGTGAAATATTTTCGTGTTGCCTGTGTCTCTGAAAGTGTGTGTGCGCATGCTAAGTCACTTCAGTCGTGTCCAACTCTGTGTAACCCTATGGACTGTGTAGCCCGCCAGGCTCGTCTGTCTCTCAGATTCTCTGGGCAAGAATACTGGGCTGGGTTGCCTTGCCTTCCGCCCAGGGGATCTTCCCTGACCCAGGTATTGAACCTGTGTCTCTTTATGTCTCCAGGACTGGCATATGGGTTCTTTGTCACTAGTACCACCTGGGAAGCCTTCTCTGAAAGTTTACTCATCGAGAAATTATTTAGAGATAGAATCTTCAGTAAATAAAAGATTTGGCTTTAATACTTCCTGTCTTTTAGAGATACAGCTTTCATTGAGATTCATGTCATCGAGTAAAGATCCTTCCCTTTGGCTGAATCTCTGGGCTGTATTATGTACATATGTATGTAATAAACATCATACATGGGCTTCCCTGGTGGCTCATTGGTAAAAATCCTGCCTGCAATGCAAGAGATGCAGGTTCAATCCCTGCGTTGGGATGATTCCCTGGAGGAGAAAAATAGCAACCCACTCCCGCATTCTTGCTGGGATAATTCCATGGACAGAGGAGCCTGGTAAGCTATAGTCCATAGGGTTGCAAAGAGTAGACACAACTGAGTGCGTGCGTATACACACACCCCTTACCCTTTTTCACTTTTTAGACAATTCCCTGGAAGAGAAAATAGCAACCCACTCCAGCATTCTTGCTGGGATAATTCCATGGACAGAGGAGCCTGGTAAGCTATAGTCCATAGGGTTGCAAAGAGTAAGACAAAACTGAGCACGTGCGCACACACACACACACACACATCTTACCCTTTTTCACTTTTTAGATCTAACCATATCTCTCTCCCTCTCAACCTTTCTCCTTTTCTCTCTTCCTCTCACACACATGCACATTTTATATTCTCTTATTACACTTCCCATTTGTTCCAAATTTTAAAATTTAGAAATAATTTATTGTTTTATAAACAATAAGAAAATAAATTTTGGAAAAATCTGGTTTATGGAACTTGTCTTATTACTTTATTGTCACACCTCATTAAATAATATTGAACTTCTGTCAGAGTTTAATGTGTGCTATCAATTCACTTCGGTTATTTTGAGTGGGGCTGTGTTTTTGTTTATGTAATAAACTGAAAAGTGTTTTAGGACTGTTAGGTATTAACATTAGGTTGAGAGAACTGTGAAATGCTTAGAAGAGGTTACAGTGGGTATAGATGTAGGAACATACGTTTTTTGGAAAAGGAAAGATGAAGGATGTCCAGGATGTTTATTTTCTTGATAAGATGAAAAAGCAGGGTCATCCAGTAAGGGTGAGGGAGAAAGTGGTATAGCTGGGATGCTTAAGAGTGGGGTAGGGTTGATACGATTGTTGTGGAGAAGGGGAGATGAATTATCCAGAAAAATGTGGTTTACTTGCTAAGCAGTGTTGAAGGACCCATTTTTGTTACCCAATATACTTTGTTTGGTATCTGTTTATGGTAGTGGCTAATAAAACACAGAGATGACAGGTAATCGGGCTCTTCCATGGCTGTCTTTATCAGGTGTTTGATGTATGAAAAGATAGAAGGTTGAGTGATGGTATTAGCAGAAGTGGGCCTTGCACTATGCAGCTTGAAATCTTTTATGAATAAGGAGGACAATAAAAATATCACTTTATTATTTTTTTAAAATAAAAATGGTAGTGAAATGGGAGAAAGATAAAGGGCCTATTGATGGGAAGTTATGATGGAGGTAAAGAAGATTGGGTGAGTAGAGTGAGAAGTTCATAGTTAGATGGTAAGTCTGGGCAGGGACTGAGGGGGTGGGCAGCTGTTGCTGGTGGGGTTATCCAGAAGCAGATACTGAAAGAATCACAGGTGCAAGATACCTGATGGGAGTCATCACCTACGAGAGAGTCCAGGGAGGAATCCGGATTAGCAGAGAGAAAAGTGAAATTGGAGACAGCTTCTTGAGAGCCTCTGCAACACAGCAGGGATCAACTGGGTGGGTCTTGCCCCTCAGGACTGTCTTGCACTGAGCTGAAATACCCAGGACTTTATACTTACTCACTGGCTGTGGGCCTCCAGAGGAGGGGCTCTGAAATGGCAGACCCTGAGGTGGCTGGCATCTGGAGCCTGCTGGAGGGTTCCTATCTGTGTCTTCTGTGTGGCCTAAGGTTGAACAGAAGTCACTGGAGGGTGACAGTGTCACAGCTCTCAGTAGCCTTTTGTTTGATGGGCCAAGAGCGTAAATGTTGACATCACCCTAGATACTGGAGGACCTTCAGGTAAGAAGGAGGTTATGGAGCAGAAGTCAGATTCTTAAGTGGTCGGGAAACAAGATAGGTAGGGTGACCCAGCACAGTAGGATGGGCCCAAGAGCCTCAGAATTTTTAAGAAGTTATTTTTCAGATGCTGCAGTTGCAGTGGTCTGGAAGCTGCTTTGGGGTACCACACAGGCTACTCCATCTATCCTCCTGCCTCTGAAGGAGAAAATAACCAGTGCTTCAGAGGCCTGTGCAGAGATGGTGTTCATGGGAGAAAACCAGGGATAACAGAAGTTTTGGAGATTGGAGGAAAGAAGGATCTGAATCTGGAGCAGAGAAATTTGGAGTATTAGAAGGAAGGGAGTAGAGTGGTAACAGATGGTCGCGTCCAAGAGATTGGCTGATGACACGGGAATGAGAGGCGCGGTAGGCTTTGGGCTAGTGGCCTGTGGTTTTGTCGCCTTCCTCTTGGTTGATGGTGGTCCCAGGAGCTGCAGATCCTGCGTACTGCTTGGCAGAGGGATTTGAAGGAGGCTTCAGTTTGCTTTGGAGAAGATAGGAGCGGCATTTTGAAGCAAGACTTAACATCTAGATAAAAATTAGGGAGCGGGTTGTGTTAGAGGTTACTCTGTGTTTTGAAACACAGGATCTATTTGCATTAAATCACATCACTCTCCTTCTCCAGATATTTTAACAACTTCCCATTATGCTTAGGATTTAAAGCATCCTTTGCTTGACATGACCTGCTGCTGTGTGATCTAGCTCTGCCTCCCTCCTCCTCCATTTCATGCTTCTTTTTCATTAGCCTGCTGACCCTGGACTCGATGTTCTCTGCGCTCTGAATGTGCCAAGCTCTTGCCTTAGGGCCATCACACATGTTCTTCCCTCTTAGTTGAACACCCTTCCTCTACTCTTTATGGACCAACTTCCACTCAGCTTTCAGGCTTTGTGTAAGTATCACTCTGTCTGACCTTGAAGTCAATTAGCTGCTAATAGATACTAGAGAGATTATTGTTAAGTGTTAGAGAGAGGTGTCGTGGTCTCTCCTGTTAATTCTGTTCCATTCTCACAACATAGAAAACAATTTGTAATTACATATATATCTGTGTGATAGCTTAATGTCTGTCTCATAATCCTGTGCTCAACTCCGTAAAAGCGTAGCCGTATCTTTTTTGATCACTTTTTCCCCCCTGTACCTAGCACAACAGCTGGTATATAGCAGGTTTTGTAATAATAGTTGAATAGTGAATATTTGGTGCATCCCTATAGTATTATGCTATCTTTAAAATCATGTTCTTAAAGAATAGTTAGTGACTTGGGCAAATACTCAGGATAGACAGTTAGGAGGAGAAAGCTGGCTGGGTCAATATGTACCTGGTTTCAGCACTATGTGCGTGCTTCAGTTGTGTGCTTTTGTGAGGCACTTTAGTGGATTCTCTGTGTAGTGTCGTCCTCAGATTGATATCAGCATGGCCAGATTTCGGGAACTTCGTTTGTCATAGGCTCATAGTTGCTCGTATGTAGAATATGTCCTTTCTACTGACTAAATGTATTATTTAAATGAACTCATATTTTATTTGATTTTCATTTTGTATGCCCAGAAAGGGCTTACTGGGAAGAAAATAGTTGAGTAAAGTCTTGAAAGGAGGTAAGGAAGTGAGCCATTTAATTCTAGTGTGTTACCAGGCAAAAGGAACAAGATGGACAGAGGCCTTGAGGAAGACACATGCGTGGTGTATTCACGAAAGAGCAGGGCAGGCCGTGTAACCCAGAGGGGTGGAAGGACTTGAGCCCAGAAAAGGGGCAGATAGTAGAGAGTCTGCTAGTCATTGAAAGGAGTTGGGCTTTGACTTCAGGTGGAGGAACATTCACTCTAGAGAGAGAAACATTCCAGACAAAGGAGCATACATTTTGAAGAGAGGGAGAACTGGACTGGCCTTGTATTTTACCAGGATCGCTCTGGCTTGAATGTTGAGAATCTCCTGAAAGCGGGCAAGGATGGAGGCACGGAGACCAAGTATGAGACCAGTAGTCAGGAGACAGATGGTGGTGGCCTAGTCTAAAGGAGTAGCGGTGAGGAGGGTGGTGAGAAGTGCTGGGATTCTTTGTTTAGAAGGCTGAATGGCCAGGACTGGCTTGATGGCTTGGATGAAAAGCATGAAGGAAATAGAAGAGGCAGGATAACTCCAAGGTTAACATGAACAACCACAGGATGATGTTACTCTCACTGCTGCCAAGAGCTTGTTTGGTACCTGTGATGTGGTTATGTGTGCTTAGCCACTCAGTCGTGTCTGACTCCCTGCGACCCTGTGGACTGCAGCCCACCAGGCTTCTCTGTCCATGGGATTTTCCAGGCAAGAATACTGGTATGGTTACCTTGTCCTCCTCTAGGGGATCTTCCCGACCCAGTGATTGAAACTGCATCTCGTATGTCTCCTTCATTGGCAGGCAAGTTCTTTACCACTAAGTGTCACCTGGGAAGCCCCATGGTTGGTACTTTAATAAGTACTTGTTGAATGTATTTGCACCTCCCATCTTTTTGTACTAATCTCTCGTTAGTTCTGTATTGTGAGAGTGATGCTTGATGATGTTTTTAAAAAGTTCACACTGAAGCTATATTCGTGGACCACCCATTTCTAGGCCTCATTCATGTTGTCTAGTATCTTCAGAGACTTTTTTTAGTTACCTCTACCTCTCGGCTCCCTCCTGAGCTAAATTGACAAATCATTTTTGGGGGTGCATTTTAATGAAAGACTTGTCAGTATCTTAGACTTTGGGAAAACAACATGTAAAAAGCAGATTCACCGATCTTTGAAGAACTACAAAAGAAAAATATTTTTCCAAGAAGAGATTGTAGCAATAATTTTATATGATGCATTTAGAAAATGTTGATAAGTAGCTCCTTTGTTTTATGACTGAGTCACTATTTTTGATCAGTCAGGTGGAGCATTTATTGAGTACTAATATTAGGAGTCCTGTATTACGTATTATCTTTGCTAATCTATTTTCTTGTATTATTAATATCAAGGCTACTCTGTAGAGGAACAATGTCATGTTTTTTTCTGTCAAACAGCTGGAACTTCACATATCTTCCCTGGCTTCTTTAAGTTGGTTTCCAAAATCAACAGTGATAGGTATATCATTTTGGAATGCTATTTTTCATTCTTTCAGTACAGCTTATAATACCTTTATCTCTAACTTTTGGTGTGTTCTTTCTTATACCTCAATCGATATGAACTTCTTGGTGTCGTGAACTATGTCTTTTAGTTAGATTTATGTCTCCATGAGATCACTCCTAGGCACAAAACTGCTGAATTCCTGACTACAGATTGAACTCAAATAATATTTTCCTATTAAATGAGTTTCCATCAGAATTACTTTTTGAAACCACTGATTATACTGGTTTGTTTAAAGTTCTCATACCTGCTTTGGGGTGAATAATTGAGAAAGGTTAAAATTGCACAGACATGCCATGAGTTTTGCCCATTTTATTTATCCACTTTGGGGAATTCTTGTGATAAGCAAGACAGAATCTAGGATGCTTCAGATAAAAAAGAAAGAGCATAAGATAATCATAATTAGACAGTATAAAAATGTCAGCCCCAAATGATACTAATTATTTTTTCCTGAAGCATAACTAATATCCCAAAGCAAAAGTATAGTTAATTTTCACTTAAAATCCCATTAGAATTAATACATATGGTGATTATAATAATTGGCATAAAGATCTACTTGATGAAGGTATATATATGTTATACAGTGTCAAAAATGTAAATAAAACCATTGAGTGGAATATGTTATAAAGGACATTTTAGATGGAGGATTTTCTCAAGAATACATACTGTGGTTCATTCTCCTTATTTTATTGATAAGACTCAGGTTAAGCAGCTTACTGCCATATAATTACTTGATATCAAACTTGGAAAGAGAACTTCATTCTCATCTCATTTTATAATTTACTATATCAAATTGTGTCTTATTATATATTGTATCTTACTATATCAAGTTAATGATTACCTTTACAATGAGCTGCATTGTTTTTATTTTTTAATTTTTCTTAGATTATTTGTAATCTTTATCTTCAGATAATTACGAAGATTAATTAAAGACCATCAGCCAGTAGTAGGGATATCTGAACAGGCGCCAAAGGAGCTTGCACTGGAAGAACTGAATTCAGAGGGGAAATTATCTGTAGACAGTTCTGTGAAGAGTAAGTTGTGTGGAGACTTATCTTCATAGCACTATGACTGGTACTTTCCCTCTACTTCCCAGGGAAAAAAATTTAAATGTTGGATAAAACACTTAAAAGGGGTTAAGTTGCTTTGATGAGTTGGCAAGTGAGTTAGGATAATTGAAGCAAAACATAAAAGGAATGCAGAAAAATATTAAAGAAAGTACTACCAGGGTAATATTTATCCTGAGGGTATTTGCCAAACCTGAGTGAACTTGCAAGACACAGAATAGAAGCAAAACCCAGAACCTCCCCAACCTGGGGCACCTAATAAACACACCCCCAACCTCTACATAGAGTATATGGGTCATCTAGAAATACAGTCTGTTTTCCATAATCTCTCCACCTACTGGAAGGGACTCATAGGCCAAGAGGGAGGAAAAATTGCTAGCGAAACCAGCTTCATTGCTAAAATATACATCCTCTGGGAGAGGTAAGAAAACTTCAAAGTGAGAAGTTGGTTTACAGTGGGTTCCAGGTTGGTAGTACCCTTAAGTAAACTAGTAGACACTATCGCATGTTTTCTGGTAGAACGTACCCTCTCACCAGGCCTCAAAGAATAAATTTGAGGATAAATTTCTAAGGGAGTGATGTTATGAAACATACATACAGAGTACATATAGGATAAAAAGTTCCAGGAATAAGATTCAGCTGGTAGGGAGTGGGGTGCAGGCCTACTCTGGTGATCCAGTGGTTAAGAATCCTTAGCAGTGCAAGGGAGGTGGGTTCGATCCCTAGTGGGGGGTACTAAGATGCCAAATGCCATGGGCAACTAAGATAAGCCCAAGTGCTGCAACTTAGATGCAGCCAAAAATAAATAAACAAATATTGAAAAAATAACACATTTAAAAAGGAAAATAAGATTCAGCTGAGGTGAGAGACAAAGGAATCAAATCAGCAAAGACTTCAGTATTGTAATTATGAGGCACTTCAGTTCAGTCTCTCAGTTGTGTCCAACTCTTTGCAAACCCATGAATTGCAGCACACCAGGCCTCCCTGTCCATCACCAACTCCTGGAGTCCACCGAAACCCATGTCCATCAAGTCAGTGATGCCATCCAGCCATCTCATCCTCTGTCTTCCCCTTCTCCTCCTGCCCTCAATCCCTCCCAGCATCAGAGTCTTTCCACTGAGTCAACTCTTCGCATGAGGTGGCCAAAATACTGGAGTTTCAGCTTCAGCATCAGTCCTTCCAGTGAGCACCCAGGACTGATCTCCTTTAGGATGGACTGGTTGGATCTCCTTGCAGTCCAGGGGACTCTCAAGAGTCTTCAACACCACAGTTCAAAAGCATCAATTCTTCAGCACTCAGCTTTCTTCGCAGTCCAGCTCTCACATCCATACATGACCACAGGAAAAACCATAGCCTTGACTAGACGGACTTTTGTTGGCAAAGTAATGTCTCTGTTTCTGAATATGCTATCTAGGTTGGTTATAACTTTCCTTCTAAGGAGTAAGCATCTTTTAGTTTCATGGCTGCAGTCACCATCTGCAGTGATTTTGGAGCCCCCCAAAATAAAGTCTGACACTGTTTCCACTGTTTCCCCATCAATTTCCCATGAAGTGGTGGGACCAGATGCTGTGAGGCACTTAATACAGGTTTATATCACAATGTTGTTTTAATTTATAACCTTTTGCTGTAATGGGCTTCTACCTTTCAGATCTTTTTTTGCCTCATTCCAGTATCTGTATATTTTTAATAGCTGCATCATATTCTAGTAATAGATATGATTATCTAATATCTATAAATCTATGTATATAAATGTTTATATCGATTATATACATATTTGTGTATATGTTTGTAATCGGTTCTCTATTCTGCATTTTAAGTGATATTTTTTGAAGTTCAATATAGTGTTTTGTGATAAACATCTTTGTTGGTCAAATCTGAAATTAATCGTGATTTATTTTTATGGAGCGTAGGTGGAAATTTCTAGTAATTTTTAGGGTCTAGTAGTATAAACTGTTAACATTTAGAGTTATGTGCTTTTCAACAATCATGACTGATCAAATGGAAAATTTTAAATTTGAGAATAAGTACAAGATATAATTTTGACAGAAAAAAGTGGAGCAAACATGATTCACTATAAATTTATTCTTTTTCGTAGGTCACTGACATTGAACTTGCTGCATTTAATGCAGGACAGAGGTTAAGATTTCATACATAATAGACTCATTTAAGGAAGCATGATTCTCATTATTTTAATTGTAGATGAATGAGAGTAATGTATTTTTTTAAATAACATTGTATTCCATTAGAGTAAAAAACATGTATTGGTCATTGAGAGCTGCAGGGAATGGAGAGTCTAAATAGGTTGTAAAACACTGATTTTTTTTTTAATCAATTATTGGTTGAGCATTGGGTACGCGCGATCCTATATTGTGCTCTACATAACAATAGACAAACAAAATGCCTCTGGCAGGTCTAGTTCTGAGTGTTGATCATGTCATGCTTCATGTTTAGCTGACTTGAAAGACCAGTTTTGTTTCATTGAGAATATTGCAAGAATTGTTGCTTTGGGTGCCTGGAAAGTTGACTATTGCTGATTAAACCTAAACAGTGACTGGTAAAGTTATTTAAAGCCACCTGTGCTTCAGTCATCCAGATGCTTCCAACGAGCCACGAAATAATGTTGTTTCTGTTTAGATTCCAGCTCTGATTGTCTTTGTCAGTGAGCTAAATGCTACCATGTTGTGCCACTTGTATTTCGACTCTTAATTTGTATTTGAGGAGACCTTTATCTCTCTTAGTGCTGATAGTCATTTTAGGTTA
Organism: Nanger dama; assembly: GCA_917880005.1. NCBI lineage: Eukaryota > Metazoa > Chordata > Mammalia > Artiodactyla > Bovidae > Nanger > Nanger dama. The sequence goes on along the minus strand of CAKJTW010000096.1, from coordinate 6,947,885 downwards.
TTATACTTTATACCTGTCACATCAGGCCCTGCAAAATAATTCTGCTTTCAAACTTTGGGAGTGCTCAGACTTAATCACGTCTCTGAATGTCAAGACAGTGACAGCATTTAACAATACCATTTCTTCCAAATGAACTGGGATATTTATGCGCTAATCATTTCCAGTGGCCTGGGCTCTATCGTAGACCATTTCACAGGCAAAATAAGATTGATGGGCCCAGTCTGTTTTCAGCTTGGTGCTTATTCGCACCATAAATCTACCACTCAGCTGGCAAGACATCATCAGAAGACTCCTGACTAGTCAAACATACGTGTTAGGTCAGCACTGCGATAGGCTCGTCTGATTAGAGATCTTCACTGCATTCTGTCATCTTTCATATCACTCTTGCTTTATGTTAACAAGAACTACGGAGCAAACAGTAAAATCTTCTGCAATCTGAAACTTGAGTGAGGAGAGAAACCTTACTGTCTCTTTTAATCATGGCTGATGTGCCAGCGTGGAAACAGTACAGAAAGCACAGATAGTTACCAAATTGTACCAGTGCCTAAATACTTGTGCCCTGGTTGTCGCCTGTGACTCATGGTAATGCTTTTGCGAATGATGGAAACAGACAAGGCTGCCCCTACAGGGGGTCTTCTAGGTGGCTTAGTGGTTAGGAGTTCACCTGCCACACAGGAGACTCAGGACACACAAGTTTGATCCTTGCCTCTGGAAGATCCCCTGGAGGAGGAAGTGCCAACCCCCTTCCGTATTCTTGCCTGAGGAATCCCATAGACAGAGGAGCCTGGTGGGCTATAGTTCACAGAGGCAAAAGAATCTGACATGACCTAGTGACTTAAGTCAGAGAAGGCCATGGCACCCCACTCCAGTACTCTTGGCTGGAAAATCCCATGGGCGGAGGAGCCTGGTGGGCTGCAGTCCATGGGGTCACAAAGAGTCGGACACGACTGAGCGACTTCACTTTCACTTTTCACTTTCATGCATTGGAGAAGGAAATGGCAACCCACTCCAGTGTTCTTGCCTGGAGAATCCCAGGGACGGGGGAGCCTGGTGGGCTGCTGCCTATGGGGTCACACAGAGTCGGACACGACTGAAGCCACTTAGCAGCAGCAGCAGCAGCAGTGACTTAAGCAGCCGCAGCCTCTTCAGGAATTAGCAGATGGGCTCTAGGGCTGGCAGGAGAGGGTTTTTCTGGAGAACAAAATACATTTCCTCTGTGCTGACCATTGCAGCACACAACTCAAACACACACACACACACACACACACGCACACGCACACACACACACATTCAGATTTTATTTTTAAATAATTATTTAAGAAAGTAACAGGAACATTAGACCATACACTTTTGGAAAATAGTCTGCTAGTTTCTCAAAATGTTAAACATAGATTTACCATATGACCCAGCAGTTCAAATTCTAGATATATACTGAAGAGGAAATGTATGTCCACAGAAAACTTATCCATGAGTGTTCATAGTGACATTGTTCACAATAGCCGGAAAAGTGGAAGTACCCACATGTTTATTACTTGGTAAATATATACGTGTGGTATATACCCACATTGGAATAAATAGTCAGCCATAAAATGAAATGAAGTGCTATACTGATAAATGGGCTTCCCCATTGGCTCAGCGGTAAAGAATCTGCCTGCAGTGCAGGAGCCACAGGAGATGCAGGTTCGATGCCTGGGTCAGGAAGATCCCCTGGAGAAGGGCGTGGCAACCCACTCCAGGGTTTCTTGTCTGGAGAATCCCATGGACAGAGGAGCCTGGCACACTGTGGTCCACAGAGTTGTAGAGTCAGACACGTTGAAGCGACTTAGCACACATGCACTGGTAAATGGTACAACGTGGATGAACTTTGAAAACATTTTGATAGGAAACCAGGGCCCCCAAAAGTAAGGTTGGAACTCCAGCTTACATACGCAAGAATCTCTGAGCTAGATATACCTGACTTGCCACAAAAATATATATAATATATGGAAGATAATTAAAACTAGAAGAGCTGTTAAAGAGTGGAAGAGAAAAAAGAATGCAGTCTCCTGCTGTAACCTTAAAATAAAGGGAGTTGGAGGATAATGTCACTAAGATAGGAATGTTCCTCACCGATGGTCAGTTAAAGTTCCCTTGTGCCTTACTGATCAGCCATTAAAAATCTGCATGCAGTGACTGTGGGTCCTTCGGTAACTGGCTCCTACCTCACATTATGCTCTTCTTAGAGCACACATCTCAAACTGCATTCCAGAAACAGTCGGGTCTGTTTCTTTCTTTGACTTAATGCTCATGAAGCGCTCCAGGTGAACACATTTTCTAGATGGCTCAGGATGAAACTGTTGCTTCATTTCTCTTTGTTCCTTGTCATCCCAGCCTCCAAAACCTCTTCTCGTTTATTGTTAGGAAGATAATTAAGGAACTGGTGGGTTTTTTTTTTTTTTCCTGTTTTAAACTAAGAGATCTGGAGAAGGCAATGGCACCCAACTCCAGTACTCTTGCCTGGAAAATCCATGGACAGAGGAGCCTGGTAGGCTGCAGTCCATGGGGTCGCTAAGAGTCGGACACGACCAAGCAACTTCACTTGCACTTTTCTCTTTCATGCATTGGAGAAGGAAATGGCAGCCCACTCCAGTGTTCTTGCCTGGAGAATCCCAGGGATGGTGGAGCCTAGTGTGCTGCCATCTATGGGGTCGCAGAGAGTTGGACATGACTGAAGCGACTTAGCAGCAGCAGCAGCAGCAAACTAAGAGATCACCTCCCTCCCCAAATAATAGATTATTATAAATTTCACTTGTTACTTAGGAGCAAGAGTATATTCAGTTCTTGAACTACAAAATGTGATTTTTACTTTTTAGTAAGAATCATTTCATGATCTTTAACTGAAAATCTAGGCGAGATTGTCTTAACTTGAAGCAACACTCAGATGACTTCCTTGCTTCCCAGCAGCCTGCTCCTGGTGCAGTTTCCAGAAAATAAGTTGGTTCAGTGCACAGTATTATACCATTCTTTTTGCTTCAAAGCGCATACTGTTTATCCTCACAATCTCCCATCATTGGGCAGTCCCTTATTTAGATGGTCATTTCCCTACATGATACCTTATATACCTAGTGACTGACTCTAGGTAGAACCCCAAAGGACTTCTTCCCTTTTCCCTCTGGTCTGAGGGATCTGGTCCTTGAATTTCCTTTCTTTCTTTCATTTCTCATTCTTACCCCCAGTCAATGACTGCCCATGCTTCTGACAGGGAAGAATGGCATCCTGAGAGATACATATCATCCCTATTTCATTATAAGCTTTGAGCACCACAGGAATCCACCAGCATCACTTGCTTTTCTTGCAGGGTTTGCCATGTTCATATTAAATTATAGGTGGTTGGAAGTCAGAGAAGGGAGGATGTTTTTCATGAGTATTAGCCCAGAATTTATCCTCAGCATTTTCAAACATTACACAGGGCAGGAGAAATGGAGACAAGGGTATGGTATGATTGAAATGTACTAACAATGAAACTTAAATATTCTTACCAAAAAAAAAATGCGAAGTTAGAGATGTGTTAATTATCTAGATGGGGCAAATCCTTTCATGATAGACACATAATATATCAGATTATTATGGTGTACATTTTAAATATCTTATGGTGTTAACTGTATCTTAATAAAGCTGAAAAGAAAAAGTATAGACAAAATTTTAAGTTAAAAAATAAAAACCTTCATTTACATATTAGGAATGCTCATTTATTGTGAGACCTTTGAGACCCTTTCATCTTCCCCTTTTCATTTGTTGCTAAACTTAAAAATACACCAGACAATATATGGGCCTTAAATGAATAGACATGTAGAACTGACCTGTAGTAACAGTTAAAAAAATAATAGTAGAAAGCACCAACAGCAGCAAGGAAGGCTTATTGGAATTGTTTGCTTAAAAGGAGAAACAGATTTTTTAAAAATGAGCTTCTATCCTTAGTTAGGCATTAATACAAGCAGACTGTACAACTTTTGTCCTCAAAGGTGTCAACCCTTTCTTGTTTTTCTGCCTTCATGTCCCTGGACCTCCAAGGAGCCATCAGGAGTAGTTGGAGTTTAGAGGGGTTATGATATCCTCTACTGGCTAGTCCAGAGAGGGGACAAGAGTAGAATTCTAATTCTCGTTGTATCAGGAAGTGTTATTTCTGGCCTCAGGTGAATCATTAAATGTCTTTCCCCTGAAACATTTTGTGCATGATGGTTTTATCCATAGAATGTTGTTTTTCTCAAGCTTCACTTAATTTTTGATCAAGAGGTTTCTTTGTGCATTGACTTGGATAACCAACTGTGATATTTACAGTGTTGATAGCATACAAAATGCATTTTGTGTGTCAAGCTACTGTAAGACCAGGGTTTGTTGTTGTCTAGTCAGTTGTTAAGTTGTGTCCAGCTCTTTTGCAACCCCATGGACTGTGTACAAGGGCTTCCCAGGTGACTTAGTAAAACATCCACCTACCAATGCAGGAGCCGGAAGAGACAAGGATTTGATCCCTGCATCAGGAAGATCCCCTGGCGGAGAAATGGCAACCCACTCCAGTGTTCTTGCCTGGAAAATTCCATGGACCAAGGAGCTTGGCGGGCTGCAGTCCACGTTATCGTTGTTCAGTTGCCAATTCATGTCCAACTCTTTTGCCACACTGTGGACTGCAGCCCACCAGCCTCCTTTATCCAAGAGATTTCCCAGGCAAGAATACTGGAGTGGTTTGCCATTTCCTTCTCCAGGGCATTTTCTCAACCCAGGGATTGAACCCAAGTCAAAACCTGCATTGCAGGCAGATTCTTTACCACTGAGTCACCAAGGAAGTCCCTAAAGAAAAAAATCAGGATTTGCTGTTTCCCTATTTTAGAATTTTCCTGTGTCTCTCATCATCTACATCGTTTGTGTCAACCTGTGAGTATCTTGGAACTACGAAATGTTAAGCACAGGGGACTTCCCTGGTGGTCCAGTGGTTACCAATACACCTTGCAATGCAGGAAGCGCAGGTTCAATCCCTGGTTGGGGAACTAAGATCCCATATGCCCGTGAGCAGCTAATCCCACGCACCACAACAAAAGATCCTGCATGACATGAAGAAGGCCCCACCTTGCTGCAACTAAGACCTGGCGCAGCCAACAAAGACCCTTTAAAAAAATATCAAAAACATCGTAGCATATATAGTTGGGAAAAATTGTTTGAATTCTGGACTTAGCACGTGTGTGACCTTGAGCAAGACACATCTCCCAAGCCCCTTGCTGCTGCCGCTTCGACACTTCAGTCATGTCTGACTCTGCGACGCTCTGGACTGTACCCCGCCAGGCTCCTCTGTCCATGGGATTCTCCAGGCAAGAATACTGGAGTGGGTTATCTTACAGGGATACTATTATTACCCCTCCCTTGACCTTATTCCTACACCCTGTGTAATACTTTGTACCTATCTTAAGTGTGAACCGTGTAACATTACAACTAGCTAGGAATAAAATATAATTGAGCAATGAAATATAGGCAAGCCACTGACATAACTTACAGTGGGAATAACTAATTTATTTCTATTTTGTAGATTATCTTCTACAAGTAATATTTTAAATGAATATAGTTTTTAGCACTTTATTGAAACATGGATTCCTCACTAAGCATACTTCATGCAAAACACAGCTGCTTGTTCCTGTGTGGTTTGTACATAGAATTCAGTTGGTCTGAAAGAAATATTCTTTATCATTTTCCATGTTTTATTTGCTTATTCATGTACTTTTTAATTGAAGTGTAGCTGGTTTACAATATTATGTTAGTTTCAGGCATAGCAGTAGTAATAGTGTTAGTTGCTCAGTTGTGTCCAACTCTTTGCTACCCTGTGGACTATAGCCCGCCAGGCTCCTCTGTCCATGGGATTCTCCAGGCAAGTGGGAGATGTATGGAGAGAGTAACATGGAAACTTACATTACCATATATAAAATAGATAGCCAATGGGAATTTGCTGTCTCAGGAAACTCATACAGGGGCTCTGTATCAAACTAGAGGGGTAGGATGGGAGGGAGGTTCAAAAGGGAGGGGATATATGTGTACCTATGGTTGACTCAGGTTGAGGTTTGATAGAAAACAACAAAATTCTGTAAAGCAATTATCCTTCAATGGAAAAATAAATAAAATTAATAAAAAAAGAATACTGGAGTTGGTTTCCATTCCCTTCTCCAGAGGATCTTCCTGACCCAGGAACTGAACCCAGGTCTCCTGCATTGCAGGCAGATTCTTTACTGTTTGAACTATAGGGAAGACCAAGTTTCAGGCATATAGCAAAGCAGCTTATTTATATACATATATATTTTTTCAGATTATTTTTCATTATAGGTTACTATGGGATATTGAATATAGTTTCCTGTGCTTATTCATGCATTTATTTAATAAACATTTTAATAAACGTTTGCCAAGTGCCTATTGTGTACCAGAAATTATTTTAGGAACAAGGGTTATATCTATGAACAATAGTCTGTAAAGTATTGTTGCTGGTAATTATATACTAGGTAAGAGTTGAGTCCAAAAGATGATCCTTTCCTCAAAGTGGCTTATTGCCTATATTTTCCTCCCAGACCCAATAGCAGCAGAGTATCATTGCCAATCTTGATTTTCTTGACTTGTCCATAATGTAAGTCATTTGAGGGTAAGGGTAAGTGTTTTATCTTTGTGTGCTTCTTAATCTAGCACTAAACATCAATCTCATGTGCAGACCCTTGATTGGTGGTGCTGGGAGCAGCAACAACAGCATGAAGTCATAGAGGTAATTTGTGCTTTAACAATAGGTACTTTTTAAAGGCCTTAATCTTAAAAAAGCCCTCTTGTGACAGCTGTGAATTCAGAGAACTCTGAGACCATTCATCTGGCTCATAGAACCAATTTAAAACCCTATTTATTAATGCAATCAGGAATTCCATATTTTTTGTACTGTATGCATTTTCATAATTCTTAGAAAGTATTTATGAAGCAAAATATTTGCTGTAAAAATGTTCACCTTCCAGTCATAAAAAGAATGAAGTAATGCCATTTGCATGGATGGACCTAGAGATAAACATAGAAAGTGTAATAGATCAGACAAAGACAAAATATGATACCACTTATGCATGGATTGTAGAATAAAAGATACATTTGAACTTATTTGGCAAACAGAGACACTCACAGACACAGAAAACAAACTTTTGGTTACCATTCAGGATAGAGGGGTATAGGGGGATGTGTTGGGAGAGGTAAATTAGGAGTTTGGGATTAACATATACTTGAGTGTATGCGTTCTCAGTTGTGTCCACCTCTTTTTGACCCCATGGACTGTAGCCCTCCAGCCTCCTTTGTCTATGGAATTTTCCAGGCAAGAATACTGGAGTTGATTGCCCTTTGTTATTCCGGGAGGATCCTCCCGATCCAGGGAGTGAACCCACATCTCTTGCATCTCCTGCATTGGTGGGTGGATTATTTACCACTGCACCACCTGGGAAGCCTCGACATATACACACTACGTGTATAAAATAGGTAAACACCAGGGACCTACTGTTTAGCACTGGAGATGATACGCAATATCTTATAATAGATTATAATGGAAAAGAATCTGAAAAAAACAACCCAGGGATCAAACCCAGGTCTCCCGCATTGCAGGCGGATTCTTTACCAGCTGAGTCATAAGGGAAGCCCGTGAAAGTGTTGTGTATATATATTTGTGTAACTGAGTTACTTTGCTGTACACTTGAAACTAACATAAGATTCTCAATTATACTTCAATTTTTTTTTTTTTTTTAACGTTAACCTTCACTGTGGTTCTTTTCTATGTGGAAAGGCCAACTTTTAAGTCCAGAACACATTATAAATGTCAGGTGAGGCATACTGTTTTCTGTGGCTCAGCAACAATAGCTATCTAATGCTATACGATTTTCATCTAATGTCTTGGCACAGAGCACTTATCATTTTGACATCTATATGTTTAATGTTGATTTTTAAAAAGTTGTTTATGCGGTTGCACTGGGTCCTCCTGGCTGCATGAAGGCTTTCTCTCGCCGCAGTGGGCAGGGGCTGCTCTTTTGCACAGGCTTCTCTTGATGCAGTGCATGGGCTCCAGAGTGTTCAGGCTTCAGTAGCTGCAGCAGGTGGACTCTGTAGTACAGGCGCAGTAGTCAGGTTGCTCAGGCTTAGTTGCTCCCAGATGTGTGATCTCTTCCTGGACTGGGGATTGAACTCATCCATAGCACCTGCATTGGCAGGTGGATTCTTATCCTCTGTGCCTCCAGAAAGTCCTAATACTGATTGTTTCTAATTGAAAAATGAAGAGAAAGACTGGTTTTCCTCTGTCACGCTGTAAATATTCTTAGCAATTGTTTCAAACTTTCAGTGCAATGCTGTTGACTCCAAATTAAGACAGACGTGATTTTATTGATCTCACAAATGATATTGACTAGTACGGTATTGCCTGAAGGATCATGGATAATATTTTTGAATTTGAACCTTTTGGACTTTTCGTGTCTGTTCCTGTGTGTGTGTGATCATTTAGATCCTTATCTGCTTAGTAATTCTAAAGGGAAAAGTAGCTAATTGTTTATTTGAGATGTACCAGGTGTCAGACACTGTACTGAATGCCCTGGAGTACGTTATCCTACTTCTTAAATCTCTGAAAAAGTTTATTGCAATTTTTGTTTTATAAATGTGAAAGCTGACACTCTGAAAATTTGAGTGTTCTTGTCACCCTAACACTAGTAATAGGTAGATATCTGGAGTCTGACACAAATCTTTTTGATTCTCCTCATTGTACCATAGTCCTCTCTGCAGGAACCTTTCTTTCCCTTTCTTTTTGAAATCTTGGTTTTTTATTTTATTAACATGACTATGTTTATTATAAACTACATCAAATTCTAGCTGAGAAGAAGTTTGGGAGCTAACAACTTAGGATTCTTAAAGAAGGGCCTAGCGAAGACGCTGTCCTCCTGAAGTCACTGGGTGGCCCTGGCACCTTTTGCCAGTCAGCCACTGTCCTGCCTGTTAGGACCAGGAACTATGATGAGGGCATCTCGCCCCCTTCGTTCTGCAGATTATGTATTCTACTTGTAGCACGGCTGACAGTTCCCCAGCCTCTCCAGCCGTCCATCATCTTTCTGCATTTTCCCTGGTGCCTGTCACCTGGCCTGTGACAGCGGGGATTAGACTGTGAGCATAATGAATGAAGCAGGAGATGCTCCGTCGTTCAACCCCTGCTTTTCTGAGGTTTGAGCAGCATGTTTCCTAAGAACGTTCATGACAATGGCTCCCAGCTTCCTTGATGACCAGAAGGCGTGTAAGGAGAGGGGTGATGGGCTGTGGTTCTCGTTCAGAATATTGAAAAGCTAAACATTAGAGGTGAGAGACTCACAGACCATATGGCTCTTTGGCCATGGCCTTTGCTTTTGGTTCTGACAGCTTTACTTTCAAGACTGTTTTCCCGGGGTTTGTGATGTTTATTAGTAATTTAGTAAGCTAGATTTGGACTTGGAGCCTGTAGAGAGGAAATCACATCAAATACAGTGTTGATGACGCTTGGTGATGGACCTGGAAGTCTACCGAGGTCCTATAGATGAAATTTTGGTTGTCGGAGGAGGTGGAGGTGGGGGGATTTTTCTGTTTTCTTTTTATTTTCAATTCTGCCCAGTCTTTACTTTTGATTAGTTTAACCCTACTGTGTGAATCAGTAATAGTCTTTATGTAGCTAACAAGGATTTAGAGGAATCGAAGCAGGATGTCTCTTGATGTATTGTCATCATGCCTGTATAGTCCCAGTGAAATCTTCTTCGCGCTGACATTTCTAGTGGCTCCTGTGCCTTGTTTTTGGTGTCACACTTTTATCTTTTCTGTGTGTTCCTCATATGATGGCCATCAACAAATTTTGATTAGGCATACCTACCATTTATAGCACTTGGGGATATAGAGAAAATTGCTGACACGTGTTATGTTCTTGGCAGTTTATGAAGGACTTGCAGATAATACTTTCAGCTCAGATGGTAAAAGCGTCTGCCTATAATGCCGGGGACCCAGGTTCGATCCCTGGGTCAGGAAGATCCTCTGGAGAAGGAAATGGCAACCCACTCCAGAACTCTTGCCTGGAATATCCAATGGATGGAGGAGCCTGGTAGGCTTAAGTCCACAGGATCGCAGAGTCAGACACGACTGAGCGACTTCACTTTCTTTCACTTTCACTACTAAGGTAGGGCATTGTTTCTCCCTTCATTCATTCAACAAATATTTTTTTGTAAGTACTTTCTGGGATGTTAACATTCCACATGGGGAAAAGGTTACATTAGAATTAGAAAACAAATGACCGTAATAGGAGACTTACGTTATGGTTATATGATCTGTTTTATAGAAAGTCAATGTTGGGATTCCATAGTGGCCCAGTGGTTAAGACTTTGCGCTTCCAGTGCAGGGGCTGTGCCTTCCATCCCAGGTTGGGAAACTAAGATTCCACATGTCACAGAGCGCTGCCCCCACACCCCAGAAAAAGTCTATGGCCCGACCAGTGATGCTGAAGAAGCTGAAGTTGAATGGTTCTATGAAGACCTACAAGACCTTTTAGAGCTAACACCCAAAAAGATGTCCTTTTCATTATAGGGGACTGGAATGCAAAGTAGGAAGTCAAGAAACACGTGGAGTAACAGCCAAATTTAGCCTTGGAATGCAGAATGAAGCAGGGCAAAGGCTAGCAGTTCTACCAAGAGAACGCACTGGTCATAGCAAACACCCTCTTCTAACAACACAGGAGAAGACTCTACACATGGACATCACCAGATGCTCAACACCAAAATCACATTGATGATATTCTTTGCAGCCAAAGATGGAGAAGCTCTATACAGTCAGCAAAAACAAGACCGGGAGATGACTGTGGCTCAGATCATGAACTCTTTATTGCTAAATTCAGACTTAAATTGAAGAAAGTAGGGAAAACCACTAGACCATTCAGGTGTGACCTAAATCAAATCCCTCATGATTATACAGTGAAAGTGAGAAATAGATTTAAGGGCCTAGATCTAATAGATAGAGTGCCTGATGAACTATGGAATGAGGTTCGTGACACTGTACGGGAGACAGGGATCAAGACCATCCCCATGGAAAAGAAATGCAAACAAGCAAAATGGCTGTCTGGGGAGGCCTTACAGGTAGTTGTGAAAAGAAGAGAAGTGGAAGGCAAAGGAGAAAAGGAAAGATATACCCATTTGAATGTAGAGTTCCAAAGAATAACAAGGAGAGATAAGAAAGCCTTACTCAGTGATCAATGCAAAGAAATCAAGGAAAACAATAGAATGGGAAAGACTAGAAGTCTTTTCAAGAAAATTAGAGATACCAGGGGAACATTTCATGCAAAGATGGGCTCCATAAAGGACAGAAATGGTATGGACCTAACAGAGGCAGAAGATACTAAGAAGAAGTGGGAAGAATACACAGAAGAACTATACAAAAAGATCTTCATGACCCAGATAATCACGATGGTGTGATCATTCACCTAGAACCAGACATCCTGGAGTCCAAGGTCAAGTGGGCCTTAGAAGGCATCACTACGAACAAGGCTAGTGGAGGTGATGGAATTCCAGTTGAGTTATTTCAAATCCTGGAAGATGATGCTGTGAAAGTGCTGCCCTCAATACGCCAGCAAATTTGGAAAATGCAGCAGTGGCCACAGGACTGGAAAAGGTCAGTTTTCATTCCAATCCCAAAGAAAGGCAGTGCCAAAGAATGCTCAGACTACCGCACAATTGCACTCATCTCACATGCTAGTAAAGTATTGCTCAAAATTCTCCAAGCCTGGGTGGGATGATTTGGGAGAATGGCATTGAAACATGTATAATATCATATGTGAAACAAATAGCCAGACCAGGTTCAATGCATGATACAGAATACTCGGGGTTGGTGCACTGGGATGACCCAGAGGGATGGTATGGGGAGGGAGGTGGGAGAGGGGTTCAGGATGGGGAACATGTGTACACCCATGGCAGATTCATGTTGATGTATGGCAAAACCAATACAATATTTTAAAGTAATTAATCTCCAATTAAAATAAATAAATTTATATTTTAAAAAAAAGTTCTCCAAGCCAGGCTTCAGCAATACGTGAATCGTGAACTTCCAGGTGTTCAAGCTGGTTTTAGAAAAGGCAGAGGAACCAGAGATCAAATTGCCAACATCTGCTGGATCATGGAAAAAGGAAGAGCATTCCAGAAAAACATCTATTTCTGCTTTATTGACTATGCCAAAGCCTTTGACTGTGTGGCTCACAACAAACTGTGGAAGATTCTGAAAGATATGGGAATACCAGACCACCTGACCTGCCTCTTGAGAAACCTATATGCAGGTCAGGAAGCAACAGTTAGAACTGGACATGGAACAACAGACTGGTTCCAAAGAGGAAAAGGAGTACGTCAAGGCTGTATATTGTCACCTTGCTTATTTAACTTCTATGCAGAGTACATCATGAGAAATGCTGGACTGGAAGAGACACAAGCTGGAATCCAGATTGCCAGGAGAAATATCAATAACCTCAGATATGCAGATGACACCACCCTTCTGGCAGAAAGTGAAGAGGAACTAGAAAGCCTCTTGATGAAAAGTGAAAGAGGAGAGCGAAAAAGTTGGCTTAAAGCTCAACATTCAGAAAATGAAGATCATGGCATCTGGTCCCATCACTTCATGGCAAATAGATGGAGAAACAGTGGAAACAGTGTCAGACTTTATTTTTGGGCTCCAGAATCACTGCAGATGGTGATTGCAGCCATGAAATTAAAAGACGCTTGCTCCTTGGAAGGAAAGTTATGACCAGCCTAGATAGCATATTCAAAAGCAGAGACATTACTTTGCCAACAAAGGTCTGTCTAGTCAAGGCTATGGTTTTTCCAGTGGCCATGTATGGATGTGGGAGTTGGACTATAAAGAAAGTTGAGTGCCAAAGAATTGATTCTTTTGAACTGTAGTGTTGGAGAAGGCTCTTGAGAGTCCCTTGGACTGTAAGGAGATTGAAACAGTCCATCCTGAGGGAAGTCAGTCCTGAATGTTCATTGGAAGGGCTGATGTTGAAGCTGAAACTCCAGTACTTTGGTCACCTGATGAGGAGAGCTGACCTATTTGAAAAGACCCTGATGCTGGGAAAGATTTAGGGCAGGAGGAGAAGGGGAGACAGAGAATGAGATGGTCAGATGGCATCACCGACTCAATGGACATGCATTTGAGTAAACTCCAGGTGTTGGTGATGGACAGAAAGGCTTGATGTGTTTTGGTCCATGGGCTTGCAAAGAGTTGCACATGACTGAGTGACTGAACTGAATGGCATTGTGGACATCAGGAGAAGGGCATTTGACAGTTTGGGCTATACCTGCTGGGCCCTAACGGAATGGTAGGAGACAAGCAGTCTCCCCACATAGAGCCCAGTGTGGGCCGAGGCCTTGAGGTAGTCATCATACAATGTGTTCAGTGTCCATGAAGATGCTAGTTTGGAGCTGTGTTAATCAGGCCTGTGTGTGATGATTGAGTATCTAAACTCAGAAAGCTTCAGAATTTTTAGAAATTGTTAGAGATCAGGCAGTCTACTCATATTTGTCCTTTTAAGATATATGCTCATACTCATATTGAGTAGATTAGTGCATTATTTTCTGTAGATTTATTTGTTTCATAGGAAGTTATTTGAATCATTTATGTTGTTGTTCCTAGAGTGCAGAATTTAACCTGGTTTCTTCTGCACACGTGCACATTTCCTTGGTGAGTAGACTGTGACTTGGTTTTATGATCTTGAGAAGTATTAATAGTATTTTTATTCTTTTTTTTTTTGTCTGTAACCAAATCATACGAAGTTTGGAGGAGGATTTTTATTATAGGAGTAGTGTTTGTTATAACATTGATTCTCTCCTTTTGTTTTACTTTTAACCAAGCAAAATCATTGACTTAGCAGAACACTGATATCTCCAATGCAGATATAATAATGGATTTTCTTTTCCAAATGAGAACAAAAAGCTCATCATTTTGAATCAAGAGCTGTACGTGTCATTGTATTTTCTGTATTTCTTAAGAAAAACCATTCTTTGATTCGTTGGTGGAAACAGCTGATTCAAATGGGATTTGTCTAAACTCTGATGCCTCTGGGAAGTCTTGATGATCCAGGCTTTAGATTTCTTAAGCTTCACATGTTTTTATCAGTCAATTTCTAAGATACCTCAGAGACCATTAAAACAGATAATAAATCAGGTGAGGTTTAGTTATGTTTGGTATCATGCAAAGAACTATAATTAAAAAGAAGCTGTTTAATTCAGAAAAAAAGAAATGCAATATTGTATATGAAGATTTTTAGGGTTTTGAAAAAGTCTATTAAATAGCAGCTACCTTTCCTATCTAGAGTTCTGATACTATTATAGAATAATATATGTAAGCAAATGGAAGGTGAAATACTACTTCTACTTTTCTACTGATAGAAGGCAGACTGAAAGTATAAGCTAGTTTGAGAGCAAAATGAGTTTGCTTGCTGAACATCAAAATTAGACAAATTTGCTTGCTTATAGACGGTGCTGGACCACTTCATCCTTCTCTGACAAGGTAGGACCTTTATTTGCTAAACTTAGTGAGACAATACTGACCTTGTATAGGCATTCTGATTTCTGAAGTGAAATTAGAATGTTGATAGGCTGTGCATGCCCAGCGTTTTCTTCTGTTTTACCAAAGGACTTTACTCCCCCAGAGTGAGTGAGAGATGGAAAGAGGCCAGAGATTACTTTAATTGAGCTTCATTTAATGCAAAGAAACAGGAATAGTGATCTGGGGGACATTTCTCCCAACACCCCTCGATGTACGTTTGTCAAATTGTAAACTCTGAAATTAGGGTATATCTTCAATTAGTGACGTCTTAATGGCTATTAACTGGAAAATAGTCATAACGAGTTGTTTTTGCCTCAGTATGTGTGAGCTGAGTGGTTATTCTTCACATCTTAACCCTTCAGTATTTCAATTAGTGAACCTGTTAAGGACCATATGAGGAAAGAGTATGAATTTGGGTTGGTATAAGAACACCTTCTCTTTAAACCTTCTAGTGGCATCAAGAACATAAACCTTGCAGAATAGATATCAGCAGTTTTAAGTAAAATACTGGATGTACTCAAATCTTAATAAAGTCTTAAATTTATTTATAAATTATTTGATATAGTTTTGTAATTTAAACTATAAAGAACTTTCAATAAGAAAAAGAAAATTCTACGTAATAAGGAAGCATTGTATACTTTAGTTAGCAGGATTTATTTTTTCTTATTGTTGCTTATAACAGTAGTGTATCTTAAAACTAATGGGGTTTTAGATTTGATGAAATAGGCTTGGTTAGGTTTATGTGGGCCTCTGCTCCAACCTTTGCAGTCCTACCTAGACAAGCCTGAGTGGCCCTTCTTCCTTCCTCTGAACTGTGCTGTCAAAGGTTGACACTGAGACAGTTACTCTTATTGTGCTTCCATGTTCTCCAAAGTAAAAAATGCTTATTTAATGAGGAAGACTGGATCAAGTCATTTAAAATAATTTTGTAAATATTAAAGTCAGCTGTTTTCAAAGTTGATATTCCTTATGATAGTACAACGTCCATCAGATAGGCTTTTTTTTTTTTTTTCCCTAAGTTCTAATAAGCTAATCCCTTCTCTTTTGCTCTTTTTCTGAAAGGGGGTCCTGATGACAACTTAATTGAAGGCGGAGGAACAAAATTTGTTTGCAAACCTGGAGCCAGGAACATTACCGTCATATTCCATCCATTATTAAGGTACGTCAAATCCTATGTACTTACTGAAGATCAATATTTTCATTATTTATGTTGATATACTGAATGTCAGTAGATCTGTCAGCATTGAAACAAGTCATAAAAAAGACCTTGTTGCATTTTATAGGGCCTCACAATCAAAGTTCGTCAATAGAAAAATGTTAACCCTACTAAGTAGCTACTTAGTCTCGAGAGTAATACTTCATAAATATGTTTATTTGATTTTCTTTCTTTCCCATTCCCTGTCCCTCTCTCTGTTACCATCCCTCTCTTTTCCTCCTTAACTATCTCAGGGTTGGCAAAACCCATGGAGAAATCTAACCCGTCACTTGTTTTTGTAAATATATTTTTACTGGCACAGTCATGCTTATCCATTTATGTATTGCCCATGGCACTGCTGGGGCTCTAGGTACAGAGTTGAATATTTGAAACAGAATCCATATGCCTCACAAAGCCTAAAGTATTTTCTTACTGGCCCTTTATAGGAAAACATTGCAGACCCATGATCTGTCTCACTGATTTAAACTAATGACTCAGATATCCTTTGAGAATTAGCAGTTCTCTGAACAAATATGACTTAAAAAAACTGAAAAGCATTTTATCAATCAATATGGTTTTATATATTGAAGGATAAAACTTGAGTAGAATGAAATCTATCACAGTGCTCAATTTGTTGTGATAATGTGATTTAAGAAAATAAGAATCTTTGATACTTCCATTTAAAAAACTTATAAGAACTTCCCTTGGTGGTTCAGTGATTAAGATTATGCACTTCCAATACGGTGGTTGCAGGTTAAATCCTTGGTTGGGGAACTAAGATTCCACAAGGCTGTGTGAAATATATAGTGTCAATTAATTTATATAATTCATTATATGCTGTGTGTGTGCATATATATATACGCGCACACACATATATAAAGTGAAACATTTAGAATTTCTAAATTAATTAACTATCATTTATATCAGCTGACTTTGGTAATTAGTTTAGGACTTAACGTTTTCCAATTACAATTGATTTCTACTTAGTCAGTGTTCCTAATTGTTAGGAATATAAGAAGATAGCTTAATCATTATAGGCATCTTCTGACCTAGTTCAAACACCATAATTTACTGCTAACTATGCTATTACTTCAATAAATGTAATCCTAATATTTACATTTGTTTTTAATTATGGAAGAAATCTTTGGGACGTTTCATTAGCAGTATTGTCACTTTTCAAGAGTTTTTTTTCTTTCCCCATAATCTTATTTTTTTACTTTTAAACATGGAGTTAGGAGAATACAAGTGTATATACTTATTTCACACTAAATAATACATTTCTGGTAAAATACTAGAAGGGCTGAATGTATTCCTGACAATTCTTTTTTTTTTTTTTTTTTTACTGTTTTATTTATGTTGCTTCGCTAAAGAGTTGTTTTACAGCTTGATAATACTTTTACCAGTGTAATTCACTTGTTTAGTCTCTACTTTCATAAAGTAGTTTAATTGATTATTGATTAGAACTATGGAGAATTTTGTTGCATAATGCAAATAGTTAATTATTCTTTCTCTGTGTAACTCTTAGTGGAAGTCACAAGACCATTAAATGGTCTCCAAGGTGACTTAATTCCTTCCTAAGCAAATGATCTTTATAGACTTTAAATTAGCCTTTGGGTCAGATTTTAACCTTGCTTCTCATGGTTCCATGGGCTTTTGGAACTTCAAATTACTAAGATCTTTTAGTGTTGTTGGTTTTGTTTTGTTTTAAGTTTTTGCTTTTATACTTCAGCATTGGCTGATTACTGAATTTATGGTTTCTTCTAAAGTTTACAAGTTTATGAGAGTTCCCTGGTGGCCTAGTAGTGAGGATTATGGGCTTCCACTGCTATGACTCAGGTTCTGTTCCTGGTCTGGGAGCTGAGATCTTGCAAGCCTGCAGTGTGGCCAAAAAGATAAAGAAGTTTAAAAATTTAGTCTTGACAGTGAGGAGAAGCAGTGTGCATTATCTTGCTAGTACATTTTACTTTGACAGTTATCATAAATCATTTCTCCTGTAGTCATTCATGTATTCATTTTTGTTGTCGTTCAGTCACTAAGTGGTGTCTGATTCTTTGCTGCCCTGTGGACTGCGACACGCCAGGCTTCCTTGTCCTTCACTATCTCTGGGAATTTGCTCCAATTCATGTCCAATGAGTTGATCCTGCCATCCAACCGTCTCATCCTCTGCTGCCCCCTTCTCCTCCTGCCCTCAATCTTTCCCAGCATCAGGGTCTTTTCCAGTGAGTGGGCTCTTTGCATCAGGTGACCAAAGTATTGGAGCTTCAGTTTTAGCATCAGTCCTTCCAATGAATATTCAGGGTTGACTTCCTTGAGGATGGACTGGTTTGATCTCTGTGCTTTCCGAGGGACTCTCAAGTGTGTTCTCCAGCAGCACAATGCTAAAGCATCAATTCTTTAGTGTTCAGCCTTCTTTATGGTCCAGCTCTCATGTCCATACATGACTGCTGGAAAAACCATAGCTTGAACTATATAGACCTTTGTAGTCAAAGTGATATCTCTGCTTTTTAATACACTGTCTAGATTTGCCATAGGTTTTCTTCCAAGGAGCAAGCGTCTTAATTTTGGGGCTACAGTCAGTGTCTACAGTGATTTTGGAGCCCAATAAAAGAAAATCTGTCAGTTGCTACTTTTTCCCTATCTATTTGCCTTGAAGTGATGCCAGATGTGAAGTGGGACTGAATGCCATATTCTTAGTTTTTGAATATTGAGTTTTAATTCACTTTTTCACTCTCCTCTTTTACCCTCATCAAGAGGCTCTTTAGTTCTCTTTGCTCTCTGACATTAAAATGGTATCATCTGGATATCTCAGGTTGTTGATATTTCTCCCTGCAACCTTGATTCCAGCTTGCAAGTCATCTAGCCTGGTATTTAGCATGATGTACACTGCATATAAGTTAAATAACCAGGGTGACAGTATACAGCCTTGATGTACTCCTTTCCCAATTTGGACCTAGTCCATTGTTCCATGTGTAGCCATTGTTTCAGTGGAAAGGAGATTTATATACTGCATGGTAGAGAGGACAGACCAATAAAAGTGGATGTGGGGGAGCAGGTATAAGTGACCACTTTGTAGTCTTTGGTATTGGTCAAATCACTGTGTCTTTGTTTTTCATATGTGTAAAATAGAGGAGTTGGTTGGTCTGAATTTTGTTTTCTATCTTCCAAGTTTTGCAGTTTTGTGATTGGGAAATGCTTCTTACAATATTTAGGTATTCCAATGGCCTGACATTTAAAATCTGCAAAGTCCAAATACAGTGCATTGTTTCTTTTGCTTATTTGCTTTAACTAGCCTTTAAAAGCCATTTGGCTCTTTAAGATAATGAGCACTTTGCATTTATGAAGTACCTTTCTTATGAGACGGTTGTAAGAACAGATGTTTGTAGTCTTGGGGTGACGTGGCAGATGTAAGAGGCTGGAGACATAGTGGATGATGATGGTATTTAAAGTTGCAAAAATGTCACTGATGCTTCCTCTGTTGAACACAACTGAAATATTCAGTATCTGGGCTGTGAGCATTTTTCACTATTTTTAGCCATATTTCATTAAATCAAGCAGCAATTAAACACTTCCTGGGTTGAACCAAAAATATTTATTAGTCAGTAAGGAGTAAGCTGGCATTTAGGTCAGTTAGGGGGATGAAACTTTTATGGCCACATGGGTTTTGCTGATAGTGTCTCTCTGGTTTTCTGTGTGCCTTTCTTTGGGCAGACAATGGTAGGAGTGACAGGTAATTGTAATCATACCATCCAATCATTCTTGTCCGTAATTATGGAGAAGAATAGCTTCTAAAAGTTAGTCATGTCACATGTATGATGGAAGCTGCCAGTTAGCAGCTGTGTAGGGAACTGTTTCATAGCTTCAGAGAATAGCTATTAGTAAAAACTATTTTCTAAGACTTCGTGTTACTGCTGTTTGAATATGCAGAAAGCACTCTTTTTATGGGTGAAGCCATTAACATTCATCTGTTAGGTACTGTAAAAGTCCTCTGTCCCTCCTAACACTTACGTTTCCCTAAATGGAAAATGAATCTCTGATACTGGTCAACATTGACAATACTATCCAAAGATACTGAGCAAATGCTGTTATGCCGTTAGCCTATCAAGATGCTCAGTTCAGTTCAGTCACTCAGTCGTGTCTAACTCTTTGCAACCCTGTGGACTGCAGCACACAGTGCTTCCCTGTCCATTGCCAACTCCTGGGGCTTGCTCTGACTCATGTCCATCGAGTCAGTGATGCCATCCAACCATCTCATCCTCTGTTGTCCCCTTCTCCTCTTGCCTTCAGTCTTTCCTAGTAACAGGGTCTTTTCCAGTAAGTCAGTTCTTTGCATCAGGTGGCCAAAGTATTGGAGCGTCAGCTTCAGCAGCAGTCCTTCCAATGAATATTCAAGACTGATCTCCTTTAGGATGGACTGGTTGGATATCCTTGCAGTCCAAGGGACTCTCACCACAGTTCAAAAACATCTGTTCTTTGGCACTCAGCTTTCTTAATGGTCAAACTCTCACATCCATGTATTACTACTGAAAAAACCATAGCTTTGACTAGACGGACCTTTATCAGTAAAGTATTCTCTCTGCTTTTTAATATGCTGTCTAGGTTTCTTCCAAGGAGCAAGCGTCTTTTAATTTCATGGCTGCAATCACCATCTGCAGTGATTATGAAGGAGTTATTCTGTGTAACTTTCTATATATGAGAGTTTTTAAATAGTTGTGGCTGTACTATAAATTGTTGTTTTCTCTTGAGGTGGTATGGTTCTGTGGGCAGCTTTGCTGAAGTTTTGTAGGTTTTTTTGTGTGTGTGTTAGTTTTGTAATAAGCTTTGCCAACAAATATAAGTTTTTATGGAGAATAATTTGGGGGTAATCACTTAAAAACTGAATTATGCAGATTATTGGTCTCAGCCTGCTCTAGCTCAAAAGGTCTTTTCAACCTTTTCTGGTACTGACTTGCTTATTAGTGATTTAATTTGGTAAGACTGTTTTGTATCTTCAGAACTCCAAGTCTGCGATCCTATAATATCCTGGATTTTTGCCCTTTGTAATCTCTCTCCCAGATATTTTCCCAACATTACTTCCATAGTAAAGAGAATAGTGGTTCACATGTATCTTCTGTGTGAATGAGGTGCCCAGTAAATATTTGTTTAAAGAATGAGTAGGTAACTTACAGGAGTGCTTAGGTAATGTATAGGAGTGCTTAGCAATTATTCGTTGATTTGAGGTAAAATATTTATTAAATATGAATAAAAATATAAAGGGAAATGTTTTAGTAATGATATTGAAGTAGATCACTCTTTCTTTTGTACCTAAAAATGGTATGTATATTTCATATATGTGTATATTAAATATATTTGTATATATATGTGTGTGTCTGTGTGTGTGTGTGTATATATATATATATATACACGTACATATTTCAACATTGTTTTATCTCTATTGTAACTATAGAGTGTTTGTTAAAGTCTAAAATATCAGTGTTAAGGTGAATTTGGAAATTTATTTTTTTAATATCGTTGATCCTAAACTACTCATCCTTTAGACTCACATTTTATTTTCAGTGGTTATATAATAGAAGCAGATCCTTTTTCTTTCACCTTTTCTTTCTTATTACTATATTGAAAGGTTATGGTTGCATAAAACAACCTTTTCCTTATTCTTTCATGATTTGTGGAAACCCTTTTCAAGATTATAAAACCTTTTCTAATAGAAGCAACCTTGCTTTAAAAGCTTTCTTATGTAGCTTCTGATTCTGTTAGGTTGTTTTCATTGTTGTTTTTTACTTTATTTACAAGAGTACCATAGCCCCTGGATTCTTTTCTTATACTACAAAGATGCATTGTGAGAGTGTGTGTTTGATTATTAGAGTAAGTGTGAATGTCTTAAACAAAAGTCATCCTTCTGTATTTCTCAATATTTTTGTCTTGGAGAAATGCATAAAACTTGGCCCACCATGTCAGTTTGATGTGTGTATTGGCATTTGGCAGAATATTATTCTGAGTCTTCACAGGTATGTGATATTTTTATACAGATAACATGTTTGTTCTTAATGAGCTAAAGCTTATATAGACATTTTGAAAGATGCTGGTGATTAGACAGTCTAGCAAATAACATTGTAGATCATACATTATTCATGCATGGGAGGAAATGTGGCTACCCTGTTGCATTTTATGAAACACAATGCGTTTTTTTCCCCTTTCCTCAGAATTATGAAAAATATTGCTGTCTTTTCAGAGTGTCTGACCTGTGAAGGCCTGTGAAACACTTGAGTTGCTGTATATTTAGATTTCAGATTCCACATTTGAGTCACTGCTTTTGAAATTATGTAGTAAATATTATTTATATAGTATTTTTGAATTTATATAATAAATGTTAAATGCTTTTAATCTTCAAGCTAAGTAACCTTTGGCGATTATAAAAAAAGTCTTTTTGAAGCTTTTTTTTAAGTTTTGTATATGGCTGAACACTGATTGCAATTAACTAGCAATTTCATATTAATGGAGTGAATTGGCGAGTCAGTCAAGGTTCCAGTCCTCATGTGAGTGCACATTTCAGCAACCATGTCGAGAGAGGTAAGACAGGCCAGTCTAGTTAGCAGAAAAGTGTTGGCTGGTCCTTATGAGAAAAGCAGGAAAAATAAAAAATGTTAGTGAAAAACAGAAGATTTGCTACCTGATTTCAAATACATAAAATGCCACTTAAAAGAAATAAAGCAGTTTTGTGTTTTGTTGTTTCATAAATCTGGAGTGGAACTAGTTGGTTGGATGTGTAAGATTTGACTCTACATAGTGAGAATGAATGAATGCTTTTTTCTAATGAATAAAGCAGTTCAAAAATAGGAAAAATTTCCTTGGAGGACTGTATCCTTCCTAGAGATGCTTAATCAAAGGATGAATTCAAGGTGCAGAAATCTACATTCTTTAAGTCTGTGATTGGAAGTCTTTCCAGTATACTGTGCAGCTTCAGAACTCTGGTTGGAAGTGTTTCTTCCAGTCTTGCTCATTAGGGTTAATTTTTATGCTTCAATTTAGTGCTTATCATTGACCAAGTGAAGGTGTTACAGTTGACCAGGTCTTACTGGTCAAAGTCATTACAGCTTTGACTTTCTGCTTTCCAAAAAAGGATAAGAGAGAAACTCAGATCCTGGCTGTACAGAAAGCAATTATTAGAGGAACTGCACCCTTCACGACAGTGGAGTTCCTTTTACTCTCACTCTTTTTTCCTTCTCTGCTCCTGTTTTTGTACTTTTCTAATCCCCCCACCCCCACCCCCGTGCCAATAACTGGTGCATGTGTTATAAGTTAACCCTTTCGGTGACTTGTAAGACAAAATGAAAGCATACTTGCTTCTGCTGTAAAGCTAATATGGAACTAAAACTATATTTTCAGATAAACCTAAAATCATCATAACTGCTGCCATGATTTTGACTTTAAGCTAATAGTTTAGTCGCATATTTTCTTACTATCAATGAAGTTTTCTAATGATCAATTAACATTATTGGAAGCTTACATATATGAGACTGAGAAGAGATTCTTTCCAGTGCAAAAATGTTTACCTAATTTGTGCGTTGCTTTTTATGTATTCTGAACGTGTATTTGTCTTGGACTGCGGTAGCCAAAATATGCTTATTCAGCATTCAATGAAATACGTTTCCTTTCCACCAGAAGCCCATTTACATCTGATTTTGAGACCTAAATTGATAATATAAGTTGGTATCAAAAATAGCATATGAATTCCTAGAGGAAAAACATGGTCTCTCCCTTTAATAACTTATATTCCTTCGGGTGCTGACTATACACGCTATTTCTTTGTGTCATTTGGAAGATTATTTCACCATTTCCCCTTGCCTCTTCAAAAACACAGGCCCCAACCTCATTCATTTGGTCTCTATTGCTGTTTTGCACACTTTGTCATTAGCAACTCTCTTACTTTCAGTAATTGTCATTTGAACATTTAATCATTAATACTGCCTACTATTTAAAAAAATATGTTGTACAGGAAGTTAAATATATTCCATTCTGTGGCCAAGAAACCCTTTTAATTTTCCTTTTGTAGTAAAAATAAAAAGCAACCTCCAGCTAAGCATGTGTTGTTTGAGATTTTGTTACGTAATGTATGAGAAAGGAGAGTTCCTTGATTCAAGCAAGAGAAGCAACAACAACCAGATTTAAAGAATTGACATGGAAGTACCGTTAAAGAAGATTGAATTTTTAATTACCTTAATTTCATGTTTTGAGTAAGAGCAAGGGTTGTGAACTTGGAAATGCTGTGTGTGTGCCTTCTTTTCTTTTTGCGATTGAAATAGAGACTTGAGTCTCTGATGTCCTGAAGTAGTTTTCAGCACTTGTGGGAGAATGCTAATGATTTGGTGATTGTTATCATTAAGCTCAATGAGCATTCTTTTTAAACTAATTTTATTTATTTATGCCTGCGCTGGGTCTTCATTGTTGGGTGCAGGCTTTCTCTGCTTACAGCAAGCGGGGTCTGCTTTTACTGTGGTATATAGGCTTCTCATTGAGTGGCTTATTTTGCTGTGGAGCACAGGCTCTGGGTGCATGGGCTTCAGTAGCTGCCGCATATGGGCTCAGTAGTTGTGACTTGTGGGTTTAGTTGCTCTGTGGCGAGTAGAATCTTCCTGGACCAAGGATCGAACCCATGTCCCATTCACAGGCAGGCGGATTCCCATCTGCTGCGCCACCTGGAACATTCTCAATGAACATTCTTTAGAGCCTATTCTTATAAGCTACCACACTGTAAATTTGTACAAAAGAATTTGATGCATAGCAGGAAGAAAAAAGTGTAATGCTAGAAATTTTCCAGGATATTGCTCTTAGTGAAAGAATACTCAAATTATTTTACATAGTTGGACTCTGAAAGTGACAGCTGCTCAGTCCAGTCCCAGCTCCTTATGACGGGATTTCCCAGGCAGAATAGTGGACTGGGTTGTTGCCATTTCCTTCTCCAGGGCATCTTGCTGACCCTGGAATAGAACCCAGGTCTCCTGCACTGCAGATGAATCCTTTACCCTCTGAGCCACCAGGGAAGTAGCTAAGCTCTATGAGTTCAAAATCTGTAAATATTTTGCAAGCTAATTTATTTTTAAATTTTTATTGGAATATGACATGCATCATTGTGTCCAAATCCTTACAATATTTGTGTATTCATATATTTCTATGAATTTTTACACACACACACACACACACACACACACACACACATATATTCTCACATGTAACCACAACCCAGGTCAATATATGAAACATTGATATAGATCATTTTTTGTGTCCCAGAAAACTTCCTCCTATTGACAGTTGACATTCATCCCTGAGAGGTACTTGTTCTTATTTTTTTGGGTTGCAGATAGATAGGTTTTGCCTGTGCTTGAACTTTATCTAAATGGAATACTGTAAGAAGTTCTTTTGGTGCAACATTATATCATGTCAGTTACCATGTTGTTGGAAGCAGTAGCAGTACTTGGTTCCTTATGTCAGTCATTGTATCCATATATAGTTATAAAATGTGCAGTTATAAGAATAAAATTTGCAATTTGTAGTTATAAAAGCAATATTTAATTATTGTTTGGGAATAAATGAGAACTTTTTAGAGTTCTGTGAGCCTAAGGACTGCTTACCAATTTAAACTGCTTCAAAGCAAGTTTTCAAGAAATCTTTTGATTTCCTATCTTGTGGGACCGAAGGGCCAGTTGAACGTGTAAGAGATCTGGTGGGGCTAGGGTGGGGTTGGAGGGAAGGGATGGTGGTGAATACTGAGGGGTGATCCAGGTAGGTGGTGTGTTGGGGTGCCCAGAAGCAAGACTGTATAGATAATGAATATATACTGTGCCCTACAGCCTGGGAAATAAAAGTGAAAGCCAGGGAAGATAAAACTAATCGACTCTGTATTTCCTAAACTTTGGGATTTATGAATCAGTCCATGACAAAGATAATTGGAACCAGTAAGTATCATTTGCCAGTTTTAATACAAAATTTCAACACTAAGAAAAGTGAGAATCATATGACTTCATAATTAAGAATTATGTTTTTCAAAGAAAGACAGTTGGCACCTTAAGTCAACATTCTCAGGAAAAAGTATTAATATGTAGAAATATCAAAGGAAGCAGCGAGCCAGCCTAGGCCCAGCCAAGAGGCTCTACCCTAAATGTAGCGAGGAGGTAAATCATGTGACTCTGGCTCATAAGAGACAGTGAAAGTGCTGTGAGTAAATGAGCAAATGAACTGTTGGTAAGTGGATGGGCAGGTTGTAAAAGCACAAAATGAAACTTGATGGCTAGTAGGTATAGCAGACCCATAGCAGCTCTTGGAATCTCTCATTTTAGTTCTTGCATATTAAAAAGATACGTGTTTTTAAACTCTTTACACTGTCTTGGCCTTAGTTAATTGCTGTCATCCACTGCCCTCAGGTCAGCTACCTGGCTACCAGAATATAGTATGTTCTGTCCAGTCGCGTTTGTCACGGCCGCTTTGTTTTCTGAGTTGTAATCCATCTGCAGTCAGTCTCTCTGGTGGCCAGTAGCATTCCCTGTCAGCCGTGAGGCCTGCCGCCCATAGGCAGCTCTCTCTCTGCCCAGTGTGTTTGGGGCCCTGGCATCAGCAAAGCCACCAGTATCTCATTTGCATATTTTATTTTGTTTTTTGTTTTTTTCAATGTCAGAGTGGAAATAAGAATAGCAAAGAAAATTGTATGAAAAGAGGTGACTCAATCTATTCTTTAAAATGAAATTAGAAATGCTGAGAGAGTTGGTAGAGGTACATCAATGCTCAAAAATGCATCTAAGTGAATCTACACGTCTTTCTTATTTTGAGGCTTTCAAGCAAATTGAAATGAGGATTTCACTGAAGAATAAAAAGGACTCTGCATCCTTCTCTAAAAGTTGGAAGCCCTCTGCTTTATAAGCCTTAATTCATTACATTTTCTCTTTTACATGTTTTTTGATTGGCAGGCTGTTTTTTCAAGATTCAGCTCAGACATTCAGTAAGAGTTGAGTGTACTTAAAATAAACTGAATTTTCAAGGGAAATCCTTCTATTTAGTCATATTTTTCTGTTAATGACTTTTTGCTCATTTGTTTCCTTTTTTCCAACAAACACTTACTGAAGGATTACTGTGTGCCAGACATTGTCCTTACCTTTTCTCCTTATTATTTTTTGGGCTCCAAAATCACTGCAGATGGTGACTGCAGCCATAAAATTAAAAGACGCTTACTCCTTGGAAGAAAAGGAGTTATGACCAACATAGATAGTATATTCAAAAGCAGAGACATTACTTTGCTGATTAAGGTCCGTCTAGTCAAGGCTATGGTTTTTCCAGTGGTCATGTATGGATGTGAGAGTTGGACTGTGAAGAGGGCTGAGTGCCAAAGAATTGATGCTTTTGAACTGTGGTGTTGGAGAAGACTCTTGAGAGTCCCTTGGACTGCAAGGAGATCCAACCAGTCCATTCTGGAAGGCGATAAGCCCTGGGATTTCTTTGGGGGAATGATGCTGAAGCTGAAACTCCAGTACTTTGGCCACCTCATGGGAAGAGTTGACTCACTGGAAAAGACTCTGATGCTGGGAAGGATTGAGGGCAGGAGGAGAAGGGGACGACAGAGGATGAGATGGCTGGATGGCATCACGGACTCGATGAATGTGAGTCTGAGTGAACTCCAGGAGATGGTGCTGGACAGGGAGGCCTGGCGTGCTGCGATTCACGGAGTCACGAAGAGTTGGACATGACTGAGCGACTGAACTGAACTGAAAGCATCCTGGTAATTTTAGAATACGAAGATCCATGAGAAAGAAGTCTGTTATCCTTCCCACCAGTGCTGAATTCTTTCCTTAATTTTTCTTCTTTCAGTTCAGTTTGGTCGCTCAGTCGTGTCCGACTCTTTGCAACCCCATGAATCGCAGCACACCAGGCCTCCCTGTTCACCAACTACCGGAGTTCACTCAGACTTGTGTCCATCGAGTCAGTGATGCCATCTAGCCATCTCATCCTCCGTCGTCTCCTTCTCCTCCTGCCCCCAATCCCTCCCAGCATCAGAGTCTTTTCCAATGAGTCAAAGTACTGGAGTTTTAGCTTCAGCCTTCCAAAGAAATCCCAGGGCTGATCTCCTCCTTAATTTTTCTTCTTTACTCTTAGGCATTTATTTGTCATAGAGGCACACTTCTTTATGTGGCTTTGTCTTTTTCAGAGGCAGTTTCTCCTCTAGTCTTAATTCCATTTCTCTCCATGCCCTGTGGGATCTTGTTCTTTCTGTTAGATTCTCTCTCTCCTCTGTCCTCAGTCTTTTCCTCTCTACTGACTCCTTTCCCAGGACCTATAAATATTTTTAACCTCTACCATTTTATAAAAATCTCTTAATCCTGCATTTCATCCTCACCTCTCCAGCCTATCACTTGAGTTTCTCTTTTATTTTCTCGTAATCTGTTCAAGTGTAGCCTGTGCTCCCCATTTCCTTCCCCCTCCCATTCATTTGCACACTCCTGACCAGTCACTGTCTCACTGCCAATGCTCAAGGGTGTGTTTCAGCCTTGTCTTACCAGATTTCATAAATATTTTATACAACTGATGCCGCTTTGTATTTCAGCCTTTTCCTTCTTTGCTTCTCCGTCAGCACTATCTCTCACCTCCTGTTCCTCTTCATTCCATTTGTCCTCAGGCTCGTGAACATTCCCTTTTCTCTACCTGCTCACTCAACACAAATTCTCCACAGAGCCTTCCTTGACTCTTTTCTGCTTCCTCTGCCATTATTGTATCCATTCAGTATTTTTAGCTATAAATTTCAAAATGGTAGCTCCAAACTGAACTCTCTCCAAAGGTCCAGGTCTAAACCTAAATAATAATAATCTGTTGAAATTTTCCATCCCCAACCTCCAGTCCCCTACACATACCTACATCCTTGCCCAAATCATCTTCTGCTTCTCATCTTCCTTTATTGCCTCTCCTGAAAGATGATGCCTCCAGCTCGTCAGTGATCCAGATACCACCCCCCCAAATATCTTGGGGTCCATCTAGAAAACTCTTATCCCCCTCACCTGATTCATGCACTGTCATTCATTTTTTTCCATCTTGCTTTGCAGTTATGTCTCAAATCCATTTTCTCCTTCCCATACCTGTTGCCATTGCTTTACTCTCTCCTCTTTCTAACTGGTTTCCACTCTAAGCCTAAACTTCTCTATCTTCCACACCTCTGGCATAATGATCATGTTGCTTCCCTCCTCTTTGTGATTTTGTATTGTCTACTATTCAAGTCGGAATGCCTTTTTGTAGAGCATAAGGCCTTCTCTGACCTCATCCACACAGCTCTTGGGCTTCTTGGTGGCTCAGACGGTAAAGAATCCTCCTGCAGTGCAGGAGACCTGGGTTCGATCCCTCAAGCAGGATGATCCCCTGGAGAAGGAAATGGCCACCCACTCCAGTAGTCTTGCCTGGAGAATCCTATGGACGGAGGAGGGTGGCAGGCTACAGTCCATGGGATCGCACAGAGTTGGACATGACTGATCTACTAAGCAAGAGCACAGCAGACAGCTCTTGTGCTCACCTTTTATGCTCTAGACCCTCGCTGGACCTTTCCTTTTCTTAGATCTGCCAAGCTTGCCCATAGTTATTTATTTCTACCTAAATCAAAATCATGCCAACCTTTTCATTTTCATTATCTGGTATACACTTGATTCCAGATTCAGTCCTGTCTCATCTTCTCTCTCAGCTTTTATCTGGTCTTACACTCACCCACTCTTGTAAGATGTAAGTTAAATTTCCTTTTGAATTATTTGAAATATTTTTGTGTGTGTGAATTTTTAAAATTATTTTGCTTTAGACATCTTCATTATAGCACTTAACACATCATCTTGAGATGGCTCAGGGCAGGGCACAGTCTTATTTTGAGATTAATATACACATACCCAATGAAAATGTTAGAAAAAGGGCATCATCTCAGGGGGAAATGGTAACATCTGCAATTACTAGTGAAGTTTAGGAAAAGGGGAAGAATAGGGATGAGGAAGGGAATTGGATTCTATTCAGACTCAAGAACTTGACTTGGATTCTGTTTGATTTCCAAATAGATAAATAAATTAATTAGATAAATTTAATTAGGTAAATTAGAGAAAATTAATTAGATAATTTTAATTTAGATAAATTTAAAAATTTCCAAATGTGTTTGGTGGTAATGTTATTTAAGGAGAACCTCTTCTTATTTAGGTCATTGTAAAGATGAGGATGAAGCAAAGTGAGAAAGTCACCCATTTTGTGCTCTTTAGCTCTTATGCTTGCTGAGAGGCTGCCTGGGTTTGATTTAAAGTGATTGTCTGTAAAACTTAAGGTAGACCGTTAATTTCCCATGACAGCACATAAAGCGCCTCTCCTCCTCTCTCCCCAAACCCAAGCGCACACACCAGAGGTACCTCTTGTGTGAGACATTTGTTTAATGTCGCCTGTCAGAAAAGGTGGAACAACAAGTCACTCAGGTTTGAAGTTTGCAAACATCCTTCCACCTTATTGAACATCACGAAGGCTGTCAAAATTTTTATTTCCCCATATTTTCTCTTCTCTGTAGGAGAAAAACCATTACAGATGTAAATGTTAGGAGCATTTTGTAATAGGCTTTGGAGAGTCTGTAGGAAGTGCTATTGAGGGTTGGA
Source organism: Nanger dama (assembly GCA_917880005.1). Classification (NCBI taxonomy): domain Eukaryota; kingdom Metazoa; phylum Chordata; class Mammalia; order Artiodactyla; family Bovidae; genus Nanger; species Nanger dama. The sequence goes on along the minus strand of CAKJTW010000096.1, from coordinate 6,917,456 downwards.
TTGGGGAGAGGAAGAAACTCTGCTGATACGTTGAAATCTTTCTAGCAGTTTAAGTAAACTGTACTGCTGGGGACTAGATATTCTTACTTCTAAATATTAGTTATATCTCATTTCCTTTTTTTCTACTTTCTCTGAAAAATAGGCCTTGATATTTCTACATATTCATTTTATGTTTCCTTTTAATTTCTTCTCAGTCTTGTAGAGTCTCTACCAAACCCATTCTTGTGTTCAGCATCCCCTAGGGATTTACCTGGGAGTGGGATGAAATACATTTATATGTGCTACACTTACTTCAGATAGTTTTTGGTGGATAGTGAATAACTACTGAGAAAGAAACCAGTTGCTCTCTTAAATATAATTAGCAATCCCAGCCTTCAAGAAGTTTGCATTTGGCTGTGATGAAGCCTGTGGCATGCCCTCTGCAAAGATAAGAAGGGGAAGATGGATGTATTTCTAATGCAATCAGGAAGCCCCTCTGTAATTTAAATATATTATCATATCCTGAGAAAGCTGGTGTTTGAATGTCCTAAGATAACTCACAGTTTCTCCCTAACAAACGTGATTGAATTACTTGTGGGAATGCAGCAGGTGTAGTCCGTAATGGATCAATGCTGTCTATGTTCATTATCACAGCAAACTCCAGGAAAACTATAACTGAAGTCATAAGGAGTCAGTTTATTGACGCAGTCTTAGTGATTTTGCTTGAGCTGCTCACATCCAGTTTGCCACCAAAAGTTTGATGCCATGCAAACACTGCATTTCTGGAACACCAATATTGTTTCCTGCTTGTACCCAGAAAGAGGGATGAGTCTCCATCTTGGGTGCTTGTGTTTTAGTTTATATATAAAAGACTAAACAACAGTTTCAAAACAATTGGAATTCTAGGAATGTTAGAGTAATGTGGGATGGAATTGTCATCAAAGTGTGTACTCTGGGTATTACTTTTGCAGTCTGCTTGTAAAGGTCTCAAGTGAATAATAATAAAAATAACTAACATTATAGAGTCCTAGTGGTATACTCAGCTGTGTTTTAAACATTTTAAGGTGTATGGCTAATTCGTTCTTCACCACAACTCGGTGTGGCAGGGGTTATGAGTATCCTTATTGTACAGGTAAAGAACCTGAGGCCTAGAGAGTTGAAGAGGCTTGACCAAGATCACTCTATTGAAAATGAAAGGGCCAGGGTTCAAGCCTAGGCAAAAGTACCCCAAAGCCCAAAGCCTTTATGTTATTGTTGTTCAGTCACTAAGTCATGTCCGACTCTTTGTGATCCCGTGGACTACAGCACTCCAGGCTTCCCTGTCCTTCATCATCTCCCAGAGTTAGCTCCAACTCATCTCCATTGAGTCGGTGACGCCATCCAACCCTTATAATGGGAGGTTTCTCAGGCTCTAAGACTCTTCTACAGAAGTAGTTCATAAATAGAATTCCCTTACTGGGTTAAAATAAAGGATTTTTCTATTTAAAAAAAAAATGAAGAGCAAAAGACACAATATGATTAGCTGTAGGTCCCAGAGTAATAGCAGGTGAGATTAAGATCAGAAACTCGGAGTACTTTGTTATGATGGTCTAGTCTCATCACGATGCCCTTCTTAGTTTTGCTTCTAAAAGATAAACATCTGAAAATAGTTGGGTTGAAATAAAAGAAAATTTTATGAATTTAACTGGTTAATTAGGTATAATTATCTGAATAGCTTAGGAACCATTATTATATAAATTCACCCAAGGTCAATTTTCTAGCCTATTTAAAAGTTAATTTATGTGAAAGAAAATTTCTCTACGTAAATTAGAGATGTTTCTATTGCAGGAAAGACTTAGCACTTGGATATATTTAGAACAGAACATTTCGATCTCCCCATTAGCTTTGCCTCTTGATATGAAGTGAAATGAAAAGTTTCAATAACCCTTCCTGGAGGAATATCACCTTTATGAACATTCTCCATTGGCATTATCACCTGGAAAGCATGCATTTCCATGTGTTTTATGGCATTACATTATTTTCCCAATGATTCCTGGTATTGTAATTCTTTTTTCAGTGAGCTATGAGAAGTATTATATTGGCCTCAGATATGCTTGTCTTTGGGGCTTCCCAGGTGGTACAGTGGTAAAGAATTCGCCACCAATGCAGGAGATGCAAAAGATGCGGGTTCGATCCCTGGGATGGGAAGATCCCCTGGAGAAGGCAATGACAACCTGTTCCAGTATTCTTGTCTAGAAAACCCCATGGACAGAGGAACCTGGCAGGCTACACTTCCTGGGGTCTCAAAGAGTCAAATACGACTGACATGGCACAAGCTAGTCTTTGTAATACTCTTTCAAATTGACTTTAATCGCATATATCTCTTAATGTACATGATACTTTCCTTGTTCCTTAAAGCAGGACGACATAAGGAGAGGAAAAGAATTCTTATGTATCCAGACCATTTGTTTGTGTCATCTTGCTAACCCTCACTCTTACATGAAGAAGAATGGACACATCTATATATTTATTTGGAAAAATTTGAGTAAGTGATTAGCAGTTTGATTCAGAAACTTCAATTTTTTAAAGTTAATTTTCATTTTATATTGGAGTGTAGATAATTGACAGTGTTGTTTCAGGGGCACAGCAACGTGCTTCAGTTACACATATATGCACATCCATTCTTTTTCCGATTTTAAAAATTTACTTAATTAATTGTTCATTCAATGTTTATACTTTTCCAAAAGGAATGTGAGCAGCTAATTAAACACAGTTAACCCTTGTTTAATCAGTTAACCCTTGAACAATGCAGAGGTTAATCCACCTATAACTTATAGCTGCCCCTCTATCCAAGATTCCTCTGCCTCCTTGGATCCAGCTATCCCTGGACCATGTAATAACTGCAGTATTTACTATTGAAAAATAACCACTTGTAAATGGACCCATATCGTTCAAACCTAACTTGTTCAATAATCAACTGTATTTTGCTTGAGGAGCAGGTGAAAAATTAAAGTTATGGGGAAACAATGCCAGAAACAATTGATGAAAGGAAAGCAATAGAGGGATTTAGTTTTTCTTAATTCATTTCTCTTTATATACCAGTGCTTTTCCATCACACAGCTTATACATTTGGAAGAAAGAGAAATGAATGGTTTTTCTCTATGTTGGACTGATTGCAGTGAATATTGAGTAGACTTTTTGTTTTTTTTTGGTAGTATGGTTAATCTCAGAATACCACTTATAAAGGAAAATAATTTTAAGCTTTAAAATTCAGCTTAGCATTTTCTTGAGCTTATTATTTCAAAAGAATACCCTCTCCCCTTTAAAAAATACTGATATTACAAACCCTTTGTATAATTTCTCTCCAATGTTTGCAAAAATCCCCTTGAGGTTTCTTCTGGTTCCGTGGAATTTCTCTTCTCCACGTTATTGACAAAATCATTAAACAAGCCTGAAGCTTCATGATGACTTTTCCAGCACCACTTTCATTGCTCTTTATCATTACGTTTAGTTATGTTTCATCTGGTTTTCAATATATGTGACAGGGTTCATATCCCAGCCAACTGGAATTAATTTGATAGCTAAGCATTTCACGAGCCGGCTCTGTAACACACTCTGCCAGATCCTGCCATGTGTAAAGTGTTACTACTTTCTTACCAGGAAAGATTATTTATAACTTGACTTCTTCCATGCTCATTTGTGTTTCTCAAGAAGGCAGGGAGGGGTGTGCTTTCTCAGAGTGTTTCTCTTGGCATTCCTCTGTGTAAACCTCACTCATACTTTCAGTCATCACCTCTTGTGTGTCTCCTTTGGTGCACAAGGAGGAAAACGGAGATGCTTTGAATGGCAGGCATTGCTTCTCAGCAAGAGGATGCTCTCCCAAGCTCTCGTGTTGCTCCACCTTCTCTCTGTCTCGCTGCCCATTAGTGGCTTGAGAGGGTTTTAAGATCGAGAGTGTGGTTTGGTAGGGAAACTGTTGGGAGTTGACCTCAGTAAGTAATTTTTAAGAGCTTAGTCCTTAGAGGTTAGCGTGGTAAGTGACCGGGGAATAATTGAGTAATTTTTCACTACTTGTGGGAAAAATAATTTTAGCCAAACATTTCAGGGATATGAGAAAGGAAGTGTTTATATTTCTAAGATATGGCATCGTTCCAGATTGCTACCCTTTGTAAGAAGCCAAGATGGATTTATGAATACTCTGAACCAGCAGAGAATAAGTTTTCTATTTGACCATTTTTCCTTTATTTATCAGTCTGATATTTTAATTTTATGGCCAATACATGTTCCCCAGTTTAGAGATTTCCCTCACATGGCATGATTAGCAGTCGCGTGTGAAATGATTATGTGGAAACATTACTAGCGAATTACTGCTTGTCTAAATACTGTATGTTTTCACTTGAGAACATTGGCTCTGGAATGTATTTCTGGCACTGTGAAAGGGGAAAAAAAGTCTTGATGTTAAAATGCAGCCAGAATTTAATTTGTGAAATGGAGCTTTAAACTCAGTTGTTCCTCCCACTGGCAGCAACTTAAGGTTGCTTATTTCCTTTCTAGAGTGAAAATTTGCCCTTTAAGACTACTTAGTCATATTTTTAATCATCAAATTGATAATTTCTTAGAGAAAAAGCCAAAACTTTCCACCATCCATGTTTATGTCTCTGTGTTACACAGGATCTAATTTATAAATCTTAGTACCATTTAAAACTAATGGAGTGGCGATTTCAAGGTCCATAACTATAGCAATTATGCCTTGGAACAGGGAAGTACATTTTATATTAAGATTTTATACCAGTAATTGTGAGTGACTTCTCATACAGTCTTGGACCCTAATCAGCAATAGTATTCTTATTATAAATGTAATCAATAACCTACCCTGTTGGAATAGCTGTAGTACAAGAAATTCAGAGGGGGAGAAAAGCCAGGAGACATACTTTTATTTTCTAGGTTATTTTATCGTATAGTTTATCATTTTGCCTTATAAAAAGCTTTATTAGCATGGAGATTGGTTCATTTGATTTCTGGAGTACACACTTCTTCCATGCATGCTGAGTTTCTTCAGTCATGTCTTATTCTTTGTGACGTAATGGACTGTAGCCCTCCAGGCTCCTCTGTCCATGGGATTCTCCAGGCAAGAATACTGAAGTGGATTGCCATTTCCTTCTCCAGGGGCTCATCCTGACCCAGGGCTTGAATCTGCGTTTCCTGCATCTGCTGCACTGGCAGGCACATTCTTTACCACTAGTGCTACCTGGAAAGCCCACACATTTCTTATGTATCCCCAAAGCATGAAAAAAGGTGTGGTGGAGGTTTCTTTGTTAATTTCATTATTCTGACCAGAAAAGATTATCTGCTTATGTCCTAAATACTCCCCATGTGAGAAAGAAGAAAAATGAAAGAAGTCATTCACTGCCTCCGAGTTCTGTAATAAAAAGTCACTTTCTCCTCTCTCCCAGCATTTGATGTTGATGACTGACAGTGTGTGTGGAACCTTAGTCTCATTAGAGTGCAGGCCAAGGAAGGTATCATCACCAAGAAGAGCAAAACTCAGAACTGAAGTGGGAACTTTTCATTCAAACTTGAGTACAGAGGAAAAGACTGAGATACCATCCAAAAATTAGAAGTCAAAAGAAAATGATTAAAAAAATCAGGACCTATATTCTCTGAGCCCTACAGATGTTTGTTGTGAACTGAACATTTTCAGAAAAACATCATGATTCATTAGTCTGAAAAATTACTGCATTATCATAAGAAAAGGATTGTTGATTCTAATAGAAGTCAGCTTTGGATCACTTATACTGTGAATTAGCCTCATAGCATTAAACCATGCTAGGAAGATGTAGATTGCTTGTTCACTGAATAAGATGATTTTAAATATGACTCTGAGGGCTCCTGTTAGCAGACTTGCCCACAAGGACCTTACTTTGTAATTCCAGAACTCTGTTGCGTAGATTGATTTCTTATAATTAGCTTTGAGATAAACAGAAAAACTGGTTGGCTTCCTTTTGTAGGTAGTTTGGCTATGATGGTGTTGGATTATAACTGTTACTTGTCCTGGTGACATCCACCGTTAATAGTCTCAGTGTAAATGAAAAGCTACCAGTATATACTTATCACATAAGGATGTATCTTGTGAAATGTATACATGAGGGGAAAAGAGATTACATTCACAAACAGCCTAAAGATACAGTGTCTTTTTGGTGAAGATACATGGGCCGTGGTGGAGACAATCTTCTTTGGGTTGCCCCCAAAGAAATCGAAGGCTACATACTGGTGAAATGTGTGGGTTTTTTTTTTTTTTTTTCCTCTCTCTCCTTTTTTTGTTCTTAGAGAAATACAAGCTGTTTGATTTGTCTTTAATATAATATAGAGATTGCAGTGCTTAGAGAATCTCAGTTGCATTTAAGCCATTTAGAGGGAATGGAGCAAAGGGAAAGAGTGGAGAATGGGAGAGGGAAGTTGAGAAGAAAAGAATGACATAGATCCACAGAGAAGGGGGAGCAGATTTGGGCAGAGTGGACAGAGTTCGAGGAGGAGGCGTAGTTAAGAGAGGTCAATTCAGGGTAGCAGCTGATGAGGGAAAAGCAGCCCCAGGACCAGTGCCCTATTGTCTGTTGGCCTCAGAGCAATTGACTGTTTTTATTTTATTTAAACAGCATTTTGATTGTTTCTCCATTCTCTAAACTCTCATTCACTGTCTTCTTTTTCACTTGCAGATAAAAAAATAAAAATAGCTTTTGTGACATTATCTTAAAAATTCACAGACCGGGCACTATATGAGAGTGGACCCTATTTGGATTTAAATAGTAAATCCTGCCTTTTCCTGTTTGAAAAGAAGAAAAAGAGTAAAAATCTTTCAGTTCAGTTCAGTCAGTTGGTCATGTCTGACTCTTTGTGACCCCACGAATCACAGCAACGCCAGGCCTCCCGGTCCATCACCAACTCCCGGAGTTCACTCAAACTCATGTCCATCGAGTTGGTGATGCCATCCAGCCATCTCATCCTCTGTCGTCCTCTTCTCTTGCCCCTAGTCCCTCCCAGCATCAGAGTCTTTTCCAATGAGTCAGCTCTTCGCATGAGGTGGAAAAGTATTGGAGTTTCAGCTTTAGCATCATTCCTTCCAAAGAACACCCAGGACTGATCTCCTTTAGGATGGACTGGTTGGATCTCCTTGCAGTCGAAGGGACTCTTCTCCAACACCACAGATCAAAAACATCAATTCTTTGGGCTCAGCTTTCTTCACAGTCCAACTCTCACATCCATACATGACCACTGGAAAAACCATAGCCTTGACTAGATGGACCTTTGTTGGCAAAGTAATGTTTCTGCTTTTGAATATGCTATCTAGGTTGGCCATAACTTTCCTTCCAAGGAGCAAGCGTCTTTTAATTTCATGGCTGCAGCCACCATCTGCAGTGATTTTGGAGCCCCCAAAAACAAAGTCTGACACTGTTTCCACTGTTTCCCCATCTATTTCCCATGAAGTGATGGGACCAGATGCCATAATCTTAGTTTCCTGAATGTTGAGCTTTAAGCCAAGCCTTTCACTCTCCTCTTTCACTTTCATCAAAAATCTTTAGGCAGAGAGATTTGACAAATCTAAAACTATAAATAACAGTGCTTACTCTTTTCTAATTTTCTGATTAGAGTACATTAGAGGAAGAGAGCAAAATGAGTGAACAAGTGAGACTGTGTCCTTTAAGAGTGGTGAAACGTCAAAGCTGTGCATTTTCATCCATCGTGGACCAGTTGTGTGTAGTGTTTTCTACGTACAACCTAGATTTGGATGGGCCTGAGTGTACTTTCTAATGCAACTTCAGTGAAAAAGTAAACATTAATATGAACAATAAGAATGTTTTATGTTGTAGGTAGATATTATATTTTCAGATTCTTCATTATATGAAATTGGTTTGGCATCCAGCACCATAACCAGCTTTCAGAACTTTCTTTTCTAAAGGCCAAGGCAAGCCTGTGCAATTTACCAGGATCAAATGTTCCTCAATGTATTTGTCTAACACAGCTAGAAAATAAATGCCCACTACACCAACACACCCTTTTAGTTGTAAAATTGTGGCTCAGATTCAGTTTTTGATGGGTTGACAGGATTGCTCTGCACTATTTTTGTACTGATTTTTTATTTACACACCAGCACAGCAGTTCATTTACCTTTTCGGACTTTTGTTCCTCTCTGTCAGGTTAACAGGACAAATACCTTCTTTAATAGTTTTCTTTCCCACCCCCTCTCGGAGTCTTCAGCTCTGCAAACATCCCCTCACTGCTTGTAAACTCTCTAAAGCTCAGCAAATACCTTTCTGTGTGTAGCTGAAGTTTCTTCCCTGCATCGCTCCTTTCGTCTCTTCTAGCAAGAAGGGAGCCCAGCTTTCTGAACCCTCTTCTTTTGTCACTGTCCCAGGAACTTCTCTGTTTCTGAAATGCACAGAGCTTGAAGTGAACAGACTAGGCGGGGTGCTCTCTGTTCAGAGCTCTCATCTTTGTGCTGGCGTGGGAAAAGAGTGCCCTGGGCAGCCGAGAAATCAGGGCTGAAAGAATTCAGTTTCTGTTAGGCCAGGGTGAGTAGGAGGTAATTAAGAAACCCAGTTTGGAAAGATATAGGCAGTCATGGAAGAAATGAATCTCCTCATAGATAACATGCCCCCCCCACCTTGGGGTCTAGTATACAGAAGTGTTTTCCTAATAAGAAATCAAATAGTGCACTGGGTGATCTCTGTCATTCAGCTCTGGTTCTGTGAATGCGTGAATAAGGGCTTATAAAAATCAGTCCTGCATGAGAGAACATGCCTTAGTAGGAAGTTAAAGGAGTGCCTTAAATTCATGAAAATTCTGAGAGCTCTAAGTTTAACCCTGAAGGGAGAAATACTATTGAGATTCAGGTGTTAGAGGCAAACCATCAAAGTTCCATTCCCATTGTAGTTACTGAGTCTTGATAAGTCTCAGTTTTTTCATCTGTAAAATAGGAATAATGCCATTAGCTTAGTAGCATTGTCAGACAATGAGCGAAGTTAGTCACCTAAATTACTTAGAATTGTACTTGAAACACAGTAAGGTCTGGGTATATGATATTTGTAAAGATTGTTGTGACAGAAACTGAAAATAGATAGTTTAAATGGGTTACTCTTTTAGATGGTCTGAGGGGTCTTAGCATTTGGGGGTGTTATTGATAAAGCACACTGAGATGGTGTAAGAAGAACATGTGGATAATCTGCCCATAATAGGTGTAGAATATCTATCCTCATATCTCTCTACTGGGCTCAGCAACTCTTTCCTTTTCCTGTTTCTTTGGGCTCATTCATGGTAAACTCATAGGAAAAATGGCTCCTATTTTGATGTATGGAAGAACTGGGAGAACAATTGCTCACACTTAAATTATAAAGGGCTGAATTTTAAGCTTTCAGTTCAGTCACTCAGTCGTGTCCGACTCTTTGTGACTCCATGGACTGCATCACTCCAGGCCTCTGTGTCCATCATCAACTCCTGGAGATTACTGAAATTCATGTCCATTGAGTCAGTGATGCCATCGAACCATCTCATCGTCTGTCATCCCCTTCTCCTCCTGCCTTCAGTTTTTCCCAGGATCAGGGTCTTTTCCAATGAGTCAGTTCTTTGCATCAGGTGGCCAAAGTATTGGAGTTTCAGCATCAGTCCGTTAGTGGCAAAAGTAACATTTGGTGGGACTTCCATACTAATGCATGGAATATGCCATTTTCTTTTCTACCTATGCAGAGACGAGTGAAATTGGAGACAGGAAGAAATAGAAAAATACCCAATGTATATAACTAAAACAGAATTATTTTTAAATTCTAAATACATACACTGAGTAGGTAACAATATGCTATACAAATGGAAAAAAAAACAAACACTCTACTAAATTGATGAATGACCTGTTAAATAATGGTGCAATTGAAATGACATGTGGCAGATCCGTGTGTTACACCAGCATTCTAAGTGGTTCCCATGCACACCCTGAAGATTGTAACCTACTAGGGGCATTTGGTCTCACTGACTTCCCATTTAGCACAATATTAAGGAAAGCTACAATCACTTTCCTGTTCTTTTACTGTATGAGCTTTCTGCAAGTCTGCTTCCTGAGAAACCCTCTTTGCTTTACTTTAAATGGAAAAATGGCCCTTTAGTGCTTGTTGGCTGTTGTTTGGTTGCTAAGTCATGTCTGACTCTTCACAACCCCATGGACTGTAGCACACCAGGCTTCCCTGTCCTTCCTTATCTCCCAGAGTTTGTTCAAACTTATGTCCATTGAGTCAGTGATGCCCTCCAACCGTCTCATCCCCTGTTGCCCCCATTTAGCAGTCTTCATTTACATGGGTTTTTCCAGAAATAAGTAAGGTGTGACTGAACTGTCTCCTCTCTGGATAAGTCTTCTTTCCCTAGCATCATTTTCTCAAAAACTCAAGAAGCCTGACACTGTCTACTACCCACCTTCAGTATTGTGTAGTTAATAACATGCTTTCCCCTTTCCAATCAGGTTTGTTACTGCCCTTGGGCAATATGTTCAGCACTCACAGCCTGAATGTTCAAAACGAGGTAAAAAAAAAAAAAGGACTGAAACTTCTGCGCATGTTTTCATTAACTTTTTCACAGCCTGGAATTGATTGCTTCCCTTCCCCCAGAGCATACTCGGTGTGACCCTGATTCAGTGTGGTTTAATCAATAGACTGCAGAATGACTCATTTGTTTCCAGTTATTTCTTTACAGAGTATTTTCCAAGCAAAGGTGAATATGGGAAAACTACTGCCAGTGAGCAAGAGTGAAGGGAAACACAGAGTCAGAGACAGACGGCTCTGTGCTTGTGTTTACTGCAGTAATTTTTTAAAGAGAATAAAAGGTGGAGAGGAAGAATGGCCATAAAGATGCCTCTCCCTGTAAGATAATGTTTCTGCCACACTTTGTGAAAGACCTCTTGATAACAGGCGTGTAGCACTTCAATGCCCATTGTTTTTATTTTGTACTGATCTCTTTAAGGGCTGATCTCGTTAAGCCATGGAAAAGATAAATTCCCTACTGAATGGGTCTGGTGGAACTCTGCAAATTTTCAAAGCATCCAATCAGAAGAATATTAAACCTTTGAGGGCAGTTTAGTATTTCCCTTTTCTCTTTTTCTTCCTCTCTTAACTTGGTTCTCTCTGATGATTTTATGGGAGACCTAGTGCCAGTTTTATTCTGTGGGGATACACAAGTACCTCACTGAAGTTGAGTGCAGAAGGGTGGTTGAGCGGGGTGGTGCGGTCACCTGCTGAAGTCAGCCATAAGCCTGCAGGGAGGGAATGGCCATGATTCATTTTTTAAAGCTCCTGCTGTGTCCCAACTACTTCTCACGTCCAGTCTTAATTCTCAGAGCAGTCGTTTGATTTGAAAAATCAGGAATCTGAGAAAGAGGCAGAGTAATTAGCTCAAGGTCATCGAACACAGTACCATGTGGTGAACTAGAGATTTGAGCTCACATTTTGCCTGGTATGAAGTTTCTTTTGCTTCCCAGCTCACCACTCAAGCCAGCCAGGGTATGTGCTGTTGCTTAGGAGAGGGGCCTAAGAGAACTGCAAGGACAAAGGGCCCAGCAGCACCACAGAGAGGGAGAATGGAGCTCAGCCCGAGGCCACAAGTGTTTTCTCCTCTCTGCGGCTCTGTGTCTGCAGAGCAGGTGTGGCCTCAATGAATGGGGCACTGGGAATTACTACTTTAAGAGATGCTGCTGGAGAGAAAGAAACACAGAATCACAGTGAACCATAGACATATCTCACTGTGTTTGGTCATTGAGCCAGACAGGAGAAATTATATACAGTTTCCTAACTACCTCCAAAACCTGAGCCATGGTGGTATTCTACCCCCTGCTTCTGGGAAAAAGTAAAAAGATGGTGGCTACAAAGAATGAGGAGAGCTCACACAGAAGTGGTAAAATACACATTTTACTGGCCCTGTGGATATATTTTATTTGCTCTTTATGGTTAGGCACTATATATTTGTGAAGCAAAAGACAATTTTGATGGCAGTGAGAAGTTATATTTCAAGGCAGATTATTGGACAGTTTATGTTCTGACAAATAGGATTCATTAAAAAGTACACAGTGAGCTACCTGTTCAGCAGGAGTTTGATGTGACCACATAACTTTAGAAAGTTTTACAGGTGAAAATGGTACAGGTATGGGTTTGAAGTATTCTGTTTGTATTACCTTTCAAACAATTCTTAGAATAAGAGAATTAGATATTTGCAATAGAAATGATTTGTTACTTGAAAGATATTAATATATGCAAGTATTTTAGAAAAAGAAAATGCCTTGGAAACAAGGGGTTCTAACTATCCAGATGACAATTTCTGGACCAGTGGTTCTTGACAACCGATGTTTCTGTGTTAGTCACTCAGTCATGTCCGACTCTTTACTACCCCATGGACTGTAGCCCTTCAGGCTCCCCTGTCCATGGAATTCTCCAGGCAAGAATACTGGAGTGGGTTGCCATTCCCTTTTCCAGGGGATCTCCCCCACTGAGGGATCTCCCCCACCGAGGGATCTCCCCACCCTAGTTGTCCTGCTTTGTAGGCAGATTCTTTACCATCGGAGCCAACAAGACATACTGATGATTCTTGACAAGGATGAGGATGATTAAATAAATGTACTATTTTATCGATACAAACTGTGCAAATGAAACTTTAAGATAATAGTTTTTGAATCTTCCCTGGTGGTAAAGAGTCTGCCTGCAATGCGGGACACCTGGATTCAGTCCCTGGGTCAGGAAGATCTCCTGGAGAAGGGAATAGCAACTCACTCCAATATTCTTGCCTGCAAAATCCTATGGATGGAGGAGCCTGGCGGGCCCCAATCCATGGCATTGCAGAGTCAGACATGACTGAGTGACTGACACACACAAGAGTACCTAAAGCCAACTTAACTTTTGGCTTCCGTAGTAGCTCATCCAGTAAAGCATCCACCTACAATGCAGAAGACCCAGGTTCGATCGCTGGGTTGGGAAGATCTTCCAGAGAAGGAAATGGCAACCCACTCCAGTATTCTTGCCTGGAGAATTTCATGGACAGAGGAGCCTTATGGGCTATAGTCCATGAGGTTGCAAAGCGTTGGACACAACTGAGCGACAAACACACACACACAGTACTTTTGAACATTTTTTTAGCAAATGAGAGCCTGTGTGATACTTCCTTCATTTCTTTGTCCCATTCCTTCTCACTTCCAAAATAAGTTCATTAAGTACATATATAAAACAAAGGTAGAACAAAGTAACAGGATTTCTTCCTTACTGAGAACAGCAAAACAATACCAGAAGTTTTTTTTTTTTAATCTTGCTCAGAGAGTCTTACTAAGAACAAGTAGATACAAGACGGCATCAGGTGATGTGCTAAATGTATTAGTAGACTCTGTCTAGAGTGAGATTTCCTGTGTTTTTTACTGAGATCTCAAAACATTTCACAGACATGCTCGATTCTCATAAATAAAATATGACATATGTAAGGCTGTTAATTTCCTTTGTGAGGAGGGCAGTAATAGAGAAACTGAAATTGAAACAGAGATAGCATGGGACAAGTATAGCCCTCAGTTTTTCATTTCTGTGTCTTCTCTCCTGATCCCCGCTTTCCCTGCTCATCAGAACAAAGTGCTACCACTATTGTGACCAGCTGCTTTGACTTGTTACTAAAGCTGTCTGTAGTATTTGATGTGGTTAATCGATGCCTCCTTCTCAGAAGACTCTCTTGGGCTGGCTCCCAGGATGATATCTGTATTCCTGTCACCTCATTGGCTCCTCATGAATTTCTTCCTTGCCTCCCTGACCTCTTAGCCTATGGTACCCAGGCTTCAGTCCTTGGCCACCTTCTCTTTTTAGATCTACGCTTATTTCTCTTGTGGATCTCACTTTGTCGTAGGAATTGAAATACCATCTCAAGCTGTTGACTCCCAAATTTGTATCTCCAGCTTGCACTGCTCCGATGAACTCAGCCTTCTTATGTTTTTAGCTTTCTTGACATTTCTGTTTGTGTGTCATATGGGAATTCCAACTTCAAACTGTCCAGAACTGAGATCCCAACATTTCACACCATCTGTTCACCAACTGCTAACCCCTAGTCTTCCCCACTTCGATAAATGGCACTGCTATTCTTCCAGTTGTTCAGGCCAAAGATCTAGGAGTCATCTCTCTCACATCCAGAAGCAATCCATCAGCATATCCTACTAGTTTTTCCAAAATTTCCTGGAACCTAACCATTGCTCAAGCACCATTGTGAGTCCTAGCCTGGTCTTGTCACCATCATCTCTTGCTGACATTAGTGAATTAGGCTCTTAGCTGGTCTCATGCTTGATCTCTTGCTCTCCTCCCTTTTAGCCATAGTGATCCTGTTAGAATGTAAGTCATGTCATAGAAACCTTTTGGCTCAAAACTCTCCAATAGCAACTCATGCTGAGTAAAAACCAGAATTCTTTACAGTGTTTGAAAAGACCCAACTTATCCTTGAGCTATTGAACGGTAGCACATTTACTCTCTGTTCCTCCACTAGCCATACGTGCGAGTCACCACCTTCATACCTTTGGAGCTCCTCTCAGATGTTACTGTCCCAGTGAAGTCCTGCCTGGCTATCCTATTTGAGATTGTACTATGTTTTACTTTTTGCTCTTCATTTCCCCAGTTGCTCTCTATGGACTGTATCTTTCATCTGTATTATTGCCTGTCTCCTCCCACTAAGAACGTCAGTGGCACAAGAGCAAGGATTTTTGTCTCTTTTGCTCATTGTTACTTCCCTGTCATCTAGAAATTGGGCCTGGCACATCCCTAGGGCCTCAGTAAATGTTGTTGGAATGAATAAATGAAGTTTCAGAACCTGAAACAGAGTTGTGGAATAAGACTAAGTAAACATGTGTCTGTGAATATAGTTTTTCTCCTGGTTTCTGAGCTCCAGTCCTAAGGTGACAATTTCCTGTCTGAACAAAGGTGCCTCTGAGTACCCAGACCTTTATCCTTGTGAACAGCCATTGCCTATTAGAGCCAGTGCGATGGGAGAAGGACATATTACCATCTCCATTTCTGTAAAACCCCTTTGGCCCAGAATGGTTTCAAAAACGCTATCCCAGAAAGGCAGACAAATCCAGAGACCTTAGCAGTTTCCCTTAGCCTCTGCTGCATTAGCCAATGATAAATCTATGCAGAGTTCACTAAAGGGAACAGACAACTGCATTAAGCTATGTAATGATGAACACTAATGGCCTGTGACGAAATGGGTCTCCGTAGGCTCAGCTGCCGTGCAAGTTGGGGATTTTTCCCTCTATTCGATAATGGTCATGAAAAAAATCAAAACAAAACCATAACCAAAGATGGGAAGAAACAACCTGCCAGCCAAGTTCAAGGTGATTTTCATGGCGTCTTTGTTTTTCCTTTTGTAAGTATATACATCTTGAGTGTGAAAGGTACATATGCTATCGTAGAGTGATGGGGGACTCTGCTCCATTAAATAGAAATGTACTGTCCTTTATTCCCAGTAGCAACCTGATATTGTTCGTCCGTTTCCTTTTCCAAGGCATATATGCATTATCATGCAAATTGTTAAACTGAGTGTTTTAGCTGCTTGTTATTTTACTCATCGGCACTTAGACTTTTGTCATAGTGATCCGTGCTGGTTGATTTCATTTTCTGTGCATTTCCTTCCCATTCCTAATTTCAATGAAGAGCTTGTTTCTTTATGTGTCTTTCTCCTCCCCTTTGCAGATTCACGTGGCTAGCCTAGTGATCCTGGGGTAAATTAGTTGGCTTTTTTCTATTGCACATGATTCTTGTGAGGATCAAATACCTGTGGATAAATATGCTTTATAAACTACTGTAAACAGTTAAATTGATACCAGTGTGGATATTAGACCAGTTGATCTCTAAGATGTTTTTTAATTATAGAACTAAATTTATGCTAAGACTTCCCAAAGCAATGTTTCTAGTACATTCTACAAATTTAGGTAATGGGATACATGAATGTGTTAGATTCAACTCTTAGAAACCATAGGTTTTACATATATACATCATATTGAGTAGTCAGGCCTGATCTAGGACTTTAAAAAGAAAAATATGCAGAATGTCAGTGTGACCTACACATCCTATATTTTCGGCATGTGCCGCTCAGATATTCAGAACACATTTTACTCTTCTGCAGAATTATTTGACAACAAGTTTTGTTCCTCACCTCTGACTCTCCATGGATGATCTACCAAAAATAGCACCTCCACTTGTTACTAAATAAAACCCCAGTATGGCTCTTCTATAAATCCAGTTTTATTACCTTCTTCCAAAGTAATTTCTGACAGTCCAGCCAGAACCCTTACTTTTTGTTTGTCATATTTAGGCTTGATTCTTGAAAAAGAGGGCTAGCTCTAATTTTAGCCTAAGAAGAAAAGATTACAAGGCCTATTTCAAGACCTTGGTTTTGCATACCTGATCTACTAAGTTTGTAAATTCTAGGAATCCATTTTATTTTTTTAAATAAGCATTTCTGTACTTATTTTCAGCGCCAGTTTGTTTCCTTCAGCTTTCCCACATGCATGACTTTTATAGCCCCATATAAAGCAGAGTGCTCTGCCATATTGATTTAATGGTATGTTTCAATAAATTTCCCCTGTTACAGTGCTTGCTCCACACCAGGCAGCCAAGTGGGGGAACAGACGGATGTGCTGGTTAACTAATTTTCAAAGAGAAAAAATTTCATTTTCTCCGTTCTTGAATGTCATAGCTGTCCTGCCAATGACCTGATCCTAAGATGTATTAGGTTCTCCCTGACATATGTTACAGGAAGTAGTGACCTGACCTTTTAAAAATTTTATTAACATTTATAAATTTGTTTTAGTGTATTATGGTGGAAGTAATGATTTTTCTTCAGAATGGATTGGGGTGACTGGTGAACAGATTGATAGCCGAGTCATATATTAAGCTGGTGGACATTTTGTAGGGTAGATAGATGCTATCTTTTCCCTCTCTCGTCTCCTACCTTTCAGGCTTCTGCTGATGTGGATGGTAATATGTAAAGTTTTTCTTTAAAGCATTTTACAAGCAACTGAATCATTACTGAGACCCTTTATGTAGCTGGTCAGATTTTTGGTGATTGCTTAATGAAACACTGAGGCACGGATAGTCCCCCATCCTTTCATTCAGCCGTTGCTCACTGCCTAATGTATTCCAGGTGCTCTGTGAGTCACTAGCGCTGTAAAGTGAAGGCCTCAGTCCCTGTCCTCAAGTAATTTACAAACAGATGGATTAAGAACCTATGGAAAAAAAAAAAAAGAACCTATGGAAAACCATCGAGATCCTAATTAAAGTTTCCTTTTTCTTTTTTCTTGTCTCAACTCTGTGTTCAAAACCTTGACCTATACCTAAAAATTCTTCTAAACTCATATCTTGATTCTTCCTAGGAACTAATTTCATTTATACATAGTGTTTGGGTTAAAAAAAAAATTTGTCATAGATTAAGAAAGGAAATCTTGATTAATGTTAACTCTTGGAACTTAGCTATAGCCAGTATTATTGACTTAGCAATTCTCATCTTTCTCTCCATGCCCTGAGAGACTGAGCAGTGTGTGGTTTTATAAAAGGACACCTCTCCCAGGACAGGAAACAGGCGAGCTGGCACGCTGCCTTTCTAACCTGTTTACCGCAATAGCAGTTGTGATGGTGATGGTGATCGACACTCCCATCTATCATCTGCCTTTTCCCAGATGCTTCTGAAACATAAATTAAGCCTCCTAACTCCTCAGTGAGTATGGATTGCTGTTTTATTTTACAGTAAATATTTGGTTATTTTATAGACAGGGAAATTGAGACCTTGGGAACCTAAGTGGCTAGATAAATAAGTTATGGACACTGCTGGGAAACGTCAGCTAATGTTTTTGAGCCCGTGTGGAGCATAGTGCTTCCATACGCCCTGTGCAGTGTATTTTGTTTCTGGCACTCCCCCTTACTGCCTAAGGAAACAGAGAGGCAGTGGCACCCCACTCCAGTACGCTTGCCTGGAGAATCCCATGGACGGAGGAGCCTGATGGGCTGTAGTCCGTGGGTTCGCGAAGAGTCGGACACGACTGAGTGGCTTCACTTTCACTTTTCACTTTCATGCATTGGAGAAGGAAATGGCAACCCACTCCAGTGTTCTTGCCTGGAGAATCCCAGGGATTGGGGAGCCTGATGGGCTACCGTCTATGGGGTAGCACAGAGTCGGACATGACTGAAGCAACTTAGCAGCAGCAGCAGCCTAAGAAAAGGGTTCCATGGAACTTATTGGCTGGATTTTTCTAGTTTTTAAAAAAAAAAAAGTGAACATTGTCATATATCAGGTACTGTGCTACGGGCCAAGGCCGGAAAGGTGAATTAAGACACAGTTCTTGTTCCCAAGAAGCTCTGTTCTAATTGATCCTTTCTAATACCATACACATGTAATATACTTTTTGTTCACTTGATTTTAAAATGAAGAACTGTTTATTGTGGAACTTTTCAGAGCTTTACTAGAAAGGTTTGTTGTGAATTTCCAGAGGCAAATAGCATATGCAGCCTTTTCTAAGCTGATGGAAACGATAAATCTGTTACTTAAGAAGTATATTTTAGAGTAGGTATTCTTGAGGACACATCTTACGGAACTAATGACATGGCCATTTTTCACTTTCCGCTTGCCAGACAGCGCTAGAAGTGAGCAAGGGCAGGCAATCCAGCTTTCCCGAACAGCTGTTGGGGATGTAATTGAGTTACTCTTTAAAGCTGTTTTCTCCCCCAAATTGAGTAGCAGCCTGTGAAAGAGAAGCAAACTGCCTCCCCCGGCTTACACTTAAGCTGTCTGCAGAAGGTATTTTTGTCCATGAGATCGACTCTTAAAAGATTAGCAGTCCCCTCATTTAGACCCTATATTCAACTTGAGAGGAGACTGACGCTGGTTTACAAAGGCTTTGTGACTGACCTACGATAACAGAACTAGTTAAAAGCATAGCCTGGGAAAAGCAAAAGCAAAACATATCTCCTGAGTCTACATTATACCACACTGTGCCTTGGATGATATCTGATTAGAAGTGTTCTACTTCAAATGCGTGAATCCCCAACAACCAGTGCATTTGGTGCAAACTCCTGAATAACTAGACTTTACAATCAAATAGGCTAAAAATAGTCTTTACAATCAAACTTTTTAAAAATGTTTTCCCACAAAATTCCTGAATAAGCCAGCTATTTGTCTTTTACTTTATAGTTTTCTCATCTCATGTGCTGCTTATTCCATCATAGTGTTTAGAGTGTTCTACCTGAATAACCATGTCATGTTTTAGGCAGTGGTGAGCCTCTTCCTCCCACCTCCACAAATAAATACTATAGTGACTCACTATTAAAATCTGAGGCTCTACAGAAGCCCTGGGTAGGTTATTCTGAATGGTTTTATGTCAGAGAAAGTGCAATAAATGTAGGGAGGGGAATATAACCCATTAAATGTATGAGTGGAAAATAAGTTATAAGAAGGCCTTGCTTTTATCATGAATGCATTTCAGAAGTACCATATAAGTCAAATAAAAACACTATAGGTTGTATAATAGACTGTGGGCACTTGTAGGTCATGTTCATGATTATTTGCCAAATGGCCTGTTTTCTGTGGTTTTTCTATAACAAGGTACTCCGTAACATCATAACAGTATATAATTTCATACTTGTGTATAGGTTATATCCATCCATCTGATTCATTTATTCTTCAGTTGTTTGTAGCTCAGAATGCATTTCCTCATGGAAATAATCCTATTTGGTGCAAACCTCCATAAAACAGTTTTTTCCTTAGTATATCCGTAGTCTTACTGTCAGTCAGTCAGTTCAGTTGCTCAGTCGTGTCTGACTCTTTGCTACCCCATGAATCACAGCACGCCAGGCCTCCCTGTCCATCACCAACTCCCGGAGTTCACCCAGACTTGCGTCCATTGAGTCCGTGATGCCATCCAGCCATCTCATCCTCGGTTGTCCCCTTCTCCTCCTGCCCCCAATACCTCCTAGCATCAAAGTCTTACTGTAGCTTTCTCATATTTAACTTAAGTATGAGCATGTGTCCTGGAAATGGATCTAGAGTTGGGCTGGAGATTCTAGAAGCACATCTCTTCCTTTTGAAACCAGGCAGTGGGGTCAGAAGTCATATGTAGTTTTGCTGTTGCTGCTATTTATTTACTCAGTTGTGTCCAGCTTTTTGCGGCCCCATGGACTATAGCCCATTAGGTTCCTCTGTCCATGGGATTTGTCAGGTAAGAAAACTGGAGCCGGTTGTCATTTCCTCCTCTAGGGGATCTTCTGACCCAGGGATCAATCCCTCTTCTCCTGCTTGTCATGCAGATTCTTAATCACTGAGCCACCAGGGAAGCCCTCATATAGCATTGAAAAGAAAGAAACTGAAAGTCACTCAGTCATGTCTGACTCTTTTGCAACCCCATGGACTATATACAGTCCATGGAATTCTCCAGACCAGAATACTGGAGTGGGTAGCCTTTCCCTTCTCCAGGGGATCTTTCCAATCCAGGGATTGAACCCAGATCTCCCGCGTTGCAGGCAGATTCTTTGCTAGCCGAGCCACAAGGAAAGCCCACGAATACTGGAGTGGGTAGCCTATCCCTTCTCCAGAGGATCTTCCTGACCCAGGAATTGAACCTGGGTCCCCTGCATTACAGGCTGATTCTTTAGAGCTAATGTTGGGATATGGTAAATAGAAAGAAATGTGTAGATCATCCAGGCCAGCTTTTATATTTTAGAGATGAAGGGTGACATCCCCAACATGCCCTCATTGTTACCGGGGCCTGGGGCAGAGTCTTCTGGAGTCACTGGTGTGAGGAGTATGGTCTGACCTGGGTCTGACAGCAGTTCTGGGGTGAGGCATGAAGTAGTGGTAGAGGTCTGGGCTTGGGAGGGATTATGTGAGACCCTTCTTGATAGGCACCAAGGAATAGTTCTCTATTTTTGCCTCTTCGTACCCCACTCCTCCTTCTGGCCCTTCCTAGTTATTAAGGAATGTCAGGTGAAACCCTTTTCTTTGGGTAAGAGAGCATTCATCTTTTTCTTCCCCATTGGCACTATCATGAGTCAATACAGAAGTTCCCCCTTACCCACCGAGGCCATGGCTCGAGGGAAGAGGGGAGGAGCGAACTCAATTTGTTCCTGCTAGGTGCATAGTCTGCAGTGGATCACGGGGCTGCAACAGGATGTTTCTGGCAGTGGGTGAGGAAGAGAAGCTTCTGTGGCCCCCAGCTGGGCATGTAGGTAAGCAGACTGCCTGACTGCCTGGAGTAGGTAATGGGGCCGGATTCCCACATCACAGTGCCTGGGGAAGCCGGTTTGAGGTGGGGAGAGAGGTTAATATGAGATGTAGAGAGAAAAACAGTGCTAACTTTCTGGCTGGGCCGGGCTTCTGCGGGCCTGTGTGGGTGGGAAGGGTGAAGCAGAGCTTCAGTGCTGTTCTGATGAATTGGCATCTATGATACAAGGACAAGTTCTGGACAGTTTGGTGTGGAAAATAGGATTTTAGGAAACAAACATATAAGCCCCACACTGAATCAAGAACCATGATCATTGAATGGGCCAGTGGTGTTGGACACACAAGAAAATATATTCCTTCACCCTGCATCTTCTAAATATTTTTATTTTTAAAATATAGAAGTTTCCAGTAGCATGTCATTGTGTATGTTTGAAGTAAAAGAGGATGGTTGAAAAGAGAAGGAGGCTAATGGGACTGACACAAAATACAGTTCTTCAGAGGGGTCTGAGGAGAATGTCTTGAGTGTGTCTTGATTCACTGCAGCTTCTTGAAGGCCGAGAGAGAACATTCTCATTTCTGAGAAACACCTACAAGGACTCTGAAGAATGTTCTTTCCCTTACTATGTTTGTACATGGAAATATTTTCATATAGGTTGTGGAGTTTTGTTTTTTATCTAATTTGGCTTTGTAATGAGATTGGAGGAGGGGAGCAGTTAGGAAGCTCATTTTATATTTAAGACTACAGTCTGTGATGAAATTTTTGTAATTTTCTGGAGGTTAGTTATCTTAACTTTTGGAAGTACAGTTCACAGTTGGTTTAGGGCTTCCCCAGTAGCTTAGATGGGAAAGAATCTGCCTGCAAGGTCAGAGACCTGGGTTCTATCCCTGGGTTGGGAAGATCCCCTGGAAAAGGGAATGGCTACCTGCTCCAGTATTCTGGCCTGGAGAATTCCACGGACAGATGAGCCTAGCGGGCTACAGTCCATGGGGTCTCGAAGAGTCAGACACTACTGAGAAACTTTCACTTGCATGCACTCACGTTAGCGATGAGCATTACAGTTGCCAGTAAGTGGTTTGAGTGGATGTTTGTTTGTGATCTTAGTGTCTGGTTTGTTCGACAGATCTGGCTAATTTTCTTTTTCTACATCCCTATGTTAGGGCATGTATCATAATGATGTAATTTTTTGTTTATCTTTAGCAAATATTTACCCAGCTCCTATTATCTTACAAGACACTACCTACCTTACTATCAATACTTGAAACACTGCCCTCAGTGGCTGTATTAATTTACCATGGTCTTTGGAGTCACATTTCGGTTGAAATTCTCGCCTTGTGAGCCTTGTGACTTCAGGCAAATTCTTTAATCACCTGAACTTGTTTCCTCACCTGTAAAGCGGGGCAAGTAACAACTAGCCGGCAGTGGTGTTCTAAGTGTCGGCTTAAAATGACCTACGGGAAAGGTCCTGGCACTTACTGGCTGCCCAGCGAATGTCTGGTTTGTTTGCGTGTGATTCCGTTTCTGACTGTGTGCTGCAGGTCAATCGCTAACAAGCAGAGAGGGAAGCAGCAGCACAGTCTGGCTGGAGGGGATTTGCTGAGCCACTCAACTTGCAAGACTACTTTGTCTCTGCCCGGAACAGGAACCCCTGAAATTTCCTTCTTTCCTTCCTGGATTCTCTCATTCTCCCTCCCTTCTACATGTGTAGCTCGTTACTAGTGGGCTGCTCCTCTTGCATGTTTGTTAGTCCCTGAATCTCTCTATTTTTGAATAGTATTTGCCTGATTGAGGTCATCTCACCTGGTGGACTGAGTTAATAGATCTGGCGAATTTTCTTTTATATATGTTAGGGCATGTATCATAATGATGCAATTTTTTGTTTATTTTTAGCAAATATTTACCTAGCTCCTATTATGTTACAAGCAATGGAAAAAATAAAGTCTCTGCTCTTATGGAATTTATATTCCAATGGGAAGAGTCAGACAATAACCCAGTATAAAATAATGTTGGGTATAGTATGTATTGTGAGGGAAAATAAAGCAGGGTGCTCAGAGAGCATGTTCAAGCCAAGACAGGAATGAAGTTCAGGAACAAACCATGAGATATCTGGGAGAAAACCATTCCAGGCAAAGGAAAAAGTAAGCACAAAACCCTCAAAACCAGAATAGCTGAAGACAAGTGAGCAAGGAAGGGACCTTGTCAGAGATGGAGTCAGAGAGATGCTGGGAGCAATGTTCTTCAGGTCTTGGAGATGGTGGTCAGGACTTTGGATTTTATCCTGAGATGGAAAGCTGTTGGAAAGTTTTGAAGAGAAGAATGTCATAATATGATTTAACCTTTCTCAAGTACTGTTTTGCCTGCCATGTGAAAAATTTGGTGTAGGGAGCAGAGTCGTAGCAGAGAGCAGAAAGACATTGCAATCATTTTGGTGAGACATGATGTCCCGAATGCACTAGGTTGGCAGCAGGGAGTTGAGAGGTGGGTATATTCTAGATGTCTTATGAAGATTTACCAGTGGGTCACATATGAGTATGAGAAAAAAAAATAAGTCACACATATCTCAAAATTTTGGCCTAAGCAACAAGAAGAACAAAGATGTGTTTTCTAGAGAGGGTGAAGATTATGGGAAAAGTTAGCTGGAGAGTAAAATCATGAATCCAGTTTTGGAATACTAAATTTGAGATGTCAGATAATCCAGTGAAAATGTTGAGTAACTAGTTGAGTATATGAAAGAAAGTCTGAAAATGAGAGCTAGACCAGCATTGTCCAAAGTCATGTTTGCTGTGATAAAAATATTTTATAATTTCACTCTCCAATATGGTAGCCACTAGCCATGGGTACCTACTGAGCACTTAAAATGTGGCTAGTAAAACCAAGGAACTGATTTCATATTTTACTTAATTTTATTTAGTTAATTATAATGAATTTAAATTGAAATTTGAACTGCCACAGGTGGTTCAAGCTACTGCATTGGTCAGCATGGAAGACAGTATATAAAAATTTGTCTTCAACATTTCATTGCTGCATAAGACCACGGGCTTCCCTGGTGGCTCAGATAGTAAAAAATCTACCTGCAGTGTAGGTGACTTGGGTTTGATCCCTGGGTTGGGAAGATCCCCTGGAGAAGGGAATGGCTACCTACTCCAGTATTCTTGCCTGAAGAATCCCGTGGACAGAGGAGCCTGGTGGGCTGCAGTCTGTAGGGTTGCAAAGAGTTGGACACAACTGAGCGAGTTTTGCTTTTCACTTAAGGCCATGAGACTGGATGAAATCTGCTTGGAGGCAGCTTGGATAAAGAAGGAGAGATGTCAGAGGATCAAGACCTGTAAAGCAGAGAGGTTATGAAGATACATAGCTATAGTCAAAGAATGCTTTAACAAAGTAGCAGATTGTCAGAATGCAGAAGCCCAAAAGAAAGTGGTAAAGTGGTTTCCAGGAAACCAAGCAAAGCAGATGTTTTGAGATGAGTGAGCCATTCTGTCAAACACTGCTGAGCTGTCTGTTCGTTCCCCTGTTCACAGTGAATGACTTTTGAACTTGTCTCTAAAGACTGCTCATCCACAAACCTAAGAGTGTTCTTACTGCCTTGTAGGTACAAAATGAAGAATATGGAATAAGTGAATGGGTCACTCAATCAGCTTTACAAACTTATTTTCAGGAGATATGCTCCCTAATTTAATATCAGTGCACTGAAATCTTAGAACTATTACCTTTTGGAAATCCCAAACTGTATTCATTACTGCTTTCTCACTGGTACTTTCCACCATCTCACCCTCCCTAGTACTAACAGGATACGATTTTAGGGAAGCTGGGAGGGAGACAGCATCAGTACCACCTATGTCAGCAGTTGATGTGAAAGAACCAGATATCTGCCTGGCCCTAGGCCCTAGACCTTCACTCTCAGAGAAGGCAATGGCACCCCACTCTAGTACTCTTGCCTGGAAAATCCCATGGACAGAGGAGCCTAGTAGGCTGCACTCCATGGGGTCGTGAAGGTTGGACACGACTGAACGACTTCACTTTCACTTTTCACTTTCATGCATTGGAGAAGGAAATGGCAACCCACTCCAGTGTTCTTGCCTGGAGAATCCCAGGGATGAGGGAGCCTGGTGGGCTGCTGTCTCTGGGGTCACAGAGAGTCAGACACAACTGAAGCAACTTAGCAGCAGCAGCAGCAGCAGGCCTTTCCTCTAGCTGTGTATACACTCAGTCCATACCAACTTTTAGGGTCAAATGAAGAAATTACTGAGTATGGCTGGGAAGAGGAAGATGGTTTTACCCCAAATCCCTGAAATATTGATATACCTTATACTAAATTGACTATTGTGATCAGTTCAGTTCAGTCACTCAGTCATGTCCAACTCTTTGCGAGCTCATGAATCGCAGCACGCCAGGCCTCCCTGTTCATCACCAACTCCCGGAGTTCACCCAAACTCTTCTCCATCGAGTTGGTGATGCCATCCAGCTATCTCATCCTCTGTCACCCCCTTCTCCTCCTGCCCCCAATCCCTCCCAGCATCAAAGTTTTTCCAATGAGTCAACTCTTCACATGAGGTGGCCAAAGTACTGGAGTGTCAGCTTTAGCATCAGTCCTTCTAAAGAACACCCAGGACTGATCTCCTTTAGAATGGACTGGTTGGATCTCCTTGCAGTCCAAGGGACTCTCAAGAGTCTTCTCCAACACCACAGTTCAAAAGCATCAATTCTTCAGCGCTAGCCTTCTTCACAGTCCAACTCTCAAATCCATACATGACCACAGGAAAAACCATAGCCTTGACTAGACGGACCTTTGTTGGCAAAGTGATTTCTCTGCTTTTGAATATGCTATCTAGGTTGGTCATAACTTTTCTTCCAAGGAGTAAGCGTCTTCTAATTTCATGGCTGCAGTCACCATCTGCAGTGATTTTGGAGTCCTCCAAAATAAAGTCTGACATTGTTTCCACTGTTTCCCCATCTATTTCCCATGAAGTGATGGGACCAGATGCCATGATCTTCGTTTTCTGAATGTTGAGCTTTAAGCCAACTTTTTCACTCTCCTCTTTCACTTTCATCAAGAGGCTTTTTAGTTCCTCTTCACTTTCTGCATAAAGGTGGTGTCATCTGCATATCTGAGGTTATTGATATTTCTTCCGGCAATCTTGATTCCAGTTTGTGCTTCTTCCAGCCCAGCATTTCTCATGGTGTACTCTGCACATAAGTTATAAATATATTTTTTCTTTTCCCAGCTTCCCTTGTAGTTCTTCTTGTCTCTGCATATCAATGATTTGTCTCTCTTGCCTTTTGTGTATGTTTTCCCCTTGGCCTTCTCTCCATTTAGTCCCTTAGGGTTTTTTTTTTTTTTTTTAATAACATTTAAAAGTACCCAGCAATTATTTTATTCATGTGTGTGTTTGTTTATGGCTGTGCTGTGCAGCATGTGGGGTCTTAGTTCCCTGATCAGCGCTTGAACCCATGCTCCTTGCTTGGAAGCACAGGGCCTTAACCATTGGGCCACCAGGGAAGTCCCTCCCCTAGCTTTTGAAAGTCCATTCCTCGTTCCTGTGCCCTGACTCAGATTGTTACTTGGTACAGCCAGACACATCATTGCTTTGTCTTGCTGTGCCCTCATGCGCCTCCATTTGGAAGTTCTCTGCTGCTTCCAGACCTCTGACTCTACTCTGTACACCTGGCTCTGCCTTCTGGTCCATTCTCTCTGTGTTACACTGATACTGCCGCTGCTAAGTCGCTTAGTCGTGTCTGACTCTGTGCGACCCCATAGACGCCAGCCCACCAGGCTCCCCTGCCCCTGGGATTCTCCAGGCAAGAACACTGGAGTGGGTGCTTCCCATCATCTCTGATTGGCTTAGAAATGCTAAAAATAAAGAGACAACAGGTGTGTCTTTCTCCTCAGTACCTTTTATATGTTGATTATAATTTCTATGGTAATCCTCTTAAGTATGTTTTTAAGTACTTATTATGATACTTTGTTGTTAATGCTCATTTTTCTTTGTTCTTTGTATCTGTATTGAACCACTGTATAATACAAAATGAATGTTTTAATTGGCACGGAAAATTCATGATTTCTGTTGTTAAAATGCTCATGGCCACATGCGTAGTGCTGGTGCGGCATTGTATAAGGAGGAACAGGTGCCAGGGTAGTAAGGGGCTGGACGCTGGAGATCTACACCGACCCGAGGTAAAATCCAAGGAATTTATGTCACTCCCAAGCCCTACTGTGGAGAAGGCAATGGCACCCCACTCCGGTACTCTTGCTTGGAAAATCCCATGGACAGAGGAGCCTGGTAGGCTGCAGTCCATGGGGTCGCAAAGAGTCAGACATGACTGAGCAACTTCACTTTAACTTTTCACTTTCATGCACTGGAGAAGGAAATGGCAACCCACTCCAGTATTCTTGCCTAGAGAATCCCAGGGACGGGGAGCCTGGTGGGCTGCCGTCTATGGGGTCGCACAGAGTCAGACACGACTGAAGCAACTTAGCAGCAGCAGCAGCAAGCCCTACTGAGCTTAAATCTGCCAAGGAAAATGCAGAATTGTAGCTTGCCTTAAATGATTAGACGTCACATGAGGGTTGGGGAAAGAAAAACCCCAAAGGATTGGTGGCTAGATAATCTTTCATAGCAATTGCATGAGACCTTGAAAATCAGCAGTGGAAATGAGAGTGGATTATATATAATACAAAAGACAAATGCATGCACATTCCCTGCCGTATGGGCTTTTAATAGGAGACAAGCCGATTAAGACAAAATGAGCAGTAATTAAGGGACATCTTAGGAGGGGTCAGGGTTGCTGAATTGTTCACACATTCATACATTTAGTTGATTTTGAGTTCTTCTATTAGGATAATTACATTATGGTATGAATTTTCACAATCCAGTTACATGGAAATGACAGATTACTCAGTGAGGTTCGTGTGTTTAACCTCGCGATTTGGTTATATGCCATTTATGTGCCTTGCCTACAGTGTTTGCCTTCTTATATTTCTGTGTGTTAACCCAGCTGCCTCCGTTTATTGCTCCCATATTACAGTGGATGTTTTCTGCATTTTTATGAAGAGCCTATTAGCAGCTTAGGCTTGATTTAAAGAATTTCTACAGTTTATGAATACCGTTCATCTCTGTGAATGAATTTAGCACTTTAATGCTATTTATTTACTCCACACCATAAAATGTAATATAATAAATAATGGGTCCCTTGGGCTTGTGGTAAAACTCAGTGATCATCCTCTCAGCAGGAAGATGAACACAACTTGAGTGGGGAAATAATGATCAAAATTCACCACACTCACTAGGATGCCATTTATATACCTGAATCTAATAAAGGCTGAATTACAATGCTTACCATTATGCTTATTAGTACTAACATCTGAATGTAGTGAGGCTGGGAAAGGGGAAAGACCCAGTCATATTAGCAACATTTCAGAAGGTAGTATCAATTCCAGGTTAGGGATTCAAGTAAGGAAGTGTTCCTATAAAGCATATGATGCCTAATTTCTTGGGTTAAATAAATGTTAGACTAGTGTTTTTCACCCGCTTCATCATAGAAAACTCTTGAACTTTGTGGGGAGGGTGATGGCAGTTCACAGTTCCTTCCTTATCAATTTTTCAAGATGACCCTGTTGGTTATCCATACATGAAATATGTACAGGCCAGACCTTCAACATGATCACTGGTCAATAGTGCCATTCTGTTTCATTGTTGAAGTCCAGAAAGAGTTAACTCATGAGTGCTCAAAACTCTGTGTGTATAAACGTGTATCTGATTTTATCCCAAGATTATTCAAGTTATTTTCATAATATCTTTGCTTTTATTTACCTTTATTAGACATTCATTCCTTGAGATAAAGGTTTACATGCATTAGGAGCTTGATTGATAAATGAATGACTTAGGTGAATTGGAGGTCCATTGTTCCATCTAAGGGGCCAACCTGTACTCAGTTCCAGTCAACCTTTGTCATGTGGAATATAATCTCAGTGAAGACAGATGGACTAAATTTGAAAAAAACACAGTGTCATAGTTTTTATTTTCACGTGAAATCTTCATGATCAATTGTTATCTAATTTTTAATAGTTAAATACCAAATAAATCAGCATTCTGGGTTGGGTCCATAGGTTGCCAGCTTGATAGTTCTGCTTTAAATGTAAATTCCCCAAAACGTTCACACAGTCAAGGCTTCCATTGCACTGTTAGCTCCACTCATCCATTACTAGTTTGAATGTGCCTCCATTTTGATTCTCCTTGGTCATGCCTATTGACATCATGATACATTGCTAGAGCTTTCTCTTGAAAGAAAATCACTTAAAATTTTAGCATCTTTAAAGAAAAGAATGCTGAATATAGTGAGGCATTGCAAAGTAGAGTAGGTAGCACTCAATAAACACAAAATACTCAGTGTTGTTTATGTTGAATTTTTATTTTTCAGTCTTTAGACATCAGTACAGTTAAATTTTATTTTATTGTGTATTTATCTAGAAATTAATGAGTGGAAGAGGGATATGCTGAGGTTTACCTTTATGGTAATAGAGTCATAGACAAGTGATAGGGTGATTGTGTTTTTCTACTAGCAAATGATGAACAGACTCACCACCAAATGGTGGAATCTGCAAGCTTACCAATTTTTTTTTAAACAAAAAATGTGTCAAAATATGTTCTCACTTCACCCAAAGCCATTTGCTGAAGTCATAAGTTGATTATCATATGGTATTCAAGAGAGTTCGTACTGATTGGTCTCTATGATCCAGTGTTGCCTCTGTAGATAAAAATTGATTTAGCATCAGCTAGAATGGTATATCTGTACATGTATGTAATAGCATATTAATCTATGAAGGCTTTTTGTCTTCATAGTTCTCTTTAAGGATATGTGAAATCACCTTAGAAAGCCCGAGGTTATCCATAACCACCAGGCAGTGTATTACAGAAACACATAACAGGCTGTGTGTAAGCCTATGGTTCCCAACCAGGGGAGAGTTGACTTTATCCTGCAAGATTCTTAGGGCTGATTTACTAGTTGTCTGCTTCTAGTGTGAACAAATCATTCTACTTTGTAGACCATTCGATTTAGAGCTGACTGTATTCCTGATGGCCCTGCTAAGATAAATAGCCCTGGACTGTATTTCCTGATAACAGGGTAGGAGTGGGAAAGAGTGTAAAATAACCCTCTGATGAGAGCCATCAGAAAGCACAGTTTTGATTTGGGAAGCCAGGAGTTGCAGTATTTGTTCCTGCTTTGGACAGTTTCAATTATTAGATGGAGATGAAATCTGCCTTCTTGTAATTTTACTTCTAATTTCCACCTCAAAATTCACATGGTATTGTTTGGTTCTCTTATCTGGCAGTTGATCGTTTCTGCCTTGTACATTATCTGTACTTGTCTCATGAATAAAGAACAGCAGCATTTGGGAAGGTTGCTTACTCCATGAGCCTGCAGATTTACTGAAGTACATGAGTCAGCTCCACTAATGCAACTCAGTCAAGCAGAGGGTCACAAGATCAGCAGGATGAGAGTTGCAATCATTCAATCATTCATTCATTCATTAAAAAAGAAAGTTATAAAGTGCCCATTATATACTAGGCATTGTTCCAGATACAGGAGGCACTCATACTCTAACTGTGTCTTATTTTCCTTTCTAGACTCTAGACTCTTTAAGAATAGGATTCTTATCTGATTACCTTGTATCTCGTACCTCACCTTACACAGCATAGTATATTAGATTTAGAATGTGCTCAGAATTTTATTTTTAAATAAGGGAAAAATCTAGTCTACATATTTTGGAGAGCACTATAGAATAGATCCAATCTTTTTGTGACAGCCATTAAATATATTAGTCATATTAACACAATGGCCAGGCTTCTTGTTGTTCAGCCGCTCAGTCGTGTCCGATTCTTTGTGACCCGTGGACTGCAGCACGACAGGCTTCCCTGTCCTTCAGCATCTCCCTGAGACTCCTCAGACTCATGTCCTTTGAATCAGTGATGCCATCCAACCATCTTATCCTCTGTCATCCCCTTTTCTTCCCACCTTCAATCTTTCCCAGCATCAGGGTCTTTTTAATGAGTCGGTTCTTCACATCAGGCAGCCAGAGTATTGGAGCTTCAGCCTCAGCTTCAATCCTTCCAGTGAATATCAGGATTGATTTCTTTTAGAATTGACTGGTTTGATTTCCTTGCTGTCCAAGGGATTCTCAAGAGTCTTCTCCAGCACCACAGTTTGAAGGCATTCGTTTGATGGCCAGGCTAAATAGTCCTAATTTCAACACAAGTTCTTTCTTCTACACAGTTGGATTGCCCTTCTTTAGCATTGCCCCTTTTCATATGTAGGAACAGAACTGAATACAGTGTTCAAGATGAAATGTGATCTTGGCAAGGTGGAAGGGAGAGAACTCTGCTTTCTGTGATTCAGTCATTTCCCATACGACATTTATTAACTACCACCTTCTCTTTTTCCCCCTCAGGGTTGCCTTACTTTTCTTAAGTAAATATAGTAATTAACAAGACATTAAATATCTGTGTGATATTTAAACAAACATGCTGTAGAACTATTTCTTGTTTTCCTAGTAATTTTCACTAGTGAAAAGATTGTCTGTGATTAAGATTTTCTGTTTGCAGTAGGAAGTTCTTATGTATATTATAGGAAGCTTTACAAAAAATTCACATACAGTTGTCATTTGGGAGTACAAATATATGGTGTATGTGTGTGAGAGAGAGAGACAGAGGGAATGGGATTGAATGATCTATCTCCAAGGTTTAGCGTTCTTGCCTCTTTATTTTGATGGTATTGTAATTATTCTTTATATTGATGTTTGTCTTGTTTAGTCATTAAGTCATGTCCAACTCTTTGCGACCCCATGAACTGCAGCATCCCAGGCTTCTCTGTCCATCACTGTCTTCCCTAAGGTGAAGTGAAGTGAAAGTCATTCAGTCATGTCTGATTCTTTATGACCCCATGGACTATACAGTCCAGGGAATTCTCCAGGCCAGAATACTGGAGTGGGTAACCTTTCTCTTCTCCAGGGGATCTTCCCAACCCAGGTCTCCCGCATTGCAGATGGATTCTTTAACAGCTGAGCCACCAGGGAAGCCCAAGAATACTGGAGTGTGTAGCCTATCCCTTCTCCAGCAGATCTCCTGATCCAGGAATTGAACTGGGGTCTCCTCCATTGCAGGTAGATTCTTTACCAACTGGACTATCTCCCTGAGTTTCCTCAAACTCATGTCCATTGAATCATTGATGCCATCCGTCCATCTCATTCACTGTCTCCCTCTTCTCCTCTTGCCTTCAGTCTTTCCCAGCATCAGGGTTTTTTCCAGTGAGTCAGTTCTTCGCATCAGGTAGTCAAAGTATTGGAGCTTCAGCTTCAGTATCAGTCTTTCCAGTAAATATTCAGGGTTTATTTCTTTTAGGATTGACTAGTT
The DNA here is from genome assembly GCA_917880005.1 of Nanger dama. Lineage (NCBI taxonomy): Eukaryota > Metazoa > Chordata > Mammalia > Artiodactyla > Bovidae > Nanger > Nanger dama. Next base: position 6,884,846 of record CAKJTW010000096.1, on the reverse strand, counting down.
TGATCTTGCTGTGCAAGGGACTCTCAAGAGTCTTCTCCAGCACACTGCTGGCTCTGTGCTTGTCTTGTCTTTATAGAATATTATCCTGTTTTATTTGAACTCCTTATTTCCTATGCATGACATAAAACTAATTAGTTTGGTAGTTCTTAATGTTTACTTTATTCCTTAGTTTTAAATTCTAGATAAAAAGAATTACAAGATTCTTATTGACATCTTTGCCACAGTTAAGATGTGCTGCTGTTTTATAGGAACAGGTGACAAATCTCCGTGTCTTGTCACTGCACATGGATTCTACCAAATCCATGGATCAGAGTACACTGTCCAGGTGATTTACTGCACTAGATTTGTTCCATGATTTCATCCTTAGACACTTCCGCCTTTGTCAGCTCCATCTCCACACAAGGGATATGTAGTAGAAATTCTCAGATCTCAGATGTCAAATGTATTGCAGGCAATTAAAAAAAAAATGTCATCCGAGTTGTCAGCCATGAGAGTGAAATTCCAGAGCTTCAATCTGGAATTCCAGGGTTGTGTTTGAAGGTTTGCTTTGTTCACATTGCATTTTTCTACATTCTTTCTACATTTCAACTTCCTTTATTCTTCCAAATAATGTAAGTCATCACTGTGTGCAAAAACTGGGCTCGGTACCTTGATGGTTACAAAGGTAAATGAAAGTTCCATCCCTTTTCCCCACTCCAAAGCTGCTCAGGAAATAGTCACTCTGAAATCCTTCCCTTTCTGCTAAATAGCATCAAAATAGAATTCTTTCTCTCTCTCTCTCTCTCTCTCTTATTAGCTTTAACTTAAAGATTTGGTGTTTTGTTTATTACTTTCATTGGTAGATATCTCTTAGAATGCCTTCATCACTTAGTAAATTCGAATGCTTATTTAATGTCCTGTTATGTGTTCAACAGTATACCGAGCTTAAAATGCATCACCATAATTGTGCTCTTAAACTTCCATTGACTATTTTTAATAAGGCTCTGCTTTCTCCTGTTTTGTTTAAGTTAAGAATAAACTTTTTAAAAGGTGAGCTTAATGGTGTGGAAATCATGCCTCAGTAAATCTGTTCTGTATATGTGGAGTAACCTCAAAGATCTTACCTAAGTAATATTGCTGTATAAATACAAATAGCCTTCTCTGGTTAGGTTTAATCCCATGTATAACAAATTTGCTGGGCCATTTTGCAGCACTGTAGATGGACTGCTCTATTCCACATACTAACTTGAGTTCTAAAACTAGATGAAATCTTAGTTAACTAATTGAAACACTCATTTGGATAAGAACCTAAGCAAGGTTCAGTAATTCTCAATTTCCCACTTTGCTTGCAAAACACGATGTAAGTACAGAATTACATTCTTCACAGCTTATTACACTGTGTGTTCACTCACAGGGAAATAATTTAATGCAATTTACTCCCAACTGTTTCCCTCATGCTGACCCCTTTATTAAAGTAACTGATTTCTCAAGGTTATGTTTATTTTCAAAGAAAAAAAAATTGGAGGTCATAAATGTCATCGCACACCTGGTCTCATTCTCCTTTTGTTTTTTTTTCCCTTTAAAATTTCCACATTGTGTCATCAGACCAGCTCTTGATAACTTCTACCCTCTCTTTCTGCTTGATTAATCTTACTTTTACTCTGACATTCCATTTTTATATTTGTCTGGTTATTCTTGATGTTTTCAAACCAACCTCAGTACTTCTGTTTTGTTTAAAATCCCTCTTATCTATTACATGTCTATAACTTAGACCCTTGCCTTGGAGTATTTTTTTTCCTTGGACAAGCAGGACATGTTTGAATGTCCCTGAAAGTCTGATGCTTCTCTCCCACGTGGTGTTCTTTTGAAGACAGACAATCATTCTACAGGGGAATGCGCCAGTTAGGTGCATTCTTTTTCAGAATTTACAAAGCCTTTTCCTTTAGGGCTTCGCTTATGGCTCAGCTGGTAAAGAATCTGACTGGAATGCGGGAGACCTGGGTTCAATCCCTGGTTTGGGACGATCCCCTGGAGAAGGGAAAGGCTGCCCACGCCAGTATTCTTGCCTGGAGAATTCCATGGAATATATAGTCCATGGGGTCGCAAAGAGTTGGACACGGCTCAGCGACTTTCACTTCCTTCCTTGTGCTACCTTTGTTGCAAATCGTGCTTTTAAACACTCTCAAAGCATTTTGATAAACATGTGATAAGTCTTTAAGTTGCCCTTCTCATGTTTGGGCTTTCCCTGTGGCTCAGCTGTTATCCACCTGCAGTGTGGGAGACCTGGGTTCGATCCCTGGGTTGGGAAGATCCCTGGGTTGGTAGGGAAGGGAAAGGCTACCCACTCCAGTATTCTGGCCTGGAGAATTACCTGGACTGTATAGTCCATGGGGTTGCAAAGACTCAGACATGACTGAGCGACTTTCACTTTTCACTTTTTCTCACAATTAATTGTGATCTAATATATCCCTTTTCCCATCTCTGAAGGCCTCTGAGCCTTCTTCTCACTGTGGATGGCCACCACACAGCCACTCAGAGCAGAGCCTTCAGCTTGATGTTCACAGCACTGCTGCTGAGGCTGTGTTACCATGCCCAGAGAGCTGGCCCTGGGGAGTATTTTTAGCTTTACTTGAGTTTCACCTAATAATCATTGAATGGTATAGACGCTATATTAACCATATGGCTTTATAATCAGTGGAAATTGCCAGTCATTCTTTGTGGTAGGCATTTATCTTCTACATTTTGCATTTTCTCAGCACAGAACATCAGCAATGTAGGATGTTGATGCTGAAAGATTACTCAAAATGGCCATAGATAACATTAGTCTCCTAATCTCTCTATAATCTAACTGTGGGACTAAAAAGAAAGTTTAAAATGGTTAGCAAACCATATCTCATTGGTAAGTAGTGGGTTGTTGTTGTATTTTTTTGTTTTTAAATTAGGTAAAAGTCTTTCATAACTGATTTAATTTAATGGACGAATTTATTTTCTCCCTTTATTTCTGAACATAATCTCTGTGAATCTGAGGCTAAAAATCTTTGTTTTATGTTGGGAGAGCAAATGGATGTCCCTACTGCATTCTTAGGCAAGAAGGTGATTGATGGCTTTGATATCATATTATTAACTGAAATAAATTTTGTCTCAATTTGAGAGGAAATAGTGATAGCACAGGGTCCTTTCTGTCAGCCAACCCAGGCATATTGGACCATTCTTTCATCTTTATTTACTTGTGTCCTAGACTGAAAATCTCACATTCTCTCCTAAAATTGATGGCAAATGTTTAAAAATACCTAAAACAAGGAGTATAGCGCATTCTACTCAAATAGGCCTATCTATGGTTTATACATGCTTGGTCTAATGCATTTCACCTTACATAAATCTCCAGAAAAGCTATAGGAAGCAAGCACATTCCCCTGACATGGCAGGGTGTAAAATGGATATAAACCAATTACTTTTTGCAGTTTTTAGTCTCAGGAATACTGACCCTTCTGACTTCATTTTCAAGCCAGAACTCTTGACCCCCTCCGTACAAAGAAAAGTAATTGAGTAGAATTCTAGCAAGAGGCAAATCAAGGCTTTCAAAGAAGAATTTTTGCCAGGAACTGTGGAGCAAATCACCTCTAAAACATGCCAAAGATAGTTATTTAAATACATTTAAGCTTCTAATCAAAGAGGTCTTTGATGAACTTTTCCCACTTTAAATATATCAAAGTAAGTAAAGAGAGTAGAGAAAGCCATTAGGAAATCATTATAATAAACACCAGCATTGATCTACTTCCCTCTCCTTCAGAACCTCCCCTCCCCGTGTTTTGAGTTGCTCAGGTGGGCTTGAAATAGTGAAGTAATCAAACTCTCACAGGTCATCATAAAGAAATACATGAGTAAAAAAAAATTCTTTTGGATTTCAAGGAAGCTGGGCAGTCCTGTGAGTGCCCAGTTTTCAGCAGTGACTTTCAAGTTGAACCTTTTCGATAGTAAATAGACTCCTGCTTATGCCTGTGTGTTTTGGCTTAAAAAAAAAATCAATCTCTGAGAAAATGGGCTTCCATCTTCCTTTCAGCCCCGTCTCCTTTGATGATTGATGTTAATTCAGTAAGCTGCTGACCCAAGAAAAAAGAATTGTTTGTGCTGTTGTTTTGAATAAATAAACTCACAGAGAATCAATGGCTGTAGCTTAGAGAAATTAGATGGTGGAGAGCTTCAAGTCTCTTTCTGCCCTGTTTCTCATGTAAATAAAGCAGGGAAAGGGCATTTCAGCTCCAGATATCTTTTTGAATGATGGAAACTTGCTTTGAAAGGGCTTTTTTTCCCCCAGTTAAAAGGAAATGTTCTCTCTGTATCTGTAGTGAGGAAAAAAAAAAAAAATCTGTGTTTATGACAAAATAGGACAACTGCTTATTCCTGTAAACAGTTTCAGACTGGCAGTAGCAAGGCAAGCATACCCATTCACTGGGTCTTCGCTACATTCAGTATTGCTAGTATATGGACTTAGGTCCTTCTGCATTTCTGAAAGACTCTAGAAGGTTTTCTTTTGTTTTAAGATAGAAAGGCAATGTGGTCTGCCAGAACAAAATAGTTCACCCAGCAGATTTTTTTCTGATCCAGCTGGCTGTGTATTGACTGATCATATGTGAGTAATTTTGCTTTGCCATGCAGCAATTTCCTTTCCCTAAACCATACCATCAGATACTATGATCATGGAGAGAAGGTGAAGTCCAACAGTAATGACTATTCTTCAGACAAGAATGTCATTCAGTGGGTTTCTGCCCATGAGGCTTAAAATCAGTGTTATAGGCAGTCTACAATAATTGAAAATATAAAGGCTGCCTTGCTTTTTATTACCCTCTTATTTTGGTACTACTTACACAACAGTCTAATAAAAACTGTCTCACTTCATAGTATACTTAATCCACAGTTCCAGGCAAAGCAGAATACATTTATGTTAATAATGCATGTCATGTCAGAACTTAACATTAACCATGTTTTATAAATTATGAACAACCTGAGCATCAAGGAATAGTGGGAAGACAGAGTAAACTGTAGTATTTTCAGTTAGTGTTCTATTATATCTCCATGAAGTCAATTTTCTATTCTTTAAAGTGGGCTCCTAGTGTTGAGATGAAGACTACATATGTTTGTATATGGTAAGAACTTAGAACCGTTACTAGCAGATAAGCACCATATAGCTTTTTACTATTTTATTAGTGGTAAATGCTAACAAATGTCCATGAAGAATCTTTACTAGCGAAAAGTATATGTGTTTCAACTGGATTTGTGATTATAGACACAGTTTGATCTTAACTATGTGAAATGTTACTAGGAGGTAATATAATAAATAGCAAGCATATTTATCCCTGGGTATTATTTTTCTTTTCTTCATTTTTTTTCTGTATTTTTTGTTTTTATCATATGAACATATGTTCTACGATTTGAAAAAAAATGTGATTTAACAAAGTGTCACAAGCTCTGACATAAAATCCATTTTGTCTAAAAGAAATAATCTGATGCATCCAGTTATGCTAAGGCAAATTCATATATAAATAAAAAGAGTGAATATCCATCAGCATAGCTCAAATGTAGAATTACAGCATAGTCTATCTGTTTTCAAGTAGATAGCATTGTTCTATCTATTTTCAAGTAGATAGCATTTACTAATGCTAGCAGTAAACACCTTAAAACCTTAAAGGCATCATCTGTAAAATGGAATTAAGGTCATTTTTTCCTCTTTATCTCATAAGATGGTTGAAAGGATAGAATGAGGAAATATATGCAAAACTGTTTTATAAATACTAAATAAATCTATGTAAGCTAGTATATCTAGGGTTTTTTGTTCTATAGAATTTCATTGTTACAAACTTTCAGATATGAATAGTAGTGACTAAAGATATTTACTAAAACTGTTAAGAAAGAATGAGTAAAATTTGATTTAATAGTTGGAAAATAGGTTTATCGGAAACTCTTAGTCTTCGGTCAACACTGTATCCTGCATTAGGATTCAGATATCTGTGAAGAACTGATTAAGTTGTTCAGAATCTGTGTGTGTTCAGTCACTCAGTCATGTCCAACTCTTTGCAGCCCCTTGGACTGTAGCTCACCAGCTCCTCTGTGCATAGAATTCTCCAGGCAGGAGTATTGGAGTGGGTAGCCATTCTCTCCTCCAGGTGATCTTCCAGGGGTGAAACCTCCAGAGTCTTATTTTTTGGAAAAGAGAATCAAGTAGACATTCTTAAGTTGCTAAACAATACTCTCAACTTACAAGGGAATGGAGATTCTTGTGCACACACAGCTGGAGTATGAAATGTTTGTCTCCTAGCCCAGCCCTCTTTACTTTATATTCAAGATTAGTCTGCAGGAAAAGGAGTTAATCCCAATGAGTTGATGTGCTTAATTTTTCCCCCAATTTGCTATTTGGCCACTGAAATCTTCAGTGCTGGTACTGAACAACAGAATTAGCACTGCCTTATAATGTAATCTTACCATGAACGTGGGAATTTACCCTTTTCTTATAGTGAGCTGACTTTATTTTTTCAGGCTCAGTATATGTATTCATAAGGTAAGGAATTCTTGTAAAGGTCAAAGAAAATGATATATGTAAAACTGGCTTTGGACAACCCTTAAATTACAGATACAGGTTATTTATATAGCCTGGAAATATCTCTCCTGAAGTATTTCTTTCTGTGGTGGTTTTGAGACCAGAGGGAAGAGGGCAGGGCATCACTCTTAAAGAATGACACAGCAGTTGAGAAAAACCTGTTGCTGTTTGTTTTTAGGACAAAAAGTAGTTAGAACTCATTGGGCCCAAGATGGCGAAGGATTTGACTTTGACATTGAGCCTCATTATAATACATTAGCATATACTAAATGATACTCCCATAGATGCCATGACCATTCAGAGGCCAATCATAGGAGGTCAAAAAGTGGATCATGGTCCAGTTCTTGGAAATCCCCAACCCTTCCCCAAAATAGTTGGAATAATTCTCCCACGTGTTAGCCTATAGTTTTACCCAGCCCATAAAAACTAAGCACCCCATCTTTTGAGGTCCCTCTCACTTTCTGAGATAACACCATTCTGCCTATGGGATGTGTATCTCTAAATAAACCTGCTTTCGCTTTGCTGTGGCTCAGTCTTAAATTCTTTGCTGTATGACGGTTGCCCCGCCAGGCTCCTCTATCTATGGGATTCCCAGGCAAGGACCCTCACTTGGCGGCCTGTCCTAGGGACTCACTAAACACCTGGGACATGACCATCTCTTTCTCCCTGTTCTCCTGTACCAGTTTTACATAAATCCATAAATTCTTTGACACTCTTCCCCCTATAGGAGCCAAAGTCAGTTCCCTTGCTCTGGAGTGTATACTGGACATGGTGACCTACCAGAGTATCTGAAAAGGGAAAAAGAATAACTTGAAGGTGAGGAAACTTGACAGACACCACCTTGCAGGTGTTCAGCATTGACTGCACAATAAGGCATAGATATCATGTAGCCCCTGATGTGGTCAGATGAAAAGAACACTTCATCTCTGTGGGATCCTCCCAGAAAATCTATAACCACAGTCTAATCCTGGGAAAATATCAAAGAAACTATATAACTAGTGAGCACACTACAAAAGGTTTGAAACCATGAAAGACAAGACCAAGGAACTGTCATAGATTAGAGGAAACTAAAGACATGATAACTACATTCAATGAAATATGAAGGATTCGACCCTCAAACAGAGGGACGTTTGTGGAGAAACAGGGGAATCAAAATAAAGTCTAGAGTTTGTAGTAGTATACCAATGTGGACTTTTCAGTTTTGTTAATTGCACAATGGTTAAATATGAATATATAGGAATATACTCTGTATATAGTGTGTGTGTGTATATATATATATACACTCTCAATATGAGTACTCTCTGTATTGTATTTATAACTCTTAAGTGTACACTTATTGCAAAATAAAATACTGAAGAAAGGTCTAGTACATTAGGTGTCATGCCGGGTATATTAACAACTTTATTCAGAAGAAGGAATATGCTGAGCATGAATTCAGCTGTTTATAATAATAGAGAAAATCTATGTCATCTGTATAATTAAAAATTTTAATCTGGTGAAATTTTGACAATTTTTTTCATTACCATTTTAGAGTAATTTTCATTGGAGTTTTTGTTCTGACAGACCTGCTATTATACTTTGCCTTTATTCTGTTAGTTTTTAGATATACACATGTGACACATTTCCCATTTACTGTCTGTGAGGAATGTTGCGTTCAAATGGTTGAGATGGAAGCTCATAAAAATATGAAAACTGACAAGTTGGATAAATATATGGAAATCAGTGTTAATGGAAAAGATAATGTCACTGGAATAGCTAACAACTTTGGACTGGTATAAATCTAGCACTTTAAAAAATCATCTTACATATATTCATTTATTTAACCCTTACAACTAACTTATGGTCTATGAGGCAGGCACTGAACTGTCCTCATTTTGTAGATAAAAGAAATTGAGGCGCAGAGGTTAAGCCAAAGTCTTAGAATACATAAACCAACTATTTTCCTCACTTCTGAGAATTCATCGACTACTAGATCATACCATAATGTTTATTAAAGTAGCACCTTTCTCATGCACCCTTTATCATTTCATTGACCACTAGTCTTGTTGCTTAGTCACTAAATCATGTCCAACTCTTTTGTGGCTCCCTGGACATGAGCCCACCAGGCTCCTCTGTCCATGAGATTTCCCAGGCAAGGATACTGGAGTGGGTTGCCATTTCCTTTTCCAGGGGATCCTCTAAACCCAAGGATCAAACCCATATCTCCTAATTGGCAGGCGGATTCTTTTAGTTTTGTAGCAGGTGTAACGTAGTGTTTATGATCAGACCCTTTTATACCACCACGTAGGGTCTGAAGTTCTCAGTCAAAAATGATTCAAAGCTACAGCTGTGGTGTCCTGGAGCATGCTTTTGAAGGAAAGGAGTTGGACTCCAGATGGTAAAAGGCTGTATGGATTTCCCCTCTGTGCTGAGACTATGAAAAGCTTTTCTTTAAACAAGTTGGTGTTCTGATCTTGCAGAGACTTTGTCATTCTGTGAATGGGGGGATAAGTATGATAGCCCCTTGAAAGACTGCACTTCCCCCCTTGCTTTTCTGAGCACTGTGACTCTTTTGATTGTCATGTCTCCGCTTCTTTTCCACCTGTCTTTATGGGGCCTCACTTCTTCCCTGTGTTTATATTACATGGCTCATTCCAGCTGACACGTTTTGTTAGTGTTACCAGACAGATTAGAAGGAGTAAAATCACCATGAGTGTTGTTTCGCATCCTTTCAGGTCAGCAGGCTTACTTTCAAAGATAGCACTCCTTGATTGCTCTGCTTGGGGCATAATTGATCAGTATCAGGTTTGCAGCCTGTTCTACATTTGACTTGTTAATTTCACTCACAGTGTGCTGATTTCACATGCAGGGTTGGTTCATGTGTTAGGGCTCACAATCTAATATATATTTTAAACTGTTTAGAGACTGGCAGTCGAAGAATGCAATTTACATTTTGCTCATCTAGCCATTATTTTGAATCAAATACTGGTGATTATTATTCTTTAACTGATCATTAATTATTGTTTAAGGTTAGAATTTGTTAAAAAAAAAACCAGTAATAATAATTTCCAGCGAAATCCTCATGTAAAAGCCCTACTCTTAGTATAGTTTTGTGGTCTCTACAACATCATGTCTCTTTATCCAACTTTAGGGGAATTCACATGAGATTTTTGGTAGTTTTGAACCAAGGAAAGCAATTTTGCCAGTTTTGTTAAAATAGTTATTACTTGAGTGACACTTTTTTCATATGGAGAGAAAAATCAGGTAAAATTGACATCAAGATATGACAAGCTAGTGAATATTTTACCAGTACATCTAAGGATGTAAAATAAAATCCTAAAAATGGAAATTTCCCTCTTTTTATTAAAACATAACATATTAAGCAAATGATCACCAGTTTGTTTATATGTGTATTGCAAGGTGTCCTAGATCTAGACTTTAGAAAGTCAAAAAAAATCACACTTGGTATTTTAAAGTTGCATTATTCTGCCAGTATAACACATCAGGTTTATCCAATTAGTTGCTTTAATAAACCTTAACTAGTACATGCTACTTAGCACACAACCAAGGAACTTACATAAGCATTAGGCATAGCTGAGAAAAAGTACCTCTCAGTGTCATGTCATCCTCCTGCCTTTTGACATGATTACATGTAAACTTCGAAATAGTGTTTTACAAATAAAAGATAAGATATTCATGTTTCAAAATGATGTATTAAATTTAAATTCATAAATTTAAAATTTATTTTAAATGCCAGAAAGCATTATGCTTTGAATTTTAATGCACTCTTGTAACTTTATAAATGATGCAAAATTACAGTGTAACTCTACTTAATGTAAACTTGATATACTTCTTTTAAATTGAAGTATAGTTGATTTACAATCTTGTGTCAATTTCTGTAAAATCACACAATCTTGTGTCAATTTCTGCTGTACAGCAAAGTAATTCAGTTACATATATATATATATATATATATTTATAAATTCTTTTTACATTCCTTTCCATTATGGCTTGTCACAGGATAGTGAATGTAGTTCCCTGTGCTATACAGTAGTGGAGAAGGCAATGGCACCCCACTCCAGTACTCTTGCCTGGAACATCCCATGGATGGAGGAGCCTGGTAGGCTGAAGTCCATGGGGTCGCTAAGAGTCGGACGCGACTGAGCAACTTCACTTTCACTTTTCACTTTCATGCATTGGAGAAGGCAATAGCCACCCACTCCAGTGTTCTTGCCTGGAGAATCCCAGGGATGGAGGAGCTTGGTGGGCTGCTATCTACAGGGTCGCACAGAGTCGGACACGACTGAAGTGACTTAACAGCAACAGCTATACAGTAGGGCCTTGTTCTTTATACATTCTATACAATATGCTTTTAAAGACAAATAATTTTAATACAAAATCACCATATTTTGATTTTTAATTTAAGAACTGGTAATTTTTAAAATGCCCAATTATGTCACCTTTGTAATATTTGGATTTGATGAAGTAAAAAGATCTTGCATAATACATGACAAATCCGTAGGTTCTAGGTCAAAGGAAATGGGGAGAAAAGCTATTGGAAATGACCACATAAAAATGAAGTGAAGGGATTTGGATTTCTGGCAAGGGGGAAGCTAAAAAGTCTGGAAAATTTGCCAGTATAAAGCAGTTAGAAAAGCTGCATACAGTGTAATAAACTTTCTTTTAAATGTACTGCTGACCTTGTTTGAGAGTAAGAGGTCCCTTGGGAGTGAAAATAAAGAGAAAAGGAAAAATCGGAGCAGCAAGCTGATAGGGATATTGCCGCTGCCTTGGGGGCACTTGTCAGATTCACTAACCAAGAGGCTTCAGTTTTAACAGCTGCATCACTGCTGAAGACAGGATCTTGGGCCTATACAAGAGTGGATAAAGAATTAGAACCAACATGTAAAGCCTAGAATTTTTGATGGGTTACATCTTCAGTGCAAAGGTAAAATAGAAAAAAAAAAAATGCTTATCAGAAAAGAGAGATGACCAAAAACTTGTCCTGGAAGAGCAAAACGATTCTTCTCTAGAGGAATAGGCCTGTTTTAGGCCTTGATTCTTCTCATGTTTAAACTTTTTAAATACATGAATTCACAACCCTAAATGATAGGTAACCGAGAGCTGGAGTCAAGCAGAGGTCATAAGGAGTTGAATTAGTTCCCAGTAACTTCAGAAATGGAATTATGAATTGTAGCATATAAAAAGGTATGTTTCAAACTTTTTAAAAATAAAATTTGCATCAAAGACATAAAAGAACAAGATGCTCTTAAAACCGAAAGACTAGGCAGTCTTAACAAAGAACCAAATAGATTTCTATGGATGACATTTTAATCTTTGCATTAAGGATTTAATTTATGGTTTAGACATTAGATTAGACACACTCCAGAGGAAATTAGCAAACTATTTAAAACATCCAAAGAAATTACTTAAACTGCACTGTATAAAGATAAAAGATTTAGAAAACAGGAAAGAAACTGTGTAGGATGCTGTGGCCCTTTTATCAATACAAAGGACCATAGATTCTCTGATGCTCTTTCTATCTTTCTATCTTGAAGTCCATGCCCTTGAAACTGGGGAGGCTTGTGACTATTTGAACTGGGTATGTAGCATAAATCCTATTATGTAATTTCAGAGTCTAAATCCTAAAAGACTGTATAGCTTCTACCTTGACTGCAGCCATGAAATTAAAAGATGCTTACTCCTTGGAAGGAAAGTTATGACCAACCTAGACAGCATATTCAAAAGCAGAGACATTACTTTGCCAACAAAGGTCCATCTAGTCAAAGCTATGGTTTTTCCAGTAGTCATGTATGGATGTGAGAGTTGGACTATAAAGAAAGCTGAGCACTGAAGAATTGATGCTTTTAAACTGTGGTGTTGGAGAAGACTCTTGAGAGTCCCTTGGACTGCAAGGAGATCCAACCAGTCCATCCTAAAGAAAATCATTCCTGACTGTTCATTGGAAGGACTGATGTTGAGGCTGAAACTCCAATACTTTGGCCACCAGATGTGAAGAGCTGACTTATTTGAAAAGACCCTGATGCTGGGAAAGATTGAATGCAGGAGGAGAAAGGGACAACAGAGGATGAGATGGTTGGATGGCATCACTGATTTCATGGACATGAGTTTGGGTAAACGCTGGCAGTTGGTGATAGACAGGAGGCCTGGCATGCTGCAGTCCTCGGGGTCGCAAAGAGTCAGACACGATTGAGTGACTGAATTGAACTGTTTGTGGAAATAATTGTTCTTGGGACCCTGAGCTGGCAGGACACACATCCAGCTCACCTGTGGCTGAAATGGTTTGAAGAATCCCAAATCATATAGAGTTCAGTCCCAACTCTTTGGGTCACTTAGTTGTTTGACTGTTTCAAGCTAAGGTACCAGACATCTTGGAACAAACGCAGTCCAGCTCTGCTCTGTGAATGCTTTAACCATACAATGGTGGTGACTACTAAGTTTTGATACGGTTTCTTAGCAGTGGGTAAATGGAACAGACAAGATGAGAAGTTCTAGCATGTATCTGTTAGAAATTTCAAATGAAAGTAATGGAAAGAATGAGGGAAAAAAGCAATATCTAAGGAAATAGAAGTTGACAAATTTCCAGAATTGATCAATGACATACATCCTTGGATCCTGGAAGTATAATGAATTTGAAGTAGGAAAGATAGAAGAAACCCATGTCTCATGCAGCAAAGTAAAACTGTAGAAGACCAAAGTCAGAGATAAGATATTAAAAGCAGATAGAAAAGATACGTTACTTAGCAGTGGAGTACAACTTACATTAGTTGGTATAGCAGAAATAAACTGGAGATATCTTGATTTTTCATTGGTAGAAGGATTGATGAATATATTGACATGTGACAGCAATAAAAAGCTACCCATACTATCCAGCGGTAAGGAATTGAATGGGAGCTGTGTATATCAATCAAGATGAATCAGTCTCCCAAGCATAATGTATGGCAAAGAATATGATGTGATGGCATTTATATAAAATTTTTAAATATGAGAAACTATACAAATGGATATGTCTTCATGTGTGCTTTTTAGCAACACATACATGTGAAAACACAAAGATGTATTTTTAATGATAAAGTCCATATAATGGTCACTTCTAGGGGTGGGAGCAGAAAAGGAAAAGGGATGTAATTGCGCTCAACACTTTCACTCTGTAGTGTTTTATTTCTTAAGCTGGGTAGCAACTACATGAGTATGCATTACTTTTTATGCTTATTTATACACCTGAAGATTTTATAATAAAAATTTGACCAAGAGTATGAGGATTTACTGAGTGGTAGTAATAGGAACATTTGTGACATCTCCTTGAAGGAAGCACATATTTAATCTGAAAGGATTTGGAAAGAGGAGATTAAGCAAATCCTGTGTACCTTTTGGTTTCAGTGAATGGTGTATCACATAGGAAAAAGATCAAAGCCTATGGGACATAAGATCAGTTCTACTTGATTGGGAGATTGTAAGCCTTAGTAGAGGGGGTAGATGGAGGGAGGAAGTGAAATGGTAGATATGGAACATTATGGCCGAAGTCTTGGAATTGTGAGAAATGAAATATCTTAGTTGTAAATGAGTGAGGTAGAATTTGAGCTTTTATATCCTTAGTAATACCTTTGAAAAATATTTATATTCTTAAAATTTTCTGAATATCTATAGTAACAAATACTCTGCTACATTTTGCTGAAGATGACTATATTTCATTTCTCAAATACCTGGCAATCAACTGTGATTTCCCAGCCATAAATGAAGTCTGATGAGTCTGAATAGAAGAGAGTAGGGATGGAGCTGAGGAGGAGAGACTGGTGAGAGATAGGTGATGAGTGTGAAAGTTGCTCAGTTGTGTCCAATTCTTTGCAATCCCATGGACTACACAGTCCATGGAATTCTCCAGGCCAGAATACTAGAGTAGGTAGCTGTTCCCTTCTCCAGGGGGTCTTCCCAACCCAGGATTGAACCCAGGTCTCCCACATTGCAGGTGGGAGATGATAGGTGGGAAGTGAAGAAAGTACTCCTCATAAAATTGGTAAGAATGCTGCTTGTGAGGGCATGACTGTCAACTTTATTTTTCTCTCCCTAGTAATCTGGTCAAATGGATAAGGACAAGTGAGTTTTCCTCACAGCTGACTTAGAGATGTAACTCAGTTTTTCGATTCATTGGCAAAGCTTTTGCTCTCTTAGTTGGATCTTTTCTTTGAAAAGAATAGAAACTCATTCAAATTATTCCAGGTGTTATGGCATGTTATGTGATATACTTGAGAGTTATTAAAAATGCAGGGATAACAGGAATGATAGTAAACATTGTAAAGCTGAGCAGAAAGAGACAGCAGAACCTGGACACTCGCCAGCCCACAAATATTGTCTTCCAGTAAATGACTCAGCTAACTTTTTCCTCCTTGTAGTTATAAAAATTCAACTTACACATCATGACATTGCCTGCATTTCTCTACATAATAATCCTTTAGTCGCTATCTTTTTTTTTTTTTTTTTTGGTCTACTTTATTTGAATTTCTTACTGGGAGTAGGAATTTGAGCTTGGCTTCTAGCCAGCCTTTGAACTGGCTGTCATTGGATAGTTGTTGACCTTTGGTCCAATGATAGGGTGGAGTCGCACAGTGGAACAAGGTCTCTAGGCTGATCCCATCAGCAGGTACCAAGTGTGGAGCATATGTACTCAGTGCTTGTGGCAGTTGCTTGACCTGATTAATGCACACAGCCACGTACGGCCAGCAGAGTATGATTTCCATCTGGTCAGCTAGCTCCAGCTGAGACTTGACTGGGCTCCTCCATTTTTGATAAATCTCTAAGCAAAGAATAGTTTTGTTTTGGAATTGTACTATGTTTAACAACTGGATTTCTCTAGTGGCCTTATCATTCCATGCATAGTATTTTGAGTTCTGAATTTTTATATTGGCATTTGCCCCTCTCTCTGTTGCCTCTTAGCATCTTTGTTCCCCACAGCTCAGGACCTTTTGATACAAGTACGTAACCTTTCTCTAAACTAGTTAAAATTTTCATTCTGGCCTTAAAATACATTCAAGCAGTTCATTATTTTAGCTTAACTAGTTATTAATCAATTGTCACAAAATGTGGCTTAAAACTGTTGGATACTGGAATTTATTTAACATAAGTATTTTAACTGCATCTTAAAATGTTACTGTATGAATCTAGCAAATTGTGTGTACAGGCATATGTAAAAATTTTTAAAGTAGGTTTAGGAGTATCTATATTTGCCTTAAAGGACTGTTAAAATAGTTGGTCCAGAGTAGGACTACTTACCTTGACTTTACATGTCACTGAGTTCAGTTAGAATTATGATTTAGACGCCCTGTAATGTGAATAGAAATGTCCTGCGGTCATTGCATAATTTTATAGGGATCTTCACCAAAACTGAGAAGAAGGTAGTACATTTTATAGTATGATTCACTCTGGAAAAGCTGGCCTTTTGTGAAGCCACCTGAAAATGCAGTTCTTTCTGTAGGTATGCAATGTATAGAACAGGGGTTATATTATATACATACCTACATGCATTTTTCCTTCGATCAATGTATACATTTAATTACATAGACGTCTTCCAAAAGTGAAAACATGTATTGAAAAAAAGTGGCAGCAATAAAACAGTAATCCTGCAGGGTTTTTTTGTTTTGTTTTGTTTTTTGAGTCCTGGCGGATTAGTGATTTTACTTTACATTGGAAATAGCTGTGATTATTGCTCCTTTGGGACTGATAAGGAAAGAAATGGTGCCCAATTTTATAAGTCATTAGTATTCTCTGTTATAAATGGTATGGGAAGCTTTGGAACAAGAAGAGTAAGACCTGAATATGTATTTTTTAAACAAGTAAATGATCTTTCAGTATCAGTAAGAATGTAGTTTGTCTGCCTTAGAAAAATAAAACCTTTAAATGTAATTTAGCTTGTCTGTCATTATAAACATATCCAGAAGACATAGCATCCTGGTCCAGGCCCATTTTTCTTTGTCACATGATGCTTCATAGGTTCTTTTATGAAGTTTTGACATTTTTATTACTTCTCAAGTGTGAATACTTGAGAGGGGCTTCCCAGGTGGCGCTAGTGTTAAAGAATCCGGCTGCCAATACAGGAGACACAGGAGACCCAGATTTGTTCTGAGTCAGGAGGATCCCCTGGAATAGGAAATGACACCCCACTCCAATACTTGCCTGGAAGGTTCCATGGGCAGAGGAGCCTGGCGAGCTGCAGTCCATGGGGTCACAAGAGTCAGACCCAACTGAGCATCTGAGCACAAGCACTTGAGAAACCAAAAGACTGACCAAGGATATTCCCTCTACCAGTCAGGCATTCACAGTTTTCTGTGTATGTGCTGCAATTGTTCAAATGCCCACATTCCTTATGTACATTTTATCACTATTTAGCTAAATAGTTCCTTCATATGCAAGCCAGTGCTTCTCATCTCCAGATTTATTGATATAAATGAAATAGTATGGAAAAGAAATCTAGTCTTGCAACTCATGAAAGTAAATCCAGTCTCAAGTAAAGTAGCCAGTACATCAGCAAGCAATTCTTTTAGTAGTGTGATTTCTGTCCATGCTGAAATGCTTTCCCTGATCTATTTAAGCTTCCTTCTTGAGTGCTTAACCAGTTTCTCTTGCATCTCTCTATCCTACCACGTATAAAAGTCAGAAAACTGATTGGTCTCATGGCCCAGTCTTAATATAGCAGTTTAACCATGAGAGCTGTGCATTAGTACTGTTTAAGAGAAAACTCGCTGTTTAAAATTCATCTTGAAGCAAAATTGTGTAAAGACCCTCTTCAGATAGCTTTTCCAAACCCCAAAGTTAAGAGTCTCAATGGCTGCTAAACACGTGTCCACAGGCCCAATCTCACTGTGCTGCTTCCTCACTGCCATTCTTCCTCCTCCTCTCAGGGCCCATGCAGACTCTGCCTCCTGGGACACCTGGCCTTCTCTGCTGTTGGCCTTGTCTTGGGGGAACTCTGGCAAATAAAATGCTTCATCTCGCCACGCAATTATATTTGTTTGTAGTCTGTTCTTTTACACACAGGATTTAAGCTGGTGACTCAGATAGTAAAGAATCTACCTGCAATGAAGGAAACCCAGGTTTGATCCCTTTGTTATGAAGATCCCCTGGAGAAGGGAATGGCAGCCCACTCCACTATTTTGCCTGGAGAATCCCATGGACAGAGAAGGCTGGTGGGCTATAGTCTGTGGGATTGCAAAGAGTTGGACACAACTGAGCAAGTAACAGTTTCACTTTCATAAAGATAATTTTCATCTTTCCCCACCTTCAGTTCAGTCCAGTCGCTCAGTCGTGTCCAACTCGTTGTGACCCCATGGACTGCAGCACGCCAGGCCTCCCTGTCCATCACCAACTCCTGAAGTTTACTCAAACTCATGTCCATTGAGTTGTTGATGCCATCCAACCATCTCATCCTCTGTCCTCCCCTTCTGCTCCCGCCTTCAGTCTTTCCCAGCATCAGAGTCTTTTCCAATGAGTCAGTTCTTTGCATCAGGTGGCCAAAGTATTGGAGTTTCAGCTTCAGCATCAGTCCTTCCAATGAATATTCAGGACTGATTTCCTTTAGGATGGACTTGTTGGATCTCCTTGCAGTCCAAGGGACTCTCAAAAGTCTTCTCCAACACCACAGTTCAAAAGTATCAGTTCTTCAGTGCTCAGCTTTCTTTATAGTCCAACTCTCACATCCATACATGACTACTGGAAAAACCATAGCTTTGACTAGATGGACCTTTGTTGGCAAAGTGATGTCTCTGCTTTTTAATATGGTGTCTAGGTTGGCCATAACTTTTTCTTTCAAGGAGTAAGCGTCTTTTAATTTCATGGCTGTATTCACCATCTGCAGTGATTTTGGAGCCCCCAAAATAAAGTCTGTCACTGTTTCCATTGTTTCCCCATCTATTTGCCATGAAATAATGGGACCAGATGCCATGATCTTTGTTTTCTGAATGTTGAATTTTAAGCCAACTTTTTCACTCTCCTCTTTCACTTTCATCAAGAGGCTCTTTAGTTCTTCTTCACTTTCTGCCATAAGGGTGGTGTCATCTGCATGTCTGAGGTTACTGATATTTCTCCCAGCAGTCTTGATTCCAGCTTGTGCTTCATTCAGCTTGGCATTTCGCATGATGTACTCTGCATAGACGTTAAATAAGCAGGGTGACAATATACAGCCTTGAGGTACTCCTTTCCCAATTTGGAACCAGTCTGTTTTGCCATGTCCAGTTCTAACTGTTGATTTTTGACCTGCATACAGATTTCTCAAGAGGCAGGTCAGGTGGTCTGGTATTCCCATCTCTTGAAGAATTTTCCACAGTTTATTGTGATCCACACAGTCAAAGGCTTTGGCATAGTCCGTAAAGCAGAAGTAGACGTTTTTCTGGAACTCTCTTGCTTTTTCGATGATCCAACAGATGATGGCAATTTGATCTCTTGTTCCTCTGCCTTTTCTAAATCCAGCTTGAACATATGAAAGTTAATGGTTCACGTACTGCTGAAGCCTGGCTTTGAGAATTTTGAGCATTACTTTGCTAGCATGTGAGATGAGTGCAATTGTGTAGTCATTCGAATATTCTTTGGCATTGCCCTTCTTTGGGATTGGAATGAAAACTGACCTTTTCCAGTCCTGTGTCCACTGCTGAGTTTTCCAAATTTGCTGGCATATTGAGTGAAGCACTTTCACAGCATCATCTTTTAGGATTTGAAGTAACTCAATAGGAATTCCATCACCTCCACCAGCTTTGTTCGTAGTAATGCTTCCTAAGGCCCACCTTCCTAAGGCCCACTTGACTTCGTACTCCAGGATGTCTGGCTCTAGGTGAGTGATCACACTGTCGTATGATCTGGGTTGTCTGGATCATTAAGATCTTTTTTGTATAGTTCTTCTGTGTATTCTTGCCACCTCTTCTTAATATCTTCTGCTTTGTTAGGTCCATACCATTTCTGTCCTTTTTGTGCCCATCTTTGCATGAAATTTTCCCTTGGTATCTCTAATTTTCTCGAAGAGATCTCTAGTCTTTCCCATTCTATTGTTTTCCTCTATTTCTTTGCATTATTCACTGAGGAAGGCTTTCTTATCTCTCCTTGCTATTCTTTGAAACTCTGCATTCACATGGGTATATCTTTCCTTTTCTCCTTTGCCTTTAGCTTCTCTTCTTTCCTCAGCTGTTTATAATCATTATTTAATGACTGGGACCAAACCAAGCCATTAATAGCTTAAATAAGTCTGGGTTGATAATTGTTACACTGTTAGTGACAGTAGCTTTTCTAGTCTTCATTATCAGTGATGTCCATTAACTTGTCTCAGAGTTTTAAAGTTTGACATGCAATTCTACGGGCATCTGATTTACACTTATCCGAATAATTATATTGCATGCATCAAATCCTATTACGGTAAAAGCCAAAACACTGTCCAGACTCATTCATTATACTGAAATTTGGCTGTTTTAGGCATTGCTTGAAATAATATTGTTTTATATGAAGTTTAACACATCAATATATGTCAAGTATTCTCCATATTGGTACAGGTGAAGAACAAAATGGGCTGTTCCTCAAAGAGCATTTAAAAGCGTGACATGTTAATGCAAAACCAACTGATATACCCCCTTAAATTTTTGTCTCTTTTTTGTATAATCTCTTAGGTTTTGTTGTTGTCATTGACACTGAACATAATATATTGGTTTCTTGAAATTAACTGCTGTAGAGCACCACATTTATCCCATTCTCCCTTCTGCTGTGTTTCTGCTGTTGCGTTTATCACAATTTTATTTTATTTGTTTACATGTCAGCCTCCCTCAAAAAACTCTGAAGACAGACATTCTTATTTGTCAGCATCCGGTGCCTGGGATATTATTAGTGTAGTTTTCAGAAATTCTTTTTAAATGATATCACAAATGGTTTACTCAATCACATGCCATGTGTTGATTTAATAAACATTTATTGAGCACCAGTTTTGTGCTGAGGCTGTTACCTGTTTTAAGGAATTTTGCTCTAAGCCCATGTCTGGAGTTGGCTACCCCAGAATTACCAAGGTAACTTCAAAACCAGTGTGCATTCCCGGGCTCCATTCTTTAATCTTGATAGTATAAATTAGCACCCAGGACCTGGGAAACTCCATGTAACCCTCAGAGTCTGAGAGATGAAAACATAGTCCTTTCTCTAAACTGCTTAGTCCTCCTTATTTTTTGTCACTTTCTTTATTTTGCTTATCTTTATTCTCATTCATGAAAACAAATGAAATAAAATGGGGAGGTGCAGTGGTTTTTTTTCTTTTTAAGCTTAAGGAAGGGGAAGGCACTTTAACACAGATTATTTCATTTAGCTGTTGAAGTAACCCTGTGAATTAAGTATATTCCCTTTCTTCCCCCATAAATTACTAAAGGTTATAAAACCTTAAGGTGAGACATCTAGTTAATGGCAGAGTATAGTTCAGAAGGCAGAACTGAGCAACTCAGGAGCCTGGCTTCTTTTCCTTTGCTACAACCAGCTATACCATAAAAATGAAATTAATTGTAAAAACGTGTAGTGCTGGGACTTCCCTGGCAGTACGGTGGTTAAGAATCCAGGCTTTCCCTGCAGAGGACTCGGGTATCATCCCTGGTTGGTGAACTAAGGTCCTGCATGCTACACACTGCATGGTATGGCCAAAGACGAAAAATAGACACAAATGTACTAACTGCTTATGTGTTCTAAGAACAAAGGAAAAATGCAAATAATTGGATGCCTCATAAAAACTCAAATGCTCTATGGAAAAAAACGATTACGTTTATATTTGTGAACTGTGGTTTCCTTTTGTTCCCCGCCTCTTGCTCTGTGTATCAGTGCCTCTTCATGGGTCCTTAGGCTATTTTTAAAGATCATTGTGTATAGTTTCAAAGAATGGCTTCATGTTTGAAACTTACGAGTCATAGAAATATTGTACAGCTTTATTTTTAGCACTACAGTCTATCGCTTAAGCTTATGAAAATGCTACCAACACTCAATAGACATATTACTCTGTATCAATATCTAATGTCTTGTTTTTTCTCATGACACATATGTTGGCCATTTCTTTCTTCTCTTGATGGTTTTTGAGCCCATGTATTGAAATTTTGCAAAGAATGTTAACGTGTGGAGGTTCATGGTTCATTTACTTGTGTGAATTGTGTGCCTGTAATATGGAAATTAAAAATCGGGTCATCATTAATAAATTAGTCATAAACGTAGACATGTGGTTTATCAGTTCTATGCTATCTGTGTATATATTATTTCTATAAAACTGTACACTAACTGGAAGCTGTTTTTTAAAAGTGCTGTGTTATTGTTTAGTATTCACATTTACCTTTTAAGAGCCACCCTGATAGGATATACATATTTGCAAGGGTAAAATTAGAACATTGAAGAGGCTACTATGAAGTGTATTTACAGAGGAATATACTTAAATTTAAACTGTTTAACGATTCTAATATTCTTAATCTCCTCTCTGTTTGGGCTGCCCACCACCTTCAGCCCTTTGAGCAAATTCAAATTCATCCCTCCGGTCCACTTCTGGAGAGTTTTCTGGGTCTGACCCTTTTTAGGCTGAATCAGTGTTTGTTCCTCTGATAGCTGTCTGTAATGATTTACTTAGGTATGTCTTCTCAACCAAGTGTGAACTCCTTCATGTAAGGATTATCTTGAGGGAGCTCCAGCAGAGTTTGAAACATTACACAAGTCACTCAATGTTTGATTTTGGTTTAAGGAATAAAGTTTATGATTTGCCTTGGCAAAGAAAATATTAGAGCAATTAACTTTGAATTGTATAGTTGTGCAATACATTACGACTTTTGGGGAAACTGAAGTCCAGCGTAGATAAATAGCTTGCTGAAGACATGCAGAGGGTTCCTTAAATTTAGGCTGGCACCATGTTCATTTCTCTCTCAGCCCCATACGCTTTTTAACACTGGCTTTTGCCAAGCTGTACTCCACAGGACACTAGTGCCCCTGGAAGTCATGTAACTGGAGTCATGGCCAGGAAGGAAGAAACTGAAATTTGACAAGGAAAAAAAACCCTCTGGTTAAATAAAATTTGAAGTTTTTTTTTTTTTTTTTTAACTCCAGGACGCTCCTGAACTGTAATGTGTGAAAGTGCATATTGCCAAAGAGATTGCTATAACATGGAGTGGCTTCCAAAGTTACATGTTAATAGAATCCCCCTCTTTAAAAGTACTCTTAAGAGACTTTTTTCAAAAGATGCAATTTTACAAAGCCTTAGTAATTGAATTCTGTATGATGTTTAGTCAAATTCCTTACGTCAAAATCAGCTTGGCTTAGTGAACAGCAAAAAAAAAAAAAAAAGATATTGGTTGTGGACTCCTTCCCTGGATTTGTCTCTGATTTCTCTATGAGTTTTGGCAAATTCCAAAATTGCAGTAAATTGTTTCCATTTATTCATTGGTGAAGGGAAGCTCTGGGGAGAAACGTGGTCAAATATGCAACCTTTGGATTTGTGATTTTGAGCCTATGCTCATTGTTTTGCTGATAGGTCCTGGCCAAGATGTTTGTGTCAGATCGAAGTATAACAGTAGGAGCAGACAGTCCACATGTGATTATTTTATTGAATTTATTGCCTGAAAGAGATTCACTTGGTAATTGTTTTTATATGGAGACTTTGGTGTCTACTGTGGTCCAGTGACTGTGACAGGGACCACTGTTTTATTGGGTTTGGGCCAACCTGATAGTTGGTTAGTTGGTAAAGGGAGAAAAAGATTTCTAAAGTGATATTTAATGTTAATTTAATAGTATTTGTTGTGAGAAAATTTGACTTTATCAAATTCAAATCCTTGACTTAATAGGAATTAAAATTTAATTATAAGATGGTAGTTTGAGGTAGTTACATTGTAATTTGAGAAGGAAATGTCAGAAAACTATTAGAAATTATAGATTTGGAGCAAGAATCCATAGCACTAGTTGCAGAGAGAAAGAACCCATTAGTGTCTGGGATAATCAATGCAAGGGAATATTGATGCCAGCTCTATGCGGGATTTGTAATAGTAGAAGGGAAAGTTGAATTTTTATACTTTGCCCAAGGGAAGAAGTACCTTAATTAGGTTAAATACAGCCTGGAATAAAACATCCACACAAAAGAAATAGTGTAGATTTCAGAATGAGAATATTGGGTCTGTCCGAATTTGCAAGGGAAAGGCAGCTCTAGACTTAAATTGGAATTCCCAGGTGGCCCTAGTGGTGAAGAATCCGCCTGCCGAAGCAGGAGATGCAAAAGACGCGGTTTCGATCCCTAGGTCAGGAAGATCCCCTGGAGAAGGGCATGGCAACCCACTCCAGTGTTCTTGCCTGGAGAATCCCATGGACAGAGGAGCCTGGTGGGCAACAGTCCCTGGAGTTGCAAAGAGTCAGACATGACTTAGTGACTGAGCCCAAGCGCAAGGCTTGAGTTAGTCTGGAAGGAGTGTAACTCAGAACATCAGACTCCTCTATCTTCTATCTCTGTGACCTTGGTCAACTCCCTCACTCTATTTTCTTAAGAGAAAATGGAAGGTCATATCTCATATGACTACTTCCATGATTCTGAGCTAGGAATGTAAAAAGAAGCAGGGTAGACTTGTCTTTGCAATTGAGTCAGCATGTTAGAAACATGCTCATAAACAGATTTTTTAAATATCCTGATTTGATAATTAAATTTTATCCATAAAATACATACTTTAAGAGTTTTATTTAATATAAAAATGCTGCCATTGTTACAAACATTTTTAAAAATATCTTCTTTTGGAATTGCCTCATGGCAAATTTAGGGGTTCCCTGATAGCTCAGTTAGTAAAGAATCCACCTGCAATGAAGGAGACCCCAATTTGATTCCTGGCTCAGCAAAATCTGATGGAGAAAGGGATAGGCTACCCATTCCAGTATTCTTGGGCTTTCCTTATGGCTCATCTGGTCAAGAATCTGCCTGCATTGCGGGAGACCTGGCTTCGATCCTTGGGTTGGGAAGATACCCTGGAGAAGGGAAAGGCTACCCACTCCAGTATTCTGGCCTGGAGAATTCCGTGGACTGTATAGTCCATGGGGTCACAAAGAGTTGGACATGACTGAGCAACTTTCACTTCACAGAGCAAATTTAAGGACCCCAAATTAAGTACAATTCTTTTATATATATGTTTTATATATACCTCATGTATTATTTTGTGTGTGTTTATGTATATTTTTAAGAACTGGACATGAAACAACAGACTAGTTCCAAATAGGAAAAGGAGTACGTCAAGGCTGTATATTGTCACCCTGCTTATTTAACTTATATGCAGAGTACATCATGAGAAATGCTGGGCTGGAAGAAGCACAAGCTGGAATCAAGATTGCCGGGAGAAATATCAGTAACCTCAGATATGCAGATGACACCACCCTTATGGAAGAAAGTGAAGAGGAGCTAAAAAGCCTCTTGATGAAAGTGAAAGAGGAGAGTGAAAAAGCTGGCTTAAAGCTCAACATTCAAAAAACGAAGATCATGGCATCCGGTCCCATCATTTCATGGGAAATAGATGGGGAAACAGTGGCTGACTTTATTTTTGGGGGCTCCAAAATCACTGCAGATGGTGACTGCAGCCATGAAATTAAAAGATGCTTACTCCTTGGAAGGAAAGTTATGGCCAACCTAGATAGCATATTGAAAAGCAGAGACATTACTTTGACAACAAAGGTCCGTCTAGTCAAGGCTATGGTTTTTCCAGTGGTCATGTATGGATGTGAGAGTTGGACTGTGAAGAAAGCTGAGTGCCGAAGAACTGATGCTTTTGAACTGTGGTGTTGGAAAAGACTCTTGAGAGTCCCCTGGACTGCAAGGAGATCCAACCAGTCCATTCTAAAGGCGATCAGTCCTTGGTGTTCTTTGGAAGGACTGATGCTAAAGCTGAAACTCCAATTCTTTGACTACCTCATGCAAAGAGTTGACCCATTGGAAAAGATGCTGGGAGGGATTGGGGCAGGAGGAGAAGGGGACGACAGAGACTGAGATGGCTGGATGGCATCACCGACTCAGTGGACATGAGTTTGGATAAACTCCAAGAGTTGATGATGGACAGAGAGGCCTGGTGTGCTGTGACAAAGAATCAGACATGACAGAGCGACTGAACTGAACTGAATATATGTTTTTAAAAAGCAAATGATACTACATAATTCATTTACTTTTATATCCATTAGACTGAGGTTTGAATGATTTTAATTGGTCAGAAAATCTGTAGCAGACAAAGTTACCATTTACTTTCTTTAAGGCGGTTTCTAAAATATTTAGAATTCTAGAATATTTTTAACAATGGTGGCAGCTCTGAAGTAAATATCTAACATCTATCAACAAGAACTTTGGAAAGACTGACTCTTACTTGGATGTTTAAATTCTTCTATGTTACTTAAAATTAGCAATTATCTTATAGCATATTCTTACCTGGTGAACTAAACAGGAAGATTAAGTAAGCAGTAGATTTGAAAATCTAAATTCAGAGACATATATAAAGAGTACCTTGAATTGAAAATGTTATTACACCAAAGGGTTCAAAATACCTAGAAAGTCTTAATTTTCCAAGTAGAGTTTTTCCCTGAGTAATTAAACTGTAGTCCTCAACTTTAGAAATTTTCCATTATCTGAATAGCTCTACATCCTCAAAAAGATCTGTGCAGAGTGTAATAGAATTGCATAATTCACAGTGTGAAATGGGATAATTTGGATTGGAGCTGAGTTGAAGCATAATATTACCTTAAGAATTTTAATGAAGAGAGTATTAACACTATTAAACAAGATCAACTGCATCAAAAGCTAATAATCAAAGCATTTTTAGACACTGTTAAAGAGGTTGCTTCCACTGAGGCTTTGCTGTGCCAATTGTGTGTAATTTTTATTTGTGTATTAAATTACACTTTTTACTAGACAGCATTTGACTAGATATTCCAGTGCATTTAAAACTTTAGAAATGATCAAGCTTCATTTCAAATAGAAATATCATATTCACGTATTCTGTTAGTGTGTGAATGGATTTTGCTACTGACCATTTAGAATTAATGCCACTACGATGGCCACCTTGTGCATGCATGGATGCAGGTCTGCATGAAAAGGTATATTTATGCATATTTCTTTTAATTTGATTAGTTCCATTAGCTTTAATATAATGAAATTATGATGAAAACATCTGGTTAAATATATTCCAGCATGGAACCTTCCTTCTGCATTATAGAAAGTTATAGACTTGGTTTATTAGTTACAAAATCATACTACAAAGGTGATTGACACATATGTATATTACTATTTGTTTGTTTACATTTATACACATATACAGTCTTGTAAGTTCAGTTTAGACATAGCTTTCATTGACAAATGAATGCTCAAATTAACACTATCCAAAATAAATGTGAGCCACAAAATGTAATTTATTTTCAGTAGAGATACATATACCCAATTTTTAAAAAGTAGAAAGAAACGGGTAAGTTCTAGTAATATATTTCATTTTACCCAATACCTCCAAAGTAGCAGTTCAACCTGTAAGCTACAGAAAAATTACAAATCTGTTTTGCATTCTTTTTCATAGTAAATCTTAGGACTGTTGTACCTCACGCTGAAAGCACATCTCAGTTTGGCCGCTGCATATCTGAAGTGCTTACTAGCTCTTTGTGGCTTTTGGCTCCTGTGCAGGATGGCACAGAGCTTGATGCTTGTCAGTGTGGACACCCGGGTGAGTGGGGAGGAGGAATGGGATGGAGGAGATAATGAAGTTAGGATGAAATCATAGCTCATTTAACAGCCTCTCCAGTAATCACTGCTTCTTTAGAGAAGGTAGAACACTGGCTAGAGAACAAAAGACGGCTTCCTGTATGTATGTGAGCACAGGGGAAAGAGCTGCCTATATCGTTTTTCTTTCTTTGCTGACAGAAGCAACATTTTTCAAATTCCAAATTAGGGGTAAGACTCACAGAAATTTCCAGTCCTTGCTGACTCCTTCTCAGGCCGGGGAGGAGAAGCCTCCCAGTCTCCCAGCTGTAGGAGGCCTACAGAGATAAGATGCTTCCACTACCAGTACCGTTCCGGGTGTGGAGGGCTGGGACCAGCCTTCTGGAAGGGAAGGCAAGAGTTGTTTGAGTAATTTGCTTCTCAAGAGAGATTGCACCTGCAGACGCTCAGGCCCAGATAGCTGAATACAAAGACAGAGTATGAAGGGGTGCCTCAGCTGGGACCTCTGTAACAAAATGCCGTTAACTAGGTGGCTTCATCTATAGAAATAAACTAAGAGGTTTCATCAACAGAAACTTACTTATCACAGTTCTGGTGGCTAGAATCCAAGATCAGATGCCAGCTTAGCTGGGCTCTGTGGAGTTCCCTCTTCCTGGCTGATAGATTCGGCTTCTCTTCTGTCTGTGTCCTCAAGCAAGAGAGCTCTGATGGATTTTCCTTTTCTTGTAAAGACATTAATCCTATCAGGAGGGCTCTACCCCAGGACATCAGCAAAAGGAAACCTAGGCCTAATCACCACCCAAAGATGCACTTCCAAATACCATCACACAGGGCATTAAGGCTTCATATGTGTATTATGGCAGGAAATGGGGGAGCAGGGCAAATATTCAGTCCAGAGTATGGGAACTGCTTTCATATCTCAAGCTTTGACTATATCCATGCCTGGTAAACCAGCATTCTTACATATTTTGTGTGTGTACCCATGCAGTGGCCATTCCTTCTTTCTTTTAAAAAATAAAATAAAATTGAAACCAAGAAGTTCATTTTAGCAGATAATTAAGTGCTAGGTGGTTTGAAGGGTTTGCATTGAAGCTTTTATTGATGAAATTATAGAATTCAACTTATGCCAGTGATTAAGAAAATGACAAAGAACAGTCATTATAAATAGAAACAAAGTTGACAATGAAATACCAATTAATAAGATTAATACTTCCTTCTTTTAAAGTAGATTATAGAAATCTGCTTAGTTTTTCTCAACTCCCAAATTCTCATTTCTGGAAAATACTTGCTATCATTTTTGTTTCTGACAGATTTGAGGACCTGATATTTTGTTTATATTAAGTGACAACGGGCAGTTACTTAGGTAAACAACAGAAGTAACCTGAAATTTGTATGATGTTTATCGTTCATACTAT
The DNA here is from genome assembly GCA_917880005.1 of Nanger dama. Lineage (NCBI taxonomy): Eukaryota > Metazoa > Chordata > Mammalia > Artiodactyla > Bovidae > Nanger > Nanger dama. The sequence goes on along the minus strand of CAKJTW010000096.1, from coordinate 6,856,180 downwards.
TTATAAAGTGTGTTTTTAAAATCCTTAAAATAGAATTTAATGAAAACCTTCAGACTCAGTTTTGGGGTAGGGCTGCAGAACGTCAGCTAAGACAATCTTACTTCTCACTGGAGATCTGTTAGTTTTTCTGTTTACAATACAAGCATATCTCCCAATGTATAAGAACTACTGTAAGATGAAGAAGACAAAAAAGTGACTGTGTGGTCAATACAGGGAAAAGGAATTCTTCATAAATGACTGAGTAAAACTAAAATGAATGAAGAATATGAGGCATTTGTCATCACAGACTCTTCTTTAGGTTTCAATACTAACTTTGGGAAATAACAAACATGGTTTGGTAGGGATATACTGATTGGATTCAGTAACTTACCTAGTCCTAATAAAAACATTTCTTTGTATTTCACTAAAAAGAGGAACTGATATTAATCAACATTACTAAAAGGAATGAAGCAATCAGTATGTTTATTCTTTTATTACTAAGTATCTATTGAACATTTATTTTGTTCTGCAGAACAGACAGACAAGAGTCTTTGTCATCCTAAAGCTTAAATTCTTGTGGAGGAGGTTTTGTTTTCTTATAGGCAATGTAGTAGGTACTTTTTGTATTCTCTTAGAAGTTCCATAGCAAACTATGGCATAATGATTATTTCCAATTTGAAGTTGAAGAAACTGAATCTTACTAAGTTGCTTAAGACTGTATAACCAGTAAGCAACAGGAGTTGGTGCCAGGAGTTAAAGCTTGCCTTGTCTGACCCCTTCACTTTAGAGCTCCACTAATATACCATCTTCTGTGGACTCATTCTTTATAAGAATACCTTACCAAATGTCATCATTTAATAACATTAAAACCTGTAAGTTTGCTTATCATTCAGTTGCTTTTTTCAGAGCAGTCATTTTTTAGTACTGGGCTTGATTGCATTTTCAAAAGAAATTACGCCTGGTAACTTTTAGCCTGATCTAGTAACACAAACGACAGCTTCGCCTCAATAACAACAGGAAGATCCTTAATGGGCACTGTCTTCACAATGGTAATTCTGATAAGCAATTGCCTCTTTAATAGTGTAGTTGGAGTAATAGCAAAGGACAGCCAATTATAATCAGGCAGTGTCTGCCAAGGCTGACCTTGGTAGGGCTACTGTAGAAATATATGGATTTTTGGATTTTGTGAAGGGATAGTACTCAGGAGATGACATCAAGAGGGGAAAAAAAGATAAAAGTGGGGAAGACAGTTTGGCACGTTTCTGATTAGCACAGGGAAAAGTTCTGCTAACTGATTATCAACAGTACCCTGTCATCAGGCACTGCCGGGGCAGGTTAGAGTTGTTAACTGCCAAGTTGTAAAGATATCTTGTTTCTATTCCGATTAAGGCTTTGGTTACATCTATCTCAATAGAAGGGGGCATAATCAAATTTAGTATGTGTTTGGTCAAACCTCAGACTTGGAGCTGGGAGGTTATATCTGCTCATTGCCTATATGACTTTAGCTTTTTTTTTTTTTTTTTTTTTAAGATTTTCTGTGATGGAATCGGGTTTCCCAGGTGGTGCAGTGGTAAAGAATCTACCTGTCAACACAGGAGGCACAAGAAACGCAGGAATCATCACTATCATAATTTGTTTTCTATTTCATTCTTTTGGAGGCATGAGATTTTAGTATAGTGATGAAGAACTTCTGGCTCTGTAGCCAGATTGATGTGGTGTCAGTCTCTTCCTTGTTGGAAAGCCTTGGGCAGATGACTTAATCTACTTAATCTCTCACTGACTCAGTTTCCCAGTTAAATGGAAGTAGCAGTAGAACCCACCTGATAGGGTTTTTGTGAGTAAAGAACTTAGAGAAGTGCCTGGCCCATGGTAAACGCTGCGTGCAGTTAGTGGACTGTGATTGCTGATATCATTGTTGTTACTGTCACAGACGTATTATCATGGCATAATTATTGTGGTCACTGTTATCCTCTTAACATCAAGTGGCAGATGAACAAGAGCATTTACCTTTAGCTTCTTAGTACTTTGTGAATGTTGGCTATATATTAGCCATAAGAGAACTTGTAAATTTAATGCCATAGTAGTCATGGCATTTAGGCCAGAATATTTGCACTGTGTGCAGTAGTAGGCATTTAGGACAGTATATTTGGTATCTTAGTTCTGGTTGCTATAACAAGAGTTCCACTGGCTTAAACAAGAGATTTTAATTTCTCATAGTTCTGGAAGCTGGAAGTCCAGGATCAAGGTGCCAGCAGATCCCTGATGAGGACCTGTTGGTTGACTTGCAGGCAGCAAGTTGACTGTATCTTCACACGGCTGAGTTGAGAAATCCTCTCTCCCATGATTCTTTATGTAAGGGCTCCAATCCCAGGCATGAAGGCTCCACCTTTGTGACCTAATGACCTCCTAAATTTCCCACCCCTAAATACCATCACATTGGGCTATCAGGACTTCAGCATACAGATTTTGGGGGACACAATCCTTTAGTCCATGGCACTTGGGAAGAAGGGCAGCAGAAACAGCACCAGCAGTGGAGGGGCTCACGTACCCAGTTGGGGCGGATCTTGGGAGTAGGCTTATCCTCTGATCTCTTAGGTACCTTCCTTCAGCTTCTCTGTGGCTTCCAGGCCTGGGTCGGTGCAGCTGCTGTGGCTGCTATTGTGTGTGTGGGGATTACACTCGGTAGTGACGTGATCTGGACTTGAAAACTGGTTGCGATGAAAATTGATAGGTGCAGATACAAAATGCTACTATGTGAGACCTCGCCTATAACCTCCACCGTGTTTATTGTGCAGTCAGTCAGGGAGACAGTGGAGTATATTGCAAGGCAGCTGCTACTAATTTCTTTTTCCTTTGTTTCACTTTGACATGACTGCCCCATTCTTTTGATTTTTTATAAGTAATCCTAAATCAGACAGCCATGTCATGTTAGGCTTAAAATTAAACTCTATCAGGCTGAATTTTAACAACCACAAAAGAAAAAGAAAAGGAAAAGTCATCACCACCAATATATCAAACGTGTTACAAAATGAAGGAAGGAGGATGGTAAAGTAAGCACACTCTTGGTAAAGTGGAGTTCAAGGTGTGGGGGTACAATATGCCACACTGTCCCCATAGAACAGTGATAGAAAATAAACTGTATCATTTTTTACTGACTCATTCTGTCAGTGATTGAGGCATTTCAGTGCACAACCAGGAAAATAATAGGTTATTTTCACAATGGTAGAAGTTTAACAAATGCTCAATCATTCTCCTACATCATCGCTGTCGTTGGCGAGAGCTTTACCGTATGATATTGATGCCTTGCTTCTTTCTTATTGCTGTATTCTTTTCAGATTCAATCTTTCTGCAATGGGCCACTAAACATTTCAATTCACTACCTGTAGAGCTGGATTGCATGGCTCAGACTGAAATGAGAGAGAAATGCATTTCCTGAAACTCCAAGTTGAGGGTGTCATGGATTTTTGTAGAAGGGGCACAGACTGAAACCCATGATAAGTTGCACACAATGACTTTTGAGTGTCTCATGAAAGTACATGGTATTAAGCAATTCATGGATGTTTTTTAGGGAAAATAGGCTCAGCTAGAGACTGATGGAACCTCTGCATTTTGAGGAACTCAGCGTCAGCCTGGGGTGTACGTGCCTATAGTCAGGGCTCGCACAATGACCCTTGAATACTTCTAACACCGCTAGTTTAGGTGCTCTTAAGAGCTCAAGTACTGAAGAAGAGGACAAAGTCTAAATTATTTTCTGGCCCAATCCAACTGAAAGAAAGGGTTTTATTCTACAGTTGGGAAGAGATGTTTTGTCCTTTGGCAATTTTATGGGTAGGTAACATAAGGACAAGCTGGCTATGGAGGAGTGAAAAGCCAGGAGTATCCTGGACAACAGCAGACAGGCACCTTGGTTTTCCAGTTCCTGATGACCTCCCACCTTTGGACTGCTTGCTCCAGTGGAAAATAGATTGTTGGTCGTACTGCTGTTTTCCCTTGGTGCTGAAAGCATACTGATGGCTAGATCGCCTGGAATATTTATATTCCATAGTCTGTGTTGTACACAGAAACCTATAGTGTTACTTTAGAAAATAACTCTTGTCCTTTAGCAAGCATCTGACAGAGTGGAAATGACCTAGAGGGGAAGTGCTTTGTCCGAGGCTCAGCCAGGATTGCAGTCCTCATCACTGGAACCCAACTCTAGCCCTCTGTCCCATTCATATCATGATCACAGTCATAATATAATCCAAAATAATTCTGGACCAGAAAGGAATCGGTGACTATGCAGGCATGCCTCTGCTCTGTCACTGTATGATCTTGAGCAAGACATCTTTTCTCTGGACCTCACTGTTTCTCTTTCATAGAAAGGGTTAGCTTGTATCTGTCCATCTCTGTATTTTCTTTCTTGTATAAACTCTCTGATTCTGTTAGTTTTTTTTCCTCCAGTTTTTGCCTTTTTTTCCTTCTGAAAATTATGACTATATTCACAAAAGAGCAACAGTTTCTTGCTGGGTTTTAGAGCTAGAGGAAAGCTAGCTGTAGAGGATGTATTTTTGTAGAAGGGCGCACAGAATGAAACCCACTGATCAGATGCACACAATCATTTTTGAGTGTCTCATGAAAGTACATGGTATTAAGCAATCCATGGATGTTTTTAGGGAAAATAGACTCAAGTGGAGAATAACAGTTATGAGTAACATTGTACTGAGTTTTTGAGGCTCTGAAATGACAAAACTGTTGTTTGGGGACTTTAGAGGTCTCATGGTCCTCTGACTTGTTACCACTGGACACTCCCAGAAGGAAATGGTCTTTCTTCATTCAAGGCTATAAAAGTGGATCTGGTCTCCCACCATTTTCCTCTGACCCTGAAGTAGTCATGAAAATCATGCATGTTTTCTAATGATTTAGGGAAGGGGGTAGGTAGTAATATTGAGAATTCAACCAGTGGGAAAGATCCAAGGTTAAAGATTTGAAAAGTTAGAAAATTTAGTCTTAAACATGAGGGACCCCATATCTTGACTGGGTATTGCAGGGACTTTAAAAGACATTTGGCCTTATCCATGTTCTTCTTTTGTGTTTTTCTCTTACTTCCTAAGCTGCTTCTTACAGACTTCCTGTCCCAATTAATTTTGATGAATTTAAAGGTGACTCCTTCTCACTTCCGCATTTTGTGTGTTGTTTCAGGAGACATTGCTTGCTTTTTTGTTTCCTCACTATTAGGGGCATTAAGAGAGAAAGAGAGCGAGGAGGGGAGAAAAGGGAGGAGTGCAAGGACACCAGTGCCTTTGTTATTGAACTTGGAGAGAACAGGGTTCTTGTAGTATAGACACATGAAGTTAGAGAGTTTACTTTTCATGGTAACTCTTAATTCTTACTCTAGAAAGCATATTTCTTCATAGGAAAGGTACTGTTGAGGATTCCTGTTCAAATGGGGAGAATCATGTGTAGGTGATGCAGAGTTATTAAAGCAATTAACATTGCATCATGTCCCATGTAGAAAGCAAAGCATACCATATATCAATCAAGATTTTTTTTTTCCTTTTTAAAAATAGAGAAATTCTCAAAGACTCTGTTAACTCTACTATCCTCAGAGAAGTTGCTTCTAGCATGATACTTGTTAAATACACTTTTTCTAGATTCTATTCATTTAGTGATTCATTCAACAAACTTATTGAATTCTTCCTATGTGCAGAGAATTGCAAAGTGCTGAGAACATAGATGTGAAAAAGTTGAAATGGGACTCTTACGTCAATGGGCCTTCAACATGGTGGAAAAAGCAAATTGAACAGTTGCAGAGTCTCGTTATAAAGCTAAAATACTTGTGTATGGGAGAGACTTTTGCATGAACACAAGTATTTATAAGCATGAATTTAGAAAATTTTGAGAGTGGGGTACTGGTTGAGAAGAACCTTTGTGAGAAATTCTCCCTGTTCACAAAATAAATATAGTCAGCTTTCCACGTCCACAGATTCAACCAAATATGGATTGAAAATATTTAAATAAAACAAAATTTCCAGAAGGTTCCAAAAAGCAAAACTTCAGTTTGCCTTACTTTGCAACTATTTGCATAGCATTTACATTGTATTTACAACTATTTACATAGCATTTATACTTATTCCCGTTATAAGTAATGTAGAGATGATTTATAATAAACAGAAGGATACGAGTAGGATATTTGTAAGTACATATATACGAATACATATATGTGCAAATACATTTTGTATAGGAACCAGGTACCCAAGGGATGGATTCTGGGAACAACTCTATGCACTTTTCATACCTGGCCTTAGCTATTTGATTTGAGACTTAAAGTGATTTATAATATTATAATATAGATCTGGTTTTTCGGCATGAAATATAAAAATGAGATACCACCAAGTTGGAGCCTTGTCCTAGAGTATTTTTGTAATTAAAGAGTTTGTTTTGCATTACTTTTAGAAAATCTTCTTTAAAAGTGTAATTCTTCAATTGCCAAAAATTCATACTGGTTCTGTGTTTCTTAGACATAAAGAGAAATATGTTATTTTTGATTCACTTAATTTCTTTTTAGTCTTGTTAACAAGTTATTCACCTTGATATTTTCCATTGATTTAGCTTCAGATCTTAAAATAAAAAGTCCAAAGAGCAAAAAGTTGTCAGAACTTCTGAAAGTTTCATTGCTGTTTCTTATCCTTTCAGGTGGCTACTGCCAAAAAATGAAATCAGTTAAATTGTTCTTTTTGTGTAATTCCAGATTAATAACTGGTGAAAGAAATTTTTCTCATTAGGTAAGCTTTATAATTTTACAAATGTTAGGTATCCTCTCCTTTTAAATTAGTATTCTTCATTTACTAGCTAAAGAATTCACGTATATCTCTCATTCAGTTATAGAATCTTGCTCCTTTCTAAGTCTGGTTTATTCATGAGACTCTACTAAAATGTGAATGTTCTACATGTGTGCCCCCTTCCCTACTCGTTGGGGACACTCTCCACGTTCCCCACTCTACCCCATGTTTTTATATAATTATATTATTATATGTCATCCATCTTTCTACTAGGTTATGATAGGTTATGATATCTTTGTTATCTTTGTAAACCCAGTGCCCAGCACAGTGCTTGACATATAATAGATACTCATATATATGTAGTGATTGAATGTGGCCTTCCGAAGAACAGAACCTACTCACACACACACACACACACACACACACACACACACACGATCAGCAAATAGGCATTAATCTTTGTTGTATATGGGTTGCCACTGGGTCTGTTGCAGGTACTAAATTTATAAGGTCCCTCCCCTACCTTTGGGAAGATGAAAATTTCATTGGATTCTAAATGCACACAAGCATATCTTGTTTTACTGACTTCACAGATATTAGGTTTTCTACATACTGAAGGTTTGTGACCAACCCTGCATCAAACAAGTCTACTGGCACTATTTTTATAACAACATGTGCTCACTTTATGTATCTGTGTCACATTTTAGTAATTCTCACAAAATTCAAACTTTTTCATTATTATTAATACATTATGGTGATCTGTGATCAGTGATTTTTGATGCTTCTGTTGCCAAAAAGATTTCAACTAACTGAAGTCTCAGATGACACTTAGCATTTTTTTTTAGCAATCAAGTATTTTTAATTAAGGTATATGCATTATTTTTTAAGACCTAACGCTATTGCATGCTTAATAGATTAAAGTACAGTGTAAACATAACTTTTCTGTGCCCTGGGAAACCAGAACAACCTATAGGACTCACTTTACTGCTATCTGTAAACTTACAATATCTCTCACGTCTACATTTGTTAGTGGAAAAGATGCCGTAACCAATAACTTATCAGAGATGTGCTTTGTGTAGAGGCCAAAGGATAAACTCTGCTATAGGATCCTTGGAGCTCCAAGGATCCCCGTTGACTAAGGACAATCAGGAGCTTCTTTGCAGAGTAAGTGGGACTTTAGCTCAACTGTAAAAGAGTGGTTAACATTTATGCCAAAAGGCATCATAGATGATGGCTGTGTCCAGCACATTCCATCTAGGTCTTCAATCACCATGTACCAGGATCCAAGCCTGATCATACAACTTCACCCTGCGTGTGTTAAGGAATTTACTTAATGTGTTAAGATTTTACTAAGGAAATGGGAAACTTACGGCTCAGTCAGGAGAAAGGAAGGCACAGTTCCCCCAGTGTTCCCATTGTCCCACTGAGATGTGTACTGGGCTTGGGCTTTGTGAGCCTGCAGTGTGGGTTTGAGTTCTCTTGTCATTCTGCCTTACCATAGTGAGAGGATGAGAAAGCATCCTTGGCATTGGAGGAATACTCAGGCTGCTTAGTTCCAAACAGTTCAGTTTGGTGTCCCAGCTGTCTATGGGCATTTATGAATGTCACCTTCTGGACTAGAGGCTTTCAGACCCATGGGAAGTTTCAGTTTCCTCTTCTGAGGGAGGAAGTCACCCACACTGTGGATAACTGATAGAAAGTACAGTCCCTTCTGCTGGGAAAAAGGTGTTCACCTGCTCTGTTTATCATGCAGGTGACACTGCCTGAGCTCTGGGGCCACCATCAAATAGTCCTGCTCATTGCACTACCGTGGTAAAGAGTTTGGCCCTGACAGTAAAAACCTCAGTTCAAATCTCTGCTTGCCCACTTAGTACTGGCTATGTGACTCTAGGTTTGTAACCTCCCTGAGCCTCAATATTCTGAAATGTGAAGTTGCTGCTGCTGCTGCTGTGTCGCTTCAGTCGTGTCCGACTCTGTGCGACCCCAGAGACAGCAGCCCACCAGGCTCCGCCGCCCCTGGGGTTCTCCAGGCAAGAACACTGGAGTGGGTTGCCATTTCCTTCTCCGATGCATGAAAGTGAAAAGTGAAAGTGAAGTCGCTCAGTGTGTCCGACTCTTAGCAACACCATGGACTGCAGCCCACCAGGCTCCTCCGCCCATGGGATTCTCCAGGCAAGAGTACTGGAGTGGGGTGCCAAGCCTCAATATTCTGAAATGTGAAGTTAGGATAATAACAACTCATTCTTCATAGAACTGTAATGAGAATGAAATAAAATAGACAGTTAGTACATAGCAAGTGTTTGGTGAACATTAGCTGGAAAGCAAGGATTATAATTCTCCAAGAAAGGAAATAGAATGTTCCAGTGGGGACAGGCATTGTTCCAGGGACTGAGGATGGGTCAATTTTTTCAGGGAAAGGGCTTATTTGGGGGGGATAGAACTGTATTGGGGGAGGGCCCTTAGTGCAAATTAAAGAACTGTCCTCCAGTCAGCTTGGAGCCATTGGAGATTTTCTTGTCAACTCATGATATGTAGTGGAATTTTTTCAGAAAAAACAATGTGGTGGTAGGCATTGTAAGTATATTAAAAGGAAAAGAAACTGAAGACAGGAGTACCTTCTAGGCTAGAAGTAATTTATTTTCCAGGAAGCTGCAGATTTGAGTTCTGTGCCCTTTGACTTCCATTTGCTTTGCCATCTCCCTCTTCCAGCGAGTTACAGTGTGAGCTGCAATACGCCTTCCGACCGCTGTCCATCTGCTGCTGTTCTTCGTGTGCAGGCATTGTAATAACAAAAGGCTTAAAAAGTAATCTGAGTTATTTTTAATAGGATATAGGCACAGAGAAAAACAGTATAAGACAATACATCTAAAAGGCATTTCTTTGGATTTTGGTGATTTCTCACTATATTGAATTCACAGACTCAGAAACTTCCCACCTTTTCTTTTCTTTTTTTTAACTGGAAGATAGTTGCTTCACAATGATGTGGTCTCTGCCGTACATTAGTGCGAATCAGTCATAATTATATATATATCTCCTTTCTCTTGAGCCTCTCTCTCCCTCCCCCTTTGCAAGAAATATATATTTTTTAATGTTGTAAGCCAGGGTTTTTATAAAAGTTTGCAGTGCTTTACTTAGCTTTCTGTTTTCCAACCCTTCCCCATGTAATATTTGAAATAAAGTGAACAGGAATGATGGGTAAATGAATCAACAGTATGATGGGCTGCAAAGGAGTTCAGAGTTGTTGGCCTCTGCCCTGTGGGATTGTGCCTCAGGGAGCATGGTTGCCTGGTGTATCGTCCACCATCACCGCGACTGGACTGTGGGCCTCTTGGAACAAGGACTGTATCTCTGTTGTTCTCACTGTATCTTCAGTTCTTAACTCAGTACCTTGGATGGTTTTTCATTATTTCTGAATAAGTGAATCTGCCCCTGAAATAGGATTAATTATGGGATTTTGAGAGTACATCACTGATGAAGAGTACATCACTGATTGTATCCTGGGCTTTGGGCCACTCGCTTAAGATCTTAGTTTCCTTGGCTGTAGCAATTCATATAGCACCTATTTTGCAAATAAACAGTAAGTTAAAATATACTACAAATCACCTTAGAATTTTAATCACTAAGTCAGCTAAATGTGCAACCAGTAAAGGGATTTATCTCCTGCATGTTGCCCGTGAGCCATCCTGACAATGAAATTTCAAGAGCCCGGAAGGAAATGACCACTTACCCAAGGAAGCTGTGATGTGCACACAGCCCACCTTAGGATCTGATTTTGGAGCTATTTTATTTTCTTCTTCATGTAAAACGACAAGGAGTAGTTACTTTGGGGATATTTCAAGTTGTAAAACAAGGAATTTCTGACAATGTGGTAAATTTTGCATGCCTGTCTCAGTTGTTTGCTGTTAAAATATCAGAGAAAAAGAACTTTTAAGAGAAAACAGTGCTTGGCTTACCTTGCATCCTTATGACAGCCCAGCCATGGTGTTTGTTGTTGTCATTTAATCACTCAATTGCATCTGACTCTTTTGTGACCCCATGGACTGTAGCCCTCCAGGCTCCTCTGTCCATGGGATTTCTCAGGCAAGAATACTGGAGTGGGTTGCCATTTCCTTCTCCAGGGGATTTTTCTGACCCAGGGATCGAACCTACATCTCCTGCATTGTCAAGGCTACTCTTTACCTCTGAGCCACCAGGAAATGTGGTGTTTACCAGACAATGATATTTCTTTGATGGGTAAACGGAACATAGACCATTTGGAGATATGAAAAACGACCTTTCTAGCAAGGGGATGGACAACTTGAGATGGAGTTGACTGCCATTCGAAGTACGTAGTGTTGGTCAAGGTTTAAATTTATCAGATAATTTTAAGGAGAAGCAATTTGAGGCTAAGATAGAACTTCTTAGCATTAAATAGGACCCTTCAATTTTCCTAAGTAAATATCCAGCTCAGCAGTGTTTGATATTAAGCCTGGCATTTTGCTCTGTTCCTTTTGCTTCTGGTAGACATGCCCTTGCATTTACCATCCACATCCAATTAAGGGAAAATGGAGAACTTGAAATTCAGAGACCTCATTCTTCTTGTCACTAAATTAATGTACTGGCCTTGGTTTGGGGTAGAGATGGGAAACTGTGGAGCTTCATTTCCATTTTTTCATTAAGATTAAGAAAAACAACCATATTTTGCACATTTGTCAGCAGTGGCATCACCTTGCCGTTTGCTATTTTCCATACTCTTAGGAGCTTATTATAAAGAAAAATACTTTGAAACATCATCAAGCTTGCTTTCTGGGTGTTATCTAGTTGGGTCTCATACAGTATCCCTAGGGAAAGAACTAGGAATCAGACTGATAATTGGAACCATTGATAAAATAGAGAATCTCTTTTAATACAGACACAGCGTGGTGTAGCAAAAACATTGATAGATTTGAAAGGCAAGATTTGAAAATCTCATTCCTGTTCCTAATTTTGTTACTGCATGAGAGTTTTATCCCGTTGGATGTTGACCATTTTAAGATTTAAGACAGAAAGAAGCAAATATAGTATGATGCTGAGTGTAAGATGGAGTAGGTTTTGAACCTTTTTAGTCAGCCAAAAGCACCAGTCTTTTACCTGACCAACTGAATCGAGGGTCTCTTTTATGCATAACCACTGGGCAAGTATACATGGCAAGAGATGGTGAGTACTGGGAGACAGTTTTCCTTTGGTCTCTTATGCTTCATGTCTCGTGGACAGAATAGCACGCTTTTGTTGGGGACTGTCTTCTCAAGGTTGATCGTCCATTGGATATCCTTGGAAGAAGAAATACTATCTCTCCTCTGGAGCAGAGGGCAGGATTGTTTACAGTCTAGTATCATAAAAACAGCTCCCTCCAGTGTGCAAAGATGTAGCAGGTTTGCTTACAGCCTGTTGTAAAGGATCAAGGTTTCCTGACCTCTGGATTCCTGTCTTGTCCTGTTCCCTGTTAAGTATCATGTACTTAGTTGACCTGCATCACATGGCTCCATGGCAGCTGAGCCTCAAGGGACTTGAACAAGGAGGTGATGATTCACTGACTCCTGTTATTGTTGAACGTAATGAAATGTACTTTGTCTCTGAACCACAGAATTTTTTTCTTGTGCCAGCATCCTTGAAACTGTGGCATGCTGACTTGTTAGCTTGCAAGTAGGGTAAAAGCTCAGACCCTTCATGTTCTTGACAGAGGTGAGTTTAAACATATTAATTTTAAAGTAAGATACATAGATGTAATTGCATCTGGTGAAACTGGGAACTGCATATGAGTTCTGGCCAAAAAGAGGGTAGAACTCAAGATAAAAACTGTAACTTGAAGACTTCTTGCTGAACAGTCTTTACCTATTATCCCATTTGAGACTTCACTTAAAACCATTCTTTCATTGCCATGAAGTGTTAGACATCTATGGATAATGGACTTTGATTGTGAGAGTTTAACACAGAAAGATTAAAGAAAAACTTTCTTTGGCCACACATAATCAGCTGCTTTACCCGAGTTCCTTAAATTTCTGTTGCTTCTGCATTTATCTAGGTTTCAGAGGGGAATCAGAGGCTGTGTCAATGGAGGAAGTAGTTAATTTCTTTCTCCTTCAGAAAAAGAAAAATCAAGATCTGCAGAATGAGAAATGTTAAAGAAGAAATAAATCTGTTCTTTTCACAAGTAAATGGAAGCTGGCTATTGTTAGTCTGCTTTGAGCAATTATATGTCTCTATCAGTAGCCAATTTGGAAACATTATTGAAAATTTAGGTCTTTGATATACTATAACTGGTACAATAAGCAGAAGTGATAACCGTTAGGTACTTCAGCTTCCATTCTAGGCATTTTAAAGGTCACTGGGAAAGGGAAAATAATCCATTAATTTTTACTAGAGTGTTCATTGAAGTATCTTCTGTGAAAATCAATGTAAAATTTCCTTGCCATTCAAAATGCAGAGTGGTGTATAATATCACCACTCCCAACTACCCTGTATTGTTGAATTTTTAAACAAGCAGGCTTTTGAGTTATACCCTGACCACATAAATTCAGCTTCTCAGATTGGATTATTGCCATATGGAAGCAGTAGCAGGAAAAGTAAATTTATGTCAGTCTGAATTCTGCTTCTGGATTTATTATTTAAGCTGCTCTTAACCTTTTCCTAGGTCAGTGATCATCTCATAGATCTGATTTTATACATATGCCTCAGAGAATAAAAGTCCATTCTTTATGAGTATTACTTGTAAGTGAAATGTTACTTCTCCATTTACATTAGTAATCTTAAATTATTTACCTGCTTTGAAATTCATTCCTTGCAAATTAGAAAGATGAAAGCTGTCAGATGAGTGAATATGTTCGTGCTACTTATCTGTTTGCCCATTATGGTAGCTGGCTTGGGGTTTTTGGCGAAAATAGAAAGTCTGTTTTAGGAAAGTTGGCAGGGGCATAAGTTAGGAGTTTGGTGTTAAGGTAACTCTTTGCAACCACATGGACTGTAGCCAACCAGGCTCCTCTATCCATAGAATTCTCTAGGCAAGAGTACTGGAGTGGGTAGCCTTTCCCTTCTCCAAGGGATCTTCCCAACCCAGGGATTGAACCTGGGTCTTCCACATTGCAGGCAGATTCTCTACCATCTGAACCACTGGAGAAGCCCAAAGTATACACAGTACTATATATAAAATAGATAATCAACAAGGACCTACTGTATAGCACAGGGAACTCTTTTCAATATTCTATAATACTGCTATGGGAAAATAATCTGAAAAGAATAGATATATATATAACTGAATCACTTTGCTGTACACCTGAGACTAACACAAAATTATAAATCAACTCTACTTCAATACAAAGTAAAAAATTAAATTAAAAAAAAAAAAGCCCTCTGTTTTAAAGGACATAAAAGAAGAGAGAAAGAGGCCAGGTGGTTTATGTCAAAATGAGCCCTGCTGCAGCTGGTATCAGCTGACCTGTGGCAGCTTTCACTAAGCCTTGAGCGGCTGCATTCACCTTCCTACCTCCTATGTGTTTCCTTCATTAAATCCTGAGAGGAGCTGGTTAGGGTGGAGAAACAGAACACAGTTTAAAGCCAGAGAAATATTGTCTCCCTCTGGGCAGCCATATGACAACACCTCCTGACTTGATAGCTAATACATATAATAATATCTTGAATTACTAAAGAAGTCTACTTTCTTTCCATAATGATTTATTCAAAATTATCAAAGCCCTGACTTACAAAAAGAAACAAAAAAATCTTACATGTGATTACTAGTCATGCCAATCTGAGTGATGTAAGAATCGAAAATTCCATTATTACTATTAATAGTGAACTCTAGGCTGGCAGATTTGGCAATGGCAAATTTTGCCCTTGGACTGGTAGATTTAGTCTGAGGCCTTGGGCTGCTCAATCAGATGTGGTTTTCCCAAGCTGATATATCCAAAGGCTTTCAGCCTTTCTGGTTGAATAGATTAAGACAGAGAGGACTCAGTGGCAACTGTTGAGAAAATTTCACTTCATCAGTTACTGCAGATTCAAGGGATAAGAGATTTCAGCAAAACTAAGCTTTGGTGGAAATAAAAGGCAAAATTTAAAAAAATTCTTTTATCAAAGTATAGTTGATTTACAATGTTGTGTTAGTTATACTGGTATATAGAAAAATGATTCGGCTGTGTGTGTGTGCATACATACACCTATATAGATAGATACCTGTGTATATTCCATGTTAATATGTGTGTGTGCATGCATATATATAGATATGTGCACACACACATACACTCATACATGCACACCTATGGAGAATGAATTGGCAACTCACTCCAGTATTCTTGCCTGGGAAATCCCATGAACAGAGGAGCCTAGTGGGCTACAGTCCATTAGGTAATAAGAGTCATACATGGCTTTAGTTCAGTTCAGTCGCTCAGTCGTGTCCGACTCTTTGCGACCCCATGAATCGCAGCACGCCAGGCCTCCCTGTCCATCACCAACTCCTGGAGTTCACTCAGACCCACGTCCATCGAGTCCATGATGCCATCCAGCCATCTCATTTTCTGTCCTCCCCTTCTCCTCCTACCCCCAATCCCTCCCAGCATCAGAGTCTTTTCCAATGAGTCAACTCTTCTCATGAGGTGGCCAAAGTACTGGAGTTTCAGCTTTAGCATCATTCCTTCCAAAGAAATCCCAGGGTTGATCTCCTTCAGAATGGACTGGTTGTATCTCCTTGCAGTCCAAGGGACTCTGAAGAGTCTTCTCCAACACCACAGTTCAAAAGCATCAATTCTTCGGCGCTCAGCCTTCTTCAGTCCAACGCTCACATCCATACATGACCGCTGGAAAAGTGACTCAGTAATCAGTTCAGTCACTCACTTATGTCTGACTCTTTGTGACCCCATGGACTGCAGCACGCCAGGCTTTCCTGTTCATCGCCATCTTTTGGAGTTTGCTCAAACTAATGTCCATCAAATCAGTGATGCCATCCAACCATCTCATCCTCTGTCGTCCCCTTCTCCTGCCTTCAATCTTTCCCAGCATCAGAGTCTTTTCCAATGAGTCAGTTCTTCATATCAGGTGACCAAAGTATTAGAGCTTCAGCTTCAGCATCAGTTCTTCCAGTGAATTTTCAGGACTGATTTCCTTTAGGACTAAACCACTATATATGCCCATGTATATTCATGTTATTTTCCATTATAGTTTATTTATTACAGAATATCAAATATAGTTCCCTGTGCTATATAGTATGACCTTGTTGTTTTATCTATTTTTCATATAGAAGTTTGCATCTGCTAATCCCAGACTCTTAATTTATCCTTTCCCCATCTCTTCCCCTTTAGTAACCATAAGTTTGTTTCCTATGTCTGTGAATCTACTTTTCATTTTGTAAGTAAGTTCATCTGTATCATGTTTTAGGTTCCACATATAAGTGACATTATATGTTAAAGACAAAATTTTAAACCCACATCTGGAAGATAGGCCAGTGAGGCAGATTTCAAAGAAGACCCTCTTAAATCTGAATTCTTCTGGAGCCTGTTCTACAAGGTGTTCCCATTTATTCATTCACTCACTCATTTACTCAAGAAATATTTATTGAGTACCAGTTGAGTAACAATTGATTATTCAATGAGTGATTATTCATTCACTCAAGAAATATTTATTGAGTACCAACTGAGTGACAGTTGGCATTGTTGAAGACTCTGGGGATACACCAGAGAGCAAAATAGACAAAATTTTGGGGCTTACACACTGTAATGGCAAAACACAGATATTAATAATAGTTTATCTCTTATTGGTGAATCATAAAATATAATATGCCAGCTGGCGTGCATGCCATAAGGACAGGCAGAGTGGAGCAGTGGGCTGGTTAGGAAGGGATCTCTGTGAAGGTGCTGTCTGAGTAGAGGCCAAGGGAGGGAGGTGGTGATACCTGCCGATACTTGGAGACAGATGTGAAGACCGAGGGAACAGCGGGTGCAGAGTGCCTGAGGCGAGTGTGTTTTTGGCAGGAGGAGGGTACTGTGATGACCCATATGATTGGAGCAAAATGAGGTGGAGAGTGAGAGGAGGTGGGGATGGAGAAGTGGTGGGGCACTGGGGTTGGGAGGTGATCACATAGTAGGCCTTACCTAAGACTTTGACATTGAATAAAAGAGGAAGTTACTGAAGGGTTTCGAGGCATGGAGGGAAGTGACCCTCTGTGCCCAACAGCAGTATCCCTGACATAGTCCACTCTCTAGAGATAAAACAGACGTGTGCTGTGCTAAGTCAGTTCAGTCATGTCTTACTCTGTGCGACACTGAACTGCAGCCTGCTAGGTTCCTCTGTCTGTGGGATTCTCCAGGCAAGAATACTGGAGTGGGGTGCCATGCCCTCCTCCAGGGGATTTTCCCAACAGGATTGAACGTGCAGGTCCTGTACCTCCTGCACTGCAGGCGGATTCGTTACCACTGAACCACCAGGTAAGCCCAAAACGGAAGCTGAAACGGTAAAGGACCCAGTAAAGTAGACCATAGGATGGATCCAAGCAACCCAGAAAGTGGTGTCCTAGCAACCAAATAAAAGCGTGTCTCAGAGAGAGCCGTCAGTACTAATCGAGTGCTCTTGGGTATAGTAGGCCCACGTTTATTTGTGGAGTCAAGAATTATGGCCACACGCTACTCCATACTGACTGCTGTTGAGTTGTAATGTACCATCCCTCTGTTCAGAAGCCTTTGATGACTCCCCTTTGCCAAGTCCAAGACTAGGAATTTATATTTTAATATGACTGAGCTGAACTGCACAGCATTTTACAAGTCTCCAGGAAGCTCTGCAGTGTTAACATCTCCTTATTTACTGATTTGTTCAAATCCCTTTATGTGTGGAATGCCGTTCTGTCCCTCTTTGCCTATGGAAATCTTGGCAGTCCATTAGGGGCTAATTCTGATACCCTCTTCTCCGTAAATACTTTCCCACTTGCCTTTTCTCCATTTCTCTCTTGTCACCCATTCTTCAACCCATGTCATGGCTCTACCAACATTCCTTCCACTTTACACTTGATTCCAGTTGTTTGCTTTAATTCCCATATGGTATTTTAGATTCCCTATAATCAGGAGCATGGTACTAGAGTAGACTGATGTTAAGCATGGAGAATGGTATAAAACAGACTTGTTTTTAAATACCATCTCTGCCATGACTGGCTTTTGACTTTTGCTCAGTCACTTAAACTCTTCAAGGCTCCATTTCTGCACCCATAAGTTTAGACAAATAAGGTTTCTTGAGAGTTAGATGAGATAGTCACATTAAATTTATGCATCTACACTTTGTCAGATTAAAGCTATTGTTCCCTCCATGGAAACAATGTATCAAATAAGTTTGTGTAAGGAAAAATCATCAAGAGGTTGCTGTTATCTCAATGAAAGTTTATCACTTTCTCTTGTACATACCTCCTCTTCAATTACTTACAACGAAAGGATTAAACATTACGTATATGCCTTAAGTTAATTATAGGTGAATTGTCTCTTATTTGACAATCTTTGTTGCAGGTCCTTTAAGTAATTGCCACTTGGCAGTTTATTAACTTGACGACAGCACATAAGTATCTGATTCTTCCTTTGCCCCCAAATGCTACTTTTCTTGTTAATCAACAGAGTATCTCTGAATGAGGAAGAGCTGCAGCTCCAGTCAATACTTATAACTTTTTCATTAGACTTTAAAATGTTAGGTTAAAAATTGATGGTGGTATATCAGGTGGAGAAAGGGAAAGTGACGTGGAGAGCTAAACCTTTGCTTAGCGCCTTTGTGAAGCTGCGGCAGTAAGAAGCAACATTGCGGTTTCCCTAAAATGATGATGTGCTAGTGAGTGGTCTTGAAAAGCTTGTTTCTGCCACAGCTTGTACTGGGGAGAGTTTTATTGAGACTTTCCGTTGATGCTGTCGCATAGTGTTTATTGAAGACAGCTTTTTATTTCAGAATGGTAGACAACATTGGAAGTTGTAGACTGTCTCAATCATTTTTGACTGTATTGAATCAACCAAAGAATACCTTCCCTTGTCAGATTTGAGCTGAGTTTTCTGCGTTTCCTTTGGGGGAAAAAAAAGGTTGTATTTGCTGACAGTTTGTCTTGATATTATTAGATGCAAACTTTCCTTATTTCATTGCCTTCTAGCTATTTGTAACTTACATTATGCTCCCCCCATAACATGATGTAAAATCTTATCTATTCTGTGAACTACTTTGGGGCTCTTAACCCTCTTATTAGTTAGCTTATAACAATGATAAGAATGACTTTTATGTACAGGCCATTTTACTAAGAACACTGAGGGTCTTCTGAGACATGATCTTCTCTATAGTAACTGTTTATCTTGAATTTGGTCTGTTCCAGTGTTTAGACTTTTAGTAATACAAACTCTACACCTTCTGAGGAAACTTATTTCATCATTCTGTGAAACTGACAGAACATTTTTACTTTGTTTTGGGGGCTTGGGTTTCTTTTTGCGGGGGGCAAGGGGGGTTTGGATGTCGGTTTTTGTGCAAACACTTTGTCTCCTAAAAGCCTTACCTGCCCATGCCAATTCTAGCCTGTTGTTGTTTTTATTTTATTTTTTTACTTTACAATACTGTATTGGTTTTGCCCTACATTGACATGAATCCACCACAGGTGTACTTGAGTTCCCAACCCTGAACCCCCTCACACCACCCTCCCCATATCATCTCTCTGGGTCATCTCAGTGCACCAAAATAGTCTAATCCCTCTTCCACAGAACAGTCCTTCAAGTGTTTGGATGACAAGAACATGGTTCTATTCTATAAACCCTGCAGGTCCTCAGGTAATATCGATCACTGATGAAGTTTCTCCCTTGATTTTTTTCCTTAGAATTAGTTTCAAGAAAAGTTGCAGACAACAAATGCCAAAAACCTCATTTCTGACTATAAACTTGGGGCAGGCTATAAGAAGAAATGCAGGAATGATTGACAGGTGGCTTGTTTACTCTCTGTTGTGTAAATATATACTATGCTATTAAAACCAAATCTTAGTTGCATGACTATATTGTATAATTGTTAAAGCATGACTGTTTGCTTATTCATCACTAATCAGTGGATTTGGACTTGACAAATCTTGCATCCTGTTATATGAAGGAATGAAGAAGAAATACATGAAAGATATTTTGAGTAAATATTTAGGTTGAAGGAGACATTGCTGTCAGTTCACTGCATATTAGGGAGCTGTGGAGAGGACTCATCTGGCTTCCTATTGAAATGATGTTATATGGTAGGACTGGAAGGGGGTTCTTACCTACAGGGTATCTTCTTGGGCCCTTGGAGTACAGTAAGATTTGTGAAAACTTTCCTTATGTGATTTTGTTTCAGTTAGAGGTAGATTCTTATATGTGACTTAATAAACCTTCTTTTGCTAAGTTGCATACTCAGGTCTTTTATTAAAAATTTTTTAAAGAATTGAAGCAGTCAAAATCAACTTTCATGATTCTCTTTTTCTAAATTGTCTCATGAATTCAGGAAGATAAGCTCTCCCCTTACTGTGAAAAGATTGTTTAAAAAAAAAAAAAAAAGAGCAAAACTTCCTTTTCTAGGTCTGAAATAGCTTAGTCTCATGGTCAAAGGAATAAGATTAATTAAATTTTAATCTGGAAACCTCCCAGAGGAAGATATAAAGTGATTGACCTCTAGAAATTAAATGTAATAGCATATAAATGAGTAGTCATTGACTATTTTGATTATTTTACTTAGGTTTAGGTAAAGGAAATAGATGATATAGGCGTTTGACCAAATAACACCATGCCTTTGATTTTCTGTTGTTCCAATAGTGCTGCTATTTCTAACAACCACAGAAAAAGAGAGGTTGGGGAAAACAAAAACAAACACATTCCATAGATCTTAAAGGCAGATAAATCATCTTTTTAGTAACCTTCTTTCTTACCTATATACTGCAGATGAAATGATTGGACCAGGGCAATGATTATTGATGACAGTAGTGGGAATCTTGTTAAATGGATTTGAAATTACATTCTCTACCTGGAGAGGAATCTGATAGAAGAAACCCTAAAGGTTAGCAAGCAGGATTTCCAAGTACAAAGTTTTACAATTATTTGCATATGATGACCCTTTACTGAAATGTTCTATATTTATATTCTTCCTTCCAAACAAATGACAGATTGGTAAGATGTTATTAATGGTGCTGTCATATCTTTTGAGCATGGCTCTAGGGAAAAAAGATAGCTTTTTGATATGATCAAGTCAACTTGGTGAACTATCAAGTATTTCAGATTTGGCAGATACCAAGTTTCTTGGATACTTGCTTGGATGTGTTCATAAACCATTAGTTTTCCTTCTTTCCCCTTTCTTCTCTCCCTTTCTTCCTTCTTTACTTAATTTTTTAATTTATTTATTAAAATTAAAAAATATTGTAGTTTATGACACATGTTTTAGGTATACAACATAGTGATTCACAATTTTAAAGGATTATACTCCATTTATAATTATTATAAAATATTGACTGTATTCCCTGTGCTATGCAACATATCCTTGTAGCCTATTTATTTTACTTGCTAAAGTCTGAACATACAGCAAAGAATAAGACCGGTCTTTGTCTCATGGAGCTTACAATCCAAAGCATTTTGGAAGAATTGTGCAAAATACCAGTATTAAACATTAAATGATATAGAATTGTGTGCTTTATTCCTTCCCCTCTCACCATTTTGTGTGAATTAGCTCACATTAACAGATATGGGTCATTATGGTGAGCTTAAATCATTTCATGTTAATTTTGTGAAAGACATAAGCCTTTAGTAAGACTAAGTATTCTTTTTCTCTCTTAGATTTCATTTGACTTCATACAACTTACTTGATAGTCATTGCACAGTGAATCTAGTTGGGAAGTCAAATGGGAAATGAGATTTAGTTCTTTCTGTCTACTTCAGATTTTAGCTAAAGTGTGGGTCACACTTAGAGGAGCAATATATTTAACACAGATAATGAAAAACAGTAGTAGATTTCATATACTTATTTACTTTTTTTTTAAGTTCAGATTTTAAATGTGGTTTTTAAAATGGTTTATTTTCATTATTGTGATAAAATATGCATGACTCATATTTGCTGTTTTAACCACTTTAAAATGTACACTTAAATAATATTAAGTGCATTCACATTATCCACATCATTGCTATCCAACTCCAGAACTTTTTCTTCTTTGCCAAACTGCAGTCCTACCCACTAAGAAGTAAATCCCTCCTTTCCTCTTTTTGTTGCTTTTAGTTTATATAGAACATAAACTTTAAAATATCCTTTATCCTTGGACTCTTTGTAAAATAATAAGTGCTAATTAAAGACTTTGTTTATTGCTGGGATACGATTAAGAAAAAATCATACTAACTTCTGGGACTACTGAATTTGCAAAACAGGAGAAAGAGGATAAAGAGATAAAATAATAATCTATTTAGCCAAATCTGGATGTTAATGAAAACTTAAGTTTGAATCCTGGCTTCTGCACTTAACTCAAGTTGCCTCTGGGCAAGTTACTCCACTTCAGTTGGTCTGAGTTGTCTCAGCTGTAGAATGGCTGTAACAAAAGCTTACTTTACTTACCTCATGGGGCAACTGTAAGGAACCAAGACGTTAATTCTATCAAAGTATTCTGCAGATCAGAACTCGTATTTCATATGTTAATCTGTGTGTTGTTATGCCAGCTGTCTTTTTCCTCTTACTGCCATTCTTTGCCAAGTCTAAATAGCCTACACTGAGATTTTGTCATTACATTTGACACATGGGCATGTTCTTTAATTATTATTGTCCTTAAGGTTTAATTTTTATAAGTTTATGGTGATTGCCTTTTTAGTATTTCGAACCCACCGTATCTCTGTAGATATCTTGTAGTGAACTTTTGAGACACTTCTCTTTAATTCCCCCAGGAAACTATGCAAATAATCAGTTCAGTTCAGTTCGGTCGTGTCCAATGATAGTAACCTGTTATTTTGTTAAGAGAGAATGGGTATTGTTGTTTATTGGCCCTCTATTCCAAACATGTCATGTAGATATAATTTAAAATGCAGATTTTAACTCATTTTTAGTGAAGTCCCAAGAAGATAATTGCCTAAAAGATTAATTTTCTCCTCTTCACCAAATAGTTTTTGCTGTTTTTCACAGTGTGGCTTGTGACAGAGAAATATAATATTTAAGTAAAATTTGAGGAGTCAAAAAAGTGCCGAAGTTAACAGCTTTTTAAAAAGGGTATTTTACCAACTCCGTAATTGACATTCTGTCACTGCTCAGACATTATTTCATTTCTGCTCAACTCAGTATATGGATTTTTATACAAACCATTTACCAAGCACTAGACAATAGTGCCTTTGGCAGATCAAATTCATACAGGTAGGGTGTTTGTTATCCACAGGAGAACTTTATTGTATCATGGGGACAGCTTTCTTTAACAGGCCAGGGTGAGAGCTGGTGACACTTAAAAACTCAAATTATTGATGGGAACCTCCCAAGTACTAGAAAGAGTTTAAAATTAAACCTTTTAAGCCTTTGTAGTCATTATCACATTAAGCAGGGAGATGGTGATGGGTCATAAATTGGTTTTCCATTTTATTTAAACAGGACCTGGCAGAATGTAAATGGAATCTTTGAAGTTCACTTATCTCATGATAATTCTTCATTTTTTTTTTTCCAACATGGATATGAGGTTGAAACGTTAGATAATCTCTGATTGTTTCTGTTAGCCTCCATTTGTTGGAAAAATTGTATTATAGAGTTTTATTTTCTAGTTCATTTTAATTTCTGAATGCCTTCTGGAAATTCAGGGATTCCTTGATATTCTAATTTTCCTGTATTGATTTCATGTAACTTTTTGAAACTTTAAGGAATTTAACAAATTGTGATTCTTAAGCGATTGTCAGAATTTCTTGAAAGAAAAAATACAGCTTAGTGTTAGTTGCTTTAAGCTCATTCGTCGCTTAAAACTTTGATCAGCTCTTTAACTTTCTTGAGACTTAATGTAGATGTCAGTTGAAACTTTGCTTCGAGCCGTCTTTTTTTTCTTTTTGTGTAAAGCAGTTGGTGCCTGATTCTAATTCGAGCTGTGTTGGCAGTTCACAAGCTTATCTGAGTCCTCTCTGTACTCCAGTCATCTTCCTGACTTTTCTCATAAGAAATCTGATTGGGTACATTAGTAGGAGATTGTATATCTGCCTCAGTTAAAAGAGATATTGAGTGTTTTGCCTTTGAGGATGTTATGGTTTTTCTCTTCTTGAAACCCCAGCTCTTTCCCTGTTAATCTACCTACTGAGACCATCTGAAGAGGATTCTCTTAGCATGACCCTGCTCCACTCTACCTCAAGTATTTATTTCTCTTTATCTTCCTCTTCTCTTCCATTTTCATTTGTCTGGGAAATAAATCTTTTTGCCACCTGACTTACGCTCTTGATTCGTGCTTTTAATTTTATCCTCTTTCAAATTTTCCAGAGTCTTGTTTCATTATTTTCTGTGTGCCCCATGTTCAGCTCTCTCTCCAAGCCCATGTTTATTTTCTGTACACCTACTGATTTCTTTCCCTAAAACATGCTCATTCTCTCCTTATCCTAAAGAAACCTTCTCCTGACTTGAGATCTTCTCAAGACTCTGCTCTCATTTCTACACCAAGTTTATCCAAAGATTAGATGTGCTAACTCTATTCTTTTCTCTTTCTCCCTTTTCTCCTTTCTCTTCCTCTTTCCCCTTCTATTCCCTCTTTCTTCTCTTTTCCTTCCTCCTCCTGCTATTTTTTTTAAAAATATATTCCGGTTTCATCATTTTGTCTAGAATAGTGGTTTTCAGACCTAGTTGCATTTGAATCATCTGGATGGCTTTTAAAAACTACAAATGCATGGGAACCACCCTGACTATTCTGCTTTAACTAGTCAGTGATATGCATCCCCACTGATCTTTTAAAAAATATCTTCCCAGAGGTTTCTGATGTACTGCCAGGGTTGAGAACCTCTGTCCTAATGATCACTGTAATTGTTAAATCCAACAGGTTCTCTCCTTATGTTTTCTTTTTGTCTTATTGGTTCGATAGGTAAAAACCTTTTCCTTAAACTCATAAATACTTCTGGTTGTAAATGTACACTGTATTTGCCTGCCCCTGTGTGAGTGCTCGTTTTCTTTGTCTTCTTTTTCCTCTTCTTTCTCTTTCGCATTCCTAAAATATTGCTTCTGCCCAAAGCATCAGCCTAGATCGATCTTCTAGCCTTTATTATCCAGATCACAGATCTTATGTCCTTGCTTTACAAGTATATTTATGTACTATTTCTCTGCTCTCTCTCCCTAAATCCAGACTCCTTGGTATAAACTGCCTTCTAGACATTTTTACCTGCATATACCATTGCCACTCATGTCCAAAGAAGAGCTTATCATCTAGCTGGGATTGTTTTTCTTTTCCTTTCTAGCTTCTGTTTTTTCCACCGTGAATGCCAGAAGCATCATATTTATCTTCAATTTCATCTTTCTTTTTGCCACTACCATTATCATCTAAATCCTATAAATTTCATCCTAGGAACTTCCCTTTGGTTTGCTCTTATTTTACTATTTCCACAGTCGTTAATCTTGTTCTGGTTGCATATGAATAATTACAATATTACATTAGCTGATCTTTCTTATATTCTATAGCACTGTAGGGTAACTGTACTCAGTGCTGTTATATTCATTTTCAGACTCAATTCCAATCTTTTCATTATCCTTTGAACCTTCTATGGATCTGTACTGACTATAGTGTTAATAGGATATAATTATCAGGCAATTCTAGGCATTTGATAATAGGTCCCTGCCAGCATTTTCAACCTAGCCCCGTTTCCCTTCCATAGGACTCTATGTTTCCGCTAAACTGGGCTATTTGCTGTTCCCTAAACTCTAAGCTTTTTCTCTGGCATTCTTATATAAATTTTCTATCTTATGAAGCCTACTAATTTTTTCTGGAACCCTTGGAAAGGAGAATTTTTGCCATAAAGGTTCTAGGCTGCATGGATCCATCTCATGTTTGACTTTCAAAGTCAACTAAGTAGCTTAAGGTTTCTAGTTGCTTGAATATAATTTAACCAGAGTATGTTTGTAGTTTCAAAGATGACTTGTAGCTGATTGTGACCCATGGCATATTCTGGGACTTTGTCTAGCTAACTGTTCTTTATTTCACACCATTTCAGGGTAAAGATGAGGTTTTTCTTTTCTTTCTTTTTTTTTTTTTAAGACAATTCTCATGCTTTCTGTAGGCTGGAGTCTATCTTCCTAACCTGGACCTTTTGATAAAATATGCCATTCAGCCCTTTGAATTCAGCGACAAAATAAATATCCTAGAAAGTTGGACTGGTATACTTTTAGGTTCTTTTAACTTTGCATGCTTTCTGTGCCCCACCATTATTAAATCCAAACTGTCCTCCTGCTGTCTCGAAAGAAATGAGATTTCTCAGCAGTAGCAAACAATAATGTCAATCTATTTGAGACTGTTAATGACTCATTTATAATTCTGGCAGACACATGAAGGCTGGAAAAATTAAATGTACAGCATCATTACCTTTGTGGTTAGCATTGCTGGGAAGCAATATAATGCTTTTAGGGCAGCATTTTAAAAGCAAGAAGAATTCTCAGCAGAAGGAGCTTTATACTTGAAGGTGTGGATAATGGAATGGCGAACTGATGACTTCTTGCTATTTGAGCTTTCTGCTACAAGGCATTCAGCAAATATTAACTACAGGCCCTGCATTTCTGCAAAAACTGAGCTGTTTCAGTCACTATGACCTGTTTTACATAGATAATTTTGGATATGCATTTTTGGCATTTTGAGAACATCATTTTCATAGAACATGACTTAGAATCTTTTTTGTTTTAAGAGTAGTAATTATTTGAAATCATCTTATTAGCTTCTTCTGATTTGAAGATAATGTTACTTACGTCTCCAGGGATACTGCAGAAAGGAGCTTGGGTATCTGAGTCAGCCTGCCTGAAGCTTCCCTTCCAGTTCCCTTGTGTTGTTAGGTCCATTCCACTGAAATTCTTCCCCAGCAACTGAGATGAAAATGGTCTAGTTCTTCTTTTTTTATGTAGAACACAGTTATGAAATGGATGGCGTGTTTTGACAGTTTGTAAGTAGGGGTGAGAACAAAACTAACTGGCCCAGATGAAGCCAAACAAAACGTGAAACCTAAAAAGTACCATCTAGGCTATCCAGGGTAATAGAAATGCAAACTCCGTGCGGTCCTGAGACCTGGCACTGCTCCCTCTCCTGTTTTTTTTTTTTTTTTTTTAAGAAAGCTCACTGCAGTACAGACTGCTCTTTCAGGAAACAGAAGACAATTTGTGAAAGCACACCATTGAGCTTCAAGACATTGACCTACCGTTTCTTTTTTCTCGATGATGAATGTGTACCTTTAATTTATCAGAACACCTTTTGCAGTTTTAATTATTTCGAATCTGTGTTGCTTTCTTGAGTAACAAGTTCTATACATCTTCTACTCATCATTTATGATACTTTCTTGAATTCGTTCTGAAATGATCTTTAAACTTGAAGATGAGACCCCTCTGTTGTAGAGTTAAGCAGTTTGGTGAATGAATCTGCATATTGTTTTTAGACATTTTTGTTTTTCAGTGAAAAATATGTTTTTATATCTATTACCAGCCTTATGTTGCCAGTTGATTGTTAAAATGAATAGGGTGTCACTGAGTACCTGGTGTTTGTAAAGCACTATGTACAGTGGAGGGGATGCAGGAGAGGAGAAGATACAGTATCTGCCGTCAAGAAGCTTGTGCCAGCTGGCCCTTAAAGACCAGGAGCCACTGCTCTGTGAAAATCATGTCTATATGCATGCTGCTCTGAAATATCTTGAAGTGCCTTGAAGTTAGAGACTTGGCATTAGGAAGCGTACATTCTGATCAGAGAAAATTGGTTAGACCTAGATGGTTTAGGTAAGGGATCTAAGTAAAGACATTGAGATGAGAGGCATATGTTGAAGAACTGATTTTCATAAACAATATTTTTGTTTCAAAGCATTTTGTATGAATTTTAAAATTGTACACTTTTATCTGAGTATATGAGTTCAGGAGTTGGTAAAAGCCTTGTCCTGTTACTTTCCTCTTAGGTGATCCTAGGAAAGCTCTTGCTCTTGTCTTAGATTCCTTATCAGTACAAAGGAGGTAATCATAGTTTTCCTATGTTGTTGAGGTGAACTGTTATATCTAAAACTCATAAAATAGGATTGTGCTTTTAGTGAAATTTCACTGTAGAACCATATATGTGAATGTTAGCTATAATAATAATTATTCTTGAGAAGACTTCTATTACATAACCCCTTTGCTCAATAGATGCTACTCTTACCCCTCCTTATAGAGATCTATATATTTAACATATTTTAAATGCTATTTTCATTTTATCATTTCCTCCAATGCATGGGAGTTTTGAGAGCAAAATTCAGCAGATAACTAAGGTTTGGCTTTTGATGCTAAAAGTTAGTTTTGAACTTTTTCAAGTGAAAATCTCTCTTAAATCTTGCTTCTCTAAGTTTTACCTCTTCTTTTTCTTGATTATTCACGCATCTCTCAACTACTGGATTGTAGGAACTTGTAAAAGAGCTCACCTTTAGTCATTTCACTTCAGAATAAATATCTTTGTGGACAGACACAAAACCATGGAATGATATTCTGACGAATAAATTATGGCATTAAATTAGTGGTGTTCAGTCAGAAAAGCAGAAGCACATGTAGGTGTTTGTCTGTGTTGTACATGTAAGAAAAACTTGTTACAGGGACTTGACCTTATGCAGTTGTAGGCCCTGGTTAAGCAGGTCACAGCTCTTACTGTAATCTGGAGTCTGTAGGGCAGGTAGAAAGGAGAGAGGGATGTAAAATAAGAGATAGTGTAGACGAGGTTGAACTCGTGAGAATGAGCTGGAATTCCTGTGAGTTCTCACTCTCGCCAACCCTGATCATATGAGCGTCCTACAGAAGTCACTCCCTGCACCACTGGGTCAAAGAAGCTTACTGTAAGGGGGTCCAAGTGGCATGTGGAAGGGTCATGGGCTCAGCAGTGCCCCACACCAGGTGGTAGAACAGCATCAGCATTACGAACCCAAGCTCCCGAATCTATAAAACACAGTGGATACTGCTTCACTTCCACCCCTCAGTCTCAAGCAAGAATGTCTCTTATAACCCATCTTAACAGAAATACACAGGAAGGGAATTCAGGGAAATACTGTTTAGCCTGGCCAAGTTGACACATTTCATAGCTATCATACTACAAATTTAGCTTTCCTATATAACTTCTTTATCATTTCAGGAGGGTAATATTATTTCAGGATGTACAGGTCAAAGCTGCTTCCCACCTTCTCATAATATCTGTATCACAAAATTCTAGACACAGTAGTGTTAGTCACTCAGTTGTATCTGACTCTTTGCGATCCCATGAACTGTAGCCCACCAGGCTCCTCTGTCTATGAGATTCTCCAAGCAAGAATACTGGAGTGGATTGCCACTCCCTTCTCCAGGCATAGTCAGGATATATAATTACATCATTAGTGTTACTGTGGGCCTGAGAATCCTATATAATGGCTCATTGTATTTGAGGGTATGATTATAATGTAGTAAAATTAAGAGTAAATAAATGAGAATATTAAGGAAAATTCCTTTGAAAGTTCCATCATCAATTTATGAGATCAGTTCCATAGTAATATTTCATATTACAGTGTAATTTGATTCAGCGAATTAACTGTTGCAAGCTGAAAGATACTATAAGCATATTAATAGGCAGTCATCCTTGCTACCTTCATTCAACCATAGGAAATGAAATTCCACTGAGTGTACAAAAGAGCTTGAACTTGGCAGGAAGAATTGATCTGCAATTAGCTAGTACCCTGTAAGCAACAGGTATGACCCTTTGAAATATCTAGGGCTGTGAAAGTTGCAATTGTCCACACATTTTATATATCAAACCTACATGGATATTGGGCTTCCCTGGTGACTCAGAGGTTAAAGTGTCTGCCTGCAATGTGGGAGACCTGGGTTTGATTCCTGGGTCGGGAAGATCCTCTGGAGAAGGAAATGGCAACCCACTCCAGTATTCTTGCCTGGAGAATCCCATAGACAGAGGAGCCTGGTGGGCTGCAGTCCATGGGGTCGCAAAGAGTGGGACACGACTGAATGACTTCACTTTCACTTTCACATGGATATTAGCATGTGCATTACTAATAAGCCCTGTCCTCTCAACTTCAGGCTCTTGATCCACGATTACCTGCTGGGATGATGCTTAATGTGCTTCATATACATGGTTGCTTCATCAGCCGAGTGACACTTGCTCGAGAGAGTCTTTCTTAAAAATAACCAAAGAGTTCTGTCTCTAGAAACACTCCAGTAATGTTGGGTGGTTTCATGGTTTATTGATTGTCTTCCTTCAGATAGAATCTAGCCCTCTTTTCCATAATGACAGTATAAAATGCTTCAAAAACACTCATCTCAGCAAATTGCTTTTGCTCAAGACAATTAGTTGCCCTTTCAATTAACACTATCCAGACAGGGTGGTACTTGCTGGAAACAAAAGTCTTCTTTCTCACTCCCCCCTTGTGCTAATGATGATGACCCCTCAGATAATCTGCAGAGGTCTTATATATGTCACTTCATATGATCTTCCAGGAATGATGGCCCCCTGGATCATAGGCATAGGGTACCATAGGAATGATGGCCCTCTTAGATGAGGAGGCAGATACTAACATCTTGGTGTTAGATTTGAGGAAGGTAAGACATTGAAAGTTGGAGATAAACAGTTTGCTGCACCTCTGTGTTGCCTACCTGCTTCTTCCTAGCTGTCCAATGCTAATTTTTGTTCTCTTACAAGGCCATATGCTCAGGGAAGGGTCCTTTTTCCTACTTCTCAGTGTACATCATGATTTATCTATAGACCCGTCATGCTAATGATGTTTCTTTCAGCAGTGATGGTCTGAGCCACAAATAAGTAATACAGTTCTTTTCAGAAAGTCTGAAACTCTGCTGAGGCATTTGGGGAAGGGTTTTCTTTGATTAAAAGGTAATAGAAAGAAATAGGCCCATTTGTTTCTGTTAACAATGTCCAATGTACGTGTGTTACCTGTGACAGCCATTTTGCCATCAAAGAGGGGTAAGCCTCTGATGCTAAAGATAGAAAAATGGAAAAACCCTGAGTCCCTAATGGTGTTGTAAAGACACTGAATCAAATAATGCTGAACTGCTCCATCTTTGGAATTCTTCTCCTGAATGCCAGTATTATTTTTATTGTTTCATCTACCTGTGAATCTGGTGGGTTGGTACTCAGAATTCCAGGCTCCTCCTGGTGGGCCCTGGGGAGTACATTCTCTGATCTCCCTGCAGCAGAATTCAGGGGTGAATTGAGTTCTTATTGTGTCTTCAGACACTCGGTCATGTCCGACTATTTGCAAATCCCATGGTCTATAGCCCTCCAGGCTCCTCTGTCCCTGGAGAGTCTCCATGCAAGGATACTGAAGTGGGTTGCCGTGCCCTCCTTCAGGGGATCTTCCCAACCCAGAGATCAAACCCACATTTCTTGTGTCTCCTGCATTGGCAGGTGAATTTTTTACCACTGGTGCCACCTGGGGAGCCCCTAGGTTCTTATTATTAGGTGCATTCATGTGGCATTTGGAAGGGAAACTTGAGATGAAGGCTCTTTTGAGGGCTTGGCTCCTTTCTGGGAGCAAGAATAGAGATGTTGATATTTTTGCAACAATGTTAAAAGTCACTCACTAATTTCATGGCTATCAAGAGGTGATTGAAGCCTGAGTAGCCTCTTAATTTCTGGCTTTCCTGATAGTGCTGGAGAAGGGAAAGGCTGCCCACTCCAGTATTCTGGCCTGGAGAATCCCATGGACTATACAGTCCATGGGATTGCAAAGAGTCGGACACGACTGATCGACTTTCACTTTCCCTAGTAGTGACCTCCTCTGGTGGGGTCGGTTCTTTAGTTTTACTTTTGAATAATTTCCTGGAAACGCAGCTTAAGGTCAGCTCCACCAGCCCTTCCTGTGATATCATAAGCACTGAATTCCTTACATTTAGTTTCTTACATTATTTTCTGCTTAAATTAACAGCAGTCTTCTCTGTTTCTTACAGTCAAACCCTGTTTCCCACTTTGAGTCAATTTTCTGTTACTTGAAGTGAAAGATCCCTGGTTAAAACCGTCACACACAGCACTGGTAAAGGGAGCTAGAACGTCCATCCAAGTCACAGGACAACAAATCTGGAGCCCTCTCCATTGTGCCGAGACTAGGATGTCAGTAAGAGCTAAGCAATTAAACTCAGCTTCTGGAAGATGGCTCCGCTTTCCTTCTGTTTGCTTTTCCCTTTGTCTTCCACAGTCGCCTCTCAGTGGTGTCTCTGCTACTTCCCACCCTTGTCTTTCTCAACACAGGTTTCCGCTGGTCAGCACGGGTTTGTCCCTCCCCACTTGAGGCCTGAATTGACCTGAGGATGCTAAAGCCTCTCTTTCCACACCCCTCCAGTCCTGCTGTTCTTCTGATGGCCATTTCAAATGTATTTAAAGATCTGCCTTAAATATAATGCTTTTAAACAGTGAAGGCTCTCCGGTTTTTCTTTTGGCGGGCTTAACATCTTGCTCCTGAGCTGATTATCCTCCTATCACACTGTATTAGAATTGTCAGAGTGTTTCTCTCCACCACACAATGACCTTTGCAGAGAGAAAGAAAAGGTCCCATCAGCTTTTGTATCCTTCCATCTGGGCCGTAGTTCAGTTCAGTTCAGTTCAGTCGCTCAGTCGCGTCCGACTCTTTGCGACCCCATGAATCGCAGCATGCCAGGCCTCCCTGTTCATCACCATCTCCCGGAGTTCACTCAGCATCGAGTCTGTGATGCCATACAGCCATCTCATCCTCGGTCGTCCCCTTCTCCTCCTGCCCCCAATCCCTCCCAGCATCAGAGTCTTTTCCAATGAGTCAATTCTTGCATGAGGTGGCCAAAGTACTGGAGTTTCAGCTTTAGCATCATTCCTTCCAAAGAAATCCCAGGGTTGATCTCCTTCAGAATGGACTGATTGTATCTCCTTGCAGTCCAAGGGACTCTGAAGAGTCTTCTCCACCACCACAGTTCAAAAGCATCAATTCTTCAGCGCTCAGCCTTCTTCACAGTCCAACTCTCACATCCATACATGACCACAGGAAAAACCATAACCTTGACTAGATGGATCTTAGTCGGCAAAGTAATGTCTCTGCTTTTGAATATACTATCTAGGTTGGTCATAATTTTTCTTCCAAGGAGTAAGCGTCTTCTAATTTCATGGCTGCAGTCACCATCTGCAGTGATTTTGGAGCCCCCAAAATTTAAGTCTGACACTGTTTCCGCTGTTTCCCCATCTATTTCCCATGAAGTGATGGGGACCAAATGCCATGATCTTCGTTTTCTGAATGTTGAGCTTTAAGCCAACTTTTTCACTCTCCTCTTTCACTTTCATCAAGCGGCTTTCTAGCTCCTCTTCACTTTCTGCCATAAAGGTGATGTCATCTGCATATATGAGGTTATTGACATTTCTCCCGGCAGTCTTGACTCCAGCTTGTGTTTCTTCCAGCCCAGTGTTTCTCATGATGTACTCTGCATATCAGCTAAATAAGCGGGTGACAATATACAGCCTTGACGTACTCCTTTTCCTATTTGGAACCAGTCTGTTGTTCCATGTCCAGTTCAACTGTTGCTTCCTGACCTGCATAGAGATTTCTCAAGAGGCAGGTTAGGTGGTCTGGTATTCCCATCTCTCTCAGAATTTTCCACAGTTTATTGTGATCCACACAGTCAAAGGCTTTGGCCTAGTCAATAAAGCAGAAGTAGATGTTTTTCTGGAACTCTCTTGCTTTTTCCATGATCCAGCGGATGTTGGCAGTTTGATAAAACCAGCTAGAACATCAGGGAGTTAACGGTTCACGTATTGCTGAAGCCTGGCTTGGAGAATTTTGAGCATTACTTTACTAGCATGTGAGATGAGTGCAATTGTGTGGTAGTTTGAGCATTCTTTGGCATTGCCTTTCTTTGGGATTGGAATGAAAATGGACCTTTTCCAGTCCTGTGGCCACTGCTGAGTTTTCCAAATTTGCTGGCATATTGAGTGCAGCACTTTTACAGCATCATCTTTCAGGATTTGAAACAGCTCCACTGGAATTCCATCACCTCCACTAGCTTTGTTCGTAGTGATGCTTTCTGAGGCCCACTTGACTTCACATTCCACAATGTCTGGCTCTAGATTAGTGATCACATCATCATGATTGTCTGGTTTGTGAAGATCTTTTTGTATAGTTCTTCCATGTATTCTTGCCACCTCTTCTTAATATCTTCTGCTTCTGTTAGGTCCGGACCATTTCTGTCCTTTATCGAGCCCATGTTTGCATGAAATGTTCCCTTGCTGCTGCTGCTAAGTCGCTTCAGTCATGTCCGACTCTGTGCGACCCCGTAGATGGCAGCCCATGAGGGCTCCTCCATCCCTGGGATTCTCCCGGCAAGAACACTGGAGTGGGTTGCCATTTCCTTCTCCAATGCGTGAAAGTGAAGTCGCTCAGTCATGTGCAACCCTCAGCGACCCCATGGACTGCAGCCTACCAGGCTCCTCTGTCCATGGGATTTTCCAGGCAAGAGCACTGGAGTGGGGTGCCAAATGTTCCCTTGGTATCTCTAATTTTCTTGAAGAGATCTCTAGTCTTTCCCATTCTGTTGTTTTCCTCTATTTCTTTGCATTGATTGCTAAAGAAGGCTTATCTCTTCTTGCTATTCTTTGGAACTCTGCATTCAGATGCTTATATCTTTCCTTTTCTCCTTGGCTTTTCACCTCTCTTCTTTTCACAGCTATTTGTAAGGCCTCCCCAGACAGCCATTTTGCTTTTTTGCATTTCTTTTCCATGGGGATGGTCTTGATCCCTGTCTCCTGTACAGTATCACGAACCTCATTCAATAGTTCTTTGGGCACTCTATCTATCAGATCTAGGCCTTTAATTCTGTTTCTCACTTACACTGTATAGTCATACGGGATTTGATTTAGGTCATACCTGAATAGTCTAGTGGTTTTCTGTACTTTCTTCAATTTAAGTTTGAATTTGGTAATAAGGAGTTCATGATCTGAGCCACAGTCAGCTCCTGATCTTGTTTTTGTTGACAGTATAGAGCTTCTCCATCTTTGGCTGCATAGAATATAATCAGTCTAATTTTGGTTTTGACCGTCTGGTGATGTCCGTAGTAGGCACTCAAAAATATCCTGATCTGCTGAAACATTGTCTTAAGTGTTTGAATCCAGCTATAAGCAGATCACAGTGTTTTTCGTTGGAGTTCATCCATTTCAAATCCTGAAGATATTTTTCAGTTTTCATTTCTGAAATATGTCATTTCCTGAACCAGTCTTTCACTAAAGCATATTTGAAACCTATGTTGTGGACGAATGTCTGTGATTATTATCTGATGGTGTCATGCACAACAGTTGTACAGATTATAGTGTGACTTGGTTTCTCAGTACCTTTCAATGAATTGTTTGCCATTTGTTAATCTGGACTGATGATGTAGCCTGTGCCTGTGACTTGTTGATGACAGTGATGCCCTGGGGGTCTGATGAAGTTATTTTTCTAGAAATCCATTTTCCCTTTCCCTAAATGTGCCCCAAGTCTGTAAACTTGTTAATTTATAATTGACGTGCCTTCACTGTTACAATACGGTGCTTTATGGGGACTGTACTATTTCTTCTACTGCTTCTGCTTCTGCTACTGAGAGAGCCATTTCAGCTCTATACCAGTCCTTAACCCCCTTCTTTAGTCTAATGATTCTTTCATTTCATTTAGTTTTTTCCTTTGGAGCTATTGGCTGCCTTTTCCTCTCGCTTTCCCCTATGCTTCTTGGATTTTTGAACCACTCACTTGGTTTTTATGACTATTCCCAATCCTTTTTAAGAACACTTCTTTCCTTCTGGAATATGTAATAGAATCTGTGACCAGGGTTTATTTTTGAGAACTCCCCCATTTAGATATTTCTGGTTTCTTTTAGCTTTGCTAACATCTCCTGCTTTGTTTTCCTGTAGAGTCGCTTTAAAAGATGAAACAAAGCAGAATGTAGCACGCCAGCCACCCTGGCTTACCAAGGTTTTCTTAACTCCTAAGAAAATTGATTTCCACTCAGGGTTACTAAATTGTGTTTGCTTATATTGAGGTAGACCTCGATAGCAATTTAAGACTCTCAACCTACAACGCATTATTAATGTTCTTGAAAACTGAGATATATGAGAAATTGAAAAGTTTAAAGTACTTGAGAAATAATTATTTTTTAAATGGGTTTCCTATTCTCTTGCAAGAAAACATCACGTTTCTCCCTGAGAAAGGAAGCAGGAACTGTTAAAAGCGTTTGTCAACAATACATTAACATGCAGGACAGCTCACCCAATATTGCTAAGGTATTTTCAGATTGAAACTTTCAGTACAACAGCGTTTAAAAAGCACACCTGCAGCTCCAAGGGATGTCACCTTCATTCTTGGGCTGCCCAGCCCTCTGGAGTTGCTGACCTGGAGTTCTAGCAGATTATGTGCTGAAAGGAAGGGACATTGTATTATTTTAACATCAGGAGAGGAACAAAGAAAACGGGGTTGTTTTTCTTTTGCCCAGCTGCCCCCTGGTGGCAAAGGCAGAACAGACCGCAAAGGCATTGAACAAAGATGCTTGCTGTGTAGATGCTGCTGGTGATTCTTAAGAGGGTCCCCCACCAAAGTCTGTGCTGTACGTGTGTGCTTCTGAGAAAGAAGAGCTGACTATTGGATCTCCTAATTCCATCTTGCTTTGCGGCGGCATCTGTTCTTATCACAGTAACACCAGGCTCTTCTGGCTCAGTCAATACTTGTATATTAACAAGAGACGATCGATAGAAAAATTAAAAAGGAAAGTCAAGGTAATTAGGCTAAAGCTGCTGCTTATGAGTTTTCAATAATTACTTTAGCTTCCTCTTGTTTTCCCGTCTCCAGAAAAATAGGGCCTGATTGAAGGACTGGGTCGTGATTGACTGAGGACATGTCAAAATTACACAAAGCCAGGCAGGAAATAAAATTAAGCCGTTATTTGTATGAGAGCAGTAAAAGGGGCTGTGCCTGATGGCACGGGAAGAATAGGCGTTGATTTAAACGCACCCACGAGCAGCTGTGCCATTGTGGATACCTGCTCCATGTCATCAGCTTTTGCACCACTGGCAGAAGCCCCTCAGAAGCACTGTGACATGTCATCTGTCACAGCTCCAGAGGAAGCGAGTGGATGAATTCTTCCCAGACACAGGATCTTTGGGGAAGTTAGATGCCATCCTTTACAAAACCACGAAATAACTCAAAACCCTGTGGCTGTCCACATTAGGGGAATGAGCCTAATCTTTGATTTGTGAGGTACTTTGTCATTTTGTGTGCCCTGATGCCGGCAGTCCTAAATGAATCAGAGCCACCCTTTTTCTAATTGCTTTGTGTGAGGTGGTTACATCTGCCTCTCTGTGCATGCTCAGCCATGTCTGACTCTTGGCAATCCCATGGATTGTAGCCCATTAGGCTCCTCTGTCCATGCAATTTTGCAGACGAGAATAATGGAGTGAGTTGCCTTTTCCAGGGGATCTTCCCAGTCCAAGGATCAAACCCCTGTCTCTTACGTCTCCTGCATGGGCAGGCGGATACTCTACCGCTGCACCACCTCAGAAGCCTCTTAGAGGAAGGGGAAAGACAGAGGAATCCCTAGTTTGGGAGAGAGAAATCTAAGGAGAAAAGATAGGTTAGTGAGAGAGATATTTCTTGTTTTATGTCCATTTACAGTCTTCATTTGCACTATTTCTGTCAACTTAAAGCACTTTATAAACTTTACAACCAAATTATGTGCCAACATCATTTCATTTGCTGCTGATATGTAGCTGTTAAACATTTGCCAGGTATATATTTCCCAGAGGCAAAAAAAAAAAAAAAAGTAGAAGAGAATGAGACCTGGTTAAATATACAGAGAAAATTTAGATATGGGGAATAACGCTGAAGAATTGATGCTTTTGAACTGTGGTGTTGGAGAAGACTCTTCAGAGTCCCTTGGACTGCAAGGAGATCCAACCAGTCCATTCTGAAGGAGATCAACCCTGGGATTTCTTTGGAAGGAATGATGCTAAAGCTGAAACTCCAGTACTTTGGCCACCTCATGCAAAGAGTTGACTCATTGGAAAAGACTCTGATGCTGGGAGGGATTGGGGGCAGGAGGAGAAGGGGGACGACCGAGGATGAGATGGCTGGATGGCATCATGGACTCGATGGACATGAGTCTGAGTGAACTCCGAGAGATGGTGATGAACAGGGAGACCTGGCGTGCTGTGATTCATGGAGTCGTAAAGAGTCGGACACGACTGAGCGACTGAACTGAACTGAACTGATAATAGGAATATATTTATTGAGCATCTGCTATGTGTAATGCATGATAAAAGATTGCCTGGGTACAAGAAATAATACCACAGACTTTCTGCACACCCCCACCCCACCCCACCCCACCACCTAAGTTTATAAGTCAGAAGTGAGTGAGGGAGCTAAGATTTGAATCCAGGACAGTCTGATTTCAAAGCACAAGCTCTTAACTCTTTGAATACAGTATCACTTTACCTTGAGGCTTCATTTAAAAAAGACTTTCTAGGGGAAAATGAAATATGTGGCGTATGATCTTAACTCAGTAAACACAAATCTGATTAATTATAATGATGCTAGGGAGAAGGCAATGGCGCCCCCACTCCAGTACTCTTGCCTGGAAAATCCCATGGATGGAGGAGCCTGGTGGGCTACAGTCCATGAGGACGCTAAGAGTCGGGCACGACTGAGCGACTTCACTTTCACTTTTCACTTTCATGCATTGGAGAAGGAAATGGCAACCCACTCCAGTGTTCTTGCCTGGAGAATCCCAGGGATGGAGGAGCCTGGTGGGCTGCCGTCTGTGGGGTCGCACAGAGTCGGACATGACTGAAGCGACTTAGCAGCAGCAGCAGCAGCAGGGAGTGGGGGGGTGGAAGAATATTGAATAAAACATATACACCCAAATTCACTGAAAAGTAATATGAGGGGTCAGGTAGAACTAGAGCTCTGGTGAGAACTATTGTCACTAGTTCTTAATATTACAAATGGTTGTATATTATTCCACCATTGTTGGGTTTGCATATGTGAATTTCTGCTCCATATGTGAATTTCTGCTCCATATGTGAATTTAGCAGCAAGTAAGACCAGTGCTGCTTGGTGATTTGGGTCTGTCACTTTTATAAGATTGTGTGAAGGCTCTCAGAAATCTGTGCACCCTTTGGATTAGCTGAAGCCAAGGAACTACAAATGCAGCTAAACTTGGACACATCTAATGCCTGAATTCTTTGCTGCATATTTCCCATGCTGCATATTTCCCAAATGTTGCAAAGGATCTAGCTGATGCTTTTTATCTTGAAAGTAATACATAATAAGCGTTTGTTCCTTTACTTAAAAAGATGTTATTCTAGGACTTCCTTTCTGGTCCAGTGGGTGAGACTCCGCACTTCCACTGGAGGAGGTGTGGTCTCCTTTCATCTCTGGAAGAGGTCTCTGCAGGATGGATCCTGCATGATGCCTGACAAGACTAAAAAAATCATTCTGAGTACACAGTCACTTGTGGATTAGACACGCTTAGCAATTCGCCTAAGAGATGATTTTGTAAGTTTTGTTTTTGTCCACTCTATGCGTCTTGAAGGATCTTAGTTCCTCCCTCAGGGATTAAAGCTGGGCCCTGGCAGTGAAAGCACCAAGTCATAACCACTGGACTGCCAAGGAACCCCCTAGGAATTAATTTTTGAAAGCTCATTATCCTTCTCCCTCCTGACCCAATTTATTTCTGTATCCCAAGAAAAACTTTTTCTACTTCTCTACTTTTTTCCTCCACTTACTGCTTCTGTTGTCACTCCGTATTTTTTTCATCTTATTGTTTTCATTTTTACTCTATGAAACATTTGAGTACCAAATACCAAATATGTGGTGGAATATTATGCAACCACTGAGGCAGTATACTTTATATGAATCTGAAAAAGATTCATATATGAATCTGAAAAGATTCATATATGAATCTTAGAAGATTCAGTCAGTTCAGTTCAGTTGCTCAGTCGTGTCCGACTCTTGAATCGCAGCACGCCAGGCCTCCCTGTACATCACCAGCACCCAGAGTTCACTCAAACTCACGTCCATTGAGTCGGTGATGCCATCCAGCCATCACATCCTCTGTCATCCCCTTCTCCTCCTGCCCTCAATCCCTCTCAGCATCAGTCTTTTCCAATGAGTCAACTCTTCCATGAGGTGACCAAAGTACTGGAGTTTCAGCTTTAGCATCATTCCTTCCAAAGAAATCCCAGGACTGATCTCCTTTAGAATGGACTGGTTGGATCTCCTTGCAGTTCAGGGGATTCTCAAGAGTCTTCTCCAACACCACAGTTCAAAAGCATCAATTCTTCGGTGCTCAGCCTTCTTCACAGTCCAACTCTCACATCCATACATGACCACAGGAAAAACCATAGCCTTAACTAGACAGACCTTTGTTGGCCAAGTAATGTCTCTGCTTTTGAATATACTATCTAGGTTGGTCATAACTTTCCTTTCAAGGAGTAAGTGTCTTTTAATTTCATGGCTGCAGTCACCATCTGCAGTGATTTTGGAGCCCAAAAAAATAAAGTCAGCCTCTGTTTCTACTGTTTCCCCATCTATATCGCATGAAGTGATAGGACTGGATGCCATAATCTTCATTTTCTGAATGCTGAGCTTGAAGCCAACTTTTTCACTCTTCTCTT
Source organism: Nanger dama (assembly GCA_917880005.1). Classification (NCBI taxonomy): domain Eukaryota; kingdom Metazoa; phylum Chordata; class Mammalia; order Artiodactyla; family Bovidae; genus Nanger; species Nanger dama. Next base: position 6,815,668 of record CAKJTW010000096.1, on the reverse strand, counting down.
TCACTTTCATCAAGAGGCTCTTTAGTTCCTCTTCACTTTCTGCCATAAAGGTGGTGTCATCTGCATATCTGAGGTTATTGACATTTCTCCCGGCAGTCTTGATTCCAGCTTGTGTTTCTTCCAGCCCAGCGTTTCTCATGATGTACTCTGCATATAAGTTAAATAAGCAGGGTGACAATATACAGCCTTGACGTACTCCTTTTCCTTTTTAGAACCAGTTTGTTGTTCCATGTCCATTTCTAACTGTTGCTTCCTGACCTGCATATAGGTTTCTCAAGAGACAGTTCAGGTGGTCTGGTATCCCCACCTCTTTCAGAATTTTCCACAGTTTATTGTGATCCACACAGTCAAAGGCTTTGGCATAGTCAATAAAGCAGAAATAGATGTTTTTTTGGAACTCTCTTGCTTTTTGGATGATCCAGCGGATGTTGGCAATTTGATCCCTGGTTTCTCTGCCATTTCTAAAACCAGCTTGAACATCTGGAAGTTCACAGTTCACGTATTGCTGAAGCCTGGCTTGGAGAATTTTGAGCATTATTTACTAGTGTGTGAGATGAGTGCAATTGTGCAGTAGTTTGAGCATTCTGTGGCATTGCCTTTCTTTGGGATTGGAATGAAAACGGACCTTTTCCAGTCCTGTGGCCACTGCTGAGTTTTCCAAATTTGCTGACATATTGAGTGTAGCACTTTCACAGCATCATCTTTCAGGCTTTGAAACAGCTCCACTGGAATTCCATCACCTCCACTAGCTTTGTTCGTAGTGATGCTTTCTAAGGCCCACTTGACTTCACATTCCAGGATGTCTGGCTCTAGGTGAGTGATCACACCATCGTGATTATCTTGGTCGTGAAGATCACATAAATTATTTAAAGTCATGCCAGAAATTGGTATGCTCTGTGAGCAAAAAGAAATAATGTGAGTTGGTTTCACATGCATTTAGTGCATTTGCATGCATTGCCATGTGTGTTGACAAAATGTTGACATATCTTTCTAGACCCTTATGTAGTGAATTATGATTTGAGCTGTCTTGCTCTTCCTAGAACAGGACTGAGCAAGCCGTGTAACTTAGCCTCTTCATTATTCCCTCCCCTACCCCACAAAGCTCAATATAACTGTTCCTGTTCTGAGGCAGTTTCTAAAATCTGTATGATTCAGCAAGAAAAACCAGCAACGGGGAAGAATAATTTATTTTCATGCCTATCAGCCATCACCACACCATTGAAGCATCTACATCCTGACTGGAAATTTAGTCTTTCAGACTTAGAATATCTAGTTAACTTTTTGCTCCATGTTCTCACACTGAAAAAGAATGATCTAAACGAAGAGGTTAGGAGACCGCTTGATTTTCTCTTCCTACGGATATGTCCCTTAAACCTTCCCTTTGTTTCCCCAACCCTATTTACATATTTAGAAACTGCTGGTATCATGTGAGCTGAAGTACTGCAAAGCTTGTGTTTCTCCTAGATACTTTTTTTTTTTTGGCCATGCTGTGTGGCTTGCAGAATCTAGGTACCCCAACCAGGGATTGAACCTGCACCCTCAGCAGTGAAAGTGCAGAGTCCTAACCACAGGACCGCCAGGGAGTTCCTTCTCTAAAGATTTCTTATAGTGAGCAGTTGTTGAACTGACATCTTTCTACCTGGCCTTAGATTTCTACCACCAAAATTCATACTTTGGATTAGATAATGATCCTGAGGATGTTTTCTTGAAAAAGAGTACTTGCACATACTTTTGAAAGAAAACCTCAGGTCTTAGAAACCTATGATTCTTTGCATTAATATGGTTTTATGAATGACGTGGAACAAACTTCAAGAGAGGGAAGGTGAAACCATCAATGAATGAATCCTTGTTACAAGAGGAAATCACATGAAGTCCCAGATTGGGAAGTCATTTCCTAGTTCCATTGGGAGTTCAGACGATAACTTTTATTTTTGGAGATTCAGTAGGACTCGAACTCAACAGTTGTGTGGTGGCTAAGATTTAGAACAGTGATGTAGTCAGGATACACATCATGGGCTGATAAGGAAAGAGGCCCATATAGTTCAGATCAGTTTAGTCGCTCAGTCATATCTGACTCTGCGACCCCATGGACTGCAGCACACAAGGCCTCCCTGTCCATCACCAACTCCCAGAGGTTGTTCAAACTCATGTCCATCGAGTCAGTGATGCCATTCAACCATCTCATCCTCTGTCGTGCTCTTCTCCTCCTGCCTTCAATCTTTCCCAGCATCAGGGTATTTTCCAATGTGTCAATTCTTTGCATCAGGTGGCCAAAGTATTGGAGTTTCAGAGGCTCATATAGGTCTGCATAAATTCATGTACTGCCTTCCTTATGTTCTCCACACTGCCCCACTCCCCAGGAGAAGATCACTAAGGGCACCTTCTTCTCCCAGGAACAGAAATGCAACAATATGTATAAGAAATTCAGTACCCAAGGTCAGGGAGCGGGCACCAGGTCATGTAGGCACCATTTGCCAAGCACCAAAAATCCCAGACTACAAGGAAGAAGTTTTTTGTTGTTTCCCAGAATCCCTGCTCTAGCTGACAGACTTCAGTGGAGTCCAAAGGGATAATGAAAAGGGGAGAGATTTCCCCAGAGAGCCTACTTCGCAGTTTTACTCATGTCTCTGGGTCCTGATGGGTGATGGCCTTTATTAAAAACTATGTAAAATCAGGCTGAAGAACTCTAAACATGTGGCTTGTTTTGAGTGCAGTGCAATAATAGTAAATTCTAAGTTGGTCAGACTTCACAGGGATAATGTTGTGTCTAAAATCCCCAAGTTCAAGCACTGAGCAGGGTCCATCATGAACTAGTATTTTAACATCATGCCAATTCTTTTTCCACACTAAGCTGATTCTCCTTTTATAGCATCTTCCCAACCCAGGGATCAAACCCAGGTCTTCTGCATTGTGGGCAAATTCTTTACCATCCATGCCACCAGGAAAGCCCAAGAATCCTGGAGTGGGTATCCTGTCCCTTCTCTAGGGGAACTTCCTGACCCAGGAATTGAACTGGAATCTCTTGTGTTGCAGGCGGACTCTTTACCAGTGTCGCTACCAGGGAAGCCCTTATAGACCATGAGATTCAGTAAAAGATGGTTCCTGGCCACCTCACCTGGTTAGCATACACCCTTCTTCCCTCTGTTGGCCTTAGTATAGGCTGGTTGGCTTTCTCTTTGCTAATAGGTTTTAGTGCCTTGAATACTAACCAGACAAGCCTCTGAGACTGAAATGAGATTTGTGGGAAATTTCACTAAAGTGAAGGAAAGTTACAAGGCCTAATGTTTTGATTTTTCTAGTCATCAAGAGAGTAGATTGTATATTTGAGTTACTTGGGGATTCAAATTACATGGGCTTCTGTTTCTGGTGGCTCAGATGGTAAAGCATCTGCTTGCAATTCAGGAGACCCGGGTTTGATCCCTGTGTCAGGAAGATCCCCTGGAGAAGGATATGGCAATCCACTCCAGTACTCTTGCCTGGAAAATTCCATGGATGGAGGAGCCTGGCAGGCCCCAGTCCATGGGGTCGCAAAGAGTTGGACACGACTGAGCGACTTCACTTTCTTTCTTTCTGTTTCTGGACCATATCTGCCTCCATTGTCTCCTTTCCCTCAAGATTCTGGATTCTATGTCCCCTTAATATTGAGCCATTGTTATTAATGGCTGATGGAAATGTATTTTATATTTCAAGCATAATTAGACCCCAACATGTTTAAGAATCATTGGCCTAGAGCACTTTATCCAGTATGTGCATTGAACTTCAGTTTCTCAGGCAGAATCTGGTTATTTTGATTTTATTATGCACTTCCTGGGATGGGAGACCCAGAGCACCATTGATAGATCACAGGTTTCTTCTGGAATTAATCTCATATGTAAAGCAGAAATGCTTCTGGCGCTTTATTTTGTGGGAAGTCTAGTTCTAAAATGCTATAATACCTGAGAGATGAGTAATGGCTGTGCAAGGGGATTATAAACTTGTTTTTATCTTTGTCGGTGGGAAGACCTCAGAAAATCAATTATTGGGAAATATGAAGCTTCCTAAAATGCAAGAGGCAGACCACTTAGAGAGAAATCATTTGTGTTTCATACCCACACATGTATATTAACCTGCAGGAGGAGACTCTTACAGAAAGTCCATTTTCCCCTCAACTAGTTTACCGAATCCTTTGACTCACTTGTGTCATGGAAGAACGTGAAAGTATTTGGAGAGCCAGTGTATTTCACAGCCACAAAGGCACCTTTAATTGCTTGCATGAAGTTGGATCCTGTCTTTCTTCTTTCCCAACAAAGTGACATGTATTAGCATTTCTCTGGTAGTTATTTGTAACTGCACTAGTGTTCACCATTCCCAGATGTTACAATTGAATCATTTTGAGAGTCTAGTCACATCTCTAAGCAGATGTACCAAATTATAGCTCAAGACTTCTGCTTGAAATCTAGAGTTCCAATTAGTCAAATAGCCAGCATGAGAAGGGCTAGCAAGGAAAAGACCTGAGAAGACACACAGCCCAAAATAGTTTGAAATTTCCTTGCTGCTCTGCCTCCTCCCAAATTTGATTTGTCAGCATGTGAAAGGGTGTTAGATCATCTAAGAAACTGCTTGGTTTCCATTGCATTCAAGTATAATTGGTTTTCAGGGACTGAATTAAAGCAGGAAAGCAGAAGTTAGGTGGATGATGTCAGTGAGCAAATAACTCTGTATGTAACAGCATCTTGACTTGAGTGTTCTTTGTTGTTCTGCATTTTCATCAAAACCACAGTTTCATGTACTGTTCTTTTGGCATAGTGGTGGTCTTCACGTGTTACCTTAAAACACAACAGTGGCATAATTGTATCTAATTTTCTCTTTTAAGTAGTTTCAAGAGAGTTCACACAGCCCTCTTACATACTATTTCTTTCACTTGGAATGGCTACTTTAGCATATCTCCTGAATTTTCTAATTTTTCTGATGACCAGCATCTAAAATCTTTTCTTCCACTTAATCTCCCTTTTCTAGTGAACTCATTTATAATCTCTCTAGATTGCTTCTGAATTTAGCTAATTCAGTTGCTTTCTCTATTGCACTGTTACTTAAGGGAAACTGTGTGATCAGGAAGGAGAATCTGGTGGTAGATTTTGAATCATTCTGGCTTTACACTTGGCTTTCTTGCACACAATCTGAGTTTAGTTACACCGGCTAACTTTTGGAGTGATGATATTCTCTCATAATGAGATGGGGCCAGTGGCATCTGTCTGTCTGGGCTGTTGTTTGTTATTTCAGTTGTTCCTTCTTTGGTCTGCATTCTTTCATGAATTCGTTCACAGTAGATATTCAGCACTTACTCTGGTGAGCACCATGCCAACTGAAGGGATGTCACAATGGACATGGTCTGTGCTTTTAGGATGCTTACAATCTAGTGGGGAAAGTGGATATTAAACAAGGTAGTTGCAAGCATGAAAGAAAGAGAAAAGTTAGTCATTTAGTCCAACTCTTTGTGACCCCATGGATTGTAACCCACCAGGCTCCTCTGTCCATGGAATTCTCCAGGCAAGAATACTGGAGTGGGTGGCCATTTTCTTCTCTGGGGGATCTTCCTGACGCAGGGATCAAACCCAGGTCTCCCACATTGCAGGTGGACTCCTCACCACCTGAGCCAACAGGGAAGCCACTACAAGCATGACCAACTTTTAAAAGGAAAAAAATGAGTACAGAATGCCGCAGGAGCGTGACACGGTAGAAACACTGAGAAGCTGTCTTGGTCCATTCCGGCTGCTTCAAGAAAATGCCTAGGCTGGATGCTTTAAACAGCAGAAACTTACTTCTCACAGTTCTGGAGGCTGAGAAGTCCCGATCAAGGCACTGGCAGGTTCAGTATCTGGTGAGGGCTGTTCTGCTGGACCATAGAGGGCCATCTTTGCGTTGTGTCCTCACATGACAGAAAGAACAAAGGAGCTTAGGGGGATCTCTTTCATAAGGGCACTAATCCTACTCATGAGGGTTCTACACTTATGACCTCATCACCTCCCAGCAGCCCCACCTACAAATAGCATCACATTGGGGATTAGGTTTTACATGTGAATTTTAGGATGACACAAATATTCAGTCTACAGCAGAAGTCATCAAAATATTTTTAATAGTTTTGGCGGGGAGAGAGAAGTCATGAGCAGCCTTGCTCAGCAAATAAATGTTGCCTTAATGAATGTTTCCATGGAAGGTGAGCTAAAACAGGCGCTACTTTGCTGACCTTAGCAGATTGTGCACATCTTTCACCGGGCTCTCAGTTTTCCAATTTGTCTCAGTCTTTGAACCCTCAACTTGCTCTGTCAGACATTATTGCACATAATTGCCTGCATCTGGCCCCTTGTTTTCTAATGCTGCCCTGTGTAGCTGAAACCTGTTTCCTTTCCCTGAAATTTGCTTGCTCCTGCATCTCTGACATCATTCCTCTTGTCTTCAACCTGCGGAATACTCTTGACGTTTTTCTCTACCATTTTGACCATCTCTTTCAAAAATCAAAGAACTTATCTCTTTAGAATCTGATTTGTGTGTTTTAAATCTTTTCAGCTTAACTTTATAAATATAGGAAACTTGAATCTAATAGGAACATGAACACCAAGAAGCTGAGATAACTGTTCTCTCCTAAGACCAACTTTGTAGTCTTCATTGTACCTATTTATTTTAAAAATCTGTTACCTTATGGCAAGTACTAGAAGTGATTCACTGTTTTATCACTAGCACACCCAAAAATATGATGCTCGGTAGATACTTGCCAGGGCTTCCCTGGTGGCTCAGATGGTAAAGAATCTGCCTGCAATGCAAGAGACCTGGGTTTGATCCCTGGGTTAGGAAGATCCCCTGGAGAAGGGCATAGCAACCTACTTCAGTATTATCACCTGGAGAATCCCCATGGACAGAGGAACCTGGTGAGCTACAGTCCATGGGGTTGCAAAGAGTTGGACACGACTGAGCACCTAAGCACAGCACAGATATTTGACAAGATTTTTAAAATTTTTTTAATTGATTTTATTGGCGTATAGTTGCTTTACAGTGTCTAGTGTACAGCGACATAAGTTAGCCATACACCCCTTCCCTTTTGGATGAGCTTAGATTACATCTAAATAAACTCTAGAAAAACTCTAGAAATGAGAAATGTAAATATCTAATAGGTACAGCAAGATGTCATTTGAGCTACAGAGATGCACTGGAAGAATTACATGACCCCTGCCTAACATGGTCCAGAAAGACTCTATGACCGTTACACCACTGTCTTAGTCCATTCATGCTGCTACAACAAAATACCATATTGGACAACTTACAAACAACAGAAATTTATTTCTCATTGTTTTGGAGGCTGGAAGTCTGAAATCAAGGTAACAGCATATTTGGCTGAGGGCTAGGTAACAGCATATTTGGCTGAGGGCTTTCTTCCTGATTTGACTTCTCTGATAGCTCAGTTGATAAAGAATCCATCTGCAATGCAAGAGACCCTGATTTGATTCTTGGGTCGGGAAGATCTGCTGGAGAAGGTATAGGCTACCCATCCCCGTATTCTTGGTCTTCCCCTGTGGCTCAGCTGGTAAAGAATCTGCCTGCTATATGAGAGACCTGGGTTTGATCCTGGGGTTGGGAAGAACCCCTGGAAAAGGGAAAAATGCCCTTTCCAGTATTCTGACCTGGAGAATTCCATGGACTACAGTTCACAGGGTTGCAAAGAGTCGACACAACAGAGTGACGTTCACTTTCCATAATACAAGGACTAAGGAGCTCTGTAGGACCTCTTCTATAACAGCATAATCCTATTCATGAGGGCTCTGCTCTCAGGACCTAATCACCTCCCAAAGGCCCCAGATGCTCATACATATATCACCTTTGGGGGTTGATATTCCAGCACACGAATGTTTGTTGTTTAGTCATTAAGTCGTATCTGACTCTTTGAGACCCCATGGACTGTAGCCTGCCAGACTTCCCTGTCCATGGGATTTTCCAGGCTAGAATACTGGAGTGGGTTGCCATTTCCTTCTCCAACACTAATGTTGGGAAGACGCAAACATTCAGAGCTTCTCAACTAATTATGTTAAAGAATGACAAGAATTTCTCCATGTAAACAAGAAAAGAAGCACATTCTAGCTTGAGAATTCAACATGTGAATCGCATAAATTTGGAAAGATGTGCTTACACGTTGGTTCAGCTACAAGTTGCTCACGTGACCTGGAGAGCTGGGAGTATGGAGGTGCAGTGGCCGTGCAGCTAGAGAGGTGGGCTCAGCCTGGAACCCAGGTGACTCTGTTGTGTTTCGGGGTGGTGACTTTAGCCGTTATGAGTTGGGGAGTATTGAAGGAGTTCAAATCAGAGGAATGCTTTCATCACATTTAAACTTAAAGGATAAGGTGGAGAAAATTGAGGAAGAGGTGAGTTATTATAATGTATTGGGTTGACCAAAAAGTTCATTTAGCGTTTTTCCATAGGAATAAACTTTGTGGCCCACCCCATACCAGCTAATACCCACGCTCTCCACCAGTTCTAACTCAGGTAACCCTCCCATCTTTAAGGCCCACAGTCATGTGTCGGTATCATTAAGGATATTTTGAAGCAGGCAAGACTGAAGGAATGAGAACAGCATATGATAGTAGGTTGCTTGAGAAATGATGAGGTCTTACAATAAAATTGTTTCAGTAAAAGCTAGAGTGAGGAGATCTTGGTGGAAGAATTGGCAGATTTTGGCAGGCTGTTGGAGGTCAAAGGGAGGAGGCCAGGATGCCAGTTCTCCCTTGGGCAGCTGGGGATATAGTGGTGCTCTTCTCTGAAATAGACTTTGACAACAGGAGCGGGTTTCTGGGGAAAGTTGTTAAGTTTAGGTTTGAGCTTGAGGCATTTGGTCCTGATAAATATCCAGAAGGCGTGCGTTAGTTATGAACATCTCTCAGGAAATCTAAAGGGAAGAGGTAGGAGGTTCCATGTAAGAGAGCTAGTGCTGTCTGCGTGCAGTTAATAGTCAAAGCCGTGGCGGTGTTCGAAATGGACTAGGGAGCTTGTTAAGTAGGAAGATAAGTGGGTGACACCTTAGGGAACATCACACTTAAGGAATGGTCAGAGGAAGGGGCACTCAGCTGAAGATACTGCTACCGAAGCTGTTGTAATTCTTTACTGTGATAAATGTTTAGGCATTGTAAATGTATAGTACCAATTGATTATACGAGGTACTCTGTTGCATGTGACATTTAAAAATACGTGATTTTACTTTAAATCTAGGAGCTACAAAGTATTATTTATAAGATTCAGATCTAAAGCTGCTGAAAGAAGCAGAATTGATGCCTTTTCCCAACATAAGTGTTCTTGCTCTTACCAAGGAAGTGTGTGTGTGTTAGTTGCTCAGTCGTGTCCGACTCTTTGCAACCCCATGGACTATAGCCCATCAGGCTCCTCTGTCCATGGAGTTCCCCAGGCAAGGATACTGGAGTGGCTTGCCAGTTCCTCCTCCATACCAAGGAAAAATGGTACACAGTTTCCTATAGGCTTGGAAACACAGTACTGCAGTTGTTGATGATGAGTAAATATTTACTGATAAAGACTTTTTTTTCCTCTAGAAAGAGAATACCTTGGCAAAAGGCTGAGCTTCCATTTCTCTCATGTGCCTTCCTCTGTCAACATGGTTTATTTAAAATGCAATGGAAAAGATAAAAGAAAATGTAATACAGATGCTGAAAATCTAAGTAAAAACTACTAAAAATAGGTGCTAACAAGTCCTCAGTTCAACAGTTTACCTTCTAAAAGACCTGCTTGATGCTGTGTAAAGTTCTTCACACAACTTAAAAGCTTTTGCACAACAAAAGAAACTACAAACAAGGTGAAAAGACTGCCTTCAGAATGGGAGAAAATAATAGCAAACAAAGCAATTGACAAAGAATTAATCTCACAAATATACAGACAGCTCATGCAACTCAATACCAGAAAAATAAACGGCCCAATCAAAAAATAGGCCAAAGAACTAAACAGACATTTCTCCAAAGAAGACATACAGATGGCTAACAAACACTTGAAAAGAGACTTAACATCACTCATTATTAGAGAAATGCAAATCAAAACCACAATGAGGTACCATTTCACACCGGTCAGAATGGCTGCTTTCCAAAAGTTTACAAACAGTAAATGCTGGAGAAGGTGTGGAGAAAAGGGAACTCCCTTACACTGTTGGTGGGAATGCAAACTAGTATAGCCACTATGGAGAACAGTGTGGAGATTCCTTAACAAACTGGAAACAGAACTGCCATACGAACCAACAATCCCACTGCTGGGCATACAAACAAAACACAGGTACCCCAGTGTTCATCACAGCACTGTTTATAATAGCCAGGACATGGAAGCAACCTAGATGTCCATCAGCAGATGAATGGATAAGAAAGCTGTGGTATATATACACAATAGAATATTACTCAGCTATTGAAAAGAATGCATTTGAATCAGTTCTAATGAGGTGGATGAAACTGGAGCCTATTATACAGAGTGAAGTAAGCCAGAAAGACACCAATACAGTATACTAACGCATACATATGGAATTTAGAAAGATGGTAACGATGACCGTATATGCAAGACAGCAAAAGAGACACAGATATAAAGAATAGACTTTTGGCCTTGTGGGAGAAGGCAAGGGTGGGATGATTCGAGAGAATAGTATTGAAACATACATATTACCATATGTGAAAGAGATGACCAGTCCAAGTTCAATGCATGAAACAGGGCACTCAAAGCCAGTGCACTGGGACAACCTTGAGGGATGGGATGGGGAGAGAGATGGGAGGTGGGTTCATGGTGGGGAACATGTGTACCCATGGCTGATTCATGTCAATAATGTATGGCAAAAACCACTACAATATTGTAGTGGCCGCCAATTAAAATAAATTAATTTTTAAAAATTCTTCACACAAGCTTGGAAGGCCATAGGAAAAAATCAGCCTCTCATTTATTTTGTTGTTCAGCCACTCAGTCATGTCTGACTCCTGCCATCCCATGGACTGCAGCATGCCAGGCTTCCCTTGTCTTCCACCAATTCCCAGAGCTTGCTCAAACTCATAGCCATCTAGTTGGTGATGCCAACCAGCTATCTCATCCTCTGTTGTCCCCTTCTCCTCCTGCTTTCAATCTTTCCCAACATCAGGGTCTTTTCTAATGAGTCAACTGTTTGCATCAGGTGGCTGAAGTATTGGAGCTTCAGCATCAGTCCTTCCAATGAATATTCAAGATTGATTTCCTTTAGGATGGACTGGTTGGATCTCTTTGCAGTCCAAGGGACTCTCAAGAGTCTTCTCCAACACCACAGTTCAAAAGCATCAGTTCTTCGGTGCTCAGCTTTCTTTATGGGCCAACTCTCACATCCATATATGACTATTGGAAAAACCATAGCTTTGACTAGATGGACCTTTGGTGGCAAAGTAATGACTCTGCTTTTTAATAAGCTGTCCAGGTTTGTCATAGCTCTTCTTCCAAGAAGCAAGCGTCTTTTAATGTCATGGCTCCAGTCACCATCTGCAGTAATTTTGGATTGGCCAAATCTCATTTATTGGATTGGCCAAAAGTTCCTTTAGGGTTTTCCATACCATCTTATGGAAAACCCCGAACAGACTTTTTGGCCAACTTACTACAGTGTTTCAGAGGAGCTATAGTATAAGAGCAGCATGAAATTGTATTTATGGATACCTACTGTCCTGTAGGCCCTTGGGCAAATAGGTAAAATCCACGTCTCTCTGTTGTCCTGATAACTAGATGTTCACACACTCTGAACTTCTTATACTCGTTCCCTAGTGATTCCTGTTTTTAATTCCTTTGTGTCTTGACTCGAGGTAGAAGATGGCTCCTGATACCTTGTCTTCCCTTCTTCTCTAGTACCTCACCCTCCCTCCTTCTCTGATACTTTGTGTTCCTTCAAGACCTAGCTTGTTTTACCTGAGTCTCCATGGTGGCTCCCTTCCCAATGAAATCATTGGAAAAACAGTATGATACTGATGACAGATGTGGATGAAGAAAAAAATTATCACTCCCTTCCAACAGAAAAACCTTTTAAATTCTGTACCCTCCAGTTATTTTCCTTATGCATATATATATTTATACAAGACTACAGGCACTAATTTGTATTCTGCTTTTTTCTGATATATCCTGTTTTCCATATTTTTGTGTAATTTTCATAATTATCATTTTCATCATAAAAACAGTACGATCCCATTACAGAAAATAAGTCACCTCTAATCACCATCTTGATGACACTTCCTGCTTGTTTTCTCTAAGTACCTGTGTTGAAGTTGACAGAGGAGGTTAAGGATGTTTCAATGCTTAGGCAGCCTCCTTTGAAACACCTTTGAAATTGATATAACTGTGCTGAACTTCCATTATCCCACCTATTATGCTAAATGAACATGCAAGGAATAACTTAAAAGACCTTAAGGTAGTTCCTATCTTACAAGAAATACACAGTGAGTTGTAGGATGTTGCAGAATGTTCAAAGATGGATAAGAAAAGTCTCAAGAAGATGAAGAGGTTTCCATGGGAAAAGGAAGGAAAACGTATCCTCCAACTTGTAAAGGCTCAAGGAGAGGCATACTTTCAGTTCAGTTCAGTCTCTCAGTCATGTCTGACTCTTTGCCACCCCATGGACTGCAGCACGCCAGACCTCCCTGTCCATCACCAACTCCCAGGGTTTACTCAAACTCATGTTTGTTGAGTCAGTGATGCCATCCAACCACCTCATTCTCTGTTGTCCCCTTCTCATGCCTTTAGTCTTTCCCAGCATCAGGATCTTTTCCAATGAGCCAGTTCTTCGCATTAGGTGGCCAAAGTACTGGAGTTTCAGCTTCAACATCTGTCCTTCCAATGAATATTCAGGTCTGATTTCCTTTAGGATGGACTGGTTGGATCTCCTTGCAGTCCAAGGGACTCTCAAGAGTATTCTCCAACACAACAGTTCAAAAGCATCAATTCTTCAGCGCTCAGCTTTCTTTGTAGTCCAGCTCTCACATCCATATAACCTATTTAACATAAAACATATGTTAACATATCTCACATCCATGTAACACATATACTGGAAAAGCCATAGCCTTGAGTAGATGGATCTTTGTGGGCAAAGTAATGTCTCTGCTTTTTAATATGCTGTCTAGTTTGGTCATGCTTAGATGCTATCAAGCCTTTACAGCCTGGGCACGGACTGAATTCACAGACATTTGCTTCAAGCGCTGATATATTGGAACAACTCCTGCCCTGTTGGATCTATCCCATCTGTAGAATGAAGGCATTGATCAGGCTTGTCTCTGAGAGTATCTCTAAGTCCTTTTACCTGATAACCAGTCTATGACTCTTTTAATGTAATAAACTATCTAACATTGATAGTTCTTTATTCTCTTGTGTCCTGCACTCCATTAAGAATATGGCGAAAGCTTTGGATTCTCTCAATTTAAAAATACCACTGTGCACAAACACACAAAATGTTTCATGATCAAGGGACCAAGAATTTTTTGCTCTAAGCAAAGAAAAGAAACTGTGGAAACGACATAGGATTCAGAAAGTATTTCACATCCAAGAAGTAGCAGAAATGATGTGGTTCATTTTTCTCTAATGTTGTGTAACCCAGAAAGAAAATGAGAAGATATCTGGAAGACATGTATAAAACACTTTGAAAAGTTACATAAAAACATTGACCAAAATGAGTTTAAAATATTTGGATGTGATCTAATTATATAATTTAGGAGACTTGTTATTACTGTAGTAAAAATGGTGACTCATGGAAGTACTAAGTTCAGGCTTCTAGAATGAGAGTGGACAGTGGGCAAGACCACAGTTGTCTGGCTGTTTTTAGAAAACGTGTACTGATGGACTAAATATATCCCCTAGCTCCTTTGTACATTATTAGAAGCTCTATCTGTGTAGTTGGTTATTTGCAGTTTTGTTTTCTATATGTTACACTGACATTTGACTTTAATACAGATGAGACCACTCTTTCTTCTAATATCGTCTCCTTTGTGTGAAGTGAGTGGATTCTGACTTTAAACTGAGATTATAGTGGAGAAGTGATGTAGTGTTGACTATAAGCCATTGAACATAAGTTGCATTTTGTGGCTCTAGTTAAATTGCTCAGGATTTTTCTGCTGTGCTAAAGTCGATAGAAGAAGAAAGCTGTTTTAGAAAAAGAATATGAAGTGTCTCATTTTTTAAAAGATGTGGACCTTGTTCACTTTGTGATTCAGATGTTTAAAGGCATGTCGTAAGGATGCTTCAGTTCTGGAAATGTGTAGTTTGAGATGAGAAAGAAGACTGTCATCAGACAGCTCTTTTCCCAAGAGATTTTTGGAGTCAAAACTACTTGATGGATTCTTTTAAGGGCAGCTTTTTTTTTTGCCATGTTCTTCCAATATGTATTAAATTGTAGTTGAAAAAGAACAATAACCTTATAATGATATGTCTTGCATAGTGTGTGGAAAAGGCCTTTATATGAACATTCTTGAAGTACTGCAGATCTGGGCAAAGACCAGGTATTTGTGGGTCTGGATTTTAGACAAATAATTATTTGTTCAGTGAACTTACAGCAGTTTGTTTTTGAATGCCTCTTCCCTAGTGGCTCAGACGGTAAAGTGTCTGCCTACAGTGCAAGTAGACCCGGGTTCAATCCCTGGGTCAGGGAGATCCCCTGGAGAAGAAAATGGCACCCCCACTCCAGTGCTCTTGCCTGGAATATCCCATGGATGGAGGAGCCTGGCAGGTATCAGTCCGTGGGGTCACAAAGAGTCGGACACAACTGAATGACTTCACTTTCACGTTCCTAAGCACCATCCACATCACATCCTCTTGTTTCTCTGTCTGGGGAACCCTAATCACTATAGTGCTGTTTTTATTCCCATCTTGAGGAGTCTGAGTCTTACATATTTTAAATAATTTTTAAAGGTAAGTGGTAAAGCAGGGATTAAAACTCAGGCTCTCTGGCTCCAGAGCCTGCTGTCTTACCCAAAGAGGTTGACGAAGGATCAGTTTTATGGTTGTTTCTATTTTCTGTTCAGTCAGACAAATTCTGAATTATTGGGCTGTTGAGAAACATCTTAAATAGTATTGCTTATAATTTTAACCAAAGCAGAACATCATGAAGTTAGCATAAAATGAGTGCATCGGTGCATAGTTTACCCATTGAGTAGAACGAATATTTATTCAATATGCCATGCTAGGCTCGAGAGGGTACAAAGATGAAAGGCCAGGATCTGTACCTGAGGGGCATGGCCCACTGTGTAGAGAGGCACACCACCAGGTACACTTGGCTGAGAGCTTCTGTAGTGAAACAGGTTATATAGACAGCGAGAGCACTGGGGATGAACACATGTGCTTTCCTTCTCACCCTTATTTTCTGTATGTCTGGGGTTGACCAGATCATTTGCTTGGCTTTTTCCATAAGATGTTACAGAAAACCCAATCAAACTTTTTGACCAAACCAAGATACACATTTTGTAAAGAAACACAGCACATGATATAAAATTCAATGTTATATAGTTAAACACTGAAAAGTGTGGTGTGTATGTATAAAGTAGGATTAATTTTTCTTCCCAGATATGCGAAAGATTCTTTATTAATTTTTGTGGTTTGATGACCTAATGTATGTAGTATTTTTTATGTAATGCATTGTTCTTTTTAGTCTTCAGATTATAAAGAGGAAAGATCATGTTGTTCATTGAGGAAAACCAAGACTTAAAGTACACTTGGCAGTTTCAGATAGTTAAGGAATAAATGTTAAAAGTTCTGAGGTGTTTCTGGAGGGTGAGGAAAAATAAGGAAATGGGCCACTAGCATATTGATGTGGTTGGTTTTAAATATGAAAACATTTTGTGGCATTGAAGGATTGTTCTTCATGCCATGAATCCTTCCTGCCAGCTTGTAACATGCCTGCAGTGGTGCCATTGAAACTTCTAGGTTAGGGCACTTCACCCTAAGTTGTATTCTAAAGAATTACCTTGTTTTGCAAGATGTTGAAAGATGTGCTGAGCATGTAAAGAACTCCATCAGCAAATAAGATTGGAAAAATACTATTATTAATTCCATTCTAGGCAGTTCATTACTTCTTAGGACAAAAAAGATTCTAAAACATCCCATAGTAAAAAATTCCATTTACTTTTGTTATATCAACACTTCACAAATGTATATGACAATAGAACTTTTTTCCCCTAGAATACTAGATTAATATATTGTTTCTCTAAGGAAATGGCAATCCACTCCAGTGCTATTGCCTGGAAAATCTCATGGACAGAGGAGCCTGATAGGTTACAGTCCATGGGGTCGCAAAAGAGTCGGACACGACTGAGCGACTTCACTTTCACTTTCAAGCAGTCTTCTAATGGCTCTCTTGGGAGAGGCCAATAAATGATGAAGAGATGATGATGATGATGATAGCATTAATGATGTAATAACATAGTATCTAAGCTTCCCTGGATATTTACTGTGTCCCATGTACAGATCTACAGTGGTTTTACATGTATTATCTCATTTAAATACAACAATTCTATGAGCTTTCTCACTTTGCAAATGAAAAAAGATAAGCTTAATGGAATTATGTGATGTTTTTCTTCACACAACTAGTCATACACACAACTAGTCAGTGTCAAAGCCATTGGTAACGTGACTCCAGAGCCGCTTATCTCTGTCTTTACCTGCACTGTGTAATCCTACACATAAAGTTCTCATCAGATACTTACAGTCTAGATCACTGAGTCATTGTCCCCTTTTCACCATGGCCACAAGCAAGGGAAGAGCCTTGGGGAGTTGAGTTCTGATGGATGATGCAACAGAGGAGTGAAGAGAAGGGGCCTCAGCCCCGGAATGTTCAGAGGAGTGGAGGCAGGGCATGGGGGTCAGAGTTTAGGAAGGAGCACAGCAGAAGGAAGGTGCAGAGGAAAGGTGGGTAGTGGTAGGCTTCTTCTGTTTTCCAGTTTGGTCTGGAAGCAGCCTCTTTCTTTTCATGAGGAATATGATCCAGAAGAAGAAGCAGGGTACAGGTTAGAATGAATCACTGCCTGACCAAAGATGAACATGTCAGGACAAGTCAAATCCCTTACAGGAAAGATCACTGGGAGGAATCTCTGTTTTTACACACCCGATTGTGATGCTCAGTTCCATGGAGTGATTTGGAGAGCCTCTGGATACAGCACATGGTATTAAGTGAAAGCAAATTTGTACAGTGGAGGTATTTAGAGGGCCCTGTTCTTTTTAGTGAAGAGAGTAGCATTTTGGTGTAGTACCTTTGTACAGTGACTGTATTTGAATATGTATAACTACTCCTATTTAACACAGAAATGCTTTCAAAATATTATTTTAGTCATGGGATATGGAAGGAAATATACCATCTTAGTATTTTCCTTGAATAGGATATCAGTTCTTAGAGGGTGCAGGGAAGAGAGCAGAGTGCTGATCAGTCCCTGACAACCTGTCGCCTTTGATCTTAGACTCCAGCGTCTCCCAGGGCAAGTCTCTGATGCTGGTGCCTCTATTTCTGACCTCACTCCACATCTGCAGTTTTTCTTTCCGATTTCAGGGACTTCCCTTCTTCCCTTCTGCCCTTCTTGCACTATTCTAGGCCTCATTTAGGAAAGACATTGGTAGCAAAGGCAGGACCTAGGTCTCCTGGTTTTTATTCCTTTCTCATCTCTACCCTGGTGGTTCAGACAGTAAAGAATCTGCCTGCAATGCAGGAGACCCAGGTTGGATTGCTGAGTCAGGAAGATCCCCTGGAGAAGGAAATGGCTACCCACTCCAGTATTCTTGCCTGGGAAATCCCATGGACAGAAGAGCATGGGGTTGCGAAGAGTCAGACATGACTTAGTGACTAATACTTTCACTGTCTTTCTCATCTCCACATGACATATAACTATGTTTCTTTAAAAGCTCAAACAACGGGTCTAATGTTTTATCAAGCTGATTTAAAGAAAGTCTTTTTTTCTGGATGACAGAAAGTTCTGGGTGACAAAAATATTTCCTATGCCTAGGAAATGATCTTCTTATTCTGAGAAATATTCTATATGGGAAAATGATAACAGAATAAATAGTGCCATCTCATCTTTTGGATTTTCTGTTATCATTCTTTGATTATCATGCTTTACAATTGGATGACAAAAACAAAATAACAAATTGATAAAATTTACAAAATCTGCAGCAAAATATGCATGTATCAGCCTATCCAGAGTCAGGGAGAGAGCAAACAAACTGGTAACTTGAGATTTAGTATTGATAGTATATCTATGGGAAGGCAATGGCACTCCGCTCCAGTACTCTTGCCTGGAGCCTGGTGGGCTGCAGTCCATGGGGTCGCTAAGAGTTGGACACAACTGAGCAACTTCATCACTTTTCACTTTCGTGCATTGGAGAAGGAAATGGCAACCCACTCCAGTGTTCTTGCCTGGAGAATCCCAGTGACGGGGGAGCCTGGTGGGCTGCCGTCTCTGGGGTCACACAGAGTCGGACACGACTGAAGCGACTTAGCAGCAGCAGCAGCAGCAGCAGCAGCAACAGCAACAGCACTGTATCTACTGGAGCCTCAACCCTCCCTAAATAAGAAGTCTTAAAAGAAGATTAACATTTTCTGTTGATATTTACCTCTGAAATTTTAAACAAAACAATGCAAGTAGAAGATACCCTAAGGAGCATTTTTGAAAAATCCCAACAACTGCATAGAGCCCCACAGATGAAATGATTTAATTAGCTTGGATAATGCTACGTCTTATAAAGTATCTGAAACAGACTTGGGAAACTCATCAAGAGCCTTGTGTTTTGTAATGTATGTGAGAATTTAAGGGTGCTTTAGAGCCTACTTTGAAAGATTGGCCCTGAGCCTTTCTTGATGAAATGTAGTATTGCCAGAGTTACAAGGAAAAGAGGCTGACAGTAGTATTAGCCAGTTGCCAAAGTCTTCATAGAACTTAGAACTGGAACTTGAAACTTAGAACTTCATAGAACTTAGAATTGAGAAGAGACTTTAGAACTCTTTTTACAAAAAAGTGAAAATGATGGATCAACTGTGAATGTCCATCACAAGTGGGGACAGCAGAGCCAAGGCAGACCCCAGATTGCCTGAAAAATAAAGAGACGTTCATTGCTCTTCCCACCCAGTTGCTTGATATTGATCAAGCTTTTGCTAATCTGGAGTTGAGATCTATTATACATATCTACAGATCTTTCTTCTTTGTGTGACATCTGAAAAGTGGTGGGAAAGACAAGAAATTCAAACTCAACGATCTCGTTTTGCTTCCAGGTGTGCCATTTGTTAGGTAGGTGACCTTGGGCAGAATATTTAACTTGGCCATTCTCAAATGCTGCATTATTAAACATAGATACTAATCAGTAGGTAATTGGAATTGTTGTGACCATCAGAGAAGGTGAAATGTGTGAAAATTTTATATAACTTTTGAATTCTTATATCAAGGTAGGTGGGACTTGTTAGGCTACAGACTGCTATTTTTATGTTAGACTATGAACATAAGTTTTGGGAGGGGGTTTGTATGTTTGTTCTGGGTTTTGGTTTTGTTGTTGTCTCTATGAAATGAGGATATCCTGTTGCTGTTGGAGAGTTTACACTTTCATTATCGAATTAGGATGGCTGTTGATTTCAGGACTTAGTATTTAAATGGAAGAGATCTCTGACAGACTCATGACCCACCTCCCTTTTGATTGAGTTTATCACTGGTTTACCTCTAACCTGTGCTCGGTAGAACTTTAAAAGCTAAATAGTTGGATCTTTTTGTATACAAAGTAGCTAGGGTTTTAAAATGGCCTTTCTCATTTTGAAAACCCAAGATTAATGGAATACTTTTAACAAAGGTAGACTAGGGCGTTAGAAGTTGTGGTGTCTCTCTAGATAAGTTCTTTTACCATGGGCGGATCATTTGTTTCTTAATCACTAAAAGCATCAAGTTTTTGTAAGTATAGAATAAAAGCAGAGTGTATTTTAAGGTCTTTGTGTAGCATTTTCTCTTTTCTGCATTAGTCCTCTTCCCCTGTATTATCATCTTTTCTATAAAGAAAATGTCAGGTTAACCCATCATTTTTCTTTCTTCTGTGTTTAAGTAAGCATGTATGCTTTATAAACCATGAGTCATAATTCCTCTCTCTTTTGTAATTTATTTCCCTTTTCTCTTTTGAGACCCTTTGGGCCTCAGAGTGACATGATTTCTGGGTGACTCGCTTCGTTTTTGAAGGACAGAGGACTTACTTGAGGCGATTATGTAAAATAAAGCTCTTAAAAATAGATGTAATTCTCTCTTTGCCAGCTGAGGGATACTACCCAAAAAATGAAGTAAGGATGAACTCTGGTGAAGTTCAGGCAAAGCTAAAGAACTAAAATCAATGGAACTTTTAATGGGAATTCTGAGTGAAATAATTGTTTGCATTCTCCTATGTTCCCCCTTCAGAAAGATTTCTTCTCTTTGTATTCTTTTGCTTGAATATGGCTTCTAGGAGGCTCATATTTAGATTTTCTGTAAGCTTTATAATTACTATGTAAGGACTATGAAGTGGGAAGGAATACATTGGCAAGGCTTATTACAATTACTTTGTCATGCATCTGGTTATGTTGGCATATTTGTTTAATTAAATTCCCTGCTAATTATAACTGTATGTACTTCTGTTAATTATTATTTGCTTAACACAGGAAACAGTGTAATTCTTTAAAGGAAAGCAACTCACTCTCTATTTAAATTAAATTTCAACTTAATATGCTTTCTAAAATAACAGTAGTGATGTTTCATTAGAATGGTAGTTGGAAAGTATTTATCAACCTCAGTGGGAATTTGGACTGGCTAAAATGTAACAGAGCTGTTTTAATATCAAATTGTAATTGGAAATCAAAAGCTTCAGAGTATAATGGTCAACATTCTGAAACCATTCCCACCATCCAGTGCTGCATATGGCTCATTTACTGAAGGACACATTTTTACCCTTTAAGGTAAACCTTCCCTACCCTTCAGAACCTCATCGCCTACTCTAGAATAAAGAGGGGGAGAATTAGCACTTGAGAGTGATATCCCAAGACCCAAGTTCACATCTCTTTCTAATACACACATTCTCTGAAGCCTTTGTTTTATAACATTGCCCAGATTGCTTGGTTACGATCACTCATGATATTGAATGTATTTATAGACTTTTTCAAGTTGCAGGTCTTCCATTAGAGTTAAAATAAAATTCCCAATGAAGTTGCGTTTTCCATTTCACTTTTTTCATCCTTTCTCACTTTAACAATTCTTATATAGGTTTCCTCTTCCTCCCACTCTTTGTCAGGCATGATGTTTTTAAAAAAAAAAATTTCACCACTTATCTCATGATGAGCTGGGAACTCTTATTTACATAACTGTCCTTCATTTGCGTGTACCCTGGCACCAGTTCAAAGGGCTCAATTCTTATCAATTCCTTTCCTTCATTTAGTTTAAAACTAGTTTTTCTCTCTAAAATAGCAACTTAAAATATTTGCAATATGTTCTTACTATTAACTCTAATTCACATTAAAAGCTTTCTTTTCTATCTCAAGAGCTTTAGTTTTGGCCCTGTACAGAAATGGGCTTTCCTTATGGCTCAGTCAGTAAACAGTCTGCCTGCAGTGCAAGAGACCTGGGTTCGATTCCTGGGTCGGGAAGATCCCCCGGAGAAGGAAATGGAAACCCACTCCAGTGTTCTTACCTGGAGAATTCCATGGACAGAAGAGCCTGGCAGGCTACAGTCCATAGAGTTGCAAGAGTTGGAGACGACTTAGTGACTAAATCATCATCATCATCTGTACAGAAATGGGTTTAAAACATGCCCCTTTAGGTAAATTGCCACTTTTCTGAGTCTCAGGGTTCTTGATTATGAAATGAGGCTGTAAGTAGTGTCTCTACCTTATAGGGCTAAAGAGGAAGTCAAATGATAAGACATTTAAAACATCTAGCTTAAACCATCACCAAGATTAGATAATGAACCTTAATTAGTGAAAGTGAAAGTGTAGTTGCTCAGTCATGTCCAGCTCTTTATGACCCCATGGACTGTAGCCCACCAGGCTGCTTTGTCCCTGGAATTCTCTAGGCAAGAAAAGTAGAGTGGATTGCCATTTCCTTCTCCAGGGGATCTTTTCAACCCAGGGATTGAACCTGAGTCTCCTGCACTGTGGGCAAATTTCTTACTACTGAGCCACCTGGGCAGCCTCAAAGTGGAAATACTACATTGTTTTTTTGAACAAGAGTCTTAGTTATCATCTGAAATTTGTATTTGGCTGACAGGAAGGTAATATCTATTAGCTACATGATAACACTCCAAGAAATTCCACAAAATGTGACTGAATTTAGGACAACTGTTCAATTCAATAGATACTTTTGACTGACTACCATATACCAACCCTGCACTGTGTACAAGAGAAAAAGTCAAGGCCTCTCAGAGAGCCATGCTGCTGCTGCTGCTGCTAAGTCACTTCAGTCATGCCCGACTCTGTGCGACCCCAGAGACGGCAGCCCACCAGGCTCCCCCATCCCTGAGATTCTCCAGGCAAGAACACTGGAGTGGGTTGCCATTTCCTTCTCCAATGCATGAAAGGGAAAAGGGAAAGTGAAGTCGCTCAGTCGTGTCGGACTCTTCGCCACCCCATGGACTGTAGCCCACCAGGGTCCTCCACCCACGGGATTTTCCAGGCAAGAGTACTGGAGTGGGGTGCCATTACCTTCTCTGCAGAGACCCATAGTCTTGTGGAAAAGTCAGATTGTTCAGAAAATTATGTTAAGTGTTATGGAAGAAACGTAACGAGCAGGTTTGGGACCATAGAAAAGAGGATGTCATGTCTGAGACCATGACATTGAAAGTGAGTCTTTCAGAATCAGTTAGAAATTAGACAAGTAAAGACATGGGGAAGGATGCCCTCCCTATATGCTTTGTCTTTGAGTGGAGAACACTTGGTTTTTGTCATCCATCTGATACTCCAGAGAGCAGCCAGCCACATGCAAGGCTGTGTGGTCTCACACAGGCCAGTTATTTAATTAACCTCTCTGAACATCACTTTTCACATCTCCATTTAGGGTTTACTGCAAAGCATTGTGAGGATGCATATAAAAGGGCTGAGACCTAATACATAGTTTAAAAAATAAGTTGGTTTGGTTGTAAACACTGAGAATTTGGCATTCACTGCCAAGGAAGCCTGATTTTGGTATTTGATAGTGGCTGAATCTGCCAACCACCTACACAGTGGTTGGGCTACTCGAATGGAAAGTTTCCTTCCCAATTAATGCACCATTTTTCTCAGAGACTTTGAACAGGCATATTTTTGATCCATCAAATCTTTTCTGTCCTGGGGTTGTGTCTGGTTTTTATTCCAATTTTAAAGTCTGTCGGCACACATTGTGCCTTGAGCCATGTAGCAGATAGAAAGACAAATGATTTCCTTTTATTATTCTTTTTATTAACAACTAAGGGAAATAACATTTAAGGAGAAAAGAAGACTGACTTGAGAGAAACTTCTGGTTATTTTCTAATGAGGGAAGAAATCTCTAAACGCAGTATATCAATCCTATTTCCAGGATAACAAAGCAAATCTGAGACAGTTTTAAGCTTTTCCCTTATTCCCTTTATCATGAATGTTTAATATCCAAAGGAACCAATTTTTGTTCAGAATTAGCTTCCAGGTTTGAAGGACTATTAGCAATCACCACAGGGAGCTTCACACTCCGATGATATCTGCCACCCTTTTTTTCTGGAACAGAATTATTTTCCATGTAGTTGTAGCAAAAGCCTTTGTTTCACTGGCCTCGTCAACTCTAATATATTTTAAATATGTCTACCTGTGCCAAGATGAGACATCAAGAAAGTAACCACACTGTATGTTGAAAAAGAGTAGGTCTCTGCTTTAATAAGCTTGCAAAACCAACATGTTTAGCCTTCTATACATGATCCTTCATGTAGCTATTTTGATTTGAAATGTTATAAATTTTGTTACAATCATATTATAGTCACAATATGAGTTAACTATTTTTTTTAACCACTTAATACATGCTAGCTGCTTCATGTAAGTGTTCTTGGTTATCTTTACAGTGGTCCTGTCATGCAGATGCTCATACAATATCATTTATCTAGGAAAATAAGGCTTCAAGAAGTCAAGCGATTTGCCTCTTATTCTGTGGCTTATAGAACTGGAGTACACACCCCAGCCTGTTTGATTCCAGAGCCCAGGCTCTGATACACTAGCCTACACTACATCTTTTCAGTCCTTCTGTGATGTTCTAAAATAGACTTTCCACATGACAGTCCATAATGTAAAGCATTATTTGATGTCTTATTCTAGTACTTACTCTTAAGCTAGTACTTACTTAGTACTAGCTTATTAACGTTGATGGCAACCCACTCCAGTACTCTTGCCTGGAAAATCCCATGGATGGAGGAGCCTGGTAGGCTGCAGTCCATGGGGTCGCACAGAGTTGGACATGACTGAAGTGACTTAGCAGCAACATAAACACTGAAAACAAGATGAAGCTAGTGTAGGCTTAATAAGATATTTATTTAGCAAGGATGTTCTTGCTACTAATAAGCCAAACATTATACCAGGCATTGGATTTTTAAAAATAAAAAAAGATATCACTTGACCTTGAGAAGGTCACATCTAGTTGGCAAGATGTGCAAGAGTTCCCAAATTTCAAAAACCTCTGAAAAATGAAAGATTTTTGTATGAGGCTCATTTAGCACTAATAACTGACCTGAATTTTTAGTAGGCTATACATGGCCTTTGGGAGTTGTTACATAATCTGTAGTAAATGCCCTGCATAACTTCTCTAAATTCTGAACTTTCTCATTTCTGGAATACATCTGATTGTAAGGGTCTAACAGAAGGGATTATGGACTCATATAGTAAATTCAGGTGTGGAGGTCCCAAGAAAGGAGTGGTCACTTGACCTGACTGAGTTAAAGATTCACAAAAGAGAGGTTTCAGACACTGAAGATAGAATTCACCAAAAATTCACCAGGCAGAGCAAAACTCAAGGGCAAAGATACCCCCTCACAGTCATGAGAGAATGTGACGAGGGTGTATACGGGAGACAAGACTAGAAAGGCAGTTTGGCCTCGGATTACAGAGGGCCTTGCATGCCACAGGAAGTGTGCACTGGTTCTTGCTGTGGCCGAGCCCTAGGGAAGCTTGGGAAGGCTTTAAGCAGAGGAGTCATCTCATCAACTTTCTGCATTAGAGAATTCCCTCCTGCCTCAACGAGGATGCTGGAATAGTAAATAGGGCCCAGGGTGATGAGGATTTGGACCAAGCTAGTGGCAGTAATTGAGCAAGGACAGAGAAGGGAAGTGAAGAAAAGACCTCAAAGCTGACTTCCGGGTTTTCTAATCTGAGCATCCGAGTCAATGGGAATGCCACGACCCAGGACATGGAATCCAGAGGGAGCCACAAGAGCTAGTGATCATGTCCATGTTGAACTTGACTTTCCTCTATATCATGTTTGTGGAGATGGAGCAGGCAATCGAGATTTGGGATCTGAAGCACCGCTTGTAAGTTTTATATTTAGTCATATATTTATAATGATTTGAAACTGCTAGAGTAAATGATATTATCGAGATGAAAACAGTGCAGGTGACCCACATTTAAGGTTAGATGGAAGACATGAAGCTAAAGAGATGAAAGAGAAGCAGTTAGTGAAGGAGATAAATGGAGGTGTATCAAGGAATGGAAGGATGGCGGTGTGTCTCCTTCCTGCATGAGGCCGGGTGTCAGGAGATGCTGTCAGATGCTGTGGAGACATCGTCAGAGCATGCGCACTCTCACATCACTTGGCACTTTCAGGCCAGTGTGTTCCAGAAGAACAGCTGAGGTGGCTGAGGGTGGGTGTACCATGAGTGCAGACTGCTCTACAAAACTTGCATGGACTATTCAGAGGGTTCTGTCATCTTTCCAAATACTAAGATTTGGGAAAGGCAGCAATTGATTGAAGTAATATGTTAAGAGGCATTAGCTATAACTTATGGCTTACTGCTCATTTCCTGTGTAAATAAAAGAGAGAATCCTACCAGCTAAGCCTCTTGGACTTTGTCTCTAACAGCATGAATTAAAGAATAGCCATTGAATGTGTTCCCAGTGCAATTAGTGAATAACTGAGTAGATTTTGATTTTAAGCTGCAGGGATTAAGGTTTGGTGCCACTGACAAGCCTTCAGGTGTTCTTTCTAAGATTTTATTGCGCCATATGTTTAAGAAGTACATTGAACTATGACCTAAGAAACTTCTACCACTTGGTGATCAAGTAACATATCAGTTGCAATTTCCATATTTTTAGGTGAGACATGGAAATGTGATGATGGGAGAATAAGTTGAAGACTAAGTTTCCAAACTGAAGAGAACAAAGGAGTCCAGTCGCTTCATATCTTGAAAATAATGATGCCTGTCTTCTCTCATCAGGAGTGTTTACTTTGCTTTTAAAGAAATAGTTTATCATTTTAGACAAGAAGGTACCATGGGAAGCAGTTCTCTTAAAAATTTCTTTGTTTTATCCTAATAGAAAATTCTGTCTTGTAGAATGTCTATGTTGCTAGAGAAGATAGCCTAAATGCATCTTCTCTAGAACATGTAAGCAAGACATCTTACACTGATTAATTACTCATGAAAATCCTAAAAATCAGTATTGTTTACATGCAAAAGCATCATGCCTGGCCCCTATAGGAAACTGACTTTTGAGAACCATGTCTCAGCCAGAAGTATAGAAGCTGCCATTTGCAACCTCCAGACCCATGGTAGTGTGATTGGTGGGGAAAGGGTGGGTAGTGACTTAAACTCATAAATCACCTTCAAGTAAGCAGTTGTATGTCATATCTCACAGTCACCCTCCATCTACTCAGCAACATGTTTTATCACTCTGAATAAATCGGCAAAATTACATCACATAATTGACTCTTCTGATGCCATAACTCTAACTGCAGGGACTGCCCTTCCATAAGTCCTGGGACTGTAATCTCCATGATTTAATATGAGGCCATGAAAGGACACGTCCATGTCCAAGAGTCTTTTTCCCTTAGCTATTCAGCTTAGTTCAGTCGCTCAGCTGTGTCCAACTTTTTGTGACCCCATGAATTGCAGCACACCAGGCCTCCCTGTCCATCACCAACTCCCAGAGTTTACCCAAACTCATGTCCATTGAGGTAGTGATGCCATCCAGCCATCTCATCCTCTGTCATCCCCTTCTCCTGCCTTCAATCCATCCCAGCATCAGAGTCTTTTCCAATGAGTCAACTCTTCGCGTGAGGTGGCCAAAGTATTGGAGCTTCAGCTTCAGCATCAGTCCTTCCAAAGAAATCCCAGGGTTGATCATCTTCAGAATGGACTGGTTGGATCTCCTTGCAGTCCAAGGGACTCTCAAGAGTCTTCTCCAACACCACAGTTCAAAAGCATCAATTCTTCGGCGCTCAGCTTTCTTCAGAGTCCAACTCTCACATCCATACATGACTACTGGAAAAACCATAGCCTTGACTAGACGGACCTTTGTTGGCAAAGTAATGTCTCTGCTTTTGAATATGTTATCTAGGTTGGTCATAACTTTCCTTCCAAGGAGTAAGCATCTTTTAATTTCATGGCTGCAATCACCATCTGCAGTGATTTTTGAGCCCCCAAAATAAAGTCAGCCTCTGTTTCCACTGTTTGCCCATCTATTTGCCATGAAGTAATGAGACCGGATGCCATGATCTTAGTTTTCTGAATGTTGAGCTTTAAGCCAGGTTTTTCACTCTCTGCTTTCACTTGCATCAAGAGGCTCTTTAGTTCTTCTTCACTTTCTGCCATAAGGGAGGTGTCATCTGCATATCTGAGGTTATTGATATTTCTCCTGGCAATCTTGATTCCAGCTTGTGTTTCCTCCAGCCCAGCGTTTCTCATGATGTACTCTGCATAGAAGTTAAATAAGCTTATGTAGAGGTATGAATAATGAGTGTATGAAATAAATCTTCTCCAATCCAATTTCCTTTTACCTCAGTGTAGAAGTCAGTGAAGAGAAATCTTGAGGCATACTTTTTTTTCTTTTATAAAAGTGGTCTCAGGTAAGGTACTTCAGTGATAAAGTCTAGACAGAAAATAACATGAAGGTATTAGGAGGGAGATCTATTACATGTTTTTGAGGAGATAAACCCTGAATGGAGAGGTTCACTGTCAATGAATTCTAAGTGAACTTCTTGGCACTAGTCTTTCTCTCCAGAGCAATCTTTCTGAGATACCCAGTTACTTAGTTACTTAACCTACCCTTCCCCACTTTCTGGCTAGAGTCCAGACTCTTCAGTGAGGCATGCAAGATCTGGCCCTAAGCATGCAGGTTCTTCTTTTGCCTTGCCCTTCTTTGGCTCTGTGACTCATACGCAAATGTTTTATGTCCACTCTTTCTCCAACTGGCATTCACCCTAAGAGTCGACACTGATGATTAGGCCTTCCTGAGAACGAATTGCTCCTTCCTTTCCTCTTCACCATAGATGGTATATATGTGTATCACAGAATCTCTAATATTTCATGCAGTCATCTGTTTATATGTAAGTATCCTTTTATTAGATAGTACATTTTTAGAGAACAAAAATATATATATTTATCTACATATCTTTGTACTTAGCATTATGCCTCCTTCATAGTTATCATTCAGTAAATACTCATTGGATAGAAGAATAGATATATGGACAAATGAAATATTTTGTCCTGAGGGGACCATTTATTGGCAACCTATTTCACAAAGTCTATTAGCCTTGTTTTCCCTTTGGGCCAATTTCACTCTCTAAGGCCAGAGCCACGTAAGAGTCTGGACAATTTTTTGTAGCTGAGCTAACACAGGAAAACTCAGATTTGATTTTCAATACAATAATTACTTATCAGTACTCTCATGGGAAGATGTACATATCTGATGCATAAGTAGATTACTGGATTTTATTGGTCTTTAATATGTTATAATTAAGTGACTGCTTCTGACTATGAGGTGAAGAACAAAGCATTTTAAAAATAGCACATAATTATCTACTATGATCATCTAGATTAAATATTATGGCTTATTTTACATTTCAGAAATTTGCATAGTAGAGCTTTTTCAACATTTACCAGTGTCCAACATCTCAGCTAATTCTTAAATAGAAGTTGGAACTGACTTTAAGAAGTTATAGGTTATCTTTAGACCTTTGACACCAAGATCATTATTATACTCTCTGATTCCTCCTTGTAGAAGAAAAATGAGGACAAATATGTCTAATAAGTAGAGTCTGAAGTTAAACTAAGTAGCTGACTAGCAGTAGCTCACTTGAACTTACTTTGAGGTTGACCAATTTCATTGCTTTGGTCCAAGGATTTTCAAAAATTTTAGCCATCACTACAATATACAGACATGCATGCATACATTCTTATGTACATACATTATACACACATACACATATATATACACATATAGGGGTATCTGAAAGAAAAAGAAATGCAAAAAGTCAAAATGGCTGTCTGAGGAGGCTTACAAATAGTTGAGAAAAGAAGAAAAGCTAAAGGCAAAGGAGAAAAAGAAAGATACACCCATTTGAATGCAGAGTTCCAAAGAACAGCAAGGAGAGATAAGAATGCGTTCTTAAATGGAACAATGCAAAGAAATAGAGGAAAGCAATTAAACGGGAAATACTAGAGATCTCTTCAAGAAAATTAGAGATACCAACGGAACATTTCATGCAAAGATGGGCTTGATAAAGGACAGAAATGGTATGGACCTAACAGAAGCAGAAGATATTAAGAAGAGGTGGCAGGAATACACAGAAGAACTATACAAAAAATATTCATGACCCAGATAACCATGATGGTGTGGTCACTCACCTAGAGCCAGACATCCTGGAATGTGAAGTCAAGTGAGCCTTAGGAAGCATCACTACTAACAAAGCCAGTGGAGGTGATGGAATTCCAGCTGAGGTGTTCCAAATCCTAAAAGATGATGTGGTTAAAGTGCTGCACTCTATACATCAGCAAATATGGAAAACTCAGCAGTGTTCACAAGACTGGAAAAGGTCAATTTTCATTCCAGTTTCAAAGAAGGGCAATGCCAAAGAATGTTAAAAGTACTGTACAATTGCACTTATTTCCCATGCTAGCAAAAGTCAAAATGACAGTCGCTCAGTCGTGTCCTACTCTTTGCAACCCCACAGACTGTAAAGTCCATGAAATCCTCCAGGACAGATTACTGGAATGGTAGCCATTCCCTTCTCCAGGGGATCTTCCCAACCCAGGGATCAAACCCACGTCTCCTGTATTACAGGCAGATCCTTTACCAGCTGAGTTACTAGGGAAGCCCCCATGCTAGCAAAATAATGCTCAAAATTCTCCAAGCCAGACTTCAACAGTTCATGAACCACAAACTTCCAGATGTTCAAGCTGGATTTAGAAAAGGTAGAAGAACTAGAGATTAAATTGCCAAGAACCATTAGATTGTAGAAAAAGCAAGAAAATTCCAGAAAAACACATACTTCTGGTTTGTTGACTATGCTAATGCCTTTGACTGTGTGGATCACATCAAACTATGGAAAATTCTTTAAGAGATAGGAATACCAGCCCACCTTACCTGCCTCCTGAGAAATCTATATGGAAGTCAAGAAGCAACAATTAGAACTGGACATGGAATAATGAACTGGTTCCAAATTGAGAAAGGAGTACATGAAGGTTGTATGCTGTCACCCTGTTTATTTAACTTCTATACAGAGTGTATCATGTGAAATGCCAGGCTGGAAGAAGCACAAGCTGGAATCAGGATTGCCTGGAGAAATATCAGTAACCTGTTATGCCAGTGACACCACCCTTATGGCAGAAAGCAAAGAGGAACTAAAGAGCCCCTTGATGAAAGTGAAAGAGGAGAGTGAAAAAGCTGTCTTAAAACTCAACATTCAAAAAATAAAGATCATAGCATCTGGTCCCATCACTTCATGGCAAATAGATGGGGAAACAATGGAAACAGTGACAGACTATTTTCTTGGGCTCCAAAATCACTGCAGATGGTGACTGCAGCCACAAAATTAAAAGACACTTGTTCCTTGGAAGAAAAGCTATGACCAACCTAGACAGCATATTAAAAAGCAGAGACATTACTTTGCCAACAAAAGTCTGTCTAGTCAAGGCTATGGTATTTCTAGTAGTCATGTATGGATGTGAGAGTTGGACCATAAAGATGGCTGAGTGCTGAAGAATTGATGCTTTTGAACTGTGGTGTTGGAGAAGACTCCTGAGAGTCCCTTGCACTGCAAGCAGGCCAAACCAGTCCATCCAAAACGAAATTAATACTGACTATTTATTGGAAGGACTGATGCTGAAGCTCCAATATTTTGACCACATGATGCAAAAAACTGACTCATTGGAAAAGACTGATACTGGGAAATATTGAAGGCAGGAGGAGAAGGGGGCAACAGAGGATGAGACAGTTGGATGGCATCACCAACTCGATGGACATGAGTTTGACCAAGCTCTGGGAGATGGTGAAGGACAGGGAAGCCTGGCGTGCTACTGTCCATGGGATTGCAAAGAGTCAGACATGACTGAGCGACTAAACACGTATTTGGCCAAGTCAGAATGTGACCTCCACTCCCAGAAAATCCTACCTGGTTATGGATGTGCATTGTTCTGATACTGAAGGGGGTGAGTGGCAAGTACTGTGTTACATGCAGGATCTCATACAACTTCTGCCTGATGACAGTCTTTTATTTTCTTTCATTCAGCCTCATTTGTTCATGTTTCTTGCTTAGCTGCAGAATGTCATGGATCCCTTTGGGGAAACGAATGAGTAATCTTGTGAATGGAATAGTGAACTGAGGGAAATTGTTTATTTTCGGCGTTGACTCAGGCCCCATTTCATCTTAACCCCGCGTTAGAGGACATCAATAATGATTCTGTTTCTGCAACTAATTCCTAAAGAAAATTAATTGGAAGCTAGATAGCTCCCTAATAACCACACTTGTTTTTACATAATAGAAGGAGAAAAGGATTAAGTTCTTTGTTCTAATTAATAGGAATGAAAATAGAATCACAATCTATGGTATGGCAAAATGAGAGAAAATAAGGCTTGTAAGTAATTTTTATGGTTTTTTAGGAGTAATTGTTTCATTATTGAGTTAATAGTTTTTACAAACAGCTTCCATTTCCATATCATATTTCTGCAGTAGCTCTTTATTGAGATTGCCTAGGCAGAAGATGACAAGAAGTTGTTTTAAACCCATCATTTGTCTAAAATATGAGTTCCAGAGTAGTTAGGAGAGGGGGCTACAGCAGGAAAGAAGGAGGTAGGGGGAGGGAAAAGGGGGGTCAGATTGAAATCAGTTGATTAATAAGACAACAAAATTCATTCACTAGCTTGTTTCAAAGGAAACTCTTATTATTCTGGAGAGAAATTAGACATCAGATCTCTCATAGGCCCCAGGCTCTGACAT
Organism: Nanger dama; assembly: GCA_917880005.1. Classification (NCBI taxonomy): domain Eukaryota; kingdom Metazoa; phylum Chordata; class Mammalia; order Artiodactyla; family Bovidae; genus Nanger; species Nanger dama. The sequence continues at coordinate 6,783,287 of CAKJTW010000096.1, read as the reverse complement.
GTGTTTTATAATGACAGTTAATTAGATACTGTCTGCAGCAATCATAGGCTGTCATTTCTAATACATTTCTGGGAAGTTGAAGGACAGGAGAAGTCACCCCCTCCCCATCTTCCTCCTTCCCGTAACTGAAATCGGTTGCCAAAATTAACTATGAATATATGAGGCACAAGTTCAACAATTATACAGCCGTTCTGCACATTTACGTTTCCCTACTTAGTATGTGCTCTGCATCTCAGGCTGTGCCGGGCGTGGATTTTGCAGACAGAGTCGTTCCTGCAGCCCTGGTAATGTTTAGGAATAGCTCACACCGCAGCCTCTCACACCTGGTCTCATGGAACATACCACTCATCTTTGTAGCTTACATGTTAGAACACAAAGAATTTTTTCGCATTGTTGAATTCAAACTCTAGCTCTACCCCACCCGACCCCCTGCCACCCTCCCGCCTTCCATCTTTACTCAAGAACTTGCCATGCGTTAATTAAAATGATGTATTCTCATCTATCAACCTTAAATTTCGATAACTCCTGCAGGGAAACCTAACCTGTACTTTCAGTGGCCCTCTTTTGCTGAATGTCATTATAAACATGGCAGTCGAGTACAGGGTACAAGAAGCTAAGCCATGAGGCAGAGATCCTGCTTGAGACAGCTTAAAATCATAGATGGTTAAAGTTTTAAAGGACCTTAGGAATAATCTAATCATTTCCTTTATAAGCAGGCCATTTGAGGCCCAGAGAGCTAAGCAGTGTCAGGGCAAACCTGAGCTAAAACCTGGTTCTCCTAACTTCTACTAGAGTCTTGCTTGTTTCCCTGTACAGCACTGCCTCCTGCCTGATTATCTGGGTGACTGTGAAAATCACTGGACTTTTCTGACCTTGAGCTTTTCAGCTGTAGAATGAGCAACCCCAGGGTTGCACTGAGCATAAATGGGAAGGCTACTCCCGGTCCTTTGTGAGACTCCAGGCAATCTTGTGTTGCCCTGTGATTGCTCTCATCACATGTCATCTTTCCCCCAGTGCGTTCCTGGCCTCATCACCACCTGCCAGGAAACAGAAGAAGGTGTTCAGCCCCTTTCTGGTTGAAAACAGTACTCTCTTTACAGGCCACCCACTCAGTTTCTATTACCTGTTGTTTGAGACATGGCCACTCAAGTCATGTGCAGAAATTCTGTCTTTTTCAACCCGAGATATCATCCCTGATGTGTCGATCGGTGGTTTCCAAACACGACAAATAAGACTCCCATAGAGTTTCTTAAGGTCTTCCCTGAGAGCTTGGTTGGTAAAGAATCCTCCTGCAATGCAGGGGACCCCAGTTAGATTCCTGGGTCGGCAACATCTGCTGGAGAAGGAACAGGCTGCCCATTCCGATGTTCTTGGGCTTCCCTGGTGTCTCTGCTGGTAAAGAATCTGCTCCAGTGTGGGAGACCTAGGTTCAATCCCTGGGTTGGGAAGATCCCCTGGAGAAGGGAGAGATTATTACCCACTCCAGTATCCTGGCCTGGAGAATTCCATGGACTATATAGTTCTTGGGTTCGCAAAGAATTAGACATGACTGAGCGACTTTCACTTCCAGAGTTTTCTTAAAAGCACAGATTCCTACTCCCCATGGTACTTCAACCCTCCTGTCAGGCCCTCTTGAGAAAAAAAAACCTAATGTAGTATGTTTGCAGCAGAGCCTGATCATCAGTAGATTAGCTAGGTTTTTCTTTTACTTGTTTTTGTTTTTGAGCTCCCAGGATGACTGCAGGGGAAATGCTGCTTACCCAAGCAGAGCAGATCCCCAAATGTGCTACCTTCTACAGCTGCTAGAATCTCTGGGTACTTCTCTGTGGGTTCTAATTAACTTTTACATTTTAGAGGTTGAAGTGTCAGCAGTAAGCTGGTACTACAATTCTTGGAGGCAAGAATTGGTTCTCATCTTCTTGCACTTATAGAGACATATACAGGCACAACCACCCGCATTCCCCACAACTCCACCACCACCCTGTCTGCAGCCTTTCCAACCTGAAATAGTATAGCAAATATCAGTATCAATAAAGGTAAGTCTGCTGTCCACTTCCATTTTGAGATTTGTTTTGTGGCAGTGGTGATTTTAATCTCCCCACATCCACCTTCCCACTAATAGGGCTGAGTTTATATTACACCCTTCTCTCCTACATCTAACCCACTCCAGTACTCTTGCCTGGCAAATCTCATGGACGGAGGAGCCTGGTAGTCTGCAGTCCCTGGGGTCGCTGAGGGTTGGACACAACTGAGCGACTTCACTTTCACTTTTCATGCATTGGAGAAGGAAATGACAACCCACTCCAGTGTTCTTGCCTGGAGAATCCCAGGGACAGTGGAGCCTGGTGGGCTGCTGTCTATGGGGCTGCACAGAGTCGGACACGACTGAAGCTCCATAGCAGCAGCAGCAGCAGCTCCTACATCTGGTCCCCACATGATTGAAGATGTGTTTTCAAAATACGTACTTGGGATTAAGGATATGGTGTGTGATGCTGAGTGATTATCTCTGTGCAGAATAAACTGGTATCAGGAAGCACATTGAGCTAGAGTCTTGACTTTGTTGTATGATTCTCTATCCATGAGCTACCAGCTGGGGCAAAGTAGGGAAGGCTACAGGGGTACACACCATCAACATCCCTTGAGATCCAGACTGATATCTTGAACTATTCTTAGGCATGAGCAGAAAGCGGATGCTTAGCCAATTCCGTATGTGTTACTATAATGGTTCACTTGCTTTCTAAATGAAGTCAGCCTCCTTACCAGCTGTGGACTCTTCACTGTTTGTAAAGGTTTAAAGATGTTCCAGAAGGAAGTAGAATGACATTGAATAAAGATGTTGGAAAAAGAAGGAAATCAAAGATAATGAGATTTTACATACATATAAAGTTAGTTTAGACAGAGCCCAGTATATGAGTAAGCATGTAATAAATGTTAGCTCCTGTTGAGGTTATTGCTATTATTCTGATGTCCATGCTATTTCAAATCAAGCTATTGCTGATAATCAGTGGCATATTGACCATGGTTATTAAGCATTAGAATTTGAGGACAATTAACTCGACTTTTTAGAAAAAAGCAACTTTAAAAATCCACTTAGTTCAAGCCTAACTTCTTACTCTATTTGTGCATATTATAGTATGTGGTCCTTAACTTATGGACATTAGTTCTGAGTTCATATTTCCATTGGGCTTAGTGAGTTAGATGTTTTTAGGTGAATTAAATGGGCTGTATGAATTTCATCCCCAGGCCAATTTCAGGAATCACTGAGGCTTATGGGTAGGTAACTCACAATGTCATTTCAAAGTTTATGATTATTTTTCCCAGAAGCTTCTAATCCTCCATTCAATTTACCCCTCCCCTTTATTAGCTGATTTAATAATGATGAAGATATTACCTCCAGCAATGACTCAGATACATGGCAATAAGATGGAGCAATGCATTTATCCCAGAGCTCCAGGTCTATGGATTTTAAGAATATTTAACTCTTTATGGAGTCATAATTGTGACAGTTCTTTTAAAAAAACAAAACAATATTTTACTTGGTTTTGTTGCTTCAGTTGACTTCATGTCAGTCGCTCAGTCCTGTCCAACTCTTTGCCATCCCATGGACTGCAGCACGCCAGGCTTCCCTGTCCATCAGCAACACCTGGAGCTTGCTCAAACTCATATCCATTGAGTCAGTGATTCTATCCAGCCATCTCTTCCTCAGTTGTCCCCTGCTCCTCCTGCCTTAATGAGTCAGTTCTTTGCATCAGGTGGCCAGAGTATTGGAGTTTCAGCTTCAGTATCAGTTCTTCCAAAGAATATTCAGGACTGATTTCCTTTAGGATTGACTAGTTTGTTCTCCTTGCAGTCCAAGGGACTCTCAAGAGTCTTCAACACCACAGTTCAAAAGCATCAATTCTTCAGTGCTCAGCCTTCTTTATGGTCCAGTTCTCACATCCATATATTACTACTGGAAAAACGATAGCTTTGAGTAGATGGACCTTTGTCAGGAAAGTAATGTCTCTACTTTTTAATATGCTTTAGATTGGTCATAGCTTTTCTTCCAAGGAGCAAGCATCTTTTAATTTTATGGCTACAGCCACCATCTGCAGTGATTTTGGAGCCCAAGAAAATAGTCTGACAGTGTTTCCATTGTTTCCCCTTTTATTTGCCATGAAGTGATGGACTGGATGCCATGATCTTCATTTTTTGAATATTGAGTTGTACGCCAGCTTTTTCACTCTCCTCTTTCACTTTCATCAAGAGGCTCTTTAGTTCCTCTTTGCTTTCTGCTATAAGGGTGGTGTCACTGGCATAACTGAGGTTATTGATATTTCTCCCAGGACTTGATTCCAGCTTGTACTTCATCCAGTCTGGCATTTCACATGATGTAGTCTGCATAAAAGTTCAATAAGCAGGGCGACAATATATAGCCTTGACATACTCCTCTCTCAATTTGGAACCAGTCTTTTGTTCCATGTCTGGTTCTAATTGTTGCTTGTTGACCTGCATACAGATTTCTCAGGAGGCAGGTAAGGTGTTCTGGTATTCCTATCTCTTTAAGAATTTGTTGCTTAGTTTGTCTTGTAGGGAGTCAGGAATTTTGGTTCCTTCTGAAACCCTTTACTATGTTGTGTGCATGCCAAGGTGTCTTATTTTCTTTAATATGCAATATCCCTGTTATTGGGGGAAAGGCATAGAAATCAACATGGATGAAATACAGAGCCTGTATGTGTTAAGCATTTAAATAAATTAAGAGTGTACATGGATCATTCTTAGCCTGTGTTGTGGAGAAATAATTTCTAGCCATTTGTTAAGCTATTCAGCAAAATAGTCAATTTGATAATCCCACAGGGTGATCTGCAAACACAGAGTTTCCTTAATCTGGATACACAGTGTAGCACTGTCCTTGTAGTCTTGTCTTTTAGTTTGTCATCCTTAATGAAGTTTGAAGAGAAGACAAGTTAATTATATCTGCCAAATAGAAAGGAGGTGCACCTGGAAGAATACATGTATAGCTATACTTGGGTTCTGATGTATATTCGCCAGTACAGCTTTTCTGTGGGTTTAGTACAATAGAGAGGCCTGTTAACACACTTAAGGCATCAAAATATCCAAGAAAATAGATGAGGTCATTTCCCTGTAAATGTTTGTGTGTGTGTGTGTGACTTCTGTAAACCCACAAGTTCACTGTTTCATTCTTCTGTTGAGTGTCCTTGGTCCATAAATACATAGGAGATGGTAGGAAGGACTAGTGTGGAGCCGTCTCTCAATGCAGATAAGTCATGGCTATAAACTATTTGGGATGTTGTAGTGTCCACAAAAGCAAAACTGAAATTGTGCATACTTGAAACTTCAGGAAAGGATTTCTCAGGAATATAGAATTAGACTCAGTGCTGGAAGAAATGACATCAGTTTTCTTGAAGAAATTGCATGTGTCTTCTTTTTTGTTTTCAGTCTTAGTGGACTTAAGGTGCTTTGGACACTTACAGGTATTCTGTGGATTAAAAGCACTCTTAAAGAAATAGGGCAAAATAAATTCAAGATATAGCTCTGGCTAGGCTAGAAAGATAAAGAAAGTGGGGACTTCAAATTGCAAGCGTGTGTGATTTTTAAGGAATAGATGAGCCACTTGAGGAAATGGACTTCTTTAGTTTTTTGGGTTTTTTTTTTTTAACACTACCTCCTTATGGATCATCACATTCTATTTTCTTTCTCCCCTTTGGTGGCAGGGAATAAAACTGGTGGCATCTTTTGTTGTTGGCTTATTGTTGCCCAGTGAGGCAACAGTGTACATCCTCCTTACAGCTTATTCTTCTTCCTCCCTCCTCCCTGTGCTGAGTGCACTGACATGATTTGTTTTTATACATTAGTTTTAGTTCTGTATTAATTTATTCTGTCATCTTTCAGAAGTCAATTGAACATCTTGTCACTTGTTCCAGACATTTGGCACATGTTGCCCCAAGTTCAGTCTCTTTATATGGGAAAAGGGACCACCCAAGGAGGCTAATTGACCTCCTTGTGAATGAAGGCCTGCAGCACGTGAAAGATGAATTGGGTTTCATGTGATTATGGACAGGATTCATTCACTCTTTCTAATTTCTAAGATCATGTGCAGTTTTTGGAAAACTCAGTTCATGTTTGTTTCCTCTTAAATCATCAACGTATTATTTTTTAAGAGTTATCAAATGTTCAAGAGCTAACATTTGGCTCAGAGTAAACTATTCATATGCCAAATAATTTGGATTAAGTTCAGAAACCCATTGCTTTGAATCTTAAAATTAGTACTCTTAACAAAGTAAGAATTTTCTTTGTTTCTTCATTGCAAGTTATAGGTCATGAATTTATTTCCTTCTTTATGATGTCTTCCTAATTGCTTTGTATCTAAGAATACTTGCATGTAGTTCACTACCACATTAAAAATATGAAATAAAACTGTTTTAGAACAATAAGTCCCCTTTAGCCTTCTGGAAAGGAACTAAAGTGAAAATAAAAGCAGGCACAAGCTTTCATTTTGTTCTGAATATAGGACCACTTGGGGGCCAAGAAAATTACTTAATTTATATTTTCTGATGCTTTTTCATAACTTTATCATTTTTTATATTTAGTCTGATAAGATTATAGGCTTAAAATGATTTTACTCGGATCATTAATGATCCTTGTTCCCTACCAAGGATAATTCTTTGACCATCATTGCACTTACCAGAATTTCTACTGAGATTTATTTTTTGTCAATTGATTTTGCCTTTATAGATACATCTTCAGAAGATATTCTCAGGAAACCTTATTACTGAGTTGTATACCAAAGTTTGATTCAGACTATCTGAGGATCTGTTTTTGGACCACAATTTCTAATAAAAATCCTTCCGGCAGAGCGTAATGTGAGAAGTCGTGACTCTAGAGGTGGAAAGTACTTTCACCTTCTTAATGAATGCCATTTTAAAGAAGAAAACAGTATTATGATTATTGGTGATATCAGAAATGGCTTGCTTTGGAATTGTAGTAAGAAGCTGATGAGCAGTATAGATTAAAGATACAGCATGTGGTTGAGAATGCAGACTTTACAAAAATATCCTGTCAAGACTCAAATCCTAGCCCAGTCATTTATATTAGCCACATGACCTTGACCAAGTCACTAAACCTGTTTTTCAGTCTTCATCTGGTATATGGGGATGATAATAAAGAACCTACGTTGTACAATTGTTGTAGGGATCAAGCTTGTTAATACACATGAAGTTCTTAAAACTGTCTCTGGCATAGAGCTAGCCAGACACAGCACATTTGTTATGAGCCACTATGAAGATTGTCTTGGTTTGATACCTTAGCCAGGTGATACTCTTCTCCCTGGAACTACATCTCCCCTGAACCCCAGTGCTACTTGCAGCCTATATATCTAGTAACATTCACTCTTTATATGGACCTCTATGTAGTCAAAAGAAGGCTTCCCTGGTGGTTCAGATGGTAAAAATCAGCCTCCAATGTGGGAGACCTGGATTTGATCCCTGGGTTGGGAAGATCCCCTGGAGGAGGGCATGGCAACTCACTCCAGTATTCTTGCCTGGAGAATCCCCATGGACAGAGGAGCCTGGTGGGCTACAGTCCATGGGGTAGCAAAGAGTCAGACACAACTGAGCAACTCAGCATAGCATACAGTCAAAAGAAGAATGTCCCGGAAAGGTTTATAAGCTACACCTGATTGATGAGAGGTGCAGGCATTCTTCTTAGGACATGTTGTCATTAAGACAAAGGGAAGGTCCAAAGTATGTAGAATAAGAGCTTTAACTCAAGTTGCCATTAACACTCCCTATCTCTTGATTCAGATCTTAGGGAATAATTAATGAGAAAAAAAAATATAAACCAAGCTCTTCAGGATTCCCTTAACTTTAAACAAGGCTTAATCTAAGATGCTATCTCATATGACTTTTCCACTATTTCTCCAGTATTGATAGAATCCAGAAGTTGTGGTTCACCTACTATCTTCCCACCGTTACTAATTTTGAAAGTTATACTCTAAATAACCAGGGTTTCAGTTATTTTCGTCTTCATTCTACCTTATAGCAGAAACAATACCCAAACAATAATTGCTTTATCTAATCCCTTATTAGTCTATAATGTGGTCTCTTCCTTGTCGATTTTTTTTTTTTCTATTAATTTAATTCTTCTAAAATGCCAACAGCATTTCCCTTCTGAGTTAGCCTCGCTTGGGCTGCATCAGAGACTCTTAAGTAAATTGTTACAGTGTTAATTAAGATTTCATGGTCAGGCTCTTTTCCATAATAGGTATGATAGGATTTGGCCTCCTCTGTATCTTCAAATGAATAATCCTCAGACGTCCTTCTGATGTTTTCTGCTGCCTTAAAAGATTTGATATAATGGAGGAATGATAAAGCAATGAAACTATTGACTATTGAGTCATCTCTGTGAGTATAATTTATATATCAGCAAGTACCCTGGATGCCAAATTACCTTCGGAGTTTAAATTTAGATTGCAAAGTTTCATCTGAAGGGAAATTTTGTTTTGGTAGGCCATAGGGTTTTGCTTTTAGAGACTGTAAAATATATGTCTTGGTGCCATATTCGTTCTATAAGTGAGAGCTTTAAATACTATGCATTAAAATGACTTTGTCCATAAACATGAGAGGTTTTCTTCTTAAATGGCTTTCTCAGTACAACTTACTCTTAATTTTGCTGTAATGCTGGGTGAGAAGTATAGATTTATGAGACAATAAAAAGCAAAGAGTAAAGGAAAAAAAAGAGAAAGTACAAATATCTTAGAAACTCTATCTTGAAACCTTTTAGAACTCACTAGGCCTTAGGATCATTTAGGAAATTTCAGTTAAATTACTTGATATCTAGGTTGGAGGACTTTCCCTGATGATTTACTAGGGAGGAAATCAGTATACTCTGGTGGGTTGGATGCTGGAAGGATGGGTTTTGTTTTACAAATGATATTAGCATAAAAGTAATGGGGTACTAATAGGTGGTTTTTTTTTTTTTTTTTTTACAACTCATTATGTTTTTATTTCTAGTCATCAGCCGGTAGCCTGAATGCCTTAACATTCATAGTTAACATGCTTTCCAAAAAAATTCTTCATTTTCTTTATATTTGAAATAATTTCTTCTTCCTATGATTGCTTTTTAAGAGCTAAAAAGCCACAATTTTAGCATTTTGCTTGAGAGTGTTACCAAGTCAATGAGAAGGGGTTTTTTGTTCTGTTTTTGAAAATTTGGAAAAGGAAAGCATTAATGGTATTAGCAGTCTTTGAAATGTGTTGGATTTGGGGACTCAGAAATTCATTTAATCTTGTCACCAAAGATGTTTTTTTCTTTTGTATGTGTTTCCTCCCTCCCCCAAACTGCCCTTTTACGCTAATAGAGTCACCTTCTTGACTGGACTTAGCAGCTCTCCCAGGTTTCCTGGGAGTCTCCCAAGAATTACTGTTAATAATTGCCAAGAGCAATGTCTTTTCTTCTTTTTGGAGCTGAAATAGTGTCTTAAAGAATCCCACACTGGATTTCAATGGCCCAGTTCAAGTATGCCTACCACGCTCCCTCACTGGCTGGGAGCAACTCCAGAGAACATGGCCACCATCAACACCCAGGGGGTCTGGAGGTGTGGTGTCTGGAGGTTGGCAGTCAGCTCCGCTCCCCACAGCACATTCCCTCAGAGGGAGAGCTAAGTGGAGCACCTCTGTGGCTGCCATAACCCCTGTTAGCATGTTGGTATTTTTAAAACTAGGAATTAACTCTTGCCTCCTGAAATGTGAAGTGACTACTTGAGCCTCTAAAGATTGCCATGATGAGAATCAGCTTTGCCTCGTGATGACTCCACTTAGGAACATCACTAAAATGAGCAGATGATCTTCTGTTAGTTTTGGAAACATGAGACACTAGCCATGCCTTAGCCACATTGATGAGTAGAAAGTGCTGCCTCTGTCACCTCTAACACTTTGGTTCCAAAAGAAAATGATGGCTCTTAGCTTCAGTTTTTTTTCTGTATAAGGGTAATATAAAGTATCAAGAAGCAGAAACCCCTCTCTCAGAGAATGTAGAACTTGAAACAGCCCATGCCAAAGGTAGCTGGAGGCTGAAAACTTTCGAAGGCTGTATTAGGTTGCCTGGTTCATTTGGTCTGTGGCGAGGGGAGTGGGTCATTAAATGCTAGATTATACCAGACTTCTTGGGGTTCCTGGAATCACTGTAGAAATAACTTGGCTTTCTGTAGATTCTGAAACCTGAAGACACTGTGTCCACTTGGTGGTTAGGTTCTCTGATCATGGGCTCGGAGTTGGTAGACCCGAGTTTAGGATCTGGTTCAGCCACTTACTAGTTGTGTTTCTTCCAGCAAATCACTCAGTTTTTCTGAGTTGGTTTCTTTATCTGCAAAATAAAAGAACTGAAATACCAGTGAATGCAGAGATGCTTTCCAATTCTAAAATCTGTTGATTCTGTCTGAGGTATTCCCATGCAATAAAAGCCTATACACTCCCATACCTGAAGCTTGTGGGAAAAATACATGCATCCCCAGAGAACTTGTCTTACCATGGGCCTCCTCTACCTGTCTGAGTCTCCCACATGGGGCTGAGCATCCCCTGACTATGATCAGTTTAGAGATAGGGACAGAGACCCTCAACTCCCATTTCTGTTCTTGACTTATCATAGCTCTTATGCCTTTGGGCAACTTGTCTAACTTATCTTTAGTTTCACCAGCCACAAAACACAAATAATAACCTCCTTCCACTCAATGAGTGACAACACAGAAAAAGCTTTTGTTGTGTCAGAATCAACCTCTTATAATTTTAATCATTCCCCTGTGGCTTCTAGTATGTATGTATGTATGTATGTGTGTGTGAGTGTGAGCGAGTGTGTGTATATGAAGAATTGTTCCTTTGTAATCCTAGCCTGTATGATTTTTCCATCTAATTTATCTCTGGGGATGAATACCACCAACTTGGGCCGAAACAAATAGGCTGCCAAGGGTTATAGTACTGTCTACAACTAAAAGCTGTTCATAAAATTTTTTTTAACTTTTGTTTAGAACATGTGAGATTCCTTAGCTCAGAGGGAGTCATCAATTCAGACATCGGCAGTTATTTGTCAAAATGCTACATCAGGAACTATTATATTTATGCATATCTAGGTTTTCTAAAATAAATGTAACCTCTGAGGGAATGTAATCATTCTGGGATCCAAACTACTTAGATACCTGGGCCTCTGGGCTTAACATTACGCAAATATCCCTTCTTGGTTTTATAAAATTGTAGAATTATTTCAAGTCACACAACTGCACCCATCCTTTGGGCCTTGAGGGCATTAACATTAATCAAAGTGATGCAAAATTCAATTAGAAATTATCTGATGCTCCCTGCATGTTGATCTCACTAGACAAGAAGTCTCGTTTGCAATAATCTACTTGAACAGATGAGGCTCAGATCAGTCTCTGAAGCTGAAAGCTGTCAAAGGATAAGTTTCAAATCAGGGCAGAAAAATGATCCCAACATGGGAGACTTTTTCGAAGCATCATCCATAGTAGAACTGGAGCCTGGGGCAAATCACACTTTAATGGGTCCCCTGAAACACTTTCTTTTGTCACTGACATCTAGTTAAATGAATGGCAAGAATTATTGCCTTTAGATTAAATGTTCCCTGGACCCAGGTACATATGTAACTACAATTATACTGGCATATGGAGAAAGGGATATGCTATGAAGCACTTGATGGTATTGTATGGAGTATACAGACAGATAAGGTCACTTGCCACAGACCTGCCCTCTGGCTTCAAGGCCACACTGCTCTGGTCCCTGGCTCAAGCCATTGGAAAACAGGCAGTCACAGAGTGGAAAGATGTAGGTGTTAGGCTAGAGTTTTAATCCAACTATGCCATTTTTATTTCCCTAGTGACTTAGGACAAGTTGCTTCCCTGTGCTTCACGTTTAAAACAAAGTTGTCTATCTCATGGGACTATTATGAAGGTTAATAATAAATATATATGTAAAATATAGAACGTATAAGTGATTTTTATAGTTCATAGTATTCAATGATTTCTTTAAAGAACCTTCTGTAACTCTTCTATCATGAATATGAGCCACTGTACCCCTTGAAAACTTTACTCTTTAGCCCTTTCCCAGTCTTACGGTACTTAGAGAATCCACATGTTCATAGCATTCTTAAGTCTCAGAGCTGCTAAGGACTGGAGATATCCAGAGACAAAGATTATCTGTGGTTAACTGGTGGAAGAGGATCATGTCTCATACCTGTGTGGATTTTGATGCTTATGTCTGAAACCCTGGGCTTCCAGGTAGTGCTAGCGGCAAAGAATCCGCCTTGCAGTGCAGGCAATGCAGGAGACAACAGGTTCAATCCCTGAATCAGGAAGATCCCCTAGAGAAGGAAATAGCAACCCACTCCACTCTTCTTGCCTAAGAAATCCCATGGACAGAGCAGCCTGGTAGGCTGTAGTCCATGGGGATGCAAAGAGTTGGACACTGCTGAGCGAAATAAATTGTAAATCGCAAGTATGGAGCCCTGCCGTGTGTGACGCCATGGTGTCTAGCCCTGGGCCTGGCCGCCATCCTACTGCAGCCCCCCTGGGGCATAACTGTTCTTATGGATAATGAATTTTATGTGATTCCTAGTGGCAGAAGCTCAGTGTTCATTCTCTTTCACTAGTCTGAATTATTCCTCCACATTTGTGCTCTTGAATTCTTTCACTTAAGTAGTGTAATAAACTGTGCATTCAGTGAACTGTGTGAAGATTTAGTGTATAGGATCATTGCTTGTAGGTAATTTTTAAAATTGTAAATTATTTGGAAGGGAGGAAGGTTCAGATTTTTGCAGACTAACAAAACTTAATTTTTCTTCCTTTGCTTATGATATACCAATGATATATGTTCTCAGTAACAAGAGAGAATACAGATTTGAGTTATCATGCTTTGAGATTTTGTTAAACTCTCCTATGCAATTTGATTTTTCACATCGTTAGTTTACAGTGGTGAGTCCCAAGAGAAAGCTTCCTGAAGTAGATGAAATGTATTTATTTTTGATTTGTTGACAACTTAGGGATGTGATGATTTCTTCACATCCCCATCCGTATGTTCTTAAAGAAGTAGTAATCACTGGTTTAAAACATTCATTTCATCTGTCGTTCCATTTTCAATGGTAATATTAACAATTATTATGTTGATTCAAATCAGCAAGGTTTTTGATTATTAAACCATTTAATTTTTTCTTAAAGCACTTTCTCATTTGAGTAACACATAGGCTTTTCCTTTGTTCCTGTTTTTTTCCCTTCAGTCTTCATCATCTCTCTCTTACCAGACAAAGGTCAAGTACAAGTGCTTGTAATGGTGCATAGTAGTTATTGAACCCCAGTGGTTAAGACTTCAAGAGACCATTAAGAGGACAGAAAAATGTACCTTTGATATCTTAATTTGATCACTCTAATTGAGAAAAATACACCTTAATAATTATTCAGTAGGTATATTGACCTAACTATTCATTTGCCTTCTAATTTGTACCCTCAGTCTCTGCTTTTCTGAGTTTTATCTCCATTTAACTAGATGATATATGGAGACCCTCAGACATTAATATTCAGGTGATGGAGCACAGGCCTTGACCTGTGCCTTTTTCTTTTCTTTTTCCTCCCTGGAGTCCGTTCTTTTTGTACATGGCATTGCTGGTGGGTTCCATCAGGGAACTGCCAGCATAGGCTAGTTATAATGATGCTTTCAGATTGCTTCAGAGTCTGTAATTAAATGACATCACTAAGTCTTAAATGCATCTGCTGTGAAAGTCAGAAGGCTAAATTATCCCATTAGAGAAGAGTGTTACTTGCTGTTAAAGAATCCCAAGTTTAGTATGCTGAAGCATTGCTTCAGGAAAGCTGTTGAAAGCCAGTTGAGCATGGAACATAGTGGGAAGATTGGGAGGCTGGAAGGCCATGTGGTTCAGAACAAGCTGTTCAAGAATCACAGCTGCACTCAGGCTAACTTGTTAAAAAAAAAAAAGAAAAAGAAAAAAGGCATTTTTCCCAAATGCAGTTAACTGCTTGGCTGCTGGTTTTAACTCTGAAGAAATAACTATCTGAGGCAGCTGTCAACTACATGACTCCAGAATAGTATGTTGTAGTTTATTGGAGCACAGTTCGAGTGAGACCATTGCTGTGAATTTAGTTCCCATAGGACCGAACAACTTAATTATATCACCAGTTACTGTGTCTCTAACCCTAGTTAGCCCCCCACCACACACACACACCCACATTATTGCCTCAGAGCAAAAGAGAATCTGGAGAAAGAACCTCTGTTGATTGGCCCAAAAGTCCCATCACTGTTACGAATGAAACTAATGAACCTTTGTCTCCTTATGCCTGTTTGGGGTTACAAAGAGTCGGACATGACTGAGCGACTGAACAACAGCAAAATGCCTGTTTGGGCTTCCCAGGTGGCGCTAGTGGTAAAGAACCCGCCTGCCAGTGCAGGAGACATGAGACTTGGGTTCAGTCCCTGGGTTGGGAAGATCTTCTGGAGGAGGGCGTGGCAACCCACTCCAGTATTCTTGCCTGGTGAATCCCATGGACAGAGGAGCCTGGAAGGCTACAGTCCCTAGGGTTATACAAGAGTTGTACCCAACTAAAGTGACTATTTGGCTAAGCAGATTTTGTTTATCTCCTTCTTTTATTTTAAAGATTTTTTTCTCATGTTGACCATTTTTTAAGTCTTTACTGAATTTGTTACAATATTACTTCTTTTTTATGTTTGTTTGTTTGTTTGTTTGTTTGTTGCCTGCACAGCACATAGGATCTTAGCTTCCTGACCAGAGATTGAACCTGTATCCCCTGCATTGAAAGGCAAAGTCTTAACTGCTGAACCACCAGGGAAGTCCCAGGCTAAGGAATTTTTAGAATTAACTTGTACAATTCTTGTGTTATTCCTTGTGCTACTATATGAAATATTTGTTTTGTCTTTGTCCCAGGTTCCCTGCAGAAAGCTCTTAAAACCTTTGGACTCTCTAGAGTGACAGAGAGAGTGTCTTTGTATGCTAATGAGGTGACTGGAGGAGAAGGCAATGGCACCCCCACTCCAGTACTCTTGCCTGGAAAATCCCATGGACAGAGGAGCCTGGTGGGCTACAGTCCCTGGGGTCGCTAGGAGTCAGACACAACTGAGCGACTTCCCTTTCACTTTTCACTTTCATGCATTGGAGAAGGAAATGGCAACCCACTCCAGTGTTCTTGCCTGGAGACTCCCAGGGATGGGGGAACCTGGTGGGCTGCCATCTGTGAGGTCACACAGAGTCAGACACGACTGAAGCGACTTAGCAGCAGCAGCAGCAGCTGCAGAGGTGACTGGTGGCTGGATATCCTGGATAGCTTCAGGATGGGAGCTGGTACCCAGAAAGACCAAAGCATGATTATTGGAATTTTCAGCCCCACCCCTTGGCCTCCTTGGAGGCAAGGAGGCTAGAGATTGAGTTAATACCCCATAGCCGATGATTTTATCAACCATACCACCCTCCCTAAGAGCCTCCAGGTTGCTGAACATGTCCACAAATGAGGAGGGTGGTCATCCCAGCTCTACTGGGACAGAAGTTCCTTTATAATAAGTGAAAGTGAAAGTCGCTCTGTCATTTCCAACTCTTTGTGACCCCGTGGACTATATAGTCCATGGAATTTTCCAGGCCAGAATACTGGAATGGGTAGGCCCTGTTCCCTTCTCCAGGGGATCTTCCTGACCCAGGGATCGAACCCAGGTCTCCTGCAATTGCAGGCAGATTCTTAACCAGCTGAACCACAAGGGGAGCCCATTTATTATCATAAATAGTCATAGTAAGTCCATTGTTTTCCCTGATTCTGTGACCTGTCCTAGCAAATGACCAAATCCAAAGAAGAGGTCTTTGTTTCCATGGCCTAGCTCCTGATTTGGCTGGTCACTCAGAAGCATGAAAGACCTGGGACCTGGGACTGGTGTCTGAAGTGGGGTCTGGTAGGACTAAGCCTTTAACTCGTGGAGTCTAGCACTACCAACTCGAATCAGTTCAGTTCAGTCGCTCAGTCGTGTCCGACTCTTTGCGACCCCATGAACTGCAGTATGCCAGGCCTCCCTGTCCATCACCAGCTCCTGGAGTTTACTCAAACTCATAACACTCAGTAGTTAATGTTAGAATTGAACTGAGTTCCTGGACATCCAGTTGGTGTCCGGAGAGCTGGAGAATCGATTGGTGAAAAAAATCTGACACAGTGGGTGTCAGAAGTGTTGTGACTAAAACCAGCTCACACTCATTCATTAATCTTTCTCAGTCATCAATTGTGATGCTCCCTTTTACATAGAAAAAAAAATAATGTAAGTACTTGACCAAGTCTTAGGTCTTCCAGTCACTATTTTCTGTGACACTTCTATAGAATTAACAGGTTTCGTCACTGGATTTATTTCCTTCCCATATGTGTCTGGTTTATTGCACTGTATCATAATTCAGATTTTATCCTTTGTTTATTGAGTGAGATAGGAAGAATGGTGAGAGAGTCTGGGAGTGGATGACAGGGACAAAAACCACCCCATTATTTCTTCCTTCATCCCTAAGCACATACTTAAGTTTTCTAAATTGCTTGACATCTTCCATCCTCAGCCCCTGAGAAGACCATTACCTCCAAGTCACCAAACGAGACTTAAAGGAAGAGATAGAGGAAGGAAATGAGCAAATGTTCTATATTCTTGATTTTACTTTAGAAACCTTTTACTGAAAGGTCTTCTTCCTTCGAATCTCACACTCTTTCCACTATATCCATGTATCAATGATAGTTTTTTTTTATTTTTTAATTCTGTTTTGTTTAATCTTGCTCTGAGGCATGTGGGATCTTTGTTCCCTGACTAGGGATTGAACCCACGTCCCTTGCAGTAAACGTGTGGAGCCTTAGGACCTGGACCACCAGAGAAGTCCCAGTTGCTTTTTTTCTTTTTTTTTTTTAAATTGTAAGTAAAAGAAGTCAAAACTCCCACCCCACCTAAAAAAAAAAAAAAACAAATTCTAAAAGAACAGTAATGCAAGGTTTCTTTTGGAAGGGCAGAAGAAGCCAGGGCAGCTCTGGGACCTCAGCAAGGGGAGTCTATGTGTCCTTGGTCTGCAGTGTGCTTGTCACATGACTCAGGTCTCCCACTTCTGCCAGTTATCTTTGGACATCATACAAATCAATTTGTGTAAAGACGTGGCTGTGCAACAGAAAAATGACTCTCAAAGCATCTGTTCTTTTGGGGGTTATAGATTCTTCCCTGAGGAAGGGACTGTATAGGCCATCCGCAAAGCATCTGTAGTCTTACTGAAGTTTTTAGAAGCTTCATTTTGTTGGGTTGGCCAAAAGTGGTGGGTTTTTTTTCCTATATGGAAAAACTCCAGTGAACTTTTTAACCAACTCAGCAGTTCATCAAAAAGTAGGTGTCAGAGTCTTTTAGACCAGCACTCATTGCAGAAATGTAATAAAGGCTCTCAGAGCATCTTCAGTACCTGAGAGGCGTGGAACATTAACATTAGGTCTAGAAAAGCATTTTTCCTCTGACTTAAGGCTACATAGAGGATCTACATTTGGTGTCATGTTACATTATGCTGCTCTTTATTTAGTTGTTTGCCGCTTCTTCTCCTATCTGACAGAAGGGCAGGTAAGATCTAACAGTGATGACCTCATCATCCTGTCTGATGGTTTATGGATCTCTAAGGAACGTGGCTCAGACGGTAAAGCGTCTGCCTACAATGCGGGGAGCCCCAGGTTCAATCCCTGGGTCGGGAAGATCCTCTGGAAAAGGAAACAGCAACCCATTCCAGTACTCTTGCCTGGAAAATCCCATGGATGGAGGAGCCTGGTAGGCTACAGTCTCTGGAGTCGCAAAGAGTAGGACACGACTGAGCGACTTCACTTTCATTTTCCCTTTCAAGGAACATGTTAGTTGGTTACATGTTAAGTTTTCCCTTCTAAGTATCCAGGAAAATGGAGAAGAAAAACCCAAAGACCTATTTCCTTCTTTGTCCTGTTAAAAATGTTAAATAATGAAATTAGTCCACTAATATGTGTGTGTGTGCGTTTGTATGTATTTCAAGCTTCTACAGTGCTCAGAGTCTTGTGCTTGAATTGTGGAGAATACAAGAAGGTTGAGCTAGTTTCCGAATTCAAATAGCTTACACTTAGTTGACAATATAACACATAAAGTAGTTACCATTGCCCTTCAAGGTTGTAAATAAATCCCAAATGATCAGTATACAGATGGAAAGTGCTTTAGACGTAAAAGAGGAAGGATTCATGGAGAACAACAGTAATGAGAAGTAATATTTATTGAGTGTTTTCTTTCAGGTCCAGCATTGAGCATTTTTTTATGGGTTGTGCCATTCAGCCCCTCAACAGACAGTTGGTATTGTTTTGGAGATGAAGCAACAGGCTCAGAGAGGTTAAACAACTGATTTAAGTTTGCACAGATAGTAGGGGCATGCCCTTCTCAATGTTCATAGTCTTAACTATTTCTGACAATTTTCTAGAGGAAAGGAAATAAAGTTTGTGTCTATTCAAAATACCATAACAGGTTCTTGGTCACCTCACCCACTCCCTCAGAGCTGTGACCCTCTCCTTGGCTTTTCCATTTCTGAATTAGGATATCCCAGGGCTCAGTCTTTGTGCCTCTCTTCTTTTCTCTTCCTAATCTCATGTCTTTAAATACCAACTATGCACTAATATATTCTAAAAAAATTTTTATCTGCCCTGCCAGGCTCTCCTCTCAACCCTAGACTCATATATCCACCTCCCTACTTGACCTCTCTACTTAGATGTCTAATTGGCATCTTCAACTAAATTCATCTGAAACAAAAGTCTTCATTTCTCCCTAGACTTGTTCCTCTCATTGTCTTACTCATCTCAGTAAATGCCAGCCCCATCCTTCCATTGGCTCCAACCAAAAGTCTTCATGCCATACTTGACACCTCTCTATCTTTTGTACCTCATACACACCAGGTCATTGGCAAAGCTTGTGTGCTCTGCCTTCAGACTACATAGAGAATCTAGCTACTTCACACCATCTCTACTGCTTCTGCCCTGATCCAGGCTGACATAATCCCTCATCTGCATCACTTTAATAGACGACTGATGCTCTCATGACTTTTCTTGACTGTTAAACTTCCTTGTCCACATGGCAGTCATTTGCATGATCCTAGTTAAAAAAAAAAAAAAAATAGATCATGGCACTAGTCAGATTCTTAACCATGGTCTTTTTTTTCTTTTAATGACGTGGACCATTTTTTGTTTGTTTGTTTATAGTGTTTACTGAATTTGTTACAATATTGCTTCTTTTCTTAATGGTGTGGGGTGGTGGTGTTGTTGTTTTTGCCATAAAGCATTAGCTCCCCAACCAGGGATTGAATCCACTGGAAGGGCAAATCTTAACCACTGGACTGCCAGGGACGTTCCTACCATGGCCTTTAAAGCCCTGTTAACTTGTCCTACTTGATACATGTCTATCTCATGTCTGTCTGCTTAACTAGAGTGTAAGCTGCATTAACATCTCTGTCTATTCTGTCCATGGTGTCTAGAACAATGCCTCCCAATAGTAGATGCTCAGCAAATACTGTGAATTGATTATCCATTGGGTTCAGACGTTTCTGCAACACTGAACAAATCAGTCATTTTAAGTACAGTTCCATGAATCAAATGTCTTCATACCCTGCAATGACCTGGAAAAGCATGTCTCTTAGAAGGTTTTTGCTGTTTGATCCCAGTGCCGGGACAGGTTCTGGCATTTTCATAGGGAACCCTGAAGCTGGGAGATGTGATCATTTAATACATATTTGTTAACTCTGGTTGGACCAGATGCTATTCTAGGCTTTCAGAGAGGTTCAAAGATGTGCAAGACGTGGGAGCTGGCAAGTGAGTGGCTCCCACAGTGACGCTGCCTCGTGCTAATGTTGTATTGAGAAATCATAATGAGAACACTGGGAAACCCGCCGTCTCTGTTTAGTCATATTCCGTGGTGATGTCACTAAATCTGCACACCAGCACCTTCCGAGATAACACTGCCTAGCTCCCGAGACCCGCATCAATTTCTTTTTGTCATTCTACTGTTAGTTCACAGTTCACTGGATTATTCTTCATACAAATCTATGCCCTTTCAGTTATCTTTAGACTGGCTTTCAGGTCATTTTTGGATTGCCTTGGTTTCTAGTCACTATTCCATTAGTGATTATGAACAAAAAGTAAAAATAGTGATAGCTATGGACTGTAAGTTAATGAAGAACCTAGAGGAGGGTTTTTGTTGTTGTTTATTTATTCATTTGACTGCTCCAGGTCTTAGTTTTGGGATCTTTAGTTGTGGCATGTGAACTCCTAATTTCTGTATGTGAGATATAGTTCCCTGACCAGGAATCAAACCTGGGCTGCTTGCATTAGGGACGTGAAATCTTAGCCACTGGGCCACCAGGGAAGTCCCAAGAGGAGGGATTATTAACATGTTAAAAGGCAAGAGTCATCTACCAACTGATGAATGGATAAATAAATAAAATGTACTATATCCATATAATGGGATATTATTCTGAATAAGGAAGAATGAACCACAGATCCATGCTATAAAATGGATGAACTTTGAAAACATTATGCTAGATGAAAGAAGCCAGTCACAAAGTCGACCTATTGTATGATTCTGTTTATATAAAAAGTCTGGAGCTAACAAATGTATAGAAATAGGAAGTAGATTGGTGGTGGCCTCGGGCTGGAGATAGGGGTGAATTGGGGGAGAAATGGCAAATCACTGCTGATGGCTGTGGGGGTTCTTGTGGGGGTGATGAAATAAATGTTCTAAAGTTGATTTTGGTGATGACTGCACAATTGTGTGAACATACTAGAAATCATTGGATTATAAACTTTAAATGGGTAAATTGTATGGTATGTGAATTATAACTTAACTAAAGGTAGTATGAAGGAAGAAAGGGAATTATTTGAAAAGTTGTGGAACACTGGGTTGAGAAAAGCATTTTCTCCAGGCTTCCGGCTATACAGCAGTTCTCTACCTGTGCCACTTGGCATTTTGCTGACTTTGGTTCAATTCTATGCCACGTCTCAGCACCTCACTCTACCCCAACATAAAATAGCACACATTTTTCTTTTGTATCTCTTAATTCATTCAATTGTTAATTTCATTCATGCTTTCTAATATAATTTTATAGTCAACCACACTAACAATATGGGGTTACCATTTGATAATAAAGCAAAACAAAGCATTATATTGCAAAGAAGACCAGAGGAAGATTTGAAAGTCCTGGATTCTTTGCCCATTACGGACCTAGAAATAGCCATGCTCAAATTACAGAACTCTATACCTCAGTTATTTACTTCCATTATAAGATTGTGTTACCATTATAATGGTCTTCCCTGGTGGATCAGATGGTAAAAAATCCACCTGCATTACAGGAGGCCTAGGTTCAATCCCTGAGTCAGGAAGACCCCCTGGAGAAGGGAATGGCTAGCCACTCACTCCAGTATTCTTGCCTGGAGAATTCCATGGACAGAGGAGCCTGGAGAGCTATAATCCATGGGGTTGCAAAGAGTCAGACACAATTATAATAGCAGGTGTACTGATCAGTCTAAGGCGATCCATTTCAAAGAGAAAATGTTATTTAGATGTCAATTGTGGAGGAGAAAAGACTTTCAAAGAATACAGTGTTGTTGAAAATAATGTCAGGCTTTGTGTGTTAGTTTGTGCATTTGAACCATCACAACTGTATTACCGTATTTCGTTTCTAACTCTTCATCTTAGATGTAGTAGTCAACATATTGATCATCTGGTAGAAGGAGTATAAGGACTTGCCACGTTTTCTGGCCAGCAAGATCTTCAGCCCATTGACCACATAATTAGTAAAAGTACATATTCTCGTGTAACAGACCTGACATAATAGAGTTAGGTGGCTCCCGAGGGAGCGCAGAGCTGCCTCCAACCTGGTAAATAATGAGCACATATCTAACACAACCTGATCTTCCCAGCAGAAGAGTCAGCCTCCTTTATGGTCTGCAGTGTGGTCAATGAATCAGTGCTTGCTGAGGGAACTGCACTTAGCCCAGCTGGAGGAGGATCAAGCTTTTTAAGAGCAATAGAGTATAGACAGGAAAGGAATCTGATGAACTGATTTTCACTGGAAAAGTCTAAGAGATATCTTTACCTAAGATTGCTTAATAATCCTAAAGCTTGAAGCTGCTAATGAGTCCCTGCCCATCCCACTGGGGACACTTAATACAAGTTGCTAAGCACTGAGTAGTCTGAAACAGATGATGCAAAAAGCCATGCTTGGATTTCCTGGAATTGTGGGGGTGATCACTGGTGACATCTCAAATTGCACTAAGGTGATAGAACTTTGGTAGAAAGTTCTATTGGAAGAAAATTGGTGGAAAATATGTAGAAGCTCTTTGCTTTTATCACATTGGCACTGTTTTACATAATTTTTATTTTTTGAGTGGCGACATGCAAGCCATTTTAAATAAATGATTAGGCAAATTCTTCATATAATTTATCCCCTATTACTAGAGCTGGGTTACCCTCTTACTTAAGATTTACAACCAGCTAGTAACTGAAGGGACATCATGACTGAACTGCTCTTCAGCTTCACTAAAGGGCCTTTCCAGCTTGAGATTGTTGGGTAGATGTTCATGGTACACACTGCGGGGGCCTCTGTGGAGTCTGCTTGTCAAATAAACAGAATGTTCATCCTCAGGTTTGTGGTCCCCATAGCTTTCCAAGAATTAACTTACTTAGAAAATAATTAGTAATCAGAAAAGACATTTAAACTCAACTCTCTGAAGCATGGAGGCAGATGTACATTACATAAATTGAATTAACGTTATAAATACCTACTTTAGTTATAGACATAATTAGGTTTTCACGAAAGAAGACATTTATGTAGATTGGGGAGACGTGGGAATGTTTTTAATTGTTGAAGAATCATTTTTATTGGGGTTGGATAGTCAGGGACTGATATTGAACTAAGGGTCCTGTCATCTCCACTTAGAATGATAAGATCTTCATGTTTTAGAAATCTTAATATTTTAGAACTGAAGGAAGCTGACAGCTGATCTCATTCAGCAGCTGACTATCCTAGATTCCCAGCTTCTAGAAGTCTCTGAAGTTGGTGGTAAGCTTCACAAGTTATTTTCAGTATTTTCATGTGTATAGATACACTCATGATATGGCTACAAAATTACTACTAGGTTTATTTATATTCTGACTGGTGTTACATCACCTCGAGATGTAGTACTTACTGTAGGCACTGTAGCAGTGGAAACTAGATCTGCCCTAGCTAGGTATGTGTCCTTAACATCCTGAATAGGTCCTTACATGTGCTCGGAACTTAATAAATACTTGTTGGTCATGTGGTTAGACAAATGGGATGAAACACTGATCAGGAGTTCTGTTGGCAGTTATATAAACTTGGATTAATTTTTTAAAGGAGAAACAGATTAGCGTTTAATAAGTGTAATTTGGTTAGTAAAAATATTTCAAAACAAAATCTCAGTGAGAGTGCATCACTACATTACATTTTGGATGTGTTAACTGGTTCTAGTAGTTCTGAACCAGGGCCTGGAAAAGCTCATTGGCTTGCTCCAAGCTGAGCAGCAGGCTGGGTGTAGCATCAGGATTAAAACCGAGAGCTGTGTGTCTACAGTGTCCCCAACCATGAATTATGTTAGCTAAAACTAATCAGGTTTCTTTGTATGTTTCATCTTTATGAACTGAAAATATTATCTAAGATTTAGAAAGCAAACATCTGTGGCTCTAAATAAAACTTACCTCTGTGGTTGCTTTCTTTTTACTTTTATGTATGATGCATGAAAACTAAATTGAACATTGTTTGTTTCCATGCAGATGAGAGACTATTGAATTCTGTGGTTTAGGGAATTTGGGAAGGGATGGTTACAGCTGCCTGTGAAAATCTGGTGACAGCTGCGGACCCTGGAGAAAGGCTTCTATGCCCAGACCCATGCAGTGTTACACACTGCGTCGGGTGATTCACAGACCCCGGGTTAAGAACCCTGAGTGAGGGGATCAACTGCCTTTTCTCTTGCCCCTCCCATAGTCTTGGATGTTCTCTTTTGAGCTTTCACATTTACTTCTACTCAGATCACAATTAAATAGCCTGTAACAGTTCATCATTTAAAACACCCCCAAAGGGACTTTTCATATTGTCCATAGAAAGTGATTATTTTATTTACTACTAAGGCATTTTCATTAAAAAAAAAAAAATATATATATATATATATATATATATCATTATGTATATAATGGGGAAAAACTGCTATAGAAGAAAATTGTTCACAGGAACAAAAGTGTAAATTACTCTGCTATGATGAAGCCCTAAGTGGAGGTATTGTAGAATATGCATTTTTGCATGGAAATGGAGCTGTAAAGACAGATAGTTTTGCTGCTCTGAAAAAAACAAGTGTGTAAAATGATGTGTTTACAGCTCTTCAGGATTAAGTATCAAATGGGATAGTCAAGTCTGGGTTGTCTGCGTGAGTCTGGAACCTCCTTAGCACAGACAGAGGCCAACAGGGAATTGTCGCGTCTCAGATGGGACAGAACAGTCCTTGCCTTCAGAACCTCTGCAGGACTGGCTCCCAAAAAGCAAAGATAGACATGCCCTTGGCTTTTAGAGGCGTTCCCTCTTACCCCCACATCTTTTCTTCTTTACCTGTAAAAATATGTCAATTAGTGGGAAAAGCACGATGTGTTTAATTGTTAAATGAAGATATTCAGTAAAAGTGAGGCCTCGGAATCCTCAAAGAGGAACTTGATCAGGGAGCCTTGCACCTCTTCTTACCATCCTCACTGATGATTCGAAGAGACTCTGACAGAGGCAACGGTGCTCTGTTGACTCTGACTATATTTATCAGAAGCTCATGTAACTTTTGAACTCTGAGTCTCAGACATATGACCCCAAGAGGACTTCTGGTTTTACGTTGGCTCTCCTAACACCCAAGAAAATATCCCCATGACCTCTGTAGATCTTTTTTTCCTCATAGCCTCTCTTGATATAGTAAGAAATGACTCAAGAATTAGGTTTGAGGAGCTTGAGCTTGTGGAGCCATTTTATCCTCATATATCTTACCCAGAATTTTGCTCAGTGGGTTTTCCCCTAATATCCAGTCTTTGTAATTGACTTTGAATCCTTCATAAAGTCTCCTAGGTGGAAAAATAACTCTTTAGAGATGCTATCTCATATATGGATACATTCAGGTGACTTCAGTACTTAGAGTGGTATTTTCACCTTTGCTCTCCAGATGATCATAGACTGCTTCCCATTTTAAATGGTGAATTGATTCAGAAGGCCAGTGGCAGCTTAGACCCTTCTCACCCCTACTGAAGACCTTGGCACTCCCTGACCTCCCGGGAGCCTGGAAGCAGAGCCTCCCTCTTCTGCCTTGGAATTCTGACTTAGTTTTTAATATTCGTAAAGTCTCCAAATTAAATCACCTTTTTCTTGGTACTGAACTTTAGTCTCTAGGTTATTCCATCTCTTCTCTTAGCACCTGAGCAGCACCGCCTTGAATGTAACTCATTCAAGTTTCAGTTCTTCCAGCCGAGGTGTTCTTTCCACCATTATATTAGTGTCGCTGGCCATGTCCATGCTGTTGATATCAGCCAGAATGTATTACAGCTATCTGCCACTGAGCACCTTCTCTTCTTCAATAGCAGAACTCTCTGGCTCCATTGATCGAGCATCTCCTAGTCTAATCACTTTTAATCCCTCTGTTTTTCTGTGGCAGCTATTCATTGTGAGTGCTTTAAGTGTGCTACATCAAAGAGACTGTGTATTCAAAGAACTTTAAAAAAAAAAGTCAGGTGTTACACAAGCAAGTTCATATATAACTATCATCGAATATAACTATTATCCTCCATAAATAAAGAATGAAGACACCTTGAAAGGGGAGAATGATTGTTCATGGGCCTGCCTTTCCCTTTAGCCACAACCATGAAAAAATATAATCCTCATTAAAGGGCCATAAAGTTGTCTGCTGTAGTGATTCAGCACATTCATGCCTTCTTGCTTTTAGTGCTGTTTTAGCTGCTGTTCCCTGCAGCTGGGATTTTGTTCCTCTTTGTGGCCTTTGGAAATGAATATTCATAATGAGATAGCAGTGAGACTTCAGGTCCCTTTAACGCCCTCAGGGAATTACTCTTAGCTTCTAGGAAAGCTGAGGAAAAGGTCATATTATGCCAGCCTCCCATATTGACTCCTGTAAGGTTGTGGGGGGCCGGCGTATGCAGAGTGTCCAGGAAGTTCATTCTACCAGTAAACTGAGGCCCAGGGTTCCTAATTATAAATTGGACACCCAGATTGGCATGCGGTCTTTGGATACCCAAGCCATATTCCTCCATAACATCATGCTGGCTCCATATTAATTTGCCATTTTCATTCTTGGGGTTCTAACCCACTGAATGCTCACTAACTAATCAGAATTTAACCATGATAGTGAGAGGTTTTTGACACAGCTGCTCCAAGAGGGAAGGGAACTGGGAAAGGGTCTCTGTCAACCATGTGGGCTCTTAGTAGTAAACTCTCACAATATTTGGGGGCATTAATTTCACCCACTACATCGCCTTTTTCCTTCTAAAAATTATCATCATGATTATTAACAACTCTGTGATACCCTTAAGTTGATTCACAGAGAGTTTATGGGATACCTGTTATTAATAAATGGTGGTGGTGATAGTAAATAGAGTCCAGAATATAGAAGATAAATGATGGTTCTTCCTTTAAAATTTCTTTTTCTTAATTATACTACAAGCATCCTATAAAGATTTATAATGATAACTTTGTTAAAATTTTTGTGACATATTTTTATTTACTGTAGTTAGCCAGGCCTCACCCTTAAAAGTTTTAGGTTAAGTTCTACTTAACTTTCTCCATAGGGAGCTTATTTTAATGTGTCATACTCCTTTAATTTCTTAATGAAATCAGGTCAGATGAAAGAACAGTTTTGCTTTCCCAAGGTGATGTCATTCGGATCCCAGACTAAACTGTGTGTGTGTTTTTTTTTTTCCTGGAATGCAGACCAGTGAGATTTCTGGCAGTAAAGGGCTCTAGTGGAAAGAAGACCAAGGGGCCACCCTTCCTAATCAAGCCTGCCCAGGCAGGTTCCTAGGTTGGCTGAAGGGTAAGCTAGATGGCTTTGCCTATTTTAGGCATGGCATCAATGTAACATCAGACTCATGAATTTACTTTGAGTGATCTGTGTCTTTGTTTTTCTTTAGAAGACACCTGCCTTTATATAGATGGACTCCTTCCCCAATTATGTACCCGGGAAGCTAATTATTCAGTCAGAGGGCAATGAGAGACCCGGCCATCTGTCTGCCGATTTAATGGAGTGCCAGCACATCCCAAATAGGAAGTAATTGGATTGACAGACACAAAGCCAGTTATTAGACTGTTACTATCTGATTGGAAAAAGCAGGCGGAGAAGAAGCATACAACTGTAGCAAAACTAATCTGTTGATGTCTGTGGTTCCCGGCACGCATAATCCGCCACACAGAATTCATGTGCTTTGAAACTCCTGACTGGCTTAGGAGTATTTGGAGTTCCTGCCTCAGAATTCATCTCTGTATTCTTATTGCAAATCATTATAAGGCAATCTAATAAAACACAGTTTGCATAAAGATGGGGCCCATTTATAAAACTGTCACTGCAGTCTCTCTATTAATAGAGCCATTTTAAAGATTTATTATGAGCATATGTTACTTCTTACAGGGGGCCAGATTGAGAGCTGCAGGATTGGAACACGCGAGAATGTGTTTCTGGTGATAATTTAAAAAAAAAAAAACAAAACTTTTTTTTTTTTTTTCCAAGTTATTCTGCCCAAGGAATGTCATTAGACCTATGCTCTTTTCTTACATTCAGGTGTGATCGTCAAACAGTAGTCTTAAAGAGACATGAAAGAAAGGTAATAAGATCTAGAATACCATGTTGCATAAACACATTTTTCTCTCACAG
Source organism: Nanger dama (assembly GCA_917880005.1). Taxonomy (NCBI): domain Eukaryota; kingdom Metazoa; phylum Chordata; class Mammalia; order Artiodactyla; family Bovidae; genus Nanger; species Nanger dama. The sequence continues at coordinate 6,755,308 of CAKJTW010000096.1, read as the reverse complement.
GTTCCAGTTTTACTGTCTGGCACCATTGAAGGTCAGAGGACATGGGGGATGGGCTCAGTGTGAGAGTAGGGAAGCAGATAAGCTCTGCAGCTTTATTCTCAGAACAGTGGGCTGGGAGGGCTCTGATGGAGGTGGAGAGATGTGGTATAGCACTTCCCTTAGTCATTGATGGACTCAGGGATAACTGTCACTTCCTAGAGTTTCTAGTCTTCCGTGTTCATGGCTGGAACTAGACCAGAATCCAGCAAGCTTATATTTATTCAGCAAGTGTCTCTAAAGGACCTGCAGCATCTTATGCACTTTTCTAAGCTGTCCACTGAAAACTAATGCATGGCCTAAAAGCTGAGAATTATGTTTCATTTGGTGATAGCTTAGTTCGTAAAGAATCCACCAGGAGACCCCAGTCAGATTCCTGGGTTGGGAAGATCCCCTAGAGAAGGGATAGGCTACCCACTCCAGTATTCTTAGGCTTCCCTGTGGCTTCCCTGGTAAAGAATCCATCTGCAATGTGGGAGACCTGGGTTCGATCCCTGGGTTGGGAAGTTCGCCTGGAGAAGGAAAGGCTATACCCACTCCAGTATTCTGGCCTGGAGAATCCCATGGACTATAGTCCATGGGGTTGCAAAGAGTCAGACACAACTGAGCGACTTTCACTTGCTGAATTTTCCAAGGACTTAAGCCCAGGACAGTCTCTCAGCTCTGAGGGACTGTTCTAAAGAAGTAAGGGAGGAGTCAGGATAGTCAAAATATCAAAAGATTCCTATTAATTAAAGAAAAACAGACATCTCAGGACTTCCTTGATGGCTTAGCAGGTAAAGAATTCACCTGCCTTGCAGGAGACACAGGAGATACGGGTTTGACCCCTGGAGGAAATCCTCTAGAGGAGGAAATGTCAACTTACTCCAGTATTCTTGCCTGGAGAATCCCATGGACATTGGAGTCTGGTGGGTTACAATGCCTGGGGTCACAAAGAGACAGACAGGACTGAATAACTAAACACACAAAGAGAGACATCTCAAGAAGTTTAGTGCCTTTCTATATATGGGAAGATGCAGTAATTTCAACATCAATGAAATTGTTGCTTTGATGAGCACCTGAGCTGTCTGGGGCTAGTATCATATGCTTTCTCATCCTGAGTCTCCTCAGGGTGCATCATTGTGGGTGGCTGGAGTGGGTCACAGCTAAATTGGAGTGTCCTGTTTCCACCCCTGAGTTTCCCTCAGGGCTCACTGTCGGGGCTGCTATAATGTGATGGCCTGATGGCTGCAACATCCTATTATACCTGACACAGCAGGCAATATTTTTTCCATTCACATAGTTCAACATCAGTTCAGTTCAGTCAGTCGCTCAGTTGTGTCCGACTCTTGGCGACCCCATGAATCGCAGCACGCCAGGCCTCCCTGTCCATCACCAACTCCCAGAGTTCACTCAGACTCACGTCCATCGAGTCGGTGATGCCATCCAGCCATCTCATCCTCTGTCGTCCCCTCCTCCTCCTGCCCCAATCCCTCCAACATATACACCTATAAATCAACCCAAGTTCCTGCTCTCCTGGGGCTTACATTGCAGTGAGGCAAATGGAGAATGAACAAATAGATGAGTAGATATATTGTTGTCAGTTGCTAAGTCGTGTCCAACCCTTCATGACCGCGTGGACTGCAGCACCCCAGACTTCTCTGTCCTTAACTATCTTCTGGAGTTTGCTCAAATTCATGTGCATTGAATCGGTGATGCTATCTAACCATCCTATCCTGTGCCACCCCCTTCTCCTTTTGCCTTCATTCTTTTCTAGCATCAGGATCTTTTCCAGTGAGTCAGCTCTTCACATCAGCTGGCTAAAGTACTGGTGCTTCAGCATCAGTCCGTCCATTGAATATTTGGGGTTGATTTCCTTTAGGATTGACTGTCCGTCCTGAATAAATTGATCTCCTTGCAGTCCAAGGGACTCTCAAGAGGCTTCTATGGTATCCAATTATAATAAGTTCTACAAAAGAAAAAGAAGATGGAATTTGGTGGTAGTAGTTTGGAAGTTATTTTAGATGTCAGGCCTTCCTTGAAATTCTTCAGAAGACGTCACATTTGCAGAGACCTGGCTGAAGTGTGACTAGAGGAAAAACAGACCAGAGAGGGGCCCAGCACTGGCTTAGAGTACATTTGAAGTACATTGTCCATAGACACTGGGTGCTGCCAGCCTGCTTTGCATGAATAAGGTCTCCAGCATTTCTTGTCTGCAAGTTAAGAAAGACTGATAATATATATGAAAGGGTGTTGTGAGCTCCATGTGGTATGCAGACATGGATTTGGTTAGGAAGCTCTGGGTGATCTCTAGACAGCTCCATTATTGTAAACTGAAACCTTAAATGTTTCAAAGGAAGTCCTATTTATAGAGACTCAGTGATAGATGAATTTTCATGATACAAATACTTTATCATTTATTTGATAGGCACATTTTCAAATAAATGAACACATTAATTAACTGTTAGTAGCATTTGTTGTTGGAGAAGGCAATGGCACCCCCACCCCAGTGCTCTTGCCTGGAGAATCCCGTGGATGGAGGAGCCTGGTAGGCTGCAGCCCATGGGGTCGCTAAGAGTCGGACATGACTGAGCGACTTCCCCTTCACTTTTCACTTTTCTGCATTGGAGAAGGAAATGGCAACCCACTCCAGTGTTCTTGCTTGGAGAATCCCATGGATGGGGGAGCCTGGTGGGCTGCCGTCTATGGGGTCACACAGAGTCGAACATGATGAAGTGACTTAGCAGCAGAAGCAGCAGCAGCATCTGTTGTTCAGTTGCTCAGTCATGTCCAATTCTTTGCAACCCTGTGGACTGCAGCGTGCCAGCCTTCCCTCTCCTTCACCATCTCTGAGAGCTTGCTAAAATTCATGTCCATTGAGTCAGTGATGCCATCCAACCATCTCATCCTCTAGCACCCACTTCTCTACCTGCCTTCAATCTTTCCCAGCATCAGTTCAGTTCAGTTCACTCACTCAGTCTTGTCCGACTCTTTGTGATCCCATAGACGGCAGCACACCAGGCCTCCCTCTCCATCACCAACTCCCAGAGTTTACCAAAACTCATGTCCATTGAGTCGGTGATGCCATCCAACCATCTCATCCTCTGTGTCCCCTTCTCCTCCTGCCCTCATTCTTTCCCACCTCAGGATCTTTTCCACTGAGTCAGCTCTTCACATTAGGTGGTCAAAGTACTGGAATTTCAGCTTCAACATCAGTCCTTCTAATGAACACCCGGGACTGATCTCCTTTAGGATGGACTGGTTGGATCTCCTTGCAGTCCAAGGGACTCTCAAGAGTCTTCTCCAACACCACAGGTCAAAAGCATCAATTCTTCAGCACTCAGCTTTCTTTATAGTCCAACTCTCACATTCATACATGATTACTGGAAAAACAATAGCCTTGACTAGATGGACCTTTCTTGACAAAGTATGTCTCTGCTTTTTAATATGCTGTCTAGGTTGGTCATAACTTTACTTCCAAGGAGTAAGCATCTTTTAATTTCATGGCTGCAGTCACCATCTGCAGTGATTTTGGAGCCCCCAAAAATAAAGTCAGCCACTGTTTCCACTGTTTCTCCATCTATTTGCCATGAAGTGACAAGACCGGATGCCATGATCTTCATTTTCTGAATGTTGAGCTCTAAGCCAAATTTTTCACTCTCCTCTTTCACTTTCTTCAAGAGGCTCTTTAGTTCTTCTTCACTTTCTGCCACAGGATGGTGTCATCTGCATATCTGACATTATTGATATTTCTCCTGGCAATCTTGATTCCAGCTTGTACTTCATCCAGCCCAGCTTTTCTCATGATGTACTCTGCATATCAGTTAAATAAGCAGGGTGACAATATACAGCCTTGACATACCTCTTTGCCTAAATGGAGCCAGTTTGTTGTTCCATGTCCAGTTCTAACTGTTGCTTCTTAACCTGCATACAAGTTTCTAAAGAGGCAGGTCAGGTGGTCAGATATACCCATCTTTTGAAGAATTTTCCACAATTTATTGTGATCCACACAGTTAAAGGCTTTGGCATAGTCAATAAAGCAGAAATAGATGTTTTTCTGGAACTGTCTTGCTTTTTCCATGATCCAGTGGATGTTGACAATTTGATCTCAGGTTCCTCTGCCTTTTCTAAAGCCAGCTTGAACATCTGGGAAGTTCACAGTTCACATATTGCTGAAACCTGGCTTGGAGAATTTTGACCATTACTTTACTAGCGTGTGAGATGAGTGCAACTGTGTGGTAGTTTGAGCATTCTTTGGCATTGCCATTCTTGGGGACTGGAATGAAAACTGACCTTTTCTAGTCTTGTGGCCACTGCTCAGTTTTCCAAATTTGCTGGCACATTGAGGGCAGCACTTTCACAGCATCATCTTTTAGGATTTGAAATAACTCAACTGGAATTCCATCACCTCCACTAGCTTTATTCGTAGTGATGCTTCCTAAGGCCCACTTGACTTCACATTCCAGCATGTCTGGCTCTAGTTGAGTGATCACACCATCATGATTATCTAGGTCATGAAGATCTTTTTATATAGTTCTGTGTATTCTTGCCACCTCTTTTTAATATCTTCTGCTTCTGTTAGGTCTGCACCATTTCTGTCCTTTATTGAGCCCATCTTTGCATGAAATGTTCCCTTGGTATCTCTAATTTTCTTGAAGAGATCTCTATTCTTTCCCATTCTATTGTTTTCCTCTGTTTCTTTGCATTGATCACTGAGGAAGGATTTCTTATCTCTCTTTGCTATTTTTGGGAACTCTGCATTCAAATGGATATATTTTTCCTTTTCTCACTTGCTTTTCACTTCTCTTCTTTTCACAGCTATTTGTAAAGCCTCCTCAGACAGCCATTTTGCCTTTTTACATTTGTTTTTCTTGAGGATGGTCTTAATCCCTGTCTCCTATACAGTGTCACGAACCTCCGTCCATATTTCATCAAGTGCTCTGTCTATCAGATCGAGTCCCTTAAATCTATTTCTTACTTCCACTGTATAATCATAAGGGATTTAAGTCATACCTAAATGGTCTAGTGGTTTTCCCCAATTTCTTCAATTTAAGGTAGTGTTTTTCTAATAAGTCAGTTCTTCACATCAGGTGACCAAAGTATTGAAGCTTCAGTTTCAGCATCAATCCTTCCAATGAATATTCAGGACTGATTTCTTTTAGGATTGATTGGTTTGATTTCCTTGCAGTTCAAGGGACTTTCAAGAGAATTCTCCAACACCACAGTTGAAAAGCATCAATTCGTCAATGCTCAGCCTTCTTTATGGTCCAGCTACCTTGTAATGAGTGCTACTGTACGTCAGGAGCTTTTCTTTTATATATTATATGGTGAATATAGGGCATTCGTTCAATGCATACATCACTGACAACTTTACATTAACCCTCCAAGGGAGGTATTGTTTCCCTGTTTTGTAGATCAGGGGTCGGGGTCGGGGGGAGGGGGGGCACAGTGAGTCAAGGAAGTCCTCTGGTTAAATACCTGGAGAGGGGAGATTTCAACCCAGATGTGTCTGACCACAAATCTTGTGTATGATGTTGTCCAAAAGGTCATCCCATGGAGTCTTAACATGAGTGGCACATTGTGTTAGGAACCATGAGACATAGAGAAAAAAGCTGCAAGCACAGTCTCTGTACTCAGAGAAATGAAAATATAGCTGGAAAGAGATGATTACATTAGGAATACCCACAGACAGTGAAAGATGAGATATAAACACATAATTGCGTTCCGTGGTCTGTGAAAGCTAGGGAAAAGAGGGAGATGAATGTAGGGAGGCTGGAGACAATAGGCCTGAAGCTGAGCTTTTAAAAGACAGGTGGGATTTAGGTAGGCTGTATCATGGAGTTTCAGTCATATATGAGCCTTAGCAGCTACTCTTGCCTGTAAGGAGAAAATCAGATATCATGATTATCTGTGGAAATCACTTAGCAACTTAGAGATTAACTACCATCTCTTAACATGGTAAATACAATGCAATTAGGTTTTTCTCCAGGGTTTTTCTTTTTCCTTTTTGGTTAAGCTCTAAGATAAGTATTTCCCCTTATGAATGATAGGCATTCTAGTGCATTCAAAATATTTTTTTTTTAAATACCAGGTTACGGAGTCACAGTGGCTAGATGCTGATACCAAAGAAAAGATAGCCAGGACCTGGGTCTGATCAAAAGGCCTGAATCTGTGTCTCCCTGCTTGCATACCCTGAGCCCTATTCTGAGGAAGCAGAACGGCAGTTTAATGCCTGGTAGTATTTACACTGCCCTCTCAGCCCGTGTATGGTTGATTTCATTCATACTGAATATGTTTGTTCTGAAACGTCACAAAAAGTGAATTGTGCTTTGAATGAGTGGAAAGGCATAAGTGAAAAGTCCAGAGCAGGAATAATATGGGGTCCTTATGAGATAATGAGCATCCTGCAGACATGTGGGAGCATAATAATGGGGCCAGGAGGGAGTGTTTTCAGGAGAGCCCTGAAACCCAGAGAGAGAATTTTGGATTAATGTAATGGAAGTTGAAGCCATAGAAGATTTTTGAGTAATGGAATATCACTGTGAAAGAGATCTTCAACGTAGATTAATCAGGTTGGTGGAGCTTAGGGTGGATAGTGAAATGGACTTGGGAAAGACTGGTCCAGAGACAGTTTGTCAGAGTCTGTGAGAAGAGGGATGGACCAGAATGTTAGACCAGTCATAGAGATGGGACTTGTTTGGAGAGAACTTTGTTGCCTTTTTACCTTACTTGATCTCCTTAAGGGGAATGATGTACATTCAAAGGAGGAGGTTAAATACAGGTAAATTACTGAAGCATCTAGCTGTAGCTTTTTGGAATGCATATCCATCTATCCATCCTACATTCTTTCCTCCCTTTCTAAATTTATACTTAAGAGTCAAACACATTTCCCCAGGTAACAGTCCCAGTGTAGCACTATGTTGGAGGCATAAAAATAGGTAATGAATATGAAAGTGACTCACATTCTAAAAGCAAATTTAAAACATCATGGTTATTATTATTTAGTTTTCACCCCTTTTGACTTCTCTTAAACTCATGTTTAGAATAGGTGGGTAGATATATGTACTGCTTTGTACATTTGAAAACAAATACATCCTTCAGCAATCCAGTTTCTTCTTCTTCTGATTCCTTCTGCATTTTTATGACAGTACCTTCTACTAGAAAATTAGTTGATCAAGGAAAAAGACTTTCTTTTCTTCAAGACCTAAAATGATCACTTTGCTTCTCTCTATAATGCTTTGAATGGAAAAGGCACATTCCAAAAATGTTTGCTGTTTTAATAACATCTCTTTTAGTTTCCTCATAAAATAATATTAAAGAATAGTCATATTGTTACATTCCTACAATAAATTTTCAGTCCTCTGATAGGGTTTTCTTTCTTTTGTTTCAGAAATGCAAATAGTTTCGGAACAGTAATCAAAAACAAATTCGTTCAGTTCGAGTTCAACATTTCATGGACATCTCCTGATCATTGCTTTGAGCTTTAGATGTTGACATCCAATTAGAACTACCCACTCCAGTGTAGAGACCTAACAGGACAGGCAGGCATCCTCTATTCTCCAGTAAAAATGCTACCAAATATTGGGTTTTCTATGGAAAAACACGAACCAACTTTTGGTCAACTCAGTATTACTACATAGTCAAGCATGCAGTTTCTCAAGTCAGAAAAAAAATATATAAAAATTTAAAGATTATCTGATCCTTTTCTTCCTTTACAGTGTTGTAACTTGCATACATTACCTTCTGGAATAGAATGGTTCAGCCTTGTAGTCAGTTGATCAAGCTTATCTTTTCTTCGGATGAAAAAAAGAATTGTTATTTGACAACTGGCCAAAAACCATGACCTGCATGGCAGACACCCATTGAATACTTTAATGTAGTCAGGGCAGATGGTGAAGGCATGGTGTGTGTGGCCGGGGTGACTTGAGAGCTTGAAGGTGACTCTCTTTCTCCTTGTTATTGCTTTCTTAACAATGTTATTTATTCCTGTGCTAATTTCCAAGGTGAGCAACGACATGAGAAACATGCACCCCACTCCAGTACTGTTGCCTGGAAAATCCCATGGATGGAGGACCCTGACAGGCTACAGTCCATGGGGTCCTAAAGAGTCGGACACAACTGAGCAACTTCACTTTCACTTTCTTGTTGTGAGATATTATTTGCTAGCATCCCCTCATGCTTATATTCTCTTGTTGTTTGGTTATGTCATATTTGCTGTTTATGAATAATCAATAGGCATACTCTCTCTCCTTAAACCACTGCCTAACCAGCTAATAAGAGGCATGATTTGTCGTAGCAGTAATGTTGTTTGTAATTTCTGAATACTTCCTAAAGGAAGAACTATGAATTAATTAGAGCTTGAACAAATGAAGTTAGATCTAATTGTCATGGGTAGAGAAGTTGTAAGCATAGAATGGTCACAAACAGCGAATGGCCAACTGCAGATGAATATACATTTTCCTCGCATATGCTGAGTGCCTCACAGACCTGAGCTGGCTGGCTTGTTTCAGTGTCATTTTCAGAGACGGCTTCACACACCAGTTTATGCAGGAAGGTTTACACTCAGCTTCTGCTAGTGTAGTGTACTTGGCACGGGGGAGTGCAGTGACAGAGTTGGCCAGCATTCTGCATCAAGGACCCTAGAGTCATGTCGTTGCGTGAGACACAGAAGCACATTACGAAGTGGTCTAGACCGTGAGTCATATTAGCCTGTCTGAGAGCATTCTTAAATTCTCTACTCTCTGATGAATGGCTTGCAAACAGAACAGTGAAGTATGCGTATTTTACACCCCTGATCTGGTTCACTCCTACTATGTGTGTGTGGGGGAAAAAAAAAAAAAGAAATGAGTAAATAAATATGCACATATACATATACCTGGCCTCCTGGCAGCTCAGTCAGTAAGAATCCACCTGCAATGCAGTAGATGTGGGTTTCATCACAGGGTCAGCAAGACCCCATGGAGAAGGAAATGGCAACCCACTCCAGTATTCTTGGCTGGGAAATCCCACGGACAGAGAAGCCTTCCCTGGGGTCTCAAGAGTCAGACACGACTTAGCAACTAAACCAACAGCACCATATGTATATCTATAAAGTAAAGATTATACAAATCAGTATTTACCATTAATATATGTAATCAGTTCAGTTGCTCAGTCATGTCTGACTTTTTGCAACCCCATGGATTGCAGCACACCAGGCCTCCGTCCATCACCAGCTCCCAGAGTTTACTCAGACTCATACCCATTGAGTTGGTGATGCCATCCAACCATCTGATCCCCTTCTCCTCCTGCCGTCAATCTTTCCCAGCATCAAGGTCTTTTCCAATGAGTTAGTACTTCATATCAAGTGGCCGAAGTACTGGAGTTTCAACCTCAACATCAGTCCTTCCAATGAATATTCAGGACTGATTTTCTTTAGGATGAACTGGTTGGATCTCCCTGCAGTCCAAGGGGCTCTCAAGAGTCTTCTCCAACACCACAGTTCAAAAGCACCAGTTCTTTGGCACTCAGCTTTCTTTATAGTCCAACTCTCACATCCATGCATGACGACTGGAAAAACCATAGCTTTGACTAGACAGACCTTTGTCGGCAAAGTAACATCTCTGCTTTTCATATGCTGTCTAGGTTGGTCGTAACTTTTCTTCCGAGGAGCAATTGTCTTTGAATTTCATGGCTGCAATCACCAGCTGCATTGATTTTGGAGCCACAAAAAATAAAGTCTGTCACCGTTTCCACTGTTTCCCCCTCTGTTTGCCGTGAAGTGATGGGAGCAGATGCCATGATCTTCGTTTTCTGAATGTTGAGTTTTAAACCAACTTTTTCACTCTCTTCTTTCACTTTCATCAAGAGGCTTTTGCGTTCCTCTTCACTTTCTGCCAGAAGGGTGGTGTCATCTGCATATCTGAGGTTATTGATATTTCTCCCAGCAGTCTTGATTCCAGCTTGTGCTTCTTCCAGCCCAGCGTTTCTCATGATGTACTCTGCATATCAGTTAAATAAGCAGGGTGACAATATATAACCTTGATGTACTCCTTTTCCTATTTGGAACCAGTCTGTTGTTCCATGTCCAGTTCTGACTGTTGCTTCCTGACCTCCATATAGGTTTCTCAAGAGGCAGGTCAGGTGGTCTGGTATTCCCATCTCTTGAAGAATTTTCCACAGTTATTGTGATCCACACAGTCAAAGGCTTTGGCATAGTCAATAAAGCAGAAATAGATGTTTTTCTGGAGCTCTCTTGCTTTTTCCATGATCCAGCAGATGTTGGCAATTTGATTTCAGGTTCCTCTGCCTTTTCTAAATCCAGCTTGAACATCTGGAAGTTCATGATTCACGTACTGTTGAAGCCTGGCTTGGAGAATTTTGAGCATTACTTCACTACCTTGTGAGATGAGTGCAATTGTGTGGTAGTTTGAGCATTCTTTGGCATTGCCATTCTTGGGGACTGGAATGAAAACTGACCTTTTCTAGTCTTGTGGCCACTGCTAAGTTTTCCAAATTTGGTAGCATATTGAATGTAGCACTTTCACAGCATCATCTTTTAGGATTTGAAATAACTCAACTGGAATTCTATCACCTCCACTAGCTTTATTCGTAGTGATGCTTCCTAAGGCCCACTTGACTTCACATTCCAGGATGTCTGGCTGTAGGTGAGTGATCACACCATCATGATTATCTAGGTCATGAAGATCTTTTTTATATAGTTCTGTGTATTCTTGCCACCTCTTCTTAATATCTTCTGCTTCTGTTAGGTCTGCACCATTTCTGTCCTTTATTGAGCCCATCTTTGCATGAAATGTTCCCTTGGTATCTCTAATTTTCTTGAAGAGATCTCTATTCTTTCCCATTCTATTGTTTTTCTCGATTTCTTTGTGTTGATCACTGAGGAAGGCTTTCTTATCTCTCCTTGCTTTTTTTGGAATTCCTCATTAAAATGAATATATCTTTACTTGTCTCCTTTGTTTTTCCCTTCTCTTCCTTTCACAGCTATTTGTAAGTCCTCCTCATTCAGTGAGTTTGCTTTTTTACATTTGTTTTTCTTGGGGATGGTCTTGATCCCTGTCTCCTGTGCAGTGTCACGAACCTCCGTCCATAGTTCATCAAGCACTCTGTCTATCAGATCTAGTCTCTTAAGTCAATTTCTCACTTTCACTATATGATCGTAAGGGATTTGATTTAGGTCATACCTGAATGGTCTAGTTGTTTTCCTTACTTTCTTCAATTTAAGTCTGAATTTGACAATAAGGAGTTCATGATCTGAGCCACAGTCAGCTCCCCGGTCTTTTTGCTGACGGTATAGAGCTTCTTCATCTTTGGCTGCAAAGAATATAATCAATCTAATTTCAGTATTGACCATCTGGTGATGTCCATGTGTAGAGTCTTCTCTTGTGTTGTTGGAAGAGGATGTTTTCTATGACCAGTGCGTTCTCTTGGAGAAACTCTATTAACCTTTGCCCTGCTTCATTTTGTACCCCAAAGGCCAAATTTGCCTATTACTCCAGGTGTTTCTTGACTTCCTACTTTAGCATTCCAGTCCCCTATAATGAAAAGGACATCTTTTTTGGGTTTTAGTTCTAGAAGGTCTTGTAGGTCTTCATAGAACTGTTCAACTTCAGCTTCTTCAGCGTTACTTGGGGCATAGGCTTGGATTACTATAATATTGAATGGTTTGCCTTGGAAACGAACAGAGATCATTCTGTCATTTTTGAGATTGCATCCAAGTACTGCATTTCAGACTCTCTTGTTGAGTATGATGGCTACTCCATTTCTTCTAAGGGATTCCTGCCCGCAGTAGTAGATATAATGGTCATCTTATTTAAATTCACCCATTCCAGTCCATTTTAGTTCACTGATTCCTAGAATGTCAATGTTCACTCTTGCCATCTCCTCTTTGACCACTTCTGATTTGCCTTGATTCATGGACCTGACATTCCAGGTTCCTATGCAGTATTGCTCTTACAGCACCAGACTTTGCTTCTTGTTTTTGCTTTGGCTCCATCTCTTCTTTCTGGAGTTAATTCTCCATTGATCTCCAGTAGCATATTGGGCACCTACTGACCAGCAGAGTTCACCTTTCAGTGTCCTATCTTTTTGCCTTTTCGTACTGTTCATGGGGTTCTCAAGGCAAAAATACTAAAGTGGCTTGCCATTCCGTTCTCTAGTGGACCACATTTTGTTAGAACTCTCCACCATGACTCATCTGTCTTGGGTAGCCCTACATGGCATGGCTCATAGTTTCATTGAGTTAGACAAGGCTGTGGTCCATGTGATTAGATAGGTTAGTTTTCTGTGATTGTGGTTTTCAGTCTGTCTGCCCATTGATGGCGAAGGATAAGAGGCTTATTGAAGCTTCCTGATGAGAGAGACTGGCTAAGGGTACACTCTGTTATTTTCTGTCCTATTCAGCCCACCCTCCTTCCCCCTACTCTGTCTCTATCAATGCTGATTGCAATCCTTTCATTTTGTTTCATGACTCCTCTTAGGTATAAATAATGGTTTGGATTCAGCATTGCTTCAACCCAGGCTCTTTTAAGAGCAGATTCTTTTTTTTTTTTTTTTTTTTTGCAACCTGGATCCTCAGCAGCATGTCGAGTCCTAACCACTGGACCAATAGGAAATTCCCAAGAGTAGGTTCTGTGTTTTGTATGTTTTGTCCACTTTTCATTCTTATCATCTATTGGAGCATGTTATATAGTAAGCACACTAAATGTTTGCTGAATGAGTGAAGAAATTTTTGATCCTTCTTGACAGATAGTACAGATATATTCCCTATAATCCTGACTGACAGAAATTTTAAAAAATTACATGTCTTATTGTGTCCCCTCTGCTGAGATACATGTAACAGGACTATGATCTAAATATTGGGAAACAATCTATGTAGACCAAGTGGAAGCAAAGCATCTACCACTCTCAACTTCTAATGCATTTTACTTCTTTAATGTTCTCTCTTTATTCGGTATGCTCTTGAGGATTTTTTTTTTCTGAAACTGTGGCTTAAGGAATGAAATCTACCTTCAATTATTTATGGCTTAAATTAATACAAATAAGACTTTCTGGCTTGCTGTGCTGATACTCATTAATAAATATTTTACTGGGCATTAGGAAGATTCAGATTGACTAAATGAGGTTCTTTTTCAATATAAACAAAAGCCCTTGTGTGTGTGTCTGTGTTTTTTTTCTTTTTTTTTTCTTTCCACAACTGTGCCTGCCCGATTCTTCCCGTCTGGCTTTCATTAAGGCAAATGAATGTTAGATGGGTGCAACCTCAAAACGATAAGTCTTTGGGGAACTGGAGTCAGCGGGGGCTCCGCTGTGAAATAATCCCCTCGTTAAACCAAATTTAATCTCATTAGCAGGGTAATTGTGCTGTTAGGAGAAATGGCCAAATAGGTTAAAGAGAAACCCACAAAGTCTAGTTATTCTTTCATTTTTTGTCATTGAAAAATGGAATGCTGAACCGAGAGGCAAAGATGCAGATTTTGTGTTTGGCCTCACTTTGTGATCGAGTCTTAAAAATCCTAGGTCTCTTGCAGCTCCACTGGCCTGCATATGACATTGGTGTTATGTCACAACACTATCTGGAATCCTTTCCTATAGAAGCAAACCAATAGCACAGGTTCCCGTCATGTCTCTCCTTTTTATACACGCATTTTGCCCACTCATTTTTCCAACCAAGTTGTATGTATTTGACTTTGCCAGTGTTTTTAAAACTATCAAAATATCGCAAACTTAGTTGTGAAAAATATGCCTTTCCATCTTTGGAAATGAGCGCATTGGGAAATTTTCTAAAATCATTGAATCTGTGACCATTTATTTTGCTTTCTTCTGAATTTCCATGCATATGGGCTTTGCCATTTTTAGGACAGGATATAGAAGAAAGAATGGTGAATAAATGAAGAGCCAGCTCGAAGTACAAGGCACAGTCTTAAAACTTGATAGCAAGGTGACCTTCAGTAAGTTACATAACTTGTCTGAACTGCAGTTCCTTCATTTGTAAAACGGAAATAATTATCACTATCAAAACACCCTCCAAAGCAGAGTGAGGTTCAAGTATGTGAAAGTCCTTTGCAAGTGCTAACAAGCACTGTGTATGTGAGAGATCATCCTGTAGCCACTGGCCTTATGACCTGGCATCCCTTGCTCCTGGGTCATGGCCTATCTATGGTCAGTAAATGTTGACTTTGATGAATGAACAGATTAGATATTAGGGAGGTTCACTGCCATGTTTCACATTATTGATTTCACCTGAATGATGATTGCTAAGAATTTGTCAAAAATAAACTTGCATACTTTTTTAGAGAGAATACACAACGAATCTCTCCTGTCCAAGAGGAGCTTATTACAGAGCTACTGAAACAAAATATGCACGTGAGGAATGATATTAAAAAATACTTTAAGGTGTTAGTAATTCTGAATGCATATAAGTAACAGTCTGAATACATAAATGATAAATGTAGAACTAAGTGTTGTGACTGTGGCTATGATTTTGTATTGTTAACCTCATATACAGTTGTGTACAGACATCAGTTGTGTACAGTTGGCCCTCCATATGATTGTTGACACAGAAGACTGACTCCACTATGCCGTTGTATTTAAACGATTTGAGCATCTATGGATTTTGGTATCTGTAAGGAGTCCTGGAACCTAGTATTCCCTAATACCAATAATATTAGGTTATTAATATTATATATACTATATATAATAATTTTCAAAATGATAGTATTAGGTTGCTGCTGCTGCTAAGTCGCTTCAGTCGTGTCCAACTCTGTGTGACCCCATAGACGGCAGCCCACCAGGCTCCCCTGTCCCTGGGATTCTCCAGGCAAGAACACTGGAGTGGGTTGCCATTTCCTTCTCCAATGCGTGAAAGTGAAGTTGCTCAGTCATGTCCAAACCTCAGTGACCTCATGGACTGCAGCCTTCTAGGCTCCTCTGTCCATGGGATTTTCCAGGCAAGAGTGCTGGAGTAGGATGCCATTGCCTTCTCTGATATATAGTATTAGGTTATATATATTACATGCATAATATGTATGCATAATTTCTCAGAGGAAATTTACAGCCAGTCTGATGAGTTAGATATTTTTTCAAAAGTTAAATATGAAACAAAGTAGGTTTTTGAAATGAATTTTTCCAGTAAGATGTATTTTATGTTTGTGCAATGGTAAATCATATTTTCATTACATTTTTCCATGCTTTGAAAACAGGAAACATTTCTCAAATGAAATCAGGGCTTACACTGGCTTTTTTAAAAAATAATGTTCAAACTACTTCTATAGGCTTTTTCTGTTTCTTGCATATTCAGTAGCAATAACCAGACCAAGCGTGTAACTCACTGAACGGAGTAACCTGACTGTCAACACTACTGTTGGACAGGTGTTTTATCTGCTCTGTGTTTTAGGTATTTGTCATCAGTATAATCTCAAAGAGTATCAGTTCTACGGGAACTGATAGTATTGTAATCAAAAATCTTCTCTAGAGTCTAGTTTTTTCTTCAGAAACACATATATTCCATCATTTTAATGTTTCTTCAATTGATAAATATTAACCTACAAGTTAATCTGCAGACAAGAGGCTTTCTTTTTTTCTGTATTATTTTTACATTCAAATGTAATATTCTATGCTGTTCTGTATCTCAAGATTTTTGAGGAGAATTTAAAATTCTGATTTACCCTTACAGAGGATATGAAAACCTGAATAAAGGAAATGGTAGGAATGATAAAATGTCTAATTCCTCCAGTAAGTGGACCTATTTATGAAACTTTGAAGAAGAAAATGAGTGAGGCCTCTGGAAGGAAAGGAGGACAATAATAGTAGAATGCCAACTGAGATGGCTTAAAAATATTTAGCTTCGTTCACATTCAATATTAAGTTGATATTACTCCAGCCCTTTTTATCATGTTAAAACCCTAAGAGAATGATATGACTCTCAGTGGCCAAAAGCAAGGCTCTCGAAAGCACATAATCTCTTCTAACTAGTAAAGAACTCTGTAGGAGGTAAATTTGAGGAGAACTTTGAACCATTATAGAAAATAACTTTGTGAATATTTGTAAGATAATTATAGATACTGGTCTGGAAAAGTATGGAGATAGGAGCAGAGCTTGGAACCCGCAGTGTTTATGTGAAGACGAGCATGGCCTAATTGAAACAATCAAATATGTGAGTAAAGGAGATAAAAGCAAAAAGTTTAGGCAAGCAATGTTTGTGACTCTCATATATCAGAATCATCGGCTAAGGGATCACTCACTGTTTTCCAGGTACTTGTTGTTGGAGCACTTTGCATTCAGGTTGGCAGTTAATCAAGTGATGATAAACCTAAGAGCAGGATATGAAATAATAATAAGCTAAGTTCAGAAACAAGGTTAGCTGCCAAATAGGCTCATTAGAGATAATTCAAACTGAGTTTTCCAAAGCATTCATTTATTAAATATAATCAAATCCATCCTTATTGAAGAACAGTGAGGGAGAGAACCAAGTGGCCAGTCCATCTCTTCCAGCAAATATATATTGTAATTTTATCCCAGCAGGCTCACAGTTCATGTTTTGACACATATATACACCAAGCTCTGACTTCTGTCACTAATGCCAAAGTAGTATTCAGTTTAGGCCAGAGTCAGTAAATTTCACATTACCACAAATGTGCTCAGGATTTGATTTGTTACTGGTTTGCCTAAAAGGCCTCATATGGATAGATTTCACATAATGCATGCATTATTTAACTTCACAGACTTTTCTTTTTCTTTCACTATCTCTGTTCTTTTTTTCACCTTGTTTAGCCAACCATATTTATACCTTAAAACATAGCCTTAGAGTAGCCTATGCATTGTAACCCTTCAAAAAAGCACTGGCCTTTTAGACAAGCCTAACCAACTTGTGATAGACACATAATATTATCATTTCTTAAAACATCTATTGACAGTGTCCACTGTACTTGACATAGCGTTAAGTGCTTTGAGTGTGACTGGAAATGTACAAAGCACAGTTGCTGCTCTGAAGGAGCTCAATTCTGATAGGAGGAAAAAGCACCTAGGGAGAAGAATGACTAATGCTATCTGATGAAGTAAAATAATTCAAATTAATAAACTGGCTTAAAGAGATCAGGGAAAACCATGAGTGAGTGAGCTTTGAATGAGTCCTTGAAGAGAGGTTATAGTGAAAATGACGGTTTTTCAAATATCCACTCTAGCTTACTTGTCACAATATAGAACATGCCTGGATGAGCTAGAAAAAGACCCCATGGACATCATGAAAAAACAAAGTTTTTTTTTTTTTAATATAGAGAATACATTAAAAAAAAAAAAAGTGTCCAACTCTTTGCGACCCCATAGACGGACTGTAGCCTACCAGGCTTCTCCGTCTATGGGATTTTCCAGGCAAGAATACTGGAGTGGGTTGCCATTTCCTTCTCCAGGAGATCTTCCCAACCCAGGGATTGAACCCCGGTCTCCCGCATTGTAGGCAGATGCACAAGACATCCGCTATCCTCAAGATGTTTACAAAGTAGGAGGGAATACAGGCCCCTCAACAGGAATATTCTTTGGACCTAGGGTGCTATGGGCGGGGGGGCCACAAAGTGAGATTTTCAACTGGACTCAAGGGACAGGTCTCCTGGAGAAAGTATTTCTAAGCTAGAGGCTGTTGGGCAAATGACATCTGAAGTAAGAGGTATGGGCAGAGTGTTTAGGCAAATAGACCACCATGGGCAAGACCTGGAAGTAGGAAAGAAAGCAGGGCTGGTTCATGAAAAATGCAAGCAGTTATATTCTGTGCTTTAGTGAAATTAATATAGCAGCTGTATGTTAGATAGTAATGCATTGAAGGAAGAAGAGATGAAAGATGGAAAAACCGGTTAGGCGATTGTTGTGGGGAAGCCTGGGAAATAAATTACCTGTATTAAGTTCCACCTATTCATCTATGTCATCTAATTTAATGAAAGGCTAAAGGATGCTGCCAGGTGTTATAAATGGAGATGCAGGGAAGTTTTCCCAGGGTGTGGCATGGAACTGTGGAGGTGGTACCCATTCATATCGTGTGCTCTGATCATGGCAGTCCCTGGGCAGGGCAATTTCACTGTGAATGCTTTAGCCCCTAGAAAAGTCCATGGCCTCAGGGAGATACTCCATAGATACTACTTAAATAAATGAAGGAATAAACAAGTGAATCAAGAGACAATATAAAGAAAATGTCTCTAAGTCTGAAAGTGTCTTGCATGAGTAACAATGCTGAAAATAGAAGGAAGTGAAAGATAAGTAAGTTTGAGACTGGATGACTGAAAGGGGATGGTGCAAAAATAGAGAACACAGAAGGAGAGGCACTAGAGGGTGGCTCTGAGATTCCATTTTGGACATGGTTTGAGTTATCTATAAGATACCCAGAGAAAGTATCTAACAGGTGATGTAAAATGCAGCTTAGGAGCTTGGGGGAAAAAAGTAAGGCCTAGAAATCAGATTTACTATATTTCAAGAGAAATAATTTATTATTTTCCAATATTTGTATTTAGCAATATTACGGTCCTCCAATCCACATAAGGTTCAATTACATTGACACACGTGCTAGGGTTCTCAAAATGAAATCTGTTGACTGTGTTCCCCTCACCAGCCCTTCTCAAGAGATCTAACCTCAGGAAGGCATAAATGAAGCGAAGCGTGGCAGTTGCTTAAAGCACTGCTCACGTGTCATTAGCACAATAGAACTCTCAGCTATTAATGTTACTGTTATTTTTCATTTGCTCAGTTTCACCGTTTGTAAAATACAGATATTAATAGAGCAGATTTCAGGGAGTTATTGTGAAAACTGCAGAAAATAAATAACCCATGTAAAGCTCTTTAGTTAGAACATAGTAAGAACGTCCCAGGTGGAGCCAGTGATAAAGAACCTGCCTGTCAATGCAGGAGACAAAGGAGATGCAGGTTCAGTCCCTGGGTCGGGAAGATCCCCTGGAGGAGGGCATGGCAACCCACTCTAGTATTCTTGCCCGGAGAATCCCATGGACAGAAGAACAACTCAGTAGATGTAAGCAGTTATTAGCACTGCTCCTCACATAGCAATGGTAGATTTGCCAGATTACCCTGGAAAACTTAAACTATATTTAATATATCACACATGAGTTTCCAGCTGATATGATAGACATTTTATAAGTTGAGATTCTTTTCTTGAAAATTTTTCTGACATCCTTATCTTCTATTAAAAAGATACAAAGAAGAGGTGATTTTACTATAAATAAGATAAATGAAAAGGATAAAAACAATTCCAGGCCTGTTGGAAGAAGCAGGATTATCATTTCATCTGAGTTTTATATCAGTAGTCCTTATTTACATTTTTTTTTTTTTTTGGTTAAAAAAAGGACCACTTGATATTAAGAGTTAGCATTGGAGTTATTTCAGTTTCCAAATTACATGCTTAAAAATTTAAACAGCTGTCATTATAAAGAGGCTTATTTCATTTTACCTAAAGTGCTTCTCATTCTGGAGGGAACACTTAAGTATAGTCACAAATCACTTGCTATCACAAGTGTAAGATTTTTTTAAAGTTAAATTTGTTTA
The DNA here is from genome assembly GCA_917880005.1 of Nanger dama. Lineage (NCBI taxonomy): Eukaryota > Metazoa > Chordata > Mammalia > Artiodactyla > Bovidae > Nanger > Nanger dama. The sequence continues at coordinate 6,735,760 of CAKJTW010000096.1, read as the reverse complement.
CAAGCCTGCAGAGCTCAAATTTGGTAGATAATTTTCTTTTCTACTTTTACTTAATGATTTCTGCCTCTTTTCTCCTCTAGTCCTAGACATGAATTTCATTCATTACAAAAAGAGCACCCAAATCCCTTTTTATTTCATTAGTTCAGTAAATTGTCTCCTAGGGGTTTGGACTGAGGACATGATTGGGCTATGCAATGATGAGCTTGTTTTGCACTTTTAGCCAGAAAATCTTTCTATACAGAAGTCACAGAAAGTAGTTACACTCAGCGTGAACAATTACAGGCTGTTGGGGGAGCCTCCTCCTGATGTGCTGGTGACTTACTCCTATGAATTAAGACACAAATGTGTTCCAAAGTGCATTAACCTTTATGGATTTTCTCTTCGGTTTCATGTTCTCCTGATTTATGGTCTTAAATATGCCTGTTGCTGCTGTTTCTGAACGAGTTCTTTGTAAATCATTTCTAAATGATCTTTTCGAGTCAGATAATCCAAGTCAGTTGAATATATCCCCAGTCAATTCCCCTGAGGCTTCTTTCCTCCCTTGCCCACGTTATTTTCGGTTTGCTCCATGCCTTAAATGTCATGTGTGCATGTGTGCTGAGTCGCTCCAGTCATGTCTGACTCTTAGCAACCCCATGGACTGTAGCCCACCACGCTTCTCTGTCCATGGGATTTCTGAGGCAGGAGTACTGGAGTGGGTTGCCATTCCCTTCTCCAGGGAATCTTCCTGACCCAGGCATCAAACCTGCGTCTGCTGCCTTGCAGGTGGATTCTGTGCCCACTGAGTCACTTGGTGCCAGTCAAGCGTGGCAGGGATTTTGAGTGTGTTCTGTGTATTCATAAAAGCCCACTGTTCCCCTAGAGTGATGTGCAGGAAGTGTCATGAGCACGTAGTTCCCTGTTATTAGTGACTGGTATCCTTTCACGTGGGCCCATGTTTCTCCAGAAGAGTCTGCACTGAGCAATCAGTGTTCCTTCTGGATAGAAGATTGTCTTGGATTTGAGGGAAAATGTGAGTTTTTTGGTCTCCTCGGAACTAATGTGTCATTCTGGCTATAGGGTGGCTGTCACTGCTATTGGTTTGCATTCTTTCCATAAAATGAAAACACAAAATCAGTTTCAAGAAAATTCAAATTTAGAATTCTGGCTTTTAAAGCACAAAATTGTGTATTCATGTCTCTGTCATAAACAGTGCATCACTGCTTATTGCTAATTAAGTTTTAATGTAGATATTTATGAATACCTGTGTCCTGTGACATTATTAAATGTACATACATTAAACGTGATGTGGGCTTCCCTGGTGGCTCAGAGGATAAAGTGTCTGCCTGCAATGCAGGAGACCCGGGTTTGATCCCTGGGTTGGGAAGATCCCCTGGAGAAGGAAATGGCAACCCACTCCAAGATTCTTGCCTGGAGAATCCCATGGACAGAGGAGCCTGGTGGGCTACAGTCCACGGGGTCGCAAAGAGTCAGACACGACTGAGCGACTTCACTTTCACTTTCTAAACGTGATGGTGAGGATGGTGACATGGGGATTTACCTTTGAATATGCTTGATGACATAAGCAGATCTTCTGCAGGCCTGTAAATGTCTCAACTTTTCACGTAGAAAGCTTGAACTTAAGGAAGGGAAAGGGATGGTTCAGATTTTTAAAAATGTCTTTAAAGCCATTATGCAATAGAAGAGAGAGCTGCTTGATGGAGGTAAGCATGTTACATCTCTGCAGAGTTACAAGACTGGATTAGAAGTTACTTTAGCAGAAATGATATGTTGCAAGATCCTGCAGATCTTGCTGGTTCTAATATAAAAGATCAGGAGGAAGATCCCAAGCTTTTCAGATAAATATTGTGTGCACATAATGTAGCCCAAACTACCAACACATGTGTGTGAATATGACAAATTCAGGAATAATAAAAGTGAAAATAATTAAAATATTTTATGTTGCATGATATACATTATATACAGATGTATGCGTTAAAAACAGAATTAGCCATAAACAGTGACATATTGTTTATGAGAGAGCCGTGAATGAATTCCTTGTATTCCAAAAGCCAAAAGTCTTAATTTGAGTTTTCTGAAGTGTATACTTTTGATTTATATTTTAGTTGTCTGGAAAGATGTTATTTCCCCATGACTGGATTCAGGTTATGCGCTTTTTGGCAAAAATATGCATTTCTGGTAAGAGGTGCTGCTGTGTTCTTCTCTGTACCATGTCAGATGGTACATGGTGTCAGTTTGTCCCGTAACTACTGTCAGCTGTAGAATCTTTTAAATTACTAGACTGTGAATATAAGGAGTACTTATTTACTCTGAGCAACTATTTTTATTCAGCTGAGTATTGCTCTCATTGCAACTTCTTGAACACAGAGGATCCAAATTGTATTTTAGGATATTTCCAGCTGGTAGCAGCCATAATTGTTGACTGAGATGAAATGGAGCCTTACAATATGATGGAATTTCTGATGAGGAGTCTGGGTTAAACAAGGGGCTTGGGAAACTTGAGTGAAATTTTAATTAGTGTAATTTTCCTGGATAGAAATCAAAGCAGAATAAAAATTTTGAAAATACTAGGTTAAGTGTGGGTACTGTGTGCTCATGTATGTGTTCCAAAGTATATATGCTTGCTATAAGAAAGAGTAAATTTAAAATATAGGGGAACTTGCTATAAAGCCAAGGGAGCTCAGCTCAGTGCTCTGTGATGACCTAGAGGGGTGGGATGGGAGGGAGGGTCAAGGGGCAGGGGATACATGCATACATATAACTGAGTCACTTCCTTGTACCACAGAAACTAACACAACATTGTAAAGCAAGTATATTCCAATTAAAAAGAAAATACAGGTATTACGTATTTACAGATTTTTGAAGATCCCCTTTGATGGTAATTTGAAAATAAAACCTTTGGTAAAATAGTTACAAATGGCAACATTCGAATTTAGGAAGTAACATCCATGCTTTAGACATTCAAAGACAATAAGGATAGATTGCCTACACTCTTTGTTATCTGGTTTATCCTGCTCTACAGCTTGAAGATTAGGAGGCTGATCTGAATAACGTTCTTCAAAAATCCCATAATTAGATACTCTGCATCTTGCACTGTGTAGATCCTTCTCTTTGATTCTCATTGTCTCTCCTTCCATACACACAGCTGTACCTGTGCTTTGTGTTTGCCTTCTCATCATTTACAAGAAGAGGAAATCCCCAGTGTGAAAGCACTTCATGAGATTAGATAATACCCTTTTGACAGAGTTCCATCTGTGTTCCATCTTAACTTTGAAGTGTTTTCTTTCCTAATGAGATTCCTTTCACTGTTACAAATTCAATGTTTTCTTACTTCCAAAGAGCTGATTAGGAGCATTGTTGGAAAAACTGGGGTTTTTGATGCTTCTCTTCAACACCCTTGACTCTCTCTTCTGTCTTTCATTCAACAGATGATCTTTCAAGGTACTTAATAGGTGAAAGGAGCCATGCAGCATTCTGTGGGAATCTGGGGGAAATAAAATATAGGCTCACCCGTAAAGATGATGAGGAAGTACTTCTAGTACTTCAACTCATGGAAAGAATTCCACAGAAGCAAAATGAAGATGTTCACTGTAGGATTATCTGTAGTAAAGCCAGGAAGCAGCATTGATGTTCCCTCTTAGATGTTTGGGCTTCCCTGGTGGCTCAGACGATAAAGAATCTGCCTGCAGTGCAGGAGACCCAGGTTCAATCCCTGGGTCCGGAAGATCCCCAGAGAAGGGAATGGCAGCTCACTCCAGTATTCTTGTCTGGAGAATTCTGTGGACAGAGGCTACAGTCCATGGGATCGCCAAGAGTCACACATGACTGAGTGACTAACACTTTCACTTTTCACTTTCACAGTAGATGTTTAGGTTAATAATGTGTTCATTAGATGACGGGACTTCCTGATAGCTCAGTTGGTAAAGAATCTGCCTGCAAGGCAGGAGATCCCAGATCGATTCCTGGGTCAGGAAGATCCCCTGGAGAAGGAATAGGCTACCCACTCCAGGATTCTTGGGCTTCCCTTGTGGGTCAGCTGGTAAAGAATCCGCCTGCAGTGTGGGAGACCTGAGTTTGATCCCTCGGGTTGGGAAGATCCCCTGGAGAAGGAAAAGGCTAACTACTCCAGTATTTTGGCCTGGACAGTTCCACGGACGGTATAGTCCATGGGGTTGCAAAGAGTTGTACGTGTCTGAGTGACTTTCACTTTTATTAGATGATGAAGTGAGCCTTAGGCTTACAAGTACTAACCTCTGTGAAATGGCCAGTATGAAGTAGTGTGAGCAACCTTATTGCATGAAGCAAAAAATGAGTGAGAATGTGGGCATGGAGTAGAGAATACTCTTTCAATCCAAGGCATCTGTGGTTGAGATATAGGATTATTTTCTTTATTTCTCTCTTTTTCTTATAATCTTAATCGTTTGGAGAAGGGCACTATTTATCGGAGAGATCACATTCTGGAACTAAGGGTAAATTAAAGGACCTATTAATTATTTTATTCAATACTTGATTCAGCAAATATTTCCTGATACCTACTGTGTGCCAGCAGTAGATTAGTCCTAGGCCCTGAAGATACAGCAGTGAGAAATTTACACTTGACCCCTGGCCACATGGAGTTTTGGTCATTCCTACATAGGTGCATTGCTGAAATAGTCCAAGTAATAATCTAATGGCCTAAATTGCCAATTATGGATAATTGCCTGGGAAAGTAAAGGATAGAGTGAAAAAAATGATAAAATATGTCACACTTTGCTCTAAATCTCCAACCTCATCAGGATTTATGCACTGATAGTAATTATACAAATAGCAGCAGCCACCACCTACTTAGCAGTTAACTATATGTCAGCCTCTGTGATGAGCACTTGCATTTTATTTCCTTAGTTAATCATCAGAATAAATCCTGTATGTTACATCCATTTACAGAACACACAAATAGGATGAAGAGAAGCTAAGTAACCTGCCCAAGACAGTTCATTCAAGATTCAGACTCAGGAATCCCTACTTGCCGTGTTCCACCCTTGGCCATTCCACTTCCCTAAACCTTTCCTCTCTGCACAGACTATGAGTTCAGTTCACCTCTTGGATGCCTAGGGACGATCTTCCTCTGTGTCCTTCCTGCCTAAGAAAGGGTGTTTTGCCCATTTAATGTGATTGCTTCTCATTCTTGACCAGAGTGGAGAAGAGGCTGGTGAGACAGCCCTCATTTTTCTCTTTCATTCTCCCATCATGTCTCATGCCTTCTGCACAGTGGGACCCTCCCAGCTCCAAAAGCAGATTTGGAAACATGTTGAATGGGTCCCCTTGAGTCAGAGATGACACCATCAACCTGACTATGTCATTTTAGACAGATGTGTGTGCTTTAGGGAATAAATGATTTGTATTCAAAAAAATCATTTGGCTGAAGGTGATGGAAGCTGCTCCTTCCCTGCTGCTCAGAGTGGTTTCATATTCAAGGGGCACCAAAGGCAAAGAGGGGACTAGAAAAAAAGAAAAAGGGGCTAATTTAGTGCCTTCTGTTACTTTGTTTAGGAGCAGGTTAACTACTAAAAATCTCCTCCAAATAACTGGTTGATTTTGAAAATGCAAGAAGTACTTCTGCTCAGAAAACTCTTCTTCTAAGATTCATGGGAAGGAATAAATAGGGATTCTGATGACAGATGTATTTATTTGTTATCAGATTAGTAACACTGGTTGCTTTTTAACTATCTGCTCTTTATTTCATTTCTGCCCCTCTCCACCCTCTACTCATTCTCTTCTTAAAAATTTATTGTATCTTGTTCTGGGTCAGGCTTTAAATATCTATATATATATATATTAATTTATTTTTATTTGGCTGCACCAGGTCTTAGTTGCAACATGAAGGATCTTTAGTTGAGGCATATGGAATCTAGTTCCCTGCTCAGGGATTGAACCCAGGTCCCCTGCATTGGGAGCCCAGAGTCCTAGCCACTGGACCACCAGGGAAGTCCCTTGGGTCAGGCTTTTACTTCCCTTTAGTTGTTGTCAGCATCAGTTAAGAAACCTCATTGCTGTTTGTCATGGCTTCTCTGTGTCCACTTTCCTGGGTGACTTTTCCACTGTAATAATCTTCTGGGTTCTCTTTCCTACCCCAACTCCCCCTCCAAGGGCCTGGAGGTTAATGGAACATTTAACTGGTGATATGAAAGAGTAACCATGGTGTACTTGTTTATTAAGTAAAGGAAATTCTTTATTAGGTTATACAGCTGAACTTACAGAACATTTATACCCCAAACTTTAAATGTGATCTAATTAGAAAGCAATTTATGAAACAGAGTCTTTTAATTTTATTTGACTTGATAATATATTCACAGTTTTTAAAAAAATCAAATGATTATGAAAATTATAATTGAAAAGTGTATTCTCACTCCTTTGCCAGATTCCCCCCGCCCACCACCATCCCTGCTTTCTATAAATACTCACATTTACTAATTTTCTTATGAATCCTCCCAGGATGTCTTTACAATAAAACAAATAAATGTATAATTCTTATACAAAGGTTCATATTGGTATGCACCTTGCTTTTCTCAATAAACAATATAAGTCTTAGAGATCTTTGCATGTAAGGTCATCAGAAGCTTCCATGTTTGGGAGCTGGGTTGCTGCCCAGTATCGCAGCGTGTAGATTCACCATGTCTAACTGATGGATTTTTTTGTGTTATTTCTAATCTTCTGCTATAAAAAACAATGCTGCACGGATCTCTGTACCCTGTGCATAGATCATCTCATCCATATTCAGATAATAGCTGTTGGAAGAATTTCCCAGAAGTGAGATTTCTGGGTCAAAAGGAAATACATTTGTAATTTTGAATGATAGTGCCAATTTGTCCTTCATCAGGGTTGTAACATTTTTCACTCCCATCAATAATATATGAGAATGTCTCTCTGCCCACACTTAAACCAACAGTGTGTTTTCAAACTTTTCGAATCTGGCTGATGCGTGGGTATAAAAAATGGTATCTTGGTATAGTTTACCTTTCATTTTTCTCATTAAGAATGAAGTTAAAACTTTTTCTTATGTTTAATGTTCACTTACTGTAAAATGTCTTTTCATATCTTTGATCATTTTTCTACTACATTCTTTGGTTTTTCACTGCCTGTTGTCTGTGACATAAGTTGCAAATAGATCTTCCTGGTTAATCATTAATTTTTGTGTATTTCATTAGATTCTGTTTAATTTTATTTAACTTCTCTTCTTTCAGGAAAAATTTAAAGTGTTAAGGCCTTTCTTGCTTTACAGAACATTGTAGAACTGTAAAACTCACCAGGCAAAGCAGTATTGTTAATCAGTAGGGGAAAATAACAACAGTTTCATGACCTGAAATTTTTGGTGTGGAAACGTTAAAAATTCTTACTGTCAGTTACAAATATATACAGAAATGAAAAATAAAACTAATATGTATTAGTGCCCTGTAACATTAGAAACATTAAGAATCAGAGTTTTGTTTCTTTGTTAAAATCTTACCAAGAGTGGGGTTCCCTGGAGGCCCCGTGGTTGAGACTCCCACACTTCCGCTACAAGGAGCACTTCTTCAATCCCTTAGATCTGGGAACCAAGAGATCCCATACGTCACATGACATGGCCACGAAAACAAGTCTTACCAAGGCCAGTTTGAACAGCGCTTGCCACCGTCTTCTTGTTGGGTCACTTACAATACATAGCAAAGATCTTTTTTCTCTGCCTTGGTGAAATGTCATACTTCCCTCTCAGTTTGGGTCAGCTGCCCGTATTTTATTCTTTGCTTTTCAATGTCATGAAACATCTCCAAGAGTTCCTCTATGGTAGCGTGTTTTGGTCAACATCACTTCCTCTGGGATGACTTTCTCTCTTTCATCACAACTGTTTTTCTCTTTGAAGGTCAGTTGGTTCACTCTCCCTCTGGCTGCAGGTTCCTGTCACATGTTCCCAGGGTCTGTTATTTCTTCTGTAAATCCACTAATGTTCAAATCAGAGTTTGCTCCCAGTATTACTTTTAGGTTTTTTTTCTTTTCTTTTTTTCTGTACTTTTAGCTCTCTTGGCCAGTCTCTTTTTCAGTTATCCATTTCTGTTAACTGTCGCAGGGGTTAATCACTGAGAGACAAGGAGACAACAGCTACCCATGTTGCTGTCTATGGACTGAGTAACAGATGTGAAGTGACCATTCACTGATTGGACTTTGAAAGAACTGATATGACTGATCATTGATTGTGATGAACGTCAATTATTTACATAGAAATTTCTGGATTGAAGCACTGGAGTTTCTGTTTCATGCCACTACTCACAGTTAATATACTGTGGTAACTGAAATTCAAATCCTGTTGACCTGGTGTGATTCATTACACTGTAGTAACTTAGATTTGTGCATATCAGAACCGTGGAGGCAGGAGCTGCCATCATGGAAAAATACAAAGAATAACGTAACAAGTCTCTGTGTACTCATTTGTGAGGCTTGACGGTTAGCCTTCTGCTATAAATGCTTTAAGTGTTTTTTATAAAGGAAATTGATCATTACAAATAAAGTTAAACTTCTCCTTTGTCCCCAGCCCCCTCCTGTTTCCTTTAATAACCTCTCAACCCACATTAGCATCATAAATTCAAAGACTATCCTTATTGGAAAAGACTCTGATGCTGGGAAAGGCTGAAGGCAAAAGGAGAAGGGGGTGTCAGAGGGTGAGACGGTTAGATAGCATCGCCAACTCAAGAGACATGAATCTGATCAACCTCAGAGAGATAGTAGAGAAGAGAGGAGCCTGGCATTCTGCAGTCCTTAGGGTCATAAAGAGTCAGACATGACTTAGAGACTGAATAACAGTATCCTTTATTTTCTCTTTTCGAAAGTTCTGTCTACACATATATAGAGTTTAAGAAATATGCAGAATGGGGTTTGCTCTTGACTTTGCATCGTAATTTGTTTTTTGTTTATCACACTCTCTTTTGCTTCTTATATTTTTATTTCCTTCTTGAATTAATAAATATTTTTGTCTCTCCTTTCTCCCCACTAGTTTGAAATTTTTGTTTCTGTTTAATCCTATTTCTATTGAATAAGTGAAATAATTTGTGTTTAAAAAGCAGACTCATATATAAGTGGATATTAAAGAGGCCTGCCCTTGTTTAGAGTTCTGGTAATTTCCCCCAGATCTCTCCATGGCAGCAAGCAGAGCTACCCATGTTTGGTCATATTTCTGTAACTATCTTTCTGATACATTTGACAGTGGTTGTTCTCTGTTTGTCTTCCAGATTTATTCAAGAGATAGAGCACGCCCTGGGACTTGGTCCTGCCAAACAGTGTCCTCTTCGAGAGTTTCTCACCCTGTACATCAAAAACATCTTCCTCAATCAGGTCTTGGCTGAGATCAACAAGGAGATCGAAGGAGTCACGAAAAACATCTGACGCGCTGAAGATCCTGGCTAATGCAGACACCATGAGAGTGCTGGGCGCAGCGGCCTCTCCTCCAGGTAATCACATTCTTTAAACTTACTCTTTCTATCCGCAGTTTTCACTGACTTGGCAAGAGTTACAAATTGAAAAGAGAAGAAGAATTACCATCTGTTTCCATGTTCATCTGGGACAAAATAAGAGGAAATAAATTAAGTGGGCACTAGGGAAATTAAGGACTAATGTAGAGATAATGGAAAGTCCTGAAGATCTTTAAGAAAAAAAATGGTTAGTTTTGAGTATGGGAGATGGTGAGCCTCATTAACATGCAGGCAACTCCTCATTATTGGCCTGATATTTGTCCTTGAATAGAATTCTCTTTCCAGTGGTGAGTGCATGCTGAAGTAGAAGGATTTACAGGGAGGAAGTGACTCTGCCTAACCTCAGTGACCAACAGTAAACCTTCAGTTCCATTTGAATGCTGATTTGGCTAGCTCACAGTGAATCTGAACCCACCTTGCAAACTGGCTTTTGGAGGTCAGATCATTTGTTAATTCAAATGACGATCATCTTAATATGAAAATGTTACTTTCCCTATTTTAAGCAGTGGTTTCTGGGCAACAGAGGTAAAACAAGTTGTTAGATATTCAGATTAATAGACGAGGTATTTATTTTACATGCTTTAAGCCAGTGACTTGGAGGTAAATATAAAACCAAAAGCAAATGTGTATTAATATGAATTTCAATTATGAATATACATTAATTATTGTTATATTGTATAATAATTGGACCTTTGCAGTGTTTCTTCCTTTAAGAGAATGATGGGCACAATAGTACATTTTTGCATATGCTGTATGATATGAGGATATGTCAAAATGTGGAAGACTTGAGCTCTTCAAAGAGAAATTGGATAAATGGGATAGTTGCTTTAGTTGCCTGCCTTTACCTGCTTTTACATATGTCATCCTTGATGTTTCCTTCTTTGTACACTAGAATGAATAAAAATGCTGGCCCTCTCGTAGGGAAATGTCCTAGTGTGAGCATTCTCTTTCTTTATGAGCAAAGTCTTATATGGTCTTGAGAACACAGACAGGGAGGCATTCATTTCCCTCAGGCCTAGAGTAATAGCAACACATCTAGGAAGATGTTCATTTGGATTGTCTGAGTCTGCGTTCCTAGTGAAGGATCTGTCCTGAGTGTGGGATGCAGACCAAGGAGAAGAGCAAAGACATGTGCCCACTCACCCTTCTGCTGGAATATTCTTGTACTGGCTCTTTGCATGGCTAGCCTCTTCTCTTGGTGCCAGTTCAAATGTCACTTCCCCAGGGAACTCTTGGTGCCAGTTCAAATGTCACTTCCACAGGGAAGCTTTTCCTGACTCTCTGCCTAAGTAGGTTCCCTTCGTTGGTTATTTTTCATCTTCCCTCCTCCACCGTCTCAGTTTATTCTCAACACTGGAGTCACATTTTATGGATGTATCACACAGACTCCTATGCCAGGTGGCTTATGATCAGGTTCTGCCAGTAGCAAGCGCTAGCAAGAAGTTGGAGGGTAAAAGGAAGGAGAGATTGAGCTCTTGTCTCTTTCCCCTCCGCTTTGGACCAGAGTTCTGGCCTTGGGTGCCTCCCTGCATAACGAGAGGTCCTGCCAGATAAGACTTTCTCCATGGCTCCAGCTCTCACTGGACTGTGACAGCACCGTTTCCTCTCCTTGGTCCTTGATGAGAGCTTTCTGCTCTTACCAGTCTGGGAGCCTTAGTATCCCTTGTTCCTTCTTTCATTGCTGCCTATACGTCTGTAAGGCATCTCTTCATTAGTATGTCTTCCGTTAATCATCTGAGTGGAATTCTGTTTTTCATTTAGGATCATGAATAGATTTCCCTAGGGAGTCACTATTTTCAGGTTTTAATTTTTTTTCTTTCTTTGCACAACAGTCATAGTTGTTTATTTTCTGGCTTATTGATGGTGGAGGACAGGGAGGCCTGGCGTGCTGCAGTCCATGGGGTCACAAAGAAATGGACACGGCTGTGTGACTGAACAACAACAACAACAGGCTTGTTGATGTCCTATCTTTTCTCACTAGAAATTAAGTTCCAAAAGCATAGGCAGAAGGAATGTGCTCAGGAGTTTGTTGGATGAATGTATATGTGGGTGGGTGGGTAGATAGATGGTCACAGTGAATCGGTTTTGAGTGTCTTAACTGCAGAGTCAGAGTGGGAAGCTGAGAAATAGAGAGTGACAAAAACTTGTTTACTTTTATGTTGTGTATGACCATATCATATCATTAATTTCTTCTCCATTAGAAAGCCTCTCAGTGTGTATATCCCTCAAGTATCATGCTATATGCTGTACAGAACTACTTTAATACACGTAGTGTGGTGAAAATAAACTCCCTACAGACTGAATCTGGGACCTAAAGATACTGGCTCATTAGACATGAGGATTTTCAACTTGACTAACAGAGACACATTAAAACTCCTAACTGGTTGACTACAGTCTGGGCCGTGTCAGGGCCACACACCACTGGCTACATGGCATCTCTGGGCCGTCCACCAATGTGCTTGTCAAGTCACTCCTAACCTCATCACCAGCCATTTGTACGTGTTACTACACCTCTTGTTCTTCAAGTCAATGACTCCATTCTGAGGCTGAACTCCAGCCTTACCTCTTCTTTCTTTCTTTGACCTTGTCCAGATGTGATAGTTACATGTAAGTGAATAAATCTTAAAAGCCATTCAAACTATATTCATCTCCTCCTTAAAAAATTGCAAATAGAACTGCCTTATGACCCAGCAATCCCACTGCTGGGCATACACACCGAGGAAACCAGAATTGAAAGAGACACATGTACCCCAATGTTCATTGCAGCACTGTTTATAATAGCCAGGACATGGAAGCAACCTAGATGTCCATCAGCAGATGAATGGATAAGAAAGCTGTGGTACATATACACAATGGAGTACTACTCAGCCCTTAAAAAGAATAAATTTGACTCAGTTCTAATGAGATGGATGAAACTGGAGCCGATTATACAGAGTGAAGTAAGCCAGAAAGAAAAACACCAATACAGTATACTGACATATATATATATGGAATTTAGAAGATAGTAATGATGACCCTATATGTGACACAACAAAAGAGACACAGAGGTATAGAACGGACTTTTGGACTCTGAGGGAGAGGGAAAGGGTGGGATAGTTTGGGAGAATGGCATTGAAACATGTATACTATCTTGTAAGAAACAAAGCACCAGTCTATGTTCAATGCAGGATGCAGGATGCATGGGGCTGGTGCACAGGATGATTCAGGTAGAGGATGTGGGGTGGGAGGTGGGAGGGGGCTTCAGCATTGGGAGATTGTGTTCACCTGTGGCTGATTCATGTCAATGTATGGCAAAACAAATACAGTATTGTAATTAAATAAATAAATAAATAAATAAAAATTTAAAAATAAATAAAAATAAAAACAAATTGTACAACTATGAAAAAAAAAAAAAAACTATTCATCTCCAAATAGGTTTACAGAGCCCAGATACCTGCTTTCTTATTTGGTTGTTTTGTTCTCCCTTTCTTCCTCAGAGTTTTATTTTTGACAGTGAAAATGAGTTAGACTACATCAATAAATTTGTTTAATATTCTCAGAGTTAGGTTAAAAAGCACATGAGGAAGAGGCTATTTTCCTTTCCCATCTTGAGAAAGTCTTTCTGATGCTTGTAAATTTTTCTCTGACAGTTTCTCTCGTGCTCAGATATCAGTGTTTCTTAAATGTGTTTTGGTGTCCCTTTAGTATTTTTTTTATTCCCAGCTAATTATAGGTAGCTAATATAAAGAAAAATAATTGAGAAGTAATTCTCCGTAATTGTAGCTGAGAATCCAAAGCAGTTGTGAAGAAGAGAGCTTGGAGAAATATCTGTATGTGTGAAAGAGGCAGGCTAAGTATGGAATTCTGTGTCCTTCAAAGCCATTCCCCCTGCTCACTGTTATTTGGTTACAGACTTGCAAGGATCGTGCCTTTCCCTGGAGGCAGCACCCACTGTCATAAAGCATCAGCCCTATGGGATTCTCGGGGACAGTGGACAGACAGCTGTCTCAGTGCTGCTTCCATTTATTCATGATGTGCGGACACAGAGAACCCCAGGACACTCGGTCCTTTCCTCTCTGAAATGGCATTGGGTCAGGGTAGACAGTCAGTTATAAGGGGGCATTTATTTGGGCCATAACATCCTTTTACATAGACTTTCCAGGTGACTCAGTAGTAAAGCGTCTGCCTGCCAGTGCAGGAGACTCCGGAGACATGGGTTTGATCCCTGGATGGGGAAGACCCTTGGAGGAGGAAATGGCAACCCACTCCAGTATTCTTGCCTGGAAAATCCTGTGGACAGAGGAGCCTGGCGGGATATAGTGCATGGGGTTGCAAAGAGTTGGACACAGCACACACGCCTGCTCACGTGCTTTTATGTTGGTAACTTTACTTTCCAGGCACATAGGAAGGAAGGAAGGAAGGAAATAGGGAGGAAGAAATGACAAACACCATTTTACAGGTGAAATAACTGCGTAGATGCTGGCCGCTGATACAGCAGCATTGTTCTAGAAGTAACAGTAGAAGCAGTAATGATAGCAGTCATAATAGTAAATAGTAATAATGGTGCCAACTCACACTTTAATAGCATTTACTGTGAGCCAGACACTGTCGAGTGCTTTATGTGTATTGACTTGTAAATGTTTTATATGCATTGACAACAGCTTTATGAAGGTGGCATTCTTATTGTGGGGAGGAAACAGAAACAGGAAATTAAATAATTTGCCGAAAGTCATTTAGCTAGCATCAATAAAACTGTAATTCAAACCCAGGTGACCTAACCCTGGAACCTGTGTTCAAACTCAGTTTTACTCAGTGTAAGAGAATGCTTTGCTGCAAGCTGTTCTTTTTTTTTTTTCTTTGCATGCACGCTCAGTCCTGTCTGACTCTTTGTGACTTCATGGACTATAGCTGGCTAGTCTCCTCTGTCCATGGAATTTTCCAGATAAGAATACTGGAGAAGGTTGCCATTTCCTACTCCAGAGGATCTTTCTGGACCAGGGATCAAACCCATGTCTCTGAATTGTAGGTAGATTCTTTACCACTGAGCCACCCAGGAAACCAAGCTATTTGTTAGCAATCTGCTATGAATTTGAGTGTCAACATTAAGACTTTATTTTTAAGCAATTTCACGTTGTCTGTTGAACCTAATAGTAAAAGACTGGAACTTGTGTTTTTATCCCTGGGTTTTTCAATTTTTGTTTTTTCTAGTAATTTGTTGTTATTTATAAAAGTATCTATCTGCAGCAGACTGGCAGCATAGGGGGAGAGTTTGGAACCAGATTCTCCTCGTGGCCAGAGATGCACTACTATAAACCCATGTATTGCCTACAGGGAAGTAAAAGTGTAAAGCCAACCATCTTCCTCTCCTCAGTTGTCGAAGCCTTTTTCCAGTGGATGGACTAGCTTGGATATTTGTTGCAGGTGGTTCTCTCCTTGATCCACAGCTCCTACAGCCTTGGCTGCTATAGGGAAGACATTATTGAATAAATGACTGAGCGTATAAAAATGAATGAGCTCATGATGGCTTCATTAATACAAGGGTGTGTGTGTGTATGCAGGTTTTGCCCCCACAGTATAAGTTTCATGGTCTTGAGTTTAAGATGCATTCAGTTCAGTTCAGTCGCTCAGTCGTGTCCGACTTTTTGCAACCCCATGAACCGCAGTGTGTCAGGCCTCCCTGTCCATCACCAACTCCTGGAGTTTACCCAAACTCATGCCCATTGAGCCGGTGTTACCATCCAACCATCTCATCCTCTGTCGTCCCCTTCTTCTGCCCTCAGTCTTTCCTAGCATCCTGACAACGTTTAAATTAAAACATCACAGATCTTATACCTCTGTTTTTAGATGGAAACAGGTGGGCTATGCTTCACGCTCTTACCATCTGAGAGTCCTGTGTTGCCATCACTTTTTCTGCAGAGTGGCCTCCATCCATTGCAAGGCAAAGCATGCTGACTCAAATGAAAGAAATCCATTAAGAGAAATTTCTCATTTCTCCTGACTCAGATCTTCTGGCATTCCAGACATAGAGCTGTGGAAACGGTTGACTATTTGAAGTGGATACCCCTTCATGCCTTCACAGCAATCAACCAACTGTTCACTCATCAGACATGAGGAAACATTCTCTCTGTTCCCTAACTTGTTCTTGGTTTGGGGATGTAATTTGATTTATTCCTCTTTAGTGTCTCCATCCAGAAAAGGGGAGAGGAGACTAAGGCTTAGGTTTTTCTCCCTTAACTATCACACAGCTGAATGGACATGTTTCTATGTGAACAAAAGATACAAGTCAACGTTCCCCCCACCACCCTCCCGCCAATGAAATACCTGATATCCTTGTTACTTAGAGAGGGACCTGTAGACAAGAACATAAGACCTCTGAGCCAGAATATGCATGTATACGGCATCCCCAGGAGATTCGTACGTACATTAGATTTTGAGGAGCACGGCTTCCCTAGTGGCTCAGTGGTGAAGAACATGCCTGCCACTGTAGGAGATGAGGGTTTGGTCCCTGGGTCGGGAAGACCCCCTGGAGTAGGAATTGGCAACCCACTCCAGTATTCTTGCCTGGAGAATCCCATGGTCAGAGGAGCCTGGTGGGCTACAGTCCATAGTGTCGCACACAGTCAGATACAACTGAATGACTGAGCACACACATACTCCTTGAACAAGAGCAACGTGAAGTGTGGTCCATGGACTGGGGCATCATATCACCTGCTGCTGCTGCTGCTAAGTCGCTTCAGTCGTGTCCGACTCTGTGCAACCCCAGTATCACCTTGTGAGAAATGCAGATTCCTCAGCCTCAGCTATGCTCAGGAATCTCTGGTCTAACCAGCCCTCTCAGTCATTAATAGAGGTGGAAGTTTTAGAAGCATTGTCTTACATAATACCAGCATTTCCAGCTGGAGGCTAGGCAGTGGGGCTCTAATGCTGTGGGCTTCT
This sequence comes from Nanger dama, assembly GCA_917880005.1. NCBI lineage: Eukaryota > Metazoa > Chordata > Mammalia > Artiodactyla > Bovidae > Nanger > Nanger dama. The sequence goes on along the minus strand of CAKJTW010000096.1, from coordinate 6,719,369 downwards.
AGCACTGCAGCAAACAACAGTAGTTACTTCAAAAAAATTATTCAGCTTTGTTTCATACAGATGCCAAATTTGTAAAAACAATATTTTGCAGCAGCAGCAGAAGCTGCTTCCTAGTCTAGTACATTGCTGAATGTTGCAAAGTTCTTTCCAGACAGGCTGCGTGTACGTTTCCTGGCTCATGTTGAGCGATGTGAGACAAGGACAGCTTTCCTAAAGCCAAGGCTTAGATTCCCACGTTCAGTGGAGGAAAAACCATAAACTGTGCAAGATTCCCACATTCACTGGAGGAAAACCATAAACTGTGCAAGTGAAAAGTTGAAGCAATATTCAAACATTTAAAGCGCATTTTCATTTTCCTCATTGCCCCAGTGTGTGTCAGAGCCCTTCTGAGAAGTGAGATAGTTAGAGGCAGCCTGCAAACCCTACATTCTTCTCTCTTCCTCATCCTTCTGAGCTCCCCACTGCTGCCTGGTGGGGTGTGTGGGTATCAGTAACAATTCTCATTAGAATCACCAAAGAGCTTTCTGAACACACCCGGGGAGTTGGTTCCAGTTGATCAGGGTAAGATTCCATCCCAGAGATACGGTTCAGTAGATCAGGGGTGAGGTCTGGGCATCCAGGTGTTATGAGCTGTCCAGATGATTCCAACACATACAGACAGTATTAGCATCACTTGTCACTGGCCTACATCTTTCTACTCCATAGAATCAATTACTGCCCTGAGAGGAAGTACAAAAATGTTATAAATAAGGGATTCTTTCTTTCATTCAGTTTTGTAACAAAGGATCTGTTGGATACTTTGAATCAAGCTTGATATATAAAACTTGGGATCAGATACAAATAGATTTAAGTCCCACATGTTTCAGTGGATACTTTTGTGATCAGGACCAAGTTGCTCACCTCTCCATACCTATTCCCTGCTCTATAAAAATAAAAATAATAAAATATGTGTCCTAGGAACACAGACATCATTTCTAGGGTTTGGATGGAATAATGGTTGTAAAACATGCCTCCTTCCTTTTCCAGTCACAGAGGCCTGGACCTCAGCCTTGACCACTCTGATGCCTGCTGCCTGTCCACAGCTTAACTCTCAGCTTCATAGCCTCTTGACTTCTACTGACCATGCCTCACCACTCCTGTTGTTTCTTTGTAGATTTCAGCCTGCATCTCCTCTCATCACTAACTTGCTGTTTACTCGCTCCTGTTCTCTGTGCTCCCTCACCCAGCTAGTAACTCGTGTTTCCTGCTTCCCATTACCTTAGAGTGATAGCGGGGAGATGATATTGTTTCACTTCCTTCGTCTTTTTCCTGGATTTGCCCACTGATCATTTGTTAGCAGCAGAAACAGCATGCAATATTTATGATCATTAAAGCTAGCATGTTCATTTCCCAGGGCAAGTATAACAAATTACCACAAACTTGGTAGTTTAAAAAATAGAAATTGATGGACTCATAGTTCCGGAGACCAGAGGCCACATTCCCTTCAAAGGCTCTAAGGGAGGACCCTTCCTCGCTTCTTCCGTCTTCTGGTGGACCTGGCCTTTGTTGGCTTTGGGGAGCATACTTCTGAGCCCTGCTTCCATCTTAATATGATCTTCTCCCACAGTCTTCATTTTTCCTTTTCTTGTTTCTTCTCAGGACACTGTCATTGAATTTAGGGCACACCTTAATCCAGCCATGACCTCACCTCAACCCTTACCATGTTTATATCCACAAAGACCTTATTTGCGACTAAGGTCACATTCTGAGGTTGCCTGTGGAATGTTGGGAGGACACTATTCAGCTCACCACAGCTAATAATTGGAAGCAGTCTATTTAGAATGCAACATATTCAACTTGCTATATTTTCCTAGAAAACCCTCTGGCAGGAAGCAGTATAGAAGTAATGTGTTAAGGCAGTAGGGCCAGAATGGTCTAAATGCTAGATGTCAGCAAGGTTCCAAATGTAAGTTTTTGGTGGGCTGAGTGATTGCTGGAGCTCTAGTTAAGCTTTATTGAAGGTTAGTGGACACAGCTGCTTACAGTATAATGATTTGCCAGAGATAATTACACTGATGCCCAAGCCTGTTATCTCCCCGGCTAAGTCAAGGTACTTGCCAGTAACCTCTTGTTGGTTTCCCAGGGAAGTGTGGCCAGCAGAAGTAGCATATTGTTTTCATCATATCAAATTATGTTAATGTGAACAATGTTGGATTTGAGTGGTGTTTGCATTACAGCCAGTTGTTGCCACTCTACTCCATGGTACAGAATAGATTTAGTTTTTATTAGCCTAAATAGATTAGTCCCATTTAAGGTCTGCTGGAAGTCATCATGGAAATCATTAAGTGGAAAAGAGAGCTGATCAATTTTTTTTTTCTTCTCCCCTGTAAGCTTGGAGAGGTGGTGCTAATGGTCTCACTGTGCTAAAAATAAGTCTCAGAACCAAGATGCCTTGAGGCCTAATTTGATTCTTCGGTGTTTACCTAAACCTAAAGAAATACTGACTTAAATAGTAACTTCGAATTTTCCTTTGATAAAGGTAAAATAAAAGTAAAATAAAATACTCACCAACAATATTATTTAGTCCCTTCATGATGCATGAAGGCCTCAAGTAACCAACCACTAGCGGCTGCTTCCAGGTTTTATCTGGGAAGATGGGCTACAAGATTCCTTTGTTCTTTTGACTGTTCAGATTGTCACCGTGGCTTTCAACGGCCCCCTGTCCATTTCTGAGACAGCTGAGCAAATTAAATCTTTCAGTACTGATATGGACTTTGAGTGTGTCTTCAGATTTTCTTATCAAGTTGTGCTATTTTTGTATGATTAATTTTGTTAATAGTTTAAAGCATTTTATTTGTTGTAGAATTTTTGTTTTGATTCTTCATAGCCATCAGGAAAATAACTCATGGAAATTTCACCATGGCATGGTAGGAAAAGCACTTAAAATGGGGATCCGGTCTCCCTGTCAGTCCGGTGACCGTAGACAAGCCCAAGCCACTTATTGTCCCTCAGCTTCACATTTCTCTATGAGAATGATACTGGCTTAAACCACCTTGTAAGATTAAGGTGAGGAATTTAGCGAGATCATGTATTCAGCAGGGCTTTGTGAACTGCTCTATGCATTGAGTTGTCTCATAATTGTTATTATTGGTCCACACACCCACATGATCTTCATAAAATCCATTAGCATTAAAGGAAATGATGCTAAGAAAACACCTACAGAAATGAAAAATATTTCCTATTAAATGAGAGGCTTCACTAAGTTTTGCCAACAGTTTGTTTTGTAGATGATTGGACAACCAATATAAGAACCTGGTATTTCCCCCAGAGTTTACCATGAAAATATTTGAAACATCTAAAAAGACTGAGAAAAAGAAAAAGAAAACCACCCACAGCTCACTATCCAGATTTTACAGTTAGCACTTTTCTGAATTTGTTCCATAGCATAACCAAACCTGATAAATTTTAATTCTTTTTCAGTCATTCTAGAAATGAATTCCCAGTCATTCCTAAGCACTTTACCATGGTGTTGTTCACAGATTTTTAATATCTTAACTTAGAAAATCTGAACATAAAAAGAAATATATTAAGTGAGAAAGTAGTTGCTTTGTGTTAACTGTTCAGATTCTAAAAGTATCCATCCAGATGTTTCCTTAAAATAGTGTCATGGAACAAGAAATTGACCAACCCATGCTTGTTGTTAATATTATTACTTATAAATTGCCTTTATTGATTAGACTGCCTTTATTGAATGATACTACCGGGGAATTTGCCCTTAAAACTCCTGATGAAAAAAGATATGAAGTGAGCAAGTGAGAGATGATTTTTATAAACATGCAGAATAGGCACATCATGTGATCAACTTCAGTTTTTTATAAATATTTTTATAGTTTTATCTCTGGCTGAAGAAGAAATAGGACCTTGTTGTCCATTTGGCTGGCTTTCATAGAAAGTTCCCAGTTAACTAGATGGGAGAAAGGGATGTGTATGTATGTAAATATGCATATATTTAAACTAACTTCTATACAGTATAGCCAGTGAGTCATTTGGAGAAAACCAAGAGGGGCTAGAAATAAAGATATCATTTTTCTTTTGTCTGCAGAAAATCATGTGCAGCCAACCCAATGCATTTTATAAAAATCATTAATGATATAAAGTTGTTCTTTTTAAAAATCCAACTGTTTTCTCCAGCACTCCATCAATTATCAGAATGTGTTTGGTACAGATTTTTAATTTAGATGCAACTTTCCCAGAATTCATTTATTGTATCTGGGTTATGAGGTCAGTGTGTAACACAGAGTCTGGGAAGGACTTATCCACAGGGCTGGAGGAGTCATGAGGGGCTGCTGAATGAGAAAGTAATTACAGCCAATGACACTTGTTTACCAGCTTTGCTTGGTACTAAGAAACTTGCTTGAGCACCAGGCTGCTTCAGAATGACATCAGTATAGGGATAAGCCCTGGGTTTCAAAGGAGGATTCTGAATTTACTTTCTAAGTAAAGGTAGGCCCACTGATGGCCATCTTGGTTTTCACCTAGACTGTGCTGTGTAACCAGGCTTATTTGGGGTAAGTATTTTGAGACATTTGATTGGCTGCTGTCTGTCTTGATCTTGCCTCGGCCCACTCATTGGTGGATAAGCAGGAGAGAAGGTAATGACTAGTGACAGATATGCTGACGGGGGACTAAACTGCATTAACACTCTGTCGTTCAGATCTTTAGAGAGCTGTCTTTGCCCAAAATAGAGTTGACTTTACTTGCTAACAAAGGCATCTTCAGATGTATTTCTCTTCCTTAAACATTGGAGAAGAGGAAGAACATCCCATCGAGAGATAGCAGAAGGGAGGAAAGACTGGCTTGACAACCCAAGCAGATGACCAGCACCGTTCTTGTGAGCAGCGGGATTGCTGACCTGGCACGATGACTGGTGGAGGCCGGACGAGCATAGTCAGAGAGCAGCAGCTCTTGGGGAATCTTTAGGTCCTTATCCTAAGTCATTTTGCCCTGTCTGGATAGTGCAGCTCTGGCTTAGAGATGTTCTAGCGAGCCAAGGAAGAGGAAGAAGACTGCCCCAGCTTGAAAGTTAAATGGCCCTTTAAGATGAACTGTTCAAATAAAGTAGATGTTTTTCTTCATGCTTTTCAAGGATCCTGTCTTGCTCACAACCTGGCATGTGCTTTGTTTTAGCTTAGATGCCCTAAGATGGGCTGGTGAAAATCTGACACATCAAATATAACAGGAGTGACACGACACAGCTGGTAAATTTCCACTGGTGAAATTCCAATAAAACTAAATGATTACTCACTACACACCTCTTCTGTGCTATCACTGGACAAGGAGATGAGGATATACAAAAGAAATTTAAAGCCCGACTCCCACTTCTCAGGGGCTTCCAGTTTAGTTGGGGAATCAGAATTCCTCACACCTGTAACTGTGACAGCAGCAGAGGACCATGGGTACCTGGACACTGAAGGTGATGGTTCAGCAGATTTGCAGTTTAAGAGAAAGATGGTGATGATGACCCTGTATGTGAGACAGCAGAAGAGACACAGATGTAAAGAACAGACTTTTGGACTCTGTGGGAGAAGGCGAGGGTGGGATGATTTGAGAGAACAGCATTGAAACATGTATATTATCATATGTGAAACAGATCACCAGTCCAGGTTCAATGCATGAGACAAGGTGCTCAGGGCTGGTGCACTGGGATGGCCCTGAGGGATGGGATGGGGAGGGAAGTGGGAGGGGGGTGCAGGATGGGGAACACATGTACACCCATGGCTGATTCATGCCAATGTATGGCAAAACCACTGCAATATTGTAAAGTAATTAGTCTCCAACTAAAATAAATTAATTAATTTTAAAAATAAGAATGGAGGACTCAGCTGAGGGCTGGAGAATTCTAGAAACTTTAAACAAGAGGTGGGTCCTGAAGTGGACATTGTAGGATATGTAGAAATAGAGAAGGGGAAGTATTACGTGAGCCAAATGATACATGTGACGACACCAAAGGGATTGTTCACAAGATGGTGGATGAGTGAAGGAAAGGAGAGTGAGAAGGAAGGTTCTCAGGGCTCAGAACTCCCAGAGAGGTCTTAAACTTTGCGGAATTGTTTCCTTTGTAACAGAGCCTGGAAGGGTATACTTTAATGGGTGCTGTCTTAAGGGAGAGTGGACTTGGGCAATTCACAGGTGAGATCAGAAGACACCCAATGCCTAGGAATTCACTTGATCTGCTGGGCAGAGACATTTCAAACTCAGTGAACACAGAATGGGAATTTAGTTCTCTGTGTCTGAGATATGTGATTTTCTTTGGAGATTTTACTTGATAATAGCTGTACCCTAGAAAACCATCTTGTTTCACCAACGTGATAAGCTGACAATGTAGTTCTTCTCTCTGATTATTAGGTACTCTGTGTAGTCAATACACTGGTACCATGTGAGTGTAATTTCCACTTTTATTTTATCTCAATGCACTGTGTTATAAATAGTTAAAAACAAAGCAAAAAGATAAGAGACAAAGAGCCTGGGGTCAGAAGGGCCAGCCAAGACGGGAGTCTAGTAATTCATCCCAGAGAGGAAGATGGTTTCCAATGAGTGTTTCTCTCTCTGACAGAAGCTTCCGGTGGTAACCTCACAGCTGCCTGAGGTTTGGTGAACCCCAGCCTTTTGCTTGGATTTGAAGTCATTCTTTTGATTGATTGTCGTGATGGGGCAAACACCCCAGATGGGTTTACTTTCTGGGATAAGTATTGTGCTCGTTAATCATCATCAGGTTTTTCTCGCCGAGCCCTCAAACGGCAGCCACTGGATGGTGTCGTGTCCTTCATCACCTCTGTCCACAAGAGCAGCCGCTTGGCTGCAGCATGTTCGTATTTGTCTAAAGATTAAGCTGTACATTTCTCCCTTATTACCTTTTTTTAGACACACAGGAGCTCTGTCAGTTAAAGCCCTGCTTTGGGGAAAAGGCAACATGCAGCTCACTCATTAACAGGTCATCTATGCGATTATGTCCTTTTGGATTGTACATATTGGAAATCGTCTTTTGAGCAGAAAAAAAGAATCCATCTAGGCTTCTAGTTCCCCTTTCTTTTTCTTCCTCATTTTTATCTGCCTTTTTCCCTCCATAGTTATAGCTATTCCCGTGATGGATGGTCATATCTTTGGAGTCCAGAATACCCTGAGTATTCACTTGCAAATAGCTACAAAGTCAAGTTCAGATAACTGCACTTCAATGAGAGCTATTCTGTACTCTCCTCATCAGACCCACACTACTTCTCTTTGCCCCATTGCAACCACAGGAGCTTAATTGCTTCTTCCTTTTTATTCCACAGAGCGTTTTTAAATTTGTTCTCCTCTTGGTTGTTCCAAGGTCAAGGCTGCCTATCAGGTGCTTGCAGAAGCGCTCTGATGACCTTGCTTGCTGTGTTTATCAGTAGCTTCCAAGGCTGGGTCCAGAATGAGCAGCTTGCCTGAGTGAGAGATAGCTAGTTGGTACGTGAATTTCGTACCTCTTGAGCAAGACATATCTGTCCTTCCATCCTTTCAAAGTTTTGCTTTGGAGCCTAAAGAAATCTCTAACACATAGTAGGCTCTCATTTGGTGAATGAGTGAAATAGAAAATGCCAAAATAGAAATTGCCTTGAACAATTATGTTCAAGGATGGCCTCCGGCTTACGGTTAGGTAAAGGGTGTATAGAAGCAAACCTATGTTGTTTGCCAAGGAAAGGAGCTCTAAATTTTACGGTTCTTTAAATAAACACTTTATTTTAGAAAAGTCCGAGATTTATAGAGAAGTGGCAAAGATGGTACACTTCCCATACACCCCATAGTCAGTTGCCCCCTCTTATTAGCATCTTATATTCGTATGGTGAATTGGTTGCAATTAATGAACCAATATTGATACACTCCTGCTAATTAAAATCCACACTTTATTCAAATTGCCTTGTCTTTCACCTGATGTTGTCTGTTCCAAGATCCCGTTCAAGATATCACATAATGTTTAGTTCTGTCTCTTTAGGCTCCTCCTGGACATGACAGTTTCTCAGACTTTGCTTTTTTAAATGGCCCTGATGGCAGGTTAGGTATGTTGCAGCATGTCCTACAATATGGACTAGTCTGATGTTTTTCTCATGATTTGACGAGGGGGATGTGTTTGTGGGGGGAAGACCACAGAGGTAAAGCGTATTTCTCATCATGTCACATCAAGTGTATATACTGTCGGCTTGATTCATCACTGTCATTGTTAACCTTGCTCTCCTTGCTGAGGCTCAGATTTCTCCATTAGAGAGTTCCCGTGCCCCTTTCCATAGTTTACTCTTTGGAAGGAATTCATTATGCACAGCAGACACACTCAAGGAGTGGGGAGAAAAAGAGTGAGGATTTATGCTCCACTTCCGTGAAAATAGAGTATCTGCATAAATGATTGGGAAGGCTTCTGCCTGAAGGATGTGTCCCTTCTCTCCCATTTTTGTATTTATTCAATCATTTATGTCAGTATGAACTCATGAATTTTTATTGCATCGTCGTCGTGTCCACTCAGTCATGTCCGACTCTTTGCGACCCTGTGGACTGTAGCCTACCAGGCTCCTCTGTCCATGGGATTCTCCAGGCAAGAGTACTGGAGTGGGTTGCCATTTCCTTCTCCAGGGGATCTTCCCCACCCAGGGATCGAACCCGGGTCTCCTGCATTGCAGGCAGATGCTTTATCCTCTGAGCCACCAGGGAAGCCCATATCTTTTAGTAGTTAGAATTTTTAATAACCATCTTCACCTTAAATTCTACTCTTTACCGATTTTCCATATCAACTTGGTGTAACTCAATCACAGGCGCCCGAGGACGCCCTGCCTGCTCGGTTGCCAAGCCCATCAACTCCACTCCAGCTCTGCTGCAGGAGCTGGTTTCACCCTTCCCAAGCGCCCCTGGGGCTAACACCACAGTCACGAAGTCCATTCCCTTCCTGCTCCTGCATACAGTGGGTTAAAATCCAATACTGTCTTTGTTTTCTGTTTTAAATTCCAGCTTTGGCCATTGGAGGCTCCTGTATCATCACCCTTGTGATTTTTTTTTTTTTAAACACTTATTTTCTGGTGCCCAAAGATGCTATGAGCACCATCTTTGTATTTCTTGCCCCAGTCCTAGAATCAGCCATTTTTCCCAGAAGCTCCAGTTCCTGTTATTAGAGAGAATAGAATTGCCGACCAAGATCTGGGGATTTGATGTGATTATTTTTACTTGGGTGTCATTACGTCTGTCCTCTCAGTCTACAGAGAAAGGAAATACATGTGTATGCTAACTCGTGTATATATTCATATCTCTGTATATTTTTGTATGTGGCCCCTTTACTTATTGAGCTAAAACTGACGTCTTGCCTCAAATGCATTGCCACGTGGATTATTCTAACCTCTTCCTCTTGCTTATCTGTTACCTTCCTCTCCGACAGTGAAAGAACCTCCGACCACCTATAATCCATGTCCTTAACTGTTCAATTCCCATGCATAGCAATATCAGAATTGATAACCCACGCCCTGTGAAAACCAACTTTATTCAACTCACCATAGTCCTTATGTATTTCTTCTGCCTTTAGTTTCATAGACTTTACTAATTTCCAGAATTACTTGGGCTAGCACCTTTTTCTCTCACTTTTCCTTTCAAGAGGGTTATCTTATACATTTGTGATATAGTTAAATGGTTTTATCATATTCTGTATGTCATTAAATTAAGGTATTGTAGGATACCTTAACCTCCTAAATGAAATTTTAATTTGCATATATTAAGGTGTATTATAAGTTCTGTGGGTTTTGGTAAATGCATAATGTCATGTATTTACCATTTAAGTATCACATAAAAGGATTTTTACCCACATCCCCCAAATGCCCTGTACCACATCTATTCAGCCTTTGTCTCCTCTCCTCCCCTTGCCTTTGACAGTCACCAGTCATTTCATTGTCTCTAGAGTTTTGCACTTTCCAGAAATCACATAATTGGAGTCATGCAGTATTTAGCTCTTCCAGACTGGCTTCTTTAAATTAGCACTCTATGAAAGATTCATTCGTGGCTTGACAGCTCATTGCTTTTGATCACTGAGTAATAGTCCATGGTATGGATTATGGATGTGATATATGATATAGAAATAACAGTTTGTTTATTCATTCACCTATTGAAGGATGTCTTGGTTGCTTCCATTACAGATAAAGCTGCTGTAAACCGCCAAATACAGATTTTTATATGTTTATAAGTTTTCAGATCAGTTGGGTATTGTTTTTCACTGTGTATAGAAGTTGTGCAAGTGGATGGGGTTTTGGGTGGTGATGAGGACAGACTCACAAATAAGCAAGTACTTTGCATGGTAAGTGCTCTAATAGACATAGGAATACGATCAGTAAACTGTTGAATCTAAGACAAAGGCAAAAGTAAATATGCTTAAATTTACTCTTAAGTTCTATTTTAAAATGATTCCACTTCAGTTCAGTCGCTCAGTCTTGTCCAGCCCTTTGCCATCCCATGGACTGTAGCATACCTGGCTTCTGTGTACATCACCAGCTCCCAGAGTTTGCTCACACTCATGTCCATCAAGTGGGTGATAGCATCCAACAATCTCATCCTCTGTCATCCCCTTCTCCTTCTGCCATCATTTTTCCCAGCATCAGGGTCTTTGCCAGTGAGTCAGTTTTCGCATCAGGTGGCCAAAGTATTGGAGTTTCAGCTTCAACATAGTTCTTCCAATGAATATTCAGGACTGATTTCTTTTAGGATGGACTGGTTGGATCTCCCTGCAGTCCAAGGGGCTCTCAAGAGTTTTCTCCAAGGCCACAGATCAAAAGCATCAATTCTTTGGCTCTCAGCCTCCTTTGTGATCCAACTCTCACATCCATCCATGACTACTGGAAAAATCATAGCTTTGACTGGATGGACCTTTGTCAGCAAAATAATGTTTCCGCTGTCCATGCTGTCCATGATGGTCATAGATTTTCTTCTAAAGAGCAAGCATCTTTAATTTTATGGCTGCAGTCACCATGGCTGCAGTGATTTTGGAGGCCTGAAAATTAGTCTCTCACTATTTCCATTGTTTCCCCATCTATTTGCCATGAAGCAATGGGACTAGATGCCATGATCTTAGTATTTTGAATGTTGAGTTTTAAGCCAGCTTTTTCACTCTCCTCTTTCACTTTCATCAAGAGACTCTTTAGTTCCTCTTTGCTTTCTGCCATAAGGGTGGTGTCATCTGCATATCTGAGGTCATTGATATTTCACTCAGAAGTCTTGATTCCAGCTTGTGCTTCAGCCAGCCTGGCATTTCACATGATGTACTCTGCATATAAGTTAAATAAGCCAGGTGACAATATACAGCCTTGACATACTCCTTTCCCTATTTGGAACCAATGCATTGCTCCATGTCTGGTTCTAACTGTTGCTTCTTGACCTGCATACAGATTTCTCAGGAGACACATCAGGTGGTCAGGTATTCCCGTCTCTTGAAGAATTTTCCACAGTTTTGTTGTGATCCACACAAACTGTGTGATTAGTTTGTGTGATCCACACCACAGAGGCTTTGGCATAGTCCATAAAGCAGAATAGATGTTCTTCTGGAACTCTCTTGCTTTTTTCATGATCCAACAGATGTTGGCAATTTGATCTTTGGTTCTAAATCCAGCTTGAATATCTGGAAGTTCACAGTTCATATACTGTTGAAGCCTGGCTTGGAGAATTTGGTGCATTACTTTGCTAGTGTGTGAGATGAGTACAATTGTACAGTAGTTTGAATATTCTTTGGCATTGCCTTTCTTTGGGATTGGAATGAAAACTGACCTTTTCCAGTCCTGTGGCCACTGCTGAGTTTTCCAAATTTGTTGGCATATTGAGTGCAGCTCCTTAACTGCATCATCTTTTAGGGATTTAAAATAGTTCAACTGGAATTTCGTCACCTCCACTAGCTTTGTTTGTAGTGATGCTTCCTAAGGCCCACTTGACTTCACATTCCAGGATATCTGGTGCTAGGTAACTGATCACACCATCATGGTTATCTGGATCATAAAGATCTTTTTGTATAGTTCTTCTGTGTATTCTTGCCACCTCTTCTTAATATCTTCTGCTTCTTCTAGGTCCATACTGTTTTTCTCCTTAATTTACTCTTAAGCTTCATTTAAAAAAAAAAAAAAAAAAACTTGACATCGCTTTCCAGGAAAACACCCTCCCTCCAACTTCTTCCCCTTCCCCCACCAAAACCCACCAATTTACTGAAAACTTTCTGCTGCAGCTACAGTGAAGACCATGATATAGGTGGCCCAAAATATTCTGCCTGAAAAAAAAAAGTCATAGGAATTTGCTGATGACAGACTCCTTCACAACTTAATAGTGGGGGAGAAAAATCCACATATGGTTGAGAAAACAGCTCTTAGCAATGAGAAGGGTGAAAAAAGTCATAGAGACTTTTAGCTATTTGGAAATCTGGAACTAGTGGGACGAAGGAACTGATGTAATTTTTTTTTTTTTTTTTTTTACCAAGTCCAGAGCTAACAACAAGTAATTTATTCTGGGATTTGGGGTTCCTCCCCAGAGATTTCTCATAGAGCTAAACCCAATGAAACTAGCCACATGGGAAATGAAATCCTGCTTTGTCAAGAGCTATTCCAGTATCTTTCATGAAGAGCTTTTGTGTTATGTGCCCAGAAGAGATGCCAGGGAGTCATGAAAAGGCCTCTCGTTTCTTGCTTGTGCACTTTTGGACATTAGCTGCCTGGATCCACTGCGCCAACTGGGGCCTGACTTATACACCAGTCGGTGGTAGAGAAGGTGGAATAGCAGGAGAAGGAAAGTGTGTTTACCGCCTGGGAGATGGAATGCACAAGAATTGGTCCACACACACCCTCCTTGAATGTATAGTGACCTGCATTTTAGTAAAATAAGACAAGCACAGAGGCTTGATTTCATGAGCAAGTTCTCTTCATTTACAGAGTAATTAATAGGAAGGAGTACAAACAGAGATCCAGATTGTAAATAAAGAACTTTCTCCAGCACCCTGGATAACAAGAAGTGTGTTGGCTGTAAGTGAAACTTTTTGATGCGTGGAACATAAATAAGAGTAAATTAAAGATTTCTCCTTAAGTGAAAAACAAAACAATATTCAGAGAGAAGTTGTAATTTATAATGTTACAATTTAGTTGGTGAATATTTTTAATTAGTCCCTGGGTAACTGTCTTTTTAAAAATCTTGCTAGAGTACATATATTTTTCTAAAATGCAGTAGTTAAATATTTATGTGATTAGTTATATATTTATAATGTCTGCCTCCTCATAGAGTAGTTTTATAGAAATAATCATAAGTGAGTGGACTGAAAGCTATTTTTACTCTTTCTCAACTAGCTGCATCTAGGGAAAACCAAGCTAATGAATTCGTGAAACTACTTCCCAGATCGACCTCATGAATACTAACCCAATTGCAGACCTTGTACCTGGGTAGAAATAATCAATTGCTTTAGAGCTAGCTTAGCAAATGCAAATACTTCAAGTACTGGCCAGAACTTTAGATTTATTTGAATTCTACTTCCTTCCTTCCTTCTTCCAGGTCCTGGACATATAGGCATAGGCTAGTTTGCCTAGATGAAAAACAAATAGCAGACAAGGAACGTTGTAACCAAACTCGTGTACATGGAACAAATATTCCTTGTAAGTCGTAACTCTGTTTGATCAAGGACTGATTGGGTGTGGTTAGCCTTCAACATGAATTTCCCCCAGCTAGTGTTGGTATTTTCTAGCATGTAAAGACTAGACTTCAGCAACATTTTAGTGCAGATTTTTATCCAAATCTGAGTGAAGTTGAGCTCAACAAATGTAGTGTCTTGTCTCAGGAGACCAGTGGCAGTTCCAACAGCAGAATCCAGGTGTCTCTCCTGCTGACCCACTTCTCTTTCTTTTCTTCCTGCAGTATTATTTAAAGCCTGCTACCCTTTCAGGTACTGAGTAATTTATTTATATCAGATTTTTAACAGCACCAACGCTTGTACTATAAGAAGAATACTTGTCTGACCTTCAGCATCATTTTGAACCACCTCCAATGACTCTGCTTTTCCTCTCACTTCTTCCTCTAAAGGCAGAGCACGTTTCAGTCGCAAATCAAATAACAAGCATCTCTCTCCTAATTTATGGTTTTCAGAAATTCAGAGTTTTTTTCTCTTGCTGTCCAGAATGCTGTCTGAAAAGTCACAATGATTTAAATAATTGATGGCTACTTTATGAAATTGTCAGCCTGAATCCATCCCCCGCCTCCCTCAGCTCTAGGTCCTTGAGCAGCTAATCCTTTTATGTTGTATGCTTGGTTTTTTGGTGTTTTTTTTTTTTTTTACTATTTCATTTAGATAATTATATTATTCACCCCAGAATATAATTACCATTGTACTGTGGGGGAAGGGGGGTAGGGTAGGCCGCCTGCTGTTGGCATCTGCAGGTTGTAAAATGTCTGTTATGCTCTAGCCTCTAATTTCTTTGCCATCCCACCTTTTAAAGATTTAATTATACCTGTGTAAAAGCATAATTTGAAATGTGACTTCTGATTCTTTTGAAAGATAAAAGAGAGATTAATCCATTGTTAAACATGAACAACCATGGTATAAGGGAAAAACTTTGGACTGGCATGCTGGGATCTTTATTCAGCTGAACAAACAATTTTTGAATGCCTACCATATACACTGTACTAAGCATTAAGAAATACAAAGACTTAAATGAAAACGGCTTTTAGGAGTGGATATCGTGTAATCTGCCACCCAACTTATGACTTTGGGAGGGACCTCTCTAGTCCCAATTTCTATCTAAATGAAGGATATTGTACCACTTCAAAATGTCCATCTAGCTGTAAAATCCCATGATGCTCTGAAGAAAAAGGGCCATAAAGTACCTGCCACATTCCTTCTTTGTAAGATTTAATTGGAAGAATGAGAGATACTAAAAAGCATACATTTTCTGTGACTGAAGTCAATTCATCACCTCTGAAATCAAAGATGGTCCAGCATGAATGCTCTTAAAGGATTCCTTTATTTATTTTTTTAATATATTTTCTACCTGCTGTGTCCAGAATGCCCAAAACAGGGTGTGTTTGAGGGCAGAAAGTAACAGTCTCTAAGCAACTGAAAGGTGTTATCAAAGGAGCAGTAACTTTTCCTCTCAAATTACTGCCTGACATCTTTTTACTAGTTCATGGAGCTGTTTTTCCAGTGAGGATTCATAGTCTAACATTTTTTTTTACAAGGTTGAACTTTGCCGTCCATTGACTGGAAGGAAAGGTCACAAACTGGTTCTTGTGCTTCTTTATATATTGTTCTTTTCTCTTTGAAAGTATGTAGTTTGGATACAATGAAACTTGTGAATTCAAGAAATTCGGAAACTTGGTGTTAAGTATAAACACAACAATAATTCAGGCTTTGCAACTTTTAAGAGGAAATGGTGTTCATCTCTGTCAGAGCCTTAGAGTGTTGGATAAAGTAAACCCAAAATGACAGCGTATAGCCTGTTTCAAATGGAACATAAATAACACATGTTAAAATAGAGATTTAGAGTGAGGTTTCATAACATGTTTATTTTCAGGGAGCAAATCATAATCCATTTGCCTTATTGGAAAAACAATTTTCTTGTTACACAGGGAAAATGGAGTATTTAAAAAGGAAATGAATATGACAGCCAAATGGACTTGGTCAAAATTGGCAAATTTGTTTCTTATTTACTTGTTTTTGCACTAGGGAGAGTAATATGGTACCTGAATCTGCTTTCAGCAGTAATGCTTCTTTTGAAAAGACCTAACCATCTGGGGTAAAGTAAGTTGCTCCCGTCTCATCTTCTCTAAGGGTAGAAACTGAGGCTAGAAATCTTCCCTTCATATGCAGTGTTAATGCTTTCTATAGTTTGCAATCTACCTCTTTCCTCCCCTTCATCTTATAAAAGCCCTCTATTTTCTAGTAATAAAAACATTGTGACTAGTAGTAAGCCCACCTCTTTTTTAATTTTATTTTTTTAGGACTGTGTTCTTTAGACCAGAGCCTCTAAAATTTTAATATTCATGTTAATCACCAGAAATCTTTGCAAAACGTATATGCTGCTTCAAGTAGTCTGGTTAAGACATGAGATTGTGCATTTTGAACAAGCGCTTGTGATGCTGATGCGTCTAGCTCATGAACCATGCCTTGAGTGGCAAGTCTGTAGACCAGGGATCAACAGGCTTTTTCGTAAAGGGCCAGATAGTAAATATTTCTGTGCGGGTATGTGAACCATATGGTCTCTGTTTGAACAACTGTACTATTGTAGTATAAAAGCAACCCTAGATGATGTGTAAATGAATGAGCATGGCTGTATTCCAGTAAAACTTTACTTACCCAAATATGCAACAACCCGATTTGGCTTGTGAGATATATTTTGCCAACCCCTTCTTTAGACATTGTATTTGAAATGAGGTATATATATATTTAAAACTTGACGGCTTTTGTCCACATGTTTAAATAGGATTGTTTTACAGTGCTGGGAACATGTATGAAATGGTTAGAATTTAATTTGTGCTCTAATGAGTTATTATGCAAAAAAAAAAGTAAGCCAAATAATAATATCTTTTCCCTGTAGAGGACTTAGAATAAGGTAAGCGGCATAATGTTTTAGCGCTGTTGCGGCATAATGATGACAACATTTTGAAAAACCACTTTGAGCTTGGCAAGCAGTGGTTTACAGTTATACATTGTTAGATGTGTGTCTCTTTCCGAACCACCTCTTTCCTGCGTATGTGCTTTTCTTTTATCACATCCCTTGCCATATCATTTGGCACTGATCCATATTTGGGTAATGAGATCGTTTGTTGTGCCTGCAATGAAGAAAATGATTTAAAATGTTTTTAATAAGTTAACAGGAGCAAGTGTTGAAATTACTGTAATGAGATAATGACAGTGCAGCATATTGCTTTGAAGATGGTGCTCTGGTGAAAAATGTATGCTCTTAATAAATTCACTTTCACTGGGTTTTCCTTGACGAGGTCAGTTAGCATTTGCCTGTTTTTCTGCCAGTAATGGAGAAATGGACCCAAGAGTTGGAAGTCAACAAAGAATGAAGAGCAAGGCTGGTAATCATTTAACAGTACTCTTGAGTTTTAAGATATCAGCCATGGGAGACCTTGTGCCAATATTGCAACTTTGTAATGACAGATGCTATATGGGAAGATTAGAATCCAAACTAATGAGTGACTTGTCTGGCACCCCAGTGGTTAAGACTCTACCTCCACTGCAGTGGGCACAGGTTTGATCTATGGTTGGGAAACTGAGATCCTACATGCTGTATAGTGTGGCCAAAAAAATTTTTAATTAAAAAAATAAATGAAAGCAACTATAGATGAAAAACTTAAATATATATATATAAGCTTAGGAAACTTAGGTCACTGTATTAGATTCACTTTTTAGTATTTGTTGATGATGTAAATCACATGTACTTTCTTTGACATTTGAAATGTTATACTTGAAAGTTATCTAACTATTCTCTCACATGTTTAGCCAACATGTTTCATGGTGTAAAGCACAGAGCCATCCTCGTGTTTACTGTTTAATAGAGAGGAGGATGTATTAACAAGTCATTGTTACATCTGCCATGACCTACACGTGTACATGGCACATTGGGAGCTCAGGAGAAAGAGTGGTCATTCAAGAAGGATTTTATAAAGGATATGATATTTAAGCTGAATATATTGATAGAAAGTGGGAGAACTTTTGAAATAAAGAGAAAAGCGTTAGCAAAGATACGGAGGCATGCAAAAGAATCACGCATTAAGGGAAATATTAATAGATACATGTGATGTGTGCCTATGATAGAATTCTGTATGAAATGACTGCATGGTATACATAGCCTGGATGAATCTAACAAAATAATGTTCAAAAAAGTAAGACCCAAAGTTGTATAAATTGTGATTGTATTCATAACAGGCAAAATTTATTATATAATTTAGGAATATATGTATATTTATATATATATAAAAGTAGTACAATCATAAAGAATAGACAAAAAGAAGAAAATTCAGATGGGAAGGGAGAAGGTTTTGATTGGTATTGGGAGTGCTTGGGGACCTAGAAAGTTTTGTTTTTTTACCAGCATCATGATGATTCCATTGAGTGTCTACATTATGATTATTGGCTAAGATGTGCATACATACTATAAAAATTCTTATATGTATATATGGTATTGTGAAATATATATGTTCTATTTTACAATAAAAGAGATCTCTTGAAGAGAAGATCAGTCTCTGAAATGAGGCAGTAGGAAGTGGAAGAGTAGGAAGGAGATTCGGCAGTTACGCAGGGGAACCACGGACGACTGATTCGGTTGAGGATGGAGCCTCAGAGTGAAGGAGATTTGGCAGTTACGCAGGGTGACCACGGACGACTGGTTCGGTTGAGGATGGAGCATCAGAGTGATCCCTTGATCCCAGGTTTTTAATCTGTTGACCAGAAAGATGGCCTTTGCTCAGATGGGAAATATATTCAGTACCAGCCACAACTGGCGAGGCCTTTCCTGCTTCAGCTTTCTCTTCTTTTAGGCCCCTTCAAATTCTTCACAAAGGTTGCTATTCATACCTGCTTCTTCAGGTAAATGTTGGGTTGGCCAAAAAGTTCATGCAAGTATTTTTGTTGTTGTTGTGTCTTATTGTTTGGACTCATTGCCACTCCAAGGGCTACAGCACACATCTTATGGAAAAACCCAAATGAGCTTTTTTGATTAACCCAGTATAAATCCCTACCACCTCCACCAACAGCCCTACCAAGAAACTGCTTAGTTGCCTATCTTCACATCTCCACTCATCCCAACCACCACCTCAGATTCTTTCTCTCTGCATACACACACACAGGCACACACACTGTCTTTTACATTTTTAGCCAGCTGGTTTAATTTGGCTGATTCTTCAATATATCACACATTCCTTTCTCACCTGTTTGAAACCTGCAGTCCTTAATGCTCACTGGTCTTCTCCATGTATTTGTCCATACCTCTCCACTATGCTTCTGTAGGTATAACACATTGCCTTGTCCTTCTCCCCAGAATCCACCACTCAGTTTTTACAACCAAATTTAAATTCCCCTTCAGAAACCCATCTCTGAATAAAAAAGGTCATTGTTGGCCTTCTCTAAACTAATCCCTGAAAATATCCGTGTTGATGTTGACACCACACTAGATGTTCTGCTTTGATTGTAATAGATTTTGTTCTTTCTCATATGGCTTGCTTTCTTTCCTTTTTAATTTAAAGGAGCCTTTCATTACCTCAGGACTGCAAATTCAAACCTGTATCTTGAAATTGAAATTTGTATATGTGTAAGTAGCCTCTGTGTCATGGGAGCTTTGGTTTTTATTGCTTGTGTATTTTCTCTTTATATGAAATAGACTGAACAAGCTGTTACTTATTTAGAAAGATGCTGTGGAGGCCTACTGTGACTAGGTAGGCAGCTGCTTTATGCTGCTTTTCTAATGCAAGAGCTTCATTTGCATCATCCATACTTATCCTGTTGCCTGGGTCGGCATGTGACAGATGGCCCACTGGGAATGTCCCATTCAGTCAAAATGTGTTGAGGGCCCAGTATTGGGAACTGCTGACTCAAGAGATCCATGGCTGAGACCCATCCCACACTGTCTGGTGTCTGATTCTCTTGGAAAGTCAAAAGTCCTTGCTCAGGCTCCGTCTGCTTTCTCCCTGACACAGACACTGAACATACATCCCAGTCATGTTGCCTCCTCTCACCCAACAAAGCACATCCTTTTAAAGGCCACTTTGGAGCTCAGATGAAACAAAACTCTGCAGTTTATGTTAGCATGCAGTGAGGCAGAGGAGGCTTTGCTTCCTTTAATAAACTAGAGGTCCATTTTTGCAGTCATGTCATGAACACAGGTCTTAGTAATCTGGTCTTTGCTGTAGTGGTGTCAGAGTGCTGATGCTGCAGTCTTTTTTGGAGCCAGGAGGAAATGAAGTGTCTCTGGTTGACTGGTTGAACTTGTCAGCCTTCTAGGATGTAAGAGAACATAAAAGGCAGGCATTTTGTTCACTATAGGAAACCAGAAGGCTTTGCAATAAATGCAGTGATCATCACCCCTTACTCCCCGCTTACAATACACATACACACTGGGAAAAAAAATAATTTATGGTAAAAAATAGGAAAACAACACACTTATTTAATGTCTTCATGGTTGGTCTTCAGTGAAGCAAAAAATAGGGGATAAAGTGAAAGAAAATTTGAGAAAAGACAATGCAAAAAGCAAGCTGAGACTGGAATTTTCATAAAATCCACTTCTATCTCCATCACCTGCTTGCTTCATTGAATCTTTGAAACCTTCAGTTCTATCATTTTTATTCAGTTCTTTAGTTTCATTTAAGCCTCAAAATGCTTGATAACAGAAATCATAGGCCCTCCTGAAATTAGTCAAGTCCTTTGTAAGCTCCATCTTTCTATCACCCTTAGCTGAGTTGTGGTTGATGCGTCAGTAACATACAACCCATGCTGGTACCCTGGGCCTGGAGGACCCCTGTCGGGTACTCAATACCTCTGGATCACTCCACTACAGATGGGACTGGAAGCGTCCATCTCTTCTGGAAATCTTGGACACTCTACTGAGGCAAGGTGGAGCATAGTGCAGGGTCAGCAAACTTTGAGTAAAGGGCCAGATGGTAAGTATTGTAGGCTTTGCAGGCCATATGGTCTCTTTTTCAGCTCTTCAACTCAGACTTTGTAGTAGGAAGATCGCCGTGGGCAGTACAGGAATAAACACATGTGGCTATGTTCCCCTAAAATTTTATTTACAGAAATAGGTAGCAGGCTTGATGAGGCCCACAAACCATAGTTTAGACCACTGACTCCTAATAAAGTAACAAGATTATTGGATTTTGAGGTGGGTTTTCACATGAGATCTAAAAGCTGTATATCATAGTGTGGTCATAAATGGGTCCCATCACTTGCGTATTCATTTGGTAAAATTTGTAGATCTAACAGTCTCCATGCCTCCCTTAGAAAGTTAAATGGAGTAGTATGGATGAATGAGATTTATTCACTGTGAAGTACTGTATAAACGTAGCCTTTTTCTGGCTGAGTTTTATTAGTGGCAGTAAGGACAGTTTTCCTAGAGGAGCAGCAGATTAGAATTCACTTACAATCTCTCTCAGTTGTATCAGAGTCTTTCGAATTTATGGGTTTGGGAGCAAAACCCTATAAGCCATCAGAGAACCTCACTCTGTGATGTAGTCTGTACCCAGAGATGTTCATGTGCCTATTTTAAAACCCCAGCAACATAAAAGGGGGTGAAATCAGAGATGGCCCTTTTTGTCTGAGTATACAGCTTCAGGAAGATCATACAGGAGAAGGGAGAGGATGCCAACATGGTCTCTCATAGCTTTTACATCAGCCCTGGCATCAGTGGGATGATCAGTATTATGGATGGTCTCCCTCTCATCTAAGTGTTCTCATGTAAAAGTAATTTTTACTGAAGTGTAGTTGATTTTCAGTGTTATGTTCATTCCTGGTGTACAGCAAAGGGATTCCAACATACGTATTTTCAGATTTCTTTTCCATCATAGATTACTACAAGATATTGAATATAATTCCCTGTGCTACACAGAATGTGTTTGTTGTTTATATATTTTATATAGAATAGTTTGTATCAGCTAATTCCAAATTCCTAGTTTATCCTTCCATACCCATTTCCCCTTTGGTAATTGTAATTGTTTTCTGTGCCTGCCAGTCTGTTTCTGTTTTGTAAATAAGTTCATTTGTATCATTTTTTTTTTTTAGATTCCACATATAAGTAATATCATATGATATTTCTTTCTCTGACTTATTTCACTTAGTATGATAATCTCTAGCGTCATCCATGTTGCTACAGATAGCATTATTTCCTTTTACGGCTGAATAGTATTCCATTGCGTGTATAAACCCCATCTTCTTTTTGCATTCATCTGTCAATGGACATTTATCTTGTTTCTAGTCTTAGCTGTTGTAAGTAGTGCAGCTATGACCGTTGAGGTGCATGTATCTATTCTAAATAGAGTTTTCTCCAGATCTCATGTGAAATTTTTAACTTGCCAACAAGGATTTGCTATACTCAAGGAAACATCATTTTGAAACTTTCCTAGTTTATGTATATATTTTTTTACACTAATGAATCTAGCTTGTAAATATGTCTCATAAGGGTTAATAGTGGAAGATAATTGTATCTTAGATAGAATGGTATATTCTTTGTAACATGAAGTTTCTAATTCTGGTGACAATCCTCAAAAGTATACCTGGCATTTGACTCCTTAAAGTCTTGCATGTGACGTGTAACACATGTTTGTTGAGTGAAAATATGTTTAGGGAAGTTAGTTAATTAGTTAAGTCGCTCAGTCCTGTCCGACTCTTTGTGACCCCATGGACTGTAGCCCACCAGGCTCCTCTGTCCATGGGATTCTCCAGGCAAGAATACTGGAGTGGGCTGCCATTTCCTTCTCCAGGGTATCTTCCCGCCCCAGGGATCGAACCTGGGTCTCCTGTATTAGAGGCAGATGCTTTAACCTCTGAGCCACTAGGGAAGCCCATGTTTAGGGAAAGGTAAATTGTTTTGGTGTGGGAGAGCCTTTCAGAAGCTAAGAATCTCTACCCTGGCCATTTTTTTAAAAGGTGAAGTATAGTTGATTTACAGTCTTATGTTAATTTCTGCTGTATAGCAAAATGATTCAGTTCTACATTCTTTTTCATATTCTTTTCCCTTATGGTTTATCACAGGATATTGAAATTAGTTCCCTGTACTATATAGTAGGCCCTTGTTGTTTAGCTATTCTGTATATAATGGTTTACATCTACTAACCCCAGACTCCTAGTTCATCCCTCTCAAACACCTGCTCCCTGTTGCAACAAGTCTCTTCTCTATGTCTGTGAGTCTGTATCTGTTTCCTAGGTAAGTTCATTTGTACCTGTTTTTTTCCGACATATAAGTGATATCATATGATATTTGTCTTTCTCTCTCTGACTTACTTCACTAACTCTGGGGCTATCCACGTTGCTGCAGTTGGCACTGGTTCATTCTTCTCTACGGCTGAATAGTGTTCCATTGGGTGTGTGTGCTGCATCTTCTTTATTCATTCATCAATGGTTATCTTGGTTGCTTCCATACCTTGGCTATTGTAAATAGTGCTGTAATGAAGATTGGGATGCATGTATCTTTTCAAATTATAGTTTTAGCTGGATATATTCCCAGGAGTTAACCCTGACCAATTTTAATCTACTAACATCTTGGCTCTGAATGCAGTGCTGAAAAGAAATGAACATGATTATATGGAATTTTCACTATAAAGAATCAATGGACATAAATGACTTCAAGAACATAGATAATAGTAATAGTTGTGTCTTTAATAATGTCTGGATTTAAAAACTCATTTGCCAAAGTGGTGAAAACAATTCACTCTTATGAACAAATAGGAGTCAGCTCCAGCCCATCACTATTCTTAGCACAATGTATTATAATGGTTTATTTGTCTTTCTTCTTCCCTAAAGAATGAGCTTCCTGAAAGCTTGATTTACTGACCATTACATCACTAATGCCTGGCACATAGTAGGTACTCAGGTACTTGTTGATTAAATGAATTATTCCAGTTGTTTGCATTCTCACCAAATTAATACCCCATGAAACAAAAGATAGGGTTTCTTTTTCTAAAATCCACATTTTATTTTCTTGGTTTTGACCAGCTTTGACAATATATAATACTTCTATGAATGTTCATCTCTAGGTACTTTAGCTTATGAAATATTAATATTTTCAATATCTTGCAACTAAGGATATGTGAGTTATTCATGGTCATAGTGTTCAAAGAAATAACTCAATATATAAATGTGTCCAGGAACTATATTTCTGTAGAATGTCAATTTCTTTGATCTGTGTTCTTCTAAACCAACAGAACACTACCAGTTCTTGTGATATGTACATTACTTCTGTTTACAAAATTGAAGGGAATTATATTTTCTCTGTATGCGGTGTAACTTACATATTTTCAGACTAAAGTTTTGGCATTGACCAAACATAGAAATTCTGGTATCTGTGCACTTTAAGGTATTCTAAGGTGAAAATAATACCCTTCTATAGTATAGACATGGTTTCCCAGATGGCTCAGTGGTAACCTGCCTGCAATGCAGGAAGCATAGGTTCCTTCCCTGGGTTGGGAAGATCCCCTGGAGAAGGAAATGGTAATCCATTCCAGTATTCTTGCCTGGAGAACCTCATGGACAGAAGAGCCTGGCGGGCTATAGTCCCTGGGGTTGCAAAGAGTCAGAAATATCTTAGTGACTAAACAAAAACAACATAGTGTAGGCTAACATTTCTCAGAATGTATTCTGTGGGATCCAGTTCTGCAAAATGTTAATAGGCATTGTGTGAGAACTGGTTCCAAGGTATAAGATGGGCTTGGGGAAAAATTAGTTTTACATTAAATAGTATTTTTACAATAGCACGTTACAGAGTGGGATACAGTATATACTACTTCCCAGTGAATGTTTTTCATAAGAATTTTATCACAAGGACCTGATGTTCCTAGGAGCACTCTTTGGGAAATATCACACTCAGAAATATCACACTCACAAATGAACAGACTTACACCATCATATAGTGCTGAGAACTGAGACCCCTTAAAAGTTATCTCAGCTGCCTCTCCTGACTCCCTCCTCCATGTCAGAATCCATTTTGCATCACCCCTGCCAGGTAGCCATTCAGCTTCACTGGAATGCCAACCTTAGCAGGAAACTCACCATTCCACGTCTACCCTCCTTTCCTGTTTTTGTTTTTAAAACAAAGTCCCTACTTACAGTTGAACCAAAAATCTGCCATGAATTGTCCATTACTTCTAGTTTTATCATCTGAAATATTGACAAAACACACTTCCTTCCTTCCTATAACTGTCATATCTCCTGTTTAGCCTCTTCTTTAAATTGAACAATTCTAATGTATTCAGCTCCTCCTCCTATGAGGAATTTTCTAGAATTCTTACCATCTTGATCGTTCTTCTCTGGATAACATCCAATGTCTCTCTCCAAGTAAGATACCTAGAAATTAAATACAGTCTGCTATGGCCTACCAAGACCAAGTGTTTAACTTTTTAGTCAACAAATGCTTCTGGAGTCACTCTCTTCTATTTCGGGCATTTTCACACACTGGTAATATAGCAGGCAATAAGACAGGACTGGTAGTGAAAAAACCAGCAAGTAAATGAGGGAAGATGATTGGTAGTCAAAAATGTTAAAAAGTCAATCAGATAGGAATGTCTATTACAATAGGAACTGAGCAGTGGCCACAGGACTGGAAAAGGTTAGTTTTCATTCCAATTCCAAAGAAAGGCAATGCCAAAGAATGCTCAAACTACCACAGAATTGTACTCATCTCACATGCTAGTAAAGTAATGCTCAAAATTCTCCAAGCCAGGCTTCAGCAATACGTGAACCATGAACTCCCTGATGTTCAAGCTGGTTTTAGAAAAGGCAGAGGAACCAGAGATCAAATTGCCAGCATCCACTGGATCATGGAAAAAGCAAGAGAGTTCCAGAAAAACATCTACTACTGCTTTCTTGACTATGCCAAAGCCTTTGACTGTGTGAATCACAATAAACTGTGGAAAATTCTGAAAGAGATGGGAATAACAAACCACCTGACCTGCCTCTTGAGAAATCTGTATGCAGGTCAGGAAGCAACAGTTAAAACTGCAGATGGAACAACAGACTGGTTCCAAATAGGAAAAGGAGTCCGTCAAGGCTGTATATTGTCACCCTGCTTATTTAACTTCTATGCAGAGTACATCATGAGAAACGCTGGGCTGGAAGAAACACAAGCTGGAATCAAGATTGCCGGGAGAAATATCAATAACCTCAGATATGCAGATGATACCACCCTTATGGCAGAAAGTGAAGAGGAGCTAAAAGCCTCTTGATGAAAGTGAAAGAGGAGAGTGAAAAAGTTGGCTTAAAGCTCGACATTCAGAAAACGAAGATCATGGTATCTGGTCCCATCACTTCATGGGAAATGGATGGGGAAACAGTGGAAACAGTGTCAGATTTTATTTTGGAGGGCTCCAAAATCACTGCAGATGGTGACTGTAGCCATGAAATCAAAAGACGCTTACTCCTTGGAAGAAAAGTTATGACCAACCTAGATAGTATATTCAAAAGCAGAGACATTACTTTGCCGACTAAGGTCTGTCTAGTCAAGGCTGTGGTTTTTCCTGTGGTCATGTATGGATGTGAGAGTTGGACTGTGAAGAAGGCTGAGCACCGAAGAATTGATGCTTTTGAAGTGTGGTGTTGGAGAAGACTCTTGAGAGTCCCTTGGACTGCAAGGAGATCCAACCAGTCCATTCTGAAGGAGATCAACCCTGGGATTTCTTTGGAAGGACTGATGCTGAAGCTGAAACTCCAGTACTTTGGCCACCTCATGCGAAGAGTTGACTCATTGGAAAAGACTCTGATGCTGGGAAGGATTAGGGGCAGGAGGAGAAGTGGACGGCAGAGGATGAGATGGCTGGATGGCATCACTGACTCGATGGACGTGAGTCTGAGTGAACTCCGAGAGATGGTAATGAACAGGGAGGCCTGGCGTGCTGGGATTCATGGGGTCGCAAAGAGTCGGACACAACTGAGCGACTGAACTGAACTGATTTGGGAAGCAGGTGACTTGTTTTAGGTCAGCGGTGCAGGAAGGACCCTAGAGAAGTGATGTTTCAGCTGTTCTCGAATGATGTAGAGGAACCCCAAGGAGGGAACATCATCTTGTCAGTGGGAAGGAAGACCGTGTTGGGGAGTTTAGGAAGAGAAACAGGAACTTCTAAAGGGTAATTCCGATTAATTCTATCTCCATTGATGGTACATTGATAGCACAGTGATCTGCATTTGATTGGACATTCTCCTGCTTCTAATCCAGCCCACAATTTTTTGTTGTGGCTGTTATTTTTCTACAAATCTGATCAAATTTTTAATTCCCATTGATTTTTGATAAAGTAAAATCCTTAGGTCTTTGTTTTTTCTTATGCTAATGATAAAGCCAATAATTTAGAATCTTAAGTGAAAAATATTTGTTGCTCTTAAATTGCATAGATTTGATTTCCTGCTTATCAGGAAAATGTTGGATTCTGACTTTGTCATCAGTGGTAGTAACAGCAGTCTCAGGTTTCTGTTTTACTTAAATTTAATAAATAAATCTTATATGCCTTTACTCAAATTTATCAGTAAAATTATTGCACAGGTTGTTGCCAAGGACCATAGTCTGTTAGCCTTTTAGGTTGAAAATAAGCCACTAAGCAGTCCTTTCTCAGTATAGCTTTTCAACTGCCTCCTCATAATTGACTCCATGAACTCGCTCCCACCCCAGATTTTTACCATAAGGATAGCCCTTCAGATAATTGAAAACATAGATTACTGAGTCTACTAATCCTATAAAAAAGAAAATTTATACAATACCTTAGTGAATGCAGGATAACTCTTAGATAGCATTTCCTTTTCTAAATGTTCATAACTCAAAAGATGGAAATTTAATCAATTCTTTCTGAAATATATTCTCGCTCAGTAAAAACAAAACAAGAATCCCTAGCATTTTCTGACTCTGATTTTTGAAATGGAGATTAGGGCGCAAGCAAAACTCTTAATGGAGTCTTTTTTGACAGAAGCATTCTTTCTGAGAAGGGAACAGCAGCATCTGTTGTGGCTTAAAGTCCCTGCCCAAAGTGAATTTCATACAAAATAAGTTTATATGTTTTGAGCACTCTTGATATTGACCTAGGGACCAATGATTTGTTAAAAACACAAAATGTAACAAACAAATAAATTAAAAAGACAATCTGGTGTCTCTGCTCTTAAGTCCTCCTTAAAGGCCTGGAAGGTCTGAGAGGGGGTTAAGTTAACCAGAAGCTAGTTTTAGTCAATTACCTGTCTTTTTCTCCTGATGTTCAGAATCCAGTAAATGATTCTAGCCTAAGGTACACAAGTGCCTGTTAAAGTGCAATTTGGCTGTGAGTTAGGCAATCAAGGTGTTGGGAACAATGCCATCCTTTAGTGTGACACCAAAGATAACTGCATGCTTCGTCACCAGCCAGAACACCTGCTCCACGTAGCCAGCTGGGCTCTGTTGCCGTCCACTTCTTTCTTCTCACTATTGTTTTTGTCAAGATTTGATTGTTTTGATAGTCATCACTTCTCTTTTATGGAGACAGAAAATCTTTCTTTGCCAAACCTCTAAGATGCTTAGCAGTAGGCTTAGGCATACCTGAGGCCCAGCAAAGCGTTCACATCTGCTCTTATTCCCCGGACATCCCAATTCCATTTGGTCCAGTTCAATATGCACGTACTGAATCCTTACCATATGCTTATATTTGTGTTCATCTTGGAAGGGCACAGAGATCCTGCTCTAACATTTGCCACCTCTTCTCACAGGTTTAACCTCAGAAGAACCTGTCAGATCATGTTAGCTGAGCAGCACGCATGAATAATACCCTCTTCCCAGCCCCAGGCTTTGCTCCTCCTCCTCCTCAGAGAGAACTCAGTCTCCAGCAGCCTCCTTTTTCTGACTTGTCTCAAACGTCCTCCCGTGCAGGCTCTGGCAGTTCCCAGTCCCTGGTGCGTGCCCTGTTTACATTTGCCGCATGGAGGTAGAGTGTTGAACCCTTGAGAAGATGTGGTGCACACAGAAGAAAACAGCCCTAACCAGGAGCTGGTAGGCAGCCGCCTCCTCAGAGGGGCAGTGTTCAAAGGAGAGGGTGTGTGTGAAGTGGTCCATCCCATTTGACTGCAGGGCGAGGACTCCTAAGGGCACATCAGTGGTGTCAATTCACACCTGGGTCTCCTGGGATTCGCCATCCTGCTTCCTTTTTAAAAAAAAATTTATTTTTACTTTATTTTACTTTACAATACTGTATTGGTTTTGCCATACATTGACATGAATCCGCCACGGGCGTACACGAGCTCCCAATCCTGAACCCCCCTCCCTCCTCCCACCCCATACCACTTCTCAGGGTGAGTCGGGGTGGAGCTGAGTGATAGACAGCAGGGTATTTGGGGACCTTTGGATTCATGGAGTAAAGTGCCTTCAAAGGCTCTAGGGACAGCGCCCCCACCCCAACCCCTAACCACCCGCCCCCCCACACACACACAGAAATGCCCCTTCTAGACTGGTTTTCTGGTTATGAGGTGTTTTTCTAGTACATTCTCCTCCTGGGCTCAACTGTTTAGAAGAAGAAAAAAAATTAATCTTGTACTTTATATGCTCCAAAGCTAAGAGAGAGTGCAAGAGGCAAAAAGTTTACATCAGATCTGACAGTCTTACTGATCGTTGCTGATAAAAACTGGCAAAGGAAAGGTAATCAGAGCCTCGGGAATTCAATTCACTCCTTTAATCCACTCAGCAGATATTTTATTTTTAAAACACAAGCACAGCCATCAGCAAAATTGAGAGACTGTGTGGGACCCTGAGGCGTATTAAATTTTTGAGCCCTCTTCACTCCCACCCCACCCCACCTTCCAAGAGTCCCTCAGCCATTTCTTCTTTTTGGATATATCTTCCTGACTACCCTTTTCCTTTATTCCTTGGAGGGAAAAAAAAAAAAAAAAAAACTTACCTGTTGGCATTAATTAAAAAGGAAGAAGCCTTTTGATCTGCCATCAGCTAGAGACTTGTGCTGTACATCATATATCCACACTTGTGACTCTTAATTGTTGTTCAGTCATTCAGTCATGTCCGACTCTTTGTGACCTCATGGACTGCAGTATGCCAGGCTTCCCTGTCTTTCACCATCTCCAGGAGCTTGCTCAAACTCAAGTCCATTGAGTCAGTGATGCCATCCAAGCATCTCATCCTCTGTCATCCCCCTCTCCTCCTGCCTTCAGTCTTTCCCAGCATCAGGGTCTTTTCTAATGAGTCGGCTCTTTGCATCAGGTGGCCAAAGTATTGGAGCTTCCGTTCATTTGAAGGAAGGAAATAACACAGGCTTGCCCTGTAGCTGATGATGGACTTATAAGTGCATTCCCCTCCTCCCCACCCGGCCTGTTCCCAAGGTAGTACTGAACCAGCTTCTTTTACCAGCCAAGAGAAGTGGATAGTTGCTTCTCATGCTCAACTTTTCTAAGACACTTAGTAAAGTCATTCTACTACTTTATATTGCTCTCTCAACCCCTCTCAAGCCTTTCTGAAATAATCTAATATCCTAAAGCAGAAAATCAACTTAGTTTCGCCTGTGAATTTTAACTCCTCCTCTGTAGTACAGCAGCTACCCTGAAAGATTTCTTCTGTCTAGTAAGATATGAAGAGAAACTTAAGAACACCCACGTCCCTGTCTTTGACTTACCAGGCAAGCAGGACTGTTATCTCAGTTCTCAAGATACCAGCACACAGAGATAGGGCCTTTGTGTCTGGACCCTGGAATTCACATTTTATCCTTCAGATCTCCAAATTCATTTTCTCTACGCCAAGTACCCAAGTGATGATGTAATAGTACTCAACATGATGTAGAATGATGAAGGATTCTGAAAAGCCAAGTGTGTATACCTTTTTCTTTGAGAAGAGAGTGGAAGCAATTAGGGACAGGACATTAGGCATTAAGTCAGCTTCCCGTGTTTCGTGTGCCACTCAGGGCATTTCTCTTCACATTCAGCTGTGCTGATGAACAGTTAGCACATGCGTAGGCTCTCCTGGAAAACATCAATTTAGAATCTAGCACCTTCTTGTAAGCCTTTAGTTTTATCACTCATTAGCTGTGTAAATGGATACTTTCCCTCAACATCTATGAGCTTCAGTTTCCTTATCTGTCATCAGAGATGTTTACCTTACAGTGTTGTCTGGAAGATGGAATGATCTGGAACATGCAAAAGCACTTGGTAGAGTGAAACCCTATATGAATTTTGATTTCTGAGAAACCTGGCCCATATAGTTAAAAAAAGCATGGCCTTTGGAATTAGACATGGAGTCGGATCCCAGACCTGCCGCTCACTAGCTACATGGCCTTTCACAGGAAGTTGCCTTGAGCCTTCGTTTCCTGACCTATCAATTGGAAATAATACTGTCTTGACTCATGTAGCATTTTCCTCCTTTCCTAGTCTCTCAGTCCTGTCCGTCTCTCTATGACCCCGTGGACTATACGGTCCATGAAATTCTCCAGACCAGAATACTAGAGTAGGTAGCTGTTCCCTTCTCCAAGGGATCTTTCCAACCCAGGGATTGAACCCAGGTGTCCCACATTGCAGGCAGATTCTTTACCAGCTGAGTCACCAGAGACGCCCCTTATAGCATTAGTATGTGGGTTAAATGAGTAAAGCATATAAACGTACCTAATGCATGTTAGTTCTGTACAGATTCAAGTTACTGGTACAATTGTAAATGAGATGATGTAGTGACTTGGAGTTCGGAGAGCATCGTGTCAGTTGAGTACCCAGGGCACACTACTCAGGCATATTCTTAACACTGCCGTTTACCAGCAGTGTGACATCACCTTTCTGTAATGGCTTGTTTACTTCTCTGTCACCCACAACTCTGTGAATTCCTTGAATACAGAGTTGTTTTCTTACTGCATGTGCATCTCCTAGTGGAGTATCTAACATGTAGTAGCTTGGAATAAGTCTGTTGAATGAATAAATGCATGATTTTTATCATCTGCTATACCTTCTATAATGGTTTCCCAGGTGGCTCAGTGGTAAAGAATCCGTGTGCCAATGCAGGAGACACTTGAGATGCTGATTTGATCCCTAGATCCAGAAGATCCCCAGGAGTAGGAAATGGCAAGCCACTTCAGTATTCTTGCCTGGAAAATTCAATGGACAGAGGAGCCTGGTGGGCTATAGTCCATGGGGTCTCAAGAGTCAGACACTATATGCTGTTGTACCTCATAAGTACGGCTCATGTTCATAAAATTAATCAAACATTTGAATGGTGGGGCAGTGACCAATTAATGTAACTTTTGGTGAAATACACAATGCTGCTTCTGTTCTGCATCTCCAGGCTTCTTAACACCTCTTGATTCACGTTCCTTGCTTGATCAATTCTTATCAAAAGCCAGAAATGCAGTAGGGAAATAGAACATTTTAAAAATAACACCTCCACTTGATCTACCTGGACAGTTGTCCTCTAATACCTTGAGACTAAAGAGGTGTCATTAATTTGACAGCTGGGTCCAGTAAAGACGTTCTGAGTGCCTTTTGGAATCACACATTTTGGAAACTCCTTGAGGGTATGGACTTGATGTTGTGCAGGTGCTCAAGAAGTGTGGCTTCTGAAATGGGATGGTGTTCTTCTCAGTTCACAAACAGGGAGTTTCCGTATGCTTTGACCCCCTGGCACTTTTCAAGCCCTGTAATATTAAATTATTTTCAAGTTAGTCAAAACAGTGTCACTATCTCAGGCATCTCTCATGCTTCATCTGCTCTGAACAGCAAGTGGCGTCTTGTTGCAGCTTGCTGTCCAGTCCCAGCATGCATTCTAAATTCCAGATGCTTGTTTTGTGACAGCCATCCACTCCAGCAGGTTGTTCTGCTGCCATCTTTAGCATCCTCTGGGTCTTTGACTCTTCTCCCCCGGCAGACCTTGCCAGACCCCACCCAGTGGCACCAGTTTGTTTCTCAAAGACCTCATTTCACTTGTCTCATTGATCCTTTTCAGTTGAGTTAAATCTATACCCATTGTTTGTGTAGTCCATTCCCCTGCCCCTGCTGCTGTTAAAGGTAAATGGCACCCCAGCTACTGCCAGGTTTCGAGCACGCGTCCCAAAGGTAGCAAGACTTCCTACATCAATCTTCAGTGCCACCTGGCTCCCTGATATGCTTTCTATTTTAGATGTAGCTCTGTTGTCAGGAGCTTCCCTCCCACTCCTCCCACCACCTCTCTGGAAAAGCTTTTCTGAATATGACAACCATCTGAAGATGAATTATCTGCTCGAAAAGTTAATTTCTGTTTCTCAGCAGGGAGCCATGGTTTCCCGCTGGGTTTGAAAGTGCTGTTGTTTGGTTAATGGATGAGTATTTCTTGGATCCGGAACCCACACTGGAACTGCAGCAGAGTCTGGCTTCCCATTTACTTTAATTTCCTGCTTGCAGCTGGCGTTGGAGACCTAAATGGCCTTATTCACAGGATAGTGGCTTCCGGTTGTTAGCACCGGAAGGAAGTCGTGCTGCTGCTTCCCTGCCATCTTCACTCACTTGTGAGGTTTTGATTGGCTTTTTAAATTATTTTGAGAGTGAAGCCGCAAAATCCTTCCAGAGGTAGAACAAATGACTTAACCTAAGAAATTCATCATGGAGTTTTAAGAGTTGAAAAAGAATGGGGATTTTGTATGTGTCTTTGGTGTACAAGATTGTGAAAATAAAATAAGATGCTAGGTAAAAATTGCTTTGAGCACTTATAAATGTAATAATGTTGTCACTCTTTTGTATGCTAAATCTTTTTAAAAATGCAAGAAATTTTGTAATGAATAGTTGTATTATCGTCTAGAAAGCAGAACCAGAAGCCAACTAGAAAATTCCTTAGAACACATCTATAATGCTTCAATCGGTTTATGAAATCACCTCTTTCCACAGGTCACACAGGGCAAATATTGGCAATTTCATATGGTTTGCCCTATACAGAATTCTGGCTTTTTAGACAGAATTCTGAAGGCCAACAGCATCATAGATGCATTTTTCCCTTTGACAAAAATCCAAAGCCTGTAGGCCAATGCCCATATGTCCTTGAGAGGATCCCAACTCCTAAGCTGTTGGCTGTGGGAGTCAGAAATAGGCTTTAGAACTGCTCTACGCGGGGAACATCTGGCTATACAGACGGGCTCATGTTGGACAGCTCGCTATCCCTTTCTGAGCCTCATTTTCCTCAGTGTTTCTACACATGACATAGTCAAGCTAGCAGAGCATGAGAAATCATCAAACTTCAAGTTCCAAGGAAGAAAGGAAAAGAGTCAGCAATTCCTCATTCCAAAACCTGCCACTTACAATGAAAAACTTTAATTCAATACAAAATAAATTAAAAGCAGGTTTCTTCCTTTCCTCCATACTTCCCTCACTCCTGCCCTTATAGCTGCTGTTTGACTTAGGGCACATATCTTAATGTCTGCTAGTTTTGGTTTCATAAGGAGGAAAATATATTTCAGAGAAATGGTGAATTGAAGCTCAAATAGTAAAGAATCTAGTATAGAGCCAAAATACTTCAGTACTTATGGATGTTACTTCTGCTCTTGCTCTGTTTGTTTCCAGGTTTCAGGTGGTTTGTTTTTAATATCCATTGATTTCTTCCCTTTTTTTTTTTTTTGCGGGGGGGAGGGGGTGGGCGGTGGGGAGGATAGCTGATTAAGAATGTGATGGTTTTAGGTGAATAGCGAAAGGGGAGAATGGATACATGTTGACTTGAAGTTAAAATTTTTATATCCATGCAATAATGATACCCTGTAGAAAACACTATAAACTTTTAAAAGAATGTATATATATGGATAATCTCGATCTACCTAAATGTATCATATGCACAGTACACATGGATATGTTTCTCTGTGCTGTGCTTCCCCGGTTGTTGCTAATGGTAAAGAAGCTGCCTGCCAATGCGGGAGACATGAAACATGAGACATGGGTTCCATCACTAGGTCGAGAATATCCCCTGGAGAAGGGTATGGCAACCCACTTCCGTATTCTTGCCTGGAGAACCCCATGGACAGAGGAGCCTTGTGGGCTACCATTCATGGGGTTGCAAGAGTCAACAGGACTGAAGCAACTTAGCCCTCATGCATGCATACTGTATAACTAGAAATAATGCAGCTCAGTGGCTTCTTGTCACCCTTACATGATGAGGGCATTCTTATCTCTATTGGGAATGTCTTTCCATCCATTTCCAGCTGTCCAGATAGTACTATTTAATAGCTTAACTGCCATCTCCTTTACAAAGCAACTCCTAATTCTCTTCAGCATAAAGTAATTCTCTTCATCTATTCTCAAGTAAAAAAACGAAATTGAAGGATGAGAAGGGAAGATTCCTTTAAAGCAGACCTGTGATCAGGCAGGGTAGGCACCAAGTTGTAGAAGAGATCCCCAGTGGTTTTCAGGAAATGAGAAAACTTACAATAGGACCAGAATCAGTGGTTTTCAAATCCGAGTGTGTAAAATTGCCTGCAGCCTTTGTTTTAAAATGGAAATTCCCAGGTCCCTCCGCACAGATTCTGATTCTCTGGATCTGGGCTGGGGGTGGAGAATTGCCAGCTTTAACAGGCACTCCAGGGTGGTGCTCATGAAGTTGTTGCTGGGCCATGCTTTGAGAAACACTGGTTTGGAAGTAAGTAGCTCACATGTCAAGATAATGAAAGGTGGAGGAGGCAAGGTTGGGAATGTCAAAGGATGTTTTCACAGTTCTAAGATGAGAACATTTTCCTTCAGTTCACTTCAGTCGCTCAGTCATGTCTGACTCTTTGCGACCCCACGAATCGCAGCACGCCAGGCCTCCCTGTCCATCACCAACTCCCCGGAGTTCACTCAGTCTCACGTTCATCGAGTCCATGATGCCATCCAGCCATCTCATCCTCTGTCATCCCCTTCTCCTTCTGCCCCCAATCCCTCCCAGCATCAGAGTCTTTTCAATGAGTCAACTCTTCTCATGAGGTGACCAAAGTACTGGAGTTTCAGCTTCAGCATTGTTCCTTCCAAAGAAATCCCAGGGTTGACCTCCTTCAGAACGGACTGGTTGGATCTCCTTGCAGTCCAAGGGACTCTCAAGAGTCTTCTCCAACACCACACTTCAAAAGCATCAATTCTTCGGTGCTCAGCCTTCTTCACAGTCCAACTCTCACATCCATACATGACCACAGGAAAAACCATAGCCTTGACTAGACGGACCTTAGTCGGCAAAGTAATGTCTCTGCTTTTGAATATGCTATCTAGGTTGGTCATAACTTTTCTTCCAAGGAGTAAGCGTCTTTTAATTTCATGGCTACAGTCACCATCCGCAGTGATTTTGGAGCCCAAAAAATAAAGTCTGACACTGTTTCCACTGTTTCCCCATCTATTTCCCATGAAGTGATGGGACCAGATGCCATGATCTTCGTTTTCTGAATGTTGAGCTTTAAGCCAACTTTTTCGCTTTCCTCTTTCACTTTCATCAAGAGGCTTTTGCATTCCTCTTCACTTTCTGCCATAAGGGTGGAGTCATCTGCATATATGAGGTTATTGATATGTCTCCCAGCAATCATGATTCCTGCTTGTGCTTCTTCCAGCCAGCATTTCTCATGATGTACTCTGCATAGAAGTTAAGTAAGCAGGGTGACAATATACAGCCTTGACGGACTCCTTTTCCTCTCTGGAACCAGTCTGTTGTTCCATGTCCAGTTCTAACTGTTGCTTCCTGACCTGCATACAGATTTCTCAAGAGGCAGGTTAGGTGCCCTGGTATTCCCATCTCTTTGAGAATTTTCCACAGTTTATTGTGATCCACACAGTCAAAGGCTTTGGCATAGTCAATAAAGCAGAAATAGATGTTTTTCTGGAACTCTCTTGCTTTTTCCATGATCCAGCGAATGTTGGCAGTTTAACCTCTGGTTCCTCTGCCTTTTCTAAAACCAGCTTGAACATCAGGAAGTTCACGGTTCATGTATTGCTGAAGCCTGGCTTGGAGAATTTTGAGCATTACTAGCATGTGAGATGAGTGCAGTTGTGCGGTAGCTTGAGCTTTCCTTAGCATTGCCTTTCTTTGGGACTGGAATGAAAATGGCCTTTTTCCAGTCCTGTGGCCACTGCTCAGTTTTCCAAATTTGCTGGCATATTGAGTGCAGCACTTTCACAGTGTCATCTTTTAGGATTTGAAATAGCTCAACTGGAATTCCATCACCTCCACTAGCTTTGTTCATAGTGATGCTTTCTAAGGCCCATTTGACCTCACATTCCAGGATGTCTGGCTCTAGATTAGTGATCACACCATCATGATTATCTGGGTCTTGAAGATCTTTTTGTACAGTTCTTCCATGTATTCTTGCCACCTCTTCTTAATATCTTCTGCTTCTGTTAGGTCTGCACCATTTCTGTCCTTTATTGAGCACATCTTTGCATGAAATGTTCCCTTGGTATTTCTAATTTTCTTGAAGAGATTTCTAGTCTTTCCTTTTCTGTTGTTTTCCTCTATTTCTTTGCATTGATCACAGAAGAAGGCTTTCTTATCTCTTCTTGCTATTCTTTGGAACTCTGCATTCAGATGCCTATATCTTTCCTTTTCTCCTTTGCTTTTAACCTCTCTTCTTTTCACAGCTATTTGTAAGGCCTCCCCAGACAGCCATTTTGCTTTTTGCGTTTCTTTGCCATGAGGATGGTCTTGATCCCTGTCTCCAGTGACTACAAATAAAAGTCATGAAACAGGGTACTTGATCAGCTGTTTACATGCATAACTTCAGAAATATTCCGATAAAGCCATAAGGCACACACCAAAAACTGACCCACATGGTTCATATCTTTAGTTTTCTTTGTCCCTTTTTTTCCTCTATGTCTTGCTTCATTAAAAGAGCTTTATTCCTGGAGACTTCATTAACTGAGGCATTTTATTTCTTGGGTTGCTCAATTGATTGATTGACTGATTAACTGAAAACCTAGTTACAACACAAAAGTTAACCTTTAGGTAAGCTAAATCATTGCTTTCAGCTGTGAAACAGATGGCTGCTCCTAAGGTTTTTCAAAGATCTCTACAAGGAGCCAAGGTTGTTTTTTAAAGTAAATACAGATACATGTATACATACATATACACATACATGTTTCTTTTTACATTTGGTATTGGTGATAGATTTATGATAATGGTGAGAAGTTATACTAAGGCAAAGATTTGTGAGTAAATGCTTTCAAAAATTACTTCTAAAGCAACATTTACAAAGCTAAGAGTGTCTGAGTTTTTGCAAGGTTCATGAATCTGAATAATAACATCTCATACATAAATGGACTCCTTCAATACAGATAGAAGTTATAATAACAATACACTATAATATGATCTATAAACATTACTGAATTTGTAGTATTTTGGCTCATTACATAGTTGCTTTATCAATGAATACGGAAAGTACAAATACCACCAGGAGGAGGTTAGCACAGTTTTTCGCATTAAAGATAAATCAGTGAAGCAGAATAGAGGGTCAAAAACAGACAACAGCTGACTTATGACAAAAGCGCCCTTAAAGGGCTGTAAGTGAAGGGTGATCCTTTCAGTGGTGGGTGCTGGATCAACTAGATATCCAACTGGAATTTCAA
Organism: Nanger dama; assembly: GCA_917880005.1. NCBI lineage: Eukaryota > Metazoa > Chordata > Mammalia > Artiodactyla > Bovidae > Nanger > Nanger dama. The sequence goes on along the minus strand of CAKJTW010000096.1, from coordinate 6,681,169 downwards.
AATAAGGTTTTTGTAGGAATTCTCCTAAGTCTCCTCTTCATGACTTAGCAAAGACTTTTCAAACAAGACATAGAAAGCACAGTAATGAAAGAAAAGATGGAAAATTTTGAGCTTCATTAAGATCTGTTCACTAAAAGACACCTTGCTGCTGCTGCTGCTAAGCCACTCAGTCAGTCGTGTCCAACTCTGCGAGACCCCATAGCCAGCAGTCCACCAGGCTCCCCCCGTCCCTGGGATTCTCCAGGCAAGAACACTGGACTGGGTTGCCATTTCCTTCTCCAAAAGACACCGTAAGAGAGAGGAAAAAAGAAAACTGTAGAGTGAGATTTTTACTACATACTTCCAACAAAAGATACTTGCCCAGAATAGATCTAGAACTTCTACAAACCAGTAATAAAGACACACAACCCAATTTAAAAATGGGCAAAAGATTTGAATAGGAAGGTATGAAAATAAGCTCTTCCAGTACACATAAGAAAAGATGTTCAGCATCATTAGTCTTAAGGGAAATATAGAATACCATATTGAGATACTGAGATCATTATATAGCATCACCAACTCAATAGACATGAATCTGAGCAAACTCTGGGAGATAGTGAAGGACAGAGGAGTATGGAGTGCTGCAGTCCATGGGGTCACAAAGAATTAGCTATGACTTAGCAACTGAACAACAAGTTGACATACCACTAGCAAAATGGCTCCAAAAACATTGCCATACCGAGTACAGTAAGAATGGAGGAAGTAGAATTCTCACACATTGCTGGTGGGAGTGCAAACTGACACAACTACTTTGGAAACTCTTTGGTAGTATCTCTTAAAGACAGTCATATAAATAGATATTCTGTTATCAGCAGTTCCACCTCTACAGGTAAATGCAATGAAACTGCGGACATATATTCACCAAAACCATGAACTAAAGTAGAATAACTGGAAGCAACCCAATGTCTATAAGCAATATCCAGAAAAATATCTATTTCTGCTTTACTGACTATGTCAAAGCCTTTGACTATGTGGATCACAATAAACTGTGGAAAATTCTGAAAAGATCAGAATACCAGACCATCTGACCTGCCTCTTGAGAAACCTGTATGCAGGTCAGGAAACAATAGTTAGAACTGGACATGGAACAACAGACTGGTTCCAAATAGGAAAAGGAGTCCGTCAAGCTGTATATTGTCATCCTGCTTATTTAACTTCTATGCAAAGTACATCATGAGAAATGCTGGACTGGAAGAAACACAAGCTGGAATCAAAATTGCCGGGAGAAATATCAATAACCTCAGATATGCAGATGACATCACCCTTATGGCAGAAAGTGAAGAAGAACCAAAAAGCCTCTTGATGAAAATAAAAGAGGGAGAGTGAAAAAGTTGGCTTAAAACTTAGCATTCAGAAAACTAAGATCATGGCATCTGGTTGCATCACGTCATGGGAAATAGATGGAGAAACAGTGGAAAGAGTGTCAGACTTTATTTTGGGGGCTCCAAAATCACTACAGAGGGTGATTGCAGCCATGAAATTAAAAAACACTTACTCCTTGGAAGAAAAGTTATGACCAACCTAGATAGCATATTCAAAAGGAGAGACATTTCTTTGCCAACAAAGGTCCATCTAGTCAAGGCTATGGTTTTTCCTGTGGTCATGTATGGGTGTGAGCGTTGGACTGTGAAGAAGGCTGAGCACCAAAGAATTGATGCTTTTGAAGTGTGGTGTTGGAGAAGACTCTTGAGAGTCCCATGGACTGCAAGGAGATCCAACCAGTCCATTCTGAAGGAGATCAGCCCTGGGATTTCTTTGGAAGGAATGATGCTAAAGCTGAAACTCCAGTTCTTTGGCCACCTCATGTGAAGAGTTGACTCATTGGAAAAGACTCTGATGCTGGGAGGGATTGGGGGCAGAAGGAGAAGGGGACGACAGAGGATGAGATGGCTGGATGGCATCACCGACTCGATGGACACGAGTTTGAACCCCAGGAGATGGTCATGGACAAGGAGTACTGGCATGCTGCGATTCATGGGTTGCAAAGAGTCAGACACGACTGAGCGACTGAACTGAACTAATGGTATGTCTACATACTGGAATATTATAATGCAAGGAAAAAGAACAGCGTCTTGCTAAATACCACAACATGAATGAATCTCACAGATATAGTATTGAGCCAAAAAACTATACAGAAAAGTTTTTATCAGTTCAAAAGCAGGTTAGAGGAATCAAAGAGATCCAAGTCAGGACAGTGGTAAATTTTGGGCCAGGAAAGCAGCTGGCAGAGTGAATAACAGAGGCTTCTGGAATGCAGACAGTACTGTCCTATTGATTAGGTAGTCTTTATATGGATGGATTAACTTCATAAAAATGTGCTGAGCTTTATGCTTCTTCTTAATGCACTTTTCTATTTGTATTTTATATTTCCCTTAAACATTTTGCCAAGAAAGTAAAGGCTGTGTTAGAGGATGCCATCTAGTTTGGGATGGCTTTCTTTTTTGAAACAATGCCTAGCTATGAAGCTCTGATATACTAGTGACTGACAGTTGTGATCATTAATGGTTCTACTGGAATCTATTGGACAAACAGAGGTTTATAAGTAAACAAATTTCACAGTAGGTATTAGGTGGCTCTTGAGTTATTTTCTATCTATACAGGTTTAGGATGATATTAGCAGCAGTAATAACTGTATCTTCTCATGTTGTTTCTGGAATTTCTCCTTTACATGTCTAGGACTTAAGTACTTTCACCATCATCAGTTCTTCTTTTGATAATGGCTGACCATCTCTGCTATAATCTCTGATGGCTACTTATAAATAGCTCCAGTGAAATGGTACAGAGCATTGTGTGGCCACTGTGATTATTTATTCATAGGTTTCTGGGGAAAAAAAAAAAATCTGCCTTCTACACAGTAGACACATGTTTGATCCCTGGATTGGAAAGATCCCCTGGAGAAGGAAATGGCAACCCACCCCAGTATTGTTGCCTTGGAAAGAGCATGGACGGGAGGAGCCTGACGGGATACAGTGCATGGACTTGTAAGAGTCAGACACGACTTAACGAGTAAACTACAACAAAATTGATTTCTGTATGGAAATTGATGAGATCAGTGAATATTTGGATAGCATCTTACCTACAGCTGTGGTATCATGTACACAACAACCTTGTAAGGTAGATTATTTCTTTCGTTTGATAGAGAAGGAAACTTACGACTTAGTTAATGTAGCACAAGTCAGTGTTAGAACAGGATCTCATACCCAGATCTTCTAACCCTGACTCTATGTTCTTCTCTCTCGACTTCACTGCCTCTTCTGAATCAGGTAAGTTTTAGGGGGTAATGTTAATTTATAAAAGTTGATGAAACTGTTAGGTATTTCTACCTGCTCCCAAAGTTTTCCTGTAAATATTAGTATTTTTTTCCTATAAATATTAGTGTTTAGTAACTTGCCAAATATCAATCTGTAACATACTGATAAGCAGTAAATGGTTAAATCTTTTTCTTCCAGCCTTTGAGACATTTGTATTCAAATTAGAAAAGGCAGTGGGGTTTGGTGAGAATAGGTAATTCTATAACAAGAGATAGCTTTCCTGCCACTCAAATTTTGGGATTTTGTAAGTAAATTACATATACCAGTTGTGGAAACCTAAATATTGTCATGCCATGGTGTATTTGGATCTAGTAGTCCCACATGGTAGGAGGTAAAGATATAGAAGTAGGCTAGATGATCAGATTCCTCAGAACAGGAACCCTGAGAGGAGACACCAAAGGAATGGTCTGCTAGTCCTGATCAGTTCAGTTCAGTTCAGGGACTCAGTCATGTCTGACTCTTTGCAACCCCATGGACTGCAGCACGCCAGGCCTCCCTGTCCATCACCAACTCCCAGAGTTGACTCACATTCATGTCCATTGAGTTGGTGATGCCATCCAACCATCTCATCCTCTGTTGTACCCTTCTCATCCCACCTTCCCGGCATCATGGTCTTTTCCAATGAGTCAGTTCTTCACATCCGGTGACCAAAGTATTGGAGTTAAGCTTTAGCATCAGTCCTTCCAATGAATATTTAGGAGTAATTTCCTTTAGGATGGACTGGTTGGATTTCCTTGCAGTCCAAGGGACTCTCAAGAGTCTTCTCCAACACCACAGTTCAAAAGCATCAATTCTTTAGCACTCAGCTTTCTTGATAGTCCAATTCTTATATCCCTACATGACTACTGGAAAAACCATAGCTTTGACTAGACAGACCTTTGTCAGTAAAGTAATGTCTTTGATTTTTAATATGCTGTCTAGGTTGGTCATAATTTTCTTCCAGGGAGCAAAGATCTTTTAATTTCATGGCTGCAGTCATCATCTACAGTGATTTTGGAGCCCAAAAAATAGTCTCTCACAGTTTCCACTGTATCCCCATCTATTTCCCATGAAGTGATGGGACCAGATACCATGATCTTAGTTTTCTGAATGTTGGGTTGTAAGCCAACTTTTTCACTCTCCTCTTTTACTTTCATCAGGAGGCTCTATAGTTCTCCTTCACTTTCTGCCATAATAGTGGTGTCATCTGCATACCTGAGGTTATTGATATTTCTCCCGGCAATCTTGATTCCAGCTTGTGCTTCATCCAGCCCAACATTTCTCATGATGTAGTCTGCATAGAAATTAAATAAGCAGGGTGACAATGTACTGCCTTGATGTATTCCTTTTTCTATTTGGAACCAGTCTGTTGTTCCATGTCCAGTTCTAACTGTTGTTTCCTGACCTGCATACAGGTTTCTCAAGAGGCAGGTCAGGTGGTCTGCTATTCTCATCTCTTGAAGAATTTTCCACAGTTTATTGTGATCCACATAGTCAAAGGCTTTGGCATAGTTCATAAAGCAGAAGTAGATGTTTTTCTGGAACTCTCTTGCTTTTTCCATGATCCAACGAATGTTGGCGATTTGATCTCAGGTTCCTCTGCCTTTTCTAAAACCAGCTTGAACATCTGGAATTTCACGGTTCACATATTGCTGAAGCCTGGCTTGGAGAATTTTGAGCATTACTTTGCTAGCATGTGAGATGAGTGCAATTGTGCAGTAGTTTGAGCATTCTTTGGCATTGCCTTTCTTTTTGGATTGGAATGAAAATGGACCTTTTCCAGTCCTGTGGCCACTGCTGAGTTTTCCAAATTTGTTGGCGTATTGAGTGCAGCACTTTCACAGCATCATCTTTCAGGATCTGAAACAGCTCCACTGGAATTCCATCACCTCCACTAGCTTTGTTTGTAGTGGGCCCTTCCTAAGGCCCACTTGACTTCACATTCCGGGATGTCTGGCTGTAGTTGAGTGATCACACCATCATGATTATCTGGGTCATGAAGATCTTTTTGTATAGTTCTTCTGTGTATTCTTGCCACCCCTTCTTAATATCTTCTGGTTCTCTTAGGTCCATACCGTTTCTGTCCTTTATCGAGCCCATCTCTGCATGAAATGTTCCCTTACTACTACTACTGCTACTACTACTAAGTCGCTTCAGTCGTGTCCGACGCTGTGCGACCCCATAGATGGCAGCCCACCAGGCTCCCCTGTCCCTGGGATTCTCCAGGCAAGAACACTGGAGTGGGTTGCCATTTCCTTCTCCAGTTTTCCTTTAAAATTGGAGGAAGTTACAGTTCAGTACACACAGGCAAAGTTGTATTCGACTCTTTGTGACCCCATGGACCGTAGCCCTCCAGGCTCCTCTGTCCATGGAATTCTCTAGGCAAGAATACTGGAGTAGGTTACCATTCCCTTCTCCAGGGAATCTTCCAGACCCAGGGATCAAACCCAGGATCTCCTGCATTGCAAGCAGATTCTTTACTACGTGTTCCCTTGATATCTCTAATTTTCTTGAAGAGATCTCTAGTCTTTCCTATTCTATTATTTTCCTCTATTTCTTTGCATTGATATCTGAGGAAGGCTTTCTTATCTCTCCTTGCTATTCTTTGGAACTCTGCATTCAAATGGGTATATCTTTCCTTTTCTTCTTTGGCTTTTGCTTCTCTTCTTTTCATAGATATTTATTTGTAAGGCCTCCTCAAACAACCATTTTACCTTTTTGCACTTCTTTTTCTTGAGGATGGTCTTGATCCCTAGGGTCTTCCTGTACAATGTTGCAAACCCACAGCCATAGTTCTTCAGGCACTCTGTCTGTCATATCGAGTCCCTTAAATCTGTTTCTCACTTCCACTGTATAATCGTAAGGGATTTGATTTAGGTCATACATGAATGGTCTAGTGGTTTTCCCTGCTTTCTTCAATTTAAGTCTTCAGTTAGCAATAAGGAGTTCGTGATCTGAGCCACAGTCAGCTCCTGGTCTTGTTTTTGCTGACCGTATAGAGTTTCTCCATCTTTGGCTGCAAAGAATATAATCAATCTGATTTTGGTATTGACCATATGGTGATGTCCATGTGTAGAGTCTTCTCTTGTGTTGTTGGAAGAGGGTGTTTGCTATGAGCAGTGCATTCTCTTGGCATAGCTCTATTAGCCTTTGTCCTGCTTCATTCTGTACTCAAGGGCAAATTTGCCTGTTACTCCTGGTATTTCTTGACTTCCTACTTTTGCATTCCAGTCCCCTATAATGAAAGTTAGTCCTCATATACTGTGATAATACTTGATGGCCCAGGGACAGTAAAGGGACAAGGCCTCTCTGAACACTATCTTCCCCAGCCCTGAGCTCCTCCTGTGGTTTCTCAATCTGGCTACATTGTCATTATACCCGTCTTCCCCATTCTGTGCTCTGATAGGGAGATATGCCCACATGGTTGCTCTCATCATCCCTGGAAGCCATTGGTTCATTAGATGAAAATGCCAAAGGTTCCTTTTCTCTAACTCCTATGGTTATTTCAAGAAGCAAATAATCATTGATTGCTAACTATATACATACAATCTACAGCATTAGGTGCTCTTGAGATATACAAAAGTGGATAGGACTTAGCTTACATTCAAGAAATGTAAATACAAGTCTATATTTGAAAAAATATATCTCTCTCATAAATCCTCTCTTATTTATCGGAGTTCTCATGGTATTGTACTTTTCACACACCTGAGTTACTATTGTGGAAGAGGATAGTGATGCTTGCATTTAGTTTCCTCTGAATACTTGACTGATACTGAAAGTTGGTTAATACAAGCAAAATTAAATGCTTCTGAGTTACATGAACAGCAGTCATAATAAAACTGGGTACCAAATCCCTTGTGCTTCACCCTTAGTCAAAGCCTATTTATTCTAGAAAAGTTTGTCTATCTGATTTTCTGATTCTCAATGCTTTAAGAAGCAACAAAATTAGCAGTTGCAGAAACTGAGAGTAAGAATATACTGTTATTTTTTGTTCAGTGTAATGAAATTTTATAGCTGTTCATCCCTATAAGAAAAACTTTATAAAACCATAAAATGACATGCTGGTTTGGAGCTATTTAAATGGAGTGCAAACTGCTTTGCCTGCCTTAAGAGCCTTTAAAAGCATGACTGTATTACCAAACGGGTTGATATTAATAATGATGAATCATTCATTTGTAATGAATCATTATGGAGTTACAGTAAGACTTGTAGAGTCTTTTCCAACAAGTGGAAATGTATGAACATATTTTTCAAAAAGCATCACAGATGGGCATGTAGGAAATTATATTAAGTATATGGTTGTATGGGACCTTTGTCTTATTAAATATTATTTTGAAATAACTAAATCACCTGTTAGGGGATTAGGATTTTGAAAAACTTTGCCTGAAAAATGAAAGTGAGTAGTGAAGGATTATTATGTATATAATTTGAAAGATGTTTACCACTGTATAATACTTAACATTTTTTCCTAGATGAATTTTATGGGACAAAGTTGTTATCTTCACTAATTCCATTTGCCTGATCAGATATGAGATGATTTCTAAGGTTTTTATTTTTAGTGAATTTCTTGTTTTCATTTCCTTAAAAAAAAAAAAAGGAAACCTTTTATTTGTAGAATTGAAGATTAAAAAATTCTTCAACAGTGTATTGAAACAAACAGATGAAAACAAAAGTGTAGCTTGTTTATGATGAAAACCTTGAGAGTCCTCTTATGTGGTTTACTTATGTGTAGAAATGTGTATAAATTCAGTGTATTAACAGCTCTTTTAAATTATGTTAATGTTTCCAGCATGCTTTTGAACCAGATTATCTTTGCCTCTTTTGCATTTTCATTTTCACTCATTCTTCTGTAGAAATACTTGTATCCTAGTTAGTTGCTCAATTGTTTAGTTGCTAAGTTGTGTCCTACTCTTTGGCAACCCCATGGACTGTAGCCCACCAGGCTCCTCTGTCCATGCGATCTCCCAGGCAAGAATTCTGGAATGGGTTGCCGTTTCCTTCTCCAGGAAATCTGCCTGAGCCAGGAACTGAACCCACATCTCCTGTGTTGCAGGCAGATTCTTTACCACTGAGCCAGCAGAGAAGCCCTAATTGCTTCATTACAGTACCTTTATTATTGCCCCCTCATCGTGAACTTGGAGACATCTATTTTGCTGTGTATATTTTCTTAGTAAAGACTGTATTTATTTCTCAGTATTTTCTCAGGAAAATTGCATTCATTAAACTGTCATTTATGAAGAAGGCAATATGTTTTTCATGTGTGATCTCATTTAATCTTTGCAACAGTCATGTGGTTGAAAGAAATTAAGTGACTTTTCGAGGTTACAGGGCAAGTCACTGACAGAGTCTGTGGTGAATCCCAGCCTTTCTAACTCTTGCCTCTTGACTGTACGAGGTCTACTGCCTCCTTCGGACATGGGGCTTAGTGGGTACTAGATGCCAACAGGCCACTCCAGATATCCAGGGCCTTGTGTGTCTCAAGCTCTAGCATCATTGAAATGATCGGGAGTTGGGAAAACACATAATTCTTTAGTCATGATTTGTCCAAAGCACTGTGGGAACACAGAGGGATGAATGACCGATTCAGAAAGAGTCAGGAAAAGCTTTGCAGAGAAGGCCAACATTTAGCTTGCAGATTGAGCAGGGGAGTACCAAGCAGAGAAAGGAAGAGTGGCCATTTCATGCATTAGAAAGAGAAGGTCCTAAGGCCCTGGTGTGGCAGGAGTTGTGTAGTTCAGGACAGCCGTGGATCATGGGGGAAGAAGGCAGGAGATAATTTCCAGCTAGACAGGCTATGCTGGTGAGACCACTGGGCCTTTCTTGGTGAGGAGGTGTGGGGTGGGCAGTGGTGTCGGTTCATTTGGGGCATTGCCACTTGCTTCTTCCACTAAGTCCGAGCTCTGACCATTACCTTCCAATTTAATTATCTAATTTCCCTGTTCTACTAGCTGTGTGGCCTTGGGCACATTTCCCACCCTCTCTGTGCCTAAGTTTTCCCCTTTGTTTTATTTACTTATTCATTTTTAAAATTTTATGTTGAAGTGTAGCCAGTTAACAATGTTGTGATGATTACAGGTGAACAGCAAAGGGACTCAGCCATACATGTACATGTATCCACTCTCCCCCCTCCCATCCAGGCTGCCACATCACATTGAGCAGAGTTCCCCATATTATACAGTAGGTCCTTGTCGGTTATCCATCTTCAGTATAGCAGTGTGTCCATGTCCATCCCAGACTCTCTATCTCTTCCCCCTATTCTTCCCATTGAAAAATGGCAATAACAGTACCTTCTTCACAGGGTTGTTGCAAGGATGAAATAAATTACTGTGTAAATTTCTAACTTACGTATTAATGTAAACACCTTCTAAGGTGTGACAGCCGTCAGAACTCAGTGAAACTCCACTGTTGTCATCACCATCACTGTCCCAGTGCTTCTGAAGCGTGCAAAACCTCCTGCCCTTTCCCACAAGGCAATCTAGCTCTTTCCAGAGACCTGGATGGGAGATTTTCTTTTTGGGAACTGCTCGAGGCAAAAGGCAGCTGTTAATCCTTTCCTGGGAAACCAAAGGGTTGCTTTTTTTTTTTTTTACAAGTGGGAGCAGAAAAGGAGAAAAATATTCTTATAGAATATCCCTGCCCCCCTCGGTCCCACCAAGGTTCCTGTGGCAGTGAGAACAGAAATGAGTCTCTAGAAAATTATCCTGCCACATTTGCTTAAATGTGATACATGGTCTGACCTGTAGGATAACAGTGGAAAACTCTAATCACTTACTTAAACCTGCCAAAGACTAATTTTTAGAAACCTCAGAGGTGGGTGTGCATATTAAAAGAGACTGGGTCCTTTCGGTAGGACCTGAGCAAATGTGTATTGATTGACTTAATTAAAGGAAGATTATGACTTGTGTACTGCCCTCTGTGTCTTACCTGACTGTATGGTTCCCAGGGATCTGGAAAGCATGTGTGCTAAATGGCCTTCTCATTTAAAGCAGCATGAATCGGAGGTTATTTCATCAATTTGGTAATCAAATAATTGCCAAGAACACAGAAGGAAAAAAACGAGAATTTTCTCTAATAAGTAAATTAAAGGACATGAAACTCTCTGTAGTAAAAGTTCTGTATGGAGGTTGGTGCAAAGAGAGCCTTTCTAGTTTTCAAATAAGGGTGAGAGGTCTTTAGCTTTTACTTGTTCTTCTAAGCTCACTTCCTGGCTTGGGCTGGCGTCTTGGAACCCTGAAGATTTGACTGGATTATTTGTTTGAGATGTCTCCAATGTCAGTATCTTCAGGTCATTTCTCTTGGATCAGACTTCCCAGAGAAAGATTCTCTCATCTGCTGCCTGGAGGTTGAAGGCCTCTCTGCCATCCTTCAGGGAACCAAGTGGGAAGAGGATGGAGGGTGGTCAGGGATTCTCGGCATCTGATATGCACTCACCTCCTTAGCTGACTTAACGCCTCTGTTTCCCCCATCTTCAGTTGCTTATTCTGTCTCTGAGCCCAGAGGCCTTCTGTTTCACTCTTTCCAAGGAATAAACCTTCATATTTTTTACCAGAGTGGAGGAGAGACAATCACCTAACAGGGAGTGTAGTCTATGGATCTGACTACTTTTTTTAAATAATAGACTTTCAACTAATCCTCCTTGTTTTAGCCACTCCTCATATTGGTCGATCCTCTTATTTTGCCCTCACATCCAGATAAACCTGGGGCTGTCTGGAACTTGCAGTGGAAAGTGGACTGTTTCTTTGCTCTTCCTACTGCTGATGTAAGATTCCACTCTCTTGAGCCTGTTAGAAGCATTTACCAATCTGACCTGCTTTCTTGCTTCCAGTATTGCATTGTCTTTGTCTTCTCCCTCCTATTTTCTTTATCCTATAGATTTCTGTCTTGACCAAAAATAGTCTCCTTACTGTCATTTCTTGAGATTTGGGGGTGGAGAGAGAGAGTGAATAGAGGTGTATGTTCTTTACCCAGAGGTAAATTCTCCCCTAAGTACATCTTTCTCATCTTCACTAAACATAGTTATTCTGTTTTTCTCTATCCAAGCTGTACCACATTAGCTATAGCAGGAAGATAGGATCTGTCTTCTAAACTAGAATTTTATGGCAGGAAATCCTTATCACTTGAGAGAAGAGATCCTGGAGGAGCTAGAAAGACAGTATTCAATACAGCTGAAAGGGTCTTAATCTCAGTATTAGCTTTACCAAAGCTAACCAGGGGCTTACATCTGTGCTTCTTCTTAGCAATTATAAAAGTGAGAACTGTGTTAGCTAACTTCCAGTTCAACCCTCAGTTTGCCACTTGGGATCTGGAAGCTAGCTGATTTTTTTGACCTAAGGTGCTCCGCTATGTAGGGTTGCCAGTTATAATTATATGTTCAGGTGTCAATTAGCAAAACAGCCCATTATTTGGCAGCTTGAAGTAATGAGATGGATCTTGCACTAATCTTCCAATTCTACAAGCAGTTGATAAATGCTTTAGCCATAAAATTCTATATTGTACTGGACCTAGTGAGGTTATCTGAAGAGCTGGAGGTCAAAATTTTCAATGTGCATTCCTTTGTGAGCTCATGAATTTCCAAATATTACTAGAATCTTGAATAACAAGCACACACACACACCAGCATTGCTTTGTATACAAAGTGACAAGAATTTCAAAGACCTCATGGAACAGATAGAATGGAAATTCATTTAGTGGAAAAAAATGACTGAATATGACTGTACTACTCTGTGCTTGACTATGGAAAAACCTTGGTGAGTGAAACGGACTGACTTTCTCCAAAGGGTACTAGTTCCCTGTGATATTTGACTTTTTCTTCTCTCTGTATCAGAGCTTTCCATTTTTCTCAGTGCCATGTCAGATCCTAATACTAAAATAGTACTCGTGATGTTCCTGAATCCTCTTTTTATACAGTTTATCATTACTGCTCACCTAAGGCCTTTTATTTCATGGATGTCCTAGTCTATTTCTTTACTTCTGTTTCCTGTGAATAAAGAGCCTACGTAGAACGGAGAGGTGAGGCAGGCCCTCATTTAGAGAGTGTTAGGCTAGGTGGTAGGTTTGTGCAGTGGTCTTTTGTTTGATGCTCATGACCTATGGCATGTTAGAAAACAGACTCAGGCCTTCTCTGAACTTACCTTCTCAAACTCCCTTTTTATACTTGACCTCTTGGTCATCTCCTTTCATCAGATTAGAGTGGCTATTTGATTTATTTATTTATATATAGATAAATACATGTAAGCTCTATCATTTTTTTTTGATTGCCTCTTCCTGAATTTATTTCCTGGTGTGGCAAATTTTGGACATTGTGAAGGTCAGCTTTCCACTCCATGAGCCACCCCACTTATTTGAGAATGGATGTGTTTGGATACTCACACTCAGTGATGTACAGCTGGCTTCCATAGGCTCCCAAGAGCAGGCTGTTAAAATGTTCAGAAGTTGTGTGAGCCAGTCAGTAAACACAGCCATTACTAAAAAGTAAGTCCTGTAATATTGAAAACAAAGGTAATAAATACTAAACTCATCACGTGATTATTCTGCGTTTTGCTAGCATCTCTGTTCCTGGTTTTGCACCTATTGTAGCTGCAGCAGCAGCACTGTATTACTGGTGTGTTACTGTGCCTCTCTTCCCACCTCTGGGTTCAGAGACGTCACATTGGAAGCTTGAGATATACTGTGGCGGGAGTGTCTACAAGTGGAAACCATCAAACATTACAAATCAGGACTTGCTCAGCTCCCTGAAAAAGAAGTGAAAGTGAAGTTGCTCAGTCGAGTCTGGCTCTTTGCAACCCCATGGACTGTACCCTACTAGGCTCCTCTGTCCATGGATTCTCCAGGCAAGAGTACTGGAGTGGTCTGCCATTTCCTTCTCCAGGGGATCTTCCCGACCCAGGGATCGAACCCGGGTCTCCTGCATTGCAGGCAGATGCTTTACCGTCTGAGCCACCAGGCTGTTAACCTTTGCCAGCAGCACATGACTAGTCACACTGTTCTCGTCCACTGCTGCCAGCACTCCAGGCACTGATGATCTTGAGCCGCTTCAATTACCATTTATCTTCACGATGGCAACACTCCTCCACCAACGTGGTCATGCCCACCTTACATGTCTTTGCTCCAAGCTCCTGAGAACATCAAGCCCGGTTTTTAGAGTGACTCCATGGCTCCTTCTAAGCTGCGCTTCCCTCCATCCTTCTCATTCCCAATCAGTCATTCATCTCTCATTCTCCCTCTGTTTTCCAGCATCCTTCCTCCTTCTATCCCTCCCCCTCTTCTTCCTCCTCCTTATTCTTATGAGCAAGGGCTCTGGTGCCAGACTGACTGGCTCCACATCAGTTCAGTCAGTTCAGTCGCTCAGTCGTCTCCGCGCTTTGCGACCCCATGAACCGCAGCACGCCAGGCCTCCCTGTCCATCATCAACTCCCGGAGTTCACCCAAACCCATGTCCATTGAGTTGGTGATGCCATCCAACCATCTTATCCTCTGTCGTCCCTTCCTTCTCCTGCCCTCAATCTTTCCCAGCATCAGTGAGTCAGTTTCTCGCATCAGGTGGTCAGAGTATTGGAGTTTCAGCTTCAATTTCAGTCCTTCCAGTTGGGCTCCACCATTCACTAGTTGTGTTACCCTGGGCTTTGTCCCTCAGTTTCATCATCTAGCAAGTGGAATTCATACTAGTATCTGCCTCATAGAATTACTCTGGGGATTAAATGAGTTAATAATTTTAAAAGCACCTAAAAGAATGCCTGGCATATTGTAAACAATATATACATATTTATTTAAGAAAATAAATATTTGCGGTTGCTCTCCATCCTTAACCCACAGGCTTATTGTATGGCAGATAGTTTAAGACAGAAGAGAGAATAGCAAAAGAAACATCTGAGGGTATAAAAAGAATGGTCTGGGGTTATAACACAGGGTTAGTAGCTCCAGGGAACTAGGAAAAGCTTTAATGAAAAGAGCTTCCCTGGTAGCCCAGCTAGTAAAGAATCTACCTGCACTGCAGGAGACCCCGGTTCCATTCCTGGGTTGGGAAGATCCCCTGGAGGAGGGAATGGCTACCCACTCCAGTATTCTGGCTTGGAGAATTCAGTCCATGGGGTCACAAAGAGTTGGACATGACTGTCTTTCACTTTAATGAAACAACCTGGAGAAAAGGTGCTCAAGAGGGGAGACAAATAGGAAGAAAAACAGTCACATTTCAGAATAATATGCAAAGATTAAAGTATACAAATATCTATTTTAGATATACACACCAAGAAAATTAAGGGATACTGTGTGATGCATAGAAATTTCCCCATTTTAATTTAAGCAGTGAAACTGATTTTGCCCCCTCATCCTGTGTAGAAATTTGGTTGTCACACACTGAAGGTACTTAGGCTAAAAAAGATTTGTATTGAACAAGAACCTTGGAGCCCGAATGGGAGATGTCCATCCGTATCTTAAGAAAAACGGAAGCCCAGGAGCCCCATACTCATTTGTCTGACCATCTGGAAATCTCGAGTGATCTAAGCACTTAATTTTACCCTCATTTTTAGAACAAAAGGATACAATAAAGGAAGAAAATGGGCAGCAGGGACATTCCACTTTTCATTAAAAAAAATGCTTAGTGATAAAAGGAGCAGAGAGTTTAAAAGAAAAAAAAGAGAAACCATTAAAATGATTTGAATGCTCTATATTTTGCAGTAGGCTCTATTGTTTTCAGTTACATGGGAACGGTGGTAATTTTATGAATCATTAGAGTTTTCTTTCCAAATTATATCTGCCTGTTCTTAAAGTACCTCCTGAGTTACCTACAGTAAGAGGCTGTTGAACAAATTTATTATTCCATTTAGTATGTTTGAGTTTTGTGTTAATTTGGTATTGTAAAAATTTCATGCTTACAACTTGAAGATAAAATCTTGACAGCTTAATCTTTGTGTGCTTAATTTCTCTTAATTTTTAAAACATGTGAGCCTGTCTCTCCTCTCCTCCTTCATCCAAGGAGACTCCAGGGTAAATACAAAATCCTATTTTGGTGCAATAATGACCACCCACCCCCTCACCCCTACAGGTGAAAACAGTCACAACAGTTGAACGTTGTCCCTTGGCCCTTTTGTCTCACCAGGCATAGTGATCTGTAAAACATGTACACTGTTAATGATACCTAACCCCTGCCTCACAGAGCTGTGGTTCCCAAAGCCCAGTCTACCAACCTGGCTGAGTCAGCCCAAAGTGAGATCCACAGAGAATGGATCAAGTAAAATCAGCATAGTGGGGGTGGTGATGGGGGCGAGGGTAAAGGTGGGTTCAGATGGGGTGATGTGGGTGGGTGGGTGTGAGAGAGAGAGAAGATAGAAGATTTTTAAGTTTACTTTTGGGGAAAGAACTGTCCTTTTTCTGATATTCTTTTCCTCCTCTATTTTTTTGCTGCTAAAGCATTCATACTTTTATCAGACTTCTGTAAAAACAGTGACAGTGTAGGTGATCTCTTTTGGTTCTGTTTTAAGCCTCATAGCTTAGCACCATCAAAAGTTGAATCTGTGTTGGTCCATTTATGTTTCCTGGCTGGGGATATCCTAAAGTCTATAAATTATCATACACCTAAATGCTGGCTGTATCTTTGCCAGTAACGTGGGCATTTCCTGTGTAAAGAAATTCTTACAGAAGGAGACACGTCAAAGCTTCAGTATTCCAATTTCTAGCCACTAAATGTTTTTGGACTCAGGAGAAAAACTGCTTCCCTGGGCAGTGTGTGTGGGTGATTCTGTTATTGCTCCTTCCATGCAGACTTTGGCAGGATGCCATGAGTTGAGTTCATTAGATGCATTGTGAAATTTCTCATCTCCTATGGGCACAGATCATGTGCTTTGATAACTAAAATCTAGGATAAATGTGAATGAGTCACCTCCTAAATTTGGGAAAAGAGGTAAAGCTCAAATCAGCTTTATGGTGGGCAGGCTGAAGATGTCCCCATGGGTCATGAAGATTATCACAGCCCTTGCCTTGTTCAGCCTCCCAAAGGCAGTCAGTGTTACAGCCATGTTTGGAACTCAGGTCTCCTGACTTCTAGGGATTTGATTTTTGCCCAGTGGTACATATTGTTCTGGTGGTGGTGGTTTAGTTGCTAGTGCCCAACTCCTGTGACCCCGTGAACTGTAGCCCACCAGGCTCCTCTGTCCATGGGATTTCTCAGGCAAGAATACTGGGGTGGTTGCCATTTCCTTCTCCAGGGATCTTCCCAACCCAGGGATTGAACCCAGGTCTCCTGCGTTGCAGGTGAATTCTTTCCAATTGAGCCACCAGGGAAGACCTTCATACTCTTTTGCTCAGCATGCACAGGTCACAAAGAGCAGTTAACTTTATAGAATGAGCTAGAACACTGGACATACAACAGCCAGTTTTTTTCAAAAACCAGATCCAGGTTTTTAAATTCATGAGCTCTTCTCAAATTGTATTGACCCTCCCAGTATAAGTCATAACCAAGTTGGGTCTTTACCCTTGAACAGATTTCCCCTTGCGTGTGCATGCTCACATGCTTCCTTGCATACTTTCTCTGCAAAATAATCCCATATGTTCTATTTTCCTGAAAGCCAAGCTCCCTTCTCACTCTCCTCCACGGAGGGAGCCAACTCTCACCTCTGAGTAACTGAGGCTGAAACGATTTGGAGGGAAACTTGTCAGCATAATTGATGATTATATGGTGTGATCCACCGAAGACAGGTGAGCCCGCACAGAGTGGAACAAATGTGTGTGTAGCGAGCATTTCCCACTGGGTTCAGCCGGACTTCCTCCTCTGTCATGTTGATTTATAAGTTTGTAGCTCTTCCCTAATGAATTGTGCCCCACTGTGGGTCATTGGAAGGAACTTCCTGCTGCAGAGCCCTTGCCTTAACTAGAAAAAAGAATTGTGAAGGTTCTGCTCTGTGAATTTCCAGGTTTGTGTGTGTGTGTTTGGCACTAAATGGAGTGACTGAGGAATGTAATCTTCAAGAGGACAAAATAACCACATAATACACTTGAATAGCACCACTACATCAAGAAAGGGGTTTCTGTGAATACAGATGCTTTGCAGCTTGACAGAAAGTAGTCTAAGTCAAAAAAGAATTTGAAAAACATAGCCACATGCAAGCATTTAGGACCACCTTTGGTGGCAACTTGGTGTTCTAGAGCTCTTTACAAACCTCTCTTGAACTGTTATACTTATTCCTTGAAACTGCTTTAAGTGTTAGACTTGCTAAAACATAGGGGTGGTAACGACTGCTCTACTTTCTCACAATCTGTTGGGATATTGATTGAAATATTTATGCAGTACTCCGAGTTCTTAGGAAAAGGGGTGTTAGAAAATGTGACAGTGATGATGCTGGCAGGGCATGGAAAATTATGTGAAAATATAATCTCCAGAAAGATAAGCTTGACACAGTTTGAATTACTAGTCTGAGCCTGTCTGGCAGTCTTCTGTCCTTCTGTCTAAACCCTTCGTCTCAGTTATCAGTTCTGGGTGATGTAAGAGGGCGGGGTATAAGGAAAGCGTTAAAAGATTAGACCTGTTGCTGGCTTAGCATTGTCCCTGAAGAGTCTTGGCTGCTGCCATTGGAGTGGCCAGTCCTTCCAGATGCCAGGTTAGCCAGGAGAGTCTGGGACCAGGAGTCTCCAGTCTTCACTCCTTGCACTGACTCCATCCTGTCTACTTGGTGAGCTCCTTCACAGCTTCCTGTAGACCTGGTTATAGTCTCACCAGTCCCAGCACTGACACTGTCATCTGAAGGTCATCATAACCTTCCATAATCAGTCCTCATGCACCTTTGACCATGCTGCACTGGACACTGTGGACTGCCTGGAAAGGTTAACTCATCACTTAGTCTATTTCTAGAAGCAACTGAAGATTCAGGCTGCCTGGCTGGAACTACAGATTTCTAGTTGTGTGACCTTAAACAATTTGATCTCTTAGTATTTGGTTTCCTCAACTGTCAAATGGGCTTCCTGGGCACAGTGGGTAAAGTATTCACCTGCGAATGCAGATGAAGGTTTGATCCATGGGTGGGGAAAATCCCCTGTGGGAGGAAATGGCAACCCGCTCCAGTATTCTTGCCTGGAAAGTCCCATGGACAGAGGGACCTGGTGGGCTATAGTCCGTGGGGTCTCAAAGAGTTAGACACAACTGAGCAATTGACCACAGCACATAACTACCAAATAGAGATAATAGTACTCTTCTTATAGATAGTAAATACATTTATATAAATGTTTAGAGAGTTAAATGAGATAATGCATTATTAAGTGTTGGATAGATTGATGGATGATGAGTAGGTAGCTCATTCTAACATTTGCTTTTATGTTATAATATACATGTTACTTAATCTTTGCCAGTGTATCCAAAATAAGGAAACAAATATATTTTATCTTAATTAATATAGTCAAGTACTGGCTAGAATTTGATTATCTAAGATTATGTTTTCTATAGGCTTGTCTATATTTGTTCTTTTTCATGCCTTTTTACTTTTATGTGGCTTTCTGTTATTCATTTTTTCTTTGAGTAAATTACCTCTTTTGAAAAAAAAGAACTTGTATTGGTTGGGTTAAGGAGAAGAATGTTATGATTTTTTTAAATGTATGTATAACTAGAGTGTAGAGCATGGGATCATATTGGGCCCTCTGAACAGAAAGAGAACATTTAGAAATATACAGCAGGAAAATAAAATTCCTGGGAAGACTATTACCCAGAATAAGCCTTCCATTGAAGGTTCTTATTGCTCCATTAGGGCTTCCCTGATAGTTCAGTTGGTAAGGAATACGCCTGCAATTCAGGAGACCCCAGTTCGATTTCCTGGATCGGGAGTATCCACTGGAGAAGGGACAGGCTACCCACTCCAGTATTCTTGGGCTTCCTGTGGCTCAGCTGGTAAAGAATTTGCCTGCAATGTGGGAGACCTGGGTTCAGTCCCTGGGTTGGGAAGATCCCCTGCAGAAGGGAAAGGCTACCCACTCCCGTATTCTGGCCTGGAGAATTCCACGGACTGTATAGTCCATGGGGTCGCAAAGAGTCAGACACAACTGAGCGACTCTCACTTTTACTGCTGCATTGGCGGACTTGTGAGTGGTTGGTTTCTTAAAAGTCAGACGTTCTTACACTGCCACTCTTCTACCTTAGCTTTTCTCATACTTGTTTTCTTGATTATTTTGTCCTTGTCCCTCTCTTTTTCTCCCTGTTGAATCTTCTTTTCCTATCGCACTGTCCAAGCCACCCTACTCTACCACCAGAGCCTCAGGCAGTCCCATTGTGCCAGTCAAGTCCATCCTCATCTAACACCATCTCCCCAGGAGAAGTGAGTGTATGGGGTAGTCAAGAGAACATTCAAATGAGAATCCAGACTTCCTTTCAAATCTTCTTTCCTTTTTTTTTATTGATGTTTTAAAGATTTTTTCTATTTATCCTTAATATTCAGTAATCTGATTGTAAAGGGCCCCCTTATAGTTTTGTCTTCATCTCTTTTTAAGTTTGTTGAGCTTCTTGGATCTGTGGGCTTATAGATTTCATCAAATTTGGAAGTTTTTCAGCCGTTATTTTTTTCTGCCCTGCCACCTCCTTCGGGAAATTTGGTTGCATGTATACTAGGTGGCTTGATTTTGTTTTCATCTTTTCCCCCCTGTGCTTTATTTTGAATAGTTTCTATTGCCATGTCTTCCACTTCTTTCCTTGTCATGTTCACGTTTGCTTTTATGCTCTTGAGCATAGGAGCATATTTATAATAGCTATTGTATCTTTATCCTTGTCTGCTTATTCTGTTATCTGTGTTCTTTCCGATTCTGTTTCTCTTATTTTTCCCCTCCTTATGTATTTTCCCACTTTTTTGAAAGCCAGGTTATTTTTGATTAGATGTATGCATCTGTGCTAAGTTGCTTCAGTTGTGTCTGACTCTTTGCGACCCTGTGAACTGTAGCCTACCAGAGTCCTCTGTCCATGAGATTCTCCAGGCAAGAATACTAGAAGGGGATGCCATGCCCTCCTGCAGGAGATCTTCCTGAGCCAGGAGTCACACCTGTGTCTCTTGTGTCTCAATTGGTAGGTTTATTCTTTACCGCTAGTGCCACCTGGGAAATGATTGGATGCTGGACATGTAATTTTTAATACATCATTCAGTTCAGTTCATTCACTCAGCTGTGTCCGAGTCTTTGTGACCCTGTAGACTGCAGAATGCCAGGCCTCCCTGTCCATCACCAACTCCCGGAGCTTACTCAAATTCTTGCCCATTGAGTCAGTGATGCCGTCCAACCATCTCATCCTGTCGTCCCCTTCTCCTCCCATCTTGAATCTTTCCTAGCATCTCTCTGTACATCATTGGATGATAGATTTTGCTGTACTCTTTTCAATATTATTGAGCTCTGTTTAAGACACATTTCAGTGACATAGAATTATATCAGTTATTTCAAGCTTTGCTTTTAGGCTTTGTTATACCCTGGTGGCTCAGAGGATAAAGTTTCTGCCTGCAATGCAGGAGACCCAGGTTTGATCCCTGGGTTGGGAAGATCCCCTGGAGAAGGAAATGGCAACCCACTCCAGTATTCTTGCCTGGAGAATCCTATGGACAGAGGAGCCTAGCGGGCTACAGTCCATGGGGTCGCAAAGAGTCAGACACGACTGAGCAACTTCACTTTCACTTTCATACATGTCCAGGGCAATCTTTAGTCTAAAACTAACTTGTCCCACTACTGTGACAGTACCTTTCTGAGAACTCTACCAGATTCCCTATCTATAGGGAGATCCTTCCATGCTAGCTGGTAAGATCATGAACCATTCTTGCTGCTCTACAAACTCTGGGAATTCTACCTGCTCTTTGCATGCAGTTCATTTGCCAGCCTTGGGAGTTCCAGCCACACAGGCAAAGATAGTATTCAGCCAAAGATTCAGAAAACTAAGATCATGGCATCTGGCCCCATCACTTCAAGGCAAATAGATGGGGAAACAGTGGAAACAGTGACAGACTTTATTTGGGGGGCTCCTAAGTCACTGCAGATGGTGACTGCAGCAGTGAAATTAAAAGATGCTTGCTCTTTGGAAGAAAAGTTAAGACCAACCGAGACAGCATATTAAAAAGCAGAGACAATTCTTTGCTGACAAGGGTCCATCTAGTCAAAGCTATGGTTTTTCCAGTAGTCATGTATGGATGTGAGAGTTGGACTATAAAGAAAGCTGAGCACTGAAGAATTGTTGCTTTTGAACTGTGGTGTTGGAGAAGACTCTTGAGAGTCCCTTGGACTGCAAGATTGAACCAGTCAGTCCTAAAGGAAATCAGTCCTGAATATTCATTGGAAGACAGATGCTGAAGTTGAAACTCCCAATATTTTGGCCACCTGATGCGAAGAACTGACTCATCTGAAAAGACCCTGGTGCTAGGAAAGATTGAAGGCAGAAGGAGAAGGGGATGACAAAGGATGAGATGGTTGGATGGCATCACCGACTAGATGGACATGAGTTTGAGTGAACTCTGGGAGTTGGTGATGGAGAAGGAATGGCATGCTGCAGTCCGTGGGGTTGCAAAGAGTTGGAAACGACTCAGCAACTGAACTGAAAAATTTGAGGGGACTCTTTTTTTTTCCCTTTTTTTTTTGAAAATTTTTTATGTTTTTATTGAAGTATAGTTGATTCACAATGTTGTGCTAATTTCTGCTTTACAGCAAAGTGACTCAGTTACATACATATAAACATTCTTTATATTCATTTTGATTCTGGTTTATCCTAGCAGATTGAACAGTCCTGTGTGCTATACAATAGGACCTTTTTGTTTATCCTTCCTAATAGTTTGTATCAGCTAACCCCGAATTCCCAGTCCATCTCTCTCACTCCTCCTAACCCTTGGCAACCACAAATCTATTCCCTCAGTTTATGAGTCTGTTTTGTTTCGTTTTGTTTTTAAGGTAGGTGCATTTGTGCTGTGTTTTAGATTCCACATATAAATGATATCATGTGATATGTGCCTTTCTGTGCTGGCTTACTTCATTTAGTATGACAGTCTCTAGGTCCATTTGCTTTGCTGCAAACGACATTATTTCATATCTTTTTATGTGAAGAGAAACTAAAAGCCTCTTGATGAAAGTGAAAGAGGAGGGTGAAAAAGTTGGCTTAAAGCTCAACATTCAAAAAACTAAGATCATGGTATCTGGTCTTGTCACTTCATGGGAAATAGATGGGGAAACAGTGGAAAGAGTGTCAGACTTTATTTTGGGGGCTCCAAAATCACTGCAGAGGGTGATTGCAGCCATGAAATTAAAAGACACTCCTTTGAAGAAAAGTTATGACCAAGCTAGACAGCATATTAAAAACCAGAGACATTGCTTTGCCAACAAA
Organism: Nanger dama; assembly: GCA_917880005.1. Lineage (NCBI taxonomy): Eukaryota > Metazoa > Chordata > Mammalia > Artiodactyla > Bovidae > Nanger > Nanger dama. Next base: position 6,658,531 of record CAKJTW010000096.1, on the reverse strand, counting down.
GGTCCGTCTAGTCAAGGCTATGGTTTTTCCAGTAGTCATGTATGGATGTGAAAGTTGGACTGTGAAGAAAGCTGAGTGCTGAAGAATTGATGCTTTTGAACTGTGGTGTTGGAGAAGACTGTTGAGAGCCCCTCGGACTGCAAGGAGATCCAACCAGTCCATCCTACAGGAGATCAGTCCTGGGTGTTCATTGGAAGGACTGATGCTGAAGCTGAAACTCCAATACTTTGGCCACCTCATGCAAAGAGTTGACTCACTGGAAAAGACTTGATGCTGGGAGGGATTGGGGGCAGGAGGAGAAGGGGACGACAGAGGATGAGATGGCTGGATGGTATCATTGACTCGATGGACGTGAGTCTGAGTGAACTCCGGGAGTTGGTGATGGACAGGGAGGCCTGGTGTGCTCCGATTCATGAGGTCGTAAAGAGTTGGACACGACTGAGCGACTGAACTGAAGTTCAGTTTGTATATATGCACCACATCTTCTTTATCCGTTCATTTGTAGACTGTTCAGGTTGTTCCATGGCTCGGCTCTTGTGAACAGTGCTGCTGTGAGCATAGGGGTGCATGTATCTTTTTGAATTATGTTTTTGTCTGGGGGTATGCCAGGAGTGGGATTGCTGAATTCTATGATAGTTCTTCAGCATCAGTGGTAGGGGGATAGACTTGAATTACAGTGATATTGAATGGCTTGCCTTCGAAACAAAATGAGATAATTCTGTCGTTTTTGACGCTGATCCCAAGTACTGCATTTTGAACTCTTTTGTTAATTATGAAGGCTGTTCCATTTCTTCTATGGGATTCTTGCCCAGAGTAGTAGATATAATGGTTATCTGAATTAAATTCACCCTTTCCTGTCAATTTTGGTTCACTGATTCCTAAGATGTCGATGTTTATTCTTAGCATCTCCTGCTTGACCAAGTCCAATTTACCTTGACTCATGAACCTAACATTCCAAGTTCCTATGCAGTACTGTTCTTTGCAGCATCAAATTTTGCTTTCATTACCAGACACATTCACAACTGAGTGTCATTTCCACTTTGGCCTGGCCGCTTCATTCTTTCTGGGGCTGTTAGGGCTTTCTCCCCTCCTCTCTTCCCCAGTAACATGTTGGACACCTTTCCACCTGGGGACTCATCTTTCAGTGTCATATCTTTTTGTCCTTTTATACAGGTCATGAGGTTCTCACTGAAAGTTTACTGGGGTGGTTTGCTATTTCCTCCAGTGGTATTAGATGATACCACTCTAATGGCAGAAAGCGAAGAGGAACTGAAGAGTCTCTTGATAAGGGTGAAGGAGGAGAATGAAAGAGTTGGCTTAAAACTCAATATTAAAAAAACTAATATCATGGCATCCAGCCCCATTACTTCATGGTAAATAGAAGAAGAAAAGGTGGAAGTAGTGACAGATTTCATCTTCTTGGGCTCTAAAATCACTGTAGATGGTGACTGCAGCCCTGAAATTGGAAGACAATTGCTTATTGGCAGGAAAGCTATGACAGACCTAGTCAGTGTATTGAAAAGCAGAGACATAATTCTGCCAACAAAGGTCCATATAGACAAGGCATGGTCTTCCCAGTGGTCACGTATGGTTGTCAGAGCTAGAACAATAAAGAAGGCAGAGCACCAAAGAATTGATGCCTTTCAACTGAGGTGCTAGAGAAGACTCCTGAAAGTCGCTTGGACAGCAAGGAGATCAAACCAGTCCATCTTACGGGAGATCAACCCTGAATACTCATTGGAAGGACCGATACTGAAGCTCCAGTATTTTGGTCATCTGATGCCACAGACACCTCTTTGGAAAAGTCCCTATTTTCCATAGTGGCTGCACCATCTTACTTTCCCATCAACAGTATAGCACAGTTGCTTTTCCCCCACACTGAGGGGACTTTTCTTGATATACAGAGATCTCTCTCTGTTTCTCCCCCTCCTCCCTCCCCCTAACTTTCTCCCTCTCTTTCCTTCTCTTTTCTTCCCTTCTCCCATCTTCCCTCCTTTCTTTGTGTACCTCCTGCCTTCCCAGTATTTTGCCCCATGAAACTCCAGCCTCCTTAATGTTCCAAACCTCCAAGTTCTCTCTCCTCAACTCAGCGAGACTTCCAGGCTCTGTTTAGGTACCACCTTCCGCATTATGGCCTGGAAACGCCAGCTGGGGTGGCCATAGGTCTCGCTTCATGCACTTTCCTTCTCCGGCATCTGAAATCTATTGCTTTGTGTATCTCATCTGGTTTTCTAGTTGTGTAAGCCAAGATTTCCAGCTGTTTTATACCAAAATACTTCAATATTACTTTACAGAGCAGGAGCATTTTCTTATCAAAATAACATTATCACTGTTATCAACATTAGCAGTAAACTCTTAATGTCATATAATATCTGGTTTGTTTTTAAATTTCCCAAATGTTACAAAGCTGTTCTTCACAACTGGCTTTTCCAAACTAAGATTCCATCTAGGTCCATAATTGTAACGTGGCTGAAGATAATTAGAGTGTGTCCAGCAAGTTGCTTTTGACACTAGAATTCAAGTTTGTGGGCTCCACTGTCTAATACACTGCCCTCTTTCTCTCCATCTACAGGAAAAGGCCTTCAGCTTGTCATTCAGAGTTTCCACAAACTGATTCTCCCCTGTCTGGTCAACTTTTCTCCAACCACCCTTGACTTCTCTTTGCTATGTGAGACCAGCTCAATCCTCCTTCCCAGCCTGTGCAACCCCGTTTCTCTAGCCTGAAGTATCTCACCTCTTCCTTTCCATGTATCCAGCCTGACCCATCCTCCAGGTCCCAGTTCAGGCTCCCTGACTCCTCCTCCACTGTCTTTGACACTTAATTTCATCTCTTGGAATGCCACTCGTTTCTTGTTCTGAATAATATTATCCCTAGTAGACAGTCATCACCCCTTTGAAAAGAGACCATGCTTTATACCAAGAACATTGCTTGGCAAAAATGAAGTATTATAGCTGCTGATTTTATAACTATGATAGTTCTGTGACCCTCCTAACATGTAGCGCTAGGTAGCTGGCAGAACAGTAACCTTTGAAAGATGTTTCTTTTTTGGGGGAGGGCAGGCTTGGGGATACTTCTTGCAAGTGCTACTACTACTACTAAGTCGCTTCAGTCGTGTCCAACTCTATGTGACCCCATAGACGGCAGCCCACCAGGCTCCCCGTCCCTGGGATTCTCCAGGCAAGAACACTCGAGTGGGTTGCCGTTTCCTTCTCCAATGCATGAAAGTGAAAAGTGAAAGAGAAGTCGCTCAGTCGTGTCTGACTCCCAGCGACCCCGTGGACTGCAGCCCGCCAGGCTCCTCGGTCCATGGGATTTTCCAGGCGAGAGCGCTGGAGTGGGGTGCCATCGCCTTCTCCGTTGCAAGTGCTAATGCTCACCTCTTGTTGATTATTTTGCCTCTCTGGGTTCTATTACACATCAAGGGGAATTGATAACCAGGCCATAGAATTACATTGATTTGAAGCATATAAGTCAACAAGTATTCCTTTGTTAGCTAGTGTTAGCTCAGGAAACAAAGATGCCCCCTGGGATCTCACAGTCTAATTAAGCACAACTGTTCCACACTTCTTTCCCCTTGCCTGCTATTTGTTTTGTTCTGAATATGAAATCACAACCCCTAAATAAACCTCATAAAAAGCCAGCTGTGCTTATAATGTTAGGCACAGATTGTATTCAACCATAAATGATCCTCTATTCAAAATGTTAAAAAATAAGTATTATTAGTAATTTACATCATATGTATTTCAAGTTTTTACTTGGCAGATAAATTTTATGAGCACTTTTGTGACTTCTACAGGGATATATAGTCTTTGATTGCCCAGAATTTAACCTTATATTTTCTTTGTTTAAGCCTACTCATAAATTCTACCTGACTCTTGAGGCTGCGAGAACGCAGAACGTATTTCCCTTTTGGCTATATGTTTTGCTTTTCTGAACGGTAGAATAGAGCCTTTTGAAATTGTCTTCCTACACTTGAAGTGGATCATCTGGTGACTAGTGACATCAATTGGGATTACTTTGTTGTATTTCCTTGCTGGAGAAGGAATATTCGAACATATTTAGATACCATGTGTTGTAAAAAGGCCTCCAGGATCTAACTTCCGGGGTCCTCTCTCTGCCTGCCTTCCCAATCTGCATAAACACACCACACTCTCACCCCAGCTGTGAGGAACCACGTGCAATTCCCAGAATCCCACACCATTTCCTGATTATGCTATTCCATCTACCGTAAGAGTTTTTCCTGCCTTCTTTGTCAGTTGACAAGTTGCTATTTGTCTTTCTGGACTCAGTTCAATTGTAACTTCCTCTTTCTCAGGATTCCTTCCATCCCTTTTATCCTAGTCCAGTGAATTATTTCCTCCTCTGTACCTCTACTGCCCTATATACAGATGCCCAGGGTAGCAGTGTCTATAACACTGTATTATCCATATTTGTGACCTTGTATGTCTCCTCCTGTGGAAAATTCTGAAAGAGATGGGAATACCAGATCACCTTACTTGCCTCTTAAGAAATCTGTATGCAGATCAGGAAGCAACAGTTAGAACTGGACATGAAACAACCGACTGGTTCCAAATAGGAAAAGGAGTACATCAGGGCTGTATATTGTCACCCTGCTTATTTAACTTATATGCAAAGTACATCGTGAGAAATGCTGGGCTGTGAAACACAAGCTGGAATCCAGATTGCCGGGAGAAATATCAATAACCTCAGATATGCAGATGACACCACCCTTATGGCAGAAAGTGAAGAACAACAAAAGAGCCTCTTGATGAAAGTAAAAGAGGAGAGTGAAAAAGTTGGCTTAAAGCTCGACATTCAGAAAACTAAGATGATGGCTTCCAGTCCCATCACTTCATGGCAAATAGATGGGGAAACAGTGGCAGACTATATTTTGGGGGGCTCCAAAGTCACTGCAGATGGTGACTGCAGCCATGAAATTAAAAGACGCTTACTCCTTGGAAGGAAAGTTATGACCAACCTAGACAGCATATTAAAAAGCAGAGACATTACTTTGCCAACAAAGGCCCATCTAGTCGAGGCTATGGTTTTTCCAGTGGTCATGTATGGATGTGAGAGTTGGACTATAAAGCAAGCTGAGCACCAAAGAATTGATGCTTTTGAACTGTGGTGTTGGAGAAGACTCTTGAGAGTCCTTGGACTGCAAGAAGATCCAACCAGTCCATCCTAAAAAAAAAAAATCAGTCTGTAATATTCTTTGGAAGGATTGATGCTAAAGCTGAAACTCCAATACTTGGCCACCTGATGTGAAGAGCTGACTTATATGAAAAGACCCTGATGCTGGGAAAGATTGAAGGCAGAAGGAGAAGGGAACGACAGAGGATGAGATGATTGGATGGCATTACCGACTCAATGGACATGAGTCAACTCTGGGAGTTGGTCATAGACAGGAAAGCCTAGCGTGCTGCAGTCCATGGGGTTGCAAAGAGTTGGACACAATTGAGTGACTGAACTGAACTGAACTGTTGTCTCTTCCTGCTATCTAAGATTACTGGAGTCAGGAAATTTGTCTCTTTTGGAGCTTTATCTCCTACAGTTAGGTTAGTATTTGGCATACAAGAAATATTTACTTAATAAATATGTATATATTTAATCAATTTGTTAAATTCTCTGCTCTTTCTCCACCAAACTTCTGTTCTTTCAGAACAGTTCTCATTTATAACAGTGGTCTATAATAATATTGCCAACAGTATTGCTGCATCTTCACATTTTAAAAATATACCCTAAGTGAAAATCATTATAATAGAAGTCTTATATGCTAACATATGGTATTCTCAGACAGAGTTTTGAAGGGATGCCTATTCATTTGTGTAATGGCTGGATATAAATTGTTCAGAGTTGAGATATAACATGTGTGCCTATAACCACCGACCAGATGTCCCTCCCAATCAGTACCCCCCTCCTCTACTAATCTGGGCTCCCCAGAGAAACAGAACCAAAAGAAGGGGAAGGGGAAATGGCTGTATAGATAAATATGTTCTAAGTGCTTGTAGCAGGAGAACCTAATGAAGGTTAGGAAGAATCTTCCCACAGAAAGGAGTTCTTATCTAAGACCTGAAGGATAGGAGAAAGTGCTCTAGGAAAGGAAAGCAAGGGGCTGAACTTTATAGGCAAGTGCAAAGCCTTGAAATGGGAAGGAAAAATGGAAGCAGCCTCATGTAGCCAGATCTTAGAGAGCAAAGGGTAAATGGCAGTATTGAGGCTGGAGGGGTAGAGAGAAAGGCCATGAAGGGCCCCATGGGTTATATGAGAATGATTGGTCATAGAAGCATGATTGGGAAGAGTGTAGAAGTGGCAGTTTCCTTAGTCACCAGCTCCTTGGATGCATAGTTTTTTACCAGTTAGCTTATTAAAGGAGCAAACCAATTCAGACTATTTTAAACATCACAGAAATCAAAATACAGGTTATAAACCAGAAAGAAGATTTCTGGCATTATTGCCATTATTGTTTACAGCCAACAACAACTTGGAGCTGTTAGTAACTGGAAGGACAATATGCAATGATGAGATCTGGAAACTTGTAGTTGGATATATCCTCCTAAACAGAAACACTGTATCATTAAATATTAGGAAAAGCCCCTCCCTCCACAGTTATTGCTGTGTGTCTTGCTGAGGGGATGTAGTGGGGCATGTCTGAACTGATAGATGGATGTAACTCTTTTCTTTCAAATTCTTCCTAAAGCAGTTTCCCAGGACCCTAGGCTATTTGCAGCATCTCTGAAGCATCCCTAATCCAAGGGCTGAAACAGTACACACACAGAGACCACATTCTCTAAACTAAAGTTTTTTGGTTTTCCTGAGTTGAGAATTTATTTATACAGCTTAAAACTTTAAATTAGCGATTTAGTTGTATGTGTGTATATATATTTATGGATTGTCATTAAAGAAAAATAAAACAATTAGGGAAATGGCAATGGCACCCCCACCCCAGTACTCTTGCCTGGAAAATTCAATGGACGGAGGAGCCTGGTGGGCTGCAGTCCATGGGGTCGCTAAGAGTCGGACACGACTGAACGACTTCACTTTCACTTTTCACTTTCATGCATTGGAGAAGGAAATGGCAACCCACTCCGGTATTCTTGCCTGGAGAATCCCAGGGATGGGGGAGCCCAGTGGGCTGCCATCTGTGGGGTCGCACAGAGTTGAACACGACTGAAGCGACTTAGCAGCAGCAGGAGTGTTTTTATAGAAAAGTCTGAGATCCTCAGTCTTTAGAACCATGAGAATGAAGATACAGTAATGTAGTAATAGAGACCGTATTCTGATTCAGCATTACCAAAGCAGGCTTTTGAACCATTATCCTGCATTATAGTTCTATTCTGTCTTTTCACCTTGTTCTGAATGTGCATCAGTTCATCCGATAACCATATATTGAGCACCTGCAATGTGCCAGATACCTTCTCCTAGGCAGTAGAGATATGAAGGTATAGTCACCCATCAAAAGGAATTTGAAATGTGATGGAAGAGACTATAAGTAAGGAAGTGACAGACAAATATCATGATATTGTTTATACATGGAATCTTTTAAAAGGGTACAAATGAGCTTATCTACAAAACAAAAATAGAGTTCTAGGTACAGAAAACAAGCTTATGGTTATTTAGGGGTTAAGTGGGGGAGGGATAAATTGGAAGATCAGGATTGACATATACACACTACTATATATAAAACAGATAACTAATAAGGACCTGCAGTATAGCACAGGGAACTCTAGTCAATACTCTATAATGACCTGTATGGGAAAATAATTAAAAAGAGCAGCTATATATATGCATATGTATATATATATGTATGTATATAGCAGATTCACGTTGCTCTACACCTGAAATTAACATACCAATGTAAATCAACTATACTCCTATTAAAAAAAAGTTTACTACTGGCTGCTGTAACCCACTAGGACTTGACCTAAGTGGACAAGGTTTTTAATGTCCAATCATGTTTATTCATTTATTCATTCATTAAAAATTTTAAGTGCAGAACCAAAGACTTGGTCCTTATATGCCATCTTCTTATTTTACATTGCTGATATAGCCCTGTAAGAAACTTTAGTTGTTTATTCTTCATAGCAATTTTTTTTTTTTTTTGCCTCAGCTATCCTGAGATTTTCTTTTTTTCCTGTTCTCATTTTTCATGTCAAACTCAGACTTATTACCTGGTAATAGGTTACAAGAAATGAGAATTGAGTTATTTTTAAACAAATATCAATCATATGTGATATGTTTAATGGCAATTATAATGAATAAAATCAAGGTTTTACTTATGATGAAGTCATTATAGTCACCACTGGCAAATCGCCAAATTAATAATGAGCCAATAAATCATTTGTGATGCCAAAGGGATCAAATAAAAACAGGATTGACCTTGTTAGACATTTGATATTTTCAGTATTTATCTGTCAGAGCCACTGATTTGGAAATTGTTATAAATTCTTGGAAAATGGAATCTTTTTCCCCTGTAAAAATGCCCATCATTTGGCAAACTACAGTGTCATTTTCCTTGAAGAGAATGTAGTGATTGATTATCCAGAGTGCTACCATGACAAGGTAAACCAAGCAAATAGCTGGAAAATTGTATATAATCATATAGCCTCACATAGGCTCTGTGTTGAGCACAACCATTACAATTAAACCGTGGCATTCTAATTGTTCCCTGCAGGTACTTTCTGTTTACCCCAAAACCTTTATCTCCAGGGGATATTTCTACGTGCTTCCAACCTCCCTTTCCCCTCCAACTGATATCAGCACAATTCTAGTCACCCGAAAGCCCTGGGATAAATATAGACCAAACTGAATCCACCCAAAGAGACTTCAAAATGCAAAGATGTGTGTGTCTAGCATCCTTCACATATATGACATCCCTCACATTATTTATATGAGTTAACATTATTAGTCCTGTTTCTTTGATTAGTAGTACTGTGCTGAAGATCCTAAGAAATTGCAGAATACATGAAGAAAGGGAAGGATGGGAAGGTTATATTTTGTTGTTGTTTTTTAGGTTGGCTGAATTTAAGATTTTTTTAGTTGGATAATTGCTTTACAATATTGTGTTTCTGCTGTGCAACAGTGTGAATCAGCTGTGAGTATATACATATCCACTCCCGCATAAGCCTCCCTCCCACCCTCCTGCCTCCCACCTGTGAGAGTAGGCACTGACTTGCATACACTGCCGTGTGTGAAATAGACAGCTAGAGGGAAGCTGCTGTGTGACACAGGGAAGGTCTCAGAAAAGCATAACTAACACTTGTGTCACTTTTGAGAAGTCAGTAGTCTAATCAGGAGGAACAAACACACCTGAGATGACCTGGAACAGTAACACAGTATTCCCGAAGTCTGCAAGCACCAAGGTACCAATTGAGTGATGAAGGCCTATAGAGGACCATCATGTTCTCCTTGGTTACCAGAAGGCTAGATGGAGCCATCGGAAAGGCAGGAGCTCCCCAAAACTGTCCCAGGGTGGATTATCAATAGCATCATTGGAAATAGAACCAGGCCCTTTCTCTCTGATCTGAGCCATCTGCTTGTGCTCATCTTCCCTGCAGTGTTTCAGATTTTAAATGGCCTTTGTTAGGATGGCTGGAGTCCACTCTCCTGTATTAATTGCTGTCCACGTGTGGTAGGATATCCTGTGTTCTTAATCAGGATGAGGATTTTTGATACTTCATAGCAGCATAGGGACATGTAGCTGAGCAGAATCAATTGCTGTCACTCACACACAAACACCAAGGAACAGAATTATGGATCAGGGTGAAGCTGCAGTGCTTTAATCTTAAAATCAATACAGAAAAGGAAGTTGAACTTGTGGGGATTCTATAGAGACTGTAATTTGGTTTCCCATGGAGTTTTCCCTACACGATATAAGTGCTCCTTCCTTTTCATCTTCTGATTATTTTACTTGGGATGTGGAGAGGCAAAGAAGAAACTTCTAGAACTAAATTAGCCTAAATAAGCACGTACATGTAAACTCATAACTTAAGCTGGTCCCCCACTGTGTTGAGAAGAGCTGTACACTTTTGTCTATTCTTTTTGTCTGTAGAAGAAAGAAAACCAAAACCCTGTACCCCATAGTCTGTATTTAAGCATAATAAAATGCCTTTGATGATTTCAAAAGTTACTGTCAGACCAGAAAAAAAAAAATTTAGTGTTCACATTTCTGGCTCAGTCTGGAATTCTATATAAATAAATACGTATTCATCAAACCAGTTATTGACCAAAGGATTCCAAAATACTAAGCATGTGATTAATATTTACTCCAGTGTAATTGTGCTCTTTGGGAAAGAGGCACAAACAAATGGTTTGAACAGTTACACCTTTTCCTTTTTTCTGGCGTGGCTTGCCACCTTTTCTTATTTTCAAGCAAAAATTTAGAATTTATTGAAAATATCTCTTTTTAGATATAGCATTGTTTCACTGCACAGTATTATTAGTCTCTAAAGATGGGTTTATTTTTTCCCTTGGATATTCCTTTAATTTGCTTTTAAAACACATCTATTTGGACACTGCTTCTACAGGGACAAAAACAAGAAGCCCTATGATCTCATGAGAAATGTTTCTAAAGCACAATGGAGTAGTGAAAAGATTGCAGTCTGGAGTCCTTGCTTTGCTTTTTTCTTTCTCTAAGCCTGTTTCCTCCTTTTTACACTGGGGATGGTTAAGGGATTCAATTGATAGGTTTGTTGAGAGGATTAAATGAGATAAAGCATGTACAGTGTCTAGCTCAGTACTCTGCACTTGTAAGAATCTGAAAGTGTTCATGATTATCATTATTATGTGAGTTTCAAGTGAGAGTAACATATGCTGTATATGTGAAAACATTCTACAAGCTGTAAGGCACAATACAAATGTTATTTGGTATCCTTAATAGATTGATAGTTTTGAAACTTTTAAAAACAACTCCTGGAAGGCTTTTTCTTTAGGCTGCCTGTCATGGATCCCTAATCTGCAAGTAGAACCCTGAGGACGATAAATCCAACTGCAACTGAATATGTATTTCCTTTCTTAAAAACCACAGAGAGATATCTCGTGAATGCCAAGAATTTCGTGCAATCAATTTGAAATTCCCTGTCCTGTGTCCTTCCATAAAAACACCTTCTCAGGTCTTGGAAGGATCAGCACTATGTAAGATATTTATTTCTTTTTTGTGAGTAGTTTTAAATGTCATGTCCTTCTAGGAAAGTTCAGGTGTCTTAAGTGATTACATTCTTTAGCTGCCCTTCCTTGTCCTACACATTACCCGCGTCAAAACCCTCATCAGCTTCTGTGTTCTCTCTATGTTCTTTTCCAGAGCACAATCATTGTGGAGAAGACAGTGCAAGACCTCATGAACCTGATGCATGACCTGAGTGCCTACTCAGACCAGTTCCTCAACATGGTGTGCGTGAAGCTGCAGGAGTACAAGGACACCTGCGCTACAGCCTACCGGTAAAGCGTCCGTGGGGCTAAGCAAAGTCAGTTTAGAACTGGACCACTGGGGCAGTGGGCGACACTGCCTTCATAGCCTGAACTTCCACCACTATAGAAAAGGACCACCCTTCAGTTAGCCAAGAAGCCTGATGAGAACATACATGAAAGCAACAGTCTCCTAGACACAGACGTGTGTATCAACAGAGAGGGGGGAGGGACAAAGGGACAAAGCCACTTAGGACTGCCACTGAGTGGCTTAGGTGAAGTGTCAGCCTTGATTTTTATGAATCACAAGGTGTGTCTTCCTCAAGGAAATTCCAGATCTTGATTAACCCCTCCTGTGATTCTAGAAGATCTTTAAAGAAAGCAATTTTGAACTCTTAGCAACCCTTAATAATCCATACGGTTTTCTTTTAGTTAGTACAAATGTAGTCCTCCTGATATTTGATCTATAGCATTCCTACTGTCATGAAAGGATGGTTAATCTGTTTTTAGCATCAGTGGAGATGAAAGGTCATTGTTATAAACTTGAAACCTTTCGTTTTCCTCCGGATTTCTTTTTTCTCAGTTCAAAATTCTCTTTGAGCTTGTAGAAAAGATCATAGCACTTCTTGTAAAAAGCTAATAATAGGAACAAATTATGGTCTGCTTGACAAGACCTGAAACAATTAGGGAAGAAAAGAATGTATTATAAAATACTAAATTTTATGTGCTATATAATTAAGGTTAGACAGTATAGCATAGGATGAGGTACTACTTGTACACTGCAGACTGTAAAAGCAGAAGGACTAAAACATTAAAGAGAGTGACAGGCTGGAGTCCAGAGAAATCTCACAGAAGGTGAGACAGATTCAGAACCTTAGATGAATGAGATTAGGGAGGTGGAAAGAAGAAACAGGAGCATTGCAGGGATAAAGAATCAACAAAAGCAGAGTTATCTGATATTCAGATGGACAGTTGAGGAAGGAGAGGTTTGAATGGAACAGAGTTCCTAAGAGAAGATAGTAGGAAATAATGTTGAATAGGAAAAGTAAGACCATATAACAAAGGGTCTTAAAAAATAAGACTTGGAAATTTAGATGTTAAATAGTAGATGATAAGGAGCTACTATAAGTAATCCAGGAAGCAGTGTTTAGGGAAAATTAATCTGGCCAAGGGATGTAACATAGATTAATGCTTAACCTCCTTAAGTCCAACAATAAATAATATTTATCCACAGTTACATGAACCAAAAAAAAAAACAAACAGGCATTTCACTGAAAGATGCACTCCCAATAATATTTTTTTGTTGTTCAGTAATTATTCATCAAGAATGTTAATACATTTAGGTTAAAATCATACATATAATCAATATATATGTTATGCTCAACTGTGTAATTGTGATACACAAGTGATAATTCTAATGGCACATCAAACGAAAATATGTTAACATTTAGTATCTTGATAAATAAAATTTTAATTTAAATTTTTAGATTTTAATTAGATGAATTTTTGCAGAAAACTATAAATAGATTAATAATAAAATACTTTTGAGCATTAAGATATATTCCATTAGGATAAAACTTGGTGAGGAAATGAAATAGAAATAGTACTTCAAAGAGAAAAATGAAAAATATTTAACAATTAATAGGATGAGATGGCTGGATGGCATCATGGACTCGATGGACGCGGGTCTGAGTGAACTCCGGGAGTTGGTGATAGACAGGGAGGCCTGGCGTGCTGCAATTCATGGGGTCGCAAAGAGTAGGTAGGACACAACTGAGCAACTGAACTGAACTGAATAATTAATGAAGTTGCTTAGTTGTTTCCAACTCTTTGTGATCCCACGGACTGTAGCTTGACAGACTCTTCTGTCCATGGAATTCTCCAGGCCATAATACTGGAGTGGGTAGTTGTTCCCTTCTTCAGGGGATCGTCCCAAGGAAGGAATCAAACCAGGGTCTTCTGCATTGCAGACAAATTCTTTACCAGCTGAACTACAAGCTTATTTTCATATATTTTAAATGTATTGTGATGTGAAGTCGCTCAGTCATGTCCAACTCTTTGCAACCCCATGAAGTGTAGCCTACCAGGCTCCTCTGTCCGTGGGATTTTCCAGGCAATAGTACTGGAGTGGATTGCTATTTCCTTCTCCAAGGGACCTTCCCAACCCAGGGATTGAACCCAGGTCTCCTGCATCGCAGACAGATGCTTTACTATCTGAGCTACCAGGGAGATCCCTAAGGTACTGAGATTCTATTGGTTACACTTAAAATAGTGATTTAAAGTGTCAATATTTCAGTTCAGCTCAGTTGCTCAGTCGTGTCCGACTCTTTGCGACCCCATGAATCGCAGCATGCCAGGCCTCCCTGTCCATCACCAACTCCCGGAGTTCATTCAGACTCACGTCCATTGAGTCCGTGATGCCATCCAGCCATCTCATCCTATTAATGGTTAAATATTTTTCATTTTTCTCTTTGAAGTATTATTTCTATTTCATTTCTCTGTCGTCCCCTTCTCCTCCTGCCCCCAATCCCTCCCAGCATCAAAGTCTTTTCCAATAACTCAACTCTTTGCGTGAGGTGGCCGAAGTATTGGAGTTTCAGCTTTAGCATCATTCCTTCCAAAGAACACCCAGGGCTGATCTCCTTTAGAATGGACTGGTTGGATCTCCTTGTAGTCCAAGGGACTCTCAAGAGTCGTCTCCAACACCACAATTCAAAAGCATCAATTCTTCAGTACTCAGCTTTCTTCACAGTCCAACTCTCACATCTATACATGACCACTGGAAAAACTATAGTCTTGACTAGACGGACCTTTGTTGGCAAAGTAAATGTCTCTGCTTTTCAATATGCTGTCTAAGTTGGTCATAACCTTTCTTCCAAGGAGTAAGTGTCTTTTAATTTCATGGCTGCAATCACCATCTGCAGTGATTTTGGAGCCCCCAAAATAGTCTTTACAATGTGCCAAAAATTATGTATTTTATAACCATTGAACTCATGCTTAAAAAAGAAAAAAAACACCCTAAATTTCAATTTTAAAATTTGGGAGAGAGTACAGTTTTTCCAAATTCCTTTAAGAGAAACACATAAAAATTTTAAAAGCCATTGCCCTTGTTAGTTGCCCTTAGTTAGTTGTCTAAGAGTGGAATTTCTGGACCAAAGCTGTATTTTCAACTTTACAAAACCAAATTCCATAATGGTTTTACCAATGTCACATTTACCAAATGACAGTCAAAAACATATTTTAAAAATCAATTTTTACATTTACTTTAAGTGGCATTGAATTTTAAGATTTTTTTTTAAGCAAGGTATGTCTTCTCTTATATTTCATTAAGGGCAACACATAATTTCTAACAAATAATAATGCCAGTGAGTATTAATTATAGTGGAGATTGTATAGCTTACTAAACCCACAGAGCACAGTGATCACTGTTGAACATTGTTGATTTGAAATGATACTCAGATTGAGTATAGTTCTTTTCCTGGAGTGTTCCCAGATCAGTTTCATCCTTACACGTGAACAGCCTTCAGATATGTGAAGATGACTGCCATGGTCCATTTAGTAGTTTTGGTTTTTTCACTCTAGACTGAACATCCTTCGTTTTTGATACATCCTGGGTCCGCAAACCATCTTACTCTTCTTTCTTCATTGCCATTAGCCTGGCAGTGTCTGTCTTAAAAAGGAGCACTCTGCTCTGAGCCCAGTGTTCCAGATATGCCCTCATGCTTCAGCAAAGCCACTGCCTTCTTTTGTAGGACCCAGTGCCACTGAAACACACCCTTCATTGTGTGTGAATGTGTAGGACTAAAGTAGTCAGTTACAGATTATATCTTTAATGAGCTTACATTTTTGGTAAAGCATAGAAAGGAAACTAGGAGACAAAGAAAGCAGGCATGTATACCCACAGCATTAATTTATGATGGAAAATATGGTCAGATAGGCAACGATGACATGCTCTAGGGAAGAAGAAATTACAGAGGACAAGAAAGACTTGGTGAAAGATACAGATGTGGACTTGTGAAGAATGAGTAGGATTTTAAAAATATTTATTTGGCTGCTCTTTAGTTGCAGCATGCAAACTCTTAGTTGTGACATGCAGGATGTAGTTCTCTGACCAGGAATCAAACCTGGGACCCCTGCATTGGGTGCTTTGGGTATGCAGAGTCTTAGCTACTAGACCACCGGGAAGTCCCTAAAACGAGGATTTAGACAGGATTTAAGCTGAAGGGGCCGAAGGAATGAAGGAACCAGAACAATGTCAAGAAGGTGGGGAAGAGCAGGAAAAGGATGAACAAATGATGAATATTTGGGTTTTGGAAAAGATGGCCAAGCCAAAATAGAGGCTGTTGAATACCAGCTTCAAGGAACTTGACCTTTAAAGTTAGGTAGTGGAAACCACTGAAGATGAGTAAACAGAGAGTGCCTGGGCAGACCTGTGCTGTAGGGAGATGTTTCTGAGCTTGAGTAAGATGGATTGGAAAGGCAAGAGTGTGGAGGTGTAGTGGAGAGAGACAGAGCGCCTGAATTAGAGGAGACTTGGGGGAAATGGAGGGGAAGGGGCAGACCAAGAGACACAAGGGGGTAAATTTGTAGGGCATGGTCACTGTCTGGCTGTAGAGGGTAGGAAAGTGTAAGAAGAAAGACTAGCTGAAATTGTCCTTATCCTTTCTAAGCTGTATTTGAAGGAATTTTTTTTTAACTTAAATTTAAGATCTCACATGTAGCCATTGGACTTAATGTTATTTTTAGCTCATCATTTCAGTCTATTGAGATATTTTTGAATCCTCATTCTGTCATCAAAATAATCATAGCTTTTCCTCTAAATTCCATGTCATTCTTGATTTTATAAGCAATCTTTTGGTTTCTTTGCCTATGTCATTTAAAAAATGTTTGACGGGACAGGGCTAAATTAAGAACTTTGCACTGTATATCTCTCAAGACTTCTCTTGAGATTGACGTCCATATACTAGTCAGTGCTTCAGGGGTTCATATGTTTTTCTCACTATAAACCCTGGACTATAGCTCAAGAGCAGTCTCTGGGGCCTGAATTTCAATACCAGTTTTGTCACCTATTAGCTTTGACCTTGAACCATGTTACTCAGCCTCTCTGTGCCTTACTTTTCTCATCTACAGAAAGAGAAAATAATAGTTCTTCTCTCATAGGATTGCTTTGAAAATGTCAACGTTTTAGAGCTGTCTTAGCGAAATAGTAAGCCCCCTCCCAAATGATTAGCTATTCATATTGTTCTGATAATGATGATGATGACAAAGATTACCTTTACTACCATCCATGAGCAATGATTTACTACCATCCATGAGTAATGAATGCCCCTATATTTCATCATGCATTTCTTACTAGTGTCCTTCCAGTTCTCATCCTTATAATGCAGCTAACCCTTCTTTCTGTATCCCCATGATGGGCATTAGAAGACAGCAGTAGATAATACCTAGTTCTTTGTTCTCAAATCCTCACATCCCTTCACTTTTAGGATTCATCACCTCCTGCTTTGCCAGACTTTGTTAAGAATGCTCCATCTTAGAAACAAAGTCTCTTGACTTTGAGCCAAATTTTACCATTTCTTCATTCAAGTCAGTGACGTACCCAGTTAGGAAAGGAACAAAGTCATGTTACTTGTTTAATTGTGAGATCTTCCTGTCTCCTAGGGAGTACCATCTCCTAATTGTTCACAAACCATCATTAATAATCTAGTCTAGAATTTTTGTCTATAGTTCCAAACTTACCCAATTTCTGTAATTTACCTTCTTTTATGAACAGCAGGGCATTTGTTCTCAGGAATTTTTCTATCTGCCAGGATACATCTAAGATTATCAGCAGTGGTTCTATGAGTCTGTGCTTTGAATTATTTCTGTGCCCCAAGGTTCTTGCCTAAATTTATTAAACCTATCAAAATATTATTTAATTTCAGTTACTTTTGACACAGGTAATTACTTGATCCTTAGAACAATTCATTTGCTTGGTCTCTAGAATTTCATTCATTTAATGAATGTTTATTGAGTACTTACGCTAGGATTTGTAGATACAGCAGTGAACCAAACAGAAAATATACTGCTTTCATAGGGTTTACACTCTGTTGGAGACGGTAGAGAGGAGATATACAATAAATAGAATACATAAATCCATAAAGAATTTTAGAAAATAGTAAGCCCTGCTGGGGTAAATGGAGTAGAGTCAATAGCCCCTGGGATATAGGAGAAGAAGGTTGCAGTTTTCAGTAGGGTGCCCCAGTAGGCCCTGTCATGTTGAAGTTTGATAAGACTGGAAGGAGTTTGGGGAGTTAGAGAAGATTATCTGGAAAGAATGCCCTGGCAAAGGACAGAGGCCCTCAAGCATGACTACACATCACACTTTTCAGAACGAACATGGAGGCCAGCGTGCCTGGGGGTAAACTGAGCAGGAAGGAACTAGAAAGGTATCCGAAAGGGAACAGAGGGCCAGGCCATGTAGGGCCTTGTAGGCCACTGTGGAGCTGTTGACTTCTATCCTGATTAAAACAGGAGCCATTGCAAAAGCTGTGCCTACAAGCAGATATGGTCTAATTTTTATTTTAAAATATAAGTATTGAGAGTAGGCTGTAGGGGTTACAGAGATGGAAGCAGGGAGGCTGACAAGGGCCTGTTGTGGTCATCCAGGTGAGAACTGCAACTCATACTGGTTAGCAGCAGCACAGGGGGTGAGAACTGGTTGAATTCTGAATACATGATTGATCTTTGAACAGCCCAAGTTTCTACTGCATGGGTCTGCTACTAATATGCACATTTTTTTCAATAAATACAGTACCTGGATTTTCATTCTGCACATCTTTAAGAGTAGGGGGAAGTTTGTGTTTGATTCCAGCATGTGGAATCAAAAACTTAGAGTTTGGGTTCTGATTCTGTCCAGACTGTTTCAGTTTCCTGCCCCTAGGTGAGTCACAAATCAGTCTTTGGTTTTTGAGGCGGAAATAGTATATGGATTTTTAACTGTGCTCAAAGTCAGTGCCCCTAACCCGTGCATTGCTCAAAGATCGACTGTATTTGTAAGAGCCAGCCAACAGAACTCCCTGCCAGACTGGATAGAGTGTGAGAGAAAGAAAGCTATCAAAAATGACTCAGGATTTTTCATTTAAATGGTGAAAAGTCAGAGTTGCCAGTACTGAGATGGAGAACATGGCAGGTTTGGGGGCAGTAGATAAGATTCCAATTTGGAGTGTGTATTAGGCAATCACATGGAGATATGGGATGGGCAGTTGGATATATGTATCAAAAGGAAAGAAATCTACCCTGGAGATAAGTATCCTCAGCCACCAACATATAAATAGGGTATATAAATGGTATTTAAAACTATGGACTACATGAAATCTCTAGGGGATTGAGTATTACTATGACAGAGAAAAGGACTGTGGAATTTAAGAAGTTTGTAAGATGAGGAGAAACCAGCAAAGGAGACTGAGAAGCGACCATCAGTGAAGTGGGAGGAAGATGAAGACAGTATGGGGGCCAGGAAACCAAGCAAAGGGATGGAGAGATCCTTGGACCCAGTGCTGCTGTAGGATCGTGTTAGAACTCATCTTTGAGTGATAAATGGAACATGGGGGTATTCCTGATTGTCACAAGAGTTGTTTCTATGGACTCGTAGATGGGAAACCTGGATTGACATGGACTTTAAAAAGAATCTGAGAGTAGAGAACTTGTAAATACAGGCAGAACTTTTACAGTGAGTTTTGCTGTGAAAGGGAACAGAGAAATGTAGTGATAGCTGGGGAATTGAGACCACATGAAGGGGTTTTTAATTGTTTTAGCTGTTATTTTAAATACCAGTAAGTGCATGTTTATATTTTAAGAAAATTATTTAGGACAAAGGGAAAATTATCGATGCAGGAGAGAAAGAATGAACATTGCTAAAATTGCGTTTGGGGGTTGGATTCGGTGCAACAAATATAGTAACTGGCTTTTTAGGCAGGCTCACAGATAGTTTTGTTCACCATGCTCTGTCTTTCTCACAGGAATGATTTCTAGTATACTGCTGGGTTGGCCAGAAAGTTCATTCAGATGCTTCTGTGCCATCCTATGGAAAAATCCGAATCCACTTTTTGGCCAACCCAGTGCTTTTCTCTTGGAAAATACCCGTTGCTTTTGGTTCTTGATATCTTGTGGTCAACAGGTATCGTGATTCCTTCTCCCGAGGGACTGTATCATCTTGGTGTCCTTCCTGGCCAGATTCTCTGGAATAATGTCAGCTTACTGGTGCCCCCGATCACATCGTTCCTTCTTCAGAGTCTTCTCTGCCATGGTCTACCACAGTTGCTGAATTTCTCTCAGGGTTGGGAAAAATACTTCTGTGAAGCTTTGCCGGGGATTAAACAGAAAATCGTTTGTGTGGTCGTTACACAACAGCGCGCCACACACACAGCACAGAACCCCGTGGTGCCTGTTACCTGTCACTTAATCAGGCTTTCCAGGCTCGGAAGAAAGTGTTTCCTTATTGTGTGAGTCTGAAGATGTAAAGTGTCCTTACTTCCTCTCTTCCCACGTGTTGCCCTCCCCCAGACTGGCACCTGCTGAGGAGTAATTAGGGCAGTCCTAATTTGGACAGCCAAATCCTGATTACAGTGAGAGGAAAAACAGGAAATGTTCTAGTTTTGCTGCCAGCAAATGACTGACTTAAATAGAAAGCCATATACAATTCAAATGATCCAAAGTGATATAACATTGGGGAAGGAGGAAGGGAGCGGGGAAATATCGCAATCGGATTCTTTCTCAGCAGATATCTTTTACAGAAAGAATCTGATCCATAAACTCACAATGCCCTCTGCTGAGAGCTGGAGTGTTTTCCAAATTTGCCGTGAGAACCCAAGTGTACTACTGGGAGTTTGGAGATCTAAGGAAGAGTCAAAAACATCTCACCTTTCTCTAAGCCCGTCACTCTGGAGAGAAAGCCTGTTATGTATGTATACTGATGTCATGATATATGCTTTGGATAAAAGGATTCCTAAAAGGGAGATGAGGACTAGAAGTCTACTTCTTAATTAATCGCAACTCTTGAGTCTTAAAAGAGAACTCAGCTGTGAATTCTTGGGTCCTCTGCATAAGTGAGGGGCTTCCCAGGTGGCTCAGTGGTAAAGAATCCACCTGCCAATACAGGAGTCACTGGAGACAAGGTTTCGATCCCTGGGTGGAGAAGATCCCCTGGAGGAGGAAATGGCAACCCACTCCAGTATTCTTGCTGGGAAATCCCATGGACAGAGGAGCTTGCCAGACTGTAGCCCATGGGTCACAGAGAGTCAGACACGACTGAGCCACTGAGCACGCATTTATACTGCATTAGCGACAGGCGGCCAGTCTTTGGTCTGCTACTTGCAAGCTGAGTGTTTCTCTCCCTTTATCATCCTCTTTGACCTAAGGTACAGGCAGCTGCTCATATGCCCCCAGTTAGTCACTTTTTGTAAAGTTTGTCTGTTCCAGTTGCGCATCAGCTCATTAATCAAATTTCTGGGCCTTCCTGCATTGTGTTGGGCCTGGTAGAATATACAAATAAAACATCTTCTAATCTTGAAGAATCAGTTGATACAGGACACAGGCATGTTTTTATTAGGAGAAGGTGGAACCAACCCCAGATCCCACCTTTCGCCACTTCTCCATGGAGGCCTGAGAACTCATACAGAGGCATGAGTGATATGGAGGTGCACTTACCATCAGCAATGGCAGAAGCCAGCTCTGGCCCAAGCCTGGACACCTTGTGGGGCTTCAGGATGTTTATTTCATGAAGGAGTAAGTTCCTAACAGACCGAAGAGGATGAGCAAGCAGTAGGGAGGCATGGATGGGCGTGATGCATGGGGGAGGGGTTGAGAAATGAAAATGACTGGGGTGGTCAGTATAGTTAAAAATGAGCAGAAAAGGGTTTTCTTCTTTTAAACTTTCCATGTTAAGTACAGGAACACCATCATGGGTTTTCAGGAAGAGGATGAACTATCCTGTCTAATCAAAGTAGTGTCTTCAGAAGCTCTCAGTGGCTACATTGTGCCAAGTAGCAGAGACTAGACACCATGGTTTGTGAAACCCTGTGGATTTGCTGTGCAGAAAGATGCCAGGGTCCTACAGGGATGAGAGTTTAATTGAGCTGGTCTTTGCCAGCTAACTAACTCTGAACCTCAGAAGAGTCAAGGGCTATGCAGGGAACCCTAGTCAAGCTCCATGCTACCCTGTCTTCTCATTTTCCTCTTAAACCTATGCTATGTCCCCTATTCTTGGCTCATCTACCACTGATACATTCATTTTCATTAAATAGTGAAGAGATTATAAAGACATTTATAAAAATATGTACAGTATCTGATTCACAGACCACAGTCAGCAAATGAGAGCTTTTATCATGTGCTCCTATAACTTATTAGGCATAACAGTTTCAATATTTATCCAGCTGTATTATAATTTAAGACTTTTATCATGTGTTATGTGATATAGTATTGGTTTACATGTCTTTCTCAAACACTGTGGACTCACAAGTTATTTGAGGACATTTTAAAACACACCACCTGGATTTCTCACATAAGGCTCACAGAATCCTGGACCTGGGCAAAAGTAGATTAAAAATGTTCCCGAAGTGATTCTTGTATGTGTTGCTGCTGCTGCTGCTGCTGCTGCTGCTAAGTTGCTTCAGTCGTGTCCGACTCTGTGCGACCCCATAGACGGCAGCCCACCAGGCTCCACTGTCCTTGGGATTCTCCAGGCAAGAACACTGGAGTGGGTTGCCATTTCCTTCTCCAATGCATGAAAGTGAAAAGTGAAAGTGAAGTCGCTCAGTCGTGTCCGACTCCGCGACCCCACGGTCTGCAGCCCACCAGGCTTCCCCGTCCATGGGATTTTCCAGGCAAGAGTACCGGAGTGGGTTGCCATTGCCTTCTCCACTTGGATGTGTTACTGATCTGAATTCTGGAGTTCTAGAAGCAAGTTACTATGTCTTTTTTTCCACATAATTCTCCCAACATTTAGCATGATATCTGCATACAGGCCTTTCCCTCATGTTTATTGATCAAACGAATAACTTTACTTTTCTGTGTGCATGTTAAATCACTTCAGTCATGTCCGACTCTTTGCGACCCTGTGAACTGAAGCCCACCAGGTTGCTCTGTCCATGGGATTCTCCAAGCAGGAATACTGGAGTGGGTTGCCATTCCCTTCTCCAGGGGATTTTCCCCACCCAGGGATAAAACATGCATCTCTTAGGTCTCCTGCGTTGGCAGGTGGTTTCTTTACCACCTGGGAAGCCAAATATTCTAGTGCCCATCAACTGCCTTCCTGTCAAGTACAGATACTGCCCTTCTAACCAGATGTCCCAGGAGTTCCCTAGCAAGCAGCCAGTCTTAATTTCCCCCACCTAACTCAAGATGGAGGAGTCAGTTGCAGTCACTTTGAAGCAAAGTAATAAGGACTCAGACTAGAATGGAAATACACACTTGGGAAGGTACATGGTCCTTGTGACTCATTTTGTCAGTCACAGCAGTTCTCAAGATTAGACTCTCCCAACCTTACAAATGAAGAAACAGAGGTTCAGAAAGGTTCGTACCATGGCCAAGGTCCCAAAGTAAGCAAGTGGTTGTACATGCATGAGAAGCTAAGACTGGCTCTACAGCCCAAAGAAGAGGAAATGGGAAACTCAAGCAATGTTTCAGATCAGAGAGACATGTTCATTTTAGAGTGGAAGCTGGGAGTTACCTGGTCTGAGATCTTTTTATAAAGATTTTTATATTTATTTTTAATTTGGCCTATCATTAAAAAAAAAATCTGAGCTCTGACAGTTGAGGCAGATTTTGTATTCTTGGTCCACTGTGATATAATTATTTTTCTTGGTTTTTAAAATATCAAACAGTTGTGACCCTTCATGTGAGAGCTTATCTATTTAAAGGTTGTTATTAAATTATCCCCTAAATAATTTCAGTAAACTCTGAAATTTCAAGTCTTTTCCCCTGGGTCCTCTTAAGATTGTTTCTTTCCCATCACCCATCTCTAGACTTATTACTTATTGTAATTGAGTTACAATTCCAAGGCGGAGATACACACCATCATAAAGCTCTCTGAGCAGCATTGCGTGTGATATGAAAGACAACCTGATGTTTCTCTGCTCTTTTCCTATTTATTCTGCTCCACCTTTTCTGAAGAGAATCTTTAGTTTGGCATCTGCTTGTGTGTTTGCTTGATTTAACTCAGCGGCGTAGTACCAGCTCTGCATTCCGCGTTCATTGTCATGATCGCTGAGTTGCTGGATGTCGCTCTGCAGTTTGACCTGCTACAGGTCCAGTCATTCACGGTCGAAAATCGACTATAGTGGCTTCATTTGGGCCAGCCTTGACGGGGTTCATTTCTCTAGCTTGGCTCCTAGTTTTTTTAAAGTGTCTGAAAGATTCAGTCTGGGAAAGCAAACATTCTGCCCAGGCTGTCACCAAACAGTTGAATCCAATTAGCCCCACCTGCCCCTGCTTGTTTACCTAATGAAAGACTCAGCACCCCAGCTGTGTCCGGGGGACCAGGCACACGTGTATTTTCCAAATGTTCCAGCGAGGAAGCGGTGCACGTCGGAGCCAGTCGACACCAGCAGATGTTTTCTGAATGAAATTCACTCAGCTGTGTCTAGAGGGTGGACTCTTCCCATGGCAGCCCCCTCACCTGTTCCAAGAGGTATACCTCTTTTCCTCTTCCTCCTGGGAACAGGTACAAATAGCTACACAGATGGCTCTGTCTGTGGCCCACTGAGCTGTGAATTAATCAGTAGATTATAGTTCTGGTAGTGGTGATTAACCCTACCCTTCTTGTGGAGTAATTGTAAATTTAGTTCTCCTCTTTGGAGGCTGTTTGGATATGTCCTAGAATTGTGTCACCCACATAGTACCATTTATCACAGAATTATAAAGTAATGTGGTTGGTCAAGATGGGAACTTTGCCATTTGAATGAAAAATTCCCCTTAGGGTAATCGTATGTTGCTAATCAATGCTAATATTTCAAATTAGGATATTTGGAATTGCTTTTGGGATTGATGTTCATTACAGTATGAATTAATAATTTATGGTTGAGGGCATTATATAGGTGGCTAGCATGCTTGTTAATTTGGATTACTGTTTTTAATAAGACAAGATCTATGAATATTAGTGAAGATAGTAATATAATACTGTACTATTGAATTAAACCAGGCTTTAAAAAATACGTTAAGTAAATAGTATGAGTACTTTTAACATAGTATCCCACTAAGTGATACTTTTTCATTCCAACCAGTGCTAAAATGCAAAAGTCTAGATCTTGAAAATGTACAGTTGTATCTCATGCCTATAGACCCAGCCTTTTCCCTGAACCCGGGAACAGATAGGGGCCATCATGGATGGGCTCAAAGATTTACATGCTGAAAAACTGTGTTGGGTTTGGGCTTCTAACTCTGTAGAACAGAATTTTGATTTGTAATATGTGCATGAGAGGAATTGAACCACCCAACCATAGCACTTAATAAATATGGACCCTGAAATTTACCTTTTTTAAGAAATTTATTTTTTAATTGAAGGATAATTGCTTTACAGAATTTTGTTGTTTTCTGTCAAACATCAACATAAATCAGCCATAGGTATGCAGATATCCCCTCCCTCCCATCTCCCTTCCCATTCCACCCCTCTAGGTTGATACAGAGCCGCTATTTGAGTTCCCCGAATCATACAGCAAATTCCCGTTGGCTGTCTGTTTTACATATGGTAATGTCAGTTTCCATGTGACTCTCTCCATACATCTCACCCTTTCCTCCCCTCTCCCTGCATTCATAAGTCTGTTCTCTGTGTCTGTTTCTCCATGCTGCCTGCAAATAAATTAATCGGTACCATCTTTCTAGATTCCATAGAAATTACATAAAGGTTAAATAAATCTGAAATTTAACCTTTATGTAATTTCCATATATCACAAAATAGTTGTCTTTAGATTTTAAAAAAAGCATTGAAAATATCAGCACTATTCACAGCTTTTATAACACATATGAAATTAGCAGGTGAAGCAGATCTGACATGCAGATCATATAATTTGACCAACCCATTGTATAGGACAAAGTCCTAGCTATGAGGTTATAAGTTGTAAGTAGAAAAGGAGGGGTTTTGTTCATTTGCTTTCCAAAGGGGAAAATACTGTAGGCTGACACAGTTAACAAGGTCCTCCCAGAGAAAGGGAGGCTTTGAGGCGACTTCCCAGTAATAGGCCATGTATGAGGAAGTGGAGTGGAAAGGGAAGGCTTGACAGTAATTACTCCTTGGCTCGTTTGTCTTGTGAGTCAGGACTTTTTAATGCTGGACTTTTTATTTTTTTCTTTCGAGAGGGCGATACACTTCTATTCATTATTCTAATTTTTGTTGAATTCACAGAGGTATAGTGAGAGCATAGCAGAATGATCTATACTTTGATCAAAATGCCAGATGGTTTGATGGCTCACCTGAGTCATTTGGGGCAGAGAAAGAGTAAAGGAAAACCACTACCATGGTTTTAGCTTAATCAGTTACCCAAGATTCCTAAAACTGAAGAGGGCTTATTTTTATGTCCAGTTCAGTTCTTATACACTTTCCAAATACTAGGTATTGTGCATGGCACTGGGTGCACAACAGCTAATGAGGAATCAACTCTGTCCTCAGAGAAGCCATCATCTAGTAAGGGATACTAGCTTGTAAAGAAGTGTGGTAGGACCAGTGAGAGCAGAGAGGTATGTGGGAGGTAGTGGCTCTCACCTTGGAATGCCCACTGGAATCACCTGGGACACTTTTAAAATGTTGATGCCCACATGCCATCCCCAGAGATTCTGGTTTACTAGGTTTTGGATGTGGCCCAGACATCTAGTAATATTTTTAAAGCTCCCCAGGGCATCCCGTATGGTGCTAGTGGTAAAGAACCCTCCTACCAATGCAGGAAACATAAGAGACAAGGGTTCAATTCCTGAGTTGGGAAAAACCTCTAGAGGAGGACATGGCAACCCACTCCAGTATTCTTGCCTGGAAAATCCCATGGACAGAGGAGCCTGACGGTTATAGTCATTAGGTTTGCAAAGAGTTGGGCATGACTGAAGTGACTTAGCATGCATGCACAGATGCAGTCAAGACTGAAAGCCCCAGTAAAGGGTGATAAGGCACAAATGAAAGGACTCAGTTGTCTCAAGGGAAAAGCTGATGTAATGTTTGATCAGTAGAGGCAAATAAGTAAGATGGAAAAAAGTTCTCTAGGCAGAAATGATACACATAAGCAGGAAGCATTCAGAAAACATTCAAATTCTGACTGTGGATGGGATGTTCAGCCAGCACAGGCAGGGATTTAACTGGGTGTGGGTGTGGGTGTTAGTCACTCAGTCATGTCTGACTCTTTGCAACTCCATAGACTGTAGCCCACCAGGCTACTCTGTCTATGGGGATTCTCCAGGCAAGAATACTGGTGTGGTTTGCCATTCCCTTCTCCAGGGAATCTTCCTGACCCAGAGGTCAAACCCAGGTCTCCTGCATTGCAGAGAGATACTTTATCATCTGAGCCACCAGGGAAGCCGTCACTGAGAGTAGTGAATATACAAAAGAGGAAAGCAGTCGTAGGAGATGAAGTTGAAAAGGTAGATGTTCATGACTTGCTAAGTTTGGACTTGGTATTAGAATTAGGAATCAGTGAAGACTTCTAAGAAGGAGAAAACAGGATTACATTTGTACAGTTTTAGAGAAATAACCCTTCCAATGAAAGTGGTGAATTGGACTGATGGTCTTGAAGTTCCAGGCAAGACACCCAGTTATAAGGCCACAGCCAAGTCCAAGTGAAAAGTGATGAGGGTCTGCATGTAGGTGAAGGGCAGTGAATCTAGTCAGGAAACAACAGGCTTATAAGATACTAAGAACATGAAATCAGCAGGATGTGGTGTCTTTGGGTGATGAGGATGACTCCAAGTTTCTGACTCAGATAGCAGGACATATGGTTGGTCTGTCAATCAAAGTAGGGAATACTAGATGTTCAGTGGGGCAGGGAAGAGTGGATAATAAATGAGCTTTTTTGACTCAATTTAATCTAAATTGCTTGTAGGACTTTTAAGTAGAATTCTCCAGTTAGCCTTTGTATATGCTGATCCAAGACTTAGAAGAGAGGGCAGCCCGAAAAATATTAGTTTAGGAGTCCCCAGAATACTGGTAGGTTGGGTCTGGCAAGATGAGATTTCCCAAATGGCACAACCAGAATGCTATGGAATCAAATGTTTAAAGTAGGGACAGAGGAAAAGAGCCCTTGGTTTGGCTAAGAATGAACTTAGGAGGGATAATGACATGGATACCAAAGGAGTATTATGTTAAAAAGGAATAGTCAAAAGTATCAGGTGCTTCTCAATAATCACAGTGTAAGGTAGAACATGCCCATGGGTTGGTAGAACAGTTTCAGGAGAACATTAGTTTTACAACCCTGACTTCAATTGATTTAATACTGAATTTTGACTTTATTTAAAAGTGTGGAATGATTATATTTAGGAAACCCCTTTCCTACTCCAACACATAGAAAGTCAAGATAAAAATATATGACTTTAAAAATATATTTGACATATGTAGCCAAATTCAAAAGAAAGGATTCTCCACGTGCCTCAAATGAAAGAGAAACTAAAAGTCATCACAACAAACAAATGTTGCAGTTGAAAGTCCACCAGTATATGAGGACCACATCCAGAGGTAGTCTTTGTCTGTTTGGGCTGCTATAATAAAATACCGCAGACTGGGTGGCTTATAAACAGCAGAAATTCATTTCTCACAGTCCGGGAGACTGTAGTTCAAGATCAAAGTGCTGGAAGCGTCAGGGGAGGCCTCTTCTGGTTTGCAGCCTGTTTATTGTATTACCACCTGGAGGAAGGGGCTAGGGAACTCTGTGGGATCTCTTTCGTAAGCCACTAATCCCGTTTGTGAGGGCTGCAACCTTATGACCTAATCACTTCCTAAAAGCCTTACCTCCTAATACTGTGACAGCAGTGGTAGAATTTCAACATGTGAATTCCAGGGGGACACAAACATTCAGATCATAGCAGAGATGAAGACCCAGTAGGGGCTAGCATATTAACACCTATATGGCCTGGAAGTTTGTCTGTGCAGGAGTTGTGCATGGGGTCTTTCCACCCATATATGAGACTAGGAAAACTTTGTGCTTGGGAATAAGCCACCCTACTCCCAGGAGAAAAGTTCAGTTCAGTTGCTCAGTCATGTCTGACTCTTTGTGACCCCCTTGGACAATAGCATGCCAGGCTTCCCTCAGTTCAGTTCATTCACTCAGATGTGTCTGACTCTTTGTGACCCCATGGACTGCAGCACACCAGGCCTCCCTGTCCATCACCAACTCGTGGAGCTTGCTCAGACTCGTCCATTGAGCCAGTGATTCCATCCAACCATCTCATCCTCTGTCGTCCCCTTTTCCTCTTGCCTTCAATCTTTCCCAGCATCAGGGTCTTTTCATATGAGTCAGTTCTTTGCATCAGGTGGCCAAAGCATTGGAACTTCAGCGTCAACATCAGTCCTTTCCATGAGTATTCAGGACTGATTTCCTTTAGGATGGATTGGTTTGATCTCCTTTCAGTCCAAGGGAAAAAGTGACCTCTAAAAGAAATTAGAATCCTACACGTGTGACGTGTGCAAGTAAGGACCTCAATTTATACCACTCGTGTAGGGGGAGAAAGTTGTAAGCCAGAATAAAGAAGGAAAACTTACTTGAAAGTAGTGAAACTTAAAGGATCTAGGAGAGGCGAACGCAGCTTATCTAATAGTGACATCTCCAAAGCATAGGGCAAAATGTGGGATTTGTGCAAAGGTCAAGTCCCTTTCAGGTAGAACTTGCAGACCTGAATGGCAAACCACCATCATGAAAAAGAAGGAAAATGTAACTAATAGGACTTTTGACATCCAAAGTGAAAGGGTTAGTGGCTCAGTCATGACCAACTCTTTGTGACCCCATGGACAGTAGCCGGCCAGGCTCCTCTGTCCATGGGATTCTCCAGACAAGAATACTGGAATAGGTTGCCATCTCCTTCTCCAGGGGATCCTCCTGACCCAGAGATGAAACCCAGGTCTCCCATATTGCAGGCAGATTCTTTACTATCTGAGCCACCAGAGAACCCCCAAAGAACTTCCTGAAAATACAGAGCCATGTAAGAACTTTAAAATCTCTGTTTAAAAATGATTCAGAGAAATAAAGGAAGGATAGAATCCACAATACAAGTACGGAACATTTCAGAGGGAAGAAGCCAGTGGATTTGTAAAAGAGCTAAACAGAAAATCTAGAAGTAAAAATCACGGAAAAAGTTGCAAGAAGGAACAGATAGGTTAAACCATAGAGTAGATCCTACAGGGAGACTTCAGGAATAGAAAAGGTAAATGAGAGGGGAGAAAATGAAGTGACTGGGTGAAGGCCACATTCATTTGACAGCAGCGTATGTGGAGGGAGAGAAGCTTTATTAGAAATACTACATCGGGAAAGAGAGTCAGTTATTCATTCATTTAAAAATAAAACACAGGGGATTGAGGCATATATTGAGAGAGATTCCAGATATGCAGGAAAGGGCGGGGGGGCGGGGGTCATTGGAAGGAGGTGCAGAGAAAGGAGCCCCAGGAGCCTAGGTAGAGGAATTATTGCAAGTGGTGATGAAACAGATTTGAATATATTTCTATGGAGGATAAGAGTTGAGCTGTTTGAAAGTATATGCTTCAGTCCCCTCCTTTCTTTGACAGATGGGAAGAATGTGGGGTCAAACAATGAGGAGATAAAAGACAAAGGTTTAAAAGATAGCCATAGAGGGAAGGAGAGAGGAAGTTGATCACAGACAGGTAAAAGAATGCCAAAGAATGTTGAAGATTCTTCTGACATGCAGTAGCATAGATTTGTATTCTGTAAGACCGAATACAGCACCCCCTGTATAAAAGTATAAAGTTATCTTGTGGGATCAATCCATGCAGATTGCAGGAAGATGCATGAAAATAACAACAACAACAAAAAAAAGATACCAGTCAGAGTAATTTGAGAGGTCTCAGGGAAGAAGATTCTGTAATCTAAGTTTTGGATTGCTGACCACAGTTACTGTTAGAAACCTTTTGCTTGTGGTGAGTGAGAAGAATTTTAGAAATCAACTATGGTTCTCTTCTTTATTCTAGTTTATTTTCAGAGAACCAGGGCAGTATTGCTCCCTGCAACACAGAATTTTGTTACCTCAAGTTAGGTTGTCATGAGTCAAGGTTTTTAGGTGTCAGCAGCTTCTGTATACATACATTGTCTGTTGGGTAAAGGAGGTTTTCTCATAGATCCAAGCATATACACTGTGTATGTATTGTATTATTTAGAAGGACATCCTGTTCTTCAGTATAACCATTATATCAACATAAATTCCTGCCTGTGATGGAGGAGAGAACTTCTTAGCTTCAGAGGGCTCGCCAGCTAATTAGCAGTCCTTTCATAAATAAATGCCATTCTGCCACCTAGAATTGCTGAGAAGGATTTTTAGACCATTGAAATTAGTTACAGTGACAGGAATGTTGAACAGAAAGGGAAGCTTTTAATTAAGTTGAAATTGAGTGTTCACGATGACTTTCCAGGTATGTTTTGGTAAGAGCAATGTTAATAGCTCACCCATGGGCCCTATTAAAGAACTTGAAGTCTGTCACTCTAGGTCACTTGTCAGAGCCCACTAGAGAGAACAGTAATCAAAGACTTTTTCTGCCTGACATCAAGGACAGAAGGTTTCTCTGTGATGGTGGATTTGCTTTGAATACAGGGGTGTCCATGATTCAAAAAACATCTTCAAGTAGAGCTAACTGGTAGTTTAAACCAAGAGGTCACTTTTTGTAACACTTCCATCACCTTTCAGATATCATTCATGTTGCTGTTTAATTGCACTGCCTTTATGGTTAACCCACTTTTTGTTTGTTCAGCATCTTTCTTGAAAGAATCCCTTCCCACTCCCCACCCCTAAAAGACCTACCATGCACTTTTATTTATCCTTAGGGATTAACTAGGATAAGAGGAGCTAATTAATATTATTAGTTTCACAATTACTCAACAATGAAGAAACTAAGAATGGAATCTAGAAATGATATTTCCCACAAAGGTGACCTATCAGTGGATGTCATGCCTCCAGCTGGATAATGGGTTAGGTTAATAAGAGAAATGAGCATGGTATCTTTTTCTAACAACAAAGATGGAAAATGCTAATGAAGCCAGGCAGGGTCCTGAAGTGTCTCTTTTCTGTTGGTTGTGTTCAGGGATATCGTCCAGTCTGAAGAAAAATTTGTCATCAGTGCATCTTGGGCAAAAGATGATGATATCAGCAGGCTCTTGAAATCTCTACCAAACTGGATGAATATGGCTCAACCCAAACAGCTGAGATCAAAGAGAGAAGAAGAAGAAGATTTCATAAGGTAAAAACACTGAAAAAGCCCTTGTCCTTGTACGTATATGTTTTATGTTGCAGTTGTTCTTAACATGCTCTTTAGTTCATAGAACTTAGGTGAACCTTGTGGAAATGCAAATGTGCTTCCCACATTTGTGCATATACAGTGCTGTATCTCTGATTGTTCCCTACATATTTTGACAAACGTGAAGTCTCTCAACTTTATCATGCAATGTTTACCTGTGTACAATTTAAGTTATTTTTTTAGCAGTGAAAATGTGGCCTAATCTGTTGACACTCTTGAATTTCATATGGCTGCCCTGGCACAGTGAAATATTTTCACCCGAGTCATTTTAGAGCTGTGTAAATTGGTGGTCAGGTAGGGGAGAAGTGGAGGTAATATTTTGTCACATTAAAATAAATAAAATTTATTCTTATTGTCTTTTTGCCTATCCAAGTGAATGAATAAATATTAATAAAATAAAGTAAAAGCACTTTAAAGAAGCAAAGATCAGAAAAGAATTAAAAAAGTAGTGACCAGTATTTTACTTTTAATTCATCACAGAGCTATGAGCTTGTCTCCTCAGAATGTGGGCTGCAACTGTAGATAAATAGACCTTTACTATTCATGACATTAACTATATTTGTATACTGTGGAGCCATATTTTTACTATTTTATTATGAAAAATTGTGATAGTGCCATTTATAACTTTCTCAAAATCATGAGACTCAAAAATTCATCCATAATTTAACATAATGCCTCTTGATGAGGTGAAAGAGGAAAGTGAAAAAGCTGACTTAAAACTCAACATTCAGAAAACTAAGATCATGGCATCCAGTCCTATCACTTCATGGCAAAGGGATGGGGAAAATGTGGAAACAGTGTCAGATTTCATTTTCTGGGGCTCCAAAATCAATGTACATGGTGAGTGCAGCCAAGAAATTAAAAGATACTTGCTCTTTGGAAGAATAGCTATAACAAAGCTAGACAGTGTATTAAAAAGCAGAATCATCACTTTGCCGACAAAAGTTCTTATAGTCAAGTCAGTTCATGGGGTTGCAAAGAGTTGGACACAACTTAGCAACTGAACAACAACAGCAATTTATGTTTTCTTCCTTATATTTCATATTATCTCAGAAAAACTTGTCAGCTAGTTACATTGATATAAGAAAATATATATATATATGATACAAGAAAATACACATATATATGAATATATGTCTATTTTTTAATTAATAGATTTTTATTTGTATAACGGAGCAGTTTTAGGTTTGTTAAAAATATTGAGTGGAAGATGCATAGTTCCCATGTGACCCCTCACCCACCCTTACCCCCAGTTTCCTCTACTTTTAATACCTTACAGCAATGAGCTACATTTGTTAAAACTGGTAAGCTGATACCCACGTTATCAACTAAAGTCTGTAGTTCATATTGGGGTTCACTCTTTGTCTTGTACATTTTAAGAGTTGAGAAATGTCTTTGTATCCATTCACTGGTTAAAGTAAATGTAACCATTTCAGTTTCACTAAGAATAGGTTCTCTGCCCTAAAAATCCTCTGTGCTCCTCCTGTTCATCCATCCCTTCTCTCCTCCAACCCTGGCAACCCCTGTTTTCTTTTCTGTCTCTGTAGTTTTGCCTTTTCCAGAATGTCATATAGTTGGAATCATACAGTACATAGCCTTTTCATATTCACCTCTTTTGCTTAGCCCTATGCACTTAAGGTTCTTCTCTGTCATTTTGTGGCTTGATAGCTCTTTTTTCAGCTCATTTGGGTAAATACCGAAAAATGTGGCTGTTAGATTGTATGACAAGAATATGTTTAGTTTTGTAAGAAATTGCAAGACTGTTCCAAAGTAGCAGTCCCATTCTGCATTCCCACCAACAGGGAATGGGGGTTCCCGCTGCTCCATATCCTGGCCAGCATATGGTGGTGTCCGTGTTTCAGATTTGGTACATTACATTCTTATCAGTGTCTGGTGATCTCATTGTTTTCATTTGTATTTCCCTAATGACATATGATGTTTAGCATCATCTCATTTTTATTTAATAAATAAGAATTTGTTAAAGCAGTGACTGCTGCTTAGTCACATCAGTTCTGTTCGACTCTGCATGACCCTATGGACTATAGCCTACTAGGCTCCTCTGTCCTTGGGATTCTCCAGGCAAGAGTACTGGAGTGGGTTGCCATGCCCTCCTCCAGGGGATCTTCCCAACCCAGGAATCGAACCCAAGTCTCCTGCATTGCAGTCAGATTTTCACCACTTAACCACCAGGGAAGCCTATATGTGTGTGTGTGTGTGTGTGTGTGTGTGTGTGTGTGTGTGTGTACACATATCTATGTGTGTATATATACATGTATATGTGTGTGTGTGTATATATAGTAAGATATCTGTTCAGATGTTTTCCCATTTTTAAATTAGGGTTATGTATTTTCTTACTGTTGAGCTTTAAAAGTCCTTTGTATATTTTGTATGCCACTTCTTTAGTTGACAGGTGTTTACAAAAACTTTTAGTCTATGCTCTTGTCTTTTCATTCTCTTCACAGAGCCTTTCATAGAACAGAAATTTTTAATTTTAACAAAATCAAAATTAATGATTTTTTTAAAGTGGACTGTGCTTTTCTGCTGTCTGATTTTGAGTGTTTTTGTGTAATTCTATATCACCTTAGTGTATATATTTGTTTTATTTATTTTTGCCTTTTTAGAGGTTGCACTAGAGTTTGCAACATACATTTGGGACTAACAAAAGTATGTTATAACAGAGTAGTCCTAATTCTTTCCTCCCATCCCTTGTAACATTGCTGCCATTTATTCTATTTATCCATAAACTATAGTCACTGTATATAATGTTGCTATTATTATTTTGAACAAACTGTTACCTGTAGATCAATTAAGAATAAGAGAAATGAAAGGTTTTATTTACCTTAAATTATTCCTTCTTTAATTCTCTTCCTTTTTAAATGTAGGTCCACGTTTCTAACCTATATTTCCTTTCTTCCTACAGAACTTCTTTTATCATTTCTTATAAGGCAGGTCTATTGAAGACAAACTCCTTCAATTTTTGTTGTAAAAAGTGTTTATTTTTCCCTCACTTTTGAAGAATAATTTCACAGGGTTCAAATTTCTAGGCTGATAATTCTTCTAGCACTTTTAAGTATTTCACTTCACTATTCTTGCTTTATGGTTTTTGAAGAAAAGTCCAATGTGATTTTTATCCTTGTTTTTCTGTGAGTAAGGTAATTGTTTCCTCTGGCTTCTTGCAAAATTCCTTTCTTTGTTTTTGATTTTGCACTATTCAAACCTTGTATCTGTGTGTGTTTTTCATGGTGATGATCTCTGAGCTTCATGGATCACAGTGATTCAATGGGTGTCATTGGTTTGGGGAAATTCTCAGTCATTATTGTTAAAATTTTTTTTTCTTTCTTTTCCTTCTCGTATGCCCAAACATACATCACACCTTTTAAAATTGTTCCTCTGTTCTTGGATATTCTGTTCTGTCTTTTCATTCTTTGTCTTTGGATTTGGCTTTTGGAAATTTTTATTGACATTTCTTAAAGCTCATCGATTCTTTCCTTGGTTATGTCCAGTCTATTAAATAAGACCATTAAAAGCATTCTTCGTTTCTGTTATGGCATGTTTGATTTCTATCATTTCCTTATGATTCTTTCTTAGAGTTTCCATCTCTCTGCTTATATTGCCTATAGTTTACATGTACACATGTCAAAGGCAGTTTGGCAAATTTTCATACTTTTCAAGAAACAGAATAATAGCAAGAAACAGAACAAAATGATAGTGAGCCTTACAGTTCCTCCTGGTCACTAGTCACCTCTTTAAGAGTTAGCTGTATCTTACCTTCAAGTACCTAGGTTAGTTTAATCTGTTTTTTTTTTTTAATGGAATCATGATTTGATTATGTATTTTATGACTGGCTCCATTTGTTCCACATTATGTTGACAAAATTCATCTGTATTCTTGTGTATAGATCCAAATCACTCTGTGCTCTCTATCATATTTCATCATGTGCAGCCTATGGGGTTGCAAATAGTCATGACTTAGCAACTGAACAATAATGAGTGTGAATACACCACAAGTATTTTTAATATTGTATTATTTGAAAAAGAGAATGTGTGTATATATGCACTCATTTATTTTACTCCTGTTAGGTACACCTGGGTAGTTTCTAATTTGAAACTGTTACAAATAGTGCTTCTTTGTATATTCTACTCTACCTCTCTTGGTAATCATATGTATATATGTTTGTTTATTGCTTATATTGTAGGATTCAAATTGCAGGTCATAGCATATGCATATGTTCAATTGTAGTGCACACTGCCAAATGGTTTCCCAAAGCGGTAGTAAGAGCTTGCCCTCTCAATCAACTTTTTTATTGGCGCATAATTGCTGTACAATGTTACGTTAATTTCTGCTATACAACAAAGTGAATCAGCTGTATATATACATATATCCCCTCCCTCTGAAGCCTCCTTCCCCCTCAATCAGTTTTATTAGTTGTCTTCAAAAGCTTAAAGGGAAGTGCCTCTAGCCCTATTTAGAGAGAGAGAATGCTAATCAAGAGATGAGC
This sequence comes from Nanger dama, assembly GCA_917880005.1. NCBI lineage: Eukaryota > Metazoa > Chordata > Mammalia > Artiodactyla > Bovidae > Nanger > Nanger dama. Next base: position 6,622,168 of record CAKJTW010000096.1, on the reverse strand, counting down.
CTCCCTATACTGCCTTATATGTATGATTTAAAAGAGCTAGAATTTAGTTCTTGGCTTTGTTCTTTTCTGTGTGTGATTTGAATTGTTACATTCCATCTTAAATTTGAAGGCAAAACAAATTATACATATTTTTAAAATTTTTGGTGAATGATTACATCCATGAAGTAAGATGTTAATCTTAGGTGTATAACTCAGTGAAATGTTACGTATTATTTTACTCATGTAACCACCTCCCAGATCAAAATACAAAACTTTTCTTGTGCCCAGAAGGTTACCTCAAGGTAACCACTGTTCTGACTTTCATCACCATTGTTTAGTTTTCCCTGTGCTTGAATTTTGTATAAATTTTTCCATATTATCTGGTTTATTTTGCTGAACGAGATGCCTTAGATATTTGTTCGTGTTTTTGCATGCAAATAGACATGGGTTGAAAGCACATTCTGTTTGCTTTAACAGAAGAAAAATAATCTTTTATGTCTATTTTGCTTTATATGTGATTGATTCTTTTCTCTTAAGCTACCACATTCTCTATCCTGAAACCAAAGGTAAGTGGAGGGGACATTCTTCATTGATATTCCAATGTGGTAGAGTTGACAGAGCCTTGATTTAGCACGTTAGAGTACCACAGGAGCATGGCATGAGCCAAAAAGACTGAAAAATCACACTCTCCTCCTGTAATTAGTTTTTCAAGCTTAGAGGGCTATTTGGCGCCTGGATGAATATAGACTCCAGTGCCCTTTGCATTGAATAAAGGTTATGTTCCCTTCATTACTAAATGAGGCCCTTTTCTATTCTCGTTTTTTAACTAAAAAAAATAAAATGTATTATTTCCAGGCTTAACTTTGAATAAAGGGGAAAAAATAGGTCAGGCCAGGGCCTTAATAGAAAAAAACGAAATATAGCAAATATCCTTTTGTTCCCAAAGTAGCTGAAAGCAGGCTTTCTAGCCCATTGTCTTTGTACCTGTCTTATACATGTATATACGTATCCTTTTGATATCAGTGGATAGCCACTGATAAAAGCAGTCCTGCTTTCTGGAGATGTAATTAACAGAAGAGATGAGGTATTAGAAGAAGTAAAGGGGTGGGGAGGACCTATGTATTAGAGGCTGTCCCCCATAATCTGTTACACCCATTTCACTCAGGGCCCCATAATTTCAGAGAATAAAAATCATTTCTCTAGAGCCAGGTTTGAAAATCCTGAACTGGAAGGACATAACTGACATCTGTCTTGACCAAGAAAGTGTTAGTCACTCAGTCGTGTCAGACTCTTTATGATCCCATGGACTGTAGCCCACCAGACTCCTCTGTCCAAAGAATTCTCCAAGCAAAAATACTGAAGTGGATTGCCATTCCCTTCTCCACTTGACCAGGAAAAGAGTATTCAAATGATAAAAGTTAAAGAATATATAAAACCTAAAAATTGTTCTGGAACTCCAGCATGAAGCAGATGAATGCTAAAGCAACAAGTTTCTATGAAATTGTTTAATCTATTACAACAATCAGAGTTGGCAGTGCATGGCACTGAATAGAGCTTCCCTATTCAGCTGGTAAAAAAATCCGCCTGCAATTCGGGAGACCTGGGTTCGATCCCTGAGTTGGGAAGATCCCCTGGAGATGGGGAATACCCACTCCAGTATTCTGGCCTGGAGAATTCCATGGACTGTGTTTACAGGCATTATTACTCTCATTCAACAGATAAGGAAACTGAGATGCAGAGAACTGAAATAATAAGTGCTCCCAAATATGCAGAGCCACTAAGTTGACAGAGCTAGAATTTGAGCCCAGGTAGTCTGGTTCCCAGAGCTAGCACACAGTTATCATCCAGACTTAAACTGGCCAAGAATTTTATTTTTGGACATTTGAGTTATGCCTTCATTTTCATTGACCATCATAATCTTGACTGATATTTTAATAGTTATTTGCTAATGGGCCAAAGAATGCTCAAACTACCGCACAATTGCACTCATCTCACATGCTAGTAAAGTAATGCTCAAAATTCTCCAAGCCAGGCTTTAATAATACATGAACTTTGAACTTCCTGATGTTCAAGCTGGTTTTAGAAAAGGCAGAGGAACCAGAGATCAAATTGCCAACATCCACTGGATCATGGAAAAAGCAAGAGAGTTCCAGAAAAACATCTATTTCTGCTTTATTGACTATGCCAAAGCCTTTGACTGTGTGGATCACAATAAACTGTGGAAGATTCTGAGAGAGATGGGAATACCAGACCACCTGACCTGCCTCTTGAGAAATCTGTATGCAGGTCAGGAAGCAACAGTTAGAATTGGACATAGAACAACAGACTGGTTCCAAATAGGAAAAGGAGTACGTCAAGGCTTTAGTTAACTCAAACAAAATGTTGATTAGAAGAGAGACATTTATTCTACTATCTGTGAAGACTTAATATGACTTTAAAAATATAATTATAAAAGGAAAGATGAATCAGAAAATATGAATATGTTAAATAAGTACAGGAGTAGAAAATGATTTGCAAGAATTTTTTTTTTCCTCTCGATAATACAAGATGAAGGTCACAGATGTATGTAGGACACAGACAGACAAGACCGGATGAGAAGCAGACTTAAATCTCAAAATTAAACAAAAAGGACAGGTAATTAACTGGAGGCTCAGCTACAAACATATCAATTAATGTTCAAGATTATTGAATTAGGCACTTGTTATGATATCAAAATGATATGGCTCTTGTTAGCATAAGATTGGCAGTAAATGAAAAAACATGTAGATCTCCTCTATACAGTGCATAAATGCTAATCTTTTGAGACAGTTATTCAAGGATTGTGATTATCTATTAGTACCATTAAAAAGTCACTAATACAATATTTCTGCATTTTATTTTTGTTTCATTTTAGATCATTCAATTATTTAACTTTTTTTTTTTTACATAGATACACATTTAATACCATCCCTCTTTCTCTCCTCTGAAGTCTTAATAAAATTTAAAAGTTAATCCTTCCAATTTAGTCTTACTCAGCCCTTCAGAAAGTGAAGCTGAGAATGATGTTCTGTGCCATTGTGTTGGTGGGCAGGATACCTGTTATCTCTCTGGGGTAGGAGCAGGAAGAGGTGTTCCTAAGACAGGGGCAAACATGAATGAGATAGTCCACAGCCGTCACTTGCTGTTCTCTCCCCAGGACCATCTCTGCTGGTGGCTGCTCTCTGCTGCAGGCTTAATTCCCTGCCAGATGATGAAGGACTCCTGGCCTTCTCACCCCTGTCTTACTGAACCTTTTCAGGTTCCCAGTCTACCATGCTCTTTCCTCCATGTCTTTGCGTATGTCCATTCCTCTTCCTGCTCATTCCACCCCTGCTTCCTGTGCCTGTCCCATTCAGCTCTCAAGACACAGCTCAAGTATGAACTCCTCCAGCATCTCTCCCCTGTAACCCTCTCCCTTTCTTCACCCCACCCTGCATCCCTCCTAGGTTAGGAGCTGACAGTCTATGGGGAACTTAAATAAGAACTTAGAGCATGGTGAGTACAGCTGCTAGAGGCAAAGATAATGTATAAATATACTGTGAAAGAGACCAATAGAAAAACTAAGAATAATAACATAACTGCACTCTGAAGGGGAAATTGGTATAATGAGAGAGTTGCCAGAGGGGACATAAATAAGCTAATTCCTTACCAATCATGTCCTCACCGCATACATTCACAAAATGTATGTATCAGTGAGTAATGGTTTTCACAGATTATATAAAAAGATGGATGTAACACTGAAAGAATTAGAAACAGAATTTTTTTTTTTTTTTAAGTTGTAGGTGCTTCTTTCTGGGATGAAAGTCTAAGGTGAGAAGGGGTGGGACAGGGGATCGCTGCTCATCGTTATTGGCTATTTAACCATAAGTAATTAGTACTGAGCTTTTAAATTTTTATTGGTTTAAAATTTTTTTCCACACGTTCTCAAACCCTTTTATTATTCACTGCCAGTTCACCAGTTCTCCACAAATACAGTCATTCTAACCTTTCTTTATCCCTGAAAAAAAAAAACCAAAAAACTAAAAACTAATCTGTCTATATTTTTCTGCTAATTTTATGCAAAGCTTTACTCTTCTCTGTAGTCGTTTACTTTGCCTTGAGGTTCCCCTCTCTCTGTCTTCCTCCAAACCCCCAGCAGTTCCCTAATCCCTTCCCCAGAGAGCTACCTTCAAAACATGACACTAAGTTGCTTCGTTCTAGAATCATTGCCATTGCTTGAAATCAACTGTTTAATGTCTCTGCTCTGAACAGATGTAAATTTTTTTCCAAAGGAAATTGTATGGCAATTTGAGAAATAACCAGAATCTTCAATAAGCTGAAATAGTTGATGAGGAAGTTCAATGCTATATAAATTTTGACTTTTAAATCTGTCATCATTCTTGGTAGTTGAAAAACCAGAGTATATGTTCAATTAACAATAAGTAATTATTGGTTATTTTAATCTTATGTATTATCTGTTTTGAAGCTTAAGAAATGTTCTTTTTTCTTTTTATTGAAGTATGAGGTACAATGTTGATTCCTGTTGTACAGCAAAGTGTACAGATGTAGTATGTACAGATTCAGTTGTACATACATATATATGTATTCTTTTAAAAATATTATTTTCCAAGAGATGGTCTATGAACATCTATTGTTGTTTATAGGAATGCATAACTTACAGTGGCTCCTGGTGGAAAAACCACACACCTCTGGGAATCACAGCGCCTACAGAAAAAAATAAAATAAAATAAATAAACTGGTACCTTATTGTGTATATCCCATGTTGCTTGACAACATCCTGCAAAGAAAACAGCAATGTAACCAGGCTTATTTGAGTGGCTTGGCTAAAGAGAGATGCATTCATGTTCCAAGCTAACAGCATTTCCCGTGCAACTTTATTCCAAGTTAAGTCTATATCAAAACTCTGAGCGGTACCATCAGCTTGAAAATAATGCGCTACTTCACAATTCATTCTTTTCTCCCTGTTACCTAGTATCCATTTTCATGGAAATTTTCACTGACTTCACACACTGATATGTCAGTTTCCTCATCTACTGGGGACCAAAAACAGGGGTACAGAATGTGGAGAAAAGCCTGAGACTCAGCCCTGACTTCCTGTCCTAATTCTCTCTATGTCTTTAGCCAGGTTCCCTCACTCCATCCCTCATCTATAGATGCCAACTTTTAAAAAATATGATTTGTAGTTGATTGGCAATGTGTCAATTTCTGCTGTACAGCAAAGTAATTCAGCTGTATATACATTCTTTTTCATATTCTTTTCCATTATGGTTTATCACAGGATATTGAACTGACTGTATAGCTCCCCATGCTATATTAGATCCTTGTTGCTTATCGTTTCTATGTAAAATAGATGCATCTGCTAATGACAAATTCCCAACCCATCCTTCCTCCAACACTGTCTTCCACTTGGCCATCATAGTTCCGTTCTCTATAAGTCTTGTTTCATACATCATTTGTGTCATGCTTTAGATTCCACATATAAGTGATATTATCATATGGTATTTGTCTTTCTCTTTCTGACTTACTTAATATGGTAAACTCTAGGTCCATCCAGATCGCTGCAAATGGCATTGTTTCATTCTTTTTATGGACGAGTAGTATTCCATTGTATATATGCACCACATCTTCTTTATTCAGTCATTGTTAGGTAGCTTTCATGTCTTGGCTATTGCAGACAGTGTGGCATTGAGCACTAAGGTGCATGTATTTTTTCAACTTAAGAATTTTGTCTGGATATATGCCCAGGAGTAGGATTTCTGGGTCATATTTTCAATTTTTAAAATATTCTGGGTCTATTTTTAATTTTGGGAGGAATCTCCATACTGCTTTCTATAGTGGTTGTACCAATTTACATTCCTACCAGCAGTACAGGAGGGCTTCCATTTCTCCACACCCTCTCAGGCACTATTATTTGTAAGCTTTTTGTGATTCAGGTCATTTTGACATGTGTGAGGTGATACCTCATTGTAGTTTTGATTTCTATTTCTCTAATGCCATCATTTCGTGGCAAATAGATAGGGAAACAGTGGCTGACTTTATTTTCTGGGCTTCATAATCACTGCAGATGGTGATTGCAGCCATGAAATTAAAAGACGCTTACACCTTGGAAGGAAAGTTATGACCACCCTAGACAGCATATTAAAAGCAGAGATATTACTTTGCTAACAAAGGTCTGTCTAGTCAAGTCTATGGTTTTTCCAGTGGTCATATATGGATGTGAGAGTTGGACTATAAACAAAGCTGAGCGCCAAAGAATTGATGTTTTTGAATTGTGGTATTGGAGAAGACTGTTGAAAGTCCCTTGGACTGCAAGGAGATCTAACCAGTCCATCTTAAAGGAGATCAGTCCTGGGTGTTCATTGGAAGGACTGATGTTGAAGCTGAAACTCCAATACTTTGGCCGCCTGATGCAAAGAGCTGACTCATATGAAAAGACTCTGATGCTGGAAAGGATTGAGGGCTGGAGGAGAAGGGGACAGCAGAGGATAAGATGGTTGGATGCCATCACCGACTTAATGGACACGGGTTTGGGTGGACTCTTGGAGTTGGTGATGGACAGGGAGGCCTGGTGTGCTACAGTTCATGGGGTTGCAAAGAGTCAGACACAACTGAGCGATTGAACTGAACTGAATGTTTAGAGATGTTAAGCATCTTTTAATGTGCTTGTTGGCCATCTGTATATCTTTTTGGAGAAATGTCTATTTAGGTCTTCTGCCCATTTAAAAAAATTTTTTTGTTATTGAATTGTGTGGGATATTTGTGTATTTTGGAAATTAAGCCCTTGTATAAACAACAACTTTTGATTCTTGAACCTGTATTCTGGTTGTGTGTGTGTGTATGTGTGTGTGTGCTCACATGTATGTGCACACATACTTTAACTAGCATGAGAGTTGAGTCTTCCAGAAAGTTCAATTCCATGATAAGACGCCATTTTTGTGTCTCTTGGTGAATCCCTAGGCAAAGAGAAATGTTAAAGTAACTGAAACTTGTGAGAAGCAGCATGGCTTGTGGCCCTGAGTAGTAAACCAAGAACAAAACCAGCTCTGCTTCCATCATGGCTGCAGCTGTGCAAAGTGAGCACATATCCTGCCATGGGCCTCAGTTTCTCTATAAAATGATTCATAGGAGTTTGCCATCTTCAGGGGACACAGTCAAGGAATACATTCACAGAGCCAGATTTTAACACAGCATTTTTCAAACTCTTGGTCATGGCATATTAGGGAACCGTGAAAGAATTCTAGGGGACTTTGAACCCACACAAGGACTAGGACAGAGCCTGAGTAATAGTAGATTCCTAGTAAATATCTGATAAAGAAGGCATGGCTTGATAATAAATAAATAACCCAATTAAAAATAATCTCAGGGTCAGAATTGCCAATTCTCTAAAGGAGATAGCACAAATGATCAATAAGCATATGAAAAGATGCTCAGTATTGTTAGCCATCAAGGAAATGCAAGTCAAAACCAAAAGATACTACCTCATGTCCACTAAGATAACTACACTATAAAGATTGGTAATCACAAGTACTGGCAAGGATGTGAAAAATTGGAACCATTATATACTATTGGTGAGAATATAAAATTTTAGAAAATAGTCTGGCATATTCTTAAAAGGTTAGAGTTAGTGTATGAGCTAGCAATTCCATTCCTAGTGTATACACCCAAGAGAAATGGAAACATACATCCATTTAGATGTGAATGTTTAGAGCAATATTATTCATGATAGCCAAATAATGGAAATCACCCAAATATCCATCAAGTGATGAACAGATAAAATGGGACAGATCTATGACATACCCAATGCAGTACTTTTTGGTAATAAAAGAAATAGTATGCATGCTTCAATATGGATGAACTTTGAAACCATGTTAAATAAAACAAGCCAGTCACAAAAGATGATATATTGTATGATTCCATTTATATGAATAGGAATTATACATGAATGTCCCGAATAGGGAGATCTATAAAGGCAGAAAGTAGATTAGTAGTGACTTTGGGCTGGGACTGGAAATAAATGAGGAGATAAAAATGTTCTAATTGTATGGTTGTCTGATACTGTGAGTAAATTTTGTGGTATGTGGATTCTATCTCAGGTGTTGTTCAGTCGTTCACTTGTATCTGACTCTTTGTGACCCCACGGACTGCAGCATGCCAAGCTTCCCTGCCCTTCGCCATCTCCTGGAGTTGCCTCATGTCCATTGAGTCAGTGATACCATCCAACCATCTAATCCTGTGTCATCCCCTTTTCTTCCTGCCCTCAATCTTTCCCAGCATCAGGATCTTTTCCAATAAGTCAGTTCTTTGCATCAGGTGGCCGAAGTATTGGAGCTTCAGCTTCAGCATCAGTCCTTCCAATGAATATTCAGGACTGATTTCCTTTAGGATTAACTGGTTTGATCTCCTTGCAGTCCAAGGGACTCTCAAGAGTATTCTCCAGCACCACAGTTCAAAGGCACCAATTCTTCGGAGCTCGATCTTTATGGTCCAACTCTCACATCCATACATGACTACTAGAAAAACCGTAACTTTGACTAGATGGACCTTTGTCAGCAAAGGGATGTCTCTGCTTTTTAATATGCTGTCTAGCTCTTTCATAGTTGCTCTTCTAGCATCTTTTAATTTCATGGCTACACTCACCATCCACAGTGATTTTAGAGCCCTAGAAAATAAAGTCTGTCACTATTTCCAGTGTTTTTCCATCTATTTGCTATGAAGTGATGGGACTGGATGCCATGATCTTTGTTTTTTGAATGTTGAGTTTTTAAAAAATTTTATTTAAAAAAATAAAATGCCCATGACCGAGCCCCACCTGTGACCAATTAAATAAAAATTTCTACAAGTCAAATTTGGCATCAGGTATTTTGTTTAAGCTTCCCTGGTTAAGTTTTTAATGTCTAGCCAGGATTATGGCTTCTGGTTTAGACTATTTTCCAAGATCCTTCTCAGTGTTAAAGCACCATGATTCCTTAAGTCTAGTGTTTTATGTTTGTCCCAGTGAACAAGGTGATTTAAAAGCACAAGGGAATGAACTGGTGGTCACCCCCTCAACACACCTTAACAATAGTCATGATTAATTTCTTTGGCTGACATCTTTGAGTAAGCAACCCAGAAACTCCCAATTTCCCTGTAACCAAAAAAATTTATATTTGTATGTGTGTGTACACACACACATATATATATTTATTTGGCAAGTGTATCAAGAGTATTGCAAGTTTCTAAATCATGGACAGACAGTAAACAAAGAAAGCAAATGAAAAAATCCCTGATTGTGATTACTGAAAGAGGAGACACTTTTCTGAAAAGGAGCAATTACTTGTTAAATATGAAAAATAGCTACTCACATGATCATCTCTGATGAAAACCATTGAAGGATAGACTTAGTGATGAGTTTTAGCAGTTTCTAGGAAGAAAAAAATACTATAATCGATAACTAAGTTGTTTTATGCCTTCCTGTGTTTGAGGGCTTAGCCAGGATCATTTTAGAAAGGCAGTTTTTGAAGACCTGAGTAAAGAACTCTTCAGAATGGTTACCACCTCCATTATTTTTGACACAGACAAATTAGACAGGTTTTGGAGTGTTGAAGATTGAGCAGCTGTAAAAAGCAGGAGTGATAGATGGAGGTGTCATTGTCACGTCTCATAAGAATCACTTGGTTTTATTAGGAGTTTAGGTAGGTGACCTGACCTTTTTACAGCCTTCATCAGTTTAAGCTCTGACAGCTAATAGTGAAGTGATCTTTACAGGTTATCTTAACATGTCTCAGTTTCTCTACCTATACAACAGAACTAATTAATCCCATGCCAAAGAATTTAATCAACTTCCAGCTGCCTTGAATATGGTCAAACATCTTACTAGGTCCAGTATAAGTCAAGATCTTTCCTAGAAAACAGAAATCCCTTCAAGTAATCCCTTTTCATTAGAAAAGACCCCTAATGCTGGGAAAGATTGAAGATCGGAGGAGAATGGGATGACAGAAGATGAGATGGTTTAATGGTATTGCTGACTCAATGGATGTGAGTTTGAGGAAACTCAGGGAAATGGTGAAGGACAGGGAAGCCTGGCATGCTGCAGTTCATGGGGCTGCAAAGAGTCAGACACGACTGAGCTACTGAACAACAACAAAATTCCCGTAACTTGGACTTCCCTGGTGGTTCAGTAGTAAAGAATCTGCCTGTCAATGCAGGAGATGCAAGTTTGATCCCTGAGTCGAGAAGATCCACTGGAGAAGGAAATGGCAACCCACCCCAGTATTCTTTCCTGGGAAATCCCATGGATAGAGGAGCCTGGCAGATTACAGTCCATGGTGTCACAAAAGAGTCAGACATAACTTAGCAGCTAAACAACGACATTCCCTTAAATTCCTTCAAGTTGGATTTAAATGGAGGGAATTGGTTTCATAGGAGAATGAGGATCTGAGTGCCGAACAGGGGACGTTAAGAGAACCCATAGAGCCGCTTCTCACAGAAGCCACTGCCTCCCTTTAGCTGGAGGGCCAAGGGGAAGAGGTTTTTACTGGAACACAGATTAGTCAAAGGAATTGGAGCATGGTAGAAGCTAGAACCAAGAAGGAGATGTGTCTATTGCTAGAGACATCACCTGAGGCAGAGGGGAGGGAAAGAACAGAAAAGCCCTGGATTCTCCTTTGCCTTTACCCTTCAATTTCCCATCAGAGTCCACTATGGTCAGAACCTGGAACCCAGCCTGCAGAGAGTCAGTCCCTGACTCCAGATATAGAGCAGAGCAAAAGTGAGGAATGGGTCTTAGGGAAGACAAGCCTAGGGCTTTCAGGGTTCACCCCTTTTTTTTTATTCTGTATCTATTAAAACTTGGTATTTCTGCCTAATACAAAGTCAATAATTCTCATATAAGGGCATAACCCCCTCTCCCCCAAAAAGTGAGTTGGCCTCATTCATCATCAAATTCTCCTTAGAGGTAGTATCTCTGCAGTCCCCTTTGTCAAGGCAGACGTGAGTCCTTACATGTGGTGATCTCTGAGCTAGAAAAAAAGTTAATGCCACCAGTTCCTCATGTAATGAACCTCACCTTCATTATGATGACTATCATTTTAAAGTTAAAACAGTAAATAGCAGATTTTGATGAGGATGTGTAGAAGTTGGAAGCCTTGTGCATTGCTGTAAAATGGTGCAACCACTCTGGAAAGCAGTATGATGGTTCCTCAAAATAGTAAACAGAATTACCACAGAATCAAGCAATTCTGTTTCTCTGCATATTCACAAAGGAATTGAAAGCAGAGATTCAAACAGATACTTGTGCACCAATGTTCATAGAAGCATTCGTCACAATAGCCAAAAGCTGGAAACAATCCAGATGTCCATCCCCAGATGAAAGGGTAAACAATATGTGGCGTACACACAATGAAATACATAGCCTTAAACAGGAATGAAATTCTAATACATACTACAACATGAGTGAACTTTGAAATGTTGTGGTAAGTGAAGTAAGCCAGACTCAAAGCGACATATATGAATCCACTTATCTAAGGTACCTGGAATAGGCAAATTCGTGAGACGTAAACTGTAGCGTAGTGGTTACCAGGGACTGGAGGAATGGGAAGAGAGAATGGGAAGTTCCGCTTTAACGAGTACAGAGTTTCTATTTAGGAGGATGGGAAAGTTCTGGAAATAGTGATACTGGTTGCACAACATTGTGAATGTGCTTAATGCCATTAAACTTTACACCTAGAAAAGGTTAAATGGTAAGTTTTATGTTGCTGTTTAGTCGCTCAGTCCTGTCCGACTCTTTGCAACCCCACGGACTGTAGCCCTCCAGGCTCCTCTGTCCATGAGATTCTCCAGGCAAGAATACTGGAGTGGGTAGTCATTCCTTTTACAGGGGATCTTCATGGCCCAGGGATCAAACCCAGGCCTCCTGCATTGTAGGCAGATTCTTTACCATCTGAGTCGCCAGGAGCTATTGGTACTATGGCCCTGGAAATACTAAAAGGGGTTCCAGTGAATCTGATGTAGTGCTATCTGCCTTTATTGCATAGAAGCAACTCAGTTTGCCCTTGGCAATTGAGATCAGTCCTTCCAGGCCTCAAGGTGACCCCCTTTCTCCACCTGTTGGTTCAGTAGTGTGAGAAACCTGAAATAGCCAGATGGCAGTCTCTCTTCCCCATGTAATTTAGTCATTGTTGTATTTCCTGGTGGAAGCATTCCTTCCTGAGTGCCTCTAGACCAGTTTAGCCCAAAGCTGTGAGAGCAGTAAGAGAACCTCCATGCATGGTTTTAATAAAGAGAAGAGGGACCATTCCTACTGCTAACCTTGGGTTTCCAGATCCATATTTTCTTGGGGAAAAATAAAACAGCACTATATGTTAGTCTCTAGGTCAAAGTACTCCAGCCCTCCAGCCTTGTAAAAGTTGTCTCCCAACTGGACCATAGATGAATCTTGCATCAGCCATTTTTCACCTAAGAAGTTCCTTGGCCAGAAACACTGTTGAATAGGATATTGTGATTGCAGATAAAGAGCTTGAGTGAATCTCCTGATAATGGTGCTGCCAGAAACATTTCAGGTCAGGAAAGCAATTCCATCCTCAGTGTGGGTACAGCACCGCCCCCTCCAGGACACAAGGAGTCTGGTGATCTGCCTCTCCATCTGAGCCCGGCTGTGTCTTCCCCTTGCTGTCTTCTGGATCACAGGGGACTGTGGGCAGTGTTTCCTGTTTCTGGGAGCAGTATTCTTACAGCAGAGTCAGCAAAGGGAAGCAATGGTACTAACAGAAGACTTGGAGAGTGGAGAGGGTCTGAGCGTATATGATATGTGGTCAACTATAGCCTCGATGTGCAAATCACTTTGAAACTATTTGTGGTATTTCTTTCATAAGCACCATTTAGTCTGCTGAAAGTGTACTCTTTCTTTTTCCCTTCCTAAGATTTCAGGGAAAAAAAAAACAGGATTACTTAATGACTAAATGGAGACAGTTTGCAGCATCTTTGGCAAACTTCTCTTAAACAAAGTCTTGTCAGCTAGACCTCTTCAAAGATTATGATTGTGTGGTAAGATTAAGTTAAACAGGTTTTACACTCTCGGCAAAATTTTCTTTAATGAATTCTTGTCAGATTCAGGCTCTTTAAAGATTATAATTGTGTGGTAAAATAAAACTTAACAAGTTTAACACTCCTCCTTCAGTTTCTTAGGCTTCTGTGTGAGTGTGCTGGCCTACTGATGATAAAGTGACTTTGCAGATAGGGTTTCAGTGACTGGAACAATGAGTGTTGGGTTCTAATGTCTGTTCCTGGGTGTGCCAGATAATCTTTGGGCCATAACTGAACACTTCTTCACCTTCTCCAGGTAGTGATTTACTCTGCTGCCCATTTCACACAAACATATGTAATCCCTTCATTAAATAATGTGCTTTCATAATAAGCAGAAAATGAAGGCTAAATAAAAATTCAGATCTAGAAAGAGGAAGCACTGCTGACCCGGACGCTGGCAGGCAATCGTCCTGACAGTGAGACCTCTGAGGTAGACAGTGACCTCCTTTTTTTGTTGTTAACATTTTTTAAAAATTGAAGTATAATTGATGAACAGTGTTTCAGGTGTACAGCAAAGTGATTCAGGTATAGATATAGATGATTCTTAGATTCTTTTCCATCATAGCTTATTTGAAGATACTGAATGCAGTTCCCTGTACTATACAGTAGGTCCTTTATCTATTTTGTATACAGTAGTGTGTATCTGCTAATCCCAAATTCCCGATTTATCCCCACCACCCTTTCCCTTTTGCTAACTATACTTTTATTTTCTATGTCTGTGTGTCTCTCTGTTATGTAAATAAGTTCATTTGTATTACTTTTATAAGTGATATTTTATGATGTTTGTCTTTCTGACTTACTCAGTATGATAATCTCCAGAGCCATCCATGTTGCTGCAAATGGCTTTATTTTACCTTTTTGTGGCTGAGTAAGATTCATATATAGATATACACGCCGCATCTTCTTCATCCAGTCCACTGTTGGTGGACACTTAGGTTGTTAACATGTCTTGGCTATTGTAAATCCAACTGCTGTGAACACTGAGGTGTGTATATCTTTTCGAATACACAAATAGAGTTTTGTCTGGATATGTTCCCAGGTGTGGGATTGCTAGATCATATGATATGTCTATTTTTTTTAAGGAACCTGCAAACTGTTCTCCACAGTGGCTGCACCAAATTACATTCCCACCTAGTGTGGAAAGGATCCCTACTGACTGCAGGTTGAGCAAGCCTGGAGCCATGCTCCAAACCAGCCTTGAGACCAACCAAACTTGCCTTGAAACACCCAAATACTCTAATTTTCCAGGCTAAAATGCTTGATGCATCCGTTTGAAAGGTTTTTCTCACTTGTAGGGTTTTCAATTTTTCGTTTTTAATTATAAAGTAAATGTGTCCTTTGGAGAAAGTATAGAAAATACAGAGAAGCACAAAGCATAATCGAGTCATGCAACATTTTGATAGATACACATCCAATCTTATTTCCATTCATATAGATACGTAATTCTGTTCTTTTTATATATAAAATGCATACAGTTTTATAACAGTTTTACTCAGTTGCATATTATGGCTAAAAGTATGCAGTATCAAGCTTTTTTCTGTGGTATGAAGTATTTTCTACTATGTATTAATAATTTCTAATGATTGCATAGTTTTCCATAGTGTGGATATGCCATAATTTATTTAATAAATTAGAGGGTTTAGGAAAAAAAAATCTGAAGTTGAGCAGCTAGAGCCATCCCCTTAAGGTTATTGTAACACATAAAAACCGTCCACCAAACTCTTTGACACACACGAATCCTCGAAGGTATGATTTTTCGTGTGAAATGGCTCTAGCTGTCAATCATTTATTCTCCATGTCATGGTTGTGGTGCTCTCTCCAGGTTGTTAGGGGGTGATTATGGATTTCTGTCAAATGAGATGTCTGCTATGTATTCAACGCGAGGCAGTTTGTATTTTTCTCCGTCTATTGCTTTCCCGTCAGAGGGAGTTAAGCAAATCTGTGAGCCAAAGGGGAATGGGATAGGCTTCGAGTGCTGGCAGCGCACAGTAGACATGCCCTAAGCCCAGAGATCCCCAGATAAGCAGATTAGACTGCTACATAAATACATTTGTCTTGATTGTCACTTTCCACCCAGGGTTACACCTACATGCATAAAAATGGCTCCAAGCCTATTTTTTCAAAGCCAGTTTGCCTCCCTTGTTGCTTTTTAACCACCCAGCTCAGAGGCATTTTTTTGTGTGTGTTAGATCTATCAACGATGATTAAGGGACTGAGAGAGTTGATGTATAAGGACAGATTGAGAAAACTAAATATTTACAACTTGACTGAGTGACAGCCAAGGGGAAGATATTATGACTGTCTGCCGAGCTCAAATCATGGAGGAGATATTGTTTTGCCTTCCCCAGTAATTCAATTGTAGGGATATCTAAATTCAGGAAAGTTTTCTGTAGATGACATCACTTATGCTAATTAGATAATTGTGTCAGTTGAAATTACATTTCACTGCTAGTAGCAGAAACTTGCAATAGCGGTGGCTTAGATAAATAAGGTTTCATTTTCTCTCCTATTATAACATGAAGCCCAGAAAATGTATCATCTGAGGCCTCATGGCAGTTCTATGATGTCATTGGTGCCTCTGTATCCTCCTGCCTTTGGTTCCATTATTCCCAGGGTGGTTTGCATACTCAAGGTCACCTGATATTTGAAGAAGAGCTACTGTGGCTTCACTCATCATGGCTGCACTCCAGAAAGAGGGAGGCAAAAGAAATCCCTGCCAGTAAGACTGCTTGGAAGAACTTTCTCAGAAGCCCATTTCCTGATTCCAATTTACATCTCATTGACCGCCACACCCACAAGAGAGAATGGGAAAGTGAGCAGGGTTTTGGTTTGGTTTATTTTGATTTTACATTCGGTACGTTGCTTCCTGCAGCAGTCTAGATCCTTTGACTGAGAAGGTGTGGCAGCCTGGAGATCTAGTAGGCAGTTGGTCATTTCTGTCACAGTGACTTACCTCTTCAAGATTCTGAGAATTCTGGACTTTCAGACATGGCAACATTTGCTATGATGTTACAAGGTTCCATTTGTAAAACTAGCCCTAGCTATCTAATTTATTTACTTCTGATCACTCATCTATTTCAGTTTATTCATCACAGCATATCCTGGGTTGACAGTAAATAAACCCCTCATCTCAACAGACTTAAGAATAATAATGACTACAGCTTATTAGCTTTCATCCAGTTCCATGCACGGTGTTATGCATTACCTGAATGATTTGCTTCAAAATATTCCAAGGGGGATGGAGAGTAGATCTGAATAAATGAAACAATACTCACCATGTGAAAGTGAGAGTGTTAGTAACTCAGTCATATCCAACTCTTTGCAATTCTATGGACTGTATTCTGCCAGGCTCCTCTGTCCATGGGATTCTCCAGGCAAAAATACTAGAGTGGGTAGCCATTCCCTCCCGGGGGTCCTCCCAACCCAGGAATCCAACTGGGGTCTCCTGCATTGCTGGCAGATGCTTTACCATCAGAGCCACCAGGAACTGCCGTGGGTTGCTAGTAATTGAAGCTGACCAATGACTACAGGGGAGGTGATTATATATATTCTTTGCTCTCACTTCATCAGCTTCTTACATTATTTCATATGAGGTCGGTACTATTAGCCCTAGCTAACAATGCTCAGGGCAGTTAAGCAGCATCACACAGCAAGTGAGTGGCAGTTTGAGGACTCAGACCCAGGTTTGCCTGACTTAGAAACCAGTGCTGTAACCCTTATTTTTCAAAGAAAGCATGTCTCCCAGGTAAGGAGACTGAAACTTATTAGAAATGCAGACTCTTGGGTCCCACCAAGACCTATTACACAACCCTTAGGTTTCGTTTGTGTGCCTACCCGAAGTTCCCATGCTCTGTCCACAGCAGTGTTATTGCCTCCGTAGCCACTGCTTATCCAACTCAATCAACTGTGACTTTTCCTTAAAAAAACGTCGCCCTCTTTTAGGGAGAGGACATAGGTACACCTGTGACTGATTCATGCTGACGTTTGGCAGAAACCAACACAATGCTATAAAGCCATTCCCCTTCAATTACAAATAAATTAATTTTAAAAAGTTACCCTCCTTTGAAACAAGAGGTCTTATCATGAGCCACTCTTTGGTTGCATTTGATAACAATTTATTAAGCATTTAATTCAGAGCAGTTACTTCTTTCAGCATTGAGCGCCCGCCTTTAGTGCTGGGCACTACGTGCCTGTGTGTCAGGTAAGCATGGTTCTGACCATATTGTCAGCTGCTAATAATCACTGCCTGCTTGAAACTTACTTTGGTTTGTTCTCAAATAATGCTCTTGCTTCTATTTACTTAAGGTATTGTGAGTTGTAAATGCTTTGGGGCTTACAGAAAACTCCAGGCACCTGTTCTTCTCACCATCTCTATTTACCTGTGTGTACCTTTCCCAAAAGAATTTTTTTTTCCATAACATCTTCAGTCATCTTGTATCATTTCAGCCATGTTTTTGAAATAAATATGTGTTTTTATGTATCATGCAGGTGAGACACTTAACCGTATGAGCCTCCATCCCTCCTTTTGTACAGTGGCTGAATCACTTCCAATATCATTCTTCTCTAACCTCATGTAACTTGATTTTTCAGCCCATCCCCTCCCCCCACAAGAAAACTACAGAAACATTTTGAAGACACTGGACTGTATGGAAAATGCGCTTGATTGTATTTTCCAGCCAGTTAAAGGATCCCTCACTGATTTGGACTGGTTTCTCTATCCAAATAGTGAATGCCTTGATGTTTATAACTTCCTTGCCTCCAGTCCTTTTTAGAACAAGGAGAAGATTCTTGAGAGTCCCTTGCAAAGCAATGAGATCAAATCAGTCAGTCAATCTGAAAGGCAATCAACCCTGAATATTGATTGGAAGGACTGATGCTGAAGCTGAAACTCCATTAGTTGGACCACCTGCTGCGAAGAGCCGACTCATTGGAAAAGACCCCAGTGCCTGGGAAGACTGAAGGCAGGAGGAGAAGGGGATGACAGAGGACGAGATGGTTGGATGGCATCACTGACTCAAGGGAGATGCGTTTGAGCGAGCTCTGGGGAGATGTTGAAGGACAGGGAAGCTTGGCGTGCTATAGTCCATGGGGCTGCAAAGAGTTGGACACAGCTGAGCGACTGAGCAACAACCACAAAATGAATCAATGAATGAGGCCTGTCTTCCAGTTTGACTATAATCTGCTTTCTTAAGGAGATTGGACCCTCTTTGCTTTTGAACAGCTTAAAACATTTTCTAGCTGCCAAGTTAATATGGCCATTTCATATATTATAATCACTTTCAGACCGTAACACCCTAAGCTATTGTTCAACTTCCATAGCAGAAGAGGCAAGAGGAAAACCTACCAAAGAGCAGGGGTCAAAGCCATCCTCAAGGACTGTCACTGTATAATCAGGCCCACACTGGTTGGAGTACAAGCATCAGGGTCTTCGTTCTTCCGATAACTCTTTCTCCTACAACAGGAGAAAGTATATGCATATGATAATGCCAGTATATGTATATGATAATATTCTGACAAAATAGAATGTAGGAAAAATAGCATGCTATAAGACAGTGATGGTAACAACTCTCTTTGCTAGACAAGTGTTAGAAAGCCTTGCCATCTCTGTGTTTTCCAGGCTGTAAGTTAAGTGTGCTTCTGATTTGTTGTGCAGGGCAGCATTTGGCAAGGAGTCAGAAGTCCTTATTGGGAACCTGGGTGATAAATTAATCCCTCCACAAGACATCCTCTGTGACGTCAGCGACCTCAAAGCCTTGGCCAACATGCACGAGAGCTTGGAATGGTTAGCAGGCCGAACAAAGTCAGCTTTCTCCAGTCTTTCTACGTCCCAGAGTAAGTATTGTTGGGGTGGATCTTGTGGGGACAGCTGAGAAACTAGACTGAGTACATTCATCTGCAATGAGAGAGTGTCTGCACGTCTCCGTATGGGCACGTGTCCAAATTGTCAGAAGATCCGTTCAGGGATTCTTCTTGTGCTGAGCCTCTGGTACTTTGTGGTTCTGTGAAACAAAGAAATCTTGACTTCTGTGTGTTGGGGTGTGGGAAGTCAAAAAGGTCCATGTTAGCATAGCTTGACATTAAACCTTACAAACCCAGGATCATGTAAGATTGAAACACCATGTCTCAAGAACAGAAAGCAGTATATTTTGTCCTCCTTACGACTTCTCAAGGGTAGAAACTATGTCTTGGAGCTCAAAGTTGTGTATTTGGTTGATGCTTTCATTTTAATTGATAGAAAAGAAATGAAAAGTATCTAAAAAGACAATTATACTAATAGAAATGGTTAAGATGCTAGAAAACAGACAATGAGAAAAACAGTTATTCTAGATAAGAGATGGCTGAAACATAACCTCATTATACATTTCAGAGGAATTAAGGGATAGGATCTGAAGTGAAAATAGGAAACCTGTTTTTCCATCAAGGACCAATGATCAGTTATTTCAAAATAATTTGAAAACTTTGGGACACAAAATTTATTCATTAAGTATAGCATAAATACTTTTTAAAAGCATTAGTTAAGAAGTGTTAAACAGTTAAAGGCAAAAAATGATAATGCAGAAGGAATAAAGGAGATGGCAAATTTGAATGCATGAATGGAGGGACAGAAAACAGGATAGAAAAAGCAAAATAACAGGAAGAACATGAAAGAAACTAAATCAGCTCTGAAGTTAATATTAGACTGAACTGTTAGAAGATTATTAAAGGAAAAACTTACATTATTTGGACTGTGAACTTCAAAGGAAGTTATTTTTTATCACTGTCTCTTGAAAAGTTATTATTACTTGATGAACCATGATTTCCAGACCCAAGAGGGAGAAGATGTGGATGAAATAAACTGGAGTAAATTATCTCCTGAAACACGAGTCTCACGGGCAGAGTCTAGGAGACTTTTGAATGTTCGCTACTTACGATCTCCCGCAGGTTGTGTAGCTGTCCTGAGGGTCAACAGGGGGTGAGGAAGAAGGGTGGAAGGGAGGGGGCTTTTGATGTTAGGTATTCTGCTTTAGGAATCTCATTAAAATACTATTCTTTGATAATACTTTTATTTTTATACTTTTATTATATAAAATATTGCTTTTAGCTGATAATAAAATTGTACATGTTTACTCTTAGAAATATATTCATCTACTGTGGATAGCTTGGGTGCAGTATCAGTCTGAGCAGACTCTGCCTAAGTAGATACCCTTGAGAGGCTTTCAACTTCATGACCCCTTCAGATCAGGGAACCTGTCACAGGTAGTAGTTAAAATTAGCCATTTCATCTCCCAGGCTCACCTCACTCCACCACCAACAACAACAACAAAAAACCAAGGAGGAGCTGACTTTCCCTTTTGCTCCTTGCAAAATAAACAGCTCTGAAAAGGAACCAGATGCTTCCTGTCCCAGGTTCCTTTGACTGTTGAAATGTAGGGCTGCTTGGGCTGGTGTGTGAATGATGACTGGAAGGAGTCCTCTCGTTTGGTGGGTCATCCAAGTCTAATATTTAATAATGCAGTCTCTTACTTTGGCAGCACAGCAGTCCAGATTTCTATTCTAAAAGGGTTCCACAAGGCAAAATAGTACACAGCCTCTACAGCAAGCCACTGAGTGATCCACACGGGCTAACCTGGCTTTAACTCTTCTCAAAAAGGGAAAGACATGCTCTCATAGTTATGCTCAGCTCTGTAATTGCACCATTTTGCTGTTGTGTTCATGTCACTAAGAGTCCCCAGTACAGCTGATATCTAATTCACGCCTTCTATCATCTCTGGTTTTCTGACAAAGATCTCTCGTACCACGCCCGTTAATACCTCTCGTATGCTCAGTTCCATTTTATAATATAAGCTGTACCCCCTCGGTTCCTTTCAGGGTGATTATTCCACCCAGTGAGTGATTTAAGTGACTGTCCGCACTTCAACAATCAGCGCAAAACCCAAGTGAACTGTAATCACTAGTTATGTTGTCTTTGTTAAAACAAAGCATCAAGCAAGCCTGGTTTATTCTGTTAGCAGCATGCCTCGCTCACCCACACTCGTCTAGTCTTCGCATTCCCAGCAGAGATGCCCATCGCTGTTTATAATTTGAACAAAGCAGGGGATTCTCTGATAATGGGTTACTTTGATTGTTCCATGTCAGTGTGACTTTAGAAAGGGAATCAGGGACAGCTCTTTATATTCTTTTGAAAAATGAACCACATGATTACCTCAACAAAAGTCATTGCCAAGTCTGGAGACTCGATAGCATGAAGAAAATGCCAGCCTTTTGTCTAGCACTCCCGGAGACTCAGGATGGGGGAAAGTCAAGAAAAGAAGTATAGAAATTTATTTTTGTCCACATCTGTTCAACTCTTTTGGATGATAATACTGTGCTTTATTATAATTAAGGTACCTGGAGAAAGTTTGCAGAAAATTATTTTCATAGTAAAAAAAAAAACTCTTTAGTTATTACAACAGGATTCTCCTCCACTTGAAACATTTCATGTCTTTATGAAATATTTCATGTCTTTATGAAATATTTCAAGTAGAGGAGAAGGGTAGAGCATGGCTGGCCATGTGCCCAGGAAATAAGAGTTGACCCTTTTTTCAAAGATAAGATTTTCCGTCTCTTTTCGTATTTGCATCCATACCCTTCTGTTTTCCTTACACTTAGGAGAGTCTCCTTACCTCGTGTAGATCCTAAGTGCACCAAAGACACTGCACCTTTTTCCTCCTTCCATAGTCCTTTGCTCCTGCTCCATTTCTCCCAGTATTCTCCTGCTCAGTCTTCCTTCAACTGATTCTACTTAAAATTCTTTCTGTTGAGTGCTCAGTTGCTCTACTTTTTGTGACCCCGTGGACCATAGCCCGCCAGGATCCTCTGTCCGTGGGATTTCCCAGGCAAGAAGACTGGAGTGGGTTGCCATTCCCTCCTCCAGGGCATCTTCCCGACCCAGGGATCAAACCCATGTTTCCTGCATCTTCTGCATTGCAGGCAGATTCTTTCCTACTGAGCCACCTGGGAAGCCCGGTGACAGTCACAGCCCAATTAAAGGACCAAAAAAATTATTTGATTTATAAAACCAGTAAATCAAAGACTTCAGATGTAGCTGAACAGACCCGTTTACGCGCCTACCCTCTCTCTCCCCCGTTTTTTATTTTTGCTATATTTCTTTATTTCATCTCAGGGAGACCTTTTCATATGGTAACATTCTTGGCCACCAGCAGTCCCAAGATTATTTGATCCCAGACAAAAGAGCATTTTTACTAAGCGCTCCTGAAGCCGTCCTAGAGAAAACTTGAATTGACCTAACTTGGCCTCCACTTGTGGGTCTCTCAGTTTCTCCTTGTATACGCCTTGGTTTCTAACTATCCCCCTACCCATGGCTCAGTCTCCCACTCCCACTTCTAGAATCTCTATGTTTAGGATCTGTCTTTAACAAATATGCTTTCAGTGCAAGGAAGCTGAGCAGGACCATATTTAGTGTTGGACATTCAGGGTCTAGATTTATAGGTATCTCCCCTCATTGCTCAGAGTTTCAACTTTGTAGTAAAGGCACAAACTGTCTGTCATCTGTAATAGCTGCTGTTTGTAAGAATACTAAATAAAAGTCTGAAATTAACTTTAAGAAAATTCTCAGCAAAATGTGACCTACATAGAAATTGTTAAACTGCATTCAATTGGAACACTAATGATTTTCTTTTGTATTTTATCCCTGTGTTTTAAGGAGGTGTTGCTTTTAAAAACAGAGTACAGAGAACTTGAAGGGGGCTCCAGGGCTTATTTTCACTGCCTTGCTTCCTCAGGGGTCCCTTCTTCCTTTCTTGGATTCTGTAAAAATCTCCAGGATTAGAGAATCTACAACTTCCTTGATTATATATTCTGCTCTTTAAGTAACCTTACCATTGAGGAGGTCATCTAGTTTTTATTAACCTCTCTTTGCTTCAGTCTAAACCTCTTTCTTCTGTCCTATGCCTTAGAACTTAAATGTTGAATAGTTTTTCTATAAAATAATGTGCCTGAAAACATTTCCCTGGCCTCTACCTGCCCATCCCTGGATGTTAAAGACTTCTGGCCTGAGGCTGCCAGTCCCTCAGTCCAGAACAACCAAGCTGGACTCAGGCTCCTGGCAGCATTAGGAGCCCAGATCAGTCTCTCAGATGGCGGTTTAACAGCTAGCCTTTCTGAATTCAGCTGATATTGCAGGTTCCTTCGACCTCAGCTTCATCTTGCTCTGGCTCCCTCAACTCCCAGTTACTGCGGTTCTTGTTGTGCCCACGTACATGGATAATAAAAAGTAATACCATACTCTTTTTTTTTTTTTTGAGAACACACAGGGTCAACTAAATCTCATAACTTTGTTTCCCAGAATTGGTTCATGAATTATAGTACTAGCTATGCAGTCATACTGTTTTTTTCAATTGTGTTAAATATGTAACATCAAATACACCATCTTAACCGTTTTTAAGTGTACAGTTCAGTAGAGTTTTGTTCACTGTGTGTTTATCACCACACATCAGGTTTCTGAAAGTTTTCCATCTCACATAACGGAAACTCTATACCCCTCAACAACACCCTATTTCCTCCTCCTCCCCTACCCCTGATGTAACCACTGTCTACTTTCTATTTCTATGAGTTTGACTACTTTTTTTCTAATTTTTTTTTATTCAACTTTTTTTTTTTTTTTTTGCAACTGCGTGTCATGTAGGATCTTAGTTCACCAACCAGGGATCAAACCCACACCCCCTGCAGTAGAAGCCCAGAGTCTTAACCACCAGACCATCAGGAAAGTCCCAAGGTTGACTACTTTAGATGCTTTAGATGGAGGGAGCTTCCCTGGTGGCTCAGTGGTTAAGAATCCACCTGCCAATGCAGGAGACGAATGTTCAGCCCCTGGGTCGGGAATATCCCCTGGAGAAGGAAATGGCAATCCACTCCAGTGTTAGTATTCTTGCCTGGGAAATCCCATGGACAGAGAAGCCTAGTGGCCTACAGTCCATGGAGTTGCAAAAGAATGTAACATGACTTAGTGACTAAACAACAACAATACAAATGGAATTATACAGTATTTGTATTTTTGTGACTGGCTCATTTCACAGTGTCCTCAAAGTGTATACATATTATAGCATATGACTAAATTTCCTTTTTTTTTTTTTTAATGACTGAATAATATTCTGTTGTATGGATATACTGCATTTTCTTTATCCAGGCATCTCTCAGAGGGTATTTATATTTCATCCATCTCTTGGTTATTGTGATTATTGCCACAGTGACACAGAAGGGTGCCAATAATACTTCTTTCTTAGAATGGAACTATTACTAGGGATCTTAGAAATCATCTCGTCTAACTCAAATGTTTTGCACATAAGGAAATTAAGGCTTCAGAATGATCACTCTGCACGTCTCTACCTGAACTCCAATGGAAACAAGTCCTCAAATTGCCAGTTTAACTTTCTGCTACATCATTGCCTTGACCATGACCGAGGTTAAGTACTAGAAGTGATAGCACTTCATACCATATTCCTCCTAAACCACCAGGAAGGTCACTTTTTTTTTTTAAATGAAAGCAATTAAATGCCTACAGTTAACTTGTCATCATTTCTGATCATCATTGTCTTTTATGTAACCAGACTTTCTGTGCTTTAAATATGTTGGCTATTGCACATACCCCTTTCTGAATTTTATCTTAGTTATAATAAAATAGTTTTTCTCCCTCTTTTTAATTGTTCTACAAGTATTTTCTAAGTGAGAAACTCCACCTGTCTTGTTGTTCAGTTCAGTTCAGTTCAGTTGCTTAATCATGTCCGACTCTTTGTGACCTCATGGACTGCAGCATGCCAGGCTTCCCTGTCCATCACCAACTTCCACAGTTTGCTCAAATTCATGTCCACCAAGTCAGTGATGCCATCCAACCATCTCATCCTCTGTCATCTCTTCTCCTCCTGCCTTCAGTCTTTCCCAGCATCAGGGTCTTTTCCAATGAGTTGGTTCTTCTAATCAGGTGGCCAAAGTATTGGAGTTGCTTAGATATACTAGCCACATTTCAGATATTCAGTGACTACTGTAGTGAACATGGCAGTTACAAAACATTTGCATCATCACAGAAAGTTCTGTTAGACAGTGTTATAGCTTATCACTTAGGTCACTATTGATGAAGATCTAAAATAATGCCAGTCCGTACAGCTGGCTTTCTGAAACTTACTTGAAATGTCCTGTTAGTTATATCAAGACATCGATAAATACTTCAGTTGTCCAGCCTCCAAATCTCCTGACAGAGAAGTATGTCTTAGGCCTAGCATTTTCTAAAACATTTCTGTTGATGCTATAGGCGAGAGAGTTTAGTGACCAAGTAAAATTGAGAACCAGTAAAGAAGATTAAATATGGTTCCTGCATACAGTAGAACTGTTCAAATCTTAGTATGTTAACGAAGGACTTCCCTGGGTCCAGTAGGTAAGATATTACCTTCCAGTGCAGAGAGTGCAAGTTTGGTCCCTGGCCAGAGTGCTAAGATCCTACATACTCCATGGCCCAAAACCCAAAGCATAATATAGGAGCAGTATTGTAACCAATTCAATAAAGTCTTTTTAAACAGTCTAAAAAATTTTCTTTTAAAAACATATGTTAATGGAGTAATTACGACAGGGCAGGTTTCCCAGACTTCTTTATTGATGGAATTCTCTCACCCCAGAGCATCTTACGGGACTTTACTGTTCTATTTATATAATCTGTTCAGAGTCTTTTTATGTCTCCCAACATAATCAGGCCTAAGATAGGACATACATTTTCCTGTTGCAGGCGTGCAATTTCATAATATTGGCAGATCTGCACACTATCAGATGACTTCTGTTGCAATTTGGTTATTATCTTACTTGATTTGATTATCTTTAGAAATATTCAGGCCAACCAATATGAAATGACTATGGCTTCCTTTTGCTTGTTTCAAACCTGACTGCTCTCCAATCATTACACTTCCCTCATGATTCTCAAAAGATTTCAGCTACTGATATATTGTGTTGTCCCAAAAGTTCATTAGAATTTTTCCATAAGGTACTATAGAAAATCCGAAAGGAACTTTTTGGCCAGCCCAGTGATTCCACACTTTAATTCACTGATGAATGCTAATATATCCATTGTGGGACTTCAGAGATTTATTTTTAAGAGAAATTTTAATTTAGAATATTTTTAGATTATACTTGCAAAGACAGTACAGATTTCCTGTGTATCTCATACCCAGTTTTCCTAATTGTTAACATATTAAATTTGTCTCAACTGATAAACCAATATTAATCCATTATCATTCATTAAGGTCTGTATTCATATTACCTTATTTTTTATCTAAAGGCCTTTTTCTGTTTTAGAATCTCATCTAGGGTATCATAATACATATAATCATAACCTCTTTAGACTATGACAGTTTCCTAGTCTTTCCTTGTTTTCGATGATCTTGGCAGTTTAGAGGAATACTGGTCAGATTTTTTGCAGAATGTCTTTCAATATGGATTTGTCTAATCTCTTTTCATGATTACATTGGGCTTGTAGGTTTGAGAAGGAAAAGCACAAAGATAAAACCATTCTCATCACATCTATCAAGGATAACTTCTATCAGTGTGACTTATCGCTGGTGATGTTCTAGGATTGATTTTTATGCCTCCAATTCATATAGTCCCCTCTAGACTGCTCCTTCTGAATTCTAGATTGACTTTCCACTTTCCCACCAAAAATTGCTTTTGTCTATCTTTCTAGTGACGAATTTTTTTTTAACATGATGAATGCATCTATTATAAGGCCAATGTTTGGAGAAGTTGAATAGCTTGCTTAAAAAAATAGTTGTCCACTTTAAACAGTTATGCAGTTGATAGATTATAATCTTGTGGATCTGAAAACCTTTATACAGAAGATATTTTTTCCTCCTCTTAGCCACTCAGTTAGGGTCTGTAACTACTTCTTAGTTGCCATGTATACTAAACAATCTGTAGTAAATGTATATAATCATTAATTTCGGACTAGGCCATGCTGAGATTAAAGTGCTCTCTGAATTTTTCTTCACCCAAAATAGTTTTATTTTAGCTCATTTACATTGGGTACTTCTAATATGTATTGTTGACTCAAAACTCATTTGTAAGTGAAAGTTACTTCCTGAAAAATGTCTTTTAGAGTAGCAATTCTCAAAGTTAGCTGCATGTCAATAGTAATCAGTTGGAGAGTTTTTAAAAATACTCATCAACACAACATTGTAAAGCAGTTAGCCTCCAATTAAAAAAGAAATTTAAAAGGTTGTCAAAATGCAACATCACCTCTTAGCCCCCAAAAATACTGATGCTGGGCCCCACTCCAGATTTTCATTTAATTTGCGCCAAAATGTGGCCTCAGTTCAGTTCAGTCGCTCAGTCGTGTCCAACTCTTTGCAACCCCATGAATCGCAGCAGGCCTCCCTGTCCATCACTAACTCCTGGAGTTCACTCAGACTCAAGTCCATTGAGCCGGTGATGCCCTCCAGCCATCTCATCCTCTGTCCTCCCCTTCTCCTCCTCCCCCAATCCCTCCCAGCATTAGAGTCTTTTCCAATGAGTCAACTCTTCACATGAAGTGGCCAAAGTATTGGATTTCCTCCTTAAGCCATTCAAATCAGGAGTTGAGGATTGGTTCTCAACCTTGACTTGTATTAGGATGACTTATAGAGTTTCCAGTCATATTCTCTGGGGGACATGCTCAGAGTTCCAAGCTTTTAACCATCATCTCAGGCAATTTTGGCTTCCCTGGTGGCTCAGATGGTAAAACAATCTGCCTGCAATGCAAGGGACCTAGGTTCAATCCCTGGGTTGGAAAGATCCCCTAGAGAAGGAAATGGCAACCCACTCCAATATGCTTGCCTGGAGAATCCCATAGACAGAGAAGTCTGGCGGGCTACAGTCCATGGAATCACAAAAATCTGGACACGACTGAGTGTTGAAGAATTGATGCTTTTGAACTGTGGTATTGGAGAAAACTCTTGAGAGTCCCTTGGACTGGAAGAGATCCAGCTAGTCCATCCTAAAGGAGATCAGTCCTGAGTGTTCATTGGAAGAACTGATGTTGAAGCCAAAACTCCAATACTTTGGCCACCTGATGCGAAGAGATGACTCATTTGAAAAGACCCTGATGTTGGGAAAGATTGAAGGCAGGAGGAGAAGGGGATGACAGATGATGAGAGGGTTGGATGGCATCACCGACACAATGGACATGAGTTTGAGTAGACTCTGGGAGTTGGTGATGGACAGGAAGGCCTGGTGTGCTGTAGTCAAGGACATGACTGAGTGACTGAACTGAACTGAGCAACTAACACACTCAAATACACTCAGGCAATTTCAACAAATAGCCAAGGTGGAGAGCCACTGATTTTTGACCCGAAATTCCTCCAAAATTTCTTCTTTGAGTAGCTCTTCTATTTGGGAAGTACTCTATAGTTATTTTTCCAGGTCTAGTCTCAAAAGTTTAGGGTTAGCACGACTTCCCTTTTTACAGACAAGAACACCGGGCTCAGAGTGTCGTACAGAGGCAGGACAGCCGCCCACTTCTGATCAGTGGTCCCTAGTTAGCCCAACTGTTTCCCACACCGGATTAAAGATAGAAATCTTTCTCTTTGCTTCTTCAAATCAGTTAAATGAGAAGGGCACAGGAATCAGTGTCTCTCTTAACACAAAAGGCTGTGATTGCCAAACCAACTGAATGAATGTGGAAGTGTTTACAAGTGAATTATATCATTGAAAATGAAGATGGACAAGGTCCAAGTGTCTGTACACCCCCATCCCCCAAACACATGGTTTTGTGGCAAACCAGGGGGTCTTTGTGCACTGCTATGATTTAACTTTTTCTAGGAGATGGAATAGGAATTGAATATGAATAGAGCTTGCTATCATGGGCTTTTTCTACCTTAACGGCAAACAAAAGATAAAATCCAGGCTCCCCCTCCCCTTGCTATTTGGTTTTCTGCCTTGACACAAATGAGAATTAAAATGTCCCTAGCCAAGATCTCATGGGACATTGTCCTGTTTCAGCTTTGCTTTTGTCAAATCATTAAGCCAGAGTTTTCCTGTCATGATTTCATCTGATTATTTTTAATTAAAACTCCGTGCATGGTAATTTCTCTCCTGCTCCGGTATTTACAAGTTTCAAATATTTGTAGACTGTTATCAGACCAGCTCCTCCTCAGCAGTTGCTTAGCCGACCTCTACACATTTAGTTTCTCAAATCATCTTTTTGAGGTTGGGCTTTCTCTGCCATAATCATTTTTTGGTCTCATTAGCTGGCATTTTCTTCAACCAGCTCTCATTCTGTGGTTTCATCCTTCCTCTTTCTCTTTTGGTGACAACTTCCAAATTCATTGTCATTGCCTGAGTTCATGAGTGTACTGTTTACTGGGAAAATTGCACTATCACTGGAAGTATACCTTGTTCAGGAGTTTGCCACCTTCTGCCCAATTCAGAATTTGTTTTGATCTTGTCTATTAATAATTGATACAACTTCTACTTTTGTGTGAGCCTTGAAATATTTGGAATTGTCCAAATTTACTCCCAGTATACTTGAGACATGCCCAATATACTTGGTCTACGTTTTACCAGTTTCTAAACCAATCATATGTTTTGCAGGAATAGAAACGCTAAACAATAATTTTATGATGATTCAGCTTTGTTCATTTTCAGTCTTAATTGTACTCTATTGTTCCTTAAAAGGTGATTGAAATTTATTTTAATGAAGAAAGAACTGTGTGCAAAGTCCCTGTGCTGAGAGTGTTCACATCATGTTAGGAGTTTTCTGAGACCATGTTGTTACAAACAATGGAGATGCTGGTAATTCTTTCACTTTATAAGGAAGAACACGTGGACCCTCCCAGCTCCTTCTCCACAATGATGTACTCTGCACTGTTACTGGTATCATCCAGGCTTCAGGCTGACCCATGGTGTTCCATGTTCCTGTCTTCTTAGTGCATCTTAAGTACTGATACACAGGATGAAAGTCCCCTTTTTAAATGTGTCTACTCATTTTTTCCCTTTCTTCTCATTGAATACCCTCACATGGCTCTTAGATAGTGGTGGTTTGCTTCCCCTCTAAACCTCTCTCTCTTTTAATTCACAGACTCTCTGCCTTAGTCTGCTGCTGCTGCTGCTGCTGCTGCTGCTGCTGCTAAGTCACTTCAGGCATGTCTGACTCTGTGCAACCCCATAGACAGCAGCCCACCAGGCGCCCCCGTCCCTGGGATTCTCCAGGCAAGAACACTGGAGTGGGTTGTCATTTCCTTCTCCAATGCATGAAAGGGAAAAGTGAAAGGGAAGTCGCTCAGTCGTGTCCAACTCTTAGCAACCCCATGGACTGCAGCCCACCAGGCTCCTCCATCCATGGGATTCTCCAGGCAAGAGTAGTGGAGTGGGGTGCCAGTGCCTTCTCCACCCTTAGTCTAACAGGGATATATATAGTACATACTTGACTTTGAAGTCAAGTGCACCTGGGGACAAATGAGGCGAGTTATTGTATCAGCAAAGGGAGATTATTTAGCCTTTCTGAACTAAATTGGTCTGCTTACTTGTAAAACAGATATGATGCTGGATCCTCATTGGGTTGGTGTAACCACTACATGAGAGGATAAACTTGGAGTTCCTGGTATGTAACACACCATGGGAACTCAGTACAGGCTTCTTGGGGTTACAGCTGTCAGTCCTATCACTGGGGCGCTCACTCATTGTACTGCTCCCCAGGTACAGGGTCTTCACTTTTTCCTATCCCTTCAGACTTCTCTGTCTCAAGTCTTATGGGTGCTTTTAAAACCCTGTTAACATCTGTCCTTTGTGTTCTTTGAAACTATGAAGAGAGGGTTCCAGTGATATTGGAAACCATGTCAGAATCAACTACAGTTCCCTCCTGTCAATTAGCTGGTCATCTGTAGAGTCCGCTGTCCCAGGCTGAGTACTGATTAGAAAACAGCCTCCTACCTCCCTTGGCAAGGAGGTGCTTATTGATTGTGAAGCTGCAGAGGGCTAGTGCTGTGGGCGTTCCAAATAATTTTGGAGTTCTGAGTATCTACTCATCGTTACATGGCTGTTGCTTTGAAAAGGCTGAAATTTGTATCCAAAAAGGAAATATTTGATGAAAATACGGTAATATCATGGATTGGCGTAAGTGTGGTGGCTGGGAGCTTCCAGCTGAATGATTGACTCTTCCAACAAAACTCTAAAATGGAATCCAGAAGGAGAAATAGGAATGAAAATCTCTGGGGAAAAGAGAAGGCAAAAGAAAGTGGAAAGCAAGAAAGGGCTTTAAAATGACATGCTGAAACAGAACCAGGCTGAGGAGAGCATGGAAATGTGAAATTACCCGGGATGACGCCTTGAGTGGAAGGGAGGAGCAGTGGCTACTCGGCCAGCAGGACTTGAATGAGAAATCGGAGGGGACTGATTTGGCTGCCAAACAGGGAAATAAAAAAACCCTTCAACTGAATGAGAATCAAGTGAAAGATTATACCTGAAGGCTCTGATGATGCTATTAAACCCAAGCTTTTATCTGGAAAAGCCCTCAGATCACTGAGTGCTTTAGAACGTGAGATAAGGTCCCTAAGCAACATGAAGCCATGACTTCGTGAACTCCTCGCTAGAAAGAGTGTGTCTTTTCATTTCTTCACCCTTGAAACTCAGCGTGGGTATATGACAAATGCAGGGGACCAGGAGAGACAAATCCTGATGGGGAAATGGAAAGAGGCTAAAGGGTTAGCTTGGATTGAATGGAAGAAATCTCCCTCACTTTGTAGGATTGAATTTAGAAAAATGTTCTACATGTAAATTGGATCTGCCTTTTCAGACAGCTCACTTATTAATCAGTAGTGCACAAGGGCCCTTTGCAGTCTGCCAGCCCCCAGGAGAGGGGCGATGTGTGCACGTGTATGTGTCTGTGACAGTCCCCGAGGATGCTGCAAGGACAGTATGGCACTCAGCATGTAGCTTGTGTTTCATACTTTTTCAAGGGCCTTTATAATCATTAATTCTTAGTCCTTTATCCCTGCCCCAAGCTGGAGTTAACAGCCTTTATTCTCTCCCTTTACAAAGCATGAACATGAAACAGAAGTTTGTCCGTTGGCCCAAGGTCAAAGTGAGACGATGACGTTAGGCCAAACCTGACTTTTCTCCAAGTGCAGACCACAGTATTTGGAAAAACAAAATCATCGCCTGTTGCTAGTGTGCCTCAGAACACGAAACCAGCGCCCTTCTGTTTCCCCTCGCGGTTAATGCTACTCTTTAGCTGTCTCCCCCAATCACAGCAGTAAGATGAGTGCCAGGCCGTGTCCCTAAATGCGTCTATGAATGGCACTGGGTGTACTTTATTTATTTCGACCACACCATGTAGCATGTGGGATCTTAGCTCTCTGACCACGGGTTGAATCCATGTCCCTTGCATTTGGAAGCACAGAGTCTTAACCACTGAATAGCCAGGGAAGTCCCTGAATATACTTTAAAAGGAGTGGTCTTGACCTTCACTGGCTATAAAAAACTAAAACTACCACATCCCTGCCAGAGATCTATTTTGCCACCAGATTTTTCAGGCATGTATTTAGGGAAAGGTTCTCTGGAGAATTCCATGGACTGCCTAGTACATGGGCTTGCAAAGAGTCGGACATGACTGAGCGACTGTCACTTTCTCTTTTATTTTATTATCCTAAATTAAATATTGTAATTATATCCACTCATAAACTCTACAATAAAAATGTAAAAGACCTCCCTCCTTCTTCATATGAGGTACAGGAATGTATCAAGTGTAGGTCTCCAAGGCACAGTGTTGCTTATGAAGAGCCGTTAATGTTGTGTACTGATGGACAGGGAGGCCTAGCGTGCTACGATTCATGGGGTCGCAAAGAGTCGGACACGACTGAGCAACTGAACTGAACTGAACTGAACATCTTTAAGGTCTGGTCCTTGAACCCTAGATGGATTTGACTGGAGTTCTTAACTAACAACTTAATCCAATTTTTTATGAAAGGAAGAATATGGAGGACTTTTCTATAAGACTGATGAAAAACCTAAGTGCTTTTCTAGAAACCAAGAATATCTGATCCGATTCTTCAAGGAAACAAAAATCCTGTAAATGTCAGGAAGATGTTACACACTGGAAAACCCCTTTGGTCAAATTCATCTAAAGAAGGTGCTATTTGTAGGTGACTTTTCAGCAAGTCTGTCAAAAGCTTCCTGCTACAGATAAAAATTCAATAACCTTTCACTGGGGAAGTGCCACAATTATCACTCATTTAAAAACAGTCCCTCTAATAGAGTATTTTATCATGCTGGACAGTCTCTGCTTTGTTCATTATTTAGTGTTTGCTAAGCTGATGGCACTTCCACAGCACTTTTCTTATCTCTCCTTCTTCAGAATTGGATTTTATATTTCCGAACCAGTCAGATATGACAAGTCATTTTCTTCCCTCTTGTCTTTTAAGAAACTCAAACTTGATTTCTTTTTTTTTTTTTAAACAATCACCACTTAAAGATTAAAGTTATGGGAAATGTCTGTATTAACTAGCATTGGGACACGCAGTGGAAGACTATTGCATTTTAATTGCAGTGGGGGTTTCCTCTTTTCTTTGTGGTTCTTTTTATTTTCCCATATTTGTGTATTCTGTAGCTCTTCAGAGCCTCATTCTTCTAAAACACACAGTGCATGGCAAAAATGAGGTATTAGGAAATCTGATGTTGCTCGAAGACAAGGTATTATCAGAATTATTGTATTACTGAACCTCAGGAAAGGAGGTGATAAGCTGTGTAAGTGGGTCTCTGTATATAAGATTGTCTTTATATGAGAAACTTACTGAAAGGAAAATGATAAAGTCATTAGCCTAACACCTGGGGGGGAATGCCAGTTCAAACAATATCTCTTTCTATGTATAGCTCATTATTGAAAATCTTAACATTTTAAGTCTGAAAAACTTCAGTGGTTCCGAGTGAATGAGCTTTTTAAAAAATGTGTTGTCTTTATCTAAGCTTTGGACCTGATCCACAACACACTCTTAGGTGTTTACATTTTATCTCAGGTCTTTATCTTGGCCACTTTCGTGAAATAGTTCTGTTTTCAAATTAAGGTCAGGTCTCTTCTCTTTATAATGGGAAATCTCTGGAAGATTTAGGCAAGGCGTCCTGAACAAAGGATCAGAATAAAGTGGACACATATGTCCTTACTTTATTGGAAACTCTCTTCTTGAGCCTACTGAGGATCTGTCCATTTCCTCCAAGGGTTTCTCTTGTACAATTTTTACGAAAATATAAAACTTCACTCAAGAAATGATGACAAGATTTTTGACCTTTTCTGCTACAGTCTTCAAATAGTGTGTCAGAATACTAAGAAAGATTGTGTAGAGAGAAACTCTCCCAGAAATATTAATTTTAAGACTTACGCATTATGATTGTAAGTATCAAAACAGAAATAACATCAGCGTCTTTTCTCATACACTAATTATAAAGGCCACCCTTTGGATCGGCTTTATTTAAAAAAAAAAAAAGTATATATATATACTTGCTCAAACTTTACCCAGAGAGAGATGTTCTGAACTTTTATCATGTCTGCTTCTGAGAGAGGGAATGTGATGAAAAATCCACCATCGTTATTATGTGTGTAAAGGTACCACAAGCCCAATTAACGCATTTGCTCAAGCCAACAGCCTTTGGGCTTTTCACAGGAATCTTGGAAGTGTGGTAGAGAAACGCCCCCACACCAGAGTTCTGCATATGCTGCTGGGTCTGCCTCGCTCCGGGAAGCAGAGCAGGGGTCACTGACAGACAGATGGCTGCCACAAGCACTACCAGTGGCCGGAAGCTCCTCCCACCACCTCCTGTTTCCCCAAACAAGCGGGCAGAGATGGCTTTTTCCGCATCATGCCCAGACTCTCTCTCCCTCCAGACCCAGCCCTACCATGGAATATGGAGGCAAGACCTACATCTAATGTTACAGTCCAGCCTTATTTCTCTTCTTGGCACCAACATAACAGAGGAACATGACCATGGCCTTGACCTTGGACAGGGTACTTTTAGCATCATCGATGGTGTTGTCTATGTTCTAAATCCTGTGCATTAGCAGTCCCCACTACCTTGGCACCAGGGGGTGTTTTTGTGGAAGACCGTTTTCCACAGACCAAGGAAGGAGGGATGGTTTCCAGGATGATTCAAGTGCATATTTATTGTGCACTTTATTTCCATTGTTGTTACATCAGATCCACCTCAGATCATCGGGCATTAGATCCTGGAGGTTGGGAACCCCTGCCTCACCCCTGCCTTTGAGGATCAAGTCAACTACTTTATGCATGACACTTGATCTAGTGCTTACCATACAGTGATCTTTCAATAAATGGTAGTTTTTCCTTCTGTTTCTTCTCCCTTTAAACTCACTTCCTCATTCTTAGTCATCCGATCAAGAGTATTTCATTTCTGACTCTTTCATTTACTGTCCATATTTTCCCATGATGGAACTCAGTGTGAAATGCCCAAGTCTGCCTCTAGTTTTTCCCCCTTCTCTTATCCTTCCTGTTGATAACCGGGCCTACTTGTCTACTTGATCATTTAATTTCACCATCATGGAATCTTTAGTGCATTGCATTTGAAATTCGACTTTGAGCACTTAAGTCTTAACAGCCTTCCAAGATCCATGTGGCCCTTGAATTCTGGCACAGGGTATGTTTATTCAAGGCCACGGTGAGTGAAATTTAAGATTAAACCTCCACTCTCACTAAATGACTTTCTCTGTAAACTTGTACTTCTAGATCAGGAGGTAAGAAAATGAAGGAACTGTGCAATTTTAATAAAAACTGTAACAAAGTCCATCCAGCACAGGGCCAGTAGGAGCTCTGAAGCTCTGAGCCTTTTTAGAAGCATCAAAGGGTTCTGTGTTCAGCTGCCTCTCTTGTTAATTAGGGATTAACTTGAACATGTCTCATTGAGTTGATTATTCACATGGACTTTTTCAGTTAGATATCTTATACATTGTTTTATTAAAAAAAAAAACAATGAAAAGTGAAAGTGAGGTCGCATAATTGTGTCCAACTCTTTGTGACCCCATGGACTATAGGCTGCCAGGCTTCTCAGTCCATGGGATTTTCCAGGCAAGACTACCAGAGCACATTGCCATTTCCTTCTCCAAGGGATCTTCCCAACCCAAGGATCAAACCCACGTCTCCTGCATTGCAGGCAGACTTTTACCATCTGAGTCACCAGGGTACCTCCAAAAAAACATAACTAAAGACGACTAAATATCTTAGTAGCCCTGAATATCCCTAAGAATGTGAACAAGATACTGATGCTTCAGTAATACCAGAAAGAGTGAAAATTTTAAAATAAATAAATATGCAATTAATTTAAAATATCTGCCATAACTTTAACATACTAAAATTTTATTAACTATATTCTGTGCGTGCATGCTAAGTTGCTCAGTCATGTCCTACTCTTTGGGACCCTATGGACTGTAGCCCACCAGGCTCCTCTCTCCATGGGATTCTCCAGGCTAGAAATACTGGAGTGGATTGCCATTTCCTTCTCTGGGGATCTTCCCAACCCAGAGATCGAACCTGAGTCTCTATGTCTTCTGCATTGGCAGGTGAGTTCTTTACCACTAGCACCACCTGGGAAATTTTATTAACTATATTCTGTAGTATTCAGTAAAATTTTGAAGGCAAAGTATAACCAAGTCCCAAGTAGGATTTTTCTTGTAAGGATCTAAAGGAGTTCAAGCCATTCTGGGATTTAGATTAAGAATTTTCCTTCTAATTGAGGTATAGTTGATACACAGTGTTTTGTAATTTCTGCTATACAGCAAAGTGATTCAGTTATCAGTTCAGTTCAGTCGCTCAGTTGTGTCCAACTCTTTGCAACTCCATGAACCACAGCACGCCAAGCCTTCCTCCATCACAAACTCCCGGAGTTTACCCAGCATCATGTCCATTGAGCTGGTGATGCCATACAACCATCTCATCCTCTGTCATCCCCTTCTCCTCCCGCCCTCAATCTTTCCCCGGATCAGGGTCTTTTCAAATAAGTCATTTATAAATACATATATATATATATATTCACATACACTTTCTTTTTATATAATATTCTTTTCCATTATGTTTTATCATGAGATTTTCAGCATAGTTCCCTGTTCTATACAATAGGACCTTGTTGTGTATCCATTCAATATATAATAGTTTGCATCTGCTAATCCCAGACTCCCAGTTCATCCTTCCCCTACAGTTTCTGCCCCTTGGCAACCACATATCTGTTCTCTGTGTCTGGGAGTCTGTTTCATAGTTCATTTGTGTCATATTTTAGATTCCATATGTAAGTGATATCATATGATATTTGTCTTTCTCTTTCTGACTTACTTCGCTTAGTATAGTAATCTCTAGGCTTATCCATGTTGCTGCAAATGACATCATTTCATCTTTTTAATGACTGAGTAGAATTCCCCTGTATATACATACCACATTTTCTTTATTGTTTCATCTGTTGATCGACATTTAGGTTATTTCCATGTCTTGGCTATTGTGGATATTGCTATGAACACAGGGTTGCATGTATCTTTTCAAATTAGAGTTTTGTCTGGTTATATGCTCAGGAGGTGGATTGCTGGATCAACATGAATTTTCAAGTTGTACAGACCCAGAGTGTCCAGCATAGTGGATGAAAATAGACTTAAATTCCCACAAATTGATCACTGCAAATTTGCAGAGCCCTCAGAATAAAGAGATGGAGAAGGCAATGGCAACCCACTCCAGTACTCTTGCCGGGAAAATCCCATGGACAGAGGAACCTGGTGGGCTGCAGTCCATGGGGTCACAGAGAGTCGGACATGACTGAGCACCTTCACTTTCACTTTTCACTTTCATGCATTGGAGAAGGAAATGGAACCCCACTCCAGTGTTCTTGCCTGGAGAATCCCAGGGATGGGGGAGCCTGGTGGGCTGCCGTCTGTGGGGTCGCACAAAGTCAAACACAACTGAAGCAACTTAGCAGCAGAATAAAGAGAAAGTGCTAAACTGTCTAGGGCAGAGGGGCACAGGAGAGGTTTTAGAGAATCAAGAAGCAGAAAATTACTCCTCAAAGGTAACACCAGAAGCTAGAAAACAATAGAAAAATACCTTTAGATTTTAAGAAAAATTATTTCCAACCAAGAATTATATACTTAGTCACACTACCAGTTCAGTGTGAGGGAAAAAGAAAACCTTTTCAGATACATATAGTCTCAAAATATGTACTTTCCATGCCGCCTTCCTCAGAATCTACCAAACTAAAAGAGTTTACTTGAAAAATAGAAAGTCATAGTACACGAGGAATAGAGATTCCAGCACAGAAAAAGAGCCCAAAAATGATCATGGCAGGAGGTGCCAAGATGGCAACAGGCCATAGAGAGTAACTAGCCCCCAGAAGAATGGTTCAGAAGGTTGCAGGAGAGATTTGTTCAAGTAGGTGATGTTGATAGGAAACCCAATATGTTTTGATGTATTGAGAGAGAAGTATTTGAGGCTGAACAATCTCTTAAGTACAAAAAGACTAAGCAAACAAATAACAAGATTGTTGTTAGCACCAGAGAAAACACATCTATTGTACAAGGGGAAAACATGGCCTACTGCACGGCCCTAGATGTCAGTAGCGTTTAGAGAGTAAAAGAGCTGGCTTAAAACTAAATATTAAAAGAACTAAGATCATGCTATCCAGCCCCATTACTTCATGGCAGATAGAGAAGGAGAAAAAGAGGAAATAGTGACAGAGTTCCTTTTCTTGGGCTCTAAAATCACTGCAGATGGTGACTGCAGCCGTGGAATCAGAAGCCAGTTGCTTCTTGGCAGAAAGCTATGACAAACCTGGACATTGTGCTGAAAAGCAGAGACGCTACCCTACCAACAAAGGTCCGTGTAGTCAAGGCTGTGGTCTTCCCAGTGGTTACGTATGGTTGTGAGAGCTGGACTGTACAGAAGGCAGAGTGCCAGAGAACTGATGCCTTCAAACTGTGGTTCTGGAGAAGACTCCTGAAAGTCCTCTGGACAGCAGGGAGATCAAACCAGTCAATTTTAAGGAAATCAAACCTGAATGCTCGTTATAAAGTCTGATGGCCAAAGCTAAAGCTCCAGTATTTTGGTCATCTGATGCTCACAGCCAACTCATTGGAAAAGTCTCTGATGCTGGGAAAGACTGAGGACAGAAGGAGAAGAGGGCATCAGAGGATGAGATGACTGGATGGCATCCCCAATGCAATGGATATGAACTTGGTCAAACTTTGGGAGTTGATGAGGGACAGAGAGGCCTGGATTGCTGCAGTCCATGGGATTATAGTCAGACCCAAATGGGCAAATGAACAAAACAACGGTAACAGGAAATACTGATCTAGCCACAGTTATGAG
The DNA here is from genome assembly GCA_917880005.1 of Nanger dama. NCBI lineage: Eukaryota > Metazoa > Chordata > Mammalia > Artiodactyla > Bovidae > Nanger > Nanger dama. The sequence goes on along the minus strand of CAKJTW010000096.1, from coordinate 6,582,782 downwards.
ACAGTAGTGGGAAGAGATACGCCTATGTGGAGGAAGTTAAATCCTCATCTTTCTTAAGGGAGGGCAATAAACACCTGAACATTAAAAGTGAAGAAAGTAGCTAAGTAGATAAGTTCTTTATACAGGGATAAGCACTAAGGAAATTGACTAAGAGATGAAAGTTATCACCTAATGAAAAAGCTTATAAAACCTACCTGGCTCTTTAATCTATGTGCATATCTAGATTTGATTAAAATAAAAGTGAACTAAAAATTATTACAGTAGCAAAAGTCCTTGCTAGGTCCTCATTTTTAAGTTTTAATCAATTCTAATGAATAATTTACCCTATTATATGAACCTGTTAGGTAGACCCAATCAAAGAAGAGCCTATGGTCCACAAAGTTTCAGTTCATCTTCCTGGGATCCAAAAACTAGAGAAAAGGGAACCTTCCAAATGTCCTTTGGAATCTGGGCTTTCACCATTTCTCCTGTGAAATTTATGGCTAAATTAACTATGGAATCTGCCCTTGTTCCAAGTACTCGCCACCAAACCCAGCTCTTAGCAGAAGAAATTATTTGCTTCGATTCAGATGAGATAATAAAAGCTCTACTATCTAGCATGTAATAAGTTCCCCAGGAGGCTGCTTCTACATTCTGCCTTGCTCATGGATGCACCATCTTGACCACGATGTTTTCTGGTTTCATAAGGACTATTAGATAGCTAAAATTAATATTATGCCTAATATAGGCTAGATAGAACTAGTTTCTGCTCATCAGCAATAATTCTATGAGAAAGAGTAGAACCCTGATCATTTGACTTGATTTTTTTTAAGATACAGTGAAAAATTTTAAGTCCTTAAGTTATATCTGCATGCATGTATAAATAAATTCACAAGAGAAAAATTGGCAATGTAATTCAAGTCTGTTTAATATTTAGAGATATAATATTATACCCCCGTAAGTAATATTTTAAATAATTCACTGTTGTTAAGATATTTCCACAAGCTGTCTGACAGAGTTTTTGAGGCAAATCCCTATATAGTATGATAATCATCCTAGAAGACTTTACTTACCTCAATTTGCTACCAACAGATTAATCTGGAGAGCCAGATACTTTGCTGTAATAATATTCTGACTGTTAACAGACAAATGTTTATAGATCAGAACTTGGAGCCTATTTCTTTATGATCAAAACATAAAACTGTTAGCAAAACATTTACCTACATTATAACAGGATTTCAGAACTTCCAAGATTGACAGGACCTTAATTACCAGTCAGCTCCAATAATGGGAACGCTGCTATTTATTGAGTTTTATCATGTGCAAGACACTGTACAGGGAATTTTAGAGTATTATTTCTAACTTTCATAATGCTGCAAGGCTAAGTGTAGTAGGCAGAATATCACTCCCCTAAAAGTGTCAACATCTTAATCCCCAGAAACTGTGAAGATGTTCAGCAAAGGGGAATTAAGATTGCAGATGGGCTTAGCCTTGCTTATCAGCTCACCTTAAGGTGGGGAAGTTATCCTGGATAATCCAGGTGAGCCCAGTGTAATTACAGGGTCCTTAAAAGTGGAAAAGGGAGACAGATGAATAGGCCAGAGTGATACAGTGAGAGACTAAACCCTCTGTTGCTGGCTTTAAAGATGGAATAAGGGGGCTACAAGCCAAGGAATGCAGATAGCCTCTAGAAGCTAGCTAAGGCAAGGAGACAGATTCACCCCTTGCATCTCTGACACCTCAATTTTAGCCCTTTGAGACTTAGGTCAGATTTCTAATCTCTGAAAGTGTAAGATAAGAAGTCTGTGTTCCTTTAAGCTACTGCATTTATAGTCGTTTGTCACAGTAGCAATAGTAAACTAACAGTAAGCATTATTGTCTCTAGTTTTCAAATGATAAAAATAAAGTTCAAAGACTGAGTAACTTCTCTACAAGCATGCAAGTAGTAGGAGGCAAAGCCAGGCTTGGAACCTAGGACAGTGTGATTCCCAGATTTCCCAAGAGTGAATGCTGACATTTCGCTTGCAGTTGTAGCTGACATTTATTGAACACCAACCAAGAGTGAGGCAGGCCCTGGTCTCAGATCTCCACCGTGCTATCTCATCCTTACAACAGCTTATGAGGGACGTGGTGTTACCCTCATTTCTTACAGGACAGAGTTGGGGCTGAGAGGGGTCACAGAGAGTGATAGAGGCATGGTTTAAATCTGTGCCATCAGACTCCTAACGCCCACACTGTCCATCCCAGTACCACTTTGCCTTCTTGCAGATGAACAAGAAAACTGAGCACCAACTGGCTGCCTCTTGCGAGGTCACACACATCAACGTGGGGCTAGAACCCACGTTACCTCCTGCCTCCCTAAGGCTTCCTCTTCTGGAAGAGTGTACTTAATGTGGAAATATAGGTGGGGAAAAGAAGACCTGAGACAAAGATACTCTAGAGAGCAAAGGGCACATTTGCTCTCTACTTCTTGTTGGCATAGTTCAGTTTTCTGAGGAACTTTACACCTATCCCAAATCATTTCTGTCACAAATAATTGTACAGCTCCCAGGTAGCTCTCTTGTCCATAAGGAAGTGGTTAGAGGCTCATTAACATTATCTTTTACGTTAGAGGAAGCTTTTCATTAGGTTGAATGAGTTAAAAGATGATCACCATGACTACATAGCTCTAGCTGGGTCACAGATGCCCCGCCCTCGACCCTGTGTTTCCTCTGACAGATCCTGCAGAGAAAAGGCCCAAGAGGTTGAAAGAGCTGCGCTCTTATTTTCTGTCACTTTTACACATAATCTAAGTCTTATCACACAAACAGCACTTATCATGCAAGTTAAACAGATTTAAATTTCAGCAAAATTGAGTGTCACCACATGTGCTTCTGCCAGATCTATATAATTCTTCAGAGGTTTCAGGAAACATGAACCAAACCATTTACGCTTCATAGGAACAGATTATATCATTTGAAATCCTCAATAAAAATGCAGTCTCATATTCTACAGATGGGTGTCATTTAATTAAAATATGTATTTAAAATGCAAAGGACTACATTAATTCTATACTGTGGCTGAGATTTTAATTGCACTTGAGTTAGGAAATTGTGAGTTAATGTTCCCCTGGCATCTCTCATTCAGCCTCTTAGAACAGATGTATTGTGAGCCAAAGAGGCTTTCAATATGTTTTCACTCGTGGTACATGTAGGGATGGCTTTGCAATGCGAAGGTGGCAGGCATCATACAAACAAGGAGATGGTTCCACGAGGGGAGAGCAGCACAGCCTGTGGCCACTTCCCCTGGTTCCCCCACTTAATCACGTGGCCCCAGATAATCACTCCCTGCCCGTGTGCCTCATCTGACTCCTCAGCATCAAATATCCCCAAAGGTTGTCATGGGCTCCCTTTTAAGAGGGTGGGGTCCGCAATATTTAAAGGGCTTAGGAATTAATTTTTGAAAAAGCAAATTTATGAATGTCTTTCAGGTTTAGAGCATGTGGGGGTTTTAGTCACTAAGTTGTGTCTGACTCTTCGCAACCCCATGGACTATAATAACCCACCAGACTCCTCAGTCCATAGGATTCTCCAGGCAAGAATACTGGAGTGGGTTGCCATTTCCTTCTCCAAGGGGATCTTCTCAACCCATGGATCAAACCTACATGTCCTGCATTCTGGGAGGATTCTTTACCACTGAGCCACCAGGGAAGCCCCTTAGCACATACTCTAACTGTTTAGTAAATGCTAATTGACCTCCAGGAAGATCATCAGCCTCCCGAAGTACTGTAGTGGTATAATAAACAACAAAGTATGTTCCATGTGGAACACAGGAATTTTGAACTCTTAGGGACATCTCTTTAGACTATAGACAATCCAGGGGCAAAAGAAATTCCAGCAATCAGAAGCATTTCTGACAAGTAAAGTAAGGAATTTAAAGAAGGTGACAAATAATAGAGGCATGGGCACCAAACTGGGATTATTGGTGTCCAGGATTTGGGGAAAAGACTGATTTTTATACTTAAATTATTAGAAATTTGTGATATTAAAGTATCCAAAAAAGAAAGAGATGAGAACTCCCATGGAGGGGAAAAGGAGGGTGAAATTGATGCCAACCATCCCTTCAGTCAACAGCCTGCTCTGTGCCCAGGCCTGGGGGGGGGTGTTCAGTGGTGAACAGAAGATCGGGGTCTAGTTGATCTGTGGTCTTAGAGCTTAGTGAGGCTGTTAGCTGCATAAGACAGGAATGCAGATACGTGGTTAAATTATGCAGAGGGTTGTGCTAAAACACAGTCACCTAGGAAATACTGAAGATTATGGAGAAAGGAAGATAGAGGTAGCTCGACTTGAAGGGATGAATGTTAAGAATAAGTTAGAAATAGCATCCTGTCTTATATATTTTATGAGATTTATTATGTATGTATGCCCCTGTGAAATCTTTTTAATTAAAATCTGCAACTCTAATATAAGAGAATATATGAGAAAGAACACGTTGTTAGGGAAATCGGCAATATATAAATCTCTGAGGAAGAAAATAAATTCAAAACTCTTAGAAAAAGGCAGTAAAAGAGCCAATCATAGGACTCAGGTCTTCTGGCTCCTAATCTAGTTCTTTATTTCAGAATACAAGACAGTCTCCCTGATACTGACTTTCTATATTAGAAAGAGAAAGCCAGCTAAGTTGAAGAAACAAACTTTTTTCTCTCAGGCTTTAAACTTACTTTTATCAGTCCACCCTTCACTATTTCAAGATTGTCAGCCACAGAACCAACAACAGCCACCAAAAGGAAGACTCCAGTTTCTAAATGGCCTTCTCCAGACTCATCTTTCTTAAAAACAACCTGTGGAGCAGCTTGTTTGTGGCTGAAAAGAGAACCTAGGCTTTAACTGTGCAGTCCTTTGTGGGCTTCAGTGGCAATAAGCCCCAGAGAAATAAAATGCAATGATGTGCCTCCGAGGCCCAGGCCTGGCTTTTTAATTCTGCAGGGGAGATAAGGTTTAGAGGACCTTGGCTGGTGGAGAAACATGATCGTCAGGGTTAGTGTGCAAGACTTGACTAGTAAAAGATTGGTTTCTCTTTATTGTTTTAGAGGACTAACGGGGCTTCAGAGTTGTTGATTTTTTTTTTTTCCCAGCTCATATCAGGACTCATGTAAATCATGAATATCTATAAAATTTTATGGAAGATTGTTTTCTTTACTTGTTGTAAGATAGAGAAAGGAGGGGGAGGGAGGGAAGAAGGAAGGAAGGAAAGGCACACACTTTCTTAGGGCAGGATGTTTGCACAACCTAATTGAAAACAAGCTTTTTTTTAAAGGAGTTATTGCCTCCTTAAAGTGCTGAATTTCCCTGTGAAAGATGTAACTTGCAGAGGCAGAGAGGAGCACCTCAGGCAGTTCTAAGGAGACAGTTCCTTACAGAGTGTTCAGCTGGCTGTGTACACTCTCTTCCTCCTTGGTGTTTACTCAGCCTGGGGGAGTAGGGCGGCGGGGGGGCGGGGGGGATGGGGGGCGTGGGGGGATGGGGGGCGTGGGGGATGGGGGGGCGGGGGAGTCCGCGGCGGTGGAGGTGGGATGGAAACATGGTCAGGCCTGCTTGTCGCAGCTCATCTCAGTGAGTTTACATCACTTTCTGGGCTCCCGTGGGCGGCCTTTCTGTCTTCACTGAAGTGAGTAGGGCGTGGGTACCAAAGAAGCTCTGAGTTATTCTGTCCATTTAAAAATGTTCTTCCTTTCTCTTTGACTACCTGCTGTGTCCCACCAAAACCTCTCTAGCAGTCTCCATTTGTAGCTTATACCGTAGTCATCCCTTGGTTCATCTGCACAGATGCATCCTGAGCTAATTAGAAAGCTACCATCTTTATTCCCATTTTATAGGTAGAAAAGCTGAAGCAAAAAGTGTGAATTCTGCTTTGCCAGTGTCTGAGCTGGGCTATTAATCTTGGAGCCTCGTTACTTTTCATCAGACTAAAACCATTTTACTCTGTTTCTCTTTTTCTCAAATCCTATATTTCTCATCCTTTCAGCACCCCTCATCGTACATGATGAATCTGTGCATCTGTGATTCCCTCTCCCTCATGTGACAGATTTTTACCCGTCATTCATCTGTAGTACTTTAATTTCCTTCTTTAAAAAAAAATCCTTTTGGTGATTCTTAGACATCTGTTCTTAATTTCTGGATTAGAAAGTCCTTTGTCTCTCTTATCTAAGCCGCTTCCTTACCTAATAAAAAGAAGTATAATGACATTTTATTTTTTTAATATATTTTGTATTGGGTAGAGCCCATTAATAATGTGATAGTTTCAGATAAACACATGTATACATACCCATGTATCCATTCTCCCCCAGACATTTTAACAAACTTGAAATATCAGAATCGTGCAAGTTGAAAGCATGTTTGAAAGCATACTGTGGTAGGATGTGCAGAGGGTATGTTATTCATGTGTCTTCATGTTTATATAAAACAAATCTTAGATGAACACCACAAATGCAAAAATTTAGGGATTCACTGTCTGTATTACGGGAATTCTTGTGTTTCTCGTGTGTTATGGATTGTTTGAATTGCAGAGAATAAGGAAAGGCTGAAAGTGTCATACTCACAAAAGTGAATTTGGCTTCCCTCTGTTTTTACCTTTGACCTCTGACTGTTCTATTGTGTTTCGGCTTTGCCAGCTGCTTTGCCTTCCATCTATCTTCTCCAGTAGGCCTCCCCTATTGAGAAGACAAAAAGACACAGTCAATTAGCTGGAGCATCACAATGGTTACAGGTTTAGACAAGGATTCATAAATCATGTGTTCTATTGAATTTATCCAATAGTTAATTTCTATTGGCTAAATGGAAAATTTATCTTGTTTAATTTACTAGATCAGTGAAGCGCTATCTCATGAGGCCATCAGGGAAGATACTCATTCATTCAGTAAATATTTATGGATCAACTTGGTTTAACAAATAACAGAGTACAGTCTCTATGCTAGGGCCCTGAGGATATGAATAACCACGACCCACCCTCAGCCTGCAGGGGATTTGTAAGTCATGGAAAAGATGGGCATGAAACACAACATACTATGGGAATATATAAAGAACACATTTTAAAGGAAAATATAAATATCAGAGAAGGCTTTCTGGAGAAGGCAGCAGCTGATCTGAGGCTTAAATGATTAAATAGTAATTAGCCAGACAGAAGGGCCTTTTAGGAGGAGAAACCAAGGAAAGGGGAGGGGAGGAGAAAAGACTATGAAGTGGAAGAAAATATGGTGAGTTCAGAGTAATTCACTTATTCCAAAGGGCTGGAACACGAAGTTCACTGTAGGGAAGCAGCAAACCATGAAACTGGACAAAGGAGCAAAGATCAGTTGGGATTTTATTTGGAAGACACTGTCATGATATTGAAATATTTTAGACATGGAGAGTCTAAAATATTAGACTTTAAGGGAGGGACAGGGTGGGATGATTTGGGAGAATGGCATTGAAGCATGTATAATATCATATATGAAACGAATCGCCAGTCCAGGTTCGATGCAGGATACAGGATGCTTGGGGCTGGTGCACTGGAACGGCCCAGAGGGATGATGGTACAGGGAGGGAGGAGGGAAGAGGGTTCAGGATGGGGGACACGTGTATACCTCTGGCTGATTCATTTTGATGTATGGCAAAATCAGTACAATATTGTAAAGTAATTAACCTCCAATTAAAATAAATAAATTTATATTGAAAAAATTTTTTTAAGAATACACACAGCTATTAATTATCAAGGACATGCAGCTATTACAAAGTGGTGGACCAGAATTTGAACTTACTTAGCTTGCCTCTACAGTCTGAGCTTTTGACCATCACACTGTTGTACAGCACACAGAGAGCTCTCTGATGAGCTCACACAGAAGCATCATAGATCATGCATAGCAGACACACAGTAAAGCGTCAAGAAGGCAAAACCCAGAATGACCTGCTGATACCTGAGATACTGAGGATGTTTAGACACAGAAAACAGGAAGTGGATAAGCCCACAGTTGGTAAAGTGATGAAGGTCATTAACAGAAAGCACAACTACTCTTTCTCTTTTATTTCTTTCTTTCTTAGAGAGGGGACTATTGTCCAAATTAAAGGGTGAAAGGGCAGGACAGCTCGTGGTAAGAGACAGCTGTGAGAAAACCGTCAGATGGTGCCAGGGTCCAGCTCCGGTGGATCCAGGGTAATTTGAAGCAGGGATGGAGTCAGCGTCTTAGGAATTAATTGCTTAATTAAAGATATTAGAGGGAGATTAGAAAGGAATGGTGTAGTAGGAAAATTAGTGGAGAAAAAGAGACTGAATAACTTGGCTTACGTGGGATACCAATAAAGCTTCGAGACAAGAAGCTTGCTCCACCTACGTAGGCCACCGGCACCCACTTGAATATTGGAGGGTGCCCCGCCTTGGGCTTCCTCTCGCGTGGAACTTAAATGCCAGGGCAAAATTAGCAGGCTTGGTGAGCACCACATTCCACATGGGAATTCAGCCAGAAAAACGGAGAAAGAGAAAGAACGACACGGGGAATCAGTCTTTCCAGAAACTGATCCGATTTCCTTATTTTTAGGTTTGCTTATATACCTTTTGTTACACATAGAGACAAATGGAAATTTTAAAGTCACGCAGGGGTCAGGAGTCCTGACCTTTATCAAAATCAGGTGCTTCACATTAAAAAAAAAAGGTCTTAGGGGTTTTACATCATCTTCTGGCCATGAGGCCTGCTGACATTTTACGACCCTTTCTTTCTGATGATGGTCAGTTAACCAGAAAACTTATTTTTTCCAAGGGTGTTTTTCTTAAACCAGGTGCCACCATCTGAAGGTACCAGATAAAGTTGCATTCCTATAGGATGAGGGTGTAGTGGGTTACAACTAAGAAAGGAATTTATTTAACCTATGGTTAACATGATTAATCTTAAAGGTTAATACTTATTTCTCCTATATGCTATAGCTATGAATATGAATATGAATTCCTATAGTCATTATAAGAGCAGGAAATATGGAGATTTAGCAGCAAACATCAGCCCAACAAATGAAAACCCTTCATCAACATTTCCCTTAAGATCTATTTAGTCTTAAGATAGTGATAAAGTTACATTTTTACATAGCAAGGACACAGTGATTTATAACAAAGTACAGTGATCTTTAACAAAAGAGAAAATTCATTAACTGAAAAAGTCTAGTATTGCTAACATCAAAAACTACTATATTTCCTTTTCTGTATTCCAAATACATTAATATATTCCCAGGTGCCTAAGGATATGGAGGCCTGGTGGCAATCATTGACTCAACAATGAGAAAAGCCCTATGCTAAACAATCATGTGCAGTGGCAGGAGTGTGGATAATCCTGTCACACAAGCTAGTCTGCCAGCAGAAAGGTTTGACCTGAGACACCCTTGTCACGCCCAGAAATTTTTATTGACTGGAGCTGCAAGTTTACTCCTTCTCCAAGAGAACTGGTGGGGAACAGCCCCCTATAAAGTCAGAGGTGTAGGTGAGAGCATGAAACAGTAAAGTAGGCAGACTCTGGTTTTGGGGGTAGATGCTCAGGAACAGGGGCTTTCCTGAGGCTTGATGCCACCTTTGTGTATGCCAAAGCCTCCTTCCTCATGACCTTTGCCATGGGCGGAGTTCCTCACACTGGCTCCCACCAAGATGGCATCTTGCTTCCAAAGTGAAGTTCAAATATATTATCTTTTGGGTGTTTAAGGAAATTTAGGGAAATGTGGAACATGTGAAATATGACAGAACACCAGATTACAGCAGATATGCCTTTTCATTTTTTTGGCACACCAGGCGGGATGTGGTTCTCCAACCAGGGATGGAACTTGTGCCCCCTGCACTAGAAGCACAGCATCCTGGCAATCATCACAGTAGGGAATTCCCAGACTTGCCAATTCTTAGAACAGTGAATGCTAAAGAAATTCTAGACACCATAAACGAGAAAGTGACAATGATGCCTAGAACCAATACGATTGTTGGCACCTAGAAAAGATTGAGTGCCAAGAGTCAGTGTGATTTCACAGGAGTTAAAGAAGAGCATCACAGCTGCCCAAGGGCCACCAAAAGATACTGGACAGAATCTGTAGAGGAGAGAATGGGGCCCTGTGCATGTCTTTGTGTAATTAGTGGGCAGAGACAAATCTAGCCACAATCTCAAACATATATGCTTAATTTCCAAATAGATGTGAATATGTTTTTCAGCTTAGCTCTGTGTTTATCAAACCAAGATTTACCACCTTCATCTTGTTGTTTCTCCGAAAATGAAATTTTATTAGTCCAACGGGGAGAAATGGGAAAATTTTTAAATGTTACTCACTTTAAAAGTGGGTATTCTAGCAAACAAAGCAACTGACAAAGAATGAATCTCAAAAATATGGAACCCCTACAGCTCAGTTCCAGAAAAGTAAATGACCCAATCAAAAAACGGGCCAAAGAACTAAACAGACATTTCTCCAAAAACATACAGATGGCTAACAAACACATGAAAAGATGCTCAACATCACTTATTATCAGAGAAATGCAAATCAAAACCACAATGAGGTGCCATCTCACGCCAGTCAGAATGGCTGCTACCAAAAGTATGCAAACAATAAATGCTGGAGAGGCTGTGGAGAAAAGGGAACCCTCTTACACTGCTGGTGGGAATGCAAACTCGTACAGCCACTATTGAGAACAGTGTGGAGATTCCTTAAAAAACTGGAAATAGAACTGCCATATGACCCAGCAATTCCACTGCTGGGCATGCACACTGAGGAAACCAGAATTGAAAGATTCACGTGTACCCCAGTTTTCATCACAGCACTGTTTATAATAGCCAGGACATGGAAACAACCTAGATGTCCATCATCAGACGAATGGATAAGAAAGCTGTGGTACATATACACAATGGAGTATTACTCTGCCATTAAAAACAATATATTTGAATCAGTTCTAATGAAGTGGATGAAACTGGAGCCTATTATACAGAGTGAAATAAGCCAGAAAGAAAAATACCAATACAGTATATTAACACATATAGCGATGGGAGGGGCTCCCTGGTGGCTCAGAGGTTAAAACATCTGCGTGGAATGCGGGAGACCTGGGTTTGATCCCTGGGTCAGAGAAGATCCCCTGGAGAAGGAAATGGCAACCCACTCCAGTACTCTTGCCTGGAGAATTCCATGGACTGAGGAGCCTGATGGGCTACAGTCCACGGGGTCGCAAAGAGTTGGACAAGACTGAGCGACTTCACTAGTGTCACTGTAGAGATGGGAATACCAGACTACCTGACCTGCCTCTTGAGAAATCTGTATGCAGCTCAGGAAGCAACAGTTAGAACTGGACACGGAACAACAGACTGGTTCCAAATAGGAAGAGGAGTACATCAAGGCTGTGTATTGTCACCCTGCTTATTTAACTTATATGCAGAGTACATCATGAGAAAGGAGATCCAACCAGTCCATCCTAAAGATCAGTCCTGGGTATTCATTGGAAGGACTGATGCTGAAGCTCCAATACTTTGGCCACCTCATGCAAAGAGTTGACTCACTGGAAAAGACCGTGATGCTGGGAGGGATTGAGGGCAGGAGGTGAAGGGGACGACAGAGGATGAGATGGCTGGATGGTATCACCGACTCAATGGACATGAGTCTGAGTGAACTCTGGGAGATGGTGATGGACAGGGAGGCCTGGCGTGCTGTGATTCATGGGGTCGCGAAGAGTAGGACATGACTGAGCAACTGAACTGAATTGACCGCATATATATGGAATTTAGAAAGATGGTAATGATAACCCTTCGTTACCATCTTTCTAAACAGATGTATAGATAGATGTATAGAACAGTCTTGGATTCTGTGGGAGAAGGCGAGGGTGGGATGATTTGAGAGAATAGCATTGAAACATGTATATTATCATGTATGAAACAGACCACCAGTCCAGGTTCATTGCATGAGACAGGGTGCTCAGGGCTGGTGCACTGGGATGACCCTGAGGGATGGGATGGGGTAGGAGAAGGGCTCAGGATGAGGTGGGGGGTGGGGGGAAGTGAGTGTTCTGATGAATAGCCTAAGAACAAAGAGATCTAAGCCTTTATGGGTCAGTATCTAGGTGATTTCTCCTAAACGTGATGCCTTCAACCTAGTTACCAAAGGGCTGGTGATCCAAACTATAGAGCCCAGAAGTAGCTGCATGTATAACATTCTCAGGGACATGGAGTATTTGGGGGATACCTCAGTGTTAAGCCAAAGCTTTTATATAATCATTGAAAACAGCTCCACACTGAGTGACCTCCCTAAGATAAGTCTACTTTGTGGAGTCTACATCTTCAACCTGTGATTTCTTTAGAAAATGGCAGAAATACCCATGGTAGTTTTCTGACAATTTAGACATCAAAATGATTCTGTGAAACATTTTCTAAGGGAAGATTGAATCTACTTTGCAAGGGAATCTTGGCGTGCATTAGTCAGAATGAGAGCAATGTATAATTTCTTCAATACTCAGTAAATACCCCTAAAATGATCCTACAGTTCGTGTAACTAAAATGATAAAGAGAAAGCAAGTTATTTGTCCCCAGGTAAATGTTATTTCTGTTACTTAAATAGCTCTTCCTGCCACTTACCCCATTCTATCGGAGTTGTGCCATAGTTTAAACATTTGGCCTTTGTCCCCACTTTGACTGGCTCTGGAGGTTGCAGTGCAGTGGGACATTGTTTGCTGGTGACCAGATCCTTCCTTTTCAAGGGCTGTTACTGTCATTCAGTTGCTAAGTCGTGTCTGACTGTTTGCAACCCCCTAGACTGTAGCACACCAAGCTCATCTGAGTTCCACTGTCTCCCAGAATTTGCTCACACTCGTGTCCATCGAGTTGGTGATGCCATCCAACCACCTCGTCCTCTGTTGTCCCCTTCTCCTCCTGCCTTCAATCTTTTCCGGCATCAGGGTCTTTTCCAATGAGTCAGCTCTTCTCATCAGGTGGCCAAAGTATTGGAGCTTCAGCTTTAGCATCAGTCCTTCCAATGAATATACAAAGTTGATTCCCTTTAGGAATGGCTGGTTTGATCTCCTTGCAGTCCAAAAGACTCTCAGGAGTCTTCTCCAGCACCACAGTTCGAAAGCATCAATTCTTTGGCACTCAGCCTTCTTTGTGGTCCAACTCTTCAAGGTCAGTGCTTTGCAAATAGCTATTTCAGCAGCAAGCTTGTCCTGCCAAACCTTAATAGGTAACGAGTGAAATTGGAGCTTCTCTGATGAAGGTGGAGGAGGGCAAAACTGAGAGATTAGGTTAGGACTGCTACAGGAGAGCACGTCTTGAGAATCCTTGCCTTAGTGGTTATAATGTGCCCTGCAAGGGTAGCCCAGGGGTTCTTGGTGACTCTTCATCCCACTCCTTCCTACTCCAAATGTGCTCTGAGATCGGAGTCACCATAGCTCATAAATATGAGTAGAAGGTCGTATTTATTCATCAAGACTCAGTCAGGAAAACAGAAGTCATTACTTAGGGATTTCAGGCAAGAGGGAATTTAACACAAGGAATTCAGTGTTTTAAAGGTTGCTAAGAGGGCTGAGTTGGAAGGAAGCAAACAACAAGAACTAGCAGGTGGCATGTGGGGAAATGAAGAGATAACAGGAGCCACGCCAGTGGTTCCACCCGCCCGCAGCAGGGAGGCGGCTGTTGCGGGAGCAGTTCTGGATGCTGCTACGAGCCTCTTACTTGCCATCTGCCTGAGCATCCTTGTCCCACTGCAAGGAGGGCAGGATGCCCTCCCTTTCCTTTTACCTTCCACATCTTTGGGGAGTGCCCCTCACCAGCAGAATCTAAACTCCAAACCCTGCTGGCTGGGAGTTGGAAAATGTCATTCCTGTGCTTCCAGGAAACGGACTGGGGATGATGTCAAGATGACAACAGACAGGGGCACTGGGTATTTTCCCGCCTCACTTTCTACAGTAAATTTAATCTCGGGTGATATCAAATGGAACACAGTCCTAAGAAAGCAAATAATATAACCAGTCCCCCATGGTGGTAAACAGAAAAACCATCTTTCCAAAATAAGCCTGATTCAGCTGTGTCAGCCTTAATAGAAGATCCGACTTGTCATTGTCTCTCTGTGCATATTGAAATAATTTATAATGCAGCTTCAGTCTCTTCAAATGAAATCACAGTTCCTATCATTTCAGGTCAAAATTTCAGAGTCCCTATGGGTTCGTCATCATTGCTCCCTTACCTGTGCCACAAGGAGACACACTCAGGTGTGTTTCTTCTGTCTCCTCATAATGCCTTTGGTAGAAGGGGAAATAAACCATAACCATGAAATAAATGCTGACTCAAAATATAAATATAACCTTTCAGACCCAGTGGAGTAAGGCAGACCTGATCTTTCAAAAACACAGTTTCAAAGCTTTGTTGAACATCCATTTGAAGTCCTAAGATAACACCCAAGTTCACTTGGCTATAGAATCAAGCACTGGGGACATACTTGTCTTGAAAAGAGAGATCCCTGTCACTTCCCCTTCAAAATAAGGTGAGAAACACTGCTTAATCTTCTCCCACGCTGCTTCTGAGTGTCATTCCATGCTTTCCCACCAAACTCCCACCTCCTCTTGCCTTAAAGGCCACCTTTTATTGGAGTTGCAACTCTGGGGAAAATCATTCTCCCCTTTTTGTGGGTAAAAATATCAAATTTAAGCCTGCCACCCTGAATCCCTTTTTCCTCCTGCATGTCTCCACTGATTTGAACTTTGCGAGAATTCTGCTGTGTTCTCAGACCTTGGCAGTTTCTTATTTGAAGGTCAAAATGTCATGAGCTTATACAGTTTGAATGTCTTACTATCTCAGCATGTCATTTCCTCTGTGTCCCTTAGCCACAGGAACAACTAAGCCTACAGATGTCTAGTTTCTGCAAGGGCTTCCCTGGTGGCTCAGATAGTAAGGAATCTGCCTGCAATGCAGGAGACCCGGGTTCAGTCCCTGGGTCAGGAAGATCCCCTAGCGAAGGGACTGGCTACCCACTCCAGTATTCTTGCCTGGTGAATTCCCTGGACAGAGGAGAGGAGCCTGGCAGGTTACAGTCCATGGGGTTGCAGAGTTGGACACCTGAGCAGTTAACACATACTTTATCTTGATGAGTAAATATATGAGTCTAGGAATTTCACTCTCTGGGGGTTCCTTCTTGAAGGTCCAACAATAATCACTTAGATTTACTGAGCACTCACTATATACTGAACATTGTTATGAAAGTTTTATGTGTTTTATATCATTGAATCCTTACAGTGTCCTTTGGAGGCTGAAACAGTAACGCACTACTCAGAGTTTTCACAGTTTGCCCAAGGTTATTCAGCTGAATTGAGTCAAGTGGTTGAGTCAGAATTTAACCACTACTTACTGAGGCTAAACATAGGTAATCAACCCCAAAGAAATGTAAGAAATGTTGTGGTAGCTAGAAAAATCAAGTTTATAATTAATATGAGAGCCATATTCTTTTGCTTAGTAAAATGAAATGATTTAGATTTTCAGACAGTATCCTGAAATTATATGATGACCTGATAAATGATTACTTCTCTGTATAGCTTATCCTTAATGGGCATAAAAACAGATTATTCTTTTGGTTTTTAGAAGGTTGATTCTGGAAGCATCTCCTTGAACTGTTAATTATTCTAGGGATTATGTGGCGAGACTGGAATGGATGTGTGAACAGTATTCATGTGTTACTAATACATAGTGACTGAAATATGGCTGTGTATTGTGAACCTTCACAAGGCATTAGTCAGTAGGTACATGGCACCCATTCATCACTTTAGCCTGCACAGAGAGTATCTGACACAGAGGAATTAAAGGGGAACCACTGAGCTGTTATCTTTACTCCATCCTCGGGAAGGGGCCACACTTACCTCACAGAGTAGAAAGACTCTTAGCAAGACTGACACCTGCAAACCCCGCACTGTGTGTTAGCGAGTTGCTTCTCTCTGTATTTCTTACTTCCAGCCTCCTTCCTAGGGAGCTGTCATCAGCTACGCAGCTAGTCTCGGTGATTGTGTGCTTGGTGGCTGAGTCAACTGTGTCTTGCAGTTAAGTCAGTTGTCCCTGTGTTTTCCACATAGCAATAGGATCAGAGTGACCAGTGCTTATAACTTTACCTATTTCTCTACAATAACAGTAGCTCATCAGATTTTGGCATTAAATGTATCAGTTCAGTTCAGTCCAGTCACTCAGTCATATCCGACTCTTTGCCACCCCATGGACTGCAGCACACCAGGCTTCCCTGTCCATCACCAGCTCCCCGAGCTTACTCAAACTCATGTCCATTGAGTCAGTGATGCCATTCAACCATCTCATTCTCTGTTGTCCCTTTCTCCTCCCGCCTTCAGTCTTTCCCAGAATCAGGGTCTTTTCAAATGAGTCAGTTCTTCGCAGCCGGTGGCGAAGTATTAGAGTTTATTAAATGTATAAAACTAGTTGAATTGTTCCTTTACCTGAAGCTATAGATAAAGGAGAAGGATACTGAGTTTTTGTCATTTTTTTCATTCAGCACATCTGTATTAATTATATAATAGTAGTAGTAATAATAATTGATCTGCTTCCCTGGTGGCTCAAACAGTAAAGAATCTGCCTGCTGTGCAGAAGATGTGGGTTCCGTCCCCTAGGTCGGAAAGATCCTCTGGAGAAGGGAATGGCAATGCATTCCAGTATTCTTGCCTGGAGAATTCCATGGACAAAGGAGCCTGGAAGGCTACAGGCCATGGGATCATAAAGAGTCGGACACAACTGAGTGACTAACATGCACAATAGAAATCGCCATATATTAAGGACTATTCTTAATATATAAACTATTCTAAGTGTTTATATATTTTCTCATTTAATAGTCAGAATCCCATGAGGAAGGTATGAGGATTCTCTTTTACAAGTAGAGAATCTTATATGGAGAAGTTCACCCAAATGGTATATGAGAATTTGAACTCAGGTCTGTCTGTCTCCAAGGGGTATACCATCTTGTTCGTTGAACTTGATACTTGATGGCTGATTCTAGAAGCTACATTATATGCTGAGTCTGCAAAGATCAAAGTGAGGTTGTACTTGCTGTCCATCAAAAGGTGATGATTATTTTTCAGCTTGGCCCAAATTTTTGAATGATGTAGCTGCCTAAACAGGAAAACTCATGAGGAAAAAAAAAAAGACAACAAGAAAAAATTAAAAAGAGAGACTCCATATGGGACTCTCTAGTTCTATCTTTATTTGTGGAACATTTTTTTGTTTGTTTTTGGTTTTTGGTTTTTGCTGTCATATTGAGATCTAAGCTTTATATCTCTTTTGTTCAGTTTCACCGTTTGTAATGGACCTAATATTTCTAATTTAGCCAGAGAATAAGTCATCCCCTGAGGCTCTTTGGAAGATTTACAAATGCAAAGCTGGAGGGATCCTGTTTGAACACATGGATAAACGTTATCTCTTTGCCATAAAATATTTTTGCCTCTATAATTTTGTTAAAACTTAAATCTGTGTTGTTTTTTTCACCTGCACTCTCTGGTTAAGTAGCTACTAACATTTTAAGATGCTCTGTGATGCAGGGATTTACAAGAATACAGAAGGCTTACAAAGTCCATGGAAATCTAAGATAGCTCCACAATAGTGTCTTTTTCAGTAGAAGAACAGGAGCTCTTCTCCCCACTTTCTCTTTCCTTTCTGGCAGGACCTGAATGAGCCAAACCACACTCCTTTTCAGTAGATGATTAGGTTTTTTACCAAGCCTGGAGGAGGATTTTTCGGAATGAAAGGAAAGTCGATCTTAATGTTTTCCCCCAGGACTGAAAGAGACTGAGGTCTGTTCTGTCATTGTCCTAGCGTGTAAAGACCATGTGTGTGTGCTGTTTGCACTGCATGGAGCTCCGTGTAATGAAAGACCAAGGCTTGTTCAGGCTTGTGACCATCAAGCACTGTGTCATGAGAAACCGGATATGATTTTCCTGCTGTGGAACCAGGCGGTGTGTAGTGTAAACCGTTGGCTCAGAATTGGCCTCTTCTCCCGTGGTAGCCCAAGGAAACAGCTTTTTTTTTTTTTTTTTTTTGTACCTTGGTTATTTTTTATTTGCTCTTCACAATGGGGCTTACACCAGTCTCCTTTCTTTTCCTTATATAGGTCAGTATTTGGCATAATTTTGCAATTTCAAATACTTACAGGCTTTCCAGAGCTTCAGTTTCTTACCCTGAAAAAGAATAACGTCACAGGCCAATGAACTGTTTGGAAGACATTAGGTTAATGTCATTGCGAAGATGTTAATATAATGGGGAAAAAAATTTATGAAATTCTTTGGTCCTTCACTTGAAGATTAAATTCAATAGGCATTATTGCTGAGTGTAAAGAAGAGCTATAGGCTACGAGAGATGCCAGGAGAAATAAGTTTATTGCTTCTGTTGTCATAGATCTCACAATCCACTAGGCATTCTGTAGGCAAATACAGCTCGAGATGGAAGTGTTGAGGCTAGAAGGAGAAAGCCGAGAGTTACTGGAGTTTAGAGGGTGATCCCTAGCTCTGTAGCAGGCCCTGTGTTAGGCACCACATTCCCCATTTGATCCTCACAGCAACTCTCCAAGCTGAAGGGATGAGGAAAACAAGGGTTAGGATTGTTGAGAAATGTCTTCTAGAGGTGATAAAAAGTGAAAGAATAAATTTTACTCCTTTTGGGAGCAGTAGAAAAAGAGTTTGTTTTTCGTTGAGAGGAACATTACTCTTGAGCATCATCCTTAAAATTAAATGCGTGTGTTTTTTTTTTATTAAAATATAGTCAGTTTACAATGCTGTGTTAGTTTCTGGTGTAGGGCAGACTATTTCAGTCATACATACATACATGTGTGTGTGCATGTGTGAGTATATCCTTTTTCAGATTATTTTCCATTATAGTTTATCATAAGATACTGACTATAGTTTCCTGTGCTATACAACGGGACCTATTTGCCTATTTTATATATAATAGTGTGTATCTAGTAATCCCAAATTCCTAATTTATCTCTCCCCCCGTTTCCTCTTTGGTAACCATAAGTTTGTTTTCCATATCTGTGAGTCTATTTCTGTTTTATAAATGAGTTCATTTGTATAATATTTTCAGATCCCACATATAGTGATATCATATTTGTCTCTGACTCACTTCACCTAGTATGAAAACCTCTAGGTCCATCCAAGTTGTTGCCAATGGCGAAAGTACAAGTTCTTTATAAATTTGGTCTTTGGATTCTTTTGGTTTGGGTTTGGGTTTGGTTTGGTTTTTGCCTTATCATAATACATTCCCAAATAAGTGATATTGAACATCTGGGACATTGGTTTGCAGTGAGTGGGTCAGGCATATTTTTTCAGCCCCAAAGAGTCACTGTTAGGGAACTGTACGACATTTCAGAGGAGAGAGAGGGAAGTGAGAGGGAGAGGTTCCAAAAAAACACTTAAGAATTTATATTGTCCATTGTCTTATGATTAATAGTGAGAAAAGATGTAACACATGATCATTAAATAAAAAACGGTACCACAACTGAAATTCTTTGCAGGGCAGCAATGGAGACACAGACATAGAGAACAGACTTACGGGCTCAGCGGCAGGGGGAGCAGTGAGAGGGGGGATGTATGGAGAGAGGAACGTAGAAGTTTACATTGCAATATGTAAAATAGATAGCCAGTGGGAATTTGCTGTATGACTCAGGGAACTCACATCAGGGCCCTGCGACAACCTAGTGGGGTGGGATGGGGAGGGAGGTTCACGAGGCAGGGGACATATGTACACTTGGGCTTCCCTGGTAGCTCAGTCAGTAAAGAAACTGCCAGCAGTGTAGGAGACCTGGTTCAGTCCCTGGATCAGGAAGACGCCCTGGAGAAGGCAATGGCAGCCCACTCCAGTATTCTTGCCTGGAGAACCTCATGGACAGGGAGCCTGGCGGGCTACAGTCCATGGTGTCACAAGAGTCAGACACGACTTAGAGACTAAACCACCAACCACCACCACCATGGATGACTCATGTTGATGTTTGGCAGAAACCAACACATTCTGTAAAGCAATTATCCATCAATTAAATAATTTTTTAAAAGGAAAAACAAACAAACAGTACCACAGAAAAGAAAGTAGGTCCCTGCCTCCTGTACTCAGTGGAAGCATTCTTTTGATCATGAACTTATTATCAATTAGGAGGTTACACCCCAAAAAAAAATATAAATAAAACACCTTCCCCTCATCCTTCACTTCCCCCATTCTTAAGTTCTTTTTCCTTCCTGATAATGAGTTTTTTTCACTGTTCCAGTTTTTAAAAGTCTCTTTTATTTGCCCTTCTTCCCCTAAAAGGATAGATGAAAGAGAGTTCCCTTCCAGAAGCAGCAGTGAAAAGGCTTAGCATTCTTCTTGCATGGCTTTGAGATACAAAAGGATTCCTTGGTTGAGTGTGATGTCTCATAGAGCAGGCTGTATTTCCAAAGCAGGTTATACACATGTGTACACATGGGCATACAGAGTCTGATCTGACTAATGCACAATGTGTTCCCATACTTCGCAATCATAATTTTTTTTAGGTCAAGGAGCAGTTTGCATCAGCGTATTTTGCTTTTCAGTGTCAACTGACTTTGCTAGTTTAAACCCCAAATTTCTAAAGGTATCAGGGCTGAAAAGAGGTAGTTGTTGTTTGGGGACAGGAGAACCATTGCTTTAAGAAGTAAAATGGAGAGAGCCTAGCAAACATGTTTCTTAGAGAAGGCCCATTCTTACATCGAGAAGAACTTAAAGCTTGAGTTGTTAGAGGATGGGGGAAAGTGACTATATGACTTAATAATAGGGGTTAAAGCTAGGACTATTGACAAAGAGAAGCTAGGTATTAAAATAGGTTTCAAGAAAGAGAAAGAATGTTCAGAAGAGTCACCATGAAATGTTAGCATGGAGTAACTGACTTAGTTAAGGAGGATGGACATTCCTGTGCTAAGAAGATTCAACACAGATGCTAATAAGACAGTAGGCCCTTTAGCATGTGAAGATCACCTGTCCACCCCAGAAGCCTGTAGGTTTCATAAATAGGGAAGTAATATATTAAAGAATACTTTAAAAGTTCCTACTGTGTACAGAGCACTGGGGTGGAGGAAGTTAGTTAGCATGCATATGTTGCAAATAATTTAAGGGAATGAAAAGTAGGGATAGTGGTATAGAGACATTAAGAAAGCTGAGGACAGAGCTTGCTGGCATTAGAAGTTCAACTTGGACCTGAGGTATTATAGTATAAGACATTTTTAAATCCTGCTGTAGCATTGGGCTTGACAGTAGTATTAGTATACCCCACAGGTATTTAAGGAGAAAAAAATAGGTCAGATGGGGATCTCCTGTTGCAGCCCCTATTAACTCTGTAAACCCCAAGAGTTCTTAATGTCACCGGCTGATCAGCATCCTTAATTTTATTTTTTTACAATGTATGCCAGATGACAGCATCTCAAAATTATTTGCAAAATCTAATAATACATTGCACCAGGAGTTAGGAAGGTCCTGTTACAATTTTCTAAATAGGAAAACTGAAGATTGAAAATCAAATAATTCTATTGCATGTTCAAGCAGAGATCATTTTGTGGTATCTGTACATATAGAAAAAGGGGTCAGAAATAACAATTATGCCAAAATGTGATCTTCTAAACTGTATTCCAGTGAGACATCTCATGAGATCATTTTTCATCATCTTTTTCTCTCTTCTAAAAAGTTTGAATTCACAGTTAACCTTCCTTTTCCTGCTGTAACCATCTTCCCCTGTTCAATTTATCACGTTCATGACAGCTGATACTAGTCTAAGCTAATATGGTAACAATTTGAGATAATATTGCAGATGCACAAGGACATGCTCATATGAGTCGATTAAAGAAGTCACAGTAAGTTGCCATTGAAAGTGTAGCAGCTGCATCCTTGAAAACAGATGCTCTTCTGGGTCTGAATGAGTTCAATTTTGACTAATTTTAAGACCTAAACAGATTTCAGTCTGGTTAATATTAGGATGTGGAACCACTTGAGACATCCTAATGTCCTAGACTGATTGCTTCTCCATGACAGTTAGTATATGCCTTTCCTTGAGAGATGCTGAGTATTTGATATCCTAGGGATTGTATGTCCATAGGAAATATAGACCATCAAGTCTCGGCTGTAGGAAGGCGGGCTCATGAAATCAAGGTGACTTCTGAAGGCAATGCAGTTTCTTGTTCTATTTTTTTAAGACTGTAGGGATTGACCAGAATTGCTTTATACTATACATATGCAAGATTCCTTGACAGCCCAGGAAACTAGCTATAATAAATGACTTCCTTGTCTTTACTTTGTCCCTTGGATATACTCAAGAAACTAAAGTGAAAGTTAGTTGTAAATGCCAAGTCATTTCATCTCCTGCCTGATCTTTATCAGTCTGTTATTATGTGAATTATTTGTCATGTTATATTGGTCAATGAAATCATTTGTTCTGTTTGAAAAATCAGGAACTGAGCTCCTGTAATGCCTCCTATTATTCTGCTGGCCCTGAAAATAGGGGCGCGTGTGTATAAAATCCCTTACTTGAAGGAGTAAATGATCTGGTAGGCATACACACTGATACACAGATGATAAACAGCATATGATAGCTAATAGAACTGTGTGAAAAACATAACCTGAGGAACCAATGACCCTGCCAGGAAACATGAATATTTCATAAAGAGGAATAAGAGCCAGCAAAGGTATAAAATCATTAACCACCATGATATGTTTAGGGATTTTGCTTTAAAAGGGTAGCAAGTCAAAGGGCCAGAGCTGGGGTAGGGAGAAGTTTGAGAGAAAGGAGAAAGTGGTGAAAGATGGAGAAAACTGAAGTGTTGGACAGAAAACAAAAACCATGGAAAGCCTTTCTAAGAAGCTTCATCATATAAGCAATGGGAGACACTGATGTTTCTACAATTCTTAATAACATAGTCAAATTTTGTATCTTAGATAAATAACTCCATTAATCTAACTCGTATTTAATTAGTTAAATGTGGAGTATTGATGTAAAGTAGAGCCAGGCATGAGGCAAAGACATCAGTCAGGAGACTGTTACAGTAATCCATGGAAGAGATGAGAGCTTCACCAAGGAAGTGAGCAGATACATAAAAAAGACAATATATTAAGGAAACATTTAGGGAATAAAGTTGGCAGAAATTAATCTTTGCTGAAGAGAGTGAGGGAAAGGAAAGGAGACATTCAAAGATTAATCTCATGTTTGCAACTGAGATTCCTAGATTTATATACCACTGATAGAAAAGGAATTCAGGATAAAGAGCAGATGCTGGAAAGTTTAGTTTGAACATACTGCATTTGAGAGGCTTGTGGGATCTACAGATGAAGATAGCTTGGTAACAGTTGATCAAATAAAGTTTAGGAATCAGCAGCTCCTAGATCTTCCAGACCCAGGGATCATATCTGTGTCTCTTAACATCTCCTACATTGGCAGATGGATTCTTTACCACTAGCACCATCTTGGAAGCCCTAGATAATAGCAAAAGCCATGAAAATTGATGTGCTCACTCAAAGAGAACCATATAGAATGACAAGCAAGGAGACCAGTGAGAAAAAGTCCCTGGGAACCCCAGCATTTATGGGTGTGCTAAAGAGGGTCCAGGGAAGAAAATTATTAAGGTAATGGCAAATGACAGAGAGGTGAAAGGACAGCCAGAGAATTTTGGTGCCATCCAAGCCAAAAGGAAACAGAATTCAAGAAGGAAGTGGCCAGTCCTGTGGAATATAGCAGAGAGCCTTTCTGAGGGTAGCACTGAATAGCACCTCTTCCATGTGCCTTAATCTGACTTCTGTCTTCACATATTTATTAGGCAGTTATTCTGATAATAGTTGCCTATGGTATCCTAATTGCCAAATCCACTAGGTGCTATTCACAAGCAGGAACAAGGATGTTTTGAATGGTCTGATATATTAGAAAAACAGCTCAAAGTGCATATCTTAATAAAATTGTTGTTGTTCAGTCACTCAGTCCTGTCATACACTTTGTGACCCCCATGGACTGCAGCACGCCAGGCTTCCCTGTCCTTCACCATCTCCTGGAGCTTGCTCAAACTCATGTCCATTGAGTCAGTGACCAGCCAACTATTTGGTCCTCTGTCATCCCCTTCTCCTCTGCCTTCAAACTTTCCCAGCATCAGAGTCTTTTCCAATGAGTCAGCTCTTCACATCAAGTGGCCAAAGTATTGCAGCTTAGGCCTCAGCACATCAGTCCTTCCAATGAATATTCAGGATTGATTTCCTTTAGGATTGACTGGTTTGATCTCCTTGCAGTCCAGGGGATTCTCAACAGTCTTCTCCAACTCTACAGTTCAAAAGCATCTATTCTTTGACACATAGCCTTCTTTATGGTCCACCTCTCACATCCATACATGACTACTGAAAAAACCATAGTTTTGACTAAATGGACCTTTGTCAGTAAAGTAATGTCTCTGCTTTTTATTATGCTGTCTAGGTTGGTCATAGCTTTTCTTCCAAGAGCAAGCATCTTTTAATTTCATGACTGCAGTCACCATCTGCAGTGATTTTGGAGCCCAAGAAAATAAAGTCTATCACTGTTTCCATTTTTCAAAGATTAATCTCATGTTTGCAACTGAGATTGCAATTGACAGATGAGTGCAGTTGTGTGGTAGTTTGAGCATTCTTTGGCATTGCCATTCTTTGGGATTAGAATGAAAACTGACCTTTTTCAATACTGTGGCCACTGCTGAGTTTTCCAAATTTCCTGGCATATTTAGTGCAATCCTTTAACAGCATCATCTTTATGGTACTTAATAAAATAATCAAGTATGGATATTGTTGAAGGCCAATATATGTGGACTCTGTCAATAAGAAGAGTAATCCCCAACATAAATATACAGACACGAGCCTCTAAAGGTGTACATGCATGCGTGTGTGTGTGTGAGCACGTCAACTAATCTCTATCTTGACTGTAATCTCCCAAGGAGATTCTGTCAGCTTTGCTTTTTTGAGTAGATTTCCATTTAACATTTAAGAGGTAGGTAATTGTTTCATGTTTTCTTTTCCATCCTCAGCATCTCTTTGCTCAGTATATTCCTTCTTGTTAAGAAAACTTCATATGTTTGAGTGAGCTGAATTCTCAAACCAGCTTTTCAGTGGAGCCCTGGGCATCATTTTTCATGTTGCTTTACTAAAATGTTATTTTTGCTGTAGATTACAGTTTAGCAAAATATAAAGTATGCTGCTGTTATAAACTACTTCTACCTCATTCATTGCAAGTTTTACCAAGACTGCTTATCTGGCTGTTAACTTACTCTACTTGGATTTTTTTTTTTTTTTTAACATTTGTAGAGTTTGAAAGTAGTCAACTGCTATACATGATGAAATTACATATTTCTGTACGAAGAAAGGGAGATTGTTTAACTTGGTGAAATTTGTCCAAAATGATTAGTATAGCCTTGGACCTTAGACCTTGAACAGGGATTCCTAGGTTGTGCGGTTGGTAAAGAATCCACCAGCCGATTGAGGAGACACAAGAGATGCTGGTTCAATTCCTGGGTCGGGAAGATCCCCTGGAGTAGGAAATGGCAACGCACTCCAGTATTTTTGCCTGGAAAATCCCATGGACAGCAGAGCCTGGTGGGCTGTAATCCATGGAGTTGTAACGTTGGACACAGCTGAGCACACACACATGTGTGTGTTTAGACTATGAGCCCAATTTCCTTAAGGTCTGATTTCCTCCTTTTTTCTTTTTAATTGTTACATGCTTTGTTCTTCCTGGCACAATGTCACACAACAGAAGAATTTAAGGGTTCAAAGGCCCTAATTGCCTTGAAATATTAGAACACTGTTGCTTATAGTTGCTTTCACCCAGTCTACCAAAAGAAAACGTTATGAAGGCAGTGATCTCACCTTGTATCAAACAACTTGAAAACGATAGCATTAGAGAGGAATGTAGCAGTGTCTACTTCCAGTCCTGCAGACCAAGTCAGTGAACATCTCAGATAATGCCAAGGCTGGTAATAATTTTAAATCTCCATCACTGTGTTTCCTTCCTCCTTACACATCTGTTCCCTTAAACAAAATTCTCTTTTAGTGTGTTTACCATATTTTAATTTATTGAAATCTGCTTCCACAAAGGAGAACTTAGCCTTTTAAGTCTTGACTGTCTCTCTGGGCTCGTCTCCATGCTTGGCTGAGTCTAGGAACAGATGCAGCACTGAAGCACACAGACTGCAGGTACGCCTTCCACTGCAGGTGTTGACACCGTGCTCCGCAAAGCACACGCCTTCCAAGCTAGACAGCGTGCCTCGCCAAGTCCCATGGCCCCTAAGGCCAGGGAGCTCTTCTTCCAAACATTTCATCCTCTGGGGAAGAGAATTTTCACATGGAAAAGCAGAAGATACTGATCAATGGAAACTGAACCTCAAGGTGGATGCTTTATATTTTAAGTACCTTGTTGCTATAATTAAGCTTAGAACTCAGTCTGGGGAAACCACATGCTACAGGATAATTCTTAATATTAAAATTAATATTGCTTGTGTTTATTTATATTAATATTGAGTGAGTTTTCTGTGCTATTGTCCTAAGTATCAATATTTTATCTACATTAACCCATTCAATACTCCCAACAACTATAAACTATTCAAAGTTCCCAGCAACATTCTGTAGGTATAGATCCCCCTTTTACACAAGAAACTGAGGTGGACAGAATTTAAGTCATTAGCTCTTGGTCACAGAAAGTAAGTAAGTAACAGAAACTGGACTCAAGGCCAGCTTTTGAGGCTCTAGAGAACTCGGAGCCCTTTTGAATGAAATTGCCAAATTCTTCTTGGTGATGTTTGAGAAACTGTGGGGAACTGTTTATGCAACAGAAGTCTAGACATAAGGAAATACAGCTCACATTTTTGTTTAGTATTTTGCTGATGAAAAATACCAAATGCTATTAAATGTTTTATCAGTTACTTGGGAGAATGAGGGAAGTTAGGTTTATCAAGTTTTCCAAAAAGACTTTTTATGAATTTTAGCTGATTGTAAGTAAGCTTGATATGAGTTAAAGGAAACTGCAGCACACTACTTCCGGCCCCCCACCCTAGGAGGTTTTAGGCTTCACACAAGAAGCATGGTTCTAGAACCTGAGAGTTGATCATTCTTTCTAGACAGGTCAGACCACTCTGTAGTATTTATTATGTTTGGTTCTGAGTCTCACATTTCAAAGGAAATAGACAATTGGAATGTTTTTGTTGGTGAACTATGAGACTTATAAAATGGCTCAGTTGTATTATTTGAAGAATAGTTGAAAATCTGGGAATATTTAGCCCAAAAAGAGAAGAGCTCAAGGAAGACAGAAGAGAGATTTTTAGTATTTGAAATACTGACACTTGTAAGAATGATTGTTAAGTTGGTAGAACCAGAGCCAATGATTAGAAGTCAATGACAACAGATACAGAGTGACATAAGATGGTCATATCTTTCTTAGATGGCATAGGCTGTCACAAAAGGTACTGAGTTTCCCTTCACAAGGGCTTCCCAGGTGGCACAGGGGTAAAGAATCTGTCTGCCCATGCAGAAGATTCAGGAGAAGCATCTTGATCCCTAAGTTTGATCCCTGGATTGGGAAATGGAAATGGAAACCCACTACACTATTCTCTCTTGGAAGATTCCATGGACAGAGGAGCCTGGCGGGCTACAGTCCAAGAGAGTCAAGCACAACTGAGCACACACACCTAGCCTAGCTAGCCTTCCTGTCACAAATATTTGTATGCAACCAAATGCTCCTGGGTGTGCAACCAGGAGCTGAACAGCCACATGAGGATGTACAGATAACACAAGCATAGACCACATGGTTGGGCCAGATGACTGAATTCACTTCCAAATCTGAGTTTCTGTTTCTATCATTCTGTGAATTGATGCAAGACAATCCGCTGGGCTTCTATGTTTAATCAAATACAGAAATAGTCTATCATGTCTTGAATGTCTGATGCTGCCAACACTAGCATTAGCCAAATTGATAAAAACAACATGATGAACAACAAAATCATATGTCATTTCGAAATATCTCTGTAGGCGTCTAATGAAATGATGGGTGTTTCGTCCTCACCTCTTTCTGCAGATCTGTCTCCTGCTCAAGATAACCATGTGAACGCTGATCTCCCTCCAGTGTCGGAGCAGATCATGCAGACACTGAGCGAACTTGCCAAGTCTTTCCAGGACATGGCTGACCGCTGCTTGCTGGTCCTACACCTGGAAGTCAGGTATGACTTCTTCAAGTACAAGACTTTGTGATTTAAATGCGCTGTGGGCCATAAATCACTCACTTCTTTCCATGGAGTGTCACCATCCATTTTTGTTCTTATTATAGATGTTGTTCTTTTTGATACTGAAAGTGATTTTTAGTGTTATTCAGTCACTGTTAGTTTTTAAGTACATGATATATTGTGAATATGGTGGTTTGGAGTTTGCATGGCCCATGACATCAGAAATGGTCTGGATCAGAATATCTATATGGGTTGGATAGGCCATCTTAAGTAACTTAATTAACTTGACTAATTCCTCCTCTTAAAAATAAAGACAATAATTTCTAACTTCAGTTCAGTTCAGTCGCTCAGTTGTGTATGACTCTTTGTGACCCCATGAATAGCAGCACGCCAGGACTCCCTGTCCATCACCAACTCCCAAAGTTCACCCAAACTCATGGGCATCAATTCGGTGATGCCATCCAGCCATCTCATCTTCTGTTGTCCCCTTCTCCTCCTGCCCCCAATCCCTCCCAGCATCAGGGTCTTTTCCAGTGACTCAACTCTTCGCATGAGGTGGCCAAAGTACTGGAGTTTCGCCCTCCGCATAAGTCCTTCCAATGAACACCCAAGACTGGTCTCCTTTAGGACGGACTGGTTGGATCTCCTTGCAGTCCAAGGGACTCTCAAGAGTCTTCTCCAACACCACAGTTCAAAAGCATCAATTCTTTGGCACTCAGCTTTCTTCACAGTCCAACTCTCACATCCATACATGACCACTGGAAAAACCATAGCCTTGACTAGACAGACCTTTGCTGGCAAAATAATATCTCTGCTTTTGAATATGCTATCTAGGTTGATCATAACTTTCTTTCCAAGGAGTAAGCATCTTAATTTCATGGCTGCAATCACCATCTGCAGGGACTTTTTTTTTAATATAAATTTATTTATTTTAATTGGAGGCTAATTACTTACAATATTGTATTGGTTTTGCCATACATCAACATGAAACCACCATGGGTGTACATGTGTTCCCCATCCTGAAGCCCCCTCCTGCTTCCCTCCCATACCATCCCTCTGGGTCATCCCAGTGCACCAGCCCCAAGCATCGTATCCTGCATCAAACCTGGACTGGCGATTTGTTTCATATGTGATGTTATACATGTATCAATTCTATTCTCCCAAATCATCCCACCTTCTCCCTCTCCCACAGAATCCAAAAGAGTGTTCTATACATCTGTGTCTCTTTTGCTGTCTCACATACATGCAGGGACTTTTTAAATAAAATAATAAGTGCAATGCCTGCCACAGAGTAAGTGCTCACTATATGGTAGCTTTTCAACTACAGTGACTATTGCCATTGATATTTTTATTATGGTACTCTGTTAATCAAGAAAGGAGTGTACAGATGAAAGAACTGTCACTCCTTCCTTTAAGAACTTAAAATCCAACTGAAGGAATTAAGTTCAATCATAATTTAAGAAAATAGTTTCTAAGATGTGATATTGCTGGGCTCTTGTTTCTTCCCCTGAAGTGTAAAATACTATGATTCATTTATTATCCACTATCTGTCTAGACTCTATTATCACACCTGTGGAAATGGTAGGAAGAAAAGACTAGGAAGTCTCCAATCATTTATTTATTCATTCAATTAAATATGTATTGAGTGTTCTAAGAATTGGGTAACAGCAATGAAAACAACACTCAAGGTCCTGCTCTCATAGAGCTACATTCTTATTGGGTAAACAGCCAATGAATAAATACAAAGGAAAATTTCAGACTAGTGTAACTAAAAAAAGCAAAAACAACAGCAGAATGGAATTCAGTGGTGCTATCAAATAGAAATATAAAATAAGCTACATATGTGAACCACATCAGTTCAGTTGTCACTAAGTTGTGTTCGACTCTTTGTGACCCCATGGACTGCAGCACGCCAGACCTCCCTGTCCATCACCAACTCCTGGAGTTTACCCAAACTTATGTCCATTGAGTCAGTGGTGCCATCCAACCACCTCATCCTCTGTCATCCCCTTCAATCTTTCCCAGCATCAGGGTCTTTTCAAATGAGTCAGCTCTTTGCATCCAGGTGGCACAAGTACTGGAGTTTCAGCTTCAACATCAGTCCTTCCAATGAACTCCCAGGACTGATCTCTTTCAGAATGGACTGGTTGGATCTCCTTGCAGTCCAAGGGACTCTCAAGAGTCTTCTCCAACACCACAGTTGAAAAGCATCAATTCTTTGGCGCTCAGCTTTCTTTATAATACAGCTCTCACATCCATACATGACTACTGGAAAAACCATAGCTTTGACTAGATGGACCACATAAATAAGTTAAATATTCTAATAGTTACCTTTAAAAAAATAGAAACACATGATCTTAATGTATCATATTTTATCCAGTGCAGTATATCCAAAATATTATTTTAATTTAGAATTCACATACAAATTCTTAATGAGATAGTTTACATTTTTCATCCTACACCTTTGAAATCTGTGATATCTTATGGCACATCAAAATTTGGACTAGTCTCATTTCAGCTGCACAGTAACCATGTGTAGATAGCATTATCATACTGGACAGTGCAGAGAATGGCTGAGGTTTAGTAGAGAGTGGGTTAAATAATTTTATGTTTTATATAAAGTGATCAGGGAAATTGTGACAAGGTACTAAGGAGGAGTCATCTGTACAAAGACCTTATGAAAAAGAGTTTCAGGCAGAGGAAGGGGTACTCAGAACCTTTGTTGGCAAAGTAACATCTCTGCTTTTTAATATGCTGTCTAGGTTGGTCATAACTTTCCTTCCAAGGAGTAAGCGTATTTTAATTTCATGGCTGCAATCACCATCTGCAGTGATTTTGGAGTCCAAAAAGATAAAGTCAGCCACTGTTTCCCCATCTGTTTGCCATGAAGTGATGGGACCAAATGCCATGATCTTAGTTTTCTGAATGTTGAGCTTTAAGCCAACTTTTTCACTCTCTTCTTTCACTTTCATCAAGAGGCTCTTTAGTTCTTCTTCACTTTCTGCCATAAGGGTGGTGTCATCTGCATATCTGAGGTTATTGATATTTCTCCCGGCAATCTGGATTCCAGCTTGTGTTTCACAGCCCAGCATTTCTCATGATGTACTCTGCGTATAAGTTAAATAAGCAGGGTGACAATATACAGCCTTGACATACTCCTTTTCCTATGAGACTCAGATTTTTTTCTAAGTGCATCAAAAATTTATAGGAAAGTTTTAAGCAAGGGAGAGATATTCATTCATTCATTCATTCATTCATTCACTCATTCACACTTTTAGGTCATTCTGGCTATTGTATGGGGGAAAAAATCGCAGGGAGAAATATGAATGGAAGCAGAGGGATTCGTTGGGACCAGATATGAGCACCAGAGTGACAGAGGTGAAGGTGTGGAAAGTGTTGAAATTGGAACATATTCTTGAGGTAGAGCTGATAACAGTTATTGATAGATGGGACTGGGTGTAGAACTGGTGGCAGCTGAGAGAAAGAAAGGACTCCCGGAAAACCACCAGCTTTGGGGCCAGAGCAACTGTGGATGCCAAGGCTATGGAGTGAGGTGACAAAGGCTGAAGGATGAGTAACACTCGGGGAGAGGTGGAAATCAAGAATTCCATTTTGGTGACATCTGGTTTGAGATGTTAATTAGACAGCCAGGTACCAATGTCAAATAGACAGCTATATAGATGCTTTTGAAATGCCAGAAGCATAAAGTATACGGTAATACATTTTCTTCTATATCACCATGAGAGATTATTAAAGTTGATAGAGTATTGTCGTTTTGTTTGGAGTCTTTAGTAGACTTGGGTTTTCAAAGTGTAAATAGGATTTTGGTTTGTATGTTTGGGCTCCAGTTAG
This sequence comes from Nanger dama, assembly GCA_917880005.1. Classification (NCBI taxonomy): domain Eukaryota; kingdom Metazoa; phylum Chordata; class Mammalia; order Artiodactyla; family Bovidae; genus Nanger; species Nanger dama. Next base: position 6,550,769 of record CAKJTW010000096.1, on the reverse strand, counting down.
AACTTGGCTATCTTGTAGGTGTGCTTAGGCAAAGTTCACTGGTAATGTACTGTTAATGTCACTTCTTTTGTATGCTACTTACTTTTTTCATTCCTCATTATCTTGTCCAGTGAATTACTTTCTTATTGCTTGTGAAGACCTTTGAGTAGGATAAGAGAAGTAGCATTGTCGATTTGGAGTCTATTTACTCAGCATTATTTCTATTCTTATTTCTTACATTCAGTTGTTTAGAATTAAAGACTATTCCTCTATGCTTTCTGATTTTATGATAATTTTTAGATTTATTTTCTATTTCTTTACCAGCTGACAGTGAAGTAAATCAGATATTTTCTGTGAATAAATAAATGCAGTTGATGAGGAAAAAAAATAATAATACTCTGATGCCTCTGTTACCCGAGTTGTGCAGAAAACCATCAAATTAATTACTATCACAGCTCCTAGAATTTATGCTATTGATTGCCTGTGTACACGATGTGTTCTTCATTTGGAATTATCAGCTTGTAGTGTAGTTAATTTAAAGTGTGATATTTTCAAGGCATTTGAGTAAAATCATTTTAATCCTTAACCTCTAACCTGCTTTTTAAAATTTTTGTACATCTTGGCAATAGTATTTTTAATAATGTTAAGCATATTTTAGTCATTATTTAATAATTAACTTTACAAGAAACCATTCAATGCTGTAACATCTATTGCCATATCACCTTCCTCATTAATTTAAAAATAGAAAAAGGATCATTTTAAGGCTAAATTACAAAATAAAGACTGAGTTTTAGAGTCCTGGATGCAGAATTATTTTTCAGTTCAGTTCAGTCGCTCAGTCGTGTCCGACTCTTCACGACCCCATAAATCGCAGCACGCCAGGCCTCCCTGTTCATCACCATCTCCTGGAGTTCATTCAGACTCACATTCATCGAGTCCGTGATGCCACCAGCCGTCTCATCCTCTCCTCCTACCCCCAATCCTTCCCAGCATCAGAGTCTTTTCCAGTGAGTCAACTCTTCGCATGAGATGGCCAAAGGACTGGAGTTTCAGCTTCAGCATCATTCCTTCCAAAGAACACCCAGGGCTGATCTCCTTCAGAATGGACTGGCTGGATCTCCTTGCAGTCCAAGGGACTCTCAAGAGTCTTCTCCAACACCACACTTCAAAAGCATCAATTCTTCGGCACTCAGCCTTCTTCACAGTCCAACTCTCACATCCATACATGACCACAGGAAAATCCATAGCCTTGACTAGACGGACCTTAGTCAGCAAAGTAATGTCTCTGCTTTTGAATATACTATCTAGGTTGGTCATAACTTTTCTTCCAAGGACTAAGTGTCTTTTAATTTTATGGCTGCAGTCACCATCTGCAGTGATTTTGGAGCCCCAAAATAAAGTCAGCCACTGTTTCCCCATCTATTTCCCATGGAGTGATGGGACTGGATGCCATGATTTTTGTTTTCTGAATGTTGAGCTTTAAGCCAACTTTTTACCTTTCCTCTTTCACTTTCATCAAGAGGCTCTTTAGTTCTTCTTCACTTTCTGCCATAAGGGTGGTGCCTTCTGCATATCTGAGGTTATTGATATTTCTCCTGGCAATCTTGATTCCAGCTTGTGTTTCTTCCAGCCCAGCATTTCTCATGATGTACTCTGCATATAAGTTAAATAAATAGGGTGACAATATACAGCCTTGACGGACTCCTTTTCCTATTTGGAACCAGTCTGTTGTTCCATGTCCAGTTCTAACTGTTGCTTCCTGACCTACATACAGATTTCTCAAGAGGCAGGTTAGGTGGTCTGGTATTCCCATCTTTTGAAGAATTTTCCACAGTTTATTGTGATCCACACAGTCAAAGGCTTTGGCATAGTCAATAAAGCAGAAGTAGAAGTTTTTCTGGAACTCTCTTGCTTTTTCCATGATCCAGCAGATGTTGGCAATTTGATCTCTGATTCCTCTGCCTTTTCTAAAACCAGCTTGAACATCAGGGAGTTCACAGTTCACATATTGCTGAAGCCTGGCTTGGAGAATTTTGAGCATTACTTTACTAGCATGTGAGACTTGACTGTAAATGAAAACATTAAATATGTTTATTTTTTCCAAATTAAATTTTCTTATATCTTCTTTTAACATGGTTTCAACATTCAGGTTGCTTTCCTATGAATGTGTTCCAGATTGTCTTTGCTTTTTCTTAAGTATGGTACAAAAAACTAGACAGAGCACTCCATGTATGGCTCAGATAGTGAATGTTGACATACTTTATTCATTCCTTGTCACAGTAACAAGATTTTGTTTGTTTGTACAGTTAATGGTAGAAAATGAATAAGGAGAACTTCAAGTAACTCATTACTGTAGTAGTCCAGTGTTAGAATAGAGGAGATGACTAAGGGCTATGGGTACCCACGGTGCGTGACTGTGGAAGCAACTTTTAGCACCTGGGAGGCAGGAATCAGGTGTGGCTCATTCATTGCTCTGGCTCTAGAACCTGTAACAGTCCTGTTGTATAATAAGTGTTCAGTAAAAACTTCAGTGACTCTGGAGACGATTTAGCGGGTTTAAAATCAAACCCAGATAAAATAAGTGCAGGTTCCCCAAACAAAACATGCTACTCATCAAAGACAGTGAATTGGTTTTGAATTCACAGTCCACCATATGGATTGGATTGGCCAAAAAATTCATTTGGGTTTTTCTGTAAGCTGTTACAGAAAGACCCAAACGAACTTTTGGCCAACCTCTACTTAAGAGGTACAAAGACTCCACATCAGCTTTGTCATCATAATCAGCTAAAGTTAGTTTTGTTCCCATCCGGTTGTAGAGGAGAATCAGCTTAGGACCTGTGGTCCTGGAGCTGATACAACGAAGAAGTGGCTGGATTGGTACTCTCTGGCACTTTTACCCAAGAAGCCAGAACAGACAGAAAAAGGAGGGGTGCTCAATTAATGGCAAAAGCTAGCAAGAAGTCTAGAACAACTTCAAATACCAAAAATTTGTCTTATTCCCCCAAATATTTTTACATCCATAGCCCAATTTTTTCTTGAACATTTTTAAAGTTCAAACCAAAAAATACTCTCAAAGCCAGTAGATTCTGTTTTGAAGGACATGTGACATTTTACCTGTGTCCCTGTAGGTCACATTTAACCACTAAGCAGTGCTTTTTTAATACAGTTTGAAGCGTAAGGCATGTGACAACCCCAAGAGATGGAAGACATGGTGAGACCATTAAAAATGGTTGAGGTTTTTGGGTTTTGGTTTTTTTCCCCTATTTGAACTTTAGAAGAGGATAATTAAGTTGCCATTTCAGTCTGAGATGCTAAGAATGTCACCTTTATCAGCTGATTTCTCTCACCATCAGGGTTCCAAGTGGGTTCAGCAGTAACTGCCTGTCGCTGTTGGGATCCTAAGCGTGCACTTTCTGAAAACCAGCCATCCTGCTGTGTAATCAGCAATATTTGCAGAAAAAATATTAATGCCAAAGTCATGTTAAGGTCAGCAACAACATGCCAGAATTCCAAAGGAAAAAAACCCACTTTTTCTGAACTTGATATTTGCCAATGTCTATTTTACGTTCTTTTTCATCTCTGATCATTTGGGGAGAGGAAGATAGTGCCTTAAAATAGTTTTTTTCTCTCCTTTCTGCCATTCACTTCAGTATCTCATGAAAGTGTTAGTCGCTCAGTCGTGTCCAACTCTTTGCGACCCCACAGACTGTAGCCCACCAGGCTCTTCTGTCCGTGGGCTTTTCCAGGCCAGAATACTGGAGTGGGTTGCCATGCCTTCCCAAAGGGATCTTCCCGACCAAGGAACTGAACCCGAGTCTCCTGCATTGTAGGCAGGTTCTTTACTCTCTGAGCCACCAGGGAAGTCCAGTATCTCATAAACACCTCCAATTCATAGTAATTTCCTAAGCAGTCCCTACTTCTAGTTTCTATCATTCTCTACTACCGTTAATTTACTCTTTATACTGTGCTGAATCATCTTGCCAAAACTCATATCTGATTACATCATTTCACCTCTTAAAATCCTTTTTAGATGACCTCAGTCTTATGACGACATGGTCCCTGACCACCTACCTCTCCAAGCTCACCTCATCCCTCTGTCATGTCATCTCTATGTACTGGAAGGAACTTCTGGTCAGTCCTTAAAAACGTCTTCCACTTACACCCTCATGCCATTGCACATGGTCTTCCCGTTTTCTGAGGCGTGGATGCGTGCTTAGTCACTCAGTCGTGTCCGGCTCTTTTCAACCCCATGGACCATAGCTCGCCAGGCTCCTCTGTCCATGGGATTTTCCCAGCAGGAATACTGGAGTGGGTTGCCAGTTCCTTCTCTGGGAGATCTTGTCAACCCAGGGATGGACTCCAGGTCTCTTGCATTGGCAGGCAGACACTTTACCACTGAGAAACCTGAGAAGCCTCATTGTCTGAGATGGTAATGTCTATAGTTTACTGTTAAAGTATTTTAGCGTTGATGACTTGATTTTATTTTCAACTAAGAGTTACTTAGTTTAAATTTCAACTGTGAAATAGCAGTCAATTTCCCCAGGCATGAATCCCACTCCAGGGTTGTTCAATTTTCATTTTATCAAAAATGTCTCATTCTGGAAGGACTGTAACATGCAGTTACTGGTATCCTGATCAAAACCATACACTGCAAGCATATGAATGTCAGAATGAGTTTTTACTGGCAAAGTTAATCTTTAGTTTTTAGTAACTGTTAAAGTGATCACCTATCATAAAAATGCACTGTTTAAATGGATCATACATCTAAGTGTAAAATTTCAAACTGTAAAAATCCTAGAAGAAAATAAAGGAAGAAATCTTTGTAACTTTGATTGGGCAAAGTTTTCTTAAAGCTAACCCCTAGAGTACCAACCATAAAAGAAAAAAATGATTAAATTGAACTTCATTAAAATTTAAAACCATTCTTTGAAAGACATTGTTAAGATGAAAAGATAAGCCAAAGACTGGGAAGAAATATTTACAAAATGTATGTCTGATAACTTGTTACCCTGGTGGCTCAGATGGTAAAAAATCTGCCTGCAATGCAGGAGACCCAGGTTCAATCCCTCGATCTGGAGAAGGGAGTGGCAACCCACTCCAGTATTCTTGCCTGGAAAACTCTATGGACAGAGGAGCCTGGTGGGCTACAGTTCATGGAATCACAAAGAGTCATACATAACTGAATGACTAACACTTTCTTTTCAGCCTATATAAAGAACCCTCAATACTTAATAATAAGAAAATAAACAGCTCAACAAAAATTTAGGCAAGTGATATGAATGCAAAGATGTATGGATGGCAAATAAACATGAAAATGTGTCCAACATCATTAGTCACTAGTAAAATGCAAATTAAAGTCCCAGTGAGACACCACTGTATATCTATTAAAATGACTAAAAAAAAAAAAATTTTTTTTTTAACTGCAACACTTGAGGGCAGTATCCTAGAAGAAATAAGCTAGACAAAGAAAGATAACTACTGCGTGGCGTCACTTATATGTCAGATCATTTTTTTTTGGAAGTCACAGAAACAGAGTAGAAAAGTGGTGGCTAGAGGATGAGAGAAATAGGAAGTGGTTGGTAAAAGGCTACAGATCTCAGCTGTAAGATAAATAAGGTCTGAGGATCTAATGTAAACCAGGATGACTGTACTTGATAACACTGTACTGCATAATGGAAATTTGCTGACAGAGTAGTACTTAAGTGTTCTCATTTTTAAAAAAAAGAAAGGATAAATATGTGACATGATGGATGTGTTAATTATCTAGATGAAGGGAATCCTTTCACAGTGTATACATATATCAAGTTGCCATGATGTACACTAAATATCTTATAATCATTTAATGCCAGTTATACCTCCATAAAACTTAAGTTTTTATTAAAAAAAAAAAAAAGCTAACAACAAAAAGTGCTGGTGAGAATGCAGAGCGACTGGAACTCTTGTACTTTGCTAGTAGGAAAGCAAAGTGGCACAGCTCCTTTGGAAAACAATTTGGTGGTTTCTTACAAAATTAAATGTACACTTAACCATATGATGCAGCAACCCACTTCTAGATATTTACCCAAGAAAAAGAGAAAACTATATTTACACAAAAACCTATACATGAAGCTGATTAATTCATGATCACTGCAAACAAGAAACAACCCTGATGTCAGCTGGTGATGGTTAAAGCGTGGCACATTCATAGGCAGGAGGCCACGCAGCAGTAACAAGGAATGGACAGCAGCATGGATAAATCTCAGATGTTTGAGGCAGACTGAAAGACACTAAACCCCAAAGGCTGCATGCATGCTATATAATTGCATATATATGGCTTTCCAGAAGAGACAAAACTGTGGGGACAGAAAGTAGATTTGTAGTTGCAGGAGCCTTGGGGTATAGTAGAGGTTGACTTCAGGGTGGCACAATGGAGTTCTGGAAGTGACGGAATTGTTTTAATAATTTGATTATGGTGATGCTTATAAAACTGGTTGCATTTGTCAAAACTCATAAAACTGTACACTAGAAAGGTGAATTTACTGTTTGTAAATGGTCTGTCACCAAGATGATGATTAAGCCTGTGGTTGAAATATTAGGGATGATGTTCAAGGCTGTGGCCATTTATTTAGGCATATTCTCATTACCTGATGCCAGCTCTAAGCATAACAGAATCCCAACTCTGGATTATCATCCTGTCTACTTCCAGTAAACCTTTCCTGTCAAGATCAGACGGAGCATGGAAAACAATCACTAAACTTACAGAACAAACCTGTTTGATATATACCTGCTAGTGGATGGGGGAGGGGTGGGTGGTTGTATATTTGTTTTTAATAAATACCCTGTATGTGTGGGTGGCCAGTCCTGGGTGTTCATTGGAAGGACTGAAACTCCAATACTTTGGCCACCTCATGTGAAGAGTTGACTCATTGGAAAAGACCCTGATGCTGAGAGGGATTGGGGGCAGGAGGAGAAGGGGACGACCGAGGATGAGGTGGCTGGATGGCATCACCGACTCAATGGACGTGAGCCTGGATGAACTCCAGGAGTTGGTGATGGACAGGGAGGCCTGGCGTGCTGCAGTTCACGGGGTCGCAAAGAGTCAGACACGACAGAGCGACTGAACTGAACTGAACTGTGGTAGAACGATCTGGCCTGAAATGTGCTTTCACTGCAGCTTAATAGAAAGGTTATGGAGTAGCCAGTCCTTCCCCATCTCAGTCTTCCTTGACAGTTAATGACACCTACCAAAAAGAACCTAAGAGTTGTACATGTTCAGACTGACTGATTTCAACATGGGAATGCGCTGTTTCCTCAAGCTCACTCAGATATGTCTTCTAAGACAAGTATCAGCTTCTGTCCTGAACCTTTCCTAATACCCTCTGCACACTCCCATGGCACCATGGGTACACATGCTCCTGAGTGAAAAACCATCCTCTTTTGCTTGTTTTTCTTGGTCATCCCCATTAAGCCATGGCATCTTAAATGGCACAAACTGTGTCTTATATTTTCACACCTTCTAACAAATTCACACACGGTCAGTTAACGTTTTGCTTTAAGTAATAGAGTGACAATGATAAATCTGATAATAGTGCTACACCCTGTGCCTTTCTGTGTACTAGTTCCTCAGAGAAGCCTGCGAGGTATGTGTTGTTATGCCCATTTCACAGATAAGATAACTGAGGTGTGGAGAGATTAAAAAGTAACTTGCCTAAAGTCATGCAGCTAGCAAATGACAATGGAAACCAAAGTTTCAGAGAGCTGTGACCTCTGCCTCTCATTTTCACTGCAACAGTATCCTTGAAAGAGATAGTACTTTTCACTCTGTGCAAGCAATCTTGTCACAGGAAAGATTTTTTCCACGTATCTGTGCATCACCCCCAATGTGTGGATTAAACAAGGGAGGATCACAGAAGCTGACTTGCTCAAGATCACTCAATTTTTCTATAAAATAACTAAGATAGCTTTCTGGGCTTCCTAGTGGCTCAGAGGTTAAAGTGTCTGCCTGTGTCTGCCTGCAATGCGGGAGACCTGGGTTTGATTCCTGGATCGGGAAGATCCCTTGGAGAAGGAAATGGCAACCCACTCCAGTGTTCTTGCCTAGAGAATCCCATGGACAGAGGAGCCTGGTGGGCTGCAGTACACGGGGTCGCAAAGAGTCGGACATGACTGAGCGACTTAATATATATATGTATGTATGTAAGATAGCTTTCTGGTGGAGAGGGGGAGGGATACATAAAAATTTAAAGGGCCACTGCTGTCTTAAATATTTGGGTGCTCTGTCACAAGAAGAGAGTTGTTGTCATCAGGAGGAATCATTACTAACTTCTTTCCCCGTCTCTCTCTTCCAGGGTTCACTGTTTCCACTACCTCATCCCTCTTGCGAAGGAGGGGAACTACGCCATTGTCGCGAATGTGGAAAGTATGGATTACGACTCGCTGGTGGTGAAGCTCAATAAAGATATCAGCGCCATTGAAGAAGCCATGAGCGCCAGCCTCCAGCAGCACAAGTTCCAGTACATATTTGAAGGTCAGACCCTCCCCTGTCCCCGAGAGTCTGGGAGGAAGGAAGGGTGAATGTTTTCATGATTTTCTCTATTACTAAAGCTCAAAACCTGTAGAAAAAGGTTTTTTATTTTTGTGTGTTTGTTTTTGCTTTTTGGATTAAAGTAGCAATACCTAGCCTCTCTGTGTATGGCTAGGTAGGCAACAGTATGGCTACCATCTGCTGTTTCTTGAGGAGATTTAGTCCAAGATGGGGCAGATGGCAGCCCGGCTGCCTCCCTTGACACACCACTCATGAGAGCTGGGTAAGTGTGTGGAGTGGACCACAGATTAACTCGAGAGGAGCTCATAAAGGAAAAAGAAACGCACCCAATAAGAAGAGAACCCTGAGAGATCCTGTCATTGCCTAAAATTATCACTGGAAGGGGAAGTTCTCTTTCAGAGGATGAGTTCTCGTCTGAAGAGAAAACAGAAACCACTGATGAGCAGCAGTTCTGAGAAGTCTGGATCCATAAATGCCTTCGGAGTGAAGGAAGCAAGGAACAGCAGTACCATCCAAAGGTGTTTGCCTTCAACATTCAGAAAAATGTGCTGCCAGCCAAATCATTTGCGCGATGAATTCCTCCAAAGGACCCTTTTTTAAGACTTCCAATTATACCTCCTTTTTTCTTGTTTCTGTTAGTTTGTACATAGACCCTGGGGCCAAAAGTATCTATGGTGTCTCACAGAATTGAGCCAGTGTAACTTAAAACAAGTTAAGAAGGTACTTAATGCAAAGGATTATGGCAGCCTGAAGATGGAAAGAAAGTGTCAATGCATGACCACGTCTTGCTTTATAAAGTGATTCTGTTCTAGCAAAGGCAGGATCCCCTAACCCCCCGCAAAAAAAAAAATCCTGTTTTCCCATTAAATTATGTCATAGTGATGAAGATGTGTTCTGAAAGGGAATGTTTCTGAAAGACTTTAGCCAGAACGTGTAAGTGATTAAAAAAAAAAAGGTTCATCAGCCCCAAGGCTCTGTGTCCTGGGGACTGCAGTCATACTGTCTATCTTAACAGTATAGGACCCATCTAAGATTCACTCTCCTGACCACACAGAATTCCCGTCTGGCTTTTGACACTGGCTCTTCCAAGTCCCACGTGTCACCATTCACATCCCAGAGTTTACCTCTCATTTGGACCAGACATTTCTTGACATCTAACCCTTCTGGGAAACAATAGAGGTATAATCCTCTGACACAGAAGAGATTTTAACTAAAAAAAAAAAATCATAAATTGGAAGTTTCCTACTTAAAAAGCTAGCTGTCCCTTGTCATATCACTTTCTAAATTCAAGGGCATATTATTGAATTTCCCAAGTGGAGGAGGTGACAGTGGTCTCAGTCTTCTTGGTGTGCCAAAGAGAAATATTTTATTATTTTTAAGGGATGTATTTAATCACAGATATTCTTTAAAATTCCTGGTGTATAGTGATAATACAAAACAGGCCAACTTTTAAATGGTTTATTATTATAATTTATCGTGCTTCATTATTATATACATTTATTTCTGTAATCTGTTTTTTATTCTCGATAACCAGTGCATCACCTCATAGCCTGCACTTAGAGCAGACCACGTTAAACCACTGCACAACAAAATTCTGCCTGAAGTTATGGGCTCAAGGGCATCATAACAAAAGAACCTACAGAGATTTTTCATATAAATTGTCTAGCTTTGGATGTAAAATCCATGTGTGTGTTACTGTCCCTTTGAGTGAAAAGCTTTTACTTCACCTTAGAAGAGTAGCTAATTTGTCATCTTGAAGCAACATTGGGTGAGTGTAGATGAAGCACTGGAGAAGGCAATGGCACCCCCACTCCAGTATTCTTGCCTGGAAAATCCCATGGACGGAGGAGCCTGGTGGGCTGCAGTCCATGGGGTCGCTATGAGTCAGACACGATTGAGCGACTTCCCTTTCACTTTTCACTTTCATGCATTGGAGAAGGAAATGGAAACTCACTCCAGTATTCTTGCCTGGAGAGTCCCAGGGACGGGGAGCCTGGTGGACTGCCGTCTATGGGGTTGCACAGAGTCAGACACGACTGAAGTGACTTAGCAGCAGCAGCAGCAACAGCTGAAGCAAGAGATGTTGCCTTCTCCTGTCTTTTTCCTACATGTATCCTAATCAAGGGAAAACTTGTTTTGAAGACAGAAGGAGCCTTTGAACCTGAAGTTACACCCTGAGACAAAAATAGTAGACTATTCTCGACTAGTCAGACTAACTTCAGATTTCTGAGAAAATATCTTGCCAGAGTCCAACTTTGTAAGAATAAGAGAAGGAGGAGGAAGAGAGGTTTATTTAGTTCCAAACATTTAGAATTAAAATCTAACTTCTAAAAATGGTAACCCACATGTTCCTCGGGTTGTTCTGAACCAACATTCCTCAACTTCATTACCTAAGATAACCTGAAATGGGATCTCTTAGTTTGTTGACATCCTAACCAGCAATTTGTCGAATTTCACAGACCTTAAGACAGTGAGAACAACTCACTTAAGGAGACCCCTGAAAACTACACGGGAGTCTTGTGTGAACTCATCAGTTAATGTGTGATCTGCTTTCCCTTCCACTTTGTTTCTAATGACATTCTCTCCCATTACTCCCTTAGAAACATACTCCATTGTCAGTGTTGGGGTATGTTAACATTAATGCCAAGAGTCCAATTTCTTATTTATTTACTTTTATTTACATAGGTTCCCAATCAACTTCTGAGCCAAAAGTACAACCCCTACCTGTTTTGTAGGAGGAAAAGGAGGCTAAACAGATGATAGTATTTATATATGGTGTACTCTGCTTTAAAATAGCTCAACAGGAAAAACAGAAGTTTTACACAGTAATTTAAAATAATCTATCAATGTATGGCAAAACAAATACAGTATTGTAATTAAAAAAATAAATAAATTTAATAATTAAAAAAAATAAGAAAAAAAATAATCCAGCATATACTCTTAAGCCTTGGCATGTGGCTTTAGCTGCATATGGCGGTGTAGAAACTGTGGATGTACCAGCATGAAGTGTCCCCACTTGTAACTCCTTGGGCAGTATCTAACTACTCCAAAATCACTGTACGATCAGGTGGTCCAACCATCAGAGCTGAGTTTTCTTTGGTCACTTACATTTTCTGAGGAGTAGAGAGAGGAATCCTGTGTGTCCGTTTCTTCAAGATGGTATTAACCTGCCTCCTCCCTCCCCATCACCCTGTGCTCATCCCTCAGGCCTGGGACACCTCATCTCCTGCATCCTTATTAATGGGGCCCAGTACTTCCGGCGCATCAATGAGTCTGGCATCAAGAAAATGTGTAGGAACATTTTTGTCCTGCAGCAGAATTTGACCAACATCACCATGTCACGGGGAGGCAGACCTGGATGTTGCAAGGTAAGAGAGGGTAGATCGGACTCAGTTTGTGTTCCAAAGCATTCTACCAAATCATTAATAAAAATAAATTCTTAATCATTAAAAAGCTAGTTTAAAAAATGAAGCAGAAGTAATAGATGTTAATTAAACTTGTTGCCGTGATCATTTCACGATATATCCATATATTGAATTATTACACTGTACCTCTGAAACTAATCTGTCAATTATACCTCAATTTTAGACAAGGATAAAAAATGGGACTAACAGTTGTCCTTTGGTAATAGGGAAGTAAGTCTATAAAATTCTATTGGATGTTTAATGACTGTGAAACAGATAATTTTTCCTATTTTCTAACCTAAGGCCTTTTACTACAGAACTTCAGTAACTTTGTTTTCTAATTGTAAAAATAATGTGTGCTCATTGCATAAAATATGTAACATAAAATAAGAAGAATATAAACATTACTGATAAACTTTTAATTTAAAAATGCGATATTTGATATACTTTCTCCTGGTTTTTAGGCATGTGCTGTGTGTACAGGTGAGTCTCATTCGTGGGCATGTGTATCATTTCTCTTTACAAAATTATTACTGGGTTTTCTATTCATTTAATTTGTGTTTTCCTATATTATTAGTAACCATTGAAAGCATGGTTTTTCCCATATCCATTAATGTCGCTTGAAAATAGTCTTTTTAATGCCTGAACAATGGGTTAAGTAAATCATAATTTATTTATCTGATTATTAATATTTGCAGATTTGTAGACATTGGGATTTTTTACATTTTCTTTCATTATAAATAACATGTATTGAATGTATTTTTACATGAGTCTATTTCTTCATCTCTTCTATCTTTTCCAGTTGAAATCCATCCCCTCTTCTTCCTTTCGTTGGGGAGAAAATGGTTACTCATCACTCTCCATGCTATTCCTTCATATAACTGAAGGTTATTTTTTTTTAATAGTGTTTGGACTTTCTCTTTTCAAGGTTTGCTGATCTCAGTTTTTAGGGTTTCCCTGTAATACTCTTTTTCAAATGTAAGAGTTAATCTTCATCTTCTCTCTTTATGTGGTCTCAGTGCTACTCATACCTTTCTTTTTTAATTTTTTTAAAATTTAAATTTATTTAATTGGAGGCTAATTACTTTACAATATTGTATTGGTTTTGCCATACATCAACATGAATCCGCCACGGGTTTACACGTGTTCCCAATCCTAGTCAATGGATCTTTGGGGCTTTAATGAAAACTTTAGAAGTTTTGAAGAGGATGGATGACGATCATGGTGTTGGTGTTTTACTGCTGATTATACCTGGATGAATTTTTCCATGAACCCCTTTATTGCTGGGAAGTTTTTTGTTTTTAATAGTCCAGCATGCTCCTGCCTGTTATTTAGTATTTCTGTGTCTTTTCACTTGACTTTTGATTCCTGAAGAAGTTTAATAAAATTTGAAATAATTCTTGAGAAATTTCTGGGGATGATGAAATACTGTATTACTTTGACAGTCATTGAGACATCCATGCTAGGATCTTTGACTTGAAATCATATAGCCATACATCGTCACTTTCACCTTTCTTCTCCAGGTTGTCGTTTGTTTGTTCCATTGCTATCTTGTTGTTCTGCTTTTCTGTCCTCCTCCTCTGTCGTTTCCTTTCTGTTTGAGTGTGTGTGTTCATTAAATTCCCTCTCTTAGACTAAATTCGGTGGAAAGCGTTCCTTGCTCAGATTAGGGAAACCAGGTGTGACTGAATGCTGCATTTATTTGGCCTCCCTTATGGGGAATGATCTCATTATTGAATTAGTCTATTCATAATAACATTGAAAATGGGAAGTTAAGAACATAGAGGCCTGAGGGATACAGAGAAGCATTACTAATTCTCTGAGGAATATAATTCCTAAATTCAATCATCCTTTTTAAATGATTTTTTTTTATTTTGCTGAAGTAAGTAAATTAACACAGCTTTTGACAGACACTATGGGGCCTGCACACATGCTAAAAACCCTAGCATCGGAATAATGAAATGATGACTGGGCAGTGTTGAGGTTGACATTGATGGGCCATGTACCAGCAAAGCATTTCTTCAACAAGGCCATGCCTGTCACGGTTGGATTTGGGAGTGATATCCAAGGAAGTGGCTATAAGCTAAAAGATGACCACTTGGGAGAGATCCTGCTCTCATTACTGTTCATGGATTTTGAGAGGAGATAGGCTAGCCTAAGTATGTAGCACTAGACGATTCTGTCCTGATCACAGTTCAGAAAGACACATCTTTACTAGACTTGTAAGCTCCAGGAAATTTTCTGTTTCCTCGGTGTGAACCAGAGTAAGTGCTCACTTTGTATACTGAATGGATGACTAGGTATCACATCAAGGCTTCTTTTTGTGGTAAGGAGCTTGGATAATGGCAAAGTCTAGTTTATCTTTAACATCCTGAACATTTTAACCAGCTGATGTGAGATCATTTTCTTATAGGCTTTTGAGAAACAGAGCATCTCCTTTGCAATTCTTTCTTTCTAGAAAGTGTTACAAGAAAGAATACTACATCCCTAACTATTCATAAGCTCTTTCTCCTTCATTTTCTCTTGCTCTCCTACATACACATATACTAAATACACTTTATGGCCTTGGTTTTTTTTCCTGTCCTTGATTTTGCTAGGGACAGGTTTTGTGAAATGGGCGCCATCAATTCTACTGAATGTGAAATGATGTAAAATAAACATAAAAGTGATGCCAAAATAGCCAGAAATAATAGCCTGCAACAGTGTGTCTCAGCATTCCTTAAGCAACGTCTAATCAAGCATAGACAACATCTGTATTTCCAGCAAACCTCTATAGGAATGTTATCTTCTAACATAGTAATTAATCACTAGTTGCCATGTGTCAGAAAATTTGCTTAACAAGAAGTTGCAAGGCTCTTGCAGCTTTTCACTTTCACAGCCTTCCTGACCAGAGGAAAATAGAACACTCTTCCAAAATAAAGAAATGGGAGATCTGGATTCATTCCATTTATGTTAACTCTTCTACTCATGGTATTGTTGTCTCTTTCTTCGTACACACCTTTGGTCCTGCTAATCTCTAATAGGAATAAATCTTGGGTGAGCAAAGGCTCAAAATAACCTGTAATATGACCAGAACTGCTGAGAGACCCTGTCCCCTATGGTAATGATCTCTGCTATGGTTTTGACCCTTTTGACCCAACTGTTGATTTTCAGGCTCAAAAAGGGGCTTTGTCCTGGAAAATCACTACAGACTAGCTAGAAAGTGGGAGGCCACTATGAGTGTGCTCTTTAATTGCCTTAATCAAAGAACATCTTACCCTGAACTGTCACTAGTCAGGAGTAACGGGAGAAGTCTGAACGAGTACTTCCATCCCCAGGGGAATGAATCTGGCAGCCTTTATAGTTCAAGTGAAGCCATTGTTGGGGGCGGGGGGGATCCCAGAATTTTCCTCCTAGTACTTAATCTCTTCACACATTTCCCTTTTGTATTGGTCTCTCTCATTACAGTTGCCTCTTTTCTCCTTTATCTCTCCTGTTACCTTATTATCTCTCCTTGATTCTGTGGTCTTTTGGTTTTTCTTTAGACTGATATCTCTCTCATTATTTAATCTGGCACAGATAAGGAAATGAAAGCTAAGGTTCAGGATGTGGTGAGGTCCTGACACATAAGGAAGTGTCCTCATCCTTTTACTCATTCATTCAACAAATGTTTATTGAGAGTGCATCCTCTCTAGGTCCTACCCTTGTGGAATTTACATTATTATGGGCAAGAGAGACAAACTAATAAACAAGTGAAATACAAAGTATGCCAGATGATGATACGTGCTATGGTGAAAAATTAGATGTTAAGAAGAACAGAGTGTATTCAGATATAATGAGGGTAATTTGTGATTTTGAGTGTTCGGGAAGTTCTTAATGAGATGGTAACATCCGAGGAAAGACCTACAGGAAGAGTAGGTCATGTAAATATATAGAGGAGCTTCTGAGGAAGGGAGCACTAGGAGCAGAGAACTAGGAAGAGGCATGTATTTAGCATTTAAAGACAGGAGAAAGGCCAGTAAAGCTGAAGTAAATAAACAAGGAAAGAATAAGAGATGAGTCACAAATTTAATCAAAGAAGCTGAGATCTTTAAGACCAGTAATAACATTGGCCTTTACTTTGAGGTTGGAAGCTATTAGAAGAATTGGAACAGAAGAATGCCATGATCTGACTCATGTTATAAAAGAGTCGCTCTGGCTGCTATGTGGAAAATCGATGATTTTCTGTTTTTCCTGAGGAGGGAAATTACAGACAAGGGCAGAAACAGAAGGATCTGTTAGAAAACTATTGGCAATAATCTGGGTGAAAAATAGCAGTGATTCAAACCACAATTGTAGCAGTGGAGAGGCTGAGAAATGGACAGATTAGGATATATTTTAAAAGTAGAGATAACAGGATTTGTTAAGGGATTGGAAGTGAACAAGTGACCCCAAGATTTTTGTTCTGAGCAATTCAAAGGATGGTATTTTCATTTATTGAAATGAAAGTGAGCCAGATGATGGGAAAGGCAGGCAAATACAAAGAGACTGTCAAGAGTTTGGATTTAGAAATATGAAGTTTGAGATACTGATTAGATGTCTAAATAGAGGTAAAGAAGAGAGACCTGGATAAACAAATCTAGAGTTCAGGAAAGAGGTGGTGGTTTTTCAGTCTCTCAGTCATGTCTGACTCTTCGCGACCCCATGGACTGCAGCACGCCAGGCTTCCCCATCCTTTACTACCTGCTGGAGTTTACTCAGACTCATGTCCATTGAGTTGACAATACCATCCAACCATCTCATCCTGTGTCTCCCCCTTCTCCTCCTGCCCTCAGTCTTTCCCAGCATCAAAGTGTTTTCCAGTGAATCAGCTCTTCTCATCAGGTGACCCAAGTATCAGAGCTTCAGCTTCAGCATCAGTCCTTCCACTGAATATTCAGGACTGATTTCCTTTAGGATTAACTAGTTTGCTCTCCCTGCTGTCCAAGGGACTCTGAAGAGTCTTCTCTAGCACCACAGTTTGAAAACATCAGTTATTCGGCACTCAGGCTTCTTTATGCTCCAATCTCACATCTATACATGACTACTAGGAAAACCATGGCTTTGACTATATGGACCTTTGTTGGCAAAGTGATGTCTCTGCTTTTTCAGGGAAGAGATATAGACTAGAAATGGGAGTTTGGGGTTCATTAGCTTATAAATGTGATGTTAAAGGCATGAGACAGAGTGAGAAGTGAGACTGCAATGAGAATGAGTAGAGCAGAAAGAAAGGCTGACCAAGAATTGGTCCTTGGGTCCTCCACTGCTTAGATGTTGGAATGCTGGGAAAGAACCAGCAAAAGAAACTGAAAAGGAGCATCCAATAAAATAGGAAAATAACCAGGAGAGTTTTGTGTCCTAGAAGTGAAGAAAATGTTTGAAGAGAAGAGTGTCTTCATCTGTGTTAAATGCTGCCAGTAGTTTAAATGAGCTCAGGATAGAGAATCAGCCACTAGTAGACTTGATCTGAAATGCTTTGGTTTTCATTCCTTTATCTGCCCTACAACTTACCTAGTATAGCAACAAACTTGGAACATACTTAGGGAAGGCTGCTCGCTCCTCAGTTCCATGGTAAGGTCTGAAGCATTCGGTGCAAACAGAAATGCAGTTAGTGTGATTCTAATGTGATATATAAAAGACCAAATTGGCAGCCTCTTTTTTTTCTCATTGAATAGTTAGAAAGAAAGCTCTGCTCTTCCCAGCATAGGTACTCATCCATTTCCCATGATGAAGCGGAGTTGTGATCACTCTTAGAGAGATACTAACCAGTGGTGACTTCCCTGGTGGCTCAGATAATAAAGAATCCACCTGCCATATGGGAGACCTGGGCTCAATCCTTGGGTTGGGAAGATCCTCTGGAGGCGGGCATGGTAATCCACTCCAGTATTCTTGCCTGGAGAATCCCCATGGACAGAGGAGTCTGGAGGGCTACGGTCCATGGGGTCACAAAGAGTCAGACACAACTGAGCAACTAAGAAGAGCACACAGCTAAGTGAATTTGCTTTTAATGATGGCAGTCTCTGCTCCTAGGTGCCCCACCCCTCTTTAGCCCCAGTTCCTCTTCCAGAAGCTCCAAGTTACCTTTGAAGCTCTTCTGTACATGTTGACTTAACCAAGTCCTGTATCTCCTATATATAGTACCCTATGGAGTGGGAACATCTATTCCACAGAAGACAACAGAAAAATCTTCACTGATAGAGAGTAAAACCATTTGGTACCTGGGAACAAAAGAGGAAAAATATCTTGCCTGAACTGCCTCCTCTGGACATAGGTTTATATGGAGAAGTACAGTACATCATAGACCACCAATAGAATGGAAGAAAATATTTGGATATCACATATCTCATAGGGATTTATATCCAGAATATATATAGAACTCTTAAAATTCAATAGTACAAAAGCAGATAACCTAATTTAAGACTAGGTAAAGATATCCCAGTAGCAATGTGCATACCTAGTATCCAGTCTGGTTCTAAGTACTGTTCTTCAATAAAAGGAAGCAGGGCTCCTGCAGAAAATAACTGATTGTAGGACTAGAACAAGAAATAGACAAGATGAGCCTGTAGTATTAATACTTTCTGAAGATCCCCTGGATAAGGAAATGGCAACCCACTCCAGTATTCTTGCCTGGAAAATCCCATGGACAGAGGAGCCTGGTGGACTACAGTCTATGGGGTTGCAAAGAGTCGGACTTCACTATAGTACCAGAAAGTAAGGAAGTACTAAACACAGAAACGCACATAACACAGTGTGTCAAAGAGGCACAGAAACAACTGGAAGAGCTCCCAATGGCAAAGAGGGGACCATTTGAGCAACAGAATAAACAAAGTACCCAAACTATCAAGTAAATATCCATAAGTCCATACTGATGTAAATGGTTGAATAAACAAGGAAAAAGAAAAATCTGAGCAGAAGCATTCCAGATAGATTACGGAGCTAATCTAAAGGTAGAGGCCCACTCTTAAAGGCTGGTTGCACGTAATGACTCCCCCTCCAAAGAGTACATGTGGAATGTGGGGGTAACTTTATAGTGGAAAAGTCTGACTAATAGTATTTCAGCCAGGTGATCAAGGTCAACATCAATATGTGTAAATCGTGACCCATATAATAAAAAGTATCAAATAAATTCCAGTACGTGAAGATCCTGCAAAATACCCATCCAGTTCTTTTCAAAACTGTCAAGTTTGTTAAAACCAAGGAAAATCTAAGAAGCTGTAATAGCCGAGAGGAACCTAAGAAGACATGATAAGTACATGCAATGTGATATCCTGGGTAGGATTCTGAAACAGAGAAAGGACGTTAGGTAAAAACTAAGGAAATGTGAGTAAACTATGGACTTCAATTAATAATTTAGCAATATAGGTTCATCAGTTGTGCTAAATGTATCATACTAATGTAAGATGTTAATAGGGAATTTGGGTACCAGTTAAACAGGAAATCTCTGTTCTGTCATCCCAATTTTTCTATTAGTCTAAAACTTTTAGGAAAAAATAAAATCTATTAATAAAAAAATAGGCAAAAATTTAATAAACATTTGTCTAACAAGACATATAGATGGCCAGTGTACATATGAAAAGATTCTTAACACTATTTGTTACTAAGGAATTGCAAACCAAAATCACAGTAAGATACCACATCACAGCTACTAGGATTACTATAATCAAAAGACAATAGCAAGTGTGGATTACTGTAATCAAAAAGACAGACAATAGCAAGTGTTGGAGAGAATGTGGAGAAACTAGAACACTCATATCAATACATTGCTGATAGGAATATAAAGGGGTGCAACCGCTTTGGAAAACAATCCGTAAGTTTCTCAAAAAGTTAGCCATAGAGTTACTGTTTGCGAGTGCATGTGCACGCATGGGTGTGTTCAGTCGTGTCCATCTCTTTGGGACCCGATGGACTGTAGCTCACCAGACTCCTCTGTTCATGGAATTTTCCAGGCAAGAATACTGGAGTGGGGGACTTCCTGGTAATCCAGTGGCTAAGACCCTGTTCTCTTAATGCAGATGGCTAGGGTTCCATTCCTGGTCAGAGAACTGGATCCTACATGCTGCAACTGAGACCTGGTGCAGCCAAATAAAAGTTAAAAAAAAAAAAGAATACTGGATTGGGTTACCATTTCCTCCTCCAGGGGATCTTCCTGACCCAGGGATCGAACCCACGTCGCTTGGCATCCATATGATCCAGAAATTCCACTCCTAGGTATATACCCAAGAGAAAAGAAAATTTATATCTCCACAGAAATTTGTACATAAACGTTCAGAGCGACATTATTCATAAAAGCTGAAAAGTGGAAACTGCTGAGGTAACCATCAACTAATAAATAAAATATCAGTCCATATGTACAGTAGATTTATTCAGCTATAAATACAAAAGTACTAATATATGATATAACATGGATAAACCTTGCAAACTTTAAGTGAAAGCAGCTAGTCACAAAAGATCATATTGTTAACTCCATTGATATGAAATGCTCAAAATAACCAGTATTATAGAAGTAGAATGCATAGGGGTTACTTAGAGCTAGTGGGTTGGAAGGAAATGGGACATGGGTACAAGGTCTCCTTTTGGGGGTGGTTCTAAGACAGATTGTGTTGACAGTTGTACAGCCTTACAAATATATTAAGAGACATTTAATTATGCACTTTTAATGAACGAATTGTATGGCATGGGAATTACCTCTCAATAAAGCTAGTTTGTTTTTTTTTTTTAGGAAAGAAAAACTGACACAGTGTTATATGGCAGTTATACTTCAATTTTTAAAAGGTTGAACTTTAAAGATTTTAAAAGTCCTAAATGTTATAGGAAATAAGTAGCCCAAGTTTTGTACTCACATTAATGGGGAGCTTTGTAAAGGAAATATCTCACTCTTTTTCAGTTTCCCTAACCCATCTGAGAGAGATCAAGACAGAATTTTGGAGGAGATAATACTTATACTAATCTTCTTTCTAAGTATTTGTTTGTTTGGCTGTGCTGGGCCATAGCTGCGGCATGCTAACTGAGTTACAGCATGTGGGATCTCATTCCCTAACCAGGGATCAAACCTGGGTCCCCTGCATTGGGAGCACGAAGTCAGCCACCGGACCACCAGGGAAAATCTCAATACTAATCTTAACTGAAATTATCCAGGATAGGGAGAGAGCCATTTGGAACAGAAAGGGAGTTCAGGGTGACTGGAGCAGATGCTCAAGGCAGGCAGCAGTGAAATGTAAGACCTGAGGGGAGACCAGAGCTGGCTCAAGGTAAGCCCCACCTTGTCAGAGGCCTTCTCTCTACAGTTCCAAGACACGCCTGCTTCTCCTCTCTACACTCCCTGTATTCCTTACCCTGATTTATTTTTTAGCACATATCACCATCTGACATCTTTAATATATTCTTGCTTCTTTGTTTCATGTCTAAGAACTCTAGAAGGCAAGAACTCTTGTTCATTTCTGTATCTCCAGGGCTAGGAACAGTACCTGGCATGCAGTGTTGTTGTTGTTCAGCCACTAAATTGTGTCTAACTCTTTGCAGCCCCATGGACAGCAGCATGCAGGCTCCTCTGTCCTCCACTATCTCCAGGAGCTTGCTCAGAGTCATGTCCATTGAGCCTGTGATGCTGTCTAACCATCTCATCCTCTGCTGCTGCCTCCGCCTTCTTTTGCCTTAAGTATCTCCCAGCATCAGGATATTTCGTATGCTGGGAGTATGCTCTTCACATCAGGTGCCTGAAGTATCAGAGCTTTAGCGTCATTCCTTCCCATGAGTATTCAAGGTTGATTTCCTTTAGGATCAACTAGTTTGATCTCCTTGCAGTCCAAGGGACTCTCAAGTCTTCAGTAGGAATTCAGTAAATATTTGTGGCATGATAACTTTAACCTTGTTGTGGCCTAAAGAGCTTTAAGCAGAAAAGTGAGATGGTCAGATTTGTTTTCTAAGAAGATTATTTCAGCAACTATATAGAAAATGGCCTTGAGGGCAATAACCCTAGAGGCCTTGCAGACCAATTGGAAGGTAATTGTGGAGAGAGAGATGTGTAGAGCCTGAACTAGGTCAGTCCTGGTGGAGATGGAGGGGACAGATTTGAGATGTATAAATGAGCTGAAATGTGCAGGATGTAAAGAGTGATTGAATGTTGAGGATAAAGAAAAATGGGTCAGATTTGACCCTCCACTCTCTGGCGTGGATGTCTACGTGGGTCCCCACACTGTTAAATCAGATAAGCCCATAGGAAGAGGGAGGAGTAGGCTCGGCAAAAGGAAGATCATCAGTGGATGTGACAAGTGTAAGATGTGTGTGAGATTTCCAGTGGAGATGACTCATGTGCAACTGGGTGTGTAAGCTAGAAGCTTGGAGAAGAGTGGAGGAGGGGGAGGGGCCTGGTTTGAACAGTTTGGGGAATCATGAGCTTGAGGTTGTTATTTAAGACCATTGGAGGACAGGACTTCTGTGGCAGTCCAGTGGTTAGACTAGTGGAACCCCTCCCTGCTTCTCCCACAGGGGTCATGGGTTTGGTCCCTGATCAGGAAGTAATATCCCACAAGCTGCATGGCACAAAAAAAAAAAAAAAAATTTTTTGAGAGGAGACAGAGAACACCAGCATGTAAAGGGCATGAGAAGGAAGAGGGACCCCAGAAGAGGACAGGGAAGGAATGACCCCACAGTACAAGAGCCAGCAGAGAGCACCACATGAAATTGCTACCTGCACTGACATGGGACTCTCCCCGCAAAATGATCCAGCATCTTTCTTCCCAATCAATGAGTACATCTTGGCATTTTAATTTCTCCCAACTCCTCTATGAGGTAGACTGTTTAAATGCTTTCCTCAAGGCAGCAGAGCGAGTGACAAAGCCAGCCTAAGCATATCAGCTTGGCCTCCTGCTTTATCCTTGACCTTGTACTTTCTCTAAGGCCAGCAATGACCTCTAGCGTAGCTGAGAATATTGAATTGCTTCCAAGGGAGCTGCTTTGGTAGACGTGATTCCTGCAGACCTATTGTCCCAGGGACATTACTTTGGCTTTCTGCAGAAAAGATTATTGTGGGTTTTCCTATCTGAAGTGACCAGGGAGTGTTTGATAGGCAGGGATTAGCAATGACATGCTGCCATCTACTGGAAACACCCACGGACATCCAGACAGACCTGTGGTCTCTTAACTCCCTGTCACTCTGATGAGTCAGGAGCGGGGCTGCCTCAGTGGTAGGCTTCAGAGGTGAAAATAATGAAATGTCCTCACCTGTCACGTGAAATTTCCTTAGACTGCCTTGCTTGAAGAGCAACTCTATTCCTAAAATATATATATATATTTTTTCCCATTATCTTCACATTTTTCCCCAACTTTATTGTGTTATTAGTCTTATCTGCCTTTCTGATTCTGGGGTAATGCATCCTTTTTCCAACCTTTACCTGTCATATATTCCAGAACTGTGGCTCAAGATTATTAACCATGTAAATTTGTGATTAATTGTGCAGGAGAAAATAGTGTGCTATCAAAATTCTTTCAGTGATGATGCCACTAAAAATTCTGTTACATCTCCAGAGTTTCCTAGGGATGCAAAGCTAGCCCTGACTTTCCTAGGTACCCAAGTCATTGGGGAAATACATGAGGCTACATGGCTTTTGCTCCCTGGAAGAAGGGAATATGCCAGTTATTAAAATTTAGTGACAAAGCAAAACTTTACGTGGCATGATCTCTGAGGCAATTTTTGTAAATATTATTACAAGTAGATTTAAATATCATTACATTCCCCCTAATTAAACTTGTATTTGACTTTGTTCCTGACCATACCTGTTTCTAATAATATCACTTTCTACTGATCTCCTTTTTCTGTGTTTACTGCACTCATAGTAGGTTCCATACATTCTACTAACTCATTGGTAATTAATTGCATTATTAATTAGGTGAGTATGCCTACTGGTCTTCATATCCCCCAAGAGCACAGCAGAACAATGAGTACTCAGAAGGCTCTCAAAAAATAATACCTGTCAGTATTGGTGTTTGATTCCTTATAAACCTATCTAGTGTGTGAGCTTTGATTAAGTAAGATTTCTTTTGATTATGCTCAATTAATGTCACCATACCTTGTACATATATAATGTCAATGTATAATTTAGGGTTCCCCGAGATTATTGGCAGCCATAGTCATCGTCTTCCCTTTGTTGCACATGTGCTAGGATCAGATGATTCAGAGATGGCGGGTGTTATTATATCCAATAAAGATCCTATGGAACAGAAATCACAAGTGACTTGTCCAAAATCTCTCATCAAGTTGTGCTATTTATATCCCCTGCACAGCCTCTGTAGTCGCCATAGTGTGGAAATTAAATTAATTCACCCAGTGAGGCCATTTTTCTGCCAGGAAAGGATTGTATTGTTCTAGAAAGACATTACGCTTATTCCATGACTAAAGCAGGGGAAAGATTATTCTCATGATCACTCTTTTAGAATCCTTACTGAAAAACTTGAGACTGGAAGCTGACACCTTTCTTGTCTTATAAATAAAGGCAGAGGGTTTACTTTTGATGCTTAAAAGGAAGAAACGGGCGCAAGTGGCTATAGTGGTATCAACAGAGCTACAGCCCCTTACAAATCATATGGCGCACTCCCTCTCTTGTTGCATTTTACACAGAAAGCCCTTCTCTCCATTCTCAGCCTCTCCTTTTCCTAACACCATTTGCCGGTCTAAGAGAAAAGTGCTGAAGGGAGGCCGCGTGGCTGCAGTCAGCTCAGCGGTCAGCACCCAGCCAGACCATTTTGCTTGCTCAGCTCCCCCAGCAGTCAGGTCTATATCCATTTCTCGCCTTATCATCCCTTTCCTCTCCACCTTGATTTTCTACCCTCTGTAATTATTAAATAATACCTTATTATATCCATATGGTTCTTCATTGGCTGCTGTTGTTCAGTCACAAAGTGTGACTACTCAAAGTGTCCTACTCTTTGTGACCCCATGGACTATAGCACACCAGGCTTCCCTGTCCTTCACCTGAACTTCACCCAAACTTCACCCAAACATCAGTCTCCCGGAGTTTGCTCAAATTCATATCCATCGAGTCAGTGATGCCATCCAACCATCTTCATCTGTACCTATTGTGTAATACTTTATTGCTCTAATTCTTACTAACATGTTCTTCCCACTTTATTATAAAGTTCTTGTGACTAGTTACCATGATTGCGTTTTGCTGTCTTTCGGTTTCTGAAATGTGTCTTTTGTTTTCCTTTTCTTCTTTGTAATAGTCAGCAACCTAAAGTGTTCATGAATGTAATGTGAGTTTCCAAGCATGCTTGATGAATATGAATTTCCTTGCATGTTTCAGAGAGCATCCATAGCTAATTATAGATAGGTTACCAAGAAATAAACATGTGCCTGATAGACCTGTGGCTGCAGACTGCTTTTACTAAAGTGAAGACGGCATCTAGCAGTCAAGTAACTTTAGTGTAGATCACCTAGAGGCTTAATTATTTACTTTCTCCCAGTGACAATGATGATATATTCCCATTTTAATGAAATAGAAGTCACTGTTAGTATTATATAATTGAACTCAATGAATGACATGAACCTTAGGAAATGTGTTACCTACACTGGTTCACTGAATCCTTCCTGAAACTCCATATGTAGCGATTATCACCCCCATTTTCTAGTTGCAAATAAAACAAAAGCTAAAGCTTGAGGAGGCTAAGTAAATTCCCAGTTTACACAATAATGAGCTTCAGGATTCAAACTTAGGTCAGTCCAACCCCAAAGTCTCTGAATGTCCTTAACCATGTGGAACCAGGGCTGTCATTTGGTAAATCTTAAGTTTCTGTTTTGCTTTGTTTAATTAAAATATGATTTTATTTTTCAGTTAGGCTCTTCTCTTTTCCATTCCTTTATTTTTTCTGGTTGTGTGTCTCCATCGAGCTCTGGTCTTGGCAGCTGTAGTTAGTTTTAATTAGCAGTATCACTGGAGGACTGCAGATTCCTCTTTCATGAACGTGTTGGCACTGGTTTTGCTCAGCCAGTAGGTACTCTGTGCTGCTTGCTGGTCACCTGCCCACTTTCCAATCAACTGTCCAGGAGCAACAGCACTGGATACCCAAGACCATGCTCTTGGAATCATAGCGCAAGTTGGAACCACTACACGACTCATTTCCAGTTAACTCTATGATTAATCCCAAGTACGTACGCCTTTGCTTTAAAAACACTGTGCCAAGTGGTCCTCAAAAGCCAGAGGGTGTAAGAATTTCCCAGGGAACTTCCTTTCAGTGGAATTCTCTGACGCCATCCATAAAAATTCTGATTTAGACAGTTGAGGGTGGGGCCCAGGCATCTGCAATTTGTTTAACAGGTGCCCAGGGATCCTGATGCAGGTAGTTTTTGGACTCTTTTGGCAAAGTACTGGTCTAACCTCGTGTTCTTTGAGACTCTACAAAATCCAGGCCATTTTTCTTTTACCCTCTTATTCTCCTTTCTTCTCCTGCTGCAGGCAATGAAAGTAAAAATTATCTGAAAGCACTTTTCATCATTTAAAACCCCTTATGAAGTCACCATTATTGTTCTGAGGAAGAGTCAAGTGGTGTTCTTGGAAGTTTGGGGGTGAACCAAGTAGGGTTTTGTTATCTAGTGGGAGGCTGGTAAACAAATTCAACCCATGATTTTTGCATAAACTTGGGCCCATCACTTGAGCTCTCTTGGCTGAAGTTTCCTCATCTATAAAACAAGTATTTGACTAGAAAATCAACTCAAGGGTATCTTGTAGATTAGACTTGTGCAGCCAGAGATGGGATTCAGGGGTCTAGAGCTCCACCCCAACCCCTAGCTCTCAAAAGAGACCATCCCAGGAAAGGC
Organism: Nanger dama; assembly: GCA_917880005.1. Classification (NCBI taxonomy): domain Eukaryota; kingdom Metazoa; phylum Chordata; class Mammalia; order Artiodactyla; family Bovidae; genus Nanger; species Nanger dama. The sequence goes on along the minus strand of CAKJTW010000096.1, from coordinate 6,524,056 downwards.
TTTTAAAAGGAGGGAAGTGAACTTCAGTCTCATTCCACAAAGACACTGTAAAGATTTCTGAGATATACAGCATGTAACAGGCATTTTAGTGTTTGCTGATAGGATGAACAAATTAATGCATGTGTGTATGACTGGATGAATGGATGAATGAATGGAGAAAGAAGTAGTGTAGGCCTGTTTCTTTCACAGTCGAGACCATGGTTGTAGCATTGCTCACCCCATGGACTGGGGAGTTAGACAGATAGAGAAGCTGGCTACTGTTTTTTGCATGACCTATAAAGGTCTCATAAGGCTCTGAACAGTAATTCAAAAAATAAACATGTAGGTACTCAAAAATATAAATGTCACATCAGCTATAGCTCTTCATCTCCTTTGCTGCGCTGTGGTTTTCCAATTGATGGAAAGGTTTTATTCAGATCAGCCATTTCACTTTTTCCTGGAGGTACTCTTAATCTTTGTGTTCTAACCTTTAAGGATATAGGCTTTGGTTGCTGCTATAATGATTTCCATTGCCTGGCATCTACATGTTTAAATTTCTCCAAAGAATTGTACACCTTCTGTTTTTTGTCGATTAGAGATGGAGTCAAATGAGGAAGAAAACAAGTGGGGGTCAGAGAGGCCGGTTCTTGATTGACATCTCTCTCTTGATACCTGGGTCAAGGAAAGGAGTGGATCAATGGTCTTTACTTTGCAGCCGGCGTTAACACCGTGTCTCTTGATCCTTTTGGCAATCTGTTTCACAAAGATGCTGATTAAACATTTTGGGGTACCAGGGACAGAGGAAGGAGGGAGAGGTTGGTGATTTTTAGCAGCTCAAGCATTTTATTGACAACATTAAAGGCTTCATAATATATTCGACCGGAAATTAATTACAGCCCAGTTTCCCCATTTCTCCCTTAGGTGACAGTCTTCTGTTGATGTGTGCTGCTGTGAAAGTAATAATAGGTTTCAAATGTTTGTGAAAAACATAAAGTAATTACTTGCTGTGATAAATCAGTCATTTGAAGTTTCGACTTCTCTCAGCTCCACGTATGTGGTGGTAGGTTTGTTTCTGTTGTTAACTTTAATTATATAGCACTGAAGAATTTTTTACTTTTCAGTTTTCAGAAATTTTGCTTTCTTTCTCCCCTTTTTGGTTTCCTGGTTCTCCAGGGATGAAAGTGCTGAAGTGATAATGGCACATAACTAACATTTGAACAGGGGAAGCATATGTCTGCCAGGGAACTGATTGCCTTCGTTAAATTTTGTAGCTATTGGCTATCAGCTATTTGCCAGTTCCTCTAATGAGCCTTAAATATTTACTTTCTGTTGTGCGGAGGGAAGGAACCTGCTCTCAGGCATTTTAAGGCTCCTCACCAATGGCATATGTTTAAATTATGGGCCCCGAAGCCAGAGAAATTCTAATAACTCTTTTTCGTTTTTTTTTAAATTATGGGAGAAAAATGCAGTTTTTCAGTAAAACCTTCAGTTGCTTTCCTGAGGTCCTTTTCTTCTGACAGCACCTGTGCAGATCTGCTCGGATAATATCCACCCCTTTGTTAGCTCACCTGGAAAATGAGAGGGAAATTTCCTTTTGGCAACTGTCTTAAAAGGGATCCTCACCCAGACAGATACAGTAGGCAGGACTAGATACTGGCTGGCATGACAACCGTCACACATGGGTATCCTGCTGTTGGCATGAAGGCTGGCTCACCCTAAAGACATGAACAGTACGTTATACATGTTCACAGTTCTTTTTAACTCAATTAATATTAATATTAAGTTTTTCTATTCCATCTAATCTGTCTTGTCCTTTCCTGATGAGTGAGCCATTATAAATCCTAACTTCAAAGGTTTTCTTAAATCTCCATCAGACTATCCTTTTCTTAGAACAGTAAGTTTGTTTTTCTTTTTCCCATACGAATCTCTTCCTTTGAAACAGTGTTTATATTTAGAACCAAATAGAAGAGCAACAAGACTTGGTTACTAATAATTCTTCTGCACAAAAAAATCATACAGACTGGTACTTCTGTGTTTTTCCATTGCAATAATAATTGGGGTTCATGATGTTTGCCCCTGAGAATGGAGGATCCTGTCCGCCATCAAAGAAGACTACTGCATTCAGCATAGTTTTAGCATTACATGTATTTTCCTGTATTCTGTCTTTTAAAAATTGATGACTCAATATGATCTCTCAGTATAGGCCAGAATATCTGACTAACTGTAACCCCTGATTTTCTTTTGATGCCATATCATGAAGTTTTTATAGCTCTGTAATTCTGTCACAACATTTCCTTTTTCCACATATAGTAACAGCAAATTGCTTAAAATAAATATTTTTTATTATTTGTATTTGTATTGCTAATAATTATTGTATTGAGGACTTACTTTGTATAAGGCACTCTGCTTACATGATTTAAACACTTTATCTTATTTAATCCTTATGGTAACTTAGTGTGCCTGTCTATTAGCATTTTCGTTCTACAAATGGGAAAATTGAGTCTCTGAAAGATTAAGTAACCCAAGGTCTACACAACTGATAAATGACAGAACCATGATTCAAAGCCAAGTCTGGCTGCATTTTAGCTATTGTGCTATACAGCTCATGACAGTGTAATGTGTTAGTATTTCAAGAAGATAGACCAGGACCTCGATGATTTTATAGACTCTATTAAAACAATGATGATAAGGTATTCCTAGCTGAAAGGGCTTTTAAAGGAGGGGTAATATTTTTTTAATCTTCCTTCAGGGAAAATGAAAGGAGAGATTGTTTTGTAGGCCTGTAGGGATAAACAAAAGAAAACCGAAAAGGTGATGAGAGTGGATTTTAGCATAGCACCAAGGTCCTGTCTAGGAATGCTCAGTAGTCATTGCTGAGCCCAACAAGGCCAGGATGGGGTGGGACATCCAAGAGACCTATCCCAGCAACAACAGCATTAGATGGTGTCCAGGTCAAGGAGGAAGGCTAGACCAGAGAGCCCAGGGAGAGAGGGCTCACTGCCAAGTGTACACCTCAATTCTCTAAATACCAGGAAAACACCTATGTGTAGTGGTAATACAGTGACTGATGAAGTTGTCTAAAATAGCTTTTAAGAAGCTACTTTGATTTTTTCAAATGAATTTATTATATTCAAAAAGGAAGGGAAGCAAGAAGCTATGTCTTTTGTTGTATCAGTAGAAAACCCAGTCACTTTTAAAGGGAAATGCAGTAGTGATATGAGTGGCACAGGTCATTTTTTGTCCACCTGGCTTCTATGTCTCTTCCTGTGTTTAGGGAATTCCCCACAGCGTGGCCTTGGAGGGAGGCAGGGCCCATTTCCCATTATGAAAACACAAAGGCCAGGCCTGCTCACTCTGTGGTGACCCAGCCTCAGCTGGGCCATTCAGATGCACCTACGCAAAACTAATCAGGGAGCCCAGGACGAGTGCAGGGGTGATGGGGAGCCTTGGGGCGTGGCATCAGCAGTAGTGGGAGCTGTCAGTCACCCGAGTCAGTGGCAGTGGCCGTGACACGGTCAACATCCGTTTCTGCCGGCAGCAGAGCAACACGTGGGGTTCTGTGTTTAGCAGCAGCAGTAGTGGTCTCTTCGGAAAACTGCCCTTGAAGAGTGATTCTGGAGTGACTTGGGCCTTGATCCCTAACATTGTTCATTCATGCATTTTCCAAGTCTGATTCTTCAGTCTTTCTGAATCATCTATGACTTACTCAGAATCCTTTCAATAATTTCTTCTCTGCAAACTAAAACCAAGACTATTCCTTACAGACATAGTAGAATCTAGTGAATCTGGTAAAATTTAGCTTTTAATCCTGTCAATCCTCAGTAAAGCTTGGCATCTTAAATTATTACTCACCACTGTTGAAGTCTTGATATAAAGTTACATCATATCTCTTTATCTTGATCAATTATAGAGAATACTTCAATTCATATCAAGAATTTTACTTAAAAAAAAAAAAAGAAAGCAAAATTGGCTGGATTGCATGCCCTGAAGCTTGGCTCCTTCTGGAGCTGAGAAAACTTAATTATTGGATGTGTACATTTGTTTCCACTATCCTTTGCTATATAATAAATCATCCCAAAACTTAGTACCAAGAGCAACAACCATTATATTGATTCTCTTGATTTAGAAGATTGGGTCCCAGCTGTACAGTTCTTCTCCTGAAGCATCTTGGGATTTCTTGGACGACTGTAATCTGATGGCAAATGAGGCTGCAACATCCAAGATGTTTTGCCTCATGTGTCTGGTGGCAGTCGCTGGAAGGCTGGACTCAGCTGGGACACTCAAATGATTGGATCCCTCCTTCCGCTTTCTCCCCACAGTCTCAAAGATGCCTCCCTTTCATATAGCTTTTCCATGTGCTTTCTCCATCAGAGTGGTCCTGCTTCTTACACAATAACCTAGGGCTCCCAAAAGCATGCAAGTAGACGCTTCCAGGCCTTTTTAAGGCCTACCCCCAGGACTGGTGCCATGATCTCTTTTACCACATACTGTTAGTTGAAGCAAGTCACTAGGGTAGCCTAGACTTAGTGTAGGAGAAGACAACACAAAGACATAAATAAGGGAAGGTCTCACTTATTAGGGGTTATCTTTGGAATGTAACTGCCACACTGAACTTGAGGCCCTAGATGAGATGTTCAGTGCTTGGTTCAGTAAATAGCTCATGTTGGTCAGGATTCTTTCAATTGTAAGGAGCAGAAACCAAATCCAAACTAGCTTAAGCCAAAAAGAATGTATTGAATCATGAAATTTGGATATTCAAGGGGTGATTGTTTTTAGACTTGATTTTTATCCAAGGGTTCAAGCCATATCAGCAAGACTCAATCTTTTTGTTTTTACCTGTCAAACTCTTGCTTCTGTTCATATCTACTAGACTTTATTATTGTATAGCCTAATTCCCCGTGTTTCCAAACATTATCCCCAAAGTTACATCATATTCATAGCTAGAAATCTTAGCGAAAGAGATAGTTCTGTCTTCTAAAATCCATATAACAGATGTCTTGAAGAGATTCTGGTGGACCCTGTCCATCTCTGAACCAATTGCTGTGGCCCGGGAGAATGGAGCATTCTGATTGGACAGTCCACATCACATGCCCACATCTGTTGTGAAGGGTTGATCCATCCAACCTGGACCTCTTAGAACAGATTCCAGAGAAAAGGAAAGTTTCTTTTATCAAAAGTAGTGGGATGAATGCTGTATAGAATGCTGTAATATTAATATTACATCTAGTAACCGTTTGCTGGACGAAATTTAATTGTGGCACAGCCAGTAACATTTGGAGTTTATCATGTGCCAAAGAAGATAGACAATTTAAAAATTATTTTAGAGAGAGAGAGGTGCTTCTGGGACATTATTCAGAGTGGACTGGAATAATTAGAGAAAAATACAAAAGAAGCAATTTTTGAGCTGTCCTTTGAAGAGGTGGAAGGAATGGGATGATATTTTAGCCAAAGGATTACTTTCTGAAGAATCATATAGTTATTAAAAAGAAGGTTATAAAGTTTAATTCTGGGGTGCTACTGCTCTCCTTAAACTATACCCTCAAGAAAATTCAGAGGCTGGTTACTATAGTTTGTTGCACTGTATAGTTTCAGATTTAGTTGGTTCTAAGGAAGATTGTTTTTTTAACCCTGAATATGACAAGTGGGTATTTTAAGCGTTTAAGGGACTCATACATAAATAAAGCTTCCAAGGTGATTGCAATCAAAAGAAAAAAAAATCTTTCAAAATATATATTCAATTTATGTCTTCTGTAACTTTAACAACAGATGCCAAAATTACCAGAAATAATAGTAATCTGCATTTCTGCATATATAGTCCTCTTGTGAAGTTGAAAGTTTCCATGAATGTGAATTAATTTAGCTCCCGTCTCATGTGCAAAAGAAGAAAAGAAAGTGAGCCCAGCTCCCTCTCTTCCTCTCTCGGTCTCAAAGTCAAACATAACAGTATGAAGAGAGTAACAAAAATGAACTGTCTAAACTGGCTACAGTTTCAATGAGATTGGTGAAAGCGAAAGCAGTAGAGGGCAAAGAGGAGTTTAGAATTTGGTGACTTGGGAGGGAAAGATAAATTAGGAGTTGGGTTTAACATAAATGCCCTATATATAAAATGGATGAACAACAAGGACCTACTGTATAGCATAGAGAACTATACCCAATATCTTGTGGTAACCTAGAGTGGAAAAGAATCTGAAAAGATGCATATGTACATATACATATGGATATGTATATCCATATATACATATGGATATGTATATCCATATATACATATGGATATGTATATCCATCCATACATATATATGTATATCATTTTCAGATTCTTTTCCATATATATATGTATGTATAATTAAATCACTTTGCTGTATACTTGAAGTAAACACAACATTGTAAATTAACTCTATTTCAAGTGAAAAGAAAATAGAAATGGAATTTCTAAGATAAGTTCTGATGACTCTTAGACGTCTTGGATCATATTGTCTTCCCAGAAACCTTTGTTGGATAAGACTTTGAAAGAGTATCAACTATTCAAGGGACAGACACTGGTTTCATGCCTGTTCTGGGAAGATCAACAGATCTTCCCAGCCCCTTTCTTTAACACTCACGGACATGGAATAATAGGACAGTGAAGGATCCTGATAGGAGGAGAGCCCAGACTTCTTGACTCCTCATTCAGGTCTCCCTCCCAGAGACCTTGATGCCTCCTGCAGGCTGATGTCAGAGGGGATTACAAATTCACGTTCACATCAGAAGCCATAACTCCCCAGGGCAGTTGACAGGCAGCCTGGGGAGAAGAGACATCATCCTGGGTTTGAAACCCCCTCCTAGTTTGTGATAAAACTCTAAGGGTGTTTTGTTAACCTCATTCCCCTTGTATTTGCCTTCTCTGAGGCTAACAGAGTAATATGGCTGCTGGCCCCATCTTTATAAACAGAAATTACTATGTGATAACAATTATGACTCCTGTTCACTATCTACCCATGTGCATGTCCTTGTTATTAAGGGAGCACAGAAAGATTATTAGCTTTATTAGCTTTTAGTATTGATAGCACCATGTTCTTCATAACCTATAAATATCTGTACTGCCCACGTCAATTTGAATCTTTTTTTCCTCAAGTAAATTAAAGTAGAAATGACATGATTAGTTACTATCTGAATTTCAGTAAACTTTTTTTTTAAGAGTCATATTTTTGTTTGGCCCTGGTGGATCTCCACTGCTTGCGGGCTGTCTCTAGTTGCAGAGAGTGGGGGCTACTCTTTGTTGTGGTGCGCAGGCTTCTCATTGCAGTGGCTTCTCTTGTTGAAGAGCATGAGCTCTAGGGTGCACGGGCTCAGTAGTTGTGGCTCCCGGGCTTAGTTGCTCCACGGCATGTGGGATCTTCCCAGAACAGGCATGAAACCAGTATCTGTCCCTTGAATTGCAAGACAGGGACTTTTAACCACTACCACCAGGGAATCCCCAGATAAACTCTTCAGTTCAGTTCAGTCGCTCAGTCGTGTCCGACTCTTTGCGACCCTATGAATCACAGCACACCAGGCCTCCCTGTCCATCACCAACTCCTGGAGTTTACTCAGACTCACATCCATCAAGTTCAGTGATGCCATCCAGCCATCTCATCCTTTGTCATCCCCTTCTCCTCCTGCCCCCAATCCCTCCCAGCATCAGAGTCTTTTCCAATGAGTCAACTCTTCGCATGAAGTGGCCAGAGTACTGGAGTTTCAGCTTTAACATCATTCCTTCCAAGGAACACCCGGGACTGATCTCCTTTAGAATGGACTGGTTAGATCTCCTTGCAGTCCAAGGGACTCTCCAAGAGTCTTCTCCAACACCACAGTTCAAAAGCATCAATTCTTTTGCACTCGGCTCTGTTCACAGTCCAATTTTCACATCCATACATGACCACAGGGAAAAACCATAGCCTTGACTAGACAGACCTTTGTTGGCAAGGTAGTATCTCTGCTTTTGAATATGCTATCTAGGTTGGTCATAACTTTCCTTCCAAGGAGTAAGTGTCTTTTAATTTCATGGCTGCAGTCACCATCTGCAGTGATTTTGGAGCCCAGAAAAATAGTCTGACACTGTTTCCACTCTTTCCCCATCTATTTCCCATGAAGTGATGGGACCAGATGCCGTGATCTTTGTTTTCTGAGCGCTGAGCTTTAAGCCAACTTTTCACTCTCCACTTTCACTTTCATCAAGAGGCTTTTTAGTTCCTCTTCACTTTCTGCGATAAGGGTGATGTCATCTGCATATCTGAGGTTATTGTTATTTCTCCTGGCAATCTTGATTCCAGCTTGTGCTTCTTCCAGCCCAGTGTTTCTCATGCATGATGTACTCTGCATAGAAGTTAAATAAGCAGGGTGGCAATGTACAGCCTTGACGTACTCCTTTTCCTATTTGGAACCAGTCTGTTGTTCCATGTCCAGTTCTAACTGTTGCTTCCTGACCTGTATATAGGTTTCTGTGATTATGTGAGAGAGAGAAATAGAGTGTAGGAGGGAGACTTCACTTGTTTGTACGAGAAGGAGAACGTCAAGTCCTGGTCTTCTGGGGTCATCCCAGTGTGGAAAATAGCTAGCCTCTTGAGTTTAATGTCATTGCTGTCTCGCACTAGTCTTCCACCTCCAAGGAAGATTCTCCAGAAGTTTTCCTCCTGAGCCCCAGAGTTCATGATGCTTATGTTGAGAAATAGCCTTTAAATGGCAGGTAGACAAGTACACAGGGAGGATCTATATATCTCTGACCAGTGTGCTCTTTAAGTGAGTTAATTATGTGGTATGTGAATTATATTTCAATAAATCTTTTTCCTAAAAACTCCATTAAGAACAAAAATTGAGAGTAGTGGTAACAAAATGACAGGGAACCCTCCCCAGCCCCATTTATGTTTCTTTCCTTCTCTCTTCTTCCGACTTCCCTCCCTCCCTCCCTATCTCTCTTGAAGAAAAGAAATACAATGTTTGTAACACTGCCTCTGGTAGCAAGGGGATGCTTTTATTAATCCTGGTGATTTTTTGTAATTACTATTGAGTTGGTTATGAAGGTAATTATGACTAAAACCCTTTCAGGCAGAGAAAGAGATAGTTTGCACTTGGAGGGAAGAGACAGGTATTACCTGTTTCCAGATCTGACACGTGCTTCCATCCCAGCTGGGAGAAGACTTACTTATAGGCTGCAAGAAGCTGTAGAAGAAGTTAACTCAGAAGTTAAAACAGATGCATCCAATGAAGAGAAAGAAACTTCTGTGCAGATGAAGACAGACTCCATTATAGATCCACTAAGTTAAGCACAACTAAAGAAATGTCAGGGAATTCTTTTGTTTTTGTGTTTGCAATGAAGTTTTGTCATTTCTAAATTTTTGTTTCTCACTCCATCTCTCAGTTAAGGTTGTTTTAACAAGCAGACAGTGAGTTTAGTTACAAAGTCATATTAGGATAACAAATGTCTACTCTCCCTGGTAACCCAAGCCATATGAGATTATAAATTGCAACTCTTTTTACCACCTTGGAAAAGACCCTGATGATGCAAAAGACGGAGGGCAGGAAGAGAAGAGGGCAACAGAGGATGAGATGGTTGGATGGTATCAACAGCTTAGTGGACGTGAGCGTGAGCAAGCTCTGGGAGATGGTGAAGGACAGGGGAGCCTGTCGTGCTGCAGTCTATAGGGTCACAAAGAGTCAGACAAGACTGATCGACTGAACAGCACCAACGGTTGCCACCTGATGACAACAGAGAGTCCAGCCCTTCTAGAAAAGACAAGCCTTTTAGAGACAAAATTAACCCTTGCAAGCTGAAAATCAGAATCTTTGATGGTGACAGAGGTCCTCTCTACGGTCTTCTGACCTTGGTGTTAGAGATCTCTCTAACAGAGGCATCTTTTGTCAGAGGCATCTTGAAGCCGGTTGAAGTCTTTTCTCATAACCACATTGCCGAGAAAGCGAGTTTCTGTGTCCTGAAAGTGATTGTCAGTCCCTTGCATCCGAGTGTGGGGCAGGCGTCGCCTCAGCCTGTCGCCACTTCCTCCTGCGGCGGCAGCTGCCGTCACTGTCCAGTGGCGGCTCCCGGAGTGTCGTGGCGGCTCCCGGAGTGTCGTGGCGGCTGCCGGCCTGTTCTCACCACGGCTGCTGTCGCCACCATCACATACAAGCTGATGCCCCTGTGGCTGTCACCCTGCTACTGACGGAAGTGATTGGCACCTTGCCATGCCACATCAAGGGACAGAAGCCGTTCCCCAACCATAGGCACAGAGCCATCTGACACCCCTGACTGCCACTGCTCGTCACCACCCTCCCAGCCACAATGCCAGCTGCGAGCATCGCTTCCCTGGCACAGGGGGCATGACAGTCCCCTTCCGACCTGTGGAAGCAGCTTCTCAGGGAGGCCAGCCCTGGGCACTCAGGAGTATCTTTGCGCTTTAAAGTCAGCGCATCACAGCCCAGCATCTCTCTTCCTTATTTGTTTCTGGAGATGTAAGCAGCATGAAAACTAAGCAGTACCATGCTCCTCCCTGACTGTACAGTGTAAATTTCAGTGCCTGTGTTGGAAGTTACTTTAAAGGTTCTCCATCATCGCCAGTATTTTAAGTTGATTCCTTGTATTTTTATTTCTATTCAGTTCAAGAAATTTTCTTTATTTTCTTTTTGGATTCGTGGCATACAGGATTTTAGTTCTCCATCCAGAGACTGAACCCATGCCCTGTGCATTGGAAGCACAGAGTCTTACCCGCTGGACTGCCAGGGAAGTCCCATGAATATTTTTAACAATGCTTGTGAGGTTGAAAATAATATGTAAGATTTGAGATGGCAGACCAACTTCTGTCCTTTCAAGGAGAAACAAAAAGGAATAAATCCACAATTGAGAAAAGAATAGGAAAGGATTTTCCAAGGAACAAATGAAGTCAACAGATTTCTGGAAGATGAGAAGAAAATGGGACACAGTTAATGGATAAACTGGCCCTTTGGGGAGGTGGGGGGCGGGGGGAACCTCAGTTTGAGAAATGCAAGTGAGCACTCTGGAGAAGTTCTAAACTCATAATCAACACTACCTACACACCCCCAAAAAAGTGAGAGTGTCAAGAGAAACTGAAAACAGAGGGATTAGTGAAAACTTTACAAATGGAAATATATATAGCACTATTTTGTTCACCCCTTCAACGTGGTGACATATAAAATTTATTCCTGAAAGGAAGCTTAGGAAATACTGTGTTGGTCAAAAAGTTCATTTGGGTATTTCCATAAAATCTTACCAAAACCCTGAACAAACTTTTGGCCACCCCAGTAGTTGAGGAAAGTGAGAGCTTCTTGGCATGGATGCTGGAGCCCCAGGATAAACCCTCCTCATAGTGGCACCAGAAAAGAGGTTCTCAGCCTGATAGCTGACACCCTACCTTCTTACCCTAAAGGAGAAACCTACTTTAGCACTACTTTCTGCACCACCCACACGATCCTTCCAGGCAGAACTCACTCCCACTCAGAGCAGAGGCTTTTAGGAACCTGTACTTAGAGACCTTGTTGTTTAGTCACTAAATCCTGTCCAACTCTCTGCAACCCCATGGACTGTAGCCCACGGGGCTCCTCTGTCCATGGCATTTCCCAGGCAAGAATCCTGGAGTGGGTTGCCATTTCCTTCTCAAGGGGACCTTCCCAGACCAGGGAATCAAATCTGTTTCTCCTTCATTGGCAGGTGGATTCTTCCCCACTGAGCTATCAGAGAAGCCTCATACGTACAGGCCTCAGTTCAGTTCAGTTGCTCAGTCGTGTCCGACTCTTTGCGACCCCATGAATCGCAGTACACCAGGCCTCCCTGTCCATCACCAACTCCCAGAGTCCACCCAAACCCATGTCCATTGAGTTGGTGATGCCATTCAACCATCTCATCCTCTGTCATCCCCTTCTCCTCCTGCCTTCAATCTTTCCCAGCATCAGGGTCTTTTCAAATGAGTCAGCTCTTCGCATCAGATGGCCAAAGTACTGGAGTTTCAGCTTCAACATGAACACCCAGGCCAAAGTACTGGAGTTTCAGCTTCCAATGAACACCCAGGACTGATCTCCTTTAGAATGGACTGGTTGGATCTCCTTGCAGTCCAAGGGACTCTCCAAGAGTCTTCTCCAACACCACAGTTCAAAAGCATCAATTCTTTGGCACTCAGCTTTCTTCACAGTCCAACTTTCACATCCATACATGCTGGAAAAACCATAGCCTTGACTAGATGGACCTTTGTTGACAAAGTAATGTCTCTGCTTTTTAATATGCTATCTAGGTTAGTCATAACTTTCCTTCTAAGCAGTAAGTGTCTTTTAATTTCATGGCTGCAGTCACCATCTGCAGTGATTTTGGAGCCCCCAAAATAAAGTCAGCCACTGTTTCCACTGTTTCAGGCCTAGCATCCACCTAATTGGAGTTGCAGGGAAAGATCAGAAAATGAAGGGGAAGGGAAAGAACTTCATAGTTAGGAGAAATGCTTTTTAAAACTAAAACGTGAAAGTAGCTCAGTTGTGTCTGACTCTTTGCAACGGAATTCTCCAGGCCAGAGTACTGGAGTGGGTAGCCTTTCCCTTCTCCAGGGGATCTTCCCAACCCAGGAATCAAACCCAGGTCCCCCACATTGCAGGCGGGTTCTTGTACCAGCTGAGCCACAAGGGAAACCCAAGAATACTGGAGTCTGTAGCCTAGCCCTTCTCCAGGGGAATCTTCCCAACCCAGGAATTGAACCGAGGTCTCCTGCACTGCAGGCAGATTCTTTACCGACTGAGGTGTGAGGGAAGCCCTTCCTAAAACTAAGGAAGGACACAAATATTCATAGTAAAGAAGCATATTGGGATCCCAGTGCAGTGAGTAGAAAAAACAGCCTCACCTATACCCCACCTCCTGAATGATCAGAATGCCTAAAGTCCCTAAAAGCGACAGGGAGAGAGGGAGGGGGGGACGAAAGTCAGCTGCCATCAGACTTGCAATCAATAGCACTAAGTGCTAGAAAATAATGAACTGGAAGCTAGCTTCTCAGCTCTGAGAAAGAATGGTCTCAACCTAGAAGTACATACCCAAAGAGTGTTTCAGTCAATTCTGAGGGCAAAATAAAGACATTTTGAGATTTATAAGGATTCAGAAAGTTTGCTTCTCATGTTCTTCTTCCTAGGGAACTAATTAAGTGTGTATCTGAGCAAAGAGAATAAATAAACCAAAAAAGTAGAAAAATGTAGTGTTTAAAAACACTTGCTCCCACTTAGAAAAACAGTGCAAGAGCATCTACAAAGCAGGCTCAGAGAAGCAGTCCAAGTTGGAGTAATAAGATACAACTGCTCAGGAAGGTCTGCAGGGAGGGGAAAGACTCAAGAAAATAGATGGTAGGATTGAGAAGTTAGAGGGGGGGAAAATTGAAGTATGATAAATATAAGTAATGCAAGAAAAAGGAAAGTCAACTGGAAATCTTCAGCAGGGAAAAACCATGCAAGACATTTGTGGTCCAGATACTAAGTAAACTTCCAGAGCATCTTCTCTGAGAGGCCCTAGGGCTGTAACTGACGGGTGGAGCAGGAAATATTTCACCTGACTGCACCAGGCTGCGCACAGAAGAGCACTGAGAGCACACAGTAGTGTAAACGCTTTTTATAGTTTTTCATGAATAGCACAGAGTGTGAAAGACTTGACTGTGTCTGCAGCATAGTACAGGCCAAAGGTAAAATGCCGCTGCGAGACACTGGAAAATGGGGGCAGACCGAAAGGTGGTCCAGGGATAGCAGAAGGAGGAAGGTTTTAAGAAGGGTCATTAGGGACTTCCCTGGCAGTCCAATTACTAAAGACTCTGCACTTCAGTGCCTGGGGGCACAGGTTTGATCCCTGAGCCAGGAATGAGTGAGAGCCCATATTTCTCGTGGTGTAGCCAAAAATTAAAAAATAATAATAAACTGATAGAACCATTTAAAAATATTAGGCAGTTAAACCTTAAAAAAGGTCATAGCTGCATCTCAAAAAGTGGGGACAGGCGGAACACTAATAGAGGTAAAAATAATGGTTTAGGTAGTTTATGTTTTAATTACTAAGAATAGCATTTGCACACTAAAATATAGGAAGAGGAGAGGAGGATTATAGGTGAGCTATATCTGTATCTTTCACATCAAGAGGCTTATTAGGATACTTTTGACTACATGTAGCAGAAAACCCTGACTTAAGTCGCTTACAATGTTTATTTTAAAAACGTTTGATCTCCCATCACAAGAAGTACCAGCCAAGATAGGGGGCTTGAGGGTCGGCTAATTCAGCAGTCCACTGAAGTAGAGAACCCATGTTCTTGCCATCTCTTTGCTCTTCCTTCCTCCAAGGTGTGTTGGCTTCATCGTCCACAGCCCCCTCAGTGGCCCTAGGCTGGTTCCTGCATTTCTAAGCATCATAGAAGTATCCAGTGGCAAAAGAGTATTTTCCTTCCTGTGCCTTAGATTTGTCAAGAAGGAAGCATTTCCAGGGGTCCCTCAACAGACTTCCTCTCATGTCTCATTGGCCCCAGCTGTATCACACACCCTTCCCTAAACCAGTCAGTGGCAACAAAAATGGAAAGCTGCCTTCCTGCAGCCACTCCTCAGGCGACTTGACTTGGCAGAATGTCCCCAGAAATGGCAATTTGTATCTCAGCATGAACCTAAGCCTTGAACATGGCAACTGTTAATCTCATCTTTTTCTTGTTAAATGTTCATTCCTACCAATGGACCTATTAAAGAAAAGTGGTCTTTGTCATCCCTGTACTCAGTTTAATTACAGACATAATTCAGAAAAAAAAAGACCAGAGTAACAATCTAGTTTCCTTCTTTGGTAATCCTTCTTTGAGATATAGAAATAAAGGTTCCTTCTTTCTGGTTGATGCATCAAATCTGAACCCTCAGAACTGTTGAGTGTTTTTTTCTTTATTAAACAGCTTCATATAATTCATAGATCCTGTAAGATCCTTCCTCTAATTAGACAGCCCTTAGCTTTTCCATATTGTGTAGATTCTATAAAGAGAAGTCTCCTATGTCTCCTCTCAAAACCTCCATGTTTCGTACCTTGGTAAAGTGGAACCAAAGTGCAAACCCAGGCTTGAATCCCAATGCCACCATTCACTAGTAGCTGTATAACCTCCAGTCATTTCTTGATCTTTGGATACCTTAGTTGTCCTATCTCTGAATAGAAATTATCTGCTTACATTTTAGGATGATTGAACTGCCAATAGAAGTACCTAGTATAATCACAAAGAGGATGTGGGCAATTGTTAATTCTATTTCTTCTTAGTGTAACACGCAAAGGACACCCAGTGCCTGGTTTCCTGTTTTTTTGTTTGATCGTTGGTTGACATTATTGAAAAGTGAGTCAAATTAGGGGGCACGGCAGCAGAATTTAATTCTCATTTGAAACATGAATATAGTAACAAGGGGAGAGATGAAAGGCAGCAAGGATAAAGACCAAAGGAAGGCGATATCAGTGGTTCTGACCAAGTTTTCTCAATCAAAGACCACAAGCTGCTCCCACATTGCCCTGAGCTGGATCCTAGGGAGAGCCATTGAAAGGGGTTTCAGTAGAATGGTTCCTCACAGAAGGAGACCAGGGTAACTTGATTTCTTCGCTGAAGCACTTTGAATTATAAAAAGAAATCGGGTTCAGATAATCAAAAAGCAGGGAGATGATGGATAAAATATGTTATAGGATTATGAATTCAATAATAATTGAATTTCTGGAGTGTTTTTCCCCTGATGGAGAAGCTCAAAGAAGTTCAAACATCATCTCAATGAATTACAGCATGTGTCTGTGATCAGCTGATGGCACAGAGGGCCTGGAGTTAGACTTTTGCTCTTCACATCCTAGACCAGGGCACTAAGGCAGAACAATGGTCATATCTAGAGTTTTAGCATCTCGGCTTTAGACACTTTGCCGTGAATATTTTAGGCACAATGAAGAAGTAAGTTATCCCCATTCCTCCGCGAGGGCTTTGTTGGTGCTGAATGGAGATGCTGTCTTTCTTGTCTTATCTCTGGATGCCCTTAAAGCAGTTGCTCTGGTTGAACAAATGCCGTGACAAAATGGATCTCCGTGACTTTCTACAAGTTGTTAGCCCGCATCTGTAGCCCAGGAGTTCCTGAAAAGGCACATATTTTTGTTTCCAGTATTCCAGTTATAAAAGAGTAATCCACAGCATCTCACGACCAACCCGCTGATTCTGAACCTAGGGAGTTCTTTTCAAACGCCTAGCACCATGAACGGCAAGGAACTGAAATAGGTTAACTTGTCTTTCCACTGCCTGCTTTTAAAAGGTCAAGATGAAAACAAAATCCAGTGCCGGTATCGGCCTCCTTCAGCCACAGTGGAACAGACATCGCATTCTCTGAGGCCTGTCTGAGAAGCATGAGGCTAAGAAGTTGCAGTATTGATTGTGTAGGAATTAGCATAGCTGGCAGATGGGGACTGTCTAGACTCACTCAGCTGTGAGGCGTCTGGACCAGGTGGACTGGCACTGCTCAGCTTTCAGGCGTCTGATTTTAGGATTTTAACGTGCTGCCCAAGATGTAGCAGCCTGAGATTTCTCCCATGGAGATCCGGTGAACACGTTAGAAGATTTCCACCTTCATTAATTCTAGCACTGAGGCATCAAAGTGTTTTCCCCAAGGGCTCTGTTGATACTGTAGGCATTTGTATTTGCATTTCTGCTCTCTGGGAGCCGCTGCCTATGGTCAGCTCTTCAGATGTGGATGGCCTCTCTAATTTGTCTTCCATATCTTTTCAGTTGTCTTAGAGTGCTGAGCTAAATTGTGTGGGTAAATTAATCCTTTTTTGAGAAACCAGTTGCAAAACATTCTGATTCTGCATCTCTCCCTATCTCTTACCTTTTCATCTCTATTTTGCTTCTTTCATTGGTCGTTGCCTTGTATCCCTTTGCCATCCTCCAGAGCCCCCAGACCTCATCTTCCCCAATAGTACAAGGTGAGGCCCGTACCAAGCAGAGTAGGCATAGCACAGGATGCTACCAACCTGTATATATCGCCAGCAAAAAGCAAGATGTTTGAACCAGGATCTTTCTTGAGCTTGACTGGCTCTAGGTCAGGACCCTGAGAATCAAGATAAATGGACATTTGTGTACCCAGCAACCTCAAAGCACTCCAAGTGCACATGGAAAGATAATCCGTGTATGTGTGTGTGCTCAGTCATGTCTGACTCTTTGCAGCCCCATGGACTATAGCCCACCAGGCTCATCTGCCCACGGAATTTTCCAGTCTAGAACACTAGAGTTGAGTGCCATTTCCTACTCCAGCAGATCTTCTTGACCCAGGGATCAAGCCCTCATCTCCTGCATTGGCAGTCACGGTCCTTACCACTGGTACCACCTGGGAAGCCCATCTATCTGTAGGTCCTTAAAATAAATCCCATAGCTCATGTTGCCACTTCTCGTGATGCTGAGGTTTCTTCCTTTTTCTTTGCCGCAATGTGAAAAGATCCACCTACCTTTCCATTGTCCCACTCTCTTGCTTCTCTATGGTCTGAATAGAGATCCTGATTAATCAGAAATGGAAGTGCGTAAAAGACAGCCACATGCAGATGCATTAGTAGATACATAGACAGATACATGCATATGAGTGTGGAGTATGTGTAGAAAAGATGTGTCTCTCAATATAGATATTTGTGGGACTCACAATATCCACCTGCCAAGGCAGGAGACAAGGGTTGGATTCCTGTTCCAGGAAGCTCCCCTGTAGAAGGAAATGGCAACCTACTCTAGTATTCTTGCCTGGGAAATCCTATGGACAGAGGGGCCTGGTAGGCTACAGTTCATGAGGTTGCAAAGATTTGGACATGACTTAGCAAATAAACAACAACAACAATTTGTGTGTAAGTGTTTGTGTGTGTCTGGGAGTAGGGTATTCAAAATATAAACGATATAATCCTAACTTGAAGTGCATGATGGAGCTTCAGGAGCTCCATAAACACCCTCAAATTATATGCAAAATCTAGTTTATGGGATGTTAATTTTCTCTGGCAAGATAATCCCTAATTTCACCAAGTTTTCAAAAGGTGCTATGAAATTCTAAATCCTTTCTCTTCAGCCCCCTATGATCCTTGGAACAGAAAGTTAGGGATCAGAACAGAATATCATGCCAATGATGAAATTATATAATCTTGCCAGGCCTGACAGTGTTGGTGCCCTCTTCACTGCCCACCATCCTGGTCCTCCATTTAGAACTGACTGCTCCTCCCCATTTATTCATACTGCTTGGCTTAGCTGTTTCAATAGAATGGATGATCATGGGCACAGAGTCTCAGAATACACAGGCTTTCACTGTATTGAATAATTTACATTTGGAAAGAGCTCATCTTCTTTCATAAAGCAAGTTCCCACTCCTAAACCTGACAGCGTTCTGCACTCAGGAGAGACTTGGGTAGTCATTGGCTCCTGATTCTCTTTCATCACACTTTTCTGGTTCTCGCAGTTCTTCCTTCAGGTTTTCATATATTAATCATTGGTCCATTCACTTCAGTTTTGGTTCTCTGTAAGAGCAGGCTCAAAGATGTGCCAAATGTGAACCTGAATTCTGCTCCCCGCCCCTGAACCTTGGGGTTTACATTACAGAAAGTTCTAACGCCTCTCCATGGCTCTTCTCTTACATCCTTGTTGACTCTTCCTCTAAATGGCAATCAGTTTGATTTCTGTTTTGCTATTCCCACGTCACTACCTTCTCACATCTGGAATAAAGCAACGGTCCTGAAGCCAATGTTTGTCCTTTAGTCTCTTCCCTTTGTCAGCCTTTGTGATACTGCTTCCCTTAATTTTATGCTCAATACTTGGAGTGACTTTTTGCACATACTCTCTCCAGACAAACTTTTTAAGCCTGAATAAAAATTCTGCTAATCACTGACCTTTCATAACCAGCCAGCTTCTCCCATTATTTGTTTCAGAATCTTCCGTTCCCAGTGATCTCACACTCCTCCTTACATGTGATGTATAGTCCAGGCTCCACTTTGTTCTGGCTGTTGTTCCTTTTCTTCTTGTTCTTTTTATTTATCTATTTATTTATTTTACTGCGCTTGGTCTTGGTCTTTGTTGTAGCCATCGGGCTTTCTCTATAGCGCACAGTTTTAGTTGCCCCGAGGCAGGTGGGATCTTAGTTCCCCAACCAGGGACTGAAGTCATGTCCCCCTGCATTGAAAGGCAGCTTCTTCCACCAGGGAAGTCCCTCGTGTCACTTACTCTTAAACTTCCTCCTCTTCAAAATGCATCACACTCCCACCCCTTTTCTGGAAATGATTGACTACGCCAGTTAGCACTCATTTTTCCATTGTCTACAGATATTGGCATCTTATTTGTATCTCCCATAATGCAAGTACATGACATGTAAGAGATATTTAGTAAATATTTGATTATTTCAAAGATAGCTTTCTAACCAATGGAATCTTAATAGGCAAGCTATGTTTGGGGGAAAGCAGATAATGGCTGGACCAGAGTAGTCACTGCACCAGTTTGTACAAATACACAGCAAATTCTGAGGTCACTGAGACTCAGTTACAGTATTTGTCATGTCTTCAGTATTCCTGTATGTCTTACGCATGTTTAATGCTGATGATTCTAAGGGGTAACCAGTCACCCATGGAAACCAGGAATGGGACTGCCATCAATCAGCTTATATGGTGTAGGTAACTGGGCCCTGTCTTTGACTAGGCAAGTGAATATTTAACACAGCTTCCCAAGTATATTCCTTGACTGAACTGTGAAATGAAGTCAGCTGGTGTATACCATTACCCTCTGATAAACGTAAGAAGGCATTTCCCATTTCCCAACTGATAGAAAACACCACTAAATTTGTATGCACCTTTCTCTCCCTGTGATTATGGCATCAGATGTTCTGCACAATTCTATTCCAGTTGATCCCAAATAAGGAAGAATTTAACCATTTTAATTGCTGTTCCTAAAGGGTAGCATAAACTGCTTCAGTCAGCAATATATATATATATATGTTATCTTTGCCTTGCTATATATTAAATTGCTGACTCTCTCTTCTTTAGACCCAGTAGTCATTTCTTTGCCTCCTTAATTTATGCATGAAGCCAAAAGAAGAATCACTTAATATTCTTAATAAAATGACATAAGGTTTAGATAATTTTTTACTATATGCAGTAAAAATGCAGATGTGTGTGGCTTATTTGCAAATGCAGACATTAATAACTGATATTTAAACAGGCTGGATTAGCAATTTTACTGATATCGTCATGAGATTTTTGCAATAATTTGCACACTCAAAATCAATTTGAATACAACAAGTAAATTGAATTTAATTTTTTGATATAAAATTGTAGTTATCAGCTTGAACCATTAAATTTACTATTTAATATATGCTTTCCAGCTCACTTGGTTAGAATTTCATTGCTCCTTATCTATATAAATTTAATTAGGCTTGATATCATCAGTATATTATAGAACTAATTAAAGATTTAGATAAGTGCTGAGGGGTCTTATTGAAAACTCCATTAAGTTCCATTTGGAAAATGAGATATTCTTCCTTCAGTTCATTGTGAAAGAATGAAACAGCAAGAAGTGTTTCTTGCGGTGTTTCTGAAAAATTATTTAACTGGATTTAATGGACTTATTCCATTCTTTGAAGAGCTTTTTAATTACTCTATATCTTTGTGCAGTCCAACAACAGTTATAATCTGTATTTAAAGACTTTAAAATGCTCGCCTCCCACCAAACTAAATGTCTTGTATTCTGGTGTGCGTGTGTATGTGTGGATAGAGGTAGGTGGTACAGGATTTTTACATCCTGATTGAGATCATATAGTATGTAATGGTTTTTATGGGAAATCTCCCAGTCCTCACAAGCAGGATAAACACAGAAAGATCAGAGCATGCCGGCCATGAACACAGTAGGAAAAGGGAGAAGATAAGAAACCCTGACCCAAGAGAGAGTACCTGGGCAAGCCTGAGGTTCTGAGTGTGGCTTCTTTGAGTCAGTCATTCTGTAGAAATCACTTTGAATTCCCTTGTATCTGCGACTCCACTATAGAATATAAAGCAGATTATTTAAAAGACTGATTTCAACTAAGTGCTCTGTGTCTTCATTACAAAGCACAATAAAGCCTTTTATTACAATGAGGCCACTATTACTTTCCATTGATTATGCACTGAAATAAAGCTGCATCTACTATATTCCCAGGGTGCTTAGGGCTCTTGTCAAAAAGCAGTTTTTTTTTTTTTTCAGTGCAGATTGAGTGACACAATGTGTGGTTAAAAGAAAAAAAGAAAGAAAATGAAAGGACAAATAACAAATGTAGGCCATCTATGACCAGGCACATTGTTGTTCAGTACATAGGCACCAAGGAAGCCAGCCAGCCAGAAAAACTGTTGAGAGTCTGTGTGGTGTAATTGAAAAGTTCCAGGCCTTGGGCTTGGGAGAACAGATTGAAAGCTCTGCTGTTGATTAGCTGTGTGACCTAAGCCTAATCTCTCTAAGTTTCTTTTCCTGGAAAATGGAAATAATAATAATGCCCCTCCTGCCTACTCAGTCTGCCTCATGTTTCCAAATGGGTTTTAAGTGTCATTCATTCTAGTTTGAATCCCATTTACTTTTCCAGATACAGAAACTGAGGTACAGTGGGATGGAGTGGTATGATCATTGTCACTGATTGAACTAGAGGCAGGGCCAGAATTGGAGTAGATGGTTCTGAGCTCAGTCTGCACCATCCCGCGGAGTATAAAAGAACACGTGGGCATCTTCTTAGTGACATCCTAGCAGCACTTGGTAGCACTGGGATTTGTTTTTTTCCCAAGCAACTATTTCTCGAACACGTCACTTCAGTTTTCCTGCCCAAATGGTTTGTAAACATTTGCACCCCCTAGTCTGAGAAAACATTTGCAGGAACATTTGGGTCACAAACCAATGTTTGTTTCACCACCATGCTTGAAATGTTTCTCTTACAAAACATTAGAAATGTTTGCCAGTAAAGCAGATTCTCAACAGAAGTATAAGCCTTGAGTGGGAGGGACACCCCCAGCTACCTGCTTGGGGACTTCCAGGCAGCTCCAGGCACAGCAGTTCCTTCCTTGCCCAGAAGGAATGTGCAGCATCACCCAGCATGACCTTAGACTGTGGCATTCTTTGATTTTGAACTATAACAGGTACATGAACTAAGGTACATGAAGCAGCTACAGATTTGTTGTTGTTATTGTTCAGCCACTAAGTCGTGTCTGACTCTTTGCCACCCCATGGACTGCAGTGCCCCAGGCTTCCCTGTCCTTCACTATCCCCGGAGTTTGCTCAAACTCGTGTCCATTGAGTCGATGATGCCATCCAACCATCTCATCCTTTGTCGCCCCCTTCTCCTTCTGCCCTCAATCTTTCCCAGCATCAGGGTCTTTTCCAGTGAATTGGCTTATCGTATCAGGTGACCACAATATTGGAACTTCAGCTTCAGCATCAGTCCTTCCAATGAATATTCAGTACTGATTTCCTTTAGGATTGATTGATTTGATCTCCTTGCTGTCCAGGGGGCTCTCAAGAGACCTCTAGCACCACAGTTCAAAAGCATCAGTTCTTTGGTGTTCAGCCTTATTTATGGTCCAACTCTCACATCCATACATGAACCCTATCTTTGACTAGATGGACCTTTGTTGGTAAAGTGATGATATCTCTGCTTTTAATATGCTAACTCTGCCATAGCTTTTCTTCCAAGGAGCAAGTGTCTTTTAATTTCATGGCTGCAGTCACCATCCACAGTGATTTTGGAGCCCAAGGAAATAAAGTCTGTCTCTGTTTCCATTTTAGGGGGATTTGATTTAATTCCCCTCTACCGATTTCTTCCCATTTCCTGATCCCAGGTCTCAAGAGCAGCCTTTCTCTGGGGCCACAGGAGAACTATCATAAGCCCCATCCTGCTTGCCAACAGAGCTCCACTAGACTATATATGGAGCACTATGGAAGTTCATTAGACTATTGAAAGCCCTGGAAATTATGAGATGCTAATTCTGAAGGCAGCAGGTATGAGGAAATGGAATAAGCTCTCTCACTCTTTCCTCTACCTTCTTCTGCAGTATTTGTGGAAAATTGGGTTCAGGAGCCCAGGTTATTTTTGCTGTTTTTTAAAATAACTTTTCTCACCAAGGATCAGCATATTTTTCTGTAAAATCTATACCCATCCCACACTAAACCTTCCTGTAGTTACAGTCTCAGTTCAACCCTAAAGAAATCACTAGCTACCAGGAATAAAGATCTGAAGGTCAGCTGTGTGAAAGAGCAGATGATTGTGAGAAGTCTCAACTTTCATTTTAATTTAGCATAATGTAGCACAACAGTCACACTTTGAGCTGTAGATGAAAAATGAATCTGTAGATCTAAGAAAGAGACAGAAGTTTTTATTTCAGCCAAATTTAAGGATTATAATTGGCGAAGAGCATCTCAGAAAGCTCTAAGAACTGTTCTACCCATTAGAAGTCAAGGTACAGTCATGTAGGTTTTCTTGAAACAGAGGGCTATACATCAAGTAATGTACTATTGAAGTTTACGTAACCCAAATTTAAGTGTCGTCATAGTGGGTCATGTGACCCTGTACAAGCTCAAGAAGGAATGTTACCTTTTAATGGATTGTCTTGTTGATGCTACAAGAATGTTGCTCTTTGTGGTTGAGCAGGTATTCCTGCCTGATGGCCGCAATCTGGTCGATGCATAATACAGATCCATAATGCACAGTGGGGGAGAGAAAGGAAACCAAAAGGTAGAGAATTTTTATGTTAAAATTTGTCCTGTCTTTCCATAAAATATGGATTTTATTTCATAGAGCAGTCAGCTTCCGTGAGTACACCTCAGCTTCTCATTTTTCCCCATCTGATACCCAGTTTGAAATAATATTCATGTAGTCTTGCCACATTTGTATATTTGCATTAGCCCTTTACAGTGCTGTCATATATATGATCCTGATAAGTCTCTTGATTATGAGTAAACACTTTTGTCTCCCCGGACTTGACTCGGGGTGGGAATTGTTTTCTCATGGCCCAAATCAGAGTTTTTCTGGAATGATCTGGGGAGGTAGGCTAGGGATCTGGCTATTGTTAACCAGCCTGCCAACCTTAGGTATTTAGCCTTTGTGATGCTCAATTGTGAGGATGAAATCAGGTGAACTTTAAAGCATTCAGCGGTGCCAGTGGTCAAGAATCCACCTGCCAGTGTTAGAGACGTGAGAGATGCAGGTTCGATCCCTGGGTCAAGAAGATCCCCTGAAGTAGGAAATGGCAGCCCACTCCAGTATTCTTGCCTGGAAAATTCCATGGATAGAGGAGCCTGGCAGGCTAACATCTATGGGGTCACAGAGACAGACATGACTTAGCATGCACACCACGGGGTTAAATAGTAATAAATGGTCTTTGTTCGCCTTAATAAAAAATCAGTATAATCATTAGTGGATCTTCGACTCAATTATATTTCTGTTACTCTGTAATCATATACCTAGAATTATTCCCAGTCTTATCCTGTTTTCCTAGTGGAAGTTATTCTTCATGAGTTGTCATAAATTTTTCCTGAGAATAGAGTATAAGGATGGAGGGAGTTCAAAGGCATTTGGTGCAAAGATGCTGGAAAGTCACAGAACCTACAAAAATGTAGAACCCTGAGAAATGGCTTTAGTTCACTCAGGGCACTCAGTGAAATGTGAGCTGGTGAAAATATTTCTGTATCTGTCAGCTTACAGAATATTTTCTGCAAATGTCACAGAAGAACATGGAACTGCAGCAAATGTCTTGATTAATGGATCAGTCTTCACAACAGTATTGGCTGTGGGTATACGTCTTCTGTATGGTTAAGATGGAGTTCTAGTTCATAAAATTAGCATTTTTATAACAGCTTTTTTGAGATATAATTTACATACCATAAACATTAACCCTTTTAAAGTGTGCAATTCACTTTTCTTTGTATAGTCGTAGAGTTGCATAGCCATCATCACTAGCTATTTTTACAGCGTTTTTTTGTTACCCGCCCCCCCAGAAGAAACCCAGTAGCCACCAGCAGTCACTCCTCATCCCTCCACCCTACCCCTGACAACCACTTGTCCACTTTGTCTCTATGGATTTGCCTGTTCTGAGTGTAGCGTGTAAATAATAGCATGTGATCTTTTGTGATGAGCTCCTTTTAGTTAGTATGTTTTCAAGGTTCATTAAGTTAGCAGTTGTCTTAATGTTAGGATATGAGACTGAATTTAAAAATCCAGGTACCCACCCCAACACTTAGCATGTTGCCTGCTCTCTCTTTGTTTTTTATTCAGAGTAGGAAGGGAAGTGGGGAAGGGAAGGTAATATGTTTTTATTGAAGTATAATATATGTACCATAAACTGTACAAATCTTAACTATACAGCTTGATTACTCTTTTCATATTTTTATTTATTTGCTTGTTTGGCTGCGCTGGGTCTTAGTTGTGGCACATGGAATCGTTTAGTTGGGGTGTGTGGGATCTAGTTCCCCGACCAGAGATGGTACCTAGGCTCCTTGCATTGGGTGAGTGCTTGGAGTCTTAGCCACTGGACGACCAGGGAAGTCCTCGCAGCTTGATCACTTTTTCAAAGTGAATACCCTCAACTAAAGATAACCATCACCCAGATAAAACCAGAGAATATCAGAATCCACCCAGAAACTTCCTTGTGTCCCCTTCTTAGTCATTACCCCCCAGCACAGGTATTTCCTAATTTCGTTTGGTTTGATTTTTCTGAATTTGATTCCCTGCACAAGTGGGTGTCCCAGCCTCCATGAACTCTGATTTCAGGATGGACGTTTCCCTAGCAACTCAGGGGCCTCAGTCACTGCGTTCATTACCCCTGGTTCCAAGGGAAGTAAAGCAACACCCAGTCTTCCCAGAGCCCTTGACTGCACACTGTGTGCTCCTGACCCCAGGCAGCTCTCCTTCCAAACACTAGCACCCCCTCAGCCTGGACCATTACGGCGGAGGGGGAAAAGCATTCCCTTCCAGGCAGGTACAGTTTGTGACCAACGTTGACCTCCAAAGGCAGGTCTTTTGAAGGGTGACTCCTACTCGCCATGAAGGCAGCCCCTACTCTGCCCTCAAACTCCCCCTGCTGTGTCACCCTCTGGTTTTTTCTCTGAGCAAAAATATTCCTCTCATGAAATTCTGTGTGTTAGCTTCTCTGCAGAAATAAGAAAAATAAGACCTTTTATTCCAGAAATTAAGTTTTCATTTTAAATTCACTTTGTGCTCTTTGAAAACTTTAGTTTCTGTGTGGTCCAGAGCTATAGGTTAGCATTAGCATTTAAATAGAGGTATTAAGCGTACTCAAAGACCTTTCTTTCATAACGTTGCCCTTTCTGGGAGGTTTCTCAAATCTGATACTTTTTCTTCCTAAAACAGAATGCAAATGCTATATATATTCCCTATCAAAGGCCCTTTTCTCTTTATATAGACTTAGGAGAAAGGCATCGTTGAGCAGTCTCACTGTTAGTCTTTTTATATGGAAAGGGTCAGTTTAAAAAAATTGCTATTCCATCCCTCAATGCCTGATTTTCTCTGCTAACTCTAAAAATTAATTTTCCTGTGGTTAATTTTATCCTGTTATGTCTCATTTCCCTCAGACATCCTCTGGGAACTCAAACCCCAGTTCTAAGAAGCTAGTGCCAGCCCTCGCCATGTAGCAGGCCCCTCCCAGCGCCAGTGCAGAGCACCCAAAGGGCCAGGGTCTGAGTCCAGTGTCAGTCATGAGAAGCGCTTGGCCTTCCTCTCAGGGCCTCTATTTACCTGCCAGACTAAGGTTATTAAGCCTGTTGGATGTGGTTGTCAAGATAATAAAGAAGATAGTTACTCTCCTCCTGATTTACAATTTTATATATAATTACAAGCATCTTAAATCTTCCCTCCCTCACATTGAGCTCCCTCAACCAGACCAGTGGTGTCAACTAAATATATATAGAAAGTAGAAAGTAGTGTCAACTAAAAAAAAAAAAAGAAAAAAGAAAGTAGTGTCAACTAAAGGTATATATATATATATATATGCACAGCCTAAAAGTTGAGAGTTATGTTTATTCTCTGGGATTATTGGGACTTTGAGTCCAGGAGATAGCATATCAGGGGCCCCTGAGAGAACTGTTTCTAAGGAGGCTGAGGGAGGAGTCAGGCTGCATCATTTTTCTACAGAGAGCAGGTAATCTGAATATCCAAAGATTATTGTTCATTAAGGAGAACCAGATATCTCAACTTGAGGAATTTAGTGCTGGTCTATGTATGGGAAGTGGAAGCATGCGGGCTCACTGAATTCATTCCTTTCATATGCATCTCAGCTATGGGGCCAAATCCTGCTTCTTGATTATTCACATCCTTAATTCCTCATCCACACAGGGAGTGGCAGATGTGGGATGCCTGCCTTTGTGCTTCCTCGAATCCCCCACCGCCCCCACCTCCATGGCTGTGACATCCTTATTTACCAATATGGCAGGAAATATTTCATTTCACAGTAGCTTCTGGTGAAAGGTATCCCTCCAGCTTTCTCCTGTCCTTACTGCCAGCCTTCCCTTTCCTCTCCACCCCATCCCAGTCCATAGTGGGTACTACAATAGTTGATTCCAATGGTGCCCTGAACAAAAAGCTACTAGAGGTGAGGGCCTAAATTTTCCTGGCTTTTCTGTCAAGGTATTGGTGCCCTTCTCTCTCTTTGAGGTTCATTTTATTCCACTACAAGCTTGGGAACAAGAGTTATGAGAAAACCTAGAAGATGGATATGGCCTAATAGAGGAGATCTGAGCAAAGCAAGGAGAAGCTGGGTGGTCCCACAGCCTGAAGATTCTCTGGCTTCTCAGACCATCTGACCTCCACCTTGAGAGGTCTTTCTAAAACCCAGTTATCATCATGTCTGAAAATGCAGTTCTGATCTATTTCAAAGACCAGATCATGAGAAGAGACCATCTCATGTACAGATAAGACTTCTGCAAGCAGCAAAAGAGCAAAGGGCAAGTGCCTGACTGGGAGGAAGGCCTGCAGTGGGCAGACAGAACAGGAGCCGATAAAGGAAAGAAGGGACTCGGGTTGCTGGGAGAAGAGCTTGATGATGTGGCTCAAAGGTGGAAGCTGTCAAGGGGAAAGACCACTGTGTTTGTCCACTAGGATATCATCAGTGACCTTTCAGTTTCAGACAAAATGGAGGCCTTTGAAGGATAGTGAATACAAATGATTTTTTTTTTTTTTTTGAGAAATTTGACAGTAAAAGGGAGAAAAGAGACACAGTGAGACACAGAGTGGACACAGGATTGCGTGAAGGGCTTGGAGTTTGTTGTTTGGTTTGTTTTTTCAAAATAGGAGAAACAAGGATGCTTGAAGCAGACATGAAAGAACCCATGAAAGGGATAGATAGTAGATACAAGAGTTCAAAACAAAACAGCAAAACAAAACCCCAGCAGGATCCTAAAGGCATTGGGAGGGATGGCGATTAAAGGCATAAAACCAATCTTAGAAAGAAAGGGGCAGGGAAGGCTAGAAAAGAAACCCAACTTTTGAGCCTAGGGTTGCAAGGGGAAAGATTAGTAAGAATTCATTTCAGTATGATGCCTTACACAGTTATGATAAAGCAGGATCCAGAGAGATAATATGTGTGTGGCCAGTACAGTAAAAGTTAGCTGTGGTTTTTTATTTGTGTGTGTGTTTCGTTACCATTTTTACATAGTGGGTATCCTACCATGTCATTTGATTTAATCCTCAAATCTCCCATGATACGTTATATTATCCTACCTCATTGCATAAATGAAGAAACTGAAGTTCGAATAGGCTAAGAAGTTGCTGAGGTCAAACAGATTAAGTAAATATATGAGACTGATGTCTAATTCTGCCAAAGAATGAAAGAAAAGTTGAGAGGATTGCACATCACTATCCCCAAACACATCTTCCCTCCATGCCTTCCCCTTTTTCATTTGCAGCCATTTATCCCAGACACCCACACCACCACCCTGTTACACAGAGCCACCTGTCTTATTCATGCTTCCCCCACCCACCGGCGGGGGTCAAAGCATCATCGAGTGTTCTTTTATCTTCTGTTCTGTCACTTAATGAAGTTTACCGACTGTCGGCTCTCTCATTCATTCTTTCCTTTTCCTTTATTCACCACTCGTTAGATGCCCTGTACTCAGCCCGGATGGATAACAACAAATGGTACAGAATTCAACTCTGCTTTCGTACAGCCTGCATTTGAGGATGGGAGACAGACATTTATGTATCAATACTTACACAACTCTGTTCCAGCCACTGTTCTTCATCATTTGATCCTTCTAACAACCTCATTTACTTTTGCCTTTCTCAGATGAAGAAAATAAGGCCCAGAGAGAGTCATAAATTGCCCAAGAACAAGAGGCAGAATTGAGATTTGAACCCAGGTTCCTGACTCCTGAGTCCATGATCTTAACCACTGTATTATGCTGTGTCTAACTGTGTGTATGCACACACACACATTTTTAAAATATATAACACATATTAAAATGTATCTTGGAAAAGATACATATTTTTAATGAGGATGAAAGCTAAAAGGAAAACAAGCTCAGTAAAAGGATAAAGCTTAATGAGGATGGGGCAGGTATCATTTAGGTTAAGGTGGTCAGGGGAAACCTCACTTATTGATAAGCTGACATTTGAGCAAAAATTGGACTTAATTTCTTTGAATCTTCTATTTTCCTCTGGCCTTCTGCCCCTTTAATCCCATTTGATGCTCTTTTCTTATTTTATTTCAATTGGCTTGTAGCATAAAGCAGTATAAAACTATGAAGTTCAGTGAAGACAGGTTATCATCACCTTCTTGTCCTATAACTGGCACTTTTTAATGGTAAGTTAAAGGAAAAAAAATGCCCTGATTTAATGCCCTTAACCTAACACACCCTCATGGACTTTTTTTTTTTTCCAACTAGTGCTATTCTAAAGTTTCTCCCAACTATTGAATATGTTGTTGTTTAGTAGCTAAGTTGTGTCCAACTCCTCAAGACCCCATGGACTGTAGCCCACCAGGCTCCTCTGTCCAGGGGATTCTCCAGGCAAAAATACTGGAGTGGACTGCCATTTTCCTCCTCCAGGGGATCTTCCTGATCCAAAGATCAAACCCAGCATCTCCTATGTCTCCTGCATTGGCAGGTGGATTTTTTTTTTTTTTTTAATTAACCACTGTGCCACCTGGGAATCCCCACTATAGATCAGAATTTCTTCTAGACAGATTCACGTGGGTTTTTCTAAAAAAAATCTCATTCCATTATTTGCCACCCATGATTCTAAATTCTCTGGCTTCCTTGACATTGTTTCTATTACTTAGTTGCTGTGCCAGCCTTTCCCGTTTGGTAGCGTTTGACCTTTTCCACACTGTTTTTATATGTTCTTGCACATTAATTAAAGTGTTGAGATCGGTTAGAAGGAAATGTCCTTAGCATTCAGCAGATGCTTTCACTTCTGAATTTGATTTGCCTTCGTCATTACCCTTTGTTTATTTTTCAGTCTGTGTCCTATCGGGGTAGCCATTCAGAATAAATTCATTTTGCTAGTTGTATTTTTTGAGAGGCACTATATAAAATGGCTCACTGACATCCAAATATATATCAGCCACAGTGGTCTTTACATCCACCAAATTCATACTGCTATCCAAAGCTATCCATCGCGTTTGTCAGAATACTTGGATCTTTAATTAAACCCTGCTGGATGTTGTACACATTTCCATTAGCTCCTTCTGATTTCATCAATTATTTTTCTAATTGACATCCATTCTGAGTCATGTATCCTGGAATTTCAGGTAGCCCAGTTTGTAGCTTTGGCTTATTTAGTTGGGTTTTTTTCCCCCCCTCTGTCTTTCATAAATAATCTAAGGGTTTAGTAAACACACCCTTGAATTTTTGCCCTTGGGACCCGCTGATTTCCGTATGATCATACTTTACAAAATAATCCCTGGATTTTTTGGTCTGTCTGCCCAGACTATTTTCCTTTCTGGCCCTTCATTCCTAAAAGATACAGTCTTTTGTCTTGGCAAAGTAGAGAAATTTCCTAAACGCTATTGAAAAGCATGGGAGGGTCCTTGACTAGGACTGAAAGCTAAGGAAGGAGTCAGTGTTTGAGTAACTCTGCCAGCTGTTGGCTGAATACCAGTTTTTGCATCTTAAGCCCCCAGCAGGAATAATAGCTTGCTTGAACTGTCCATTCAACCTTTTCGAAGTTTTGTCCTAACATACTGATGAGGTAGCTGGCTGGGGCAGAATCGGTTGGATGCAACTAACTGGCACCTACCAGAGTCAATCCATCATCCTGGTCTCATTGGCTTAATATTCTAATGAACATGTTCTCCCATCAAACCATGCATTCTATGCCTATCCTCACGGACCTTTCTCCCCAAGCACTACAGGTAGAGAAGAATCTCCATGTAATAAAAATAAAAACCCAACACCTGTTACCCTTCACTTCTCCATTTCATCACCTGAAGCAGAAACCTTGGTTTCTGTACCTTGTCTAGGGCCCCTCAACTCGTTTCCTCATGATCTGAAAGGGAGTAGTCGATTATTAAAACATTTCCCTGGTGTCTTAGAGATCTTTGATCTAGGCCTAGATTGGATTTTTTTTTTAACTGTAGATTTTTAAAAAGCTTCTTGAAGCCAAGGACTATACCTTTGTATATTAGCATTTAAAATGTTATTTGAGCTTCCTAAGCATTAGTAATAATAATATTAGGTTTTCCTTTGAAGAAATCCTTTGCATTATTTATTGAAAAGTTGATCATTCCGTTTCATTACTTAAAACTGAAAAAGCCATAAGACTTTTGAATTATTTTTATTCAGCATATCTCAACAGTTGTCTCCCAGATTGCTAATCTGAGAAATATAAACAATATCCAATACAAAGGCCTTGTGCTAATTGGTAAACAATTTATAGTGTTGAGGCCAGCAAAGTGCATAATACTATGTCCTCTTATCAACCCATGATATTAGATCATTTTTTTAATTGAAAAGACTTTCTAAAGTGATATTCAATGAATTATACTTTTTAATGGAAAAGACTCTCTTAAATGATAGTCAGCACAGCATACTTGCCTTAACCTGAACTCACCTTTTGCTAATCAAAAGAGCATTTACAGGCATATGAGACAAACACAATTATGAAAGTAAAATGAAGGACCTAAATAAAAAATCACAGAACAAGAGGGTAATTCTATTCACTCTTTCATATTTCATTATTTGATAACATCAGAAGATGAATCCATCAGAATTGCTTTGGCAAGTGCAAACAGAAATGTGCCTGATCAATATTTATTAAAACCTTCAAAATGGGAGAAGGAGTCGAGCAGACTTCTTAATGGACTGAATAATTATTCATACCGGTGGGGTTTGACCAAAGGCAGTGCCAGACCAAAGAGACACAGTTTTAATTGTACTGAATTTAAAAATGCAGATCTTCCTCCAGCCCTGTTGCAGAAAACTTAATTTAAAAAATTATCTGATGCAGCAGAGGGTGACACGTGAATCCTTAAGTCTCTGAGGAAGAAATTTTAACCATAGATATGTATAATTTAGAATGTGTTCCAAAGGTGGGGAGCAAAACTTCCAACTAAGGGAACAAAAAGACATTTTCTTCCTTTATGGCACCTGTAACTGAGCTTGGGAGAGGGTCCTCATCTCAAAAGGGCTGGATCTCAGAGAAGTTCCTCTGAGTAGTTGTATTTTTTGAAGAGAAGTAAAGCAAGGCGCTGGCCACTGCTATCAAAAATATCAGGGTCTGTTACTGAGAGGAATGAATGCAGATGACTTTCAACTTTAACATCTCCTCTGGGAAGACAGCCCCGCCCCCCATTACTGGTTATCAGAAACGGACCAATGGATAATCATCATTTAAGCATAAGTGCCGTTGATGGAATCTGTGGTATATGTACCACATTATATAAAGAAAATGTAGGTAGATGTCCCATCCCGTTTCTGCAAGCCTCGTAGCAGTGGCCTCCAGGCTCTCCGCCTCTCGAAAGGTTTTCAGCTGCCACCAGCTGAAGGAAGTTCTGCATGGTTTTTTCCCTAAAGACCATTCTTCACTTCTCTTCTGGATTATCCTGGTCAGAACAAAAACTGCACAGCTTGTTGTAAGGAGTGTTAATAACTATCCCCATGTAGAACACAAATGTAATCCTGCCACAAACTCTCAGAAAATTATTTAGCTTTTCTTTACCTTAGTTTTCTCATTCTTGAAATGGAAATAACTTCAGCTCTTTCAAATTATAATTTTCAGTCCTGTCTGTAATAAACTCTGAGCTCTTTGAAGGGGAAGACAAATGAGAGCAATTATATTTATATTTTTAATAAAGTAATTTCTTTTTCTGACACACAGAATTACCATGCATTTTATTATTGGTCTGGAAAGTACATCTGAGCTAAGTTTACACGTGTTCAGAATGTTTTCAAATCAATCAGTACTGCATCTTGCTTCCCAAAGCTTAGGGAAAATCAGCATCAGCTAATTCTAATGGAGGCCCTGCGTGATTTTTTTCAGTGTTTATTATTTATTTATCTGGCCGTGCCAGGTCTTGGTTGCTGCACATGAGATCTGTGATCTTTGTTGCAGCATGCAGGATCTTTTAGTTGAGGCACAAAAACTCTTAGTTGTCACATGTGGGAGTCTATAAATAATTCCCTGACCAGAGATTGAACCCAGTACCCTTGCATTCCAACAGAGAAGTCCCAGAAGCCCATGATTTTAAAGGACTAAGCATTGGATGCTGTTGTTGTTCAGCCGCTCAGTCGTGTCTGACTCTGTGACTCCATGGACTGCATGCAGCACACCAGGCTTCCCTGTCCTTCACCATCTCCCAGAGCTTGCTCAAACTCATGTCCATTGAGTCAGTGATGCCATCCAATGATTTCATCCTCTGTGGTCCCCTTCTCCTCCTGCCTTCAATCTTTCCCAGCATCAGAGTCTTTTCTAATGAGTCGGCTCTTCGTATCAGGTGGCCAAAGTATTGGAATTTCAGCTTTAGCATCAGATCATCCAAAGAATGTTCAGGGTTCCTTTCCTTTAAGATGGACTGGTTGGATCTCCTTGCAATCCAAGGGCTCTCAAGAGTCTTCTCCAACACCACAGTTCAAAAGCATCAATTCTTTGGCTCTCAGCCTTCTTCACAGTCCAACTCTCACATCCATACATGACTACTGGAAAAACTATAGCTCTGACTAGACAGACCTTTGTCGGCAAAGTAAAGTCTGCTTTTTAATATGCTGTCTAGGTTTTCCTTCAAGGAGCAAGCATCTTTTAATTTCATGGCTGCAGTCACCATCTGCAGTGATTTTGGAGCCCAACAAAATAAAGTCTGTCACTATTTCCTTTGTTTCCCCATCTATTTGCCATGAAGTGATGGAACTAGATGCCATGATCTTAGTTTTTTGAATGCTGAGTTTTGAGCCAGCTTTTTCACTCTCCTCTTTCACCTTCATCAAGAGGATCTTTAGTTCCTCTTTGCTTTCTGCCATAAGAGTGGTGTCATCTGCATATCTAAGGTTATTGATATTTCTCCCAGGAATCTTGATTCCAGCTTGTGCTTCATCCAGCCCGGCATTTCCCATGTACTCTGCATATAAGTTAAATAAGCAGAGTGACAATATACAACCTTGCTGTACTCCTTTCCCAGTCTTGAACCAGTCCATTGTTCCATGTCCAGTTCTAACTGTTGCTCCTTGACCTGCACTCAGGTTTCGCAGGAGGCAGGTAAGGTGATCTGGTATTCCCATCTCTTGAAGAGTTTTCCACAGTTTGTTGTGATCCACATAGTCAAAGGCTTTAGTTGTAAAGGTTTTAAAATCCAAAAATACCAGTGCTTGAATAGCATCTTCTGTAACCTCTTTGTTTTTTATGTCAGAGGCAGAGGTTCAAAAGCTGATAGCAGTTATACAAGTTATCGTAACTAGTTAGGAAGAAATTAATAACTTAACCAGAATCTAAGCTTAGCTGATCTCTTGAGTATTTACTTCTCCAGGTCTTTCTGCTATAACTATCTCTCAATTATTTATGAGATGATTATCTAGTTTATGGATTATTCAGTTTTTTTCTTTTCTCTTCCTAGTTCTCTGCTTATTACCTTATATACCATTGAGTGAGCAGAGAAAACAGTAGTTGAATATTTTACCTGACATTTTAGCGACCTATCAACTACTTGTTGTTTATTAAATTGCTCATAATGCTGCTGCTGCTAAGTCACTCCAGTTGTGTCTGACTCTGTGTGACCCCATAGACGGCAGCCCACCAGGCTCCCCCATTCCTGGGATTCTCCAGGCAGGAACACCGGAGTGGGTTGCCATTTCCTTCTCCAATGCATGAAAGTGAAAGGGAAGTCGCTCAGTCATGTCCGACTCTTCGCAACCCCATGGACTGCAGCCTACCAGGCTCCTCTGTCCATGGGATTTTCCAGGCAAGAGTACTGGGGTGCATGTATTGGCTAAAAAGAATTTGGGGAGCTACAGTCATTACTAAATTATATTCAGGTAAATTTTTCTTCCTTAGAAACTTAGATTTAAGAAGTCAGCTCCAGAGCCTAATTCTTTTATTGACATTGATACTCTTGTTATGGAGAAAGGGCTACATGAGAAAGTCTTCACAATGAAAAGGCAGAAGTCTTTCCTGTGACTCTTGAATGCTGAATATACAACATGACTTCATTATTTGGATAGAGTGCTGAATTCCCAGATCAAATCCAGTGTTATTCAAATATTACTGGGAAATGTATAAATGAATTTTGAATTGTCACAGTATTACTTTGTTGCATTACAGTGGAAGGCAGAGGGTTGAGTTAGTATGAAAATTTTATTTAATTCATTTTTCCTAAATCATGACTAAAAATGAATAAGCTCAACAAGTATCCTGTGCAATGAGTACTTTTGCTTTTACAGTTTCTGTATTAGGGGTGACTTTGGAGCAGGTGTAGGGTTCAGGGTCCTTCATTGTGAGGCCCTGGACAAATCACCCACACACTGTAGTTCAGTTTGTTCATTTATAAAATGTGGGTGATTGCAGGAGCTACTTCAAAGGGTTGAATGTGTTAATGTAACTAAAATTTTAAGATCACTGTTAACTACTACAGTGATCACGATGGATTATAATACCCAGTCTGAGACATAGCTGTGTATCTGCGGAAAATATAGTCTCCATTTGGAGATCCAGGACTCTGAATTGCAGCAGTGGAGGGAGGCAGAGGGCAGAGCTTTCTCCAGAGACTGTGGGCAGGCCCCCAGGCAGTGCCTTCCTTTCACCCCTACACCCAAACTTTATGGACCGCCTGCAAGAACAGGGATGAGGGGTCACTGGGTTGAGAGTAACTGGTCTTATTAGGGCTTTCTTCCCTCCCTCAACAAAGAAGAGAATGGAAACTCTTTCCAGAAGCTCTCAGAGATACAGTGATAAATTTGAGTTTGGTAAAGTGGGAAGGAGAGCAAGGGATGAGAGACTAGAACTCTCCTTGCTTCATGTCTGAAAACAGGAAGCACTCTTAAAGAAAAGTAAGAAAAGCACTAATACTCAAAAGATAAAAAGACATCAACAGTTTGCTTATACATATATGCATACCCATGTACTTTAAAAGGGCTTTCCCAGTGGCAGAGTACATGGCATCCCGCTCCAGGATTCCTGCCTTGAGAATCTCGTGGGCAGAGGAGCCCAGCGGGCTACAGTCCATAGGGTCACCTAGAGTCGGATACAACAGAAGCAGCTTAGCATGCATACACGTACATTAAAAATATATGTGTAGGTAAAAATTGTCCAACCTCATGTAAATGAAAATGAGGAACTAGGGGCTGTCATATGCTATTGGTAGGAAGATATTGATACAACTTTTTAGAAAGCAATTTGGCAGCATTGCCAAATTCCTAAAAATATATATATGCTTATCTTTTGACTAATTCTGTTTTGGAAATCCGAACTCAGGAAAGAAAGTTTTTAAAATGGAAACAACCCAAGTGTCCAATAATGTGTCACCCTAAAGTTTTCAGCTGTAAGGAAGAAATGGTAGATCTACATGTAGGGGGAAAATCTAGAAGGAAATGCTAAATGTGGTGATGGAATTATATGAGTAATTTTTTTTCAGCTTACTCTTTCTGTATAATCTGTGTATCCTATGTGAAAGTCACTCAGTCGTGTGTGACTCTGCAACCCCATGGACTGTATAGTCCTGGAATTCTCCAGGCCAGAATACTAGAGTGGGTAGCCTTTCCCTTCTCCATGGGATCTTCCCAGCTCAGGGATCGAACCCAGGCCTCCTGCACTGCAGGTGGATTTTTACTAGCTGAACCACAGGGACAGCTATGACACATGTATTAATACCCCATCACAGAAAAACAAACTTTATTTTTACACTTGAAAAAGAAGATTTGCCCAACTTACCAAAATGGCTTTCAAGTGCTTACTGTTATGAATGTTTTCAGAGAGAATCACTGGGGAGAAAAAGTTGCAGTGCAATACCATTAAAATAAAATAAGGGAAAAAGTAAAGAAGAAAGGTCTGTGGATAAAGGAGAAATGAGGAAGATATGAAAAAATAATGTGCTTGGACCTAAGCAAAATGCAAACATTGTCATGTTATAGACTGTGAGACCCGTCTGTATGACATCGCTTTTCCCTTTGCACTGTCTCCCTCTCCGCTCATTAAACTTGGAAACTCTGCCCAAAGGCACTCAGCAAAGCGAAAGAAAAACAGCAGGGAAGAACCACCTCCGCACAGAACGTTCCACCCCTAAGGGGGACACGGATCTCTGGTTACTGGAATGGGATATTTGGTCCACGTCTAGCAATTGGACTCTGAATATATCACCAGCTGTGAAGAAACTTGCTCTATAAGTCATGAACCAGAAAAAGTCTAAATCAAATGTATATTCCACTGGTCCTGTCTCAGCAGTCAAGTAGAGTGCCATCTTGTGTAAAACGTGGAGCCCTGGAAGCCATGGCTGCTATTTTAATTTGTGATGATAAAGATCAAGCTCTCATTTTCCCGGGGCCTCAATAAGCACTGATAAATTATTTATCCCACTTGGATTACATGTTCATTTCAGTGTGTCAGTGTTTAGCATGGAAGCTCATCCTAATTGTATAGTTCAAGGCATTTTTCTATTTTCTCCTTAGGGCACCTTGTAGCACCCTTTCTCCACCTCCAAGTAGAACTGTTGCAATGCTGATTTAGTATACCCTTTGCTCCTGGGTACTATTCTGAAAGATGAATGAATTTCATTCTCTCTTTAAATATTTATGTTTCTTTATGATCTAATATATCATCGTAGTTATGGGGAATTTCTTCCCCTTAACTATGGAAAATACACCATCAGTTACCTGTCAATTTTGTTTAATAACTCAGCTTTGCAGTTCTGAGGCACTGTTCATCCGCAGCTCCTGAGGACTCTCTTAGTTCTCAGTCCACTTCGCAGTGTCATTCTGGGATTTATAAAGGTCTTCATCACACAGAGGATATTGAAACATTAAGGGCTTAAGTAGCATGCCCTTTATCACTTATCACACTGGAGGCTCCAGGACTAGAAATCCAGGCATCTTTGTTTTGTTGTCTGCTCCCAGCATGAAACCGCGGTCTCTGTAGAAAACCAGCTAGTATCCCTGGAAACAATTCACTGGATTTTTCAAAAGAAATCCAATTTCACTTGGTCTGGTGGGTTCAATGTTACTTCTTAAGATAAATGATGAAAATATCAACATCATAGTACAAAGAAACTCAATTCTTTTGGTTTAATCTCAGTGAAAGGCATCACAACTCACCTACTGCCTCTGTCTCCTTCCCTAATGCTTTGAGATCTTGGCTGGTGGGAATGGGTCTGTAACTATTCACTTACCAAACAGACGCTGGCTCAGAGTCTTGCCTGCTGCTGCTGCTAGGTCACTTCAGTCGTGTCCGACTCCGTGTGACCCCATAGACGGCAGCCCATCAGGCTCCCCCGTCCCTGGGATTCTCCAGACAAGAACACTGGAGTGGGTTGCCATTTCCTTCTCCAATGCATGAAAGTGAAAAGTGGAAGCGAAGTTGCTCAGTTGTGTCCAACCCTCAGTGACCCCATGGACTGCAGCCTACCAGGCTCCTCCATCCATGGGATTTTCCAGGCAGGAGTACTAGAGTGGGGTGCCATTGCCTAGCCCAAAACTTTTGGGGATCACAGTCTCTGGGATGGAGATCTTGGGGACCTGTTCTTTTCCTAAGTTCCCTAGTAACTCTACAGTTGGTGAAGCACCATTCTAGAACTTTAGCTCTCAAGTCCCTTCTAGCTTTTTTTTTTTAAGATTTTTTTGATATGGACCATTTTTAGAGTCTTTATTGAATTTGCTACATTGCTTCTGTTTTATGTTTTGGACCCAAAGCATATGAAGTCTTAGCTCTCTGACCAGGGATCACACCCACATTGGAAGGTGAAGTCTTAACCCCTGGACTGCCAGGGAAGTCCTGTCCTCTAGCTTTGAAAGAACCCTGAGCTCCCAATTCTCTTTTAGTCCATGTGACAAATTTAGCTTCAAACATGTGTCCTTAAACAATTGTTGCCGTGTTTTCTTAAGTAGTTCCCTAAATGGATAGCTGTCTCCCTCAACTGTGCCTCCAGGGCCTTGAGCCAAATGGCTCTCAAGTCCCTTTCTTTTGCTAAAATTGTACCTGGTCCCTTCCCAGATCATCCTGCTTTCATAGTGCCATCACATTAATCTTCCAGGAGCTTGGCGTGCTGCCTCTGTTCTCAGCAGAACCTGGGACCCCAAGTGGGGAGTGCTTTATTGACATACCTCAGTCTCGAGTTCTCTGTTGACTCAACTAACCTGATGCCAGACTCTGTACCCTTGGCCTTTAGTGCCTTTTCCCACGGCTCTCTATTCAGCTGCACTCCCAGGCCAAGCAGATTGCTCTTCCCTGTCTTTGCTCATCTCTTTTCCTTTCCTTCAGTCTAGAATTTCCTTCCTGGAAGCCCCACCTGACAGTGTCCTACCCCATAGGAAGTCTTCCTTGGTCCCTCATGTCCCAGCAACATGGCCTGGTTCCTTCTTCCTCTGCTGTCAATTCATAGCATTGAGACCTCACCCAGGGCACTTGGAGCATCATGTCTGTGTCCTTGAAGAAGAGTTCTGGAAAGAGTCCGAAACCTGAGTTCATCCTGGCACAGTCACAGATGTCTCTGTGACATTGAGCAAGTCCTGTCGCGTCCCTGGGCTTCAGTTTTCTTATCTGAGGAAAGGGAGTAATAGCTCCCTAGGTATTACTAGTGTTACATGACCCAGTACATGGAAATTAACTTTGCCAGAAGTTTTCTCTGCTTTTCATTACCTTCTCCTGCCTGTCTCTGAGCTGTTTAAGGAAAGGGACTGTGTTTTGCTCATCATTATATACTACTATTTGTATTACTGCATTACTATTAATGTATTATTATAGATCTGTTTCCAGCAATAATAGTCAATGTTTCTGGAGCAGGTAGATTGTGTCAGGCGCCATTCTAAGTACTTGATATGGA
The DNA here is from genome assembly GCA_917880005.1 of Nanger dama. Lineage (NCBI taxonomy): Eukaryota > Metazoa > Chordata > Mammalia > Artiodactyla > Bovidae > Nanger > Nanger dama. The sequence goes on along the minus strand of CAKJTW010000096.1, from coordinate 6,483,642 downwards.
GTAACTGATTCTTCAGTGGCCCTGAGAGGCACTATTGCCTCAAGGGGTGCTCTTATTATCCCACTTTATGGATAAAGCCATATATTTCACAGAGCCTCCAATGAATATGTTGATGAATGAGGGACTGAATGAGACAGAAACTACTAGCAATGTCTGCTGGATGGTTCTCTCTCTTACTTCTGTATCCCAACTTCTTTTTCTTTTTTATATCCTGAGGCAAATGCAAAATTAGGAGAAAGTCTTGAGTGATCTGAGACCCTGATGAGAGGTCTCTCTGGGTCTGCATTTAGACTTCTCATGAAGTGAGTTCCAGGATGACAGATGTCATATCTGTCTTATTCTCTGTCATAGTTACGGGACCTGGAACAATATCAGCGTGCATGCTAAGTCACTTCAGTTATGTCTGACTCTTTGAGACCCCTTGGACAATAGCCCACTGGGCTCCTCTCTCCATGCTAAGCTGCTGCTAAGTCACTTCAGTCATGTCTGACTCTGTGTGACCCCATAGATGGCAGCCCACCAGGCTCCCCCATCCCTGGGATTCTCCAGGCAAGAACATTGGAGTAGGTTGCCATTTCCTTCTCCACTGCATGAAAGTGAAAAGTGAAAGTGAAGTTGCTCAGTTGTGTCCAACTCTTAGCAACCTTATGGACTGCAGCCTACCAGGCTCCTCTGTCCATGGGATTTTCCTGGCAAGAATGGGGTGCCATTGCCTTCTCCGCCTCTGTCCATGGGATTCTCCAAATAATAATACTGGAGTGGGTTGCCATGCCCTCCTCCATGGGATCTTCCTGACCCAGGGATCGAACCCATGTCTCCTGAATCTCCTGCACTGCAGGTGGCTTTTTGACTGCTGAGCCACTGGGGAAGCCTGGAACAACATCCAGCGATGAGTAAATGTTTATTGAGTAGGTAAACGCAGTAGCTTCTGAACAGCACATTCATTACCACTGAGCCCGTGTAGACTGCTAACCGTGCAGTCAGTGAACCCCGCTGTGTCTTGCTTTCCCAGGCAGTACTACGAGATGCTATACAACACGGCCGACGAGCTCCTGAATCTGGTGGTGGACCAGGGAGTGAAGTACACGGAACTAGAGTACATTCACGCCCTGAACTTGCTGCACCGCAGCCAGACGGGGTGGGAGACCAGACCACCCAGAACATGCGGCTGCAGCGGCTCAAGGAGATCATCTGCGAGCAGGCAGCCATCAAGCAAGCCACCAAGGATAAGAAAATAACCACAGTGTGAACAGGGTGCATGGCGGGAAGGGGCCAGGGGCTGGATCACTTTTGTTTCCTCGGTCACAGTCCCTTTCTTTGGTGTGTTAGTTGGTATATTCTGAGCTGACTTAGTTTTCTCCACACTGATGCTTGGGTGGAAAGAAGGCATAAATAAGGCTTCTTTTCTCTTTCTTTTTGGCTTTTCTGTAAATGCTAAAGGGACTTCACAGTACACACTGTTTGGGTTGGACATTTACTTTGATGTGGTCCGTTCCAGAGGGTCTAGGGTGCGATGGGGAGGAAGGTTGTATGCAATAAAAATGAATGCATGAATGACTAACACCCAGCAATCTTTGGTAAGTAGATTATTACCTAAGTTCTAGTCCCTTCCTAAAACTGCTCAGTGGGGTTCTATTGCATAAGTGGTAGGATTTTTATTCCCTTGACCTTGTCAGTTTACAGTTCTTCAGAATAAGTGTATGTGCATTGCTCTCTGTCTTTATTGCCAGTGGCTTCTCAGCTAGTCATAGTTTTCAGCCAGTTTTCCTAACCAAACAGGACCTCTTCGCCTCTTCAGGTCTTGAGGTATAAAGTCCTTTATCTCAATCCTTGGGAGAGTTTTGTATGCAGTAGCCTGGACCCAGGTGATCTGTTGGTTTGATGCCTTTTTGTTTTTATTTCTGCTGTATCAAAACCAAGCACCACCAAATTAATGACAAAAACGGAAGAATGAAAGGTGATTCAGCTCTTCTTGATTTTTTTTCTCCTCCACTTGCCAAGAGAAAATGATGGTTAGAGAACTTTTAATCTCACTTGACACCTTGCCTGGCTGTTATTCTTTTTTTTTTAAATATAAATTTATTTATTTTAATTGGAGGCTAATTACAATATTGTGTTGATTTTGCCATACATTGACATGAATCTGCCACAGGTATACATGTGTTCCCTGTCCTGAACCTGTTAGTTATTCTTAAATGCTCACTCTCCATGGGAGCCCCTAGGCCTTCCTCATCTTAGAAGGTAGCTCCAGCTGCCAGCCGAGTGCAAGGAAGCTGGTACAGCCATGACCTTCCTCCTCTGTGCACCCCCCAGCCGAGGCTGTTTCTGCAGTGCTCTCTTTCAGCTGGGGTGGGAGCCAGCTGCTCCCCGCACGCTTGCCTCCCCACTGTCCCCACATCTCCAAGTGCTCTTTCCACCTATGGCTGATATGTCACAGAAGAAAGCAATGCACTGACAGGGACACAGCTGGAAAACACTTGGCAAAGAAAGCAGAAAGGACTTGGACTACATGAGGTCAGAATTTTACACCTGTTTGTACAACTTAGGTCTTGGTGGGAAAAGCAGAAAATAAAAAATGAAAAAAATGCTTCGAGAAGCTTAAATGTTGTGTCTCATTTTTCTTGTATTTATTCTGCAAACATGCCCTGAGACCCTAATATGCGCCAATCACTGCGGGGCAGATCCGCAGTATTGAGGGCTCCCGTATTACCTACCTGGAAGACAGAAGAACAGAAGCTGGACTCTAACCAAAATCCTGAGAGATGTACACTGGGGCTGAGTTTGAAATCAGGCCAGTGGGGCGGCTGTGAAGGGAACTCAGCAGGCAACTGGAGCATGGTCTTCCAGGAGATTCTGGAAGGAATGCTGTAAATCTCTGTAGCATCAGAGGTCCAACGAGGAAGAAGTTGAATCTACATGGGAGATGATCATGCAAGAAGGTACTGTCCCTAAACAACATCATTGGAGTAGTCTCCCTGAGCAGTGGGGGGAGAGGGGAGGGAGAGAGGGGAGTCAGAGCTAATTGCTGTGGTTTGGAAGCCTTCTCTTGGTGGCTGTGGCCTGCCCTCAGCGCTTCTGTGTCCTCCCTTTCTTCCCCTTCCTGTCCACTCTGGACAAAGAGCCCTGGAGTGGTGACAAGGAGACCAGAAGAGCCAGGGTGGGATGGGGGAGTGCTTAGAATCATTTAATTGGATGCGGAAAGGGACACGGGTTTGGACAGAGTAGACTGCTAAGAACTTTGAGAACCGACAGACAAATAGCAAATGAACTGTTTTGGGGGAGCATTTAGAAAAGCGAAATCCCTGCTTTGCTTGCAATAATGCTTGAAAAATGTCAGTTCTGCACAGAAAATGCAGTCTGTGATTCTTTGTCCCAAACCACTGTGCAGGATGGTGCATCGGTCATTATTCTTTAAGAGATCAAGAATAGCTACTCAGTGGTGATCCCATGGATACAGATGGAGCTGGTACAGCCACCTCAAGACCAATCATCACAGTGACCTCACTTGTAGAAGCTCCAGCCTCTCTCCAGAACATCATTCTTGGCTGAATATTTTCTTAGCCTGATAGTCATTAATTTGTGTTTCAAATAGCTTGGGAAGAAAACCTCAAAAACAGCCAAGTTGATTGACAACCAAAGCCTGATCATTCTTACTGTCAAGTCATATCCATGAAAGCCTTAGTGCTAAGGTATTCACTATCAGTCAAAAAGATATGATTGCCTGTTACAGCAATAACAAATCCTGATATGGAATAATGTAATGACAAGCAAAAGAGACAGTCCCTGTGACATGGAGTGGGTAACTGCACTCTCATCTTGCCCTCCCCAGACTCCATATTTCCCAGGGCTACCCTTTCATCTAGGAAGACGTCCAATAGGATTGAGGACTGAAATCTTCAGCCTAACCCTCTGCTGCTCTGAGCTGTGCTCTTCTGAAAGCCAGTACTATGTCTCACTAGTCTCTCTTTCCTCCTCAACTGGCAAAGAGCCTGGAAGTTGATGAGACAAATGAATTCCAGTTCCACAGCCTCTATGAATCTACCAAGGCCATTATGTTCAGATTCTTGCTCTGAGACATAGCATGGCTGCTTCCCCAGGACCAGGGCATAGAAATTTCATAGTAAACAACAGAGGATAACCAGGGTCCCACCAGCCCAAGCTAGACTCACTCCAGTGGAGTCAAACATGATAAAGACCGCCAGCCAAGCAACTATCCTTCTATAGGATGTGAAAAGGAGCTTTGCAAAAGCCAAGTGTATGCTATAATACACACACCTGAGAACAATTGTCTTAACATGGCAGGGATGGAAAACAAATCAAGCATAATTTGGAGGGAGGGTAATGAGGTACCAAGAATAAGAAAACAAAGAATAACTGGGCTCAGCAAAGGTCTTGACTCTGTCCTAATTAGACACAGTTGTCCTAAGAAGTACATAATTAATAAGCAGATGACCAGATGTAAAATACGGAGATCTTCCTGAGATGGAAGTTGTAATGAAGTGAACACAGCTGGAGGTGTTTGTCCTGGATTTGGCGGAGGCTCAAGGCCTGCCTGGAGTTTTGAGGAGGTGTAGAGGGAGGCCCACCACAGCTCCACACATCCTCTTCCAACTGGGCTGGGGTGTAATGAGAGAGCTAATTACCAAGAGTGTAATGAGATGCAGAAGCCCCTGGAATTGAGCTGGAAATTTCTTTCATAGTGAAATGTGCCCGATTTGAGGACTCGCTTTCCCATACCTAGGCCACAGACTTATGTCTATAATTAAAAATATCACCAGGGCATGCACACACCTGGAGTGGGAGTCTCTGGGAACCCGAGAACGCGGTGACCTGCAAAAGTTGCTCATGTAATTTTTTTCATATATTACAGTTTATTTATGTGCATAGAACTGAAAAGAAAGAAAAGTCAGGTGCTGTTGGGTGAGTGTAGTTCCCATTATGTTCAAAGTCATTTAGAAACGTGACCTCGGTTTCCTGCTGACTTCGAAAATAGATACTCTAGGAGGAGAAAAATTGGCAATCTCCTCATCCCAAACTTATTTAATTTCCTACCAGGCTGAATTTTCTTTCACAAGGATTTATTTACTGTGAGAGAGCAGAAAGCTCTCAGTACCTGTTTTTTGTTACTGTATTTATTTTATGATTGTTATTGTTATTTTAGATAATAATAACACCTATTGTATGGCAATCACTGAATAATACTTATTGAAAATTGAATATGTGTCAGGTACGACACTCAATGTATTAACATTTTTCCACTTAATCCTTGCAGTAATCCTACGAGACAGGTGTTAGGATCATTCCCACCCTTGTCCACCCCCACCCCTTACAGAGGTAACAAAACAAAGGCTCGGATAAAGGACTTGATGCTCCAGACAGATGCTGATGCCAGAGTCCGTGTTTGAAATCCCCTCTGTTCTCTATCACGAGCCAAAACCCCTCATCCCGTGAGGCAAAGGGAGGGCACCTCACCTGCTGTATTTGTGTTCCAAGTGACATTTTCTGGTAGTTTGACCCTTCCATTTGCTCTGCCCTCTCCTGTGGCCCCCAGAGGGAACCATTCTTGAATTTGGAGTTACCTGGCTCTCTCCTCTGCTTCTCCTCAGCCCCCAACTGCCTGAGGCCACCTCTGTGGCCAGTACATCAGCATAACTCTTGGAAACCAAAACCTTAGGCTCAGAGGCTGAGCCCAGCCAGCTGGAGATGTAAGAGGACCCACACCTCAGCCAAGTGATGGAGTGACCGGGAGGGTGACAGTGAAATGCTCAGGTTTTAAAATCTGCTCTGCCCTGGCGCAGAAGATCATCTCAGCCTTTTACAAGTGGTTTGCTGTCGTACAAGTTGTTAAATGCCCTAAGCCTCCGTTTCCTCATCTGTGAAATGGGATGATAATAATAGCTCCTATCCAACACTGTTACTCCATAAAGTAAAAGAGGGTGTTCAGTGCCTGGCACATAATAAGTATTATATATATACACATGATTAATAATAGGCTAATATTATCTTGTCAGTTTCTGTGGGGTGCTGTTGATCCAATATCTAGAAAACCTGCCCTTTTGATATGACACGTGAGTACAGCCATCCTGACCAGCCCTGTTGTTAGAAAAGCCTAGGTTTTGCCAGGTGGAACCCAGGACTTGGAATCCTGAAGCCTCCCGCCCCCCCGCCCCTAACTCCTGATTTTATTACTCCACTGTTTCACCCCCTCTCCCACACAGGACAACTGCCCTTGGTGTCTGGTTCTCACACTTGCTTCCTTTTTAGCTGTTGGTGAGTTTGCATCTCATTGTCTGCCAATGTATTATGCGCATCTCGTTAAACTCTGAAGGCTCCAGTACCCTTTAGGGAACAGACCTTAACAGACAAAGTGGCCTCTGCCTGGGCTTTGACTTTGCTGTCAGTCTTCCCACCCATGCTGAGGAATGTCTGATCCTGGATCTCCAAATTCAGATTGCTCTGTGAAATTGAGGTGAGGAAATTATCACTTAAAAAAAAAAAAAATTGTGAATCGAATCTAACTCTGAGCTCTCACTTATCATTCTGAGCAGAAGTCCGAGTTCATTCACTTGCTGTGGTTTCTTCCTGGAGGACGAGGTAGGGAGGGGAGGCGTCCCTGAGGACAATGTGCTCATCCGCGTGTCCTGATCTCTTTGTCACCTCTGCTGTGGACGCCAGCTGCCCTCAGGTGCTGCAGCTCTGGGTGCAGAGGTCCTCTCCAGTGTTGCCAGGCCTCAGTGACCAGCCTCCAGAGGTGACCCCTTTCCCAGTCATCCCCACCCAAGGTCCTGCCTGGTGGGAGGCACTGAGCAGGGTGTGGGTGGGAACCACCATGGAATCTATGGCTCTGTCTCTCTTCTGAACTTTGAGGGTCTCAACACTCTAGGTTGGACAATTCTCCCCTCTTCCTTCCAAATGCCAAAATCTCTCCTCCTTTCTGCCACTGGGTGATCCAAGGTCCTTTCCCAAGGTCTAGACCTTTCAGAAACCTAGAAAGGGAGTCCTCTCTTTCTCCTCTTCTCCTCTTCCTCTCTGGGCTCCAGGAGCAGTCCCCAGGTAACCTCCCTATTGGGTAGCAGAGGGAGGGCGTGTTTAGTCTAATTGGTGGTGAGGAGATGACATCAATCAATTTCTCAGTAGGGGCTTCCCAGGTGACAGAGTGGTAAAGAATCCACCTCCCAGTGCAGGAGACACAGGAGACATGGGTTTGATCCCTGGGCAGCGGGGGGGATGGAGATTCCCTAGAGGAGGAAATGGCAACCCACAACAGTATTCTTGCCTGGGAAATCCCATGACAGGAAGCTTGGCAGGCTACAGTCCGTGGGGTCACAAAGAGTCGACACCACTGAACAACTGAACATGCATGCAATTCCTCAGTAATTTATCCTGTTGTGGATTCATAAGCCCTGGAGAGCTTTTGTTCCAACCATCTATGCCTTCTAAGGTGGTCAGGAGGAGGAGTTCCAAGAGAACAGAATGGGGACACATAGTGCCTGAGGCAAGGCTAGCACCTAGATCTCTTGACTTAAATTCTGGGAGGCTGCATTAAGAGCCCAAATGTGCCCCCACTCTATTAGGCTGCCAAGTGTAGAAGTAGAAGGCAAGCACCTGACTTCAAAGACATGACTCACATGGAAAGAACCAGGCAATGGGCAACAGACATGAATCAGCTATGGAAAACTGCCAGCCCATGTGGTGCTAAAAGTTCATGGTGTGGTTTAGACTAAATACATCAAGAATTCGGAGAAAAAGAATTATAGGCTACTGTTAGCTGGATACAGCTTCATGGAGGGGTAGGAACTGAACTATGATCTTGAAGAAAGTGTAGAGCCAAGATCATAATAGGGGAACTTGAGATGAAAGGCTGCATTTTGACAAATGTTGCTGTTTAGAAGGAAGCAAAGGAAATTAAGCAGAAAAGAAAACCTTCAGAAATAAAAGAACAGCATGAAAACTAGTTATGAGGGAACATCAGTCAGGGAGGAGGCCCGGCACATTGAATGTTTTTTCACTTGTTCTAAACCTTGCTGGGAGTCAGTGGATACATGAGATCTTTGAATCTCCTAGGATTACATGGACACAGCATTTGGAGGGCTGATTTGTTAGTACATTATAAGAAATAAAAGTCAGATTTTTAAATCAGGGTCCCCATATGTCCTATTTTTCACCTTGCAGAAATATAGTAGGATAGCATTTCCTGGCTCCTTTGTGTTTGGCTGAAACCGTGTGATTAGGTGACCAATGAATTGTGAGTAGAGGTATGTCACTTCCCAGCCAAAGCATTTAATTGCCTTTGTACAACCCTCCACAGCACTGCCCACTGCCCCATCTAGCAATGTTCCAAACAATGGACACTCAGTGTGCTTGGGTCTCACAGGGAGGAAGATGCAGAGCTCCAGCTGACCTGCAGGGGACATATGGTGCGAGCATGAAATGAATGAATAAGCACAAATTTGTTATTTTAAGCCATTGAAATTGAGGGGGTGGGGGGCGGTGTTTGTTACTGCAGCATAACCTTGCATGTCCTGACTAATGCACAGAACAAAGGTGAGAATGGGAAGACCAAGCACATTTTAATAAGCGTTGAAGTATTACGTCAAAGAGAATTATTTGAGTGTAGTGATGGGAGCAAGAGGTAAATTTGGATGCTCAAGGGAGAAGAAGTGGTGCTTTGCTGCTTTTAGTCAGCACATTTGCCCTAGAGACAGAGGCAACAGGGATGTGCTGTTCACTTACGAAAGGACCCTGGAGCCCCCAGTTTATTTATGTCTTTTGCTTTTTCAGCCTCCATCCTTAAACTTATGTAATAATAGTGATAATAATTACATGATGATTATGTAATATGTAATCAATAATGTAATAATAGTAAGGTCTCAGTGTTTCTAAATATTCATAGGAAAGCCTCTATATTCAATACATAAAAAATTAATGCCTATGATAATTAAAGTTATTAAAGCTTAAAACCTCTCATTTTCACTGAGGTCTAATCACCTCACTGGTGGGCTGCCATCTATGGGGTCACACAGAATTGGACACTGCTGAAGCGACTTAGGAGCAGCAGCAGTCATCTCACTGGACCAGCCCCTTTTTCTTTTGAAAGCTTTCTAACACAGGGCCATTCAACGCCAGTCCCCAGAACTGAGTTTTTAATCCTCTGACAATTCAGGTCCATTCGCCAAAGGAAGAAGAAGACTGAGAGAGGAAAAAAAAATCTACTTTCTGCTTTTCTACACTCCTCTAGTAGCTCAGACTTCCTTATATTTCTCTGATGTCCCAATGGAAGTAAATGTTAATGGCTTTGAAGGAGATAATGAAGTTGCAATTAAAAAAATGAAGAAACATAACCCTGAGAAGCTGTTAACTCAGCCAGTTTTAAGAGACTAATAAAGCATAAGGTACTAGGCTTTTGACACTTTCAGAACTGCAATTTACTCATCTATGATACAGCAAATGTTTAAAGTATTTTCACAGAGGTTATAGAAATCCTTAAGTTTGGCAGTTGTATTAACGTGTATAAATTTTTTTTAATTTTTCATTTCCGTGTTTCCTAGATACAGTTAGTTGTGGTGCAGGTCATGCCAGTAGACCCTTGAGATGGTTCCACTGTCCCAAACCCTACTCAGAGTCATCAGAAAGCAAGAAAGATTATCTAATTCACATTATATTTTGCCCCTGATTGAGGTCTGTGGTATAACAAAATACAGTAGACTGGATAGGTTATAAGCAACAGAAATTTATTCATCACAGTTCTGGAGGCTGGAAAGTCTAAGATCAAGGCACCAGCAGATTTGATGTCTAGTGAGGACCCACTTTCTGGTTCATGGATGGTGGCTTCTTGCCCTGTCCTCACATGGTGAAGAGGGCTAGGACGCTCTGTAGGGTCTGTTTTTAAGGGCACTGATCCCTATTTATGAGGGCTCCACCCTCACAACCTAAGCACTTCCCAAGGAGGGATTTTAATTTGGGAAAAACACAGACATTTAGGTCATAGCATGTATCTAAGCCAACTTGATAATTCTGTTTGTCAGGTTCTTTTGGTAAACATTATTAGCCTTCAACCATAAGGTAGGAGCAACATACCTCTTTCCCATGACTTTGCTAGCAGGTAATATGCTACAAAGAAAGCAGGCCACAGACAGCATTTAGCAAGCAAGGACAAAACTTGCCTTCCAAAATGCTCTGTAAGTTCATCAGAGTCCCCACTCTCTGTCCCTTCGCTCTGACCACCACCATTATTGAAATGTTCACTTCGAGGGCAAACATAAAAATATTTTGACAAGAGCACCAGACTCACATTCTAGTCAGATGTGGAGTCAGAGTTTACGATGATTAAAGGGAGTCAAAGACCCAAAGTACTGGGTCCAAAGTCCATAACTGTCCAGTACTGGATTTACTTCTTTTAAATTCATTCATGAGAAAGTGGTAAAGCCTGTAAAGTCTTTATCAGCCAAGCACATGTCTTGAACACATCTCACCACTCATTTCTAACCCCTCTCCTAGCAATTAACCAACCTTCTGCTCCTGGTCAGATTGAGACAGCAAGACTGCAACAGGTTGCCACAGCCACCTCTGGAGAATAGCTCCTGGACAGATGCCCCAGAGTCTGTTCTTTGGGGACAGAATTTCTCAGGGAGACATTCTACCCTTCATGAATATCCCACCCTTCAGATGCCCTGTTAGTGGCAGTCTCTAATCCCCCACAGTAGGATATCTGCTGGTTGGCATTTTCCAAGTTGTGGACACAGCTCTGCACTGGTCCATGTAACCTTGGGACCTAAAACTCTAATTTGCAGGACAGGACCCGTGCTTTAGTCCCAACCTGCCTCAGAGCACAAGGAGACTAACTCCTCGGTCCACTGCTAACCAGGCTGGACCCAGCCCCAGTGATGTGTGCTTCCCCTAAACTGCTGCACTCCAGCCAACACAATCAGGACGCCTGGCTCAGAGAGCCCCCCAACCTCACTCCTACTGCTGTTGCAAGCTGCTCCCTGTCCAAGGGAGCAGAGCTTATACCCTTCTCACACCAAGATTTATAGTCCATTTAACCTACCCTGTTAATATCCAAGGCTACGCCACCAGCCGCTAGCTTATTAATAAGGTATCACTGCAGCGTCTGACTCAGTGAAGCTGCAGACGTCCCTCATTTGCATGATTAGCTCTTACCTTACTGATTAGAAAGTTTCATCCTCTCCCCAGACCTACCCTTTCTGAATGAATGGCTCTTTTTTAAAGGGAGCCTGTTTCTCTAAAATACATCTCAAATCCAAATAAAGAGGAATCAACCAACAACAAAATTAAAACCCCGTTATCCTCTTTGTGGAAGAAGAGAAGAGCTTAAGAAGGTTTTAGAAAGTTCAGCACCATGCTTATTGCAGGACGGAGAAGTAGCTATGGTTGTCAGCAGGGACTAGAGGGGCATACCGTCTGAGAAGGACTTGGGGTTCACAGGAGATATTAATGAACTGTTAGTGTTTACCTTAAGGAGTGCAGGGTAACCACTAAGGATTTTAAGCAATAGAGTGGAATCAGGTTTTGACTTGACAGCTATTACTCTGGGAAGATGGTGAATAATGAACCGGAAGATGGATGACAGGGAGACTAATATAATCCAGGAGGAAGATGATGCTTCACTTTATTGCTCTTGTCAGATATTGCCTTTTTTTTTTTTTACATAAATGGAAGGTTTCTGGCAACCCTGCATCAAGCAAGTCTATCAGTACCATTTTTTCAACAGCATTTGCTCACTTCATGTCTCTATGTCACATTTTGGTAATTCTCAAATATTTCAAATTTTTAAATTATTGTAGTGATCTGTGATCAATTATCTTTGATGTTACTACTATGACTCAGATGATGGTTAGCATTTTTTATCAGTAAAGTATTTTTAAATTAAGATATGTATATTTTTAGACATAATAATATTGCATATTTAATATACTATAGAATAGTGTAGACAACTTTTATGTGCACACACTACAAAAAACTGTGACTCACTTTCTTGCTATATTCACTTTATTGCAGTGATCTGGAACTGAACCTACAATACCTCCCAGGAATGTCTATGTGCTAAAATCCATTGAAATTATACACTCTAAAAGTGTGAATATTCTGGTATATATCTCAATAAAAGTTCTTAAGATAAAAGTGTCTACTTTCCAACAAAGAAATTATAAGACATACAGAGAAGCAGGAAAGAATGGCTCATACTCAAGAAAAGAAGCAGTCAACAGAAATTATCCCTGAGAAAGCCTGGATGTTGGACTTACTATCTGAAAACTTTCAGTTAGCTATTATGAATACATTTGAAGAATTAAGAAAATTGTGTAAAGAATTAAAGGGAAGAAAAAGAATGATGTCTCACCAGATAGAAAATATCAACAAAGAAAACCAAATATGGAACAATAGACTGGTTCAAAATTGAGAAAGGAGTACATCAACACTGTATTTACCTGTTTATTTAAATGATTTGCAGAGTACATCATGTGAAATGCCGGACTGGAAGAAGCAAAAGGTGGAATCAGAATTGCCAGGAGAAATATCAGTAACTTCAGATATGCAGATGACATCATCCTTCTCTTTCTTATCAGAAAGAGGAGAACTAAAGGGCCTCTTGATAAAGGTGAAACAGGAGAGTGAAAAAGCTGGCTTAAAGCTCAAGATTCAAAATCTTAGATCATGGCATCTGGTCCCATCACTTCATGGCAGATAGATGGGGAAACAATGGAAACAGAGACAGATTTTATTTTCTTGGACTCCAAAATCACTGTGGATGGTGCCTACAGCCATGAAATTAAAAGACGCTTGCTCCTTGGAAGAAAAGCTATGACAAACTTAGCATGTTAAAAGCAGGGACATCATCACTTTGCCCACAAAGGTCCATCTAATGAAAGCTATGTTTTTTTCTGGTAGTCATGTATGGATGTGAGAGTTGGACTATAAAGAAAGCTGAGCACCAAAGAATTGATGCTTTTGAACTGTGGTGTTGGAAAAGACTCTTGAGAGTGCCTCAGACTGCAAGGAGATCCACTCAGTCCATCCTAAAGGAAATCAGTCCTGAATATTCATTGGAAGGACTGAAGCTGAAGCTTCAGTGTTTGGCCATCTGATGTGAAGAGCCGACTCTTTAGAAAAGATCCTGATGCTGGGAAAGATTGAAGGCAGGAGGAGAAGGGGACGACAGAGGATGAGGTGGTTTGATGTCATCACCAACTCAATGCACATGAGTTTGAGCAAACTTCAGGAGATGCTGAAGGACAGGGAAGCCTGGCGTGCTATAGTCCATGGGGTTGCAAAAAATTGGACATGACTGAATGACTGAACAACAACAGCAACAATAGGTTTTTTTTTTTTTAAGAGGCAGAGTTTAATTCCATTCCCCTTGAGTTGGGCTGCAGTAAACAACTCAATTCTACTGAGTAGAATAAAGCAGAAGTGATCATATGTTACCATATTAGGTCCGGTAGGTACTGAGATTTTGCCTTGATCACTTGCTCTTGGGGAAGCCAACTGCCACATTATGAGGACATTCAAAACAGCCCTATGGGAAGAGCCACATGGCCAGGACCCTAGACCTCCTGCCAACAACCGTGTGAATGGGTTACCTTGTGCAAATCTTCCCACTCCTATCAAGGTTTGAGATGACTGTAAACATACCAACTGAAATCTTGGTAACTCATGAGAAACCCTGAGCTGGAACCATCCTGGTAATTTGCTCTCGGATCCCTGACCCTCAGAAACTGTGTATCTCACACAGATGGTTGTTTAAATCGCTAAGTTTGGGGATCATTTATCATGCAGCAAATAATAATGGTAACTAATAACACATGTGGAGAGGCAAAAGGCCTTTAAAATAATCCAAGAAAAGAATTAAGAGCATTAGAGAAATGTTACCAGGGAGCTAATTTTGTTTTAAAAGAGGAAAGAACTTTCTGTAGTGAGAGCAGCTCACAGTGGAACAGGTCACATTTTAAAGTAGTGAGTTGCTTGTCACTTAAAGGTTTCAACCAAAGATAGAAGGCCACTTATCATAGATGATGAATATGGTTTCCTTCTCCTGTGGTAGATGATTTTTGTGAATGACTTCTGTTTTCGATTTTGTTTATAATTTGACGCCTACCACTAGCACTGCCATCTGTTTTCCAGAAAAATTTGAAGGTCTCTGGAGTTATGGCCCACATGCATAAAAAAGCTAAAATAAAAACAAGAAACAGAGATCGGAAATTACCTAGAAGAGTTAGGAAAACTATTGCAACCAAAAACAAGCCTGATAGAAGCTTAAAGAGGAAGAAATCCAACCCCTGGAGATGTTGACTTGTAGGCATAGAGTGGGACCTGGCCATTTGTTCCTTTTTTAAACCACTGACATTCTGGTTGGAAGATCTGTTGGCCCAGAATGTTCCTCCAAATTCTGTTATCTCCTGTATGCTTTTGTCAGGGGCTAAGCATTACCCAGTTTAAGGTAAACTGAAGATTTTTCCCTGTTATAGAGTAGGAAAAAAAATAGCTCTGTAATGTCTTAAAGCTGTTGCACTGTAACTGATTCCTTAAGGTAAAAGAAAGCCTAGCTCCCTCCTTAATGGAAAAACGCAGTTCTCACTGTCCATATCTTTCAGGGACTGCCTTCAAGTCTCCTAAAACAAACTATTTAAACTTGCTAACATTGGGAAGCAGTCTCCTTGGTTCACTCCAATGGAATATGAAGGAGGTGGTTTGGGCTCATAGACTATCCTTGCTGAAACAAGCTCCTGAGTAACCTCAGACAAGGGTCAATGGACCAGCCCCAAGGTATCCTGCACTCTGACCAGAGATCAACTACTACAGCCTGATGTAGGATGGAAACATCCATGTTCCTCACAGATGCCTCTAATCCCTAAACCTTTTCTCCTGGTTATTTCAGTGCTCCTGAAAAAGACACTAAGATATTACAGCTCTAATTCTGAGTCTGACTCGGGCCTTGAAAATATTCGTGAACATATCATTTGGCCACCTCAGCCATAAAAGTTTCTGGAAGAAATCTAACTTGGAATTGTACTGCCTTCCAATGAAAACTCAAGATGATCAGTGATACGCAAGGTCCTAATAACTCCTGCATTCTCAGATTACAGTGCTGTGAGCTTTGGTCAGTGAAATCAGATATATGGAACCTGATGATCATGCGTCCCCAGCACTATCATGAAAGGAGGACACATACTTGCTAATCGAAATCAAGTCTGAGACCAAAGTAGAGAAATGGCACTTGATGTTCTTTTCAACCAAAGTCTCTGCTTAATTCCAAACATATTCTGCAGGCTGGATGTCGGGCAGCTGAAGGGTGATCAGTCTTATGCTGGAATTAAAGCCTGATGGGAGGTTAATGAAGAAGCACCAGTGGGTTTGCTGGAAGGTAATTTAGATCTACATAATTATGACTTAATCCCTCACCCTGTGACATCAAAAAGGTCCGTATCCAAGTGGAAGCTGCATGATTCCATGCCACAAAGAGTATTGCCATGTGCCTCCTGTTCGCTTTGGTGTGTAGTGCTCACATCAGTCATGATGGCTTTATTAAATGGTGTGACCCAACCCGATTCTCACACACAGGGCATTATCTTCTAATCAAAACTGCAAAATGTGCCTGGGCAGGCTGTGGAGAGAAATCAAGATCTGCATCTTAAATAGCAGATTAACTGTTCCAGTCGGGAAAGCTACAGGCGAGTAGGCGGGCATAGCTCAAAGCAAGCTCAGTTTTCCGTGGGAGCAGCTGGAGGTAGTTTTGAGTAGCTGGAAGTAAAGGAGGCCCCAGGAACTGTCTTCAGAACTCCAGCACTGGTTCTGGACACAACTGTCATGGCAGGATATTGTCACTGGGACACCCCCTCATCACACACAGCAGGTTCACAAGGCCACAGAGAGCCCTCTCTGAACCACGTGTGCATCTCTTGCATCTTCTGGGGGAGGTAAGAGATGAATGTGGGAACTAGAGGCCCTGCAAGCAGGGTCAACATTCCCTTCAAAAAACATCTTGGAGCCCGATCAAGTTCCTGAATCAGATGCAAAGCTAGTGCTTCTATCATAAAGCACAGAAAAGTTATGGGGGCTACTTAGGCCATAGGTCATTAAAGAGGAATAGGGATTATGTCAAACTCAGAGTCAGGAGATGGAGACTACACCTGCGAAGTTTCCAGAAGGAGGTGACATCTGAGCTTGGCTGTTAGGATGATGTGATGGACTGAATTTTATCAAAGTTCTTATGATGAAGTCCTAACCCCCAGTACTGCAGAATATGACATTATTTGGAAAAGGGTCACTGTAGATGTTAGTAGCTAAGGTCATACTGTAGCAGGCTGAGCCCTTAAGTCCAGTGCAAGTGGTGTCCTTCAAGTGGAAATTTGGACACACACACACACACACACAGATGCCATATGAAGACTGGAATTTGCTGCCACGAACCAAGAAACTTAACCAGAAGCTAAGAGAAAGGCCTGGAGCAAATCTTTCCCTAGTGCCTTCAGAGGTAACATGGCCCTGTAGACACCTTGATTTCAGACTTTCTTCCAGAACTGGGACACAATAAATTTCTGTTGTTCTAAGAAGTCAGCCAGTTTGCAGCACTTTGTTACAGCAGCTGTAGCAAACTAATACAGATTTGTAGGACTATATGTTTAGACAAGGGAAAAGAGAACCCCGGGTGACGAGAATACAAGCTTGTGGATTAAGAATGTGCTCTCATCGCAGGAGCAGCCTGCAGTTCAGTTCTGTTGGAAACAAGAGTCTGAACAGGAGCTGGGGGAAGCTGTCCTGGGGCCAGGCATAGACTTATCTGGGGGTTTGCTTCTCAGCTGGTTTGTGGTGTGTTTGTATTTGTTTCCATCCACTAGGGCAGGAAGTGATTTGAGGTGTCTGCCTTTAGTCTGTAGGTCATGGGAAGGCAGATTGGATGCTGGGAGTGACTTGATCAGAGCCTCTACAGAACAATGAACTTGGCCACACATCCTTAGGGAAATGAGAGGCAAGCAGCGCCTAGGTAAGAAGCCACAAGGATAATCTGAAAATAGAAGCAAAGAAGGACTGAAAGAAGCAAATGGCAGCAGAACAGAGAATAGGGGATGAAGACAAAGGGTAAAAGTCTTTGTTGACCTGGTAAATGTTCATGAGTGGAGAGGAAGAGAAAGGGAGGAATTGACAGCATTTTGAGCCTGGTGACTGGGAGGACCATACCACATTCAGTGAGGACCTCCCTCCGGTGTGGGGGGGAGTTGAGAGGTCCTAATGCCAAGTTTCAGCCTCTGTAAACTGGTACCAAATCAAATCTCAGACAGAGTTTTGGTGCAGTAGAAAAGAATTGTTTTATGGTTTGCCAGGCAAGGAGGAGGACACAGTGGCATCCTGTCCTCAAAAACTGTGTCTCGCCACCCAGGGGAGTTTGGTGAGGAGTTTTATGGCAACAGTTCAAGGATGAGGTTGCTTATATGATTAGAGTGTGTGCAGGACCTGCATTCCCTAAATGTGCTCCCAGGTAATCTTGATGAGCTTCTCCGGTTCCTTAGTCTGGCCTCAGGTGGTCTTCTCTGGTATGGAGAATGCTAACATCTTCCAAGTGCTGGGTTTTCATTCTGTAAAGGGCATAAACACACTGTTACATCTATCCCTTGAGGCCCTGCCCTGCTGCTGCTAAGTCACGTCAGTCGTGTCCAACTCTGTACAACCCCATAGACGGCAGCCCACCAGGGCCTAGGATTCTCCAGGCAAGAACACTGGAGTGGGTTGCCATCTCCTTCTCCAGTGCATGAAAGTGAAAAGTGAAAGTGAAGTCGCTCAGTCGTGTCTGACTCTTAGCAATCCCAGAGACTGCAGCCTACCAGGCTTCTCTGTCCACGGGAGTTTCCAGGCAAGAGTACTGGAGGGGGTCGCCGGTGCCTTCTCCGATGCCCTGCCCTAAGGCTGCACTGTTGTTTCCTGGCTGCCCCTCCCTTCTTTGCATCCCTTTCTTTCCTAGATTAGCACTTGTTCCAAATCTACCCCCTGAGACTCAGGGAAGGTCATAGAGGTTGAAGGAAAGAAAGGGAGGACAGAAAGGCTTCCTGCTTGGTTTCAGCTCCTCTACACACACTTGACTATGGGGTGTCTATGAGGGCCCCAAGCAGAGGAGTTCAGCAGGCAGTTGAACTTGGAAGAAATATGGTATTATTCACCTAGACAAGAGATTTGACATTTTGAAGTCAGCTGAAAAGTAACAATTCTACTATACAAGAAATGAAATGGGAAAAAAACACTGTTAATCCATTTGAAGGTTCTAATCTATTCAAATATGGGTTGTTTTTCTTTAAAGTACTGTTAACAAAGAAAAAAATTTGGTGGAAAAAAAACCTGCCTGAACCTTGCTTCTGTGGAAGGCTGAAGTAATGAAATGAATAGCTTTTTTTATCTCCTAACTGGAAAAACAAAAGCATGACCTGAAGCCTGAGGCCCCGTAGCCCCCGATGGTGATCTCCCCACTTTGCTCTTCAGGCCACAGCAGGAAGCAGGAAGCAGAAGAGCCACCGAGAGAGTAAGAAAGCGCAGACAGACAGAGCAGCTCAGCTTTCTTTGGAGAGTTAATTAGTTGATGAGTACTGAGCTCTCTGACAGAGTAAGCTCCGGTCATCAAAGTATTCTTAACTGATGCATCGGGAGAAAGAGAAAAGAAGCAGCATCTGGGAAGAAGACCTTGGATGCTTTTAGCACCAGAATGAGAAAGCACTTTTCTTTAAAGCAAGGTAAGAAAAGCCTTGGTTAAGTTCAGCAGTGAAGTGTAGTAGAAGAATATGCTTAACTCATACCTAATCATACTTAACTCCTTGCTTATTTAAGTATTCAGGAAGCCTGGTAACCATGAGCAAAGCTCATAAGATCTCACCACCAAAACAAGAGAAAGTGGATAAGAACTCCATGGTGGCATGTTACCCAAACTACTCACTACCTCATTGCCTCACCAAAAAAAATTGAATGTGAGTATTTTGTTTTGGGGACAAATTATTCTCAGAGGCTGAGATTGTCTTTGACAATATTTTATTTAACACAAGTTCACCACAGGAATTATAATAATTTCACAAGCCAGCAGCATACAGGATAATGTCTCTTAGTGAGCCAATAAAGAAATAACATACCCCAATCCAAGGTTAGATTAGTTGCACTATTAATTCAGGCAAGGGTTTTATTGTTCAGTCACTCAGTCATGTCCAACTCTTTGTGACTCCATGGACTGCAGGAAACCAGGCTTCCCTGTCCTTCACTATCTCCTGGAGTTTTCTCATACTCATGTCCATTGAGTTGGTGATACCATCCTCGTAGTCCCCTTCTCCTCTTGCCTTCAATCTTTTCCAGCATCCGGGTCTTTTCCAATGAGTTGGCTCTTCCCATCAGGTGGCCAAAGTATTAGACGAAAGGAACAAGATCCAAATTTCATTCAGTGTGTACCTTTATATGAGCTGGTACTTGGGAGAGATGGCTGACCAACCAAGAACTGATCTCCAGCTGTTAGCACAAAAGCCAAAGTCCCTTGTGACTCAAGATGTTGCTATGGAATATGGACCCTGGTGATGGCAGGCAAGGTGATCTCCAGGAGTGGTTAGTGACTTTTCCCACTGTCACTAAGAATCACCTTTACCATGGTCCCAAGGAGATTTGGAAAGCTTATTTAGGTCAACAAAGAGTCTCCTTGCCCAGATCAAAATTCTGAGATAGTCACCACATCTCTGGGTATTATAGTCTAAATGTCCCCTCACCGAAGTTGCTTCTTCATATGTTTTAATTGATAAGCCCCCAGCAGGACCCTTGGGCAACAGCGCCTAGTGCTTATCAACAACAACAAATGAGACAATGACATTTGACACAGCTTACTTCATTCTTACATCAAGTTCAGTTCAGTTCAGTGGCTCAGTCATGTCCAACTCTTTGTGACCCGATGAATCACAGCATGCCAGGCCTCCCTGTCCATCACCAACTCCCGGAGTTCACACAGACTCACATCCACTGAGTCAGTGATGCCATCCAGCCATCTCATTCTCTGTCATCCCCTTCTCCTCCTGCCCTCAATCCTTCCCAGCATCAGAGTCTTTTGCAATGAGTCAACTCTTTACATGAGGTGGCCAAAGTACTGGAGTTTCAGCTTTAGCATCATTCCTTCCAAAGAACACCCAAGACTGATCTCATTCAGAATGGACTGGTTGGGTCTCCTTGCAGTCCAAGGGACTCTCAAGAGTCTTCTCCAACACCACAGTTCAAAAGCATCAATTCTTCGGCGCTCAGCTTTCCTCACAGTCCAACTCTTACATCCATACATGAATGACCATTGGAAAAACCATAGCCTTGACTAGATGGAGCTTAGTCTGCTTTTCAATATGTTATCTAGGTTGGTCATAGCCTTTCTTCCAAGGAGTAAGCATCTTTTAATTTCATGGCTGCAGTCACCATCTGCAGTGATTTTGGAGCCCCAAAAATAAAGTCTGACACTGTTTCCACTGTTTCCCCATCTATTTCCAATGAAGTGATGGGTCCAGATGCCATGATCTTCGTTTTCTGAATGCTGGGCTTTAAGCCAACTTTTCACTCTCCTCTTTCACTTTTATCAAGAAGTTTTTAAGTTCCTCTTCACTTTCTGCCATAAAGGTGGTGTCATCTGCATATCTGAGGTTATTGATATTTCTCCCAGCAATTTTGATTCCAGCTTGTGCCTCTTCCAGCCCAGCATTTCTCATGATGTACTCTGCATAGAAGTTAAATAAGCAGGGTGACAGTATACAGCCTTGACGTACTCCTTTTCCTATTTGGAATCAGTCTGTAGTTCCATGTCCAGTTCTAACTGTTGCTTCCTGACCTGCATACAAGTTTCTCAAGAGGCAGGTCAGGTGGTCTGGGATTACCATCTCTTTCAGAATTTTCCACAGTTTATTGTGATCCACACAGTCAAAGGCTTTGGCATAGTCAAGAAAGCAGAAATAGATGTTTTTCTGGAACTCTCTTGCTTTTTCCATGATCCAGCAGAAGTGGGCAATTTGATCTGGTTCCTCTGCCTTTTCTAAAACCAGCTTGAACATCTGGGAAGTTCACGGTTCATGTATTGCTGAAGCCTGGCTTGGAGAATTTTGAAAAGTACTTTACTAGCATGTGAGATGAGTGCAATTGTGCGGTAGTTTGAGCATTCTTTGGCATTGCCTTTCTTTGGGGTTGGAATGAAAACTGACCTTTTCCAGTCCCGTGGGCACTGCTGAGTTTTTCAAATTTGCTGGTTTATTGAGTGCAGCACTTTCACAGCATCATCTTTCAGGATTTGAAATAGCTCCACTGGAATTCCATCACCTCCACTAGCTTTGTTCATAGTGATGCTTTCTAAGGCCTAATTGACTTCACATTTCAGGATGTCTGGCTCTAGGTGAGTGATCACACCATCGTAAACACGTATCTTGGTCTTGAAGATCTTTTTTGTACAGTTCTTCCGTGTATTCTTGCCACCTCTTAGTATCTTCTGCTTCTCTTAGGTACATACCATTTCTGTCCTTTATTGAGCCCATCTTTGCATGAAATGTTCCCTTGGTATCTCTAATTTTCTTGAAGAGATCTCTAGTCTTTCCCATTCTGTTGTTTTCCTCTATTTCTTTGCACTGATCACTGAAGAAGGCTTTCTTATCCCTCCTTGCTATTCTTTGGAACTCTGCATTCAGATGCTTGTATCTTTCCTTTTCTCCTTTGCTTTTCTCCTCTCTTCTTTTCACAGCTATTTGTAAGGCCTCCCCAGACAGCCATTCTGCTATTTTGCATTTCTTTTCCATGGGGATGGTCTTCATCCCTGTCTCCTGTACAATGTCACAAACCTCAGTCTGTAGTTCATCAGGCACTCTATCTATCAGATCTAGTCCCTTAAATCTATTTCTCACTCTCACTGTATAATCATAAGGAATTTCATTTAGGTCATACCTGAATGGTCTAGCGGTTTTCCCTACTTTCTTCAATTTAAGTCTGAATTTGGCAATAAGGAGTTCATGATCTGAGCCACAGTCAGCTCCCAGTCTTGTTTTTGCTAACTGTACAGAGCTTCTCCATCTTTGGCTGCAAAGAATATAATCAATCTGATTTCAGTGTTGACCATCTGGTGATATCCATGTGTAGAGTCTTCTCTTGTGTTGTTGGAAGAGGGTGTTTGGTATGACCAGTGCATTTTCTTGGTAAAACTCTATTAGTCTTTGCCCTGCTTCATTCCGCATTCCAAGGCCAAATTCCGCCTGTTACTCCAGGTGTTTCTTGACTTCCTACTTTTGCATTCCAGTCCCCTATAATGAAAAGGACATCTTTTTGGGTGTTAGTTCTAAAAGGTCTTGTAGGTCTTCATAGAACTGTTCAACTTCAGCTTCTTCAACATTACTGGTTGGGGCATAGACTTGGATTACTGTGATATTGAATGGTTTGCCTTGGAAACGAACAGAGGTCATTCTGTCATTTTTAGACTGCATCCAAGTACTGCATTTCGGACTCTTTTTTTGACCATGATGGCTACTCCATTTCTCCTGAGGGATTCCTGACCACAGTAGTAGATATAATGGTTATCTGAGTTAAATTCACCCATTCCAGTCCATTTTAGTTCACTGATTCCTAGAATGTCAACGTTCACTCTTGCCATCTCCTGTTTGACCACTTCCAATTTGCCTTGGTTCATGGACCTGACATTCCAGGTTCCTATGCAATATTGCTCTTTACAGCATCGGACCTTGCTTCTATCACCAGTCACATCCACAACTGGGTATTGTTTTTGCTTTGGCATTCTTTCTGGAGTTATTTCTGCACTGATCTCCAGTAGCATATTGGGCACCTACTGACCTGGGGAGTTCCTCTTTCAGTATCCTATCATTTTGCCTTTTCATACTGTTCATGGGGTCCTCGAGGCAGGAATACTGAAGTGGTTTGCCATTCCCTTCTCCAGTGGACCACATTCTGTCAAACCTCTCCACCATGACCCGCCTGTCTTGGGTGGAAACCCAAGTAAGATGGTAGGTGTTACAGGAGGGCATCAGAGGGCAGACACATTGAAACCATAATCACAGAAAGCTAGTCAGTCTTACATCAAAGCTACTTCTAACACAACTTTTTTTGATCTTTGTCATAAACAAGTGGATTTGATATCCTATTAAACTAATACACAACAGGAAACCATAAGTAATTGACTTCCCTGGTGGCTCAGTGGGAAAGAATCCACCTGCCAATACAGGAGACGTGGATTCAATCACTGGGTAGGGAAGATCATCTCCTAGAGAAGGAAATGGCAACCTACTCTGATTTTCTTGCCTGGGAAATCCCATGGACAGGGAACCTGGCAGACTACAATCCATTGGGTCGCAAAAGAGTCGGACATGACTTAGCAACCAAACAACACCACCAACAACAAAGTAGAGGTCATTCTAAAACTACTTCTGAAACTACTTACTTTTATATATGTCATAAACAAGTAGATCTGAAATCCTACTAAACCAATACACAATAGTGAAACCACAAGTAATTCTAGTAGCCACATTTAGAAAGGTGAAAGAGGTCAAATCAATATTAATAAATTAATATTTTAATGAAAAATGTTATTTAACCCAGTATGTCCAAAATATTAATTTAAACATTTCATTAGTATTTTAAATTTTTGAGGTGTTTTGTGACACCTACTAGAGTATACATTACCCGAGGTCGGGGCTTCCCTCAGGCTTCTATCTTGTACTGTGTTTATCCTAGTGCTTTGCACATAGTAGGTCCTTCATAAGCACTTGTTGAATTTAAGGATAAAAATCTGGGGTATCCTGTGAGCATAAACTTGTACTGTGAAAAGGTTAAGAGTATAAAGAACACAGAGAATACTGAGAGATTCGTTTGGATTTGAGAGAAATGGGAGGAAGATGCTGAGAGAGGATTGAACTGGGGGAAGAGTTGCACGTGGGGTGCAGCCTGCAGATGCTTGAAAAGCCCCAGAGAAATCAGACACCGGGCCTTATCTCATTATCACATTAAAGAGCGCAAGCTTGGATTGACTGCCCTTTGTTGACAGAGATGTGTTTGATCTTATAAAAGAACATGGAAGAGATGTTTCCTATGGATTCTGCAAAATTGCTCTGCATTTTACAGAGAAAGCTCTCTAAATTACAAAATAGAAGTGAATGTGAAGTGATTAACTACCCCAGACTCCATCAAAAGGAAAAAAAAACTAGCAGTAAATAGCTCCAGGAATGGGTTAACCATTGGAAACATTCAAGAGTGAGTTCCATCATCAAGGAAAATAATGAAAGACACAGGTGGTCCTTGATCTGGGCAGAATGTGGCCATTTTAGGAAATCCAGGCTCCTTCTGACCCCATCCTGCCACTATAAAGTTTGGTGATTTCATGCTAACACAGTTCTAAGAGCACTATGTGAGACTGTCCCCAATCCATGGAAGAAGAGACGGTATCTGCTTTTGAAACTTTTTTTTTTTTTTTTTAAGGAAACTCAGATGCCCCTCCACTGGAGACATGCCATTGGCCAGACAAGTGTCATGTGATCATCCTAAATCAATCACTAGCAAGTAACAGGACACTCTGATTGACTGAAATCAGTCAAGGCCCTTAGTCAGCAAAGGCTACAGCTAGATAGGGCCAGCCTCCTAGAAGCAGCACTTGGCTGCTGGAAGGCAGGATTCCTGGAGGAGGTTGAATTTCTTTTAGGAAGGAGAGGGTGCAGTGGAGGTTGAGGAAACAGATGTTAGGTCAGCAAGTAGCAAGGAATGCTTTAGCCTGTGTATCAGTTTCTATTTTTACTTATTAAACTAATCGGCTTTTTTTCCTCTAAGAGATTTCAGTGGTATTTGATTATATTTCAGTTTCCTGTAGGATGCACAGAATGTGGTGGAGAGAGTGTGGATGGGGTCAGAGACCTAGGTCAGAGGTCAGAGACCTTATTTTTTTGCTGTACCACCTACTGGCAGTATGCACTCTTAGGCAAGTCACCTAACCTCTTAAACTCTGTCATCTGGCTTGTAAAGTGGAAATAATAATTCCCATTGTTGTGAATATGAAGAAACAGAGTATGTAAAGAACCTAGCATAATGCCTACCATATACCAAGAACCCTTATTGTGAAATCCCTTTATCTTTGTTAGAAATGGAGGCAATATAGGGGGCAGCTGCTCCTTAGTTTGCTAGGGGTTGACATCCACTGTTTCTTTTCAAGGGAAACATGAAATAATTTACAGTTCCACAGAGTCTTCTGAGAAACAGTAACAGTGAGGTTTTGTTTTGTTTTGTTGTTTTTTACTAAATACTGAGGAAGGGAGGCATCTCAGGTCAGTCTAGAGAATTAGGGGACCCAAACAAAAGGGGAAACATTGGCTTGCCCTCAGTCTCCTCACTCAGGTGACTTTGCCGTTGTGCTTATTGACTAGCCTGCAATAGTGAGAATGGCTGGGCTCTTAAAAGGCTCCGGTGGCTAATAGCCCCTCTGCTTTCCCTTAGCTCCTGGACCATGGCTCCATCGTTTGTATCTCTCACATTGTATTACAGAATCCACCCATCTTGATGAATCGTCTGTACTTAGTCAGTTTCTCCTACTAGATCAAGGGTTAGCACAGGCACATTTTCTTACTTATCTTGTCTCCCTAAGAGAAATTCCAGGAATAGAAGCTTCTGTTTAGTATGTAAATTCTAAGAGAGACTGCCATTTGTGAACTAAATTGTGACCCCTTTTAATGCTCTGATGAGGTCATGGGATGTTCATTTTTGTCTTTAAGGGGCGATTGCAAAGCCAACAGATCGGCCCTCGGGGAGCCATCAAGAAGGCTAAGAGGGCTGCTGCTCCTCGCCCACGTTTCATTTTGAATGGGCTGCCATCTTCTTGCTGAGTCATTTCTTTCTTATCTCAGCCTGTCTTGGAAGCTGTCTTTTTAAAAGTTGCTCCTTGAAAGCAAGTCCTTGTTCCTCTGTTCTAGCAGAGCAGCTTAACATTTATGGAATCAACTCTCTTCAATTTGCTACTTTTCTCCAACAGCTCATGTTTCTCAGACTTCCTTCAAGAAGCATGTCCAGTTTTTTAAACAATCTTGATTGAGGTTTGGCAAGTGGTAGTGTAATCCCTATTTGGGGATTTCCATACATGTCTCATGCTGTGATATTTCCTCTTCTTAGATGGTTCGGTTTTTTGAATGGTTGAGCTCAGAATTATAACTTTGACAGCCTACAGCTCAGATTCTGCAGTCACCTAATTAAAATGCTTATGCTCTTTTGCTCTCAATTAGTACATTAATGGACTTGCTGAACAATGAAATGTATTTCATTTTCGTATTTAATACTGCTAACCAGGAATTAGATGGGTGGCTAGTCCTGGCAACATGAGTAGTAGACCAGCGTTTGTTTGGTGGAGAGGAAGGAAGGGTGGTAAAGATACCTATGCTATAAATCCAAGTCCTTGTCCCCAAGTAAGTTCTAAATACCACCAGTATTTCAATGATGGAACTTTCCTAAAGACTTAAAACCAATAGCCACACTGTAGTTTGGCATCAGCTGGACTTGTCTTTGGCCTTAAATGATGCTCCTAACCTATCCTTTCAAAGCAGCTGATCTTTTTCACAGATGGACACCGTGGTGTCCAGGGTTCTCTGCCCTCTGTGTCAAGGTAGGGATCCGGATGCTGTTTCTTCTTGATCTCCTTCACCTGTTTTCCTACTGCTGGAAACAGTGATGCTGTTTTGCTCATGCTTTTAGATTCTCAAGCATCCCAGTGCATTCTTTTCTTTCCCAGTCATCCTCTCTTCTGTTCATCTATTCCTGTCTACATAATTCAAATGACTGCCTCTCTCTACAGTGGCAGCCTCTTCAGTGGGTAGTGTTGTAAAACAATATAGATTTTTTTCCCCCTTCTTTACTCAGAAAAACTGAGTAGTCAGTGGTCAAAAAGAAAATTAGTAGCAGCTGAAAGTAGAATTTTAATGACACTAAAACCTAATTATTATTCAGCTCTAACTTTAAATCCTACCTCCTCTTCTACAAATTCCTATTAATTCATCAGCTAAATAATGAAGCTGCTACTAAAGATTCTGACATCCAATTCTCAGCCTGTGCAGGTTTATTGCCAGAGTGAAAAATACTTCGTCTTTTTACTCTCATTTTTAAAACAAGCCTAATGAAAATATAAAATATTGTTTAGGATTTATCTAAGAAGGCTTGGCAGCTTCTTTGAGAAATGGTTAGATGGGGAGATATGAATCAAATTTGAAAGTTCTCTCTCCCGGCTTCCTAGTCATTATTTGAATCAATATGAACTGATCGGGCATAGAGAAGTTCTCTCCACCTATAGTTATAACTGTGATTCATATCCATTTATTCCTTTAAAATATTAACATAAAGAGGAATTTTTGAGGTGGCAAAGTACTGAGAATTAGCCATGTAACCTGATAAGTTGTGAAGATTGCCATCCTTGGAAGGGATTGGGTTTACAAACTATCCCACAGGTGGTGCACCGATTATTCTCCTCTGAGATGGAAACCTGCAACTCTGATAGCTGCTGCTTGGAGGTAGCTGGGGATATTTGTAAGTGCCAAAGGATCATCTTATGAATTGAATCAGCAGTGACAGTAGATGGTAGGTGTGGGAAGTGCTGTCATTCTATGTGTGCACCCAGGATTCATCCCTAAGATACAAAATTCTAGGTGTACTTTAATGACTTGATTCAAGTAGATAGCTAGATAATGGAGGCCCCTTCTGGACATATTCAGAATAGTTCAATAACTGAAGCAGGCTTGGGTGTGGGTTAAGTTTGTCCATTAGATTCAAATGCATAGAAGAGAAATGAGACAAGGGATGATACAGTTCCTTTGAGAGGCAACTGAAGGAGCAAGATCAAAAGGAATAGAATACTTGGGTAGTCTTATATTCATGGCCTCTCTCATTAGCCTCTGATGTATATTATTGATTAAGGTAGTCCAGACTGATACTGAAGCTGAAGCTCCAATACTTTGGCCACCTGATGCAAAGAACTGACTCATTGGAAAAGACCCTGATGCTGGGAAAGATTGAAGGCAGGAGGAGAAGGGGATGACAGAGGATGAGATGGTTGGATGGCATCACCGACTCAATGGACATGAGTTTGAGCAAGCTTCGGGAGTTGGTAATGGACAGGAGGCCAGGCGTGCTGCAGTCCATGGGGTCACAAAGAGTCGGACATGACTGAGCAACTGAACTGAACTGAAGGTAATCCATCCCTGGGTTTACTTCTTTTGCCCAAACTGTAAATGTAGCTTTATGCTGAATAGCATATAAACAGTGCCTTAGTTGAAGATATGGAAGGGGACCTTGAGACAGGAACCACAGTTACAGAGAGATGCAGCTGTGAGGGAAATTCTGACCAGTTTGTTTGCTTATCCTCCCATCCTCTACCTTCCATTGGCCAAAATCTGTGAAAAGACAAAGGATAAGGGATCCAGGTGATAGTGTCTTCAGGAATCAGCCACTCCAGGGATACAGAAATGGGAAGAAAACCAAAGGGTCAGGGGAGAAATGGAGACTAGCCAGTGTCTATGTCTCACAGATTATTAAGTGAGCACTGCAGGTGCTCAGTAATGCCTACCCTATAGTCAGTCCCATCTTGTATAGCATTAATGCTCTCTGCTTGAAGAGACAATCTTGTTTTTAAGGATTGAAAAGATTTTTAAAAGTAGTAGTGTCTTTTCAGCAAATGATGTTGGGAAAACTGGATGTCCATAAGCAAAAAAATGAAGCCAGACCCTTGGCTAACGCCGTATATAAAAATTGACTCAAAATGAATCAAAGACCAAATCATAAGAGCTAAAACTATAATACTATTAAAAGAAAACATAGGACAAAAGCTTTATGACATTGAATTTGGCAGTAATTTCTCAGATAAGACATCAAAAGCACAGATAACAAAAGTAAAAATAGGTAAATTGGACTAAATCAAAATAATAAACTGTACATCAAAGAATGTAATCAACAGAGTGAAATGTAGCCCTTAAGATGAGAGAAGATATTTGCAAACCATATATCTGATGAAAGATTAGTATCCAGAATATATGATGAACTCCTACAAGGCAACAACAGAAAAACAAGCAATCTGATTTTAAAATAGGCAGAGGACTTGAGTAGATATTTCTCAGCAACAGACATACAAATGAGCAATAATCACATGAAAAGATGCTCAACATCACTAATCATTAAAACCTAAGGATGGGGGCGGTCCTAAGATGGCAGAGGAATAGGACGGGGAAACCACTTTCTCGCTCACAAATTCATCAAAAGAACATTTCAACGCTGAGAAAACTCCACAAAACAACTTCTGAATGCTAGCAGAGGACATCAGGCATCCAGAAAAACAGAGCATTAACTTAAAAACACGTAGGCAAAAATATAAAAGACGAAAAAAGAGACAAAGGAGGTGGGAGGGAGCTCCCTCCCGGGAAAGGAATCCTGTCCCGGGAAGGGAAGCTTAAGAAGAGAGGTTTCCAAACACCAGGAAACACTCTCCCTACTGAGTCTGTGGCGAGCCTTGGAAACACAGAGGGCAACATAACAAGAAGGAAAAATAAATAAATAATTAAAACCAACAGATTACAAGCCCAACAGTAACTCCTCCAGTGGAAAAGCAGTGCAAACGCCTGCATCCGCCACTAGCAAGTGGGGACTGGGCAGGGAGGCACGGGAGGTGCAGGCTACAGCGATGTTAAGAATCAGGCAGGAATGCCCCGCACATAACCAGAACGAACTAACTTGGGCTAGCAAAACAGAATGTGGGATAGCTACCACACGAAAAGCTCGAACATAAGATACCACCAGGACCGCACACAGAACAAAGGGCGGGAAAGAACTAGCCAGCTGCAGACCATCCCTCACCAGTGACAGGCAGCCAGAGCCGTAAGGGCTGGAAGGGGGCAATCCTGGCCCCGGAGAGACAGTACCTACCAAACTGCAAGCAGGCTTCTTTGCTAAGACTTCGGGGGTTCTGGACAGTCACCATCCGCCTCACAAAGGGTGCCAGCGGTACACCCAGAAAACTGAGCAGCAGATACGGGAAAGGCGACAAGTCGCACCAACCGCGCCGCCAAACACCTGAGCTACTCGGACCTGGGAAGGGCACAAAACGCAGTCCCAACCGCATCTGTGCCTCTGAAGGCTACCTGAGCACCAAACCTGAGCGGCTTAGACCGAGGAGGTGCATGCAGCCTGGGGCCTGCCTCAGAAGGTACCCGGCAGAGCAACATAGAGCCTGAGCGGTTTGTGCGCCACGAGCAGGGGCAGGCCCAGCAGGGCTGAGACACTGCGTGCACACAGTGTTATTTGTTTGCAGCATCCCTCCCTCCCCACAGCGCGAATGAACAAGCGAGCCTAAAAAAAAAGTGTCCACCACCACCACCACCCCCACAACACCCCCCACTCCATGCCAGGATGGAAATCTGACACTGAAGAGACCAGCAAACAGAATAAGTTAGATGAAGGGAATCGCCTTGGAACTGACCCCACACTGCTCACACCACCAGAGAAAGGATCAGATATAGCTTTACTATTTTTACACTCTTTTTTTTTTTCTTTTTGTTTTCTTCCTTTTGTTGTTGTTGTTGTTTGTTGATGTTGATGTGTGGTTGTTTTTTCTTCTTTTCTTTTTCTTCTTTTTTTTCCTAACTTTTAAAATTGTTAAGTCCTCTATTTCTCCTTTAATTTTTATTTATATAACCTACTATTACTTTTCAAAAAAAAAAACCCTATTTTTAAAAGCAAATGCCATATATAGTCTTTGTGTGGTGGTTGTTGTTTTTTAATAATTCTTGTGGCTTTTTATTGTTGTTTTTTGTTTCCTTTCTTCTTTTCTTTAATATTATATTTTTGAAAATCCAAGCTCTACTCTAGATTTTTAATCTTTGCTTTTTGGTTTTTGTTGTCAATTTTGTACATTTAAAAACCCAAACTTCACTACCCAATTTTACCTGAGAGCGAGATTACTGGCTTGACCACTCTCTCCTCCTTTGGACTCTCCTTTTTCTCCACCAAGTGGCCTCTGTCTCTTCTCTCCCCCTTCTCTTCTCTGCCCAACTCTGAATCTCTGTGTGTTCCAGATGGGGAGAACACTTAAGGAATTGGTTACTGGCTGGATCTGTCTCTCCTTTTCATTTCCCTCTTTTATCCTCCTGGCCACCTCTGTCTACTTCCTCCCTCTCCTTTTCCCTATATAACTCCGTGAATACCTCTGAATGGTCCAGACTGTGGCGCACACATAAAGAAGTGATTACTGGCTAGCTTGCTCTCTCCTCTTTTGATCCCACCTCATCTCATTCCAGTCACCTCTAACTATACCCTCCCTCTTCTCTTCTCCATGTAACTCAGTGAACCTCTCTGGGTGTCCCTCAATGTGGAGAAACTTTTCATCTTTAATCTAGATGTTTTATCATTGGTGCTATATATATGGAAAAGTCTTGAGGCTACTACAAAAAAAAAAAAAACCTGAAAATCAGAAGCAGGAGACTTAAGTCCAAATCCTGAGAACATCAGAGAACTCCTGAATCCAGGGAACATTAATAAATAGGAGCTCATCAAACACCTCCATACATACACTGAAACCAAGCACCACCCAAAGGCCAACAAGTTCCAGAGCAAGACATACCACAAAAATTCTCCAGCAACATAGGAACACACCCCTGAGCTTCAATATACAGGCAGCTCAAAGTTACTCCAAAACCAGTGACGTCTCATAACCCATTACTGATCACTCCATTGCACTCCAGAGAGAAGAAATCCAGCTCCACCCACCAGAACTCCAACACAAGCCTCCCTAACTAAGAAACCTTGACAAGCCACTGATACAACCCCACCCACAGTGAGGAAACTCCATAATAAAGAGAACTCCACAAATTCCCAGAATATAGAAAGGCCACCCCAACATAGCAATATAACAAAGATGAAGAGACAGAGGAATAGTCAGCAGGTAAAAACAGGAGAAATGCCCACCAAACCAAACAAAAGAGGAAGAGATAGGGAATCTACCTGAGAAAGAATTCCAAATATTGATAGTGAAAATGATCCAAAATCTTGAAATCAAAATGGAATCACAGATAAATAGCCTGGAGACAAGGATTGAGAAGATGCAAGAAAGGTTTCACAAGGACCTAGAAGAAATAAAAAAGAGTTAATATATAATGAATAACACAATAAATGAAAACAGAAACACTCTGGAGGCAACAAATAGTAGAATAACAGAGGCAGAGATAAGATTAGTGAAATAGAAGATAGAATGGTAGAAATAAATGAATCAGAGAGGAAAAAAGAAAAACGAATTAAAAGAAATGAGGACAATCTCAGAGACCTACAGGACAATATGAAATGCTCCAACATTTGAATTATAGGAGTCCCAGAAGAAGAAGAAGACAAAAAGAAAGACCATGAGAAAATCCTTGAGGAGATAATATTTGAAAACTTCCCTAAAATGGGGAAGGAAATAATCACCCAAGTCCAAGAAACTCAGAGAGTTCCAAATAGGATAAACCCAAGGCGAAACACCCCAAGACATATATTAATCAAGTTAACAAAGATCAAACACAAAGAGCAAATATTAAAAGCAGCAAGGGCAAAGCAGCAAATAATACACAAGGGGATTCCCATAAGGATAACAGCTGATTTTTCAATAGAAACTCTTCAGGCCAGGAGGGAATGGCAGGACATACTTAAAGTGATGAAAGAAAATAACCTGCAGCCCAGATTACTGTACCCGGCAAGGATCTCATTCAAATATGAAGGAGAAATCAAAAGCTTAACAGACAAGCAAAAGCTGAGAGAATTCAGCACCACCAAACCAGCTCTCCAACAAATGCTAAAGGATATTCTCTAGACAGGAAACAAATAAAGGGCGTATAAACCTGAACCCAAAACAATAAAGTAAATGGCAAAGGTATCATACTTATCAATAATTACCTTAAACGTAAATGGGTTGAATGCCTCAACCAAAAGGCAAAGACTGGCTGAATGGATACAAAAACAAGATCCCTATATATGCTGCCTACAAGAAACCCACCTCAAAACAAGGCACACATACAGGCTGAAAGTGAAGGGCTGGGAAAAGATAGTCCACGCAAATAGAGACCAAAAGAAAGCGGGAGTGGCAATACTCATATCTGGTAAAATGGACTTTAAAACAAAGGCTGTGAAAAGAGACAAAGAAGACCACTACATAATGATTAAAGGATCAATCCAAGAAGAAGATATAACAATTATAAATATATATGCACCCAACATAGGAGCACCGCAATATGTAAGACAAATACTAACAAGTATGAAAGGGGAAATTAACAATAACACAATAATAGTGGGAGATTTTAATACCCCACTCACACCTATGGACAGATCAACTAAACAGAAAATTAACAAAGAAACGCAAACTTTAAACAATAGACCAGTTAGACCTAATTGATATCTCTAGGACATTTCACCCCAAAACAATGAATTTCACCTTTTTCTCAAGTGCTCATGGAACCTTCTCCAGGATAGATCACATCCTGGGCCATAAATCTAACCTTGATAAATT
This sequence comes from Nanger dama, assembly GCA_917880005.1. Taxonomy (NCBI): domain Eukaryota; kingdom Metazoa; phylum Chordata; class Mammalia; order Artiodactyla; family Bovidae; genus Nanger; species Nanger dama. Next base: position 6,450,113 of record CAKJTW010000096.1, on the reverse strand, counting down.
CAAAAAAATCAAAATCATTCCAAGCATCTTTTCTGACCATAATGCTAAGATTAGTTCTCAATTACAGGAGAAAAACTATTAAAAATTCCAGTATATTGAAGTTGAACAACACGCTTCTAAATAACCAACAAATCACAGAAGAAATCAAAAAGAAATCAAAATATGCATAGAAATGAATGAAAACACAACAACCCAAAACCTGTGGGACACCATAAAAGCAGTGCTAAGAGGAAAGTTCATACCAATACAGGCATACCTCAGGAAACAAGAAAAAAGTCAAATAAATAACCTAACTCTACACCTAAAGCAACTAGAAAAGGAAGAAATGGAGAACCCCAGAGTTAGTAGAAGGAAAGAAATCTTAAAAATAAATGCAAAAGAAACAAAAGAGACCATAGCAAAAATCAACAAAGCAAAAAGCTGGTTCTTTGAAAGGATAAATAAAATTGACAAACCATTAGCCAGACTGATCAAGAAACAAAGAGAAAAAAAATCAAATCAATAAAATCAGAAATGAAAATGGAGAGATCATAACAGACAACACAGAAATACAAAGAATCATAAGAGACTACTATCAGCAATTATATGCCAATAAAATGGACAACGTGGAAGAAATGGACAAATTCTTAGAAAAGTACAACTTTCCAAAACTGAACCAGGAAGAAATAGAAAATCTTAATGGACTCATCAGAAGCACAGAAATTGAAACTGTAATCAGAAATCTTCCAGCAAACAAAAGCCCAGGTCCAGATGGCTTCACAGCTGAATTCTACCAAAATTTTCGAGAAGAGCTAGCACCTATCCTACTCAAACTCTTCCAGAAAATTGCATAGGAAGGTAAACTTCCAAACTCATTCTATAAGGCCACCATCACCCTAATACCAAAGCCTGACAGAGATGCCACAAAAAAGAAAACTACAGGACAATATCACTGATGAACATAGATGCAAAAATCCTCAACAAAATTCTAGCAATCAGAATCCAGCAACACATTAAAAAGATCATACACCATGACCAAGTGGGCTTTATCCCAGGGATGCAAGGATTCTTCAATATCCACAAATCAATCAATGTAATTCACCACATTAACAAACTGAAAAATAAAAATCATATGATTATCCCAATAGATGCAGAGAAGGCTTTTGACAAAATGCAACATCCATTTATGATAAAAACGCTCCAGAAAGCAGGAATAGAAGGAACATACCTCAACATAATAAAAGCTATATATGACAAACCCACAGCAAACATTATCCTCAATGGTGAAAAATTGAAAGCATTTCCCTAAAGTCAGGAACAAGACAAGGGTGCCCACTTTCACTGCTACTATTCAACATAGTTCTGGAAGTTTTGGCCACAGCAATAAGAGCAGAAAAAGAAACAAAAGGAATCCAAATTGGAAAAGAAGTAAAACTCTCACTTTTTGCAGATGACATGATCCTCTACATAAAAAACCCTAAAGACTCCACCAGAAAATTACTAGAGCCAATCAATGAATATAGTAAAGTTGCAGGATATAAAATCAACACTCAGAAATCCCTTGCATTCCTATACACTAATAATGAGAAAGTAGAAAAAGAAATTAAGGAAACAATTCCATTCACCATTGCAATGAATAGAATAAAATACTTAGGAATATTCCTACCTAAAGAAACTAAAGACCTATATATAGAAAACTATAAAACACTGATGAAAGAAATCAAAGAGGACATGAATAGATGGAGAAATATACCATGTTCATGGACCAGAAGACTCAATATAGTGAAAATGAGTATATTATCCAAAGCAATCTACAGATTCAGTGCAATCCCTATCAAGCTACCAGCAGTATTTTTCACAGAACTAGAACAAATAATTTCAAGATTTGTATGGAAATACAAAAACCTCGAATAGCCAAAGCAATCTTGAGAAAGAAGAATGGAACTGGAGGAATCAACTTGCCTGACTTCAGGCTCTACTACAAAACCAAAGTCATGAAGACAGTGTGGTACTGGCACAAAGACAGAAATATAGATCAGTGGAACAAAATAGAAAGCCCAGAGATAAATCCACACACCTATGGACACCTTATCTTTGACAAAAGAGGCAAGAATATACAATGGAGTAAAGACAATCTCTTTAACAAGTGGTGCTGGGAAAACTGGTCAACCACTTATAAAAGAATGAAACTAGATCACTTTCTAACACCACACACAAAAATAAACTCAAAATGGATTAAAGATCTAAACGTAAGACCATAAAACTCCTAGAGGAGAACATAGGAAAAACACTCTTCGACATAAATCACAGCAGGATCCTCTATGATCCACCTCCCAGAATACTGGAATTAAAAGCAAAAATAAACAAATGGGATCTAATTAAAATTAAAAGCTTCTGCACAGCAAAGGAAACTATAAGCAAGGTGAAAAGACAGCCTTCGGAATGGGAGAAAATAATAGCAAATGAAGCAACTGACAAACAACTAATCTCAAAAATATACAAGCAACTTATGCAGCTCAATTCCAGAAAAATAAACGACCCAATCAAAAACTGGGCCAAATAACTAAATAGACATTTCTCCAAAGAAGACATAAGGATGGCTAACAACCACATGAAAAGATGCTCAACGTCAATCATTATTAGAGAAATGCAGATCAAGACCACAATGAGGTACCACTTCACACCAGTCAGAATGGCTGCGATCCAAAAGTCTGCAAGCAGTAAATGCTGGAGAGGATATGGAGAAAAGGGAACCCTCTTACACTGTTGGTGGGAATGCAAACTAGTACAGCCACTATGGAGAACAGTGTGGAGATTCCTTAAAAAATTGCAAATAGAACTGCCTTATGACCCAGCAATCCCACTGCTGGGCATACATACCAAGGAAACCAGAATAGAAAGAAACACATGTACCCCAATGTTCATCGCAGCACTGTTTATAATAGCCAGGACATGGAAGCAACCTAGATGTCCATCAGCAGATGAATGGATAAGAAAGCTGTGGTACATGTACACAATGGAGTATTACTCAGCCATGAAAAAGAATACATTTGAATCAGTTCTAATAAGATGGATGAAACTGGAGCCGATTATACAGAGTGAAGTAAGCCAGAAAGAAAAACACCAATACAGTATACTGACACATATATATGAAATTTAGAAAGATGGTAATGATGACCCTGTATGCAAGACAGCAAAAGAGACACAGATGTGTAGAGTGGACTTTTGGACTCTGAGGGAGAGGGTGGGATGATTTGGGAGAATGGCATTGAAACATGTATACTATCCTGTAAGAAATGAAGCACCAGTCTATGTTCGATACAGGATGCAGGATGCTTGGGGCTGGAGCACAAGGATGATCCGGAGGGATGATGTGGGGTGGGAGGGGGGTTCATGTTTGGGAGCTCATGTACACCCGTGGTGGATTCGTGTCAATGTATGCCAAAACCAATACTGTACTGTAAAGTAAAATAAAGTAAAAAAAAAAAAAAAAAAACTCAGGAGATACCACTTCACACCAATTAGGGTGACTATTTTCAAACAAAAATAAGCAAAAACCTAGAAAATAGCAAGTGTTGGTGAGGATGTGAAGAAATTGGAAAACATGTGCTCTCTTGGTGGGAATGTAAAATGTGCAGCTGCATGGAAAACGTACGGCAGTTAATTTAAAAGTTCAAGACAGAATTATCTTATGATCCAGCACTTTCACTCTAGGCATACACCCCAAAGAATTTGTGCAGGGTCTCTGTACAGCCATGTTCATAGCAACATTATTCACAATAGACAAAATGTGGAAGCAACCCAAGTGTCCCCTGACAGATTAATAGATGCAAAATGTGGTGTATACATACTGTGAAATACGCTTCAGCCTTAAAGAGGAAGAAAATTTTGATACATGCTACAACGTGGATAATCCTTCAGGATATTATGCTATGTGAAATAAGAAGTCACTAAAGACATACACTGTATGATTGTACTTAATAGGATATTCCTAGACCAGTCAAATTCATACGGATAGAAGGTGGAATGGTGATTTCCAGGGGCGGAGGGGAGGGGCAAATTGGTAAGGGGGTTATTGTTTGATGGGTATGGCTTCAGTTTTGCACAATGAAAAGAATTATGAGGGTAAATGATTGCATGACAGTGTTAATATACTTTATGCTACAGAATGGTACACTGAAAAATGATTATGATGGTGAATTTTATGCTCTCTGTATTTTACCACAGTTTTAAAAGGCATAGTGGAAAGAGCAGCACAGTACCTAAATAGTTAAAATCAAATTTCTCCAAGATGATTTTTATTCAAAAGAATTTCATAAAAGCCACAAATCTCTTTCTGAACGAATTCACAATCAAGATGGACTCTTTGGTACCTGGACTTGGTCAGGAACAAAAATCAAAACAGGACAGAGTGAGAGCTGCTTGCCTCAATAATTAATGAACTTTGCAAAATGCCTGAAGCCTCCATTTATTTGTCATGAAAATCCTTTGCATATTCAAAGCTGTTTGTATCTGCAAGGCTCTTTACAAAGCAGATAAATAATTCAAACATAAATTTGCTCACCTGGATACCTAATGGTGGTGAGATGCCAAAGGTCAGAATCCTGACCTATTCTTCTGATGCTTACTGATTTCTATTTTTTCCAGAAAAGTATGTTGCCAGCATCCTGAGACTCACTTAAAGGCCCTGTGGCATGACTCAAGGTATGGTTTCTTTTACCATCTTCTTTCTACTTTTGAATATAGACTCTTTCATTTGAAGGGGAAAGTATTTGAAATCTACCTCTTACCTACCAATACTTTTTTATGCAAGTGTGGCTTTATTATTGTTGTTGTTATCATTTCTTTGTACATCCTACACTTTTAATACTCTTAGTGGTTTGCATCATCACAGGCCTTAAAGTAACCCAGAGTGCTCCCCAGACCAGGGGGACATGAAATGGAGGCTGATATTCAGCCCAAATGGCTGGACAGGACAGTTGGCACTATGATAGTAAAGGATGTGACTTGTTCTTTTTCACAGACTCCAAAGGACTTTCTTTCCATGCCTTACTTAGAAACCACCCATAAATATCACCTTCTGTGATGATTAATTTTATATGTCGACTTGACTGGGCCATGGGGTGCCTAGACATTTAGTCAAACGTTATTCTGGGTGCATTTGGGAGAGTGTTTCTGGTGGAGACGAACATCTGAATCAGTAGACTGGATAAAGCACATGGCCTTCCCTCACCTGGATGAGCCTCAGTCAATCAATCAAAGGCCTGAACAGAACAGAGACTGAATAAGAGGGAACTTAAGCTTATGTTTGTGAAGAGCTGGACAAGCTGGCCGACTGAGCACACAGTGCTTGTCTGACTGTTGAGCTGGGATATCTGTCTTCTTCTGCTCCTGGGCTGAAACTGATATCACCAGCTCTCCTGAGTATCCAGCTTGCCAATTTCAGATCTTGGGACTTCAAATCCTCTACAGTCACGTGAGGCACTTAATATACATCCTGTTGGTTTTGTTTCTCTAGAGAATCCTGGCTAATATTCCTGCCTTGTTGGAAAGACCTGTAGCTTCTCTTTTGGCTTTTATAAAGCAAAGATATGGGTTTAAAAATTATCTACTTAGCAGCTGCACTAGGTCTCCATTGCTGCATGCAGGCATTCTCTAGTTGGGGCGAATGGGTGCTCCCCTTCCTTGCAGTGCACAGGCTTCTCCTTACTGGGGCTTCTCTTATTTTGGAGCATGGGCTTCAGGTGCAAGAGCTTCAGTATTTGTGGCCTGTGGGTCTAGTTGCCCTGCTGCATGTAAAATCTTCCCAGACTAGGGACTGAACATGTGTACCCTGCATTAGCAGGCGGATTCTTTACCAGTGGAGCACCAGGGAAGTCCAGAGATTTGTTTTTGATGGAAGATAGTACTGATAGTAGCAAAGGCCAACATGAAAATAATCACCTGAATGAGAGTCAGAAGATAAAGATTCTCTGTTCAGTCTATTACTAGCCAGTTGGATGATACTGTCTTTGCTGCCTTTCAAACCATCCCAGACATTAGTGGCTTGACACAACTATGTATTTAGTTCATGATTTTTCAAGTTAACTGAGCGGTTCTTCTGGTCTGGTTTCTGCTGAGTTCCCTCAGGAATCTTGGATCAGTTGGCAAGTCTGCTGCTGGTACTGGGTGATCAAGGCTGGCTTCATTTGCATGGCTGGCAATGGGAGGAGCTGATTCTCTTTATCTAGCAGGCTGGCCCTGGCTTCTGCATAGGGTGATCACATTATCCCAAAGCCCCTAGCACTTTCAAATCTCTACCGGTGCCCCATTTACTACTGTTCTGTTGGCCAAAGAGAGCTCCATTGGCCACGCCCAGACTCTAGGAGTGGAGAAGGAGGCTCCACCTCTTGATGGGAGGGGCTAGAGTCACACAGCAAAGGGTGTGGACAGGGATAAGAACTGGTAGCCATATTTACAGTCTACCACACTGAGTCAGTCAATTTCACATTCATTTAATTCTCTCTGTAATCCTCGGAGGCAGGCATGAGGACTGGCTTGGTCTAACTCTGAAGCAGTCTTGTTAGACCCTTTGAATGCGGGTTTGTGTCTTTTTTTTTTTTTTTTTGGCAGTTCTGAGACAGGCATCCTGCTAACTTTTTTATATTTATTTATTTTTGGCTGTACCCAGTGTTAGTTGGGACACACAACTAACTCAGCATGAGGGACCTTTTGTGGGCTCTGTAGTTGCAGCAGGCAGGCTTAGTTGCCCCAGGACATGTGGGATCTTAGTTCCCCAACCAGGGATCGAACCTGTGTCCCCCGCATTGGAAAGGGGGTTATTAGCCACTGGACTACCAACGAAGTCCTGGCATCCTGCCATTTTAAATCCAGTCACTCATCTGCACAGATGTGACTTCACTTGAAAGGCATAAAGTGGCAACCGCATTCAGTATTCTCACTGAAAGAACAAGCTTTCGTGGAGTCAATGTTTATAAAGCATTTACTCTGGGCAAGGTGCTTTTTTGCAAAGAAAGGAAGGGCCCTCAGTGGAGAGAGGTAACTAGAGAAGTTTGGCCATAAGATGTAGATGTAAATTATGTAAAGTGCCCAAAATATACAGTACATTAGAGACCAACAGAATCTCCTATTAATCTCGTGGGAAAGTATTATCTAAGTGAAAAAGCCTTTGTCCTTAATTAGAAGGTTTCTGCCTTCCCCTCATGGCTGTCAGAATCTCTCACCAGGCCCATCTTTTCTCTCCCTCTTTTAAAGTCTCATCTCCTTGGTTCTGCTAAGACATTTTGACATGTGAGGAAATTTCATCCACTTCTTCACTCATGCCCTGTTTCTCCCAGAAAGGCAGCATACTCTTCATTCTTGCCACCTTCTTGTGAGCAGGTCTTATTTCAAAATCAGTGACTTCTCAGAGACTTCCTAAAATATCCAAGCGACCTTTTCTGCCTCTGCTTATGCCACTTTCCATTTGGGGACTGTCCAACACGTCTTCCTATGTGTCTCCCCTTCTTGAAGCCCTAACTCAACTCTTACCTTATCTATGAAGCTTCTGAGCATCCCTGTCTTGGGGCACAGATTTTATCCCAGTGGACAACTCCCATGCACCTGCTGGGGGCGCCCAGCTTTATCTACCTCAAGGAGTGAGTCCTATGTGCCAAGCCTGGTAAAGGGAAAGTGGGGGTCATGTTGCCTCTGACTCAGTGCCTGCCTGAGGGCCTGAAACATCAACTAGAAATCATTCAGGTAGGGCTTACCTTCTCCTGTGAGCTTTTTTTTTTCTTTTTTTAACTTTTTATTTTGCTCTGGAGTATAGCCGATTCACAGCATTGTGTAGTTTCTGGTGGAGAGCACAGGGACTCTGCCATGCGTATACATGTTTCTTGTGTACTTCTGATTCATTTAGAAAATTTCTATATCCTACTGTCCCCACCATAACACAAATCTCTTGATTAAAGAGACCCGAACTTTAACTTTTATATCTCCAGCACTTGAAACAGACCCCTCTTATATAGGTTGTGTGATTAATTGCTGATAATAATGATCTGGGTGTTTCCTGTCCTTTGCATCAAAGCCTACATGATTTGATGATTTTCCCTAATCTCCACCATTGCAGACTGGCTCTTAACTAGATGAAGTATGTTGTGCTTTTGGGAGTGTATGGCTATGGTGGGAATTCTTGCACAGTCCATTCACCTGACTTCTGTTTGCTCTTCCTTCTGTTTTTATTATTTAGTGCCACTGGGATGCTTTGGTTATTAAACCTCATGTCTCTAAAATGCACTTTCTTTTCTATCCCTTATGCGATGATTTCTTCCTGAATTCCTTCTGGTCTTCTTTGATCTTCTGAATGTCCTTGCATAACATCCTCCCATCATCGTATCTTTCCCAAAAGATTTCATATAGTCTCTCTCTGGTCATCATTTGTAACATTTAATAATTGTGATCTTAAGTGGTTGTGACCTCCCTGATGAAATCCATCTTTCGCTCTGTAAAGATAATCTCAGAAACTGAATAGTCCTTATCTAGTCCTCTGTTCAGATTTTATTCAAGATCTGCTGCTTGCAAATCTTTTGCAAACAATTCTTCCTTGGCTTGATTTTTCTGCCTTTGTCTATGAACTTCTAATATTACCTCTTCCTAGACTGCAGTTTTTGTCTTTGATCTCAACACAAGTATCTGATTCAGGGTATCTATTATTAGTGGGACAGCCCCCAAAATGCTTTTGATATTTGCTTTGAACGGGTGTTATTTGGCTCAATCAAGTCCTACCTGGATTTTATCAGGCTCTATGAGCCCAATTCATTACTACCTTCAAAACTTTAAGACAGCTGATTTCTGCAAAGATGGAAGAGTTTCTCACTTGTACTGTCTTTCCCCAACATTTTTATAATCCTCATGAGGCTCAAAATGTCTGACAATTTTAAGGATCCTTCCACCCAATAATGGATCAAGGTGGCCCCAGGTGATGCTCTCATGACTCCTATCTTTTCTCTTCTTAGCCCTTATGGCAGTTGAAACAAATGATTATTCATATAATTATCTGCCTAATGGCTATAGACCCACTGAGCTGTTAATAGATAATAAACTCTCTTCCCTATGAATTATCATCCCTTATTCATAGAATGAATAAAAAACCATAAAAGGATATGACATTAATGCATTCTCCCCTGTCTTAGAGGAGTTTAAGATTCTCCCCTGTCTTAGTTTGCACTACTATAACAAGAATATATGGACTAGTTTATAGACCACAGAACTTTACTTGCCACACAGTTCTAGAGTTTGGAAGTCCAAGGTCAAGGTGGCAGGTGCAGGTTCTGGTGAAAACCTCCTTCCAGGTTGCAGAATCCACCTTCTCCTAGTAGCCTCATCTGGTGGAAAGCTCTCTGGCCTCATCTTATCCCATTGATGAGGACTCTTTTCTCTTGACTCCATCATCTCCAAGAGGCCTCACCTCCTCATACCATCACATTGGGGATTGGAGTTCAACATATGACTTTTGGGGGAAGGGGACCTGCCAGGAACCAGAGTGAAGAACTCCGCCCATGGCAAAGGTCATGAGGAAGGATGCTCGGTATACGCAAAGGCATGATCAAGCCTCAGGAAAACACCCTGTTCCCGAGCATCTACCCCCAAAACCAGAGTCTACCTACTTTACTGTTTCATGCTCTCACCTATACCTCTGACTTTATAGGGGACTGACCCCCATTACCTCTCTTGGAGAAGGAGTTAACTTACAGCTCCAAGTCAATAAAAATTCCTGGGTGTGACAAGAGTGTTTCAGCTTAGAAACTCCTCTGAAGTTTATCTAGCCTGCCTGTATAGTTTTGTCTGGCCACATGTGATTGTTTACAGCCTCCCAATCGTGTTTTAGACTTACTAAAGGCAAATTTTGGGGGAAGTTAGAAATTATTAGTATAGTGGGTTGGTTAGGAATTATATTGGTGAAGGGTTTTTCATTTGTTGTGCCAATAATTGCTGCTAATTCCCTGCCCTGGGTGTGACAAGGGTGTCTCAGGTCAAACCTCTGCTGGCAAACTAGCTTGTGTGACAGGATTATCCATACTCCTGCCACTATGCACATGATTATTTACTACCTCTCAACCATAAACAGCACAGAGAGTTTGGAGTATTTTGCAAGTCTTAATTAGCATAGGGCTTTTCTCATTGTTGAGTCAATGACTGCCGCCTGGTCTCCATATCCTTAGGCACCTGGGAGTATATTAATCAATGTATTTGGAATATAGAAAAGGAAATATAGTAGTTTTTAAGGTTAGCAATATTAGACTTTTTGAGTTAATGAATTTTCTCTTTTGTAATAGATCATTGTGAAAGTGAGGTCGCTCAGTCATGTCCGACTCTTTGCGACCCCCATGGACTGTGGCCTACCAAGGCTCCTCCCTCCATGGGATTCTCCAGGCAAGAGTACTGGAGTGGGTTGCTATTTCCTTCTCCAGGGATCTTCCTGACCCAGGGATCGAACCCAGGTCTCCTGTATTCCAGGCAGACACTTTAACCTCTGAGCCACTAGGGAAATCCAAATCACTGTGTCCTTGCTATGTAAAAATGTAACTTTATCACTATCTTAAGACTAAATAGATCTTAAGGGGAACATTGATGAAGGGTTTTCATTTGTTGGGCTGATGTTTGCTGCTAAATCTCCATATTCCCTGCCCTTATAATGAATATAACTAGCATATAGGAGAAATAAGTATTAACCTTTAAGATTGATCATATTAACTTTGGGTTAAATAAATTCCTTTCTTGATTGTAACTCACTACACCCTCACCCTCAGCTTTATCTGCTACCTTCAGAGGGTGGCGCCTGGTTTAAGAAAAACATCCTTGAAAAAATAAGTTTTTGGTTATCAGAAAGAAAGGGTCGTAAAATGTCAGCAGGCCTCATGGCCAGAAGATGATGTAAAACCCCTAAGACCTTTTTTTATGTAAAGTACCTGGTTTTGATAAAGGTCAGGACTGCTGATCCCTGCATGACTCTGTATTCATCCCTATGTGGTATATAAGCAAACCTAAAAATAAAAAATTCGGATCGGTTTCTGGAAAGACTGATTCCCTCATGTCGTTTCTTTTTTGCTCTCTGTTTTTCTGGCTGAATTCCCATCTGGAATGTGGGTACTCACTAAGCCTGCTAATTTTGCCTGGGCTTCTAAGATCAGACTGGGGAGGCCTCAGTGCCTCCCCTCCTTCAGGAGAATGGAAAGACGCCTGTGGCCTACATAGGTGGTGATTGGTATTCCACGTAAACCAAATTATTCAGCATCTTTTTCTCCACTAATATTTCCTACTACACTATCCGTTTCCAATCCCTCTCTATCTGTAATTAAATAAGTTTTTTCCTAGAACACCGACTCCATCTCACCTTCGGATTGCCCTGGACCCACCGGGGGCTGGACCCGGCAGGGACCGAAAAATGTCCATAATGTTGCCTATAATGTTTTACTAAAGCAATTGAGTGAAGTACAATGTTTTGATTAAGGATGTGGACTGGGACACCAGACTCCCTCCATCTGAGTTCTATAGAGCTTTGCCACTGGGTGACAAAGTGGGTTGCTTACTTTACAGAACCTTTCTATGCCTATCCTTCCTCATCTATAATAAGGGGGTAATATTAATCTCTACCTTGTAGGATCCTCTGGAGGATAAAATGAGTTAATAGATGTAAAGTATTTATAAGGGTGCCCAGCACATAGTTATTATTCATAAACATTAGTTGTGATTCTATTTTTGTTATTATTATATTAGTGGTGCCTTCTACAGTCTGTCTGTTCTCCCCATTTCAGTATATTCTGTGAAAATTTAAGTGTTCTGTCAAAAACACCATAAGTTCAAGGTGCTGCCATCTCAAACATACCTGAGAAACATGATTAAGCTTTTTTTTTCCTCTCATAAAATTAGGGAGGGGTATACATTTTTGCTTTGCCCAAGGTCAACACACCTGGGGAGATCCTCTTCCCAAATGAAGGAAAAAAGAGGTTGATCCCTGTCTCTTCTTTCCATTCTCAGTGAAGTGAGGTCTTACCTCAGGGTGCTGGCTCCAGATTGGAAGAGAGCCTTATTCTACATAGAAAAGCTAGGGGTAAGGGTAAATAATACTACCAGGGCAAAGCTAGCAAGTGGCTGAAGCTGGTAGGTAGCACCTTCTTTTAAACTTAACCTCTTGACCCCTTTGATAGTCCCTTTTCAGTTTCCTGTCCTGGGTGTCCTCTCGAGAAGAGCTCTTGAATGTCATGGTGACACTCTTCCACTTTCTCCTTCCTCTCACCCCAGTGCTAAGGATCCAATGGTTTTTCCAGAAAACCCTGCTACCCTAGGTCCTCTGATAATCCCCTGTATTGTCATATCCCACTGCCTTTGCCCACCCACTGTACTTCTCTGGATTCAGAAACCCTGGGGATTCCTGCCCCCACCACACACACACACAAACACACTTTCAGTACTCAGGGCCAGGCTCTCTGTGCCTCACAAATGCTTCCTGAGAAACTAATTCATAATTCCAGAGAAAAAGTATTATTGGTTAAGATCAGGGCTTTAGATCCAGGAAGACTTGAGTTGGAATTTGGGGCTAGATGCAGATTGTGTGACTGGGCAACTTGCTTAGCATTTTGAGCATCATTCTTCTCCTTTGAAAAATGGGAGTATCAATTCCTATTTTGGAGAGCAGTTGGAATAATTAGCTGAGACATATCTATAGCACTGAGCACAGGCCTGGTTTACAGAAAGCAATAAAAAACAGAAGCAATTATTGTTGTCTTATGCTAATAGGAAAACTTTTGACAAAGTAGTCCCTCCCCTCACCCCTGTCCCTCTGCCTAATTTTGTCTTCTCTACCTGGTAAAATAACTTTTATAAAGATGATGCCTTCTGTTTTGATGCCTAGAATCCCAAATTAGGGATTCTATTCATACAGTTCCAGCCTACGGGTCATTTTGGTGAACCAGCAAGAGCAAAGATTGAGCAAGGAGAGATATAGACTCTAATTCCTGCTTGACTGCTAACAAGTCAGGTGATTTGGAGCAAGTTATTATTTCTGGAGGGCCATCAGATTTTCATCTGTAAAAGGGAGAGTTGGGATAAAATGGGCTTTTAAGTTCTTTCTGTTAATATTTCTGACATGCTATGGTTCTATACAAAAGAGTTATTCTCTGAGTGAGTTCTTTTATTTACACTTAAGAATGTTAGCTGATTACATGTTTTCTTTCTTTCTTCTGAGACAGTTTGTGCACCTTTACCTTGCCTTATATTTTCCACCTACAAAAATAGTAGTTGAAGGTAGACAGTGGATTTGGTCATTCTAGATTTGGATTGCAACACCAGTGCTTGTCCTTGGGCCATTTATTTAAATTCCCTGAGCATCAGTTACCTTATCTGTTGAATGGTGATAGAGCAGATGTGAAGGTGAAAAGAGAGAAAGCATAGAAATATTTGTAGGGCATAAACCAGTTTTATCTCTAACCTAGTGACCTTTCTTCAGAATGTCTATCTGTGAGGACAATGAATACTCTGTTACCATCTTGCTGGTTCCTTCATTAATTAATGAGTTTAATAAAATCCTTCACAGGTGTTTTTATTTTTGTATGACAATCAACTTTTTAACCTTTTGAAAATTACTCTTTGACAAGTCCTACCTAACTCTGCCTTGACACTTTTCTCAATAGACTGACATTGGTAAAACTAACTTTCCTGGAAATGCTGATTCGGTTCACTTCAGTCACTCAGTCCTGTCTGACTCTTTGCAAACCCATGGACTGCAGCACACCAGGCTTCCCTGTCCATCACCAATACCCGGAGCTTGCTCAGACTCATGTCCATTGCGTCAGTGATGCCATCCAACCATCTCATCCTCTGTCATCCCCTTCTCCTCCTGCCTTCAATCTTTCCCGGCATCAGGGGCTTTTCTAATGAGTTGGCTCTTCGAATCAGGTGGCCAAACTATTGGAGGTTCAGCTTCAGCATCAGTCCTTCCAATGAATTTTCAGGACTCATTTCCTTTAGGATGGACTGGTTTGATCTCCTTGCAGCCCAAGGGACTCCCAAGAGTCTTCTCCAACACCACAGTTCAAAAGCATCAATTCTTTGGCACTTAGCTTTCTTTATAGTCCAACTCTCACATCCATACATGACTACTAAAAAACCATAACTTTGACTAGACAGACCTTTGTCAGCAAAGTAATATCTATGCTTTTAATATGCTGTCTAGGTTGTTCATAGCTTTTCTTCCAAGGAGCAAGCATCTTTTAATTTCATGGCTGCAATCACCATCTGCAGTGATTGTGGAGCCCAAGAAAATAAAGTCTGTCATTGTTTCATTGTTTCCATTGTTTCCCCATCTATTTGCCATGGAGTAATGGGACTGGATGCCGTGATCTTAGTTTTTTGAATGTTGAGTTTTAAGCCAGCTTTTTCACTCTTCTCTTGCACCTTCATCAAGAGGCTCTTTAGTTCCTCTTTACTTTCTGCCATAAGGGTGGTGTCATCTGCATATCTGAGGTTATTGATATTTCTCCCGGCAATCTTGACCCCAGCTTGTGCTTCATTTAGCCCGGCATTTCCCATGTACTCTGCATATAAATTAAATAAGCAGGGTGACAATATACAGCCTTAACATACTCCTTTCCCAATTTGGAACCAGTCCATTGTTCTATGTCCAGTTCTGACTGTTGCTTCCTGACCTGCATACAGATTTCTCAGGAGACAGGTAAGGTGGTCTGGTATTTCCCATTTCTTGAAGAGTTTTCCACAGTTTGTTGTGATCCACACAGTCAAAGGCTTTAGCATAGTCAATAATGCAGAAGTAGATGTTTTTCTGGAATTCTCTTGCTTTAATTATGATCCAACAGATGTTGGCAATTTGATCTCTTGTTCCTCTGCCTTTTCTAAATCCAGCTTGAACATCTGGAATTTCCCAGTTCACGTACTATTGAAGCCTAGCTTGGAGAATTTTGAGCATTACTTTGCTAGTGTCTGAGATGACTGCAGTTGTGCAGTAGTTTGAACATTCTTTGGCATTGTCTTTCTTTGGGACTGGAATGAAAACTGACTTTTTCCAGCATGGTAGCCACTGCTGAGTTTTCCAAATTTGTTGGCATATTGAGTGCAGCACTTTAACAGCATCATCTCTTAGGGTTTGAAATAGCTCAGCTGGAATTCTATTACCTCCACTAGCTTTGTTCGTAGTGATGCTAAGTTATTGGAAACTACAAAAACCCACTGAGTTTTTCCATTTTTATACTTTCTTTCCTCTTCATCCTTCTGTCAGTTAGCCAGCCAGGTCTTATGGGGGTGAGGGTAGAGAAAAACCCCTTGGAGGAATATTCTACCCAGTGGAAAAGAAGCAGACAAGCAGTAAGATGAGCCTAGCAGAAAGAGATGCTTTAATTATGGCCTTTACATTTATGGCCAGCAAGATAATGAAGGAAGGTAATTCTGAAAGCTTTCTGTCAGTTTTAATGGGCCCTCAAGCCCTGAGAAAAATAAAGAGTCAATGGCTGGTGTCCATAAGGATTTTTTTGTACTTTTCCCCTGACAGCCATTGACAGGATCATTTTGTATTTGCAACTGCTATCACCAAAGCATGGAGAAAAGCCCTGTAAGGCCTGAAGAATGAGAGCGACCTTCCCGCAAGGATCTCTGTGGTCATGCTATGGCGATAATAGTTTCTATAATTTTCATTCTGCTTTTCTATACATTGTCTACTTTGTGGAGCTCAAGGCTATAGGATTTAGGTCACATGAAATCACACTAGCGTAAAATCATGCTTTGTAATCTTCCAAGAGTATTTTATAAAACTGCAAAGAGAACCTATGCAATAAGGTAAAAATTATTACCAACGCAGATCATTGACTAATACAGTTATTTATGCAATGCTAATAGTTTTACAGAGGCTTTCAGATAAAGTGTGTTTGACAGTCGTTTTTCCCCTCCTGTATTTGGATTGTTAAACCACTGCCAGCTTTTCTCCCCAAGGACATGGCTTATTATTTTGGGGTAAAAATGTAAATTAACTGCCAACCAGCTCTCAGTCGTCGTCTGGTAGTTTCTCTTTATTATCTGCAATTAAATCATAAGGACAGGAGCCATGCCTTCTATATCATGTATGCACACTGTACTCTGCATAGAGTAAAATTTCAGTGTTATCAACTTTCAGACAGACAGCTTTACAGACATCTAACACTAAGTACATAAAGACCCTTCATGAAGGAAGCAGGATGGTGCGCTCACCAGTGATCTCAGGGTGGGATGAAAAATCTCCAAGAGGGGTCTCGAGGTCAAGAGAAAACAGTTGAACACTAAAAAAAGGGGGCTCAGAGAAAAAAAGATGAAAAACGAGAAAGACAAGCCAAAAGATGCAGAGCCAACGACTTAACAGACTAAAACATAAAGATCACAGCAAGCGGACAGAAAGCTAATTTGCGCTGCAGTGGCAAAGCAAGCTGAAAGGGAGAACGCACGCGGGGCAGAGACTACAGCCCCCAAAATCCCTTGCGGCACCTCCTCCCTGGGCGTCCGTCTCCTAGGCAACTTCTGTAAACAAGATGGCGACCTCCGGGAGAGCGCCCAAGTTTCCGAAGCCTTCCTCTCCAGGGAGGCATGAGCATTTCACGAACTGGAGCGCAGTCGAAAGTGCTGCACTCAGAAAAGGATCGTCACTCTTGCTGGTCTCCTTTTCCCATGGGTCGGAGACCGAAAAATACTTTATGCAAAGCCTCCTCCTACCTGCTCCAGCACCTCATTCACCGCTGTCAGGAGTCAGACGTGGACGGAGATTACTACGACCTGGAAGAAGGCGAGGGCGACGGCGAGGGTGAAGTGGAATCGGAGGAGTCCTCAGAATCCGAAATGCTCAGTTTTGAGGTGTGCCTTCCCCTCACCCTGTCAATTCCTTCTCCAGCGGTCAGAACCCCTTCACCAGCCTGCGGCTGAGCCCCATTCCTAGGGCTCCTTGCCTTCCAGGAGTGCCTCTTCCTTACTGCTCCGAGACTCCCCTCCTCTTCTCCCCATTTCTGTTAGCCCATTTCCTCACCCTTCATTATTCATTAGCACATCTGAGTCCTTAAGAGTCGTTACGCAGCGTCCTTTACAGCGTTGTGAATTGACAAGAGTTCCACCTCTGCACCCTCTGAACCTTTCGTCATGACTGTGAAATACTCCAACACTCTCCTCAGTATCTAGTCCCTTCATCCTCCTTCCTCTAGGAAAAACAAACAAACCCCAAAAGCCCCTCTTGAAATAATCTTAAGTGCTGCTGTTCACTTCTACGGGATATCTTCCCAACCCAGGGATCGATCCGAGGTCTCCCACACTGCAGTCAGATTCTTTACCAGCTGAACCACAAGGAAAGCCCATTTTATTCCTCAAAGACCAAGTGTCTTGAAAGTTTTATATATTACTTATGCCAGGGGTATATAATGCATTATACAGACAACACACACATGCACGCACCGCTCACTGTGAGAGTATTTTAGGATTTGGGGAATGTCCCAACATTCCCATCAGTGATACCTGTTGGCAGCTTGGCCTTTCACACTGATAATGCAAATTCCCTCTTTTCTACAGTGTCTCATCTAAACAGCACCCAGTTCCACTTCTTACACTTATCATCATCCTATTCCTTCCTTAGTTCCTTACCTGCCTTCTTGTCCCTTTCTACTTCATATTGTACCAATTCCTTCTCTTGACTTCCTAATGAACTGTTTGCTTTCTTTAAAAATGTAAATTGATTTGCTTTCTTTTAGTAAACTGTTAGGTTTTCCTCTTTGTCTTGGCTGCCAGGAAATATAACATTTTTCCCTCTTCAAAAATTTTCTTAATTTCAATAGTTTTTCCTCTAGATTATATTTTCTCTTCCCTTTCTTCCTCTTTGATAATATAAATTGCTTCAGACTCTTTTCAGAAGTAGATATAATAAAGAAATACTTTCCAACATCCGGTTCTGTGATGTTTTTCTGACATCCCCTCTGTCTCATTGTACCTTTCATTTCCTAGTCACCTTTCTTTCCCCCTTGAACTCAAACAGGTCTCTCTTTTTATGCCTGTCCTCATCTCAATTCCTCTTTTGTCTTATTTTTTCTGGTCTTCTCCTCTGACTTGCACTGTATTCTGTCTCTCTGGTTCTGCCACTACTATCCACACCGTATCCCTGCTTGGGTTCCCTACTTTTGTAATGTCCTTTTGTTCAGTTTCCACATTTGGCTCATTTTTTTCTACCCTCACATTCCCCCTCCCCAATCTTCTACCTTTCTTCTTCTCCTCCCTCCTTTTACATGGGCTAAACCTCAATTTTTCTTAAAAGTGAGCCATGGAAAATTATTACTTATTTTGTTCATCTTTTGTTGATTTGCTTGCCATGCATAATAGTGACTTGCAAAACTGTAGCAATGTTTTTACAACTTTGAGATGTTTATATGGTTTCTACCATCTTTCACCCCAGAGGAATTAACAAATGAATCACCAGTTTACTTTATTATTCTAATTAACGTGTGTTCTTCAGCTATGGGGTTCATTAACGCCATTGTTAATCTGTCTTCAGTATGCCGTTAAAAACCATAGAGGGGGAGGGGGTTGACTTGAACTAGTTAATCCTTTTTCGCTTGTAGGCTCTGTGTGGAAAAATTGTATTATTTCTTTCGTTTATGTTCCAAATATTAATATTTATTTTATGTCCTCACATTCTGTTTTAGTTTTTATAGTGTCTCATATGTTTTTTTATGTTGAGTATAAACTGAAAAGTTTTAAGAGGAAATACCTGAACTTTTCTGTTCAGTGATTTATTTTCCATATCCTAGCCTGATTAAGATTTATAAGGCTCTGAGGGTCAAAATGACAAAGTGCTTATAATGTAATTAGGCTCAATGAACTTGAAGAGGTCGGGCAGATTATTGTTCAGAATGTTGCCTTTGGAATTAGATATTTGTATAAAATCTTTTGTTTGTTGTGAGATCTTGAGCAAGTTATACTCTCTGCGTCTCATCTGCAGTATGGGAATTATAACAATACCTACCTCACAGGAGAGTTGTGAAAATTAAATGAGATCCTATGTGTAAGCTACTGAGCACAATATATCATTTATACTAACACAAGTAATAACTTACCTGTACTTATCTACTAACTGCTGCTGCTGCTGCTGCTGCTAAGTCGCTTCAGTCGTGTCCAACTCTGTGCGACCCCATAGACGGCAGCCCACCAGACTCCCCCGTCCCTGGGATTCTCCAGGCAAGAACACTGGAGCGGGTTGCCATTGCCTTCTCCAATGCATGAAAGTGAAAAGTGAAAGTGAAGTTGCTCAGTCGTGTCCGACTCTTTGCGACCCCATGGACTGCAGCCCACCAGGCTCCTCCATGGGATTTTCCAGGCAAGAGTACTGGAGTGGGGTGCCATTGCCTTCTCCTACTACAGCCTATCAATTGACTTCATTAATTCAGCCTTCATGGAACAAACATTCATGAACGATTATTCTATGGGAAGTGCTCTTTTGATAATATAGGTCAGAAGAAGTGTCTGGGCCTGCAATACGTTTCTGCTGTGTGAAAGCCCTCTTTGCCAATAACTTTATGTGGCTAATTATGCCTCTTCATTGAATAGTTATAAGCATCAAATCTAATGGGAAAGTCTGTGTTAAAGTTCTTAACATAGTGTCTGATACAGCGTGGGCTCTTAAAAGATTTTATGTGTAATACATAATAGCAACAGTGACGACTGAGGAAGATGAGAGTGTGATGGAGGACATGCATGGTCCCAGCTCTCAGGGTGAGATAAGACTGTGAGTAAACCATGGCTATTCAGCCTGTGAACAGATGCCTACAGTGACAGCCGGTTACAGGGTTGGTGGAAGACATGAAGGGAAGTAAACCCTTGTTTGAGTGCAGAGGTGGGGTATGGGCAGGCAGATGGCACCTTTCCAAGTGATGAATTATAGATAAGAACAGAAAAGGTAGATGGGCGGGAAGCCTGACTGCAGAGAGCTCTGGGCTGTTGGGCTTCCTAGGTGGCGCTAGTAGTAAAGAACCTGCCTGCCAATGCAGGAAACAAAAGAGACACATGTTCGAGCCCTGGGTCAGGAAGATCCACTGGAGGAGGGCAAGGCAATCCACTCCAGTATTCTTGCCTGGAGAGTCCCATAAACAGAGGAGTCTTGCAGGCTACAGTCCATAGTACAGCACAGAGTCAGACACAGCTGAAGCGCACACACACTGGGCTGCTGTAGGGACTGTGGACTTGACTCTTAAGCAGTAGGGAGCCTCTCTTGTGGCTGAGAGGCTTAGATTAGAGGGTGGTAAGTCTGGAACCAGGGAGATCAGTGAGAAGCTGAGCAGCATCTGTGCAGGAGAGACAAGAGTCTGGATTAAGGCAATGGGAATAGAAAGGAAGCTAATGATGAATACATATTTAGAATAAGACACTAATTGAACATGGGAAGTCTAGGTTGACTGCCAAGTCTATGGAATGTTCCAGGGGGGTATCGGACCCCTAACTACCTTGGGAAACAATGACAGGTGGAGCTGTGCAGTCAGGAGGTGGGCGTGTGAATCATGGAAATCGGGAGAAGGTCAG
Source organism: Nanger dama (assembly GCA_917880005.1). NCBI lineage: Eukaryota > Metazoa > Chordata > Mammalia > Artiodactyla > Bovidae > Nanger > Nanger dama. The sequence continues at coordinate 6,429,572 of CAKJTW010000096.1, read as the reverse complement.
AGACCTGGGAATCATCAGCAATGGAGTCTGTGGGATCGTCCAGGAAGAGAAGAAAGAAGAGAAGGGGAGGGCCAAGGAAAAAACCCTGGGATACAGGTATCTCAGAAGATGAAGAGGATCGGGGGTTAGGGGAGGGAACTGGAAAGGACTGGTAAGAGAAAAAGGAGAAGAAAGAAGAGCTGTATGGGTGGGAAGTCAGAGCAAGAAAGAATCTCAAAACGGGAGAGGGTTACGTTGCCAAGAGGGTAAGTGGACCATGAAAAGGGCTGTTTGTGGGCCATTGGAGATCTCAGCCCATATGTGTTTTGTGATGTGGTGAAGCCTGTAGCCGAACTGAAGTGAGTCGAGACATGAGAGGGAAGTAAACAAGGGGAAACTGAAGAGGAAAACAGTGACTCTGGAGGAGCTTGGCTATTAAGGGAAACTCCAGCTATCGCTGAAGGAACATGCAGGACCCAAGGGCCCCTTGGAGGACAGAAGGGACTCACGTGCCCATAGAGCTGGAGAAGTGACTGCTTGGAGAATGGCAGTGGAGAGTGACTGGTTAAACCACAAGCAAAAGATAGTACTATTGATGGTCCCTGAACATGGTCTCTGGGGAAAGGGAGCAGGACCCTGTGTGAGAAGGAACTGTCCTCCTCTGACACCCCAGCAAGAAGCTGACTCGAGTGTGGCACCAGAATGCATGCTTGTGGGTCTTTGCTGGCTCACTCAGAAGTGGGCAGGGAGTAGGCTTATTAATTCGTTCAGCCCATGTTTGCATGCCCTCCATGTATTAGGTACTGTCTTCCCCACCCGACCTTACACTTAAGCTGCTTGAACTCTTGGTAGTTTCCCCAGTGGGCCACGCTTGCCTTTGCAGTTTTGCACATGTCCCTTGTGCCCACAGTACCCTTCTTGGCCCTCTTCTGCCCTTTGTTCTCCTTTGTCAGAATAACTCGCAGCTTCGGGTCTCAATAGCTGTCTCTCCAAGGAAGCCTTTGCTAGCCCCCTACCCCTCACTAGAACTGCCTTGAAATGGGAACTCTGCTAGTCAAAGCACCCTGCCCACCTCCATAGTAGTTTATGCAAGTCCAGAAATCATTTGCATACTTGTCTAGCATGTGCTTGGCATGCTAGGAAGATCTTTTTTTTTATCCCAAATGGATAATGAACATGACATAATTCCTGCCTCCGTGCAGTAGTTGATTGTGAAGTTGATTCGGGTTTGGGTCTGCATGGTACAGTTGCAATCAGGACAAGGAGGCAGAGACTTGAGGGTAGAGAGACATTGAAATTGCCCACGGGAGACCCAGTCAGGAAGGAGGTATATTGTTGGGAGGGGACAGATAGACTCGGAGAAAGGGGTGGATGAACAGACTGGAAATTTTGTTGTGGTCAGTGACCAAATTCAGGAGATGCTGGAAAGACTGAAGGATGAGCCGTAGTGGGATCTGAGAGCCATGGAAGATTTGAGATCTAAGGTTTCTAAGGTGGAGCACTTTAGCATGATGACTGGGTCCAGGGCACAGCCAGAGGAGTGCATGGCTGAAGTTATCTGGACCAATTTTGAAATGTTTGAGTTGAGAAAGTAAAGGAACGTGTGTGTGTGTGTGTGTGTGTGTGTGTGTGAGCGCGCGTGCATGCATGCATGTGCTTGGAGAGGTTGGGATGGTGAGTGGCCTTCCTTAGGGATTCTGAAGCCACCCAGCATGCAGATTGGGCCAGTCAAGGTCTGAAAATGACCAGAGACCAGAAGGGGGAGACACAGCACTGAGAAATGGCAGGGACTTAAAGAGGTGTGAGCGGGGCCATGTAGAGCCTTGCCCTGCGGGTCTGGGACGATGCTGATCGTGTGGCCAGTCTCTGTGTCAGTGGCTGTGTAGGAAAACAGACCTACTGTGAGGAAGGGATGCTGTAGCCTCTGGTTTACAGGAGCCGGAGGGAGTGGGCTGTGTGGAAACTTTGAGAGGTAAGGTGACACTGTCTTACCTGATTCCTTCCCAGGCCATCTATAAAAAATAGTAACTCTGTTGTGCAAAGTAGATCTCTTTCCCCCATTTTGTGAGCAGATTGATTGGTATCAATGAATGAGACCTTAAGATGTAGAATTTCTCAATTCATCAATTCGTACTAACAGCTCCCGTTCATTGGGAACACTTGCTGTGTTCTAGGCACTGTGCTAAGAGCTTTATGTTCACAGTTACTTTTAATTATCTTCAAAACATTAAGAGAAAGTAATAACATACCCTATTTATAGATGAAAAATATGAGGCTCAGAGAAAACTTTGTCTCTCAAAGTCATATATTCAAAATGGCAGATCTGAGCTTCAAACCAAGCCTGCCCAGCTGTGAGCTGTATTTGATTCTCTAAGATAGTGGTTGGATGGCATCAACGACTCGATGGACATGCGTTTAAGCAAGTCCATCTGGGAGATGGTGAAGGACAGGGAAGCCTGCAGTCCGTGGGGTTGCAAAGAGTGAGACATGACTGAGCTACTGAAAAATAGCAACAAGATAGTGGAAATAAAACTTTTACAGTAGCACCACCCTACATACTTATGTCCTCAGTACGAGCAGTCTGAACAGCACTCCTGATTCCCAAGTTAATGTAAAGTGATCCAAAACACCTGAAAGAGTGTTTTGCCTTCATAGTCCACGTACTAGTTACATTGGTTAGCTGTATTGCTGTGACTTAAAAAATTACTCTATTTTGTGTCCTAATGATGATGTTAGTGTTAATGTGTTTGTCATTATAGAGTTGCCGGCAGCTCAAACACAGCACTATTATCTCTTCTCTTGGGGAGAATGGGGAGAGGGGTTGTTGGCCCACCATTGGTTCATGATGCCTGTAGACTAAGGACCAGCCTCCTTCTTGAAATTATTACCCTTTTAATTTTGTAAATGGTATGAATCCAGCAAGATTAGCCAGTGCAAAGTGAACCCGAGGACCCATTTTCTCCAACAAGAATGCCAGATGTAGAGAAGTCATTGCCTTACTGTGGTGCAACCCTCCTTTGGGGTGTGGACAAGCAGTCAAGTGCAGTTAGTGGTTAGAAGTGCCTTGAGGTCAGGCAGATTCTGGTTTGTATTCTGGGCTCTGTGGTTGCAGGCAAGTCTCGGTCTGTGAACCTTAGTTTCTTCATTTGTAAAATGGAGCTAAGAGTACCTCCCTCAGAATTGTTAGGAGGATCAGTGAGTGGACCCACTGAGAGCTCTTAGCACCGAACTGCACTCAATGCTATCAGCAGTGAGACATTGATTGGATAGATACATTTTTTAATTGTATGTAATATGCATGGGTCTTCAACACAGTTTTCTTGGGGGCCAGTAAATTTTGGAAGTCTCAGCTCCCAGATGTGTAATACACTAATATGACACTTTGGATATGACAAAGTGGATTTTTTTCTTTTCTAATGGAAGTCCTTTCTTTGTCCACCTGTCTGTTTTGTTTTGTTTTTGCAGGGAGGATTTGATGGGGTCCTGAGAGAAGAGGTCGTGGCTGAGAAGCTCTACCAGCTGGGGCGCTCAGGCTCTGGGACGGAGCAGGTCTACCTCAGCCTGACTTTATCAGTGCGTATGACAAGGCCACCATTGTGTGGCTCCATCTTGACCCTGGTTGGACCCGTGTTCTCTGCTTACTCACAGTTATTTTGGTGGTCCCAAATCTCTGAGTCTTGCATCTGACGGAGAATGGCAATGAGTTATTTATGTTTGACATCAAAGAGCCCCAGCCAGTCCAGTAATCAGCTGCCTTCTCCCCAATTCCTTTGTTTTCATTTCTTTCACAGTCTGTTTCTTTCATCTTAAGCAGTCTATTTTTAGTAATCAATGCTTTCTTTCTAGGAGGTTGAATTTGCTTCTGTAAAACCAGTCAAAAACTCTTTTAAGAGTTTTTTTTTTTTTCCTCTGAGCAGTGGCAGGACTAAAATTTATATCTGAATCCAGGGGAACAAAGTATTTTGGTATTGACTTGCCCCCGCCCCCATAAATATATAGCTGTGAGCTATAGCTCACTTTCCAAAAGATATCTATTATGAAAGAAAACATGTATTGTTATTCATCAATTTATAAGATTTCGATACTAGCACAGAATCGTGGCTCTAAATTTATCATAAGAGAAGCTGTAAGAGCAGATTACTTAGGATTTCAGCTTTTGTCCTCATTTCGTTTCTTTATAGACACAAAAATGCCATTTATCTCTTTCTGCTTCCTCATGTTGTAAAGCATTAACTCCTCCTTGGAGGTCCACAGAGTAAGTGCAGATATGCTGGTGAAGAAAGCACACTGAAATTCTGCTATGGCACCCTACTTTGGCTCAAGCATATAAAATTCATAGCAAGGCTGTTTTGTCTTAGATTTGAACAAGCAAACTACCTAAGAAATGTTAAAGCCCCTTTCACCCATGCTGGTTTCACAGCATGTCCTTTGACAACAGCAGACGAAGGCTCTCATCTTTTACTCTTTTTCATGTCATGGCATTTTAGGGATGACTCCTCGAGTCAGGCAGTAACATACAGAGAGCGCCTTGGGCATGCTGAACTGTGTTAGGCTTTAGAATGGAAGATAGTTCCCGCAGCCAGTACCTTCCCACATAAGTTCCTTCGAATCAAAATTCTACTTATGTACCCAGTACCTCGCCTTAAATTGATCTGCAAAAAGCACAGTTCTTTAAATCTTATTTCAGCTAGATGGACTGAAGCTTAACTTACTTTGTCACTGACCTCCTTACATTTGAGATATTGTATGTTGATTTACTTTGCCCTAATAACCTGTCTTACTGAATACACTTTCCTAGGGTTGGCCAGGTTAGTGATTTTCCCCCTTATATCTTACTTATGTTACATGTAATTTTTAAACTTTCTTTTATTACTTGTGTGCACAGTTTCTCTCCTCCTCAAAGTCGTAAGTTTATAAGGGCTAAATATAGCTCTCAGTTCAGTTCAGTTCAGTCACTTAGTCGTGTCCGACTCTTTGCGACCCCATGAATCGCAGCACACCAGGCCTCCCTGTCCATCACCAACTCCTGGAGTTCACTCAGATTCACGTCCATCGAGTCAGTGATGCCATCCAGCCATCTCATCCTCTGTCGTCCCCTTTTCCTCCTGCCCCAAATCCCTGCCAGCATCAGTCTTTACCAATGAGTCGACTCTTTGCATGAGGTGGCCAAAGTACTGGAATTTCAGCTTCAGCATCATTCCTTCCAAAGAAATCCCAGGGCTGATCTCCTTCAGAATGGACTGGTTGCATCTCCTTGCAGTCCAAGGGGCTCTCAAGAGTCTTCTCCAACACCACACTTCAAAAGCATCAATTCTTTGGTGCTCAGCCTTCTTCACAGTCCAATTCTCACATCCAAACATGACTACTGGAAAAACCACAGCCTTGACTAGACGAACCTTAGTCGGCAAAGTAATGTCTCTGCTTTGAATATGCTTTCTAGGTTGATCATAGCTTTCCTTCCGAGGAGTAAGCGTCTTTTAATTTCATGGCTGCAGTCAGCATCTGCAGTGATTTTGGAGCCCCCAAAAATAAAGTCTGATACTGTTTCCACTGTTTCCCCATCTACTTCCCATGAAGTGATGGGACCGGATGCCATGATCTTCGTTTTCTGAATGTTGAGGTTTAAGCCAACTTTTTCACTCTCCTCTTTCACTTTCATCAAGAGGCTTTTTAGCTGGGAGGGATTAGGGGCAGCAGGAGAGGGGGACGACAGAGGATGAGATGGCTGGATGGTATCACTGACTCGATGGACGTGAATCTGAGTGAACTCCCGGAGTTGGTGATGGACATGGAGGCCTGGCGTGCTGCGATTCATGGGGTCGCAAAGAGTCGGACATGACTGAGCGACTGAACTGAACTGAACTGTACCCCACATGCCTTCTCACTCCATTGGGGATAATGTGCCCTACATATTTCACAGGTTTGTTTGATCAGATGAGATTATTGTAAGAGAGGTTTGAAAACCAAGCCTGAGAAAAAGTGTAGGAAGTATTGTTATTAATGATCACTTGATTAGGTGTGAACTTGTCTAGCATTTTGTTTGAATTCTAGGAATTTGCTTTTTCTTTTCTTCTACAAGATAAAGGCTTTGGCTTTATTGCTTTTATGTGTGTGCATGTTTTTATAAAATATAAAACTCTGCTCTAAAGGTCTTCATGAACACTGCTTTAATTTGCCTTTTCATGTTGTATTTGTTCTTGCTAACAACCCTAATTTTCCAAGCTATTATTTCCTTCAGAGGAATGCATTTTTGATGGAGTTTGTAGTCTCTTTTGAGATCCTATTAGTAATAGGCGTCAGGTTTTATCCTCTCACTCCTACAATAATTTCAAAGGAAATTCTGGATTTCTCCGTCAACTTTTATTTCCAGATATCTTGAGAAGCCTGAGTACTCACTCATCTGCTAAAGCCACATTAAAATCATTTGCCTTTTATTTTCTCAGGATCTTGATTTAACTGACGTTAGCATCCTCTGTGGATATGTTCACCTACAGAAGTTGGATCTTTCAGTAAATAAAATTGAAGGTATGTCATTGTCATTCTAGTAAACTGATGGATCACTGAATTATTACAAAATTTAAGCTTTGCAGAGGGCAATATACTTTAATACTACCAAACTTGATATAAATGCTATTATGGATCAGTTTATGCATTAATCCTCTATTTTCCATGAGAAGAAAAAAAAAAAAGCACCTCTGACTCATGAGAAAAGAAAAATGCAGAGGTCAGCAAACATGCTGTATTATGTGATGGTTGAGACACACTCAATGATATTGAAGAGAATCAGATGGAACGTTTGCTCTTTCCTTTCCAGAGATGGATCGTTACTTCTTTAGTGCTTCCTGAATATTTGATGGTTCCCATTTCTTTCCCTCTATTAGTTTATTCAGTGGGGAGGAATTAGTCCCTTTCTTTTCCCTTTAATGGATGCTTTTCTTTAATTTGCATTTGCATCTACATCTTAATCCTGGTTAGCTGCTTCTGTTCTTATTTGAGCACCAGGGATTCAGAAATATTTTTTACCCCCTCTCTTTGCTCTCTCTATGTAGTTAGTGGGTTCCTTATAAGGTATCTGTTGTGATACTTTGCTCACATTTAACGAAATTATTCACATTTTCTTCAAAGCTTGATCCTTGCTTCTGTAATAATTTTCTGGTCTTATTTGAAATTTCTGACCTGCTTTTTTTTTCACTGATAACCTTTCCATTCATTTCTTTAGCTCTTTTTTTTAAGACCATTAAGGATCGCTGATATGGTCTTCTCTGATTCATTTTCTGATTTCTTCCTCCTATTTGACTACAGTAATTAAAATTCACTGCTTTCAATGGCTAAGACACATTCCAGCATATTTTAATTCTAAAGTGCTACTATTTTGAAACACTTTTTATGATTTTTTTTTCTAATTTCATAAAACTTTTTTTTGAAAATTACAAACGTGCACAAGTCGAGAGGTTTGTAATGAATATTCAGGTTCAACAGTTATCAACCCGTGGCCCCTCTTGCCTCACTCGTTCTCCCCTGCTCCGCTCCCCAGAGTATTGAAGGCAATTCCCAGATATCGTATCATCAGAAAGACTTTTTAGTGTTACTAGCAGGCTCTTCCCACCTCCAAGATTGTTTTCACTTACTAGATAAAGGGTTGCAGGGACTCCAAGAGCTTTTAGTGCTTGATGAAAGGGAAATAAATGTGGCTTCAGACCTTTACCCCTTGAGCAAGTAGTCCTTGGGAGCAAATGAAGCTTTCCTCTTCAGATCAGTCTCTTTCAATCTTATATGTCATCTTCTATTAACTCCTCAAGTGTCCAAGAACCTACTGTGAGTGAAATCAGTGAATATGAAAAGTATTAGTTGTGTCCAACTCTTTGCGACCCCATGGACTGTAGCCTGGCAGGCTCCTCTGTCCATGAAATTCTTCAGACAAGAATACTGGAGTGGGTAGCCATTCTCTTCTCCAGGGGGTCTTCCCAACCCAGTGATCAAACCCAGGTCTCCTGCATTGCAGGCAGTTTCTTAACCATCTGAGCCACCAGGGAAGCCTGTGTTTTTGTTCTCAACAGTCACTCAGTTCTGTTCAGTCGCTCAGTCGTGTCCAGTTCTGTGACCCCCATGCACTGCCGTACATCAGGCTTCCCTGTCCTTCACCATCTCCCGGAGCTTACTCAAACTCATCTCCATTAAGCTGGTGATGCCATCCAACCATCTCATCCTCTGTCATCCCCTTCTCCTCCTGTCTTCAATCTTTCCCAGCATCAGGGTCTTTTCCAATGAGTTGTCTCTTCTCATCAGGTAGCCAACTTATTGGAGCTTCAGCTTTAGCATCAATCCTTCCAATGAATATTTAGGGTTGATTTCCTTTAGGATGGGCTGGTTTGATCTCCTTGCTGTCCAAGGGACTCTCAAGAGTCTTCTTCAACACCAGAGTTTGAAAGCATCAATTCAAAAGCAATGTGTAGGGCATAGTATATATTTTTCAAGAGAACAGTTTTTTTGATGGCCTGATAAGGACCAGATTTCAACTTGCATCAGTATTACCTGGAGGGGGTCTGTTAAAACAGAGATGCCTGTGCCCCACCCTCAGACGTTCTGATTCTGTAGATCTGAGGTGGGACTGGAAAATTTGCATTTTTAATTACTTGCCCTGAAAGCAGAGACAGGACCACCCTTTGGGAACCACGGATGCAGACATGAGGAGCTCCTGCCATCTGGTGGACACCGAGGTCACTACATGGAGTAGAGAGACAGAGGAGTCCAGCAACCCAGATGGTGAATTTTTTCTATCAGAGAAATTTGGAAGCACTGGACGAATACCAGATGTGAAATGTACTCACGATCCAAGTGGTAGCTGCTGCTTCTGCTTTAAGATAGTACTCCACGGCACAGCACTTACCTGCCCACAGAAAGAGCAGCTTCAAGGTGACATGGGGGCCTATGGAAATTAAAAGGGTCAATGGAGATAATCGCTGACAGAATGGAGCTGATCTTGTCTGGCGTGAACAGGCAAAACTGTAGCAAATAGGCAAAACTGAGAAGCCATTACGTTTCTCCTTAGCTTTCCTCTTACAGGCAGCCTTCTTGGATTTGCTCATGAATTCCCACCAAAGTGTTGATGTCTTAATGTTTTGTAATTTCATGAGAAAGACAGGCTAAAGAAGGCTGAGGTTTAGACCAGAGAAATGAAGTAGAAATTGATAGGACTCTCATGGCTTCTGCCACGCTGAGAAGCAAAGATGTCAAAAGGATGGGTGGGGAGGACCCTCACCTTACCAGCTCCACATTCTTCAAGGGACGAGCCCAGGGTTCGGCTATGCTCCCTTTTCCTGGCCTGGGGGTGACTCTGTTACCTGGTGAAAGGAGAAGCACTTTGCTGGACTTCAGGGGTGTGGAGGCTGTGTTCTCCTCCAGAAGCCATCCTCTGAGGAGTTGCGATGGATGATTGTGTGATCTAGAGTGAAAAGATGGGTGGAGATGCCCATTAGCGGTAGAGATGGTGCTGTAAATCCTTAAGATGTGACTCGTCCCAGGTCTCTCCCTGATTCTCTTGCTGCCCCAAAGTCCATCTCCTGTCAAGTGGCAGAGAGAAGCAGCACAACGCTTCACTATTTCTTATGTTGTATATGTCATGTCATTAGCACGATCGTCTTTTACTTAGTATTCTAGGCACAGAATATTGGCTGGGGATAAAATGCAAAACTCAGACATGGTTTTGAACCAGCCCAGAATCAAAGTAAAATAATAGCCATAATTTAAATCACTTCAAATAATTAATGAGATTTAAGATTGAGTCCATCTGAAACAAAATGTAATTTATAACAAAGAACTAATTGTGGCATTTGCCGTCTTTCGGAAAAGACCTAATGCAGTTATTCAGGGGCTAATTATCTAGAGGATTATGTAAAGCTTTAGTTCCTCCAAGCCTGGCATTTTTGAAGCATTGACTGTTAGCAGGCCGGGGAGAGTGAGCTGGAACTCAGGAAACCTTGGCCATTTCTTTCTTGAAGGTGCTGGAAGATGGGAACAGGAGAGCTGAGGGGGCCCTGGAGAAGAATAGTTCCACTGTGGGGGTGGGGGCCCTGGAGAAGAAGGTTACATTTGTAGGCTCATGATGTGCTTTCCATGCTGTGTGAGTGTGTCTGTTGTTTTGCATATTCCTATTTTTGTTCATTTATTTCATCTGAAATAATTAAGATGTGCTGGCAACTAGCATAATTTTAAAAGGTCCTGATATAATGTTTGCTGTTTTTAATGACTTCGTCTAATTTTTACTTTATTGGCTTACCTTATTCTGTATTCATTTCCACTGTCCCTCCTCCCAGATTTGTCTTGTGTGAGCTGTATGCCTTATCTTCTAGAACTTAATGCCTCTCAGAATCACCTGAAAACATTCTTCAATTTCAAGCCACCCAAAAAGCTCAAGGTAGGTTTTATTAATACACCAATTACATGTGTTAACTGACTGTAATACATTAACAAGCCAAACAGCATCCAAAGAGAATTCAGAGACAATAAGGTAGAGGGAAAACGAATTTTAAAAAAAGAGAAGGACTTGTGTATCATTTATTTTAGAAAAAAAGATAGAGTCAGGAGATGTTTTTCAGAAGCTTTGCTGAAACCTAGTGTTCAAACCAAAGAATTAACTTCCTTCCTTTTTCTATGCTTCATTTAAATACTAGTTATTGTTTGTTTATTTTTGCTATAGCGGAACAACTTTGTACCTGGAAAATCTGTAAAAATTTCCTGGGGGCTTACGTTTTGCCTTCTTATTGATCCAGCCTTAGCTTCTGTTTAGAAAGCAGTGGCTTCAGATCTTCATTCTTGCTTCTCTGCACATGCTTCTGCATTTCTGAGGCAGAACAAAGCCCGAGGAATATAGGGTGACAGAGCAGCTTACTCTGCTATGGAATCCAGTGTCTCATGCTTTAATGTGAATATAGCTCACGCGGCATTCTTGTGAAAATGAGATTCTAACCTGGTAGGTCTGGGGTTGGCCTGAGGCTCTCCTTTCTAAAAACTTTCCTGGCAAGCCATGGCTGCTGGTCCATGGACCATACTTAATTAAGCAGAGAGGTCACAGACCGATGGTACCCCAATTTTCTACACATTGGAATCACTTGGGAAGTTTTAAAAACTGCTGATGCCTGGACCCCACTCTCAGAGATTCTAATTCAAATGGTCCAAAGTAAGGCCTGAGTGTGGGGATTTTTAAAGGACCCCACCCACGTGGCTGTAACATGCTGATGAATTTGGGAACCATTGCAACAAGCTGGGGTTGGACTCAAGTATTTCATTAAAATTTATTTTGCAGAATGGAGACCAATTGCTTTTTATTATCTACTGTTTTACTTTATTTAAGAATCAAATTAATTTAGATCCAAAGTATCCTTCTGGGTCCATTTGAAGTCAAGAATCTGACACCCTCTTACTGCCAGGGAGCTGCTGCTGCTCCTAAGTCACTTGTCGTGTCCGATTCTGTGCGACCTCATAGATGGCAGCCCATCAGGCTCCACCGTCCCTGGAATTCTCCAGGCAAGAACACTGGGGTGGGTTGCCATTTCCTTCTCCAATGCAGGAAAGTGAAAAGTGAAAGTAAAGCCGCTCAGTCGTGTCTGACCCTCAGCGACGCCATGGACTGCAGCCTTCCAGGCTCCTCCGTCCATGGGATTTTCCAGGCAAGAGTACTGGAGTGGGGGTGCCATTGCCTTCTCAGACTTCAACCCTATGTGAACCCTAAGTGATTCCCTTTGTGGACCTGGGAGAGGGACGATCGAGATCTTCCAGAGTTTCCAATGCAGGACCTTACCAGATCCCCCAGCAAGAACTGTGAGGCAGCTGGGATGGTCCCATTTTACACATGGGTTTGCAGAAGCACAAAAGGTTAAATAACTTACTTAACCTTTGCTGGGAGTCACAGGGCTGGCACTGAACCCCATGACTGAGACCCAAAGCCCATTTCTTTCCCAGTAAATCAGGCTTGTGTATAACATCCCACCCTTGAGGGAAGCTTTGCTTCCATTTCATTTATTATTTTAGTGCCTTGTGCCACCAACCAGAGAAAGCATACATGTCCTAAAGAACGGGAGCCTTTACTCATACCCTTTTATATTTGCTGAAATGATTTTGGTCTTAGTAGGTGAAGAAGTTTTATTTGATTGATGGGCCTTCTTACAAGCTCTGGCCTCCAACAGAACTCCCACTGGGAGTCAGGGCAGTGTCATAACCCTTTTAAGGTCTCTCCACAAGCCCAGTGTAAATAAATGGATGGATGGAGTCCCGACAGGGGTGTAGTTAGATAGGTAGCATGAGCAAAAATGTCAGTTGTAAATAAGCCTAGATAATTAGAAGTTTATTTCTAGCCCATCATTATTATATAGAAGAAAAAAGTAAACATGAAGCTTCATTTTATTATGCCAAACTGACTTTTTAATTCACTCATGGGATACATTTTACATAGTTGCAACTTGTACATGCATAAAATTTTGTTTCTGATTTTTTGAACTAATGGCATTTTATTTGCATATTTCTATTTCTTCACATGATTCACTTGCTTTTATTTTACTGACTCTGCACTCTTGTTGCTGTATCATAATCAGTTTAACCGGTTTTCTACTCTTTCCACTTGAGCTGTTTTCAAAAACAATTTTTTAGTGTTCAGTATTTAAAGGTTTTAGTATTTAAAGTATTTAGTATTTAATATATTGATAAAAATAATCTTAGCACTTTGGGGGGGTAAAATTACTGTTTTAAAGGGCAAAAGAAGATAAGAATAGCACTTATTATATAATTGTTTATAGTTTTCCAGAAAATGATTACAGTGTGCCCAACAAAGTTATCAATGCAGTGTTTAAAAATATTTTTCCATCTTTTGCCAGTAGGTGAATAATTAAAGCTATTTAATATTGTTTGTCTTTCTCATATCTTTGAGTAGGGATAACCGATACTTGTGAAAATGCTTTCCTATAATAAAATAGTCAATTTTGAGAAAGGGTGCTGAGTGGAAGAGGTATGGCTTGAGGGATAAATAAGAAAAACTTTTCTGGCGTTTAGGGAGTGACGTGGGAGAGTAAATTGAGATAGAAACAGAGAAAGTGAAGAAATTGGAAACAGGATAGACATATAAACTAGGTGTACCGAGGCTCCTGGAGTTAGAGAAGATGGAGACATGATGGTTAGTAAGGGTGGGTTGAGGTTAAGTTCTGAAGGAAGATCAAGAAGGTTTAAAGTGAATGCTGAAAATCGGGAGAGTGACTGCAGAAACGGAAAGCGTTTCTGTTGTGGGGGTGTGTGCACTGGCCACAGGGAAGGGTCTCCCCTTACTTCCCCCAAAGTGGACAGAGTCCCAGCTAGGAAATGATTAAACACAGGGCAAGTAAGTCAGCCTGAGTGTATTTTGAACTGGTAACTCCTCTTCAGAAAAGACTTTCTTCTTGTGCCAGTAATTGTGTGGTTAAGATGAATAACACCCTGCTCTCTTTCTCTCATCAGAAGGTGGATTTTTCCTACAACCAAATTTCAGAAATGTGCAGTTTATCGGCATATGAGTCTCTCACGAAACTAATTTTGGACAGTATCCTTTGAGTGACTAACGGGGAAAGTTTGGTTAATAGGCCCATGTAGTTAACACATGCGTAATTAATACGTGTGTACTGGGTGATATGAAGTAGTGCTGGATGGGCAAATTTACCAGAGATGTGTCACTCATTGAAATGGCTCAGCACTGATACTCACAAAAAGAAGGAAGGTATCTTACTGACCATGGAGTAAGATTGTAAGCAAAGCTTACCAAGAACTTCTTACACCTGAAAAGCTAAGAAGTCAGTCTTCTGATAAACATAGGCTTACTTTTAATTCTAGAACCAGATAAGAAGTTCTGTTTACCCAGCTCCCTTCTTCAAATTTACTTAAACTGGTGCCCTACTTTATGTAAATCCAGTATCTAAAAATCCAGATATGACCAAAATTAGTATTTATTTTACAGAAAAATTCAGACAAAGCTCCCTTTAACTAGCAATCTTCTCCAGTGTATTTCAAATGATGCTTCCATAAAAAATGTTTTAACAGTTATTAAACCAACAACTTTTGATTCATAGCCAACTTTAGCAACATACCTGTTGAGCCAGACTCCCGTGCAAACAGAGCACCTACCTTCAAGTCGACACACTCCAGCTTCTGGACCCTAAGGGTTTGACAGGGGATCTGTGAGTTTAATGAGCTTGAACTTCTTTACACCAGAGACTGATGTTCTCTGGGTGATAAGGAGCAGTGCCTTCTCTTTCTCAGTAAGTATCTTTCTACCCACCTGAGGATTTTTCGGGGCAGAGTGGAGAATGAATTGATTGCCCTCGGGTGCCTCATTCCAGGGATGTGGTGCAGCTAATACACACTGCACTTGTAATGAGACTGGGATATGGGGAGAACAGAAGATACATTTTCTTGAAGACATATTTTGTAGGAAAAACCCTTTATTCGGATATGATGGAGAGCTTAAAACATAGCATCACTCTCTTTAGAACTTATATGTGAAAATGAGCAGTTAGTGGAAATTTAGATGGTGCTCTTGAAACAAGCAAGTGTTCCTGAACATTGCCTAATAAGAAAATGATCAAAATGAAACAAAATGAAGGAAGGATTTGTTTTGATGACAAGCTAAAAGTAGTACACGTTAGCAGCACCCATTCACAGAACCTTCACTTTATGCTAGACTGTGTATGTGTGTTGCATTTGCAAAGAGATACAGCCTGACAGCCCTGAAGCAGTCTGGCTTGGAGATCTCCTCATCTCGGGCCATCTAGAAGAATGCTCCTCAAGGAGTAGCAGCAGCAGCATTGCCTGGAACTTCTTAGAAATACAGGCTACCCTGGAGGCTATCCCAGACTTCTGAAATCAAAATCTTCATTTTTAACAAAACCCCCAGGTGATATGAGTTGATGCTAAAGCTTGAAAAGCACTAGTCTAGAAGTCAGCTGCCCCCTAAACCCCAAGCAGCCAGAAGAAATCGAGCATCCAGAGCCACTTGTATCCCCCAGGGTACCCTGAGTGACACTGCGACACAGCAGTCTGGAATTCTGTCTCCCAGAAAAATAGTCTTCCATGTGCAGCATGGAATCGTCAGAGAAAACATTTCAATGGTATTTTGGACTGAAGATGCTCTTTAAAACATATCATGAAAGTCTCAATTTCTACTAAATTTATCTTTCCATGTAAAAAGCTAAACTATTATGACTTTGTAAATGTCAGTGGAGGAAGAAATCAGGGTTTTAAAACTTTAGATGTAACAATGGAGTCTTCTCTCCAAACTATAAAAAGCTGTAATTACTATACCAGAACGGATTGAAATTCAGAACATGGACACAGAATTAGAATGTACCATAGCACATTGGTTGTTCACCTGGGTTTTTAAAAATGCAAAGACAAGTACCCAGAACAAGCTGCCCTTCATAAACAACTTCTTAGATAGCTTACAGCTTTGAAAGAGGGTAGGCTAGTTTTTAAACAGTACTAACTATGCCTCTTCTTTTGTTCTGTTCAGGCATATCATGTTGTGTGTAATTCTGTAATTAGAGTTTTGAAAAGACTAAAAAGCTTTAAGATAAAGAATTTCTAGACAACTTTTAATGCCAGTACATTTGAAAACTTTGATGAAGTGAATAAATCCCTAGAAACATGTTATGTACCAAAGCACTGACTTGGAGATAGAAACGCTGAGTAGTCCTATAACTATTAAAGTAACTCATTACAAATTAAAATGAATTAAATATCTTCACACAAACCCCCACCAGACCCAAACTTTGAAGAAAAGACTTTTCAAAAATGAACAAATTCTTTCAAAGATTTAAAACAGAAGGCGTATGCACAGTTCATTCTAATAAGATTACTTTGATACCCAAACCAGACAAGTAAAGAGAAAGGAAAATGGCAAGCTTATTTCACTTGTGATATAGACGTAAAAATCCTAAACAAAATATTAGCACACTGCATCTGACAATATATGAAAAAGATAATATACCATGACCAAGTTAGGTTTATCTCATGAATGTAAGGCTAGTTTAACAGTAGCAGATTTTAAAATGTCATTAATAATGTGAACGGATTAAGGGAAATAAATCATGTGAGCAATAGATACAAAAATTTAATAGAATCCATTTTTCCTTCACAATAAAAACTTAGTAAACTAGTAATAGGAAATTTCCTCAACTTGGTAAGAATGTCAACAAAAATATTTGAAACAAACTTTATCTCAACTGGGGGCATGTTAAAAGCACTCTTTAAACTCAAGGATGCAAGGCAAGATAACTACCTTTGCCATTTCTAACCATCATTGTTTTAGAAGTGTTGCTCAGTACCAAAAGATAAGAGAAAGAAATTAAAGGAAAATATAAAGATTGATGCAGAGAAAAAAATCATTTTTATGGATGATGTGATTGTCTACAGAGACTAGGTAAAAGAACTTGCAGTAAATTACTAGAAATAATAGAGTTCTGAGAGTTCAACAAGATAGTTGGATATGATTTCAATAAACAGAAATCAACTGCATTACTCTACACCACAAACAAGCAAGTAGAAAACACAACCTTTAAAAGAAACACTATTTACAAGAATATATTTCTTATTAAAGATGAGTAAGACCTGTAGAGGGAACATAATAAAACTTTATTGAAGAGTATTAGAGACATAGCTGAAGGGAAATATATTATGTTCCTGGATATGAAGATGGGAGAAGGTATGTAAAAATAATTTTATAGAAAATGAATCAGAAAGACTAATAAACATATGAAGACATGTCAACCTCACTTGTACTCAGGGAAATGCAGTTCAAGCCCATGAGATACTGTGTCACAGCCATTCAACTGGCAGAATGTAAGAAATCTAAAAACACCCCACGCTGGAAAACACATGGGTCAAGAGGATCTCTATTTTTCTTCCTATGGTTGTGAAATTAGTTCAGCCACTTTGGAAAGCAATTTTGTGCAGTCTTGTAAGGTTGAACATCCACATTTTGTGGCCTAGCCCTTTCATTCTTATGTCTAGGGAAGCTTAGCCTCCTACCTGGAGGCTTGTGTAAGAATGCTCGTAGCAACATTGCTTATAACAGCAAAAATGGAAATAGCCCAAATGCTCCTTGATAAGAGAGAGCATAAATAAATTATGGTATACTGATACAACAGCATTATCATACAGTAGTGAGAATGAGTGAACTCTATCTCCATGTGCCAGTTCAGTTGGCTGTTAATAAAACCAAATAGAGTTTAGGTATAAAATCAAAGGGGAAAGGAAAGAATAGGCAGTTCAGCCTAGGGGTTATCTCTGAGAGAGGGACAGCAGGAAGTTACAGGAGACATGGCCGCTCAGGGCTCTAAGACACAAAAGAGGCCACTGCCAGGCTTTCTTAAGTCTTAGATTTGGAACCAGGACTTTTCTGCCATGTTCTCTGGGTTAAGGCAGGTCATGGGTGCAGCCTGGATTCCAGAGGAGACACCTGTACAAGAGCATGAATAAGCAGAGGCATGTATCAGACTACCACAGACCTGTGTTTCTAAGACTATTCATCAGTTTTAAAAGTAAATAGAAGCAGGCTGAGTACGACCAACAATGTACCCATTTTCCATGAAAATTTTTTTTAATTTGAAAATCAGAAATCAGTTTCCTTGAAAATAATTATTTATCAAACCTCAAACTTTAGCTCTATCAGAATTCCCTGGAGGGCTTGTTAAAACACCTATTGCTGGTCCCCATCCTCCAGAGCTTTTGCTTAAGTAAGTCTGGAGTGGTACCTGAGAATTTGCATCACTAACAAGTTCCTGTTGTTCAGTTGCTAAGTTGTGTCCAACTCTTAGTGACCCCACGGACGGCAGCCCACCAGACTCCTGTCCTTTACTAGCTCTGAGTTTGCTCAAATTCATTGCTTTTGAGTCAGTAATGCTATCTAAATTTCTCATCCTCTGCCAATTCCTAGGTGATGCTGATATTGCTGGTCTGACGACCACACTTTTGAGATCCAAGCTCCAACCTAATCAGTCCTTCTCTATTATATTTTGAATATCATTTTTTTAATCTGATACCATTCTGCTGCTGCTGCTGCTGCTGCTACTTGTCCTTTTAAATGCATTAGACATTTAGCTGTTATGTATTTTAAACTTTTTAAATTTGTTCAACCTTTCCTTAGTGAGCATCTGTATTTTCTATTTGAGGGGAAAGAAATGTGCCTTTGTTTAGAATAAACTTAAAATAGAGGTATAATTATCAATATTAGAAGCAGCTATTTAAAATAAAAACAAATTAGTTAATCAAACCAGTAGTGCTGACAATGTGATTATAGTAGATTATGTTAATAACTCAATATTCAGTTCAGTCGCTCAGTCATGTCTGACTCTCTGCGACGCCATGAATTGTAGCACGCCAGGCCTCACTGTCCATCACCAACGCCTAGAGTTCACTCAGACTCACATCCATCGAGTCAGTGATGCCACCCAGCCATCTCATCCTCTGTTGTCCCCTTCTCCTTCTGCCCCCAATCCCTCCCAGGATTGGAGTCTTTTCCAATGAGTCAGCTCTTCGCATGAGGTGGCCAAAGTACTGGGGTTTCAGCTTCAGCATCATTCCTTCCAAAGAAATCCCAGGGCTGATCTCCTTCAGAATAGACTGGTTGGATCTCCTTGCAGTCCAAGGGACTCTCAAGAGTCTTCTCCAACACCACAGTTCAAAAGCATCAATTCTTCAGCACTCAGCCTTCTCACAGTCCAACCCTTACATCCATACATGACCACAGGAAAAACCATAGCCTTGACTAGACGGACCTTAGTCGGCAAAGTAATGTCTCTGCTTTTGAATATGCTGTCTAGGTTGGTCATAACTTTTCTTCCAAGGAGTAAGCATCTTTAATTTCATGGCTGCAGTCACCATCTGCAGTGATTTTGGAGCCCAAAGAAATAAAGTCTGGCACTGTTTTCACTGTTTCCCCATCTATTTCCCATAAAGTGATGGGACCGGATGCCATGATCTTCGTTTTCTTAATGTTGAGCTTTAAGCCAACTTTTTCGCTCTTCTCTTTCACTTTCATCGAGAGGCTTTTTAGTTCCTCTTCACTTTCTGCCATAAGGGTGGTGTCATCTGCATATCTGAGGTTATTGATATTTCTCCCGGCAATCTTGATTCCAGCTTGTGTTTCTTCCAGCCCAGCGTTTCTCATGATGTACTCTGCATAGAAGTTAAATAAGCAGGATGACAATATACAGCCTTGATGTACTCCTTTTCCTATTTGGAACCAGTCTGTTGTTCCATGTCCAGTTCTAACTGTTGCTTCCTGACCTGCATACAGATTTCTCAAGAGGCAGGTCAGGTGATCTGGTATTCCCATCTCTCTCAGAATCTTCCACAGTTTATTGTTGATCCACACAGTCAAAGGCTCTGGCATAGTCAATAAAGCAGAAATAGATGTTTTTCTGGAACTCTCTTGCTTTTTCCATGATCCAGCGGATGTTGGCAATTTGATCTCTGGTTCCTCTGCCTTTTCTAAAACCAGCTTGAACATCACGAAGTTCACGGTTCACGCATTGCTGAAGCCTGGCTTGGAGAATTTTGAGCATTACTTTACTAGCATGTGAGATGAGTGCAGTTGTGCAGTAGTTTGAGCATTCTTTGGCATTGCCTTTCTTTGGGATTGGAATGAAAACTGACCTTTTCCAGTCCTGTGGCCACTGCTGAGTTTTCCAAACTTGCTGGCATATTGAGTGCAGCACTTTCACAGCATCATCTTTCAGAATTTGAAATAGCTCAACTGGAATTCCATCACTTCCACTAGCTTTGTTTGTAGTGATGCTTTCTAAGGCCCACTTGACTTCACATTTCAGGATGTCTGGCTCTAGGTGAGTGACCACACCATTGTGATTATCTGGGTCATGAAGATCTTTTTGTACAGTTCTTCTGTGTATTCTTGCCACCTCTTCTTAATATCTTCTGCTTCTGTTAGGTCCATACCATTTCTGTCCTTTATTGAGCCCATCTTTGCATGAAATGTTCCCTTGGTATCTCTAATTTTCTTGAAGACATCTCTAGTCTTTCCCATTCTGTTCTTTTCCTCTATTTCTTTGCACTGATCGCTAAAGAAGGCTTTATCTCTTCTTGCTATTCTTTGGAACTCTGCATTCAGATGCTTATATCTTTCTTTTTCTCCTTTGCTTTTCGCCTCTCTTCATTTCACAGCTCTTTGTAAGGCCTCCCAGACAGCCATTTTGCTCTTTTGCATTTCTTTTCCATGGGGATGGTCTTCATCCCTGTCTCCTGTACAGTGTCACGAACCTCAGTCTGTAGTTCATCAGGCACTCTATCTATCAGATCTAGTCCCTTAAATCTATTTCTCACTCTCACTGTATAATCATAAGGAATTTCATTTAGGTCATACCTGAATGGTCTAGCTTTTTTCCCTACTTTCTTCAATTTAAGTCTGAATTTGGTAATAAGGAGTTCATGATCTGAGCCACAGTCAGCTCCTGGCCTTGTTTTTGTTGACTGTATAGAGTTTCTCCATCTTTGGCTGCAAAGAATATAATCAGTCTGATTTCGGTGTTGACCATCTGGTAATGTCCATGTGTAGAGTCTTCTAATGTTAGCTATACGATATTAACTGTTTAGTTTATTATACTATTTTGTCCTTTGTAGGTGGGCAACTGATAATTAATTGATAAGCACCCCAAAATGGAAGAAGAAAAACTTTACCAAGGATAAGTACACTTGTTTAGGTTTAAGAAAGGATGCAGTTTATTCTTTACCTATATATACTAATTGATTGTTCATTGGAATTTATTCTATGATTATAGAATCATGAAATTTTGAAAAATTGATTCATAGAATTTTAAAATCTAGAAAGGACTCTAGGGATCATCTAGTGCTGTTAGTTTATTTTATTTTTTTCTTTTCTTTTTCTTTTTTGTCTTTAGTGCTATTATTTTATGAGAGAGAAGCCCAAGACCCAAGGACATGTCCAAGATTATTTGGTAAATGGTTGAACCAAGACTAGTCTTCTGAATTCCGTTGTTCTTCCCATGTTGCAATTCATTGAATAATTACTACTTTTATCACATAGCCATTTAAAGTGTATACATGTTTCATTTCTTAAAGAGATTCACTCTCAGAGTGAAGAACATTTTTCACTGGTAAGGTGATATACATCCTTCAGGATTGATTTTGATTAAAGCCATCACTGTGGTTCTTTCCACTAAGAGAATTGTGATGGATTTCCTACTTATTTCTTAGTAACTGTTTTCTATACACCAGGCCCATATTTTAAAATTGTAGACAAATGAATAAGAGCAGATACCAGAGTAGCGAATAATTCATGTCAAGCACTGTGAACTGCTGACAGCATCACCAAAATGTAAAAATATATTGCTGGGCTTTTCCCTAGCTGGAAAGCTGTGCTTACGTGCCTTTGGGTTCCTTCACCCAGTCTCCATGAGGATCTAACACTCCACAGTAAAAGATTTATTCATAGGATCATAAAACTTTAGAGTTAGGATGCAGTGTGTTGATTCTTAGTTCTTTGAGTCTGTTTCTCCTATTAGTGACCTTTTAAAATTGAAATATACCTAAGAGAATAAAGCTAGTAAACTAATTCATTGTAACATTTTAATGACTTAACTGGTTATATTTCTTCTTACGGAATAGACCCAAGACCTTTTAAAGAATGTGAAAGAATAATGTTAGGAGGAAGGGCAATTAACATTTCATGAAGGTTGTTAAGAAAGTGAGATGGGAGAGATAAAGTTATTCCTGAACTCAGAGTGTTGGATGGACCAGTCCTGCATACTGACTGTTGTCATTGCTGATAGTCACATATGATGTAACTGTGGAAGTAATTAGTGGAGACTTATACCACGGTTAAAAGTACTCTTTACTTAAGAACATGATTGCAGTTGATCCTTGAATAATGGTAAGAGTTAGGGACCAACCCAGAGCAATCAAATATCCTCACAGAACTTTACAGTAAGTTCTTTGTTAGCCACAGTTCTGCATCAGTGGGTTCAACCAACCTCAATAGACGGTGTATCACTGTAGTATGCATTTACTGAAAAAGAAAAAACAACTCAAGTATAAGTGGTCCCATAAATTTCAAACCTGTGTTTCAAAGGTCAGCTGCAATTTATAATGCTTGAAATTCCTTGAAATTTAAAGAGGGGTGAAGAGTTGGGAAATCGACAATGTTGGTGAAATGGAAGTATTTATCAAAAGAGATGTTCAGTCAATTCCTCATCCTTTGCCCCAGTGTAGAAGCCCTGGCCATGACTGCAGGGAGCATCTGTATTGCTCCTCCTTCTGGCCCTTGCAGTACTAATTTCATAATGCATGACTTTCCCTCCTATTCAAAGCTAGACAGTAAACTGAATGTAGTCTCTCATGTCTTGGAAAATCATTATACACACAGTCAACAAGCTTTCCTTTTCAATTCTCACTATCTCTTGACAGTTTCTGGATCTCTATATTCTAGTTTTCTAATTCCTGCCTGCTTCCCATGGGAATCCTTCCTGACTCAGCCACTGCCAAGCATTTGTTTTACTCTCCATCATAACTGAGTATCTTCATTTCTGCTGAGGCTGAGCTACCAAGACCCTAGTGCTCCTGAAATAGGACTTAAGAGACTGTTACTTCCTGGGCTAGAGGGAAACAGTTGTCCATTTGAAGTGTTCCATGCTTAATTTTTCTTGCCCAAGAGTGCTACTCTGAGGATATTTTAATTCATCTATGGAGTGATTATTTAAACAGCTCAAAGAAAATGGAAGCAGTAAGAAGGATCGTGTTTATGAACGTGTCTGTCTGTCTGTAGAGCTAGTCTGGCGGGAAGCTTTGTGAAAGTGGTTTGAAATGCATGCTGACAATAAGCAGAATTATGCTTCCGCCTAAGGATTGAATCTGGAACCTGTGAGGAAAATCGAGGAATTTCCAGTTCGTTTGGCAGTATTTTCTCATCACTTCTCTTGGTTTCTTAATTAACAGGTGTCTCTGGCCTAGTTCTTTCAGAAGCTATCGTTTATGTGCTGTTGGCCAGGAGGCAGAGGATATGATTCCTTAGCTTCATCTGCTTGTAATTTAGTAACAATAACATCATGCCTTGTAAGTGTGAGGTACTTGGTAATTTGTACAACTCATTCATACCTATTTTCTAAATTTTTTTCCTCATGATCTAACTTTTGGGCTTCATGGCAACCTGATGTTATCTTCATTGTACAGATGAAAAATCTGAGCAGAGAGAAATTATGTCACATAACTAGTAAGTAATAGAGTTAGGATAACTACAGACAATTATGAAGCAAAATGTGTGTTTTTGTGATATGTACGGTCTATTCCTTTTTCTTCAAAGCATTTGTTGGGTCTGAGATTGATCTCCATAGGTGGGGTACTCAAAGTTGACCAGAAAAGGCTTTGAGGAAGAAACAGTTTGTCTAGAGTGAATACCAAGAATAGGAATTGCCCCGATGTTTACAGTTATAATAAGCGCTGCCAGACTGCCTCCAGAGAGGCTGTACCATAATGAACCCTCTCACTCAGTGGTATGAAAGAATCTATTCTTCAAAACTTTTAAAAATGTTTTCCAAACTGATAGGCAAAGAATAACATCTTAATTTACTTTCTCCTGACTACAGGTGAAGCAGAGTGTCTTTTCATATGTTTTTTATGTTGGCGGTGGTGGTGTAGTTGATAAGTTGTGTCCGACTCTTGTGACCACATGGACTGTAGCCCTCTATCCATAGGATTTCCCAGGCGAAAATACTGGAGTGGCTTACCATTTCATTTCCCCTGTTATGCTATGTTAGCCACTTGGATTTGCTCTTCTGAGAATTTCTTGATTATATTCCTTCCCCATTTTCTCTTGGGCTGTTGTCATCTTTGTATTTTCTAGACGCTTAATTCTTTGTCTACTCTGTATGTTGTGAATATATGTTCCCCAAATCTGTCACTCGTACTTATTTATGTAATTAAGAAATAATAGAAGTAGAGAAATGAGGCTATTCATCAAAAGAAATGCTTAATATGCCAGTCTAAAGCAAATGTTAAAAAAAGAAAAACTTAAAAGTGGAATTTTAAATTAAATCCTGAAGAATAGGCAGATTTTAGAAATAATTAGGAAAGCAGTATTTAAAAAAAAAAAAAAAAAAAGTCAAATGTAAATTCCTGAACTATTAAGAAGATGGATCTGGCAGAATTGGAGAATTCTCGCTGGATTACAATGGGGATGAAATTCAATAAATAGGTTTTGCTTAAAGTAAAAGGCCTTAAATGCCAGAGTGAAGATTTTGGAATTCGTCCTGTAAGAATTTGTTAATTGAAGCATGATATCCAGTCAGTATTTTGGAAAACATTTAACCTGACTATAGGGTGTAAGATGACTTGAAGACAAGAAGAAATGTAAGTTTGGCACTGGTACCAAAGCTGAATTAAACTGGAGATGAAAAACAATGGCATATTTGAAGAGATGTTTTATGCCAGGTCTTGGTGATGACTGGATGCCCTGAAGATGACAATTGCCTGAGAAAATGGTGATGGCTTAGGCGATTTGGGAAGGAAAACTGAGCTTTGGTGGATAATGACATTAAATCCTGGAAATTTGCCCAAAAGCTGTTCATCTCCAAATTTTCTCAGTTGACCTCTCAGATGACCCATTTTCTGCAGATGACATCTCCCGGGCTGTTTTCCCGGTTATGGGGATGATAAAGCACATGTGCTTCCCCAGGACAACCCTGGATTCAGAAGTTCTACCTGTAGGAAAGTACAAGAGAAGAAGAAGACCATTAAGGGAGCAAAGGAAAAATGCTGCCAAAGAGGTAGCTTTAAACCACCCTGGTGGTTTCACTCTGGCGATTGTTTTTCCTCACCAATTAAATGAGTCATATATGAATACAAATGCAACTGAGTGCACTCAAAAGCTGTTCCTTAAAAAAAAAAAAATAGTGCTAGTACTAACTTCTTTCTTTTTCCTTTTTTAAAATTTTTATTGGCATATAGTTGATTTACAATGTGTTAGCTTCAGGTGTACAGCAAAGTGAATCAGGTATGTTGCTAAGTCGATATATATAAAGTATACGTATACACACACACACACACACACACACACACATCCATTCTTTTTCAGATGTTTTCCCCATATTTCCCATAAAAAATATTTTAAGATTTGGCATGCTTTGTATTAGGCATGTAGTACTTTTTATTTATGCTGTTGTCTGATTTTTCTAATGATGATTTGACACTGATTCATTGTTTCTTCAAAATGTTTCCAGTAACATTTTCCTTAAACATAGTCGTGGTGTACAGGCAATGAGATAACTGAAATCAGCGGACTAGAGCTGTGCAGCAGTCTTAACTACCTTAGTTTGGCCAACAACAAGATCACAACCATTAATGGCTTAGGCATGTTACCAATCAAAATACTTTGTCTGGTGAGTCTTCCAAAAGTTTTATTCTTTATAGAAGTACTAATTAATGTCTTAGTGAATATATGAATGATAGCTAGGATTTTTCAGTTTTTAAAGAGCTAGTTTCTTTATGAAATGTCATGATCTTCCATTTTGTTTGCTCCTTTTATATCTGGTTTGTTTATGTGTGTTTGATGAATATTTCATGCTTAAGGTAAAGTGATTTTCTAACTTGGTATACAAATTCCATTTTTAAAAAGACTGACTTTACCACTAAGAAAGAAAGGCATACTTTTAGCACCTGTTAAGAATATATTGATAATGTCTTATTAATGAAATAATATTTAAACATATTAAGCATAATATTTGGACTTCCCTGGTGGCTCAGTGGTAAAGAATCCACCTGCCAATGCAAGAGACACAGGTTTGATCCCTGGGTCGGGAAGATCCCCTGGAGAAGGAAATAGCACTCACTCCAGTATTCTTGCCTGGGAAATGCCATGAACAGGGGAACTTGGAAGGCTATTCTCCATGGGGTTGCAGAGTCGGAAATGATTTAGTGACTAAACAACATGAAGAAGTGTAATATTTATTGCAGTTAAAGCCTCATTGCCAAAAAAAAACAACCTTCATTACTTTCAAATGAACCACTGGGCACTGAATTTTGGCAATCCTTTTATATCACTATATGCTAGTCTCCCATTCTAGAAAACCAGAATTATGAATAAATTTATTCATAATTTATTATGAATGAATAAGTAAATAAAGTTCATTTATTCTTTCTGGCTGAGAATAAATGAACAATTTCCTTCAGAAAGTTAATATTTTAAAATTTTTCTCCATGAAGAGCACTAATAGCTTAAGCTATATGACATGCTCTGTGACTATGACTGAATGAAAACAGACAACTTACTTAAAAATCAGCAGGATCATATTAGTTCCAACCATATATACAATATTTTTGAAGTAATAGTCTAGCTCACTAGTTTGGGGGCTGATAAAGTAGTTTGTGGATGATCTAGGAGTCTTTCTTCTTCCTTCCTGTCCTTGGATGGCTTTTCTATTCTTCATTTTATCTGTCACAGGATAGGCAAGGCTTTTAAGCCATGAGACTAGTAATTTATTAATTTCTTACGTTAACTATCCCACAGAAGATTGTTGAACTGTTTTTTAAGATGACATCTTGGGTTACCTGCAGATTTTTTTTTACAGATATGATGCATTATTTCTGTCTTGTTTAACCACAGACAGTTGACGGTTGGCTATGTGTTAATTTTTCTTTCCCCGAGCTTGGAGCCTGAAGTGATTTTTCAAGACTCTTCACTCCTTACGGTGAATTAGATGAGGGCAAACTACTGATTGTCAGTAGAGACGTGGTAAAGTTTAATTATTTCCCTGAAGTTTTTCATATTTTCTGTCCGCGAAGGCACAGTGGCAAAGCTGTAAATGAAAATGACTTTGGCAAGTCAAATTGCAAACTTAAAAATTATAAAAGAAAGTCACATTTTAAAATTATGATAATTTGAAGGATTTTTGGCAGTATGTTCTATTCAATTTGCAGCTTGTTACAACTTTATGCTTTTCTTTATGTATCTTTTTACATTGCCTTCCTGTTCACTTTAAGTAGAGCATGGTATGTGGAAAGAGATACACAGCTGTGCATAGGGAATGAGAATTCAGCTCATTATTAAGAATAACAACACATAACACTTTTATAATAAGACCTTGTTTCAATAACTGAATAAGTAAACTGTGTTGACAGTGTCATCTCAAGAAGGTTTTAGAAAAAGCATTAAAAAACATACTTTTCCTACAAGTAGATTAGATGGATTATTCCCCATTCCCTTTCCCATCATCCAAGATTAACTAGAAAATATAGAATTTTCCATCATTCATTTTCCTTAAAATGTTTGAGAATGGTCAAGTTTTCTTTTCCATATATTAATAAAATACATAAAATGAGACTCATTTTGTCTCAATAGTTTTTCATGCTTTTTAAAAGAATTGTGTATCAGTAAAACAATTGTACTGCTGAAAGTAATTCACTTTATTGAGATAAATTCAGAGGAAAAAAAGAGCCATTCACTATACAAACCAATTGTTAATTCCCTACATCAACTTTTACAATAAATATTAAGGGAAAATATGGTTCACTCGTGGTCTGTTTTGCCAGCCACCTCCTTTAGCAAGTAAGGACAATCCATTCCAAACCTCAGAAAATCATTGTGTCTCAGTAAACGTCATTTGTTTTTTTTTCCCCCTCCCATCTTGGGAGATTGAGACTATTTCTCATTTCATTTATTTAATAAAATCTTTTCTAACTGCTCCCTTTTCCCTGCTCAATATGATGAAACACGCAAGAAGAACTGTTCTTGCAGAAACTGGCCATGTGCTTTGAGGAGAGACGTATCAGTTTTTCATCACTGGATAAAAGATTTGACTAGATGACTTTCAACTCAAATTCTGATTTGACATATTTCTGAAGTTCTGCTTTCTTTTGTGACCATAGACTATCTTATTAGACATTTCTATGCCTTACTCTGCTCTTGAGCATCTACCACTTTCAAAGCCATCAGAGACACACTAAAAAGAATTACAGTTTATCCTCCACATCTATGGCACATCAAAAGTCTTTAGGAAGAAGTGTATTATGTATAAATTTGATATGTGGGCATATTTTAAATAGGATATTGAGGTCCTATTTCAATAAGTTAAATTAATATGGATATTATATTCAGTATAGTTTTTCCTTTCCTTTTTCTGCTACTTTTTCTAGAACTTTTTTGAACAGTAGGAAATATGACTTAGGCAAATGGGGTCATTAGTATTCTTCCTTCTCATTATGGAATTTTTCAGACATATAAAAAAATAAAGGGAATAGTTTAATGAATCCCCACGTACTATCATCTAGCTTTATAGATTATCAACATTTTATTAATATATTTTAAAGAACCATAAAATTGTATTAATGAATATAAATCTTGCTCATTATTAAAGTGAAATCTTATGAAAAATTGGGTGAAAATGAGCTCTTACTATTAAATGTATCAGGAAACATGTACCAGGAAAAATAGATGGTAGAGAATACTAAAATTTTTCATTATAAAGTGCTCAGTATTATAAAGTGCTCAGTAAAAGTTTTAAAAGTTTAAAGATGGGTATAACATGGCATTAGTAGAAACCTCAAAATTAGTCTTTATTGTGATTCTCAACTCAGAGTTTAGCTTTACTGGGACATATTCTTCTACTTCAAAGACTAATGAGCCCAAGGAATTTTGCATGTGTTGGGAAATGTACAAGAAAATGCAAATTGTTGTTACCACCATAATTTGTGTTATGGGTTCATGGAGGTTGGAAAAAGAGAACAACATTTAAGTCATATCTTTCTCTGTTTCATGGTGTTGTCTAAGAAGATGTTTATGTGTGAATTATTTAAGAACTTAGTTTGTGTGTGTCTTGTTCTAAAACATGCCACCCCAAAATGTAGTGGTGTTGAGAAATTCTACTAGTGAACCATTTTGTTATTTTGCTGTTCTGTAATCTGAGCTGGGCTCAGCTGGGTGGTTCTGCTGGTCTTGCTGCGTACAGCTAGCAGATTGACTGGGGGCTGGGCTCAGCTGAGATGCTGCAGTAGCTGAGTTTCTTCTCTCTCTCTAGTCTCAGGGCTCCTCTCTGTTTAACATCTCCACGGATTCTTTCTAGAGGAGCTAGAGTTCTTACATGGCAGCTAAGGGCTCCAAGACACAAAAGGAGCCACTGCCAGTCCTTCTTAAGTCTTAGAATTTGGAACTAGGACACTTGTGCCATATTCTTTGGGTTAAGGCAGGTCATAGGTGCAGCCTGGATTCAAGAGGAGAGAAAGGAACCAAGAGCATGAATAAGCAGAAGCATATGTCAGACTACCACAAACCTTGTGATATGAAGTGATTATATTCAGAATATTTCTGAAGACAGAGTAGATGTGGGGGCTGTAGTATTCAAGTGGTTTGTTAAAATGGCCATGAAAGAATTGTTGTTAAATTTATATTTCTAAAGAGGAGCACGGAGTCATGCTGCCATTAGGCCTGAGGTTAGCAATGTCCAAATTTTATACTGCCTAGCTTTTGTCTTTCCTATTGAACAATGTTCCTATGAACATTCATCTGCTTATCTCTAGCAAAAAATATTATGTTCTGAGTCTTCCAGCTGAAATACCATGATTTCTTTCTATGATGTATGTATATGTGTTTAGGGAGGTGAATGATGGGAATGGAGGGAGACAAGAATGTCTTACTGATTTTAAGTGGTTGAAACAGTGTACCCAGAATGAAAACTTGTCACTGCAGTTTTCTCTTTAGGACATTAAGCGTATTTTTATCAATTTTAGAGCAATAACCAGATTGAGAAGATCACAGGTTTGGATGATCTAAGAGTCCTGCAGATCCTTGATCTGAGCCAGAATCAGATCAGTAGCCTCCAAGGCTTAGAGGGTCATGATTTCTTGGAAGTGATCAACCTCGAGGATAATAAGGTAATGTCATACTTTACGTGTCTTGGTTTTAGTGTCTACATAAGAGGACATATTAGGACCCATTATTAATATCTCAAGTGCTATCACATTCAATGCCAGCTCAGAAATATTCTAGAAAACCTCCTGGAGCAATAGGTGAAGGACTTTTTTTTTTTTTAATAGTGATTCTTAGCATTTAAACATTCCTGATTTCATTATTTTGAAGGTTTAAACTGCAACCAAGTGCACATGACTTTGTGAAGTAGATATGTTCATGTGAAATTTGGGGTAGAAAGATTGCATTAGGAAGAGCCAAGAGAATAGCCTCAGGCTGGTGTTGCCTCCATTTAATCAGAAGAGACACAGGAAGTGAATTCTCAGAACTTCCCTGGTGGCTCAGATGGTAAAGCGTCTGCCTACAATGTGGGAGACCTGGGTTCAGTCCCTGGGTCAGGAAGATCCCCTGGAGGAGGAAATGGCAACCCACTCCAGTACTCTTGCCTGGAAAATCCCATGGATGGAGGAGCCTGGTAAGTCCATGGGGTCGCAAAGGGTCTGACATGACTGAGCGACTTCACTTTTTTTTAATTTGTAACAGTAGCCTATGTTTGCAACTTGGATAAATTTGAAGACTGGACTTATTTAGTTTCCATTCTGGCTTAATGCACATACTACTTCACAAAGTATATCAATTGGCTTTCTCTCTGAATTATATTTTATTTTTAATAAAGCGTGTGTGCTCCTAATAATGATATATTCAGTTGGTACCTGTAGCTCACTTCTTGTGCAACAAGATCTACATTGTGATTTTATTCATCTTGAGTACTTTGTTGTATTTTTGGGAAAGATCTCGCAAGTACGTTGATTATTTACATCTTGAAAATGAAAGTCTACCTGACTCTAAAAGAGACATAGAGACTATCTGGGGTAAGATGCATTTCTGAGGAGACCTTTCTCTGTTCAGCCTTGACGGCGCTCATTAGCTAGATCCAATGGCTCTTTCTCCAGCGAGCTTCCATTAGCTGTTATATTTCTAAAAATCAAAAAACACAGTCTTAAGGTCTGGCAAGAGTGGATTTTTAATAACAGGAAAAACTGTTCCTCCTCATTTTCATGTGACTTCCATATTACATTGCCAACTTCTAGGGTTAATTCTTTTGTTCACTGTCCCATATGTCTTATGAAGTCATAGACTTCATGAAGTCATTAGACTTCAGATGTCATAAGTCCTGAGAAGTCATAAGACCAGGTTCCAAATCTCTTCATATGGCTTTGTGGTCTCGTTGTTCAGTCACTCAGTCGTGCCTGACTTTGTGACCCCATGAACTGCAGAATGCCAGGCTTCCCTGTCCTTAACTGTCTCCTGCAGCTTGCTCAAACTCATGTCCCTCGAGTCAGTGACGCACCCCAACCATCTCATCCTGTCATCCCCTTCTCCTTCTGCCTTCAGTCTTTCCCAGCATCAGAGTCTTTTCCAGTGAGTTCTTTGCATGAGGTGGCCAAAGTATTGGAGCTTCAGCTTCAGAATCAGTCCTTCCAGTGAACACTCAGGACTGATCTCCTTTAGGATGGACTAGTTGGATCTCCTTGCTGTCCAAGGGACTCTCGAGAGTCTTCTCCAACACCACAATTCAAATGTATCTCTTCAGCGCTCAGCTTTCTTTATACTCCAACTCTCACATACATACATGGCTACTGGAAAAAAACATAGCTTTGACTAGACAGATCTTTGTTGGCAAAGTAATGTCTCTGCCTTTTAATATGCTGTCTAGTTTGGTCATAGCTTTTCTTGCAAGGAGCAAGTGTCTAATTTCATGGCTGCAGTCACCATCTGCAGTGACTTTGGAGCTCTCCAAAATAAAGTCTGGCAATGTTTCCATTGTTTCCCCATCTATTTGCCATGAAGTGATGGGATCAGATGCCGTGATCTTAGTTGTTTGAATGTTGAGCTTTTTGCCAGCTTTTTCACTCTCCTCTTTCAACTTCACCTAGAGGCTCTTTAGCTCCTCTTCGCTTTCTGCCATAAGGGTGGTGTTATCTGCATATCTGAGGTTATTAATATTTCTCCTGGCAGTCTTGATTCTAGCTTGTGCTTCATCCAGCCTGGCATTTCAAATGATGTACTCTCCATATAAGTTAAATAATCAGGGTGACAATATACAGCCTTGATGTACTCCTTTCCCAATTTTGAATCATTACATTGGTCCATGTCTGGTTCTAACTGTTGCTTCTTGACCTACATACTGGTTTCTCAGGAGGCAGGTCAGGTGGTCTGGTATTCCCATCTCTTTAAGAATTTTCCACAGTTTGTTGTGATCTACACAGCTGAAGAATTGTTGCTTTCAATCCCTGTTGTTGGAGAAGATTCTTGAGAGTCTTCTCAAGAGTTATGTATAACTCATAAATGTACAGTTTAGCAAAGAGTTTTCAGGTGAAGTCATGTAACATTGACATTAAGAAATATGTCATACAACTTCCCATTTTTATCTTTTCTTAAAACAGTGACATTGATAAAATGATAGAGTTACATAAGGTTTCCCCAGTCACAAATAACCACAATAACCAGCAGAAGCAGTGATGGGGAGGGGGACGAGGGAACTGAATGCTAGACAGGATGAGTGATGGGGACAGCCACGTAGCCCATGCATGCCTTTTTTTGCATTTTCTCTGTTTCTACATACTATTTTACTCCTGCCTTAAATATGGATGAGATGAGGAACATCTCTCTACCTCACTGTTCTCTATCCAGAGGGGAGAAAAGAAAATGTGGCTGTGAGTTTACATTTATTGAAGGAACATGCAGTAATTCCCTTGTTCTGTGTGACTTTATGGAATTCTTATTGAAAAGGTAGATATTCACAAGAGCAATTTAAAAAATAAGTTCAGTTTAAAGGATCCAAAGTAGCTCCTCTTATATTATGTTCTCTGTTGTCTTGGTCTATTTAGCCTGTTGATAATATTGTCTGTGTGTGTGTGTGTTTGTTGGTTGGTTAAACAGATTGCTGAGCTGGGTGAGATAGAATACATTGAAAACCTCCCTCTCCTTCGAGTTCTCAGTCTTCTGGGAAATCCAATTCGGGTAAGACGTCCTTTGTTTTCGGGGTGGAGGGTAGGGATGAGAACATTCTTGGGAATTCTTCTTTATGAAATACTTTTGATAGAACATGAAGAATGTAAATACAGTGTGTTTATCACCATTCGCTATTAGAAGGGTAAGCAAAGTCACACCTGTGCTCCACCATCGGTGCAGGTAAAACCTGAAATTGAATATTAGTTGTCTACTCTGTATGACCATTTGTGACTCATCCACATGGTAATAAAGATTATCAAGAGGGATACTGAGCAATTATCTATTGAGATTATAGAGCAATGTCTTTTAGTGCAAGAATGCCTGAGGTGTAGATGGAATGTGGCTCCTATTTTCTATCAGGGAGAAGTCTAAGATTAGACACCTAAAGAAATTATCCTGGGGATTGCTGTAAAACTGGCATTGTAAAATGATTATAGGAAAAAATCATATATTTCCTAGTGATTCTTCACCTTTGGATATCAAATATCCAGCCTTTTTTCTTTTCTCTGGATCCTCTCTTTTTGTCGCCAATGATAGATCCTTTCTGCTCAACTCTATTTCCCTCCCTTTTGTGCAAATGTCATTCATTCCCCTTGAATCTATATCCTTTGCTCACTTTGCCGTAGATTCTTGAATTTGTATGTATTTCTGAGTACCTTTCTTTGTGCGTGTATGAATTGAGAAACATAACAGGGCAGGCAAAAAATCAAAATGAAAAATGAAAAGTACAGTCTGAAAGTAAACACAGTGCTTGGTATGGGAGTAGTGACAGATAATTTAAAGCATCCCCTGGAGAGGAAGGGGTTTAAAGTGGCCATCCCTCCCAGTTCCAGACCCATAAAGAGCATCCAGGTGTTTGCATAAATAAATAGCACAAACCCTTTCACACATGTTACCTCATTTATTTATAAACCCCTCCCACATATGCACTTTGAAGTACACAAAGATGCCATTGTATATTCCTTTCGTGTGTATTCTCATCTACAAAATGCATCATCCACTTACTATCCTTCCCTTCAAAGAGACATAGCTTCTTGATACAACGTAACTAATTATATTTCTAAAAAGCAGATAATCCTAACACAGCAGATGATAGAGTATTCAGGGAATTGTTCTATAAATGAATAGCATTTTATTATTGTAAAACAAATTCATAATTAATGATACAAAATTAATATAAAATAACACAAAGAAATAATGAGGAATTAATAATAAGGACTGCTACTATTATAATAATGAAACTCCTTTAAGTTAGAAGATAGGGTTTCAATCACTGGCCATGGAACATTAGATGAAATACTTCACCTCCCTG
This sequence comes from Nanger dama, assembly GCA_917880005.1. NCBI lineage: Eukaryota > Metazoa > Chordata > Mammalia > Artiodactyla > Bovidae > Nanger > Nanger dama. The sequence continues at coordinate 6,395,328 of CAKJTW010000096.1, read as the reverse complement.
AGGCTTCGGTGTTTTTCTCTTTAGAGATGAAGATAATCAGGTTTGTCCTGCTTATTTGTCCTGCTTATCTCACAGGGAGATGGACAAGATCACACATTTGAAAAGCTTTATAAATTACAAGGCAGAGCCTGCATTTGAGTTGTTAATATAAGGGGACTGCAATTGTGAAAATGTAAAGACCTAGTGTGTGTGTGTGAATGATAGCATTCATGGGTAAAAGGCCTTGCTCATGAAAGCAGACTGCTACTGCTTATTAATTTGGGAAAAGGAAGGCAACAAAATAACCCTCTTGATATTTTAAACAGGAAAAACCTGACTATTGGTCCTTCGTCATTTTTATGCTACTTCGATTAACAGAATTGGATCAGAAGAAAATTAAAGTGGACGAAAAGGTATGTAGTCATATTTCACGTGTTTATGAGTTGATAGGTTCAAAAGCTCATGCCGTCTGCTGCAGGACCATTGCAATCCAGAAATGAGCATATAACAGTATGCTCATTCATTATTTATTTAAGGAGCATTTCCTTGTCCTAGAGTCTAGTTGTTTGACCCTCTGCAGAGCTGAGCGTCAACACAAACGCAGTGAAAGGCCTGCTTTTGGTACAGTAAGGAGACTGGCCGTGGAGACTGAAGCAGCCTGCATGTACCTAGGCTGGCAGCTGTAAGGCTGACTATAAGTTTGGAAAATTATCATATGTGGGGGGGTGTGTGATTCTGTGTTCCTCTAGATCTTCACTTAATAATGAAATGAATTACAATGTCATTCTACCACATCACTGTAAAGGACTCATCGCTACTCTGATGTTTTAAATCCTTTATTCTCCTCTTTAAGATAATGATTCTTTTCTGGACACACAACTTGAGAGTAACCAGACCTTGAACGCTAGCACCTGCCTCCCCACACCATACCTATGGTAGCCAATTTGTCGTGACAGGTGTCAGCTGAAATCTCCACTAACGAGTGGTTTCTTACACCCGATGCAAATTTGAGATGGGAGTGAAAAAGCAGGTATAAATATGCAGAGAGGCAGATATATTCCAGTTCATAAATGCCTTTCTGAAATCTTGGTTAAAAATAGTTATAGATGCTGGTCTGTTAGTATTCTCACACTCAGAGGCACTTATTAGATTTCTCTTTCCCTTTAATGTTTTGCAAAGGGGATAACATTCAAAACCACACATTAGGTAAAGATGTGGTAGACAAGTATACTGTATTTAGAGTGATGGCAAAGCTGGGGAACAGACAACTGTCTGTCATGAGGAAAAGGCCCATATCTTTGGAAAAGAGAAAGTTATATTAAAAGAGGAGGAGGTTTAGTAGAATTTGAGATAATAGGAATAGTTCTTGGTATGATGGCAGGAGGAAAACTTATACAATAACAGCTACCTGGAATCAAGAACTAAGAATTTTATTACTTTTTCTCTTACTAAAAGTTGAAACATTTACTGTATTAAAGGTAATCTTAGACTTTTGAGGTTTTGTGTGTGTGTGTGTGTGTGTGTGTGTGTGTGTGTGTGTTTGCTTTTTCCCTCCCAAGCCAGAAAATATAAAGAAATAGGTGACCAAGGGGTTCCAGTTCAATATTTGAAAATAATTATCATTCTTTAGGTTTTAGGAAAGCTGGAGTAGTCGTGAACACAGATTCCTGGTTGCATGTCTAGAACATTTCAGTAAAGAAAGTCTTGTCTTTCTTGTACAATGAATGAATTTTTTTCCCCTTTGCATTTCTAATTCTGAAAAAGGTCTCAGCCGTGAATAAATACAACCCTCCCCCGGAAGTGGTCGCGGCCCAAGACCACATGACCCATGTGGTCAACAGCGTGATGCAGCCACAGAGGATCTTTGACAGGTATTCTGAGAGACGCCCTGGGTAGAACTCGGGGTGGTCAGCACAGGACAACCTCCTCATTGCCCTAGCCATCTCTTTTGTGACCCATTGCTTTCTCCCCTCTCTGAGGAAGGGATCGGGTCTTCATTTGACAGGCTGTGTTGCCTCAGATCATCACATGTTCAAACATGGGACTCCCTTGTTGGTAATAAGTGGATTCAGCTTCTCTCTTTCACCTGGACTCTTGAATGGTGGCTAGCCTGTGACATGGTAGTGAAAGTCACTCAGTCATGTCCAACTCTTTGTGACCCCATGGACTATATAGTCCATGGAAGTCTCCAGGCCAGAATACTGGAGTGGGTAGCTATCTCCTTCTCCAGGGGATCTTCCCAACCCAGGGACTGAACCCGGGTCTCCCACATTGCAGCTGGAAGCTTTACCAGCTGAGCCACCAGGGAAGACCAAGAATACTGGAGTGGGTAGCCTATCCCTTCTCCAGGGGAGCTTCCCATCCTAGGGATCGAACCACAGTCTCCCGCACTGCAGGCGGATTCTTTACCAGCTGAGCTACTACCAGGGAAGCCTGTGACATAGGATGGTGAAGTGAAAAAGGAAAAGAAGTTTGCTGACATACCTGCTATAGGAGAGAACCTCAGACCCTCGCCTCATCAACAGAGAACTGTGATGGTCTCTGTCCACTGACAGTTTTTCCTTAGCTGTGAGTGGATGCTAGAAACCCCTGCCAAAGAGCACCCGTGACCGCAGCTTCTATATTAGAGAGTCCCTAGAGCCCCTGCTCGCTGAAGGGAAACTGAAACAGCCTTTCCAGGGATTGTACTGAGCTGCAAGCAACCCCACAGGGAGGAGTCACCCAGCTTGGCTGAACACAGGAATAGAGACCCTCACCTCTAAGTTTGAAGACAGATTTACCACAATTTCTCCATTTCTTTTTAAACACTCTGTTGAAGCAGATGGCCATTGACACTATAAGTATAATACAGGATTTCTATCAGTACCCAAAGGCATTTTAAAAATGCTTGTAAAATCTCTGGGTTATAAATGGCTCCTCTTCTTCATGTGGTCTGCTCCTGTACTTCACCCGGTTGGTTTCCCACAGAGAGAAAATGTTTTATTTTGCATCCAGGACATGATTTTTACATGTAATTTAATCATGTAGACGTTGACAGTTTTATATATTTATGGTAGCCCTCTAGGTGAAATGATTTATCATTTATTTGCATACATCTGGAAAAGCACATTTGATTTAAAAGAAGGGCATTTATTGTCCTCATTGTATTTCTTTTCTAGTTTATGAGATTGCTAGTTGTTTCATGCTTTAGGGTACATTTATATAAAAATATGTATCAAGCAAATTTACAGCGGTGTCTGATAAACACACATTTCTTGATCATTTCTGGCTGTCAGAGAATAGCAAATGGCCAAGCCACCCTGGATGCCCTGGGATGGAGCAGTGTTCATGATTAAAGCTCGTGGAGGAAGGAGGAGGCACGCCCTGTCCTTCCCACCCTGGGTCAGGACACAGCTCCCTGGCAGCCCCAGAGGTCAACCTCCAGGAAAGAAACCCTGACTCTCTCTCTTGGAACCTTTAGGCTGTGATACTGGGGGATCACTGTCCTCTCTCCTGGCGAGACTGAAGTAAGGATCCAATACGAAAATGGATTTTTCATGTTGTCTTGACTCTAGCCTGGTGGTCAGTGATGGCTTTCTTGCACTCTCATATGACAAGGTTCTCCAGACTGATGTTGTCCAAGCCTTGTCCAAACTCTGAAATCAGCCATTTCTCCAAGAAGCCCTAGTTCGTTTTTAGTGAGAAATGGTATTTCCCAATCACAATGTGGGCACTAGAGATGGTTTTGACTACTGGGTTGGTCATTGTTTTGTAGGTGTTTTAGTGGACAGAAGCTAGGAATGGATTTCCTTCCTTCTCTCCCCTCTCTCCTTTCTTCCTTCCACTCATTGATCCATCTACTGATTCTTTTTTCTATCCATCCATTCATCTATCCATCCATCTTGCCTATTTGTACCTACCTATTACATCTACTTAATCTTTCATGTTTATCTAATCTGCATCTAGGTAGCTCTATCTATAAATAGATAGTAAAATACCCTCCTCAGTCGATACAATTCAGCTTCAAGACTACAGTTGAACTTTTACGGAACTTCACCTGTTTTACATCTGTATCTCCTTTTCTCCCTCACCAAAGACAATGAAGAAGATGAAATTAGAACATCCCATGATTACTCTTTTTCAATGTCCCATATTACACCACAACAGTATCAGAATACCAGTAGTAATAATTACTGAAGCATTAAAACCATTTTTACTGATGTTCTTCCTGTTAACCATCCCCTATTGTTTTTTATTTCTGTTATACATATATATATATATATATATATATATATATATATATATATATAACATAAAATTTGCCGTTTTAACCACTTGGAAATGCACAGTTTAGTGGCCTTAATTATATTCACGGTATTGTGCGACCATCACCACCATCTGTTTCCAAGTTTCTCATCACCCAGAACAGAAGCTCTGTAGCCCTTAGGTAATAACTCCCCATTTCCTGCTACCCCCACCCCTGGTAACTTCTAATATACTTTCTGTCTCTATGAATTTGCCTACTGTATATATTTCATATAAGTGTCAATCACTCCATTTAAAAAATAGTGCACTATATTTATATTGTCAGAACATATATCCATCACACACTGTACTTTCTCCTTTGCTGTCATTTAGCCTTAGTTCTCTGGGTAACTGCATATTTATTGCCCACTGCCAGCCCTTATAGTGATGCCTCTTGAGTCATTTTAGTTGCATGAAGCTTGTTCTTTAACACATTCTTTAGGAAGGGATGTGCAATCAGTATCTCTTGAAATCGTCCATGTTGATAATATGGACGATTATCTGCCCTTTACACTTGAAAATCATTTTTTGCTGTATATAAAAGCCATGACTCACACTTTTCTTTTCTTGACTATATTAAAAGTGCTTCTCCACTTTCTTTTTGTGCAAAAATTGCTGTCAAAAATGTGATGACAATTTAATTTTCTTTCCTGTATAAATCGTGTGTTCTCTTTCTAGCTAAATAATTACCCCCACTTCTGCCTTTTTTAAGGAGAAGGAAATGGCAACCTACTCTAGTATTCTTCCCTGGGAAATCCCATGGACAGAGGAGCCTGGTGGGCTACAGTATATGGGGTTGCAAATAATCGGACACAACTCAGCACACACTGCCTTTTAAAGTCCAGCAATTTGACTAGACCATGCCTTAGTATTATTGTTACAGCATTTCTAGCCCAGTTGTTCTGGGCTGATATTCTCAGGTATGTTGTATACTGCTTTTTTTTTTTTCCAGGAAACTTTTTTCTGGAATGACAGTCTGTAATATTTGCTCTGTTCTGTAGGTTTTGGTTTTCTCCTTTAGGAAGTGGATCTTCTTTGCCTATCCTCAATTTTTATCACCTTTCAAAATTTTTCTCTTTAATCACATAAAAATTACTGAGGCAATTTTAGATTTACATGCAGTTGTAAGAGATAATACAGAGAAAGTCTAGATATCTTTCGCCCAGTTTCCCTCAGTGGTAAGATGTTGCTTAGCTATAGTGGAATATCAAAACCAGGAACCTGACATTGATACAGTCCATCAGTCTTATCAGATTTCACCAGTTCTGCGTGGACTCATGTGTACATTTAGTTCCGTGCGATTTTATCACATGTGTAGATTCACATGAGCATCACTCCAGTCAAGAGAGAAATGGGTAACGTCCCTGGAGGCACAGTGGTAAAGAATCTGCCTACCAGTGCAGGAGATGCAAGACACGTGGGTTCGATCCCTGAGTTGGGAAGATCCCCTGAGGAGGAAACGGCAACCACTCCAGTATTCTTGCCTGGGAAATCCCATGGACACCGGAGCCTGAGGGGTACAGTCCATGGGGTTGCAAAGAGTCGGAGATGACTGAGCACAACATACTTCCAGTCAAGATACAGGAGTTTTGTCACGTGAATCCCTTTGCTTCCCTGTAATAGCAACAGCTGCCTCCATCCTTCTCATCTTCCCTGACCTTTGGCAACGAATAATCTGTTCCCCTTCTCTGGAATGTTGTCATTTCAAGAAGCCTGTATAAATGGAATAATATAGTATGTGCATAACTTTTGAGGGTTGACTTTTTTTTTTTTTTTTTTGCTTAGCCTGATTCCCTGGAGATTCATCCAAGCTGTTAAATGTATCAATGGTTCACTCCTTTGTGTTGCTGAATAGTATTCCCTGTTGAATATACCACAATTAGTTTAACCAACCATCTCTCAAAGGACATCTGGGCTGATCTCAGTGTTTGGTTACTGCAAATACAGCTCTTATGAACACTCATGTGTTGGCTTTGGACATGTACAGTTCCAGCCTGCTTGCTTTTTGCTGGATACCTTTGTTCTGGGGTTCCGTTGTTCTCAAATGTTGCCCATCACTACTTCCTCCTTCTTCCTCCTGCACAGATTCCAGTGCCATAAAAGTCTTGTGGATTTGTGGCTTTTCGTCTGGTTTTGTTATCCACATTTTCCATGGACTTTTCTCAAGTTTTTCTGTTTTTCTGTGAGTGTTCAGAGAGATTGAAAACTTATGCTGTGCTGCCCCCATGCTTCATAGAATCTACACCTCAGCCATATTGTTTTCAAAATATTATATTTTAGTCTGTATTTCTAGAATTTGTGTCATGAGTGAAACCCACACACTTCAGCTGTGCCTCTTGTAGGAGATTTTATGTAAATTAGTCCAAATTGGTCTTTTAGACCTGGACGCCATGCCTAGATTCATATACCAGCTCTTACTTACTAGCTGTTACTTTGAGCATGTTAATTAACCTCTCTGTACTTCAGTTTCTTCCTGTGTTAAGTGGGGAGAATGAATTCATTAGCTTCCTGCAATAATTAAATGACGTAATGCAGGTAAGATGCCTACAGTAGTGCTTGGCACATAGTAATTGCTTATGTAAATGTTAGTGATTATTATTTTCTTTGCACACCTGTGTTCTTTTTATAGTAAACTTGCCATTTTATCGTTATTATTATTTTGGCTGCCCTGGGTCTCCGTTGTGGCATGCAGGCGTTCTCTAGTTTCCGCGGTTGAGCTCTAGAGCCTGAGGGCTCAGTATTTGTGGCAGTAGGCCTCTCGAGTCGTGTGCAGCCTTACCTGCCCCGTGGCACATGGGATCTTAGTTCCCTGACAGGGACTGAACCCACATCCTCTGTGTTGGAAGGAGGATTCTGAACCATTGGACCACCAGGGAAGTCCCCACATCAGTGTTCTAAATCAATAGATAAGAACTGGAGTGAAGTAAGTCAGGAAGAGGAAGATGAATTGCTGTAAACTGATGCGTGCATATGGAATTTAGAAAGATGGTAACAATGATCCTACATCAAGGACAGCAAAGGAGACACAGAAGAGACTCTTGGACTTAGCGGGAGAAGGCGCAAGGGTGGGATGACTTGAGATAATGGCATTGAAACGTGTATATTACCATATGTAAAAACGATGACCAGCGCAAGTTTGATGCATGAAGCAAGGCACCCAAAGCCCTGGGACAACCCAGATGGATAGGGTGTGAAGGGAGGTGGGAGGAGAGGTTCAGAATGGGGGACACACGCATGCCCCATGGCTGATTCATGTTGGTGTATGGCGAAAACCATCACAATATTGTATAGTAAGTATCCTCCAATTAAAATAAAGTAATTATTTTAAAAAATAGATACCAAAAAAAAGTTTACCTCTGAGAGGGCAAGTCTTATTTCTTTCATTTTGAATTTCTTGGGGAAAACTCCATCAACCAGAAATGAATATCTCTCCTACCGTGTTTTTCCTTCTAAAAATGGTGTTAAAGTAAATTCTTCACTATTTTGTAATCAACTTGCTTCCGGAAAGTAGGACCGTCCTTCCATACTGTGTCTGCGTATAGCAAGTGCTGGATAGCCGGCTTCACCGGGACTGCGACGTGGACAGCTTTCCACCCGGATGCGTTAACGCATGAGCCCGCTCTGCCCTGTGTTGCAGCACCCTGCCTAGTCTGGATGCCCCGTACCCCATGCTGGTATTGGCTGGTCCTCAAGCATGTGGTAAACGAGAACTGGCTCACCGCCTCTGCAGACAGTTCAGCACTTACTTCAGATACGGGTGAGTTTATTGGCTGCTAAGGCTGTAAAATGTCAGCTGTGGCTCACAATGGCTATTAATTTTAAGCAAGTTAAAAACATGCATAGAAGGCTTATGAGTTGCTTTGCTGGTTATTAAACTGTGATATACACTGTATTTATTTATTTTTTTTTTACTTTAACCCTCCAAATGTTTTGATGCACTCAGCCACAAGCCAAAATCCTGCTCCAAGATTTGGAACTACACGTGGTTTTAATTAAGCCTCGTGGTACTGGAGCATGGCCTCATGTTGCCATGTGGTGTGACACGCGGATCACAACGTTGTGACTGGGGGCGTGGGGCGTGGGTCTGCACTCATAGCCTCTCCTCATCACTGTCTGAGTGCACGCTGCCAGCGTGCTTTATTTCCACTCAGGTCTTCCTCTTTGAAGGCATATTTCAGAAGGAAGAAATGAGAAATGACAGCCAAAGAGTTCCTTTTCCTTACCCTCGGGTTAGCATTCAGTACCCTTTCAGTTTTCTGGGGCAGATATTTCGCTGTGTGATTCCCACATGACTCAGTTAAAATAGCCAGATATAGCCAAAACACAGGAACCTTCCGGGGAAATCATCAGCTGGACTTAGAGACTTTTTAAAGGTTTCCACGTCTCAGTTTTAGACTTATCGCTGTGGCCTTTTCAACTGGTTTCCTCTTTCCTTTTTACGTATAGCAAAGACCTTACTTTTAGATTAGTAATGTTTCTCAGTGAGCTGAGAATGTGACTGCAAAGATACATAAGACGGCAAGAAAAAGAAATGTAAATTATGTTCTAATGCTGTTACAGACAGGTTCCTTCCCTTAAGCTACACGTGTTCAAACAATGTAAACACTATGTTAAACAGGTTCATTTATTTAGAGATCTAAAATTAAATCCATCATTTGAACAACTCCAGGAAACAAATACTATAGAAGAATTTACTGATTAATCTATTCTAAACATCCTGAAGCAACAAAAAGTAAATTAAAACTTAATATCAGAATTGAAAAGTACAGTGTCTTTATGCTTATACAGTGGTATGGAACCTACTTCGAAAGATAAGTGGAGCATAATGAATGGATGATCAAATTAGGGCAGAAAAAAAGATATCTCCTGACTATGGTGCTAATGTGTAAACCTGGAACCTTTTAGTGAACCAAAGTAACTTACACGAACCAAGGCTTTCCTGCTTAGAAGTCCTTTCACATATCTGACACCAGTTCTGTTGCAAATGATTCAGAGCCCATCCTTAGTGTTTGTTTGTGGTTTACTCTCTGAGGCATGTAGGGCCAGATGTGTTCTTGGAGATGTCTGTTAAGTCATCATCAAGGTTCTTATCCAGTTGGCCTTGACATTCTCACTGGATAGCCCCCACCTCAACCCCACCAATGTTCATTTCCATTAAATCCTGCTTTTCCACTGTTACAAATGTCTGTCCATCATGCTTTTGATAATGTACTTAACGCCTGGTTCCCCTGCTGAACTGTAAGCCCAGTGAGGGTGGGGACCAATGCCAGCTTTGCTCTCGACTAAGTTCCCAGTGTTCAGCAGATGGCCAGGCACTTCTAACTGCATGAGAAATATTTATTAAATGAATGACTAAGTGATTGAATGGATGGATGGATGAGTTAATTAATGGTATTACATGAAAAATTCAGTGGGAAATTACTGTGCTAAGAAACATAGGTGTTTTTTTTTTCCAACCTCCACTGATGGGCACATGGAGAGGTGAAGAGGTTCATTCATTTGTCCATCCATTCTTTCTATAAAGATTTATTGAGTTCTTCCCATGTTTTGGGCCCTGAAGATGCAGTGGGAACAATATTGATGAGGCCCTTGCCTTAATGTCTGTAATGTATTTGGAAATAAACGGAGAGACTCTGAAGGTGGGGAACTCAGACCTTAAATAGTTAGCATCATATGCAATTTGTCTGGAGGCACAGGATGACAAAACAAAAACCCTAAAATTAGCTTCCTGCTCCTCTAATGGTACTGTTGCCACTGCTATTTTTCTCCTCTGGATAGGATTAGTGGCGAGGAGAAAGATACCTGAGTGGAAAGACCTACAGTCACCCTCCCACCTCCCTCATGGGCTCAAAAGCCTTGTCTGACCATTCATTGGCATCTTCATGGAGGCACAGGTCAGGGCTTGTAAATAGGAGGGTCATTCTAAGGATTTCACCAAGGCATGGATCAAAGAGCATGTCAGGTGTGCTTGCTAAGTCACTTCAGTTGTGTCCGACTCTTTGTAACCCTTTGGGCTGTAGCCCACCAGGCTCCTCTGTCCATGGGATTCTCCAGGCAAGAATACCAGAGTGGGTTGCCATGCCCACCTCCAGGGGATCTTCTTGATCCAGGGACAGAACCCACATCTCTATGTCTCCTTGCACGGGCAGGCGAGTTGTTTTACTATGAGTGCCACCTGGGGAGCCCAAAGAGCATATCATTGGACCATAAAGAGTATTAGAAAACCAGTAATTTCATGCAGTAAGAAAGTCAGATAGTACTATGATGATATGCGGCAACTTTCTAATTAAAACAAATGATAAAACCAAAGCACATCCTCAGGGGCAAGCCATCGCTCTTGTTTAGATTTTCTTTTATTTTAGTCTTCAGCCAACATAAATTTTATTGATTTTTAATTAAATGGGGAAAAAAAGCTTGAATATAGTCTCATTGTGAAACACATAAACATTTACAAGGGTGCTTTCTCTAGCGCTTGCTTGAATCTTTTCTTTCCCTCCTAGTTAGCTCATTTTCTCCTGGCATTTTGTCTTCCTTTTAAAATTGCATTTACCCAAGACCATGACATTCAATGAAATATTCACATACTGAGTTGCATATCCAGATGTATAAATATTAAAAATGTACCTCAGTGGTATAACAAATATTGGCATGGCTGAGAGATTGTTCTCTTGCCTCAGAATCTGATTTTACTATTTGTTCTTGGTTTTAGGAATAGGCTGGATGTTCTTTCTTTACCAGTATTAGTTATAAGTGACCAGGAGATGGGGCTTCCCAGGTGGCTCACTGATAAAGAATCTGCCTGCCGATGCAGGAGATGTGGGTTCAGTCCCTGAGTCAGAAAGATCCCTTGGAGAAGGGCATGGCAACCCACTCTGGTATTCTTGCCTGGAAAATCCCATAGACAGAGGAGCCTGGCGGGTTACAGTCCATAGGGTCACAAAGAATGAGCTATGGCTGAGCAGCTGAGTATGCATCCATGGCCTAGAGGTAGGCCATGCCTTCTGAGTCTCTCCATTTATTTCCAGTCTTACTATCACTGCACAGATCAGTAGCTTCTTGGAAGAGTGCTGAATAATGAAAGAAACATAAAACAATACCAGCACGCCTATTCAACTTCCAGATTTAAGGCCTTGAAAGTGATCTGAACAGGCATGAAAGCAAAACTTTATTCTTCTTAGAGAAATCTTTATTTTTATAACCTTTTCCATGATGTTGACTACTAAATATATTCTACTAATAATCCGATAAATCGAGACTCATAGCTACTGAGCTAAATGAGATGATATGAGCTATAGCTCCCTAGTGCCGTCTAATCTAATGCCTCTTTATACAGATGTGACAGACTAGTACAATGGTTTGTTTATTCTTTCAGTCAGTGTTTCTTAAGCACTATCTATGTGCCTTGTTCCAGCGATAAAACTGTGAAACAAGCAGACATGGGTCTTGTCCTCCTGGCAGCTTACAACCTGTATGAGATTCAGTTAAGTAAAGCCATCTAACAAGATAGTTTGATGGGTGCTATGATGAGGGAAGTGAAGAACCTCTGTGACAGAAGAAATCAGGGGTAAATGGGATGTGAGATTTGAGCAGGGAATGAGGTCTAGGCAGAAAGAACAACAGGCGCATTTGATTAACTGAGAGTGTTATACACTGTAGCCTGTCTAAGTGTGAAGCATGGAGGAAGATGGCAGAAGATGGGACCAGAGAAAAAAATCAGGGAGGGTCTGGCCATAAAGGATCTCTAAGCAGAGGAGTGTCAGGGTCACAGCTGCGTTTTAGGAAGTGGCCCCTGTGGGCAGTTTGGGAGAGGGTTTGGGGAGGGAAGGCTGGAAACTAGGAGACTGGGGAGGATATAGTGACAGGTGCTGGTGGCACGAACTAGAAAGTGGTATGTAGTTACTGGAAAGTGGACAGAGTAGTGGATTCCTGGAATTTGATCATCAGACACAGTATATGCTGGAATCTTCTGTGTTCCTGATCTCTCAAATTGTATCCAGCAACTTACTGATACACATTTGTATCGGGCGTTGGGACCGATTCGGCATACCTACCAAGCACCCTCAGAATACCTGGGCATTTGTGAACACCCAGTTCCCTTGCTGACAATATGGCATTCTATAAATGTGCTTGAATTTGCATGCACTCACAGCCAAAATGCGTTCTGCCTAAATATTTGCAGTAACAAGCTCATTATTTCTTGAGGCAATCTGGTCCAGAATTGAGATTCTAAATCCGCACACTTCTGAATCACACTGAAAAAACTTCTACTCCCTCAGCCATCTCCTAGCTCTTCTTAAACATCTTTGCTTCTTCCTCTTACATCTTCCTGGATGTAGTGACATTTCATTATTTGGCCTGGCCTTCCAGATTCCTTTCTGTCCTGATCATCTCCCCCAGCCCACGGAATTGGTGTGTTAGGATCCTAGATGACAGCTAGCCAGTGAATCGGCCTTTAAAAATGTGTAACTCACCGTTAGACTTGGAGCACCAGTATTGCTAACTCAGCTCTTTGGTCTGTTAAATGAAACTAACAGGGAGTATGGCTCCCATCACAAAACCAGATTTTAACTAATTTACCATGATTTAACTAGTAAGTTAGTTCGTAAAAATAAACTCATAGAAATGTAAATTTGAATTAAAATTATGTTTAGACCAGGGAGAGGAAAGATATTAAAGGTGATGGCCCAAGCAAACTTCATCTGGTATCGTGTTTATCTAAGCTTAATGAACATTGCTTTCACTATGAAGCATTTCCTTCTTAAGATATTCATATTTGGACAGCATGCCACAGAGCAAACATTTCTATATGTGGAAACTACATGACAGATTCAAAAAACCGTAGGTCATCTCAGGTCCTTCTTAATAGAAAGTTCCACAGTGGATGCCGGTTCTGTCAGCATTCTCCACGTCAGTGAAGCCGTCCCTTTATTTACCTGCCTAGAAGCTTCAGATTGCTTCTTTGCCTTGTCTTTCTTTTAGCAATTCTGAGAAAATCCCTGCGACTCAATTTCTTTGATGGAAAATGCAAATTCAGTACAGTGTGTAAAGGCACCTGAAGCGAAGACACTATCTGTCCTGACTGTCAAGGACACCAACAAACGGAGGGGCTCAGGTCCCTGCCAAATGGTGGGAAGAGATGTCGGTGCGAGCAAACAGCACAGCAAAGGTCATGGTGTTTGGATGTGTGCACATTCTTGAGTATGCAATTTAAGTGTGATCTTAAAACCTTTACATTTATACTATTGTTAGTTCTTGGCTATAAGACAGGGGAACAATAGTATGAATTATAAAAGCTTGTTTGTTTTTTACTTTGAAATGGAGAAGATTTTGAGGTTGTGACTTTACCCTCTTAGTTCAGTTCAGTCACTCAGTCACGTCCAACTCTTTGTGACCCCATGAACTGCAGCATGCCAGGCCTCCCTGTCCATCACCAACTCCCGGAGTTTACCCAAACTCATGTCCATTGAATTGGTGATACCATACAACCATTTAACCATCTCATCCTCTGTTGTCTCCTTATCCTGCTGCCCGCAATCTTTCCTAGCATCAGGGTCTTTTCAGATGAGTCAGCTCTTCGCATGAGGTGGCCAAAACATTGGAGCTGCAGCTTTAGCATCATTCCTTCCAATGAACACCCAGGACTGATCTCCTTTAGGATGGACTGGTTGGACCTCCTTGCAGTCCAAGGGATTCGCAAGAGTCTTCTCCAACACCATAGTTCAAAAGCATCAATTCTTCAGCACTCAGCTTTCTTTATAGTCCAACTTTCACATTCATACATGACCACGGGAAAAACCATAGCCTTGACTAGACAGACCTTTGTTGGCAAAGTAATGTCTCTGCTTATCAATATGCTATCTAGGTTGGTCATAACTTTCCTTCCAAGGAGTAAGCGTCTTTTAATTTCATGGCTGCAGTTACCATCTGCAGTGATTTTGGAGCCCCCAAAAATAAAGTCAGCTACTGTGTCCACTGTTTCCTCATCTATTTGCCATAAAGTGATGGGACCGGATGCCATGATCTTCATTTTCTGAATGTTGAGCTTTAAGCCAGCTTTTTTACTCTCCTCTTTCACCAAGAGGCTTTTTAGATCTTTCTGCCATAAGGGTGGTGTCATCTGCATATCTGAGGTTATTGATATTTCTCCCTGCAATCTTGATTCCAGCTTGTGCTTCCTACAGCCCAGCTTTTCTTATGATATACTCTGCATATAAATTAAATAAGCAGGGTGACAATATACACCCTTGACGTACTCCTTTTCCTATTTGGAATCAGTGTGGTGTTCCATGTCCAGTTCTGACTGTTGCTTCCTGACCTGCATACAGAATTCTCAAGAGGCAGGTCAGGTGGTCTGGTATTCCCATCTCTTTCAGAATTTTCCACAGTTTATTGTGATCCACACAGTCAAAGGCTTTGGCATGGTCAATAAAGAAGAAATAGATATTTTTCTGGAACTCTCTTGCTTTTTCCATGATCCATCGGATGTTGGCAATTTGATCTCTGGTTCCTCTGCCTTTTCTAAAACCGGCTTGAACACTTGGAAGTTCATGTTTCACATATTGCTGAAGCCTGACTTGGAGAATTTTGAGCATTATTTTACTCGTGTGTGAGATGAGTGCAATTGTGCAGTAGTTTGAGCATTGTTTGGCATTTCCTTACTTTGGGATTGAAATGAAAATTGACCTTTTCTAGTCCTGTGGCCACTGCTGAGTTTTCCAAATTTGCTGACATATTGAGTGCAGCACTTTCACAGCATCATCTTTTAGGATTTGAAATAGCTCAACTGGAATTCCATTACCTCCACTAGCTTTGTTTGTAGTGATGCTCCTTAAGGCCCACTTGACTTCACACTCCATCATGATTATCTGGGTCATGAAGATCTTTTCTGTACAGTTCTTCTGTGTATTCTTGCCTCTTAGTGTGATCCTAAAAGGACTTGACTTCAGTGTCATCCCGTGGTTGTTACTGAGTCATGTTACTTCACTGCTGCGTCTCAATTTCATCATCTGTAAAATGACAACAGTAGCAATGAGGTAATATCAGTGGTAATGGTAATAATACCTACCTCATATCTTTTTGTGAGGAGTCAATGAAATAGCATGTCATTTGTCTAGCTATTTGCATCTCCTGTTTTAAAGCCATAGGATAATCTAAAAATCAGGTTGCATTCCCAGAACTTAGCATTGGGAAGTCAGCATGTCTGAAATCAAGAGAGTCCTGGGCTAGTTGGGAGTCACAGTTTCGTTCTGGGACCAGTATTGGCCTGCTCTGTGGCCTTGGACAGGTCTTTTTTTTTTTTTTTTGGTGGTGGTGGGGGCATGCCACCTGTCATGTGGGATCTTAGTTACCCAACCAGGGATCAAGCCTGAGCCCCCTGCAGTGAAAATTCCCGAGTCTTACACTGAACCACCAGGGAAGTCCCTGGGCAAGTCATTTTTATAGTCATCTTAAAATGGAGCTTATTACAGCTACTGCCCACTTCACATGTTTGATTAATTCATTCATGTTACAGATATCTAGTAAATGCCTGCTATGGGCCAGGCACTGTGAATGCAGTGGCAGATAAGATGAACAGGATAAAGTGCTCCCTATTTACAATAGCTAGGACGTGGAAACAGCCTAGGTGTCCTTCAGCAGATGGATAAAGAAGTTGTGGTACATATACACAATGGAATATTACTCACCCATAAAAAGGAATGCATGTGAGTCCGTTCTAGTGAGGTGGGTGAACCTAGAGCCTGTTAGACAAAGTGAGGTATGTCAGGAAGAGAAAAACAAATATTGTATATTGATGCATGTATGTGGAATCTAGGAAAATGGTAAGGATGAACCTATTTGTAGGGCAGGAATAGAGACGCAGGGATGGAAAACAGACTTGTGGCTACCGTGGGGGAGGAGAGGCTGGGATGAACTGAGAGAACAGCGTTGAAACGCATACGTTACCATACGCAAAGCAGCTAGCTGCTGGGAATTTGCTGTATGACACAGGGAATTCAAACCCAGTGCCCTGTGACTGCCTAGAGGGCTGGGATGGGGAGAGGTGGGGGAGGAGGCTCAAGAAGGAGGGGCATATGTATACTTATAGGTGATTCACATTGTGGTGCGGCAGAAATTTTTAAAAATTAATTTTAAAAGTTTTTAGGAACATAATGTGCTCCCTGTATGATTCATACATCCTCCTGGGGAAAAGAGGGAAAAACAGAAAAGAGAAGGAGTAACAGGGTAATTGGGGTGTGGTGAGCTGGGTTGCATGCATGCGTGTGCTCAGTTGTGTCTGACTCTTTGAGACTCGTGGACTCTAGCCCGCCAGTCTCTGCTCTGTTCATGGAATTCTCCAGGCAAGAATACTAGAGCGGGTTGCCATTTTCCATTTTCTTCAGGGGATCTTCCCAACCCAGTGGATTGTAAGTGGATTCTTTACCATCTGAGCCATCAGGGAAGCTGTGGGGGTGCTATTTCAGACAGTGGGCAGAAAAGCCCTCTCCGGTTGAGCTGAGAATTCCATACAGTGTTGGAATCATGGATTCTCTCGGGGAAATTCCTATAGATTGATGAGTGTGGCAGGAATGAGGAACAAGCTGGTCTCCACCCTCCAGCAATGGAGGAGATGGGGTCCTGAACCAGGGGGCGGGGGAGGAGTTGGCGGCAGGCGTTGAGACTACAGGTGGATAAAGAAGAGGTGCATAACCCAGCCGCAGAGGGTCCAGAAAGGCCTTTTGAGAGTGACACTTAAACTGAGTCCTGAAGACAAATGGGCTAACCAGATAGAGGAATGGGGTAGTGAGCATTCCACAAAACAGCCATAGAGCAGGGAGAGTATGAAAACATTTGGGTGAAAAGTATATGGGTGATAAATATTGTTTTATTTCTTAAAGTTTGATGATGTGATATCAGAGGTCATGACTCAGAAGGTGGTAAAGAACAGTAAGTGAAAAGTTAGTGTTGATAATCCAACACTAAATTTTGGGGGGCTCTAAAATCACTGCACATGGTGACTGCAGCCATGAAATTAAAAGACTCTTACTCCTTGGAAGGAAAATTATGACCAACCTAGATAGCATATTAAAAAGCAGAGACATTACTTTGCCAACAAAGGTCCGTCTAGTCAAGGCTATGGTTTTTCCAGTAGTCACGTATGGATGTGAGAGTTGGACTATAAAGAAAGCTGAGTGCTGAAGAATTGATGCTCTTGAACTGTGGTGTTGGAGAAGACTCTTGAGAGTCCCTTGGACTGCAAGGAGGTCCAACCAGTCCATTCTAAAGGAGATCAGTCCTGGGTGTTCATTGGAAGGAATGATGCTAAAGCTGAAACTCCAGTACTTTGACCATCTGATGTGAAGAACTGACTCATCTGAAAAGACCCTGATGCTGGGAAAGATTGAGGGCAGGAGGAGAAGGGGACGACAGAAGATGAGATGGTTGGATGGCATCACTGACTCAATGGACATGAGTTTGAGTAAACTCCAGGAGCTGGTGATGGACAGGGAGGCCTGGCATGCTGCAGTCCACGGGGTTGCAAAGAGTCAGATACAACTGAGTGACTGATCTGAACTGAATCCAAAATTTGTATAATCCCAATACAGTATAGTAAGTGAACGTGTCATACACTACCAAACATCAGGGTTATGTTACTTTATGATTTGTGGATCCATTTTAATTTTTTAAAACATACTTTATGCCAAACCTTTTCCATATTGAATTTCAAATTAATAGAGACAGGAGTTATCTACTTTCTGTTTTCAGGGCCTGTCACACAACCAGACCGCCTTACTTTGGAGAAGGAGATCGGGTTGATTATCATTTTATCTCTCAAGAAGTTTTTGATGAAATGCTAAACATGGTAAGAATGCTCTTTATGTGTAATGCACAAGAAATACATGTTCTCTGGTAGAAGTATTAGGAAAGCATGATAAGAAAGAGAACAATTACATGGATGTGTTCTCATTCAGTTGTGTTTTTAATACCTTTGATATATCATCGTTCACACATTGCTTTATGATCTTGGAGAAAATACTGTAAATTTCCAATGAAACCGAATAAAGAAATGTTTTAAGAAAATGGAAGGAAGAGCACCGTGAAAAATTCTTGAGATCTGTGTTTGTCAGGTGCTGCTGTTTATGATCAGATTTTATTCAAGTTAAACGTCTCCCCCAGAACTGATGTTATGCAGCTAACTTATGAATTGAGCACTTCCAGGGAGTTGGCGTGTTCTGTCTATAGACCACTCCCTCTGTTTGCTGTCTTTGGTGCTTTCTAATTGTTGTGACCCTACAGACCATTACAGCCAGTTGGTCTGCCCTGGACACATATACAGCCTTAACCTTCCCCTGAAACATCACTGTGTGAGAAGTCCTTAGTCCCAGAGAGCCAGCAGGCAGGTCGCTAACACAGTTGGAAGCCCTAGACATTAGATCAGAGAAGATTCTTCATTTCTTTGAGATCTGTGGCTTTCCTGGGTGAGGGTCACTACCCTGCTCTGGTCCCTTTCATAGAAGCTCTGGACAGTTTTATTCAATTTAAGGCTTTACCCCCTTGAAACCCTGATCGTCTAGTCATTGGTAGTAATTCACAACAACCTTGTCTCTGAGTTCATTTCCTTAAAAATAATTTATTTGTTCTTTCTTGGCCCTTCGCATCAAAGGGAATCCTCACAACCCTAGTGTGTTTTATCTGTCAAAGGTATATTGCTAATGTCAATACATTATCCACCCATGACTTCAGTTAAAGAGTATCTCATATCTTCATCACTACTGATAAATCTGTAAGCCTTTTTAATTCTCTTTTCAGGCAAGGGCTTTAATTTTGTTTATTTTATCATCACTTCTTTCTATCACTAAATTAATCCTACACCACTTTTTTTTTTTTCCCCACCCCTGAAGCCTAGTGAAGGACAGGATTAAGGACTAACCTCTGTTTCTGCTTCTGAAAGACTACCATCCAACCAGTGATGCTCTTACTGGTGGAGGCTGCCTCCTCTCTCCCCCCTGCTCCTTCATCTGTCCTTTCTCTGCCCCATCCTCAGATAACAGACCTGGCTTATACCTCAGTGCAGGCAACTGTGGAGCATGGAAGCATAGGCTCTGCAGTTGCTCTGAGTTTAATTGTGAATGACCAGCTTTACACATGGTACATATTTTCTCTTGCATTCACAGAGAAGCCAAGTGAGAAAGCCCTGCGGTCCCTCGGCCATTTTCTCTCTAATCTTTTCAGAAGAACATCTTGGAAATTCTTTATGATTTTCTCTCCTAGGGCTATATTTTAGAAGTTTGGTTTAATGTACCAAGGGTACGCTGAGACTTTGTATTTCTAAAAGCCATAATAGAAATCTGAGGAGTTATCTTGATATTAGTAAGAAGCATTCTCTTAGGACTCTTTGGGTTGAAAGACAACTAGTTCCCCACACTGCTGTAAATTCCTTGTGGTGGAGTCTGGGGCATTTTTTCTTGATCTAGTTACACTGCTCTCAGTGCCCCGCGGGCTCCCTGATGTTTCAGACCTTATCGTGTCTGTAATCAAGTACGTCCAGCAGTCCCTAGTCTAAGGAATCACCGTATGTCTGTGCTGTATTTAGCCCTCAGTCTTGCTCTCACTATGAAAGTTCTTGTGTACGGGAAAAGCACTCACTTTTACTGCCTCTGCTAACATGCATGACCTCACTGTGATGTCATCATCTTTAGCTTGAATTTTGTAGTTAAGTTCTTTTCTTTAAAGGGAGCTTGAGGTTGTTTCGTGAAGAGAGACAAACCTAGAGAGGAGAAACTCACGACACCTTGTCAGCTGCACCAGTCACACCCACACACTCAGCCTCTGCGCACAGAACCCCTCTACGAACGCTCCCCAGCCAGCCTGTCCCCTTCCAAGCCACAGTCCCCCTTGACAGACAGCCCTGGCATACCCCACCCCTGCACACCTGCTGTGGACAGTCACACTTCCCCATTCTGATGGGTACACGTAGACGAGCACACACTTCAATATACATTCCACACCCCCAACACACAGATCATCTCTCCATGTGCCCACAGACACGTGAACCCTTCTTAAGGCCATACACACAGTCACTCACCTGCAGAGCCTCTTCTTCCCTGGTAGAAATAAGACCGCAGATCTGGAGGTGTCTGAGATAAGATTATTGCTATGTATGAAGAAATCCACAGGCTGGAAGCCACCCCAGGAGTATACCTCTCCAGAAGCTGGGGGGTCACTCATCTTAACTGTTAACAAATCAGTTGAACAAGGCTTGTTTTATGTACACAAGTACAATGCAAGATTTCTCCCAACCCTACCTTCTTCCAAAAAATGTTTTTGTATCCGCTTGTGTGCCCTTGTACAAAAAACAGGGTGAGTTATAGTAAACAAGATAAAATAAGTCATACCTGACAAGAGATTCAGATATCTGTTTACCTGTGTGTGTGTGTGTGTGTGTATATATATAATATAGATATTAAAAGGAAAGGAGTCATCGCGTTTGTTGCAAAGAACACAGAATGACACTGAGTGGGTAGAGTATTAAGGATATTTATTGTTGAGTCTTTAACTTTTAGAATATATACCATAAATTTCATTTGATTATGGGAGAGTATGGATTTTTCTCATTGCCCACACCAGACACATGCCCCAGAGACCCATCCCACCTGAGGGACACCCTATGTTTCATGGCCTTCCAACACCACCCCCCGCCAGGTAGCCCTCCCCCCACCCCCATGAATCTCCAAAACCTCCAGGCCAGGAGGCACAGGATAGCATCAGAGACCCCCAAACTGCTACTGTTTGTAACGACGGTGTTGGCTGTTGCTGGGCTTTGGTGGATGGGGCTCAGCCTTAGGAGTTTTCACTTCATTATTTATTTCAAAATCGTGTCTCGGAAGAGTCCTAGCAGCCAAGGATGTTCGCATTTTTCTTCCTTCTGTTGTCATCAGCCTCCACCTTGTGGTTTAGTAAATATCATATCATCAAAGGAAAAGTCAAGGCAATTTTGAGAGATGTTTCTAGTTCTTTTTTCTTTCTTTCTTTCTTTCTTTTTACACATGACTACAGTTTCAGGAGGAGCCTCCAGAATATAACAAGAAGGCAGTATTTATACCTCAAATGTCTAGAGGGCACACAACAATGCTACTGAACACATCTGGGGCAGTTCCAGTAAAAAGCTGTGTTTGTGAGGAAAAGCAAGAGGGGTCTGTTTTTTACAGTTTATCTCAAAATGCAAAGGTTTGAGGATGTGGCTGTAATTCTCAGCCTTCAGGCTTATCTGGGAGTGCAAGGCCTTTGGGAATGAAAGCTTTTGGGGGAGAGCTGGTGCGCTGGGAGAGCCAAAATGGCTGAGGCCCAAAGTGAACTATTAGTTTTGCTTTCTCCTTAATGAAGGTTTATAGCACACATTCGGCAGGAAGTAGGTCAGTGGGCAAAATGATCTCTTTACCATAAGCTTCATTGCCTTCACTCTGCTCTAACATTTGGTCCGCAGATTATCTCCAAAAGCCTTTTCTCTTTTTTTGCCAGCCGGGAAATCTGAATGAATTTCTCCATCACAGTTTGATATTAAGTTTCTTAAACCCATTGTCATCCTTATATAATCGCTAATATTTGTAAGTTTTATGGAGTCATATAGAAAGAAGACGTCAAGTCTTTTAATTTATATTAAATTCCATGATGACAGCTGTTATTGGAAAGTCTTTTACTTCTTCTCTCACAGGGGAAATTCATTCTAACCTATAATTACGGTAATCACAAGTATGGATTAAGTAGGGACACCATAGAAGGTATCGCAAGAGATGGTTTAGCAAGCTGTGTTCATATGGAAATAGAAGTAAGTACTTTCCATTCAATCAATTTCTTTTAGTGTGTAAAACTGTGTATATATTTGGGACTGGGGAGGAGGCTATGGTGTACAGGAAGCACACTTCTAGGCCTGAAAAGAATGCATAAAAAGGTGAGATTTGAGGGACATTCCTGGTGGTCCAGTGTTTGAGACTCCATGCTCCCACTGCAGGAGGCTCAGATCCGATCCCTGCTCAGGGAGCTAAAATTCTGCATGCCACATAGCATGGCCAAAAAGTTAAAAAGTAATAATAATGGAAAATTTAGAATTTTTAATTAGCTTCACTTCAGTCGCTCAGTCGTGTCCAACTCTTTGTGACACCATGAATGGCAGCACACCAGGCCTCCCTGTCCATCACCAATTCCCGGAGTTTACCCAAACTCACATCCATCGAGTCAGTGATGCCATCCAGCCATCTCATCCTCTGTCGTCCCCTTCTCCTGCCCTCAATCTTTCCCACCATCAGGGTCTTTTCAAATGAGTCAGCTCTTCACATCAGGTGGCCAAAGTATTGGAGCTGCAGCTTCAAAATCATTCGTACTAATGAACACCCAGAACTGATCTCCTTCAGAAAGGACTGGTTGGATCTCCTTGCAGTCCAAGGGACTCTCAAGAGTCTGCTCCAGCACCACAGTTCAAAAGCATCAATTCTTCAGCACTCAGCTTTCTTTATAGTCCAACTCTCACATCCATACATGACCACTGGAAAAACCATAGCCTTGACCAGATGGACTTTGATGGACAAAGTAATGTCTCTTGTTTTTTAATATGCTGTCTAGGTTGGTTATACCATTCCTTCCAAGGAGTAAGCGTCTTTTAATTTCATGGCTGCAGTCACCATCTGCAGTGATTTTGGAGCCCAGAAAAATAAAGTCAGCCACTGTGTCCACTGTTTCCCCATCTATTTGCCATGAAGTGATGGGACCAGATGCCATGATCTTAGTTTTCTGAATGTTGAGCTTTAAACCAACTTTTTCACTCTCTTCTTTCACTTTCATCAAGAGGCTCTTTAGTTCTTCTTCACTTTCTGCCATAAGGGTGGTGTCATCTGCATATCTGAGGTTATTGATATTTCTCCCGGCAATCTTGATTCCAGCTTCTGCTTCCTTCAGCCCAGCGTTTCTCATGATGTACTCTGCATAGAAGTTAAATAAGCAGGGTGACAATATACAGCCTTGACGTACTCCTTTTCCTATTTGGAACCAGTCTGTTGTTCCATATCCAGTTCTGACTGTTGCTTCCTGACCTGCATACAGGTTTCTCAGGAGGGAGGTCAGGTGGGCTGGTATTCCCATCTCTTTCAGAATTTTCCAGTTTATTGTGATCCACACAATCAAAGGCTTTGGCATAGTCAATAAAGCAGAAATAGATGTTTTTCTGGAACTCTGTTGCTTTTTCAATGATCCAGCAGATGTATGCATTTGTTTTAAAAAATTATGTAGTTACATTAAATATTTGAGATCTTCAAATACAGTTGATTTTTTTTTCAGTTACCTTCTCTGAACAGTGTAACATTTTTTTAGTCAGAAAGAAAAAAGTGATTAAAGGACCCCATTACACCAAACACACAGAAAACAAAATCTAGGTGTCAGGTATTCCGTTACTATTGATTATCTCTCCCTTACATTTTTTTCCTCTCTGACTTTGAAGAGCAGGAGACTGTGATTTCTTTTTGGTCTTTTGTGTTGGTCTAGTCCCCACAAGGGCTTCTCTAGTGGCTCAGACAATCAAGGAATCCACCTGCAATGCAGGAGACCTGGGTTTAATCCCTGGGTCTGAAAGATCCCCTGGAGAAGGGAATGACAACCTGGTCCCATATTCCTGGAGAATCCCTTGGACAGAGGAGCCTGGTGGTCTACCATCCAGGAGATAAGTGTTTCCTTGCTTCAGTGAAAAGTGGTCAAGTTTCTTCCAGCTCATTAATTTTCCTAGCTTTAAACCCCTGCAGTTCTTGTCTTCCTGCAATTGATTGGTTGTTCATCCTTAAGGTTTTCTTTGTTTCTATGCTAATTAGCTAGAGCAGCAACAGCAGCTAGGACCGTGCCCAGAAAATGTCTTCCTTGAACAAGGCAGACACAAAAAGTATGCCTCTTTGAGTGCAGATGCTCCCCAGCTCCAGTGTCCACCTTTTTCCAGTTCAGTGGTTCTGAGTTCTGGCTCCTGTTTTACTTTTTCCTTCCTGAGAGCTTCCTCCTACTCATTTCCAAGAGGTTGAGTCTATAATCCAGGCTTTATTCCTGGTTCTTCCCACCCAGCTAAATCCTTTTCCAAATTCTCCTTGTCATTGACCCTTTTAGACGTTGTTGTTGGTTTTGTTTTGTTTTGTTTTGTTTTAAAGAGTCTCTATTTCTTCCCCTTGAATGTTTAAAAACAAAGATTGTGAACACTGAGTTAAACTACTGATGGTTGGATTGAGATGGAAGGAACTTCAGAGTCCTTTTGAAAGAACTTGCATTTCACAGAGGAGTTGGCACAGAGCCACAGTAGCTGGCAAGCTGCAGTCCTGACCCAGGCCCCTGGTTCCTCAGCACTGCTACCTACCACTGCTTCCCTGCTTTGTGTGGGCTCCTGGTTATCAGAGTATCAGGAGCCTGGCCTTCCCATGCTCTGGGTACAGGCTGTGAGATGTAATAGGAACCACTCAACTACCAGGCTGCTGGTTTAGGGACAGGAAGGGACCAAATTGATGACAAAGGGGAAACAGGACCCTTTCTCTCTGGTAAGATCTCTGCCTCCTGCAGCTGCAAGGATGCCTTTTGAAAAGTAGAATTGAAATTGCTTTTCAGTTATAAATATGCAGTATTCTGTGAGCATACCTATTTGTCTCTAGCAATTTTCTTTTTAACAGTCATGTTCCTTAGAATGGTTAAAGGATAATCAGGTAGGATGGATTCTTATTTTTCTAATGATAATATAATATTTGATACACAAAGAGAAGTAATCCAATCCTGAGGTATTTGTAGGAAAACAATAGCTAATTATACCGAGTAAACAAATTCTTCAGGACAACACTACTAATTAAACCTACGTTGTCACATATTTCCTAAATGATTTCTAAATTGTGTCTCTGTTTCTAATTTATTATCTTTTCCTTAAATACATAGGGTGTAAGAAGTTTAAAACATTCCTATTTTGAGCCTCGATATATCCTGGTGGTACCCATGGACAAGCAAAAATATGAGGGCTACTTGAGGAGAAAAGGATTATTCAGTCGTGTAGAGATTGAATTTGCTGTCTCCAGAGTGGACCTTTATATTAAAATTAATCAGAAATATCCAGGATACTTTGATGCAGTAATCAATGCAGGTCAGTAACTTTCAGCAAAGTTTTATTTTTGAAGAATAAGATCACTGGGGAAAAACCTGCTCGAAGTATGTTCTTATTGCTGACTGAAGGCAGTTTCTTACGGTTGTAGGACTGAGGTTCCTGATTGCTGGATGCCTGTCTGCCAAGGGTGACCCTCAGTGTGTAGAGACTGCTCTCAGGTCCTGTGCACGTGGCCCCCTCCACTTTCAGGGCAGCAACAGCCCATTAAGTTCCTCCTCCTGCTTCGAGTGTCCTATACGTCTCCTTTTATGGGGAATCATATGATTAGATTAGGCCCACCTGGGAATCTCCTTTTGATTAGCCCAAACTCATAAATAGCCCTAATTATTTAATAGGATATTTATTATTAGGATAGTAAATTATTTATTAGGATCTTGATAAATAACCCTAATTATGTTTGCAAAAGTCCCTTATGCCATATAACCTAACATAACCACAGGAGTCATAGCTCATCAGATTCACAGGTTCTGGCCCACACTCAAGGTATGTGTAATTAAGCAAGGGTAAAGTGTCACTGGGTCTTAGAATTCTGCCTGCCACGATATTCATGCAATTCAGTTCAGTTCAGTCGCTCAGTCGTGTCCAGATCTTGCAGCCCCATGAACTGCAGCACGCCACGCCTCCCTGTCCATCACCAACTCCCAGAGTTCACCCAAACTCGTGTGCATCAGGTCGGTGATGCCATCCAGCCATCTCATCCTCTGTTGTCCCCTTCTCTTTCTGCCCCCAATTTCTCCCAGCATCAGGATCTTTTCCAATGAGTCAACTCTTCGCATGAGGAGGCCAAAGTTTTAGATCTAGCTAAAAAATTAGTGCCACAGATTGGCTCTGTTTTGATATACTATTGCTAAAGTAAATTCTCTCCTCTGCTGTAGATGATCTGGATGTTGCCTACCAAAAGCTGAGTAAGCTCATTAGAGAATACCTTGGATTTTCTGAGGTGACTGCCCTGAGTTTGGCTCCAACCACAGGTATAGTCCTGTCCCTTTTGTGCCAGAGCTTATTTTGCGTTGAAATGAAAACAAATCTATGGGTTGTTATTTGAGGACTCATCAGCCAGGCTAATGCTAGTTCTTTTTTTAAAAGAAACAAATTTATTTGTATATTTGGCTGTGCCAGATCTTATTTGTGGCATGCGGGATCTTTAGTTGTGGCATGCAAACTCTTGGGTGTCACACGTGGGATCTGGTTCGCCGACCAGTGATCAAGCCTGGGCCCCCTGCATTGGGAGCACAGAGTCTTAGACACCAGACCTCCAAGGAAGTCCTCTAAAGCTGGTTCTTACTCTTTAACCCCTGTCCTTCCTCTGGTGTTACTGTCCCCACAAACAAAGTGGGAGAAAGAGCCCTCTGGATGTGTCCCTCTGTTTGTCAAGGTGATCATAATGGATATCAGAAGGCTGTCCTTTACAGATGTGCTGGGCAGTACCTTGCAGGCTGGTGCTAGTTAGATATGGGTCAGTCCCATGGCTCAGAGCTCAGCCTTCTAGAAGTTTGGCTCCTTAGGGGCTGGGGTGGTGTTCTGCCTGACAGCATTGTTCAGTCCAAGAGATTCTTTCCCTCTTTGTTTGCGCTGCTCTAGTCCTCAAAATGCAGCCCTTCAGAGTATAATGGAACAGGATGTGAGAGTGGTCCTGGTCCGGCTGCCCCTGGGACAGGCTGCTTAGCTGTTCTGAGCTTCAGTTTGCCCTCTTGTTAGATGGAGTTAATCCTCCCCACCTGCCTCATGAATCATGCGCAGCAAATAAAATGGGATATGTGAGTGCGTCTCCTTGAAATCTAGGAATTCTAAAGCCCTAACTTAGAATTTCAGTATATGAGTATTTTGAGATGTCTTTAACAGTTTTCCCCCAAGTCCACCTCGCACCCATTAGGATGGCTACCATGAAACAAACAAACAAACAAACAAAAATAGAAAGTGTGCTGGCAAGGATGCGGAGAAATTAGAAATGTAAAATGGTGGAGCTGCTACGGAAGACAGTATGGTGGTTCCTCAGAAAAATTAAAATTAGAAACACCATCTGATCCAGTGATTCTACTTCTGGGTATATACCCAAAGAACTGAAAGCAGGGTCTTGCACAGATGTCTGTGCATGTTCCCAGCAGCATTATTCACAATAGCCAAAAAGTGGAGGTGACCCAAGCATTCATTGGTGGATGAATGCATAAACAAAATACGGTTTGTACATACAACAGAATATGATTCAGCCTAAAAGAAAGGAAATTCTGACACCTGCTACAGCATGGATAAACCTTGAGGACATTCTGTTAAGTTAAATAAGCCAGCCACAAAAACACATATACTGCATGATTCCAATTATATGAGTATCCAGACTAGACAAATCATAGAGACAGAAAGAAGGAGGGTAGTTGCCAGGAGCTGGGAGAGAGAGGAACAGAGTGTTGTTTAACAGTGTCCAAGTTTCAGATTCGCAAGATGGAAAGAGTTCTGGGGATCGGCTGGAGAATGGTGTGAATGTGCTTAATGCTATTGGACCATCCATTTTAAAATGGTGAAGATGGCAAATTTTAGGTTACAAGTATTTTACTATCATCATCATCATCATCAAAGGATGCCCTCATGAAAGAAGTTATTCGATGGAGTGACCTGCATTCACGCTTATGAGTGCTCAGGCGGTCTGTCGTGTGGTTTGGCCTTTGTGACCCTGACCAGTAGGATCTTGCTGGCCGGGTTGCGTCCTGGCCAGCCAGCAGAAGGGCAGGTCACGGTTTTTGCCAAAGTTCAAACTAACTGTGTTGTTCTGCAACTCTACACGCTTTCTCGAGGGGAGGTGCCCTTGGAATCCTGGAATGAGATCGGTGTGAAAATGGTGGCACCCAACATATGATGACCAGCGTTTTCCTCCCAGGTGTGTCTCATAGGAGACGAGTGATAGGAAATACCAGAAGAAAGTGCACGCTGAGAAAATGCGCACCCCTGGAAGAGGGAAGGTTTCACTCAGTCTGTGGAGGGGCACGTCCAGTGAGGGGTGGGCAGTGTCACCCTGCCTGGCCGCCGCCTCTGCGTCAGGCTCTGTCCTTTAGAAAGCTTCACCTATCCAGTTGTACAGTGTTATCTCATGAGGCTTCCATGGAAGCTCCAAGTACGTTTCTCTTGAGGAAATATACCTCCCTTTGCTTTAAATCTTTGCTAGCCAGCGCAGCAACCTCTGATGTTTAATTTGGTCCCCTGCGTGGACCTGTCCCTTATGGGGCTGTTCCCTAGGTGAGAGCACCCTGCCCCATCCCTGCACCAGGCCTATGTCCCATCGTAAATTAATAAGTTGGTGTTTCTGGCTTTTAAATCAGCCCCTTGTGGGTTGGGAGAACCATGAGTCAGTCCCCCGAGCCTGAGCAGTTCCGAGCAACTGAGACACAGCAGCACCAAGGGCACCTCTAAACTGTGACTGCCAAACAGGACTTAGCACCCTGGTTGATGAGATGTGGCCACCCCCTGCCAACCACCCCCCCGCCCCCCGCCGCCCCGCCCTCGCCGCCAACACAGCTCATCTTCTCTGCAGCCATCAGGAACACTGACTGTTGATTGCAGTGTGCCATTTGGCAAATTAATAGACCAGATAATGTGTGCATAAGGAAATAGACTTCTGTTTTAAACGGTTTTATGAAACTTCATTTATTTGGACTAATTAGGTTAGGCCTGTCTGATTTAATGAAAAGTATGACTTACAGAATTTGTAAAAATGTTCTCACTCTCAGATACATTTAATACCTGAAATTGGGCTGTAGTAGATGGGAGGGTTTGTACTCACTATATCAAATCATTGGCCTTGATAGACCCCAGTTTTTCTGACAGGCTTACTATTTGGAAACTGATATATTTTCTTTAAAAGCCAAACACTCTATTTGATTTATGCAGTTCATCTGTGGAAGAAGGTACTTTTTCAGCTGATGGTTTAAGGGTAAATTTGCACATAAAGTGATTTTGTGGAGGCCAGATATTATTCAAGTATTTAAAAATTCTAATTAACATAGTCCTCATTAAGAAGCTTATACATTGTCTCTAGTGGCCTGAGAGTAGAGCCAGCGGCCCCTCTGAGTCTCCGGGTGGTGAGGTACGCGCCAGGGAGCGTGGAGCAGATGTAACAGGTTCCCGGCGGGAGAGCAAGGCCTAGCCATAATCACCTTAAGGTGACCCTTGTGACTCCCTGAGAAAGGTCCAGAGCTCCGGAAGGGCCACTGCCACAGGCTCGGCTGGCTCGCAATTCTCGGCCTCCCTTCTGAGCTGGGTCACTCTGAGTTAAAGTTCTGTGGTTTAGGTATGTCTATATAAAGACTTTCATTACTTTCATGCATGTAAATGGGATCCTGAAAAGCAAAACTCCATAATTTTAGTGTGGTGGGATCACTTTTATGTATAATTGAGCTGTCAAAGGTAAGAAATTGAAATTAAAAATATTTAAGATTCTATGATGCCAATTTTGCCTTAGCAATTAAAAAATTGGACTGGAAAGAGGAAACTTCAATTTTGCATTCAAACTTTCACCAATAATCATTAATTTGATTAGAATTCCCATTTCTAAGAAGCAAAATGCAAAAAAACTATATATAATATTCTGGAACATGTTAAAATATGTTCTTCCAGAGCTGAGGTTTTCCATAACAGGCCTGAACTGTCCATCTATATGGTCAGCTTCACTGCAGACAAAAATCTTATGGCCAGTGGTGTTTTCACAGAAGCAGTGATCCTGTGTCAATGCAAACAGAAAACAATTGCCAAACATTTGGATTGCTAATACATAGCTGTATCTTTAGTTCTTTCATGTTACTAATTTGTACTTGAGAATGCAATTTAAATTCTACACTTAATGATGAGAGTGGGATGAAGTGAAGAAAGTAAGTCCACTGTTTATCAGTTCTGGAGTGTAGCAGCCCATCAGCCTGGAACCACAAGTGCAAAACCTTCACTGGAGAAGAGACTAATTAAATTTTCATTTAATACATGTAAATATAAAATAATAACTTTGGGCACAGAGTAATTGTAAACCCTCAAGTTTTTAGTTGTTTCGTCTCTCCATCGTGTCCAGCTCTTCGCAACCCCATAGACTGCAGCACACCAACCTTCCCTGTCCTTCGCTATTTCTGGAGTTTGCTCAAACGCATGTCCATTAGGTCAATGATGCCATCCTATGTCAATTAAGGTACAGAATTGCCTCACTCCCCCAACAACAATGCAGGTAATATTCATTTCTAAACCAAGACGGTTAAAAAAATCCTGAGCAAACAATATAATGTCTATAAAAATAAGGGAAAACTCACTATATTCACAACCCAGTATATGTGATGTCTTTTCTCTACATTTGTCTCTTTACAAGTGATTTCTAGAATTGTCAGTACTTCCAGTAAAGCTTTTAAAAGCTGATCCAACCACCACCCTGAGTTCTCACTGCAGAGGTCATAAAACAACATTTTATTTGAAAATCATTATTCAGAATTCTGACTAATGATAGAGAAAAATGATGATGGCGATGATGAGTCTAGCAAGGGGAAAACTGAGCAATTTACTAGTCCATAAAGTGGTGCCTTTATCGCTAATCACGGGCTTGGTATCATCTGCCAAGTTATATGAATGGTTAAATTGTGAAAGTGGGGCAGAAAAATCCTTGTGTATCTGATTATTGAAAACCCGGGGGCTCAAAGAACTTTCAGCATTGGATTTCACCACTATTAGAATTTTCTGTTTTAAAATACTTTTTATTGTGGTTTAAAAAACAACATGAAATTTGCCATTTTAACCATTATAAGTGTATGCCTTAAAGGTATTATTTATATTCACAATGTTGCAAACCATAACTACTACCTATTTTAAGTATTTTTCATCACCCCAAACAGAAACTCTATACCCGTTCAACAATAACCAACACCCCACCCCTAGGACCTGGTAACCTCTAATCTACTTTCTGTCTCTATGAACCTATCTATTCTAGATACTTTTTTTTTTTACTGTTCTTATATTTTATTTTAACCTTGTTTCTTGACTAACTTCATATTTTAATTTATAACTGTTATAAACTAGGATGTTAAGAATGATGAACAGGGCAGCCCCTCAAAAAACCCATCATGTGGCAAAATTTTCCTTGTTCCCCCTCTCCTTCCTGTCCCCGGTTACCTCTCACTTGACTGGACACATGGGGTGCAGACCAGACTAGGAGGTTCAGAGAGAACCAGGAGTGGTCTGAATGCCTCCCGCGTTGTGGGAGGAGAGGGGCTGGTGGCCAGGAGCCCAGCTGGCTCCTGGAGATGGACCACTCTGGGCCCCCCTCAGAGGTCTGATTTGGTTTGGCCTCTGAGTAGCCAGTCTCCCCAAGGTCAGCTGAGGCTGGCTTCTTGAAGTCTGTTCCAGACTGGTGTGCTGCCTCTGGCCACTAATCTTTCAGAGCCGTGTCCTAAGGGCTGGGTTACAGTGATCCATGGGCCACCAGAATGCACCAGGGGCTCTATCCTGAATAAGTGCCTGCCGAGGTGATTGTGTCCAGGAGACCAGACTCACGTGTGCTCTCATGCAGGTGACTGATGAAGGCAATCCCCCTCTGCAACATCGGCACGGATGCTGGCCTCTGAGAGTCACTTTTGAAGCTAGAGTGGATCTGGAAGGGAGAGGTTGCCCTGGTGGAGTGGGGGTGGAGTGGGGATGGGTAGCAGCTTGGATGGCGGAGCCTCAGGTACAATGTCCCTGAGCCATGGCATCTGGTGAGATCCCACTGGGTCTATTCTCTTTCCTCCTTCCATCACTCACTCACTTCTGAGTGCCTGCTGAGCTTCTGCACCTTGCTAGGTACTCCTTACAGAACTCACAGTTTCTTTATGGGACAAGGAAACAGGCCACTGAACAAGGAAACCATTTGGACTTGGTCTGGCTTAGCTGTCCATCCTCTAGTTTCTACTGTGAAAAGCAGCATTGACCTCTAAGCTGGTGAAATGAAAATGTCATTCATTTAGAAAATATTCTGGCCCATTCTCACACCTGAATATAAATGTCGGTTCTGTGAATAAGCCTCTTCATGTTTATTCATAAAAGTTTATGCTTTCATTTGACTAAAAATTACTCTGCATGCTCAGGAGTTTTAGTCATGTCCGACTTTGCGACTCCATGGACTGTCGTTCGCCAGGCTCCTCTGTCCATGGGATTCTCCAGGCAAGAATACTGAAGTGAGTTGCCATTTCCTCCTCCAGGGGATCTTCCCAACCCATGAATTGAATTCACATCTCTTATGTCTCCTGCATTAGCAGGCAGGTTCTTTACCACTAGCACCACATGAGAAGCCCCCAAATTGCTCTGATTCCATTAAATAAGAGAATTCTATGCACTTAGTATACCAAGGAGAAAGGATCATTAAATTCTTCTATATGTGTAATTTTATTCTTTTCAAGGTCCTATGTGTATCAACAAAAAGGAAAGATATTTTTGGTTATTAATTTCTAAAGTTACATTGTTGCATTTGTTAAGATGTTTTTTAGCTAATTTCTTTTTATGTTAAAGCAGGAGCTCCCTCTAGCAAGAAGACTGCCTCTGGGGTGCCCGCACACCTGGTTCCATCCCCAAGGCGCTTGGCGAAACTGCAAGCGGATGGCCAGATAACAGAGCATCTCTCTGGAATGCAGATCCCCACAAAGGTCCCTGAAAATCAGAGCCTAGCTCCCTCCCAGAACCAGGAGCTAACTCAGGAGGGAGCAGCCGCTCAAAAGGGGCTTTCTTCCAAGAGCCAGGTCAGCGCTGAGCCTGCTGCAGACCCCAGCCCATCAGCGCCTGGTCTTCTCCAGAAGGCCCAAGACTTATCCCCAGCCCGGAAGGAAGGCGATGCTCAACAATCAGCTCTTTCTTCAAAAACAGCAACCACAAATCCACCCGAGAATGAGGCCCAGACATCCGAGGTGAAAGCCCGTGAAGAGGGGCAGGCTGCCACCACTCCTTCCCAAGGGCCTCTTCAGCATCCTAACCCACTGCCAGCCCAGGCCCCGCAGCTGGATCAGGATGAAGAATCAGGGGAGGCCAGGGTAGCCCCCAGCAGCCCTCCCTGCTCTGAACTTCCACAGGAATCTGACCCCGCATCCTTCGGCCCCCAGGGAATCCAGGAAGGGGAAACCGGGTCAGCCAGCCTGCAAGCCAGCAGTTCCCATCATGATCCTCCCAGAGATCCCTCCGGCCCTGATGAGGTTAAGCCTGGACCACCTCCAGGAGGCTCTCAACAACCTCCCGAGGAGAGTGTCCCCAAAGCAGAAGTTGCCCGGATTGACACTCCTTACCCAGAAATGCCACATCCCCAGGACTCAACAGATACCCCACAGACCCAGGACAGGGGGGAACCCGTGACTCTGCCTCCCAGAAGCTGGCTGGCTCCTACCAGGCTGCCCCAGCCCCGGGTCCTCGCTCCGTTCCAGAGTCGGAGGCCCACGCCCAAACTCCTGTCACCCAGCAGGGAGGAGGCCCTCAGAACAGCCTCAGATCAAACCGTGACTCCCTCTCCCAGGCCCCAGGTAGCTCAGGACGAAGACCCCAGTAAACTTCGTCTCATCAGCTCTCCCCATTCCAAGCAGCCACCCAACCCCAGCCCCAGTCAGGGCCCCAGCCCCAAGCAAGTCCAGGAAGAGAAAGTCCAGGAGGTGAAACTCCCTCTTATCAGTCCTCCGGTGCAAGAGCCATCAGCTGCCCCCCACCCACCCCAGGAAGGGGAGACCCACTTAATCAAGCTTCCCCGAATTTCCACTCCTTTCTCAGAACAGCTGCCTGAGAACATGGCTCCTTCTGATTCGAGGTCTGCCAAGGAAAGGCAGACTCCCAAGGCAGGCCACTCCTCCAGCAAGAAAATTCCAGATATGCATGCCTCACCCCAAAACCACGAGCCAGGACAGCCCACAGGAGCTAAGAAAAAAAAACTTCCTGGCCACAGAGAGACAGCTAAAGGGCCCGCACACCTGAAAAGGATGCCACCTGGAGGCCAGCACTCAGCATTGCAGCCAGAATCCCAGAGGAAGCCAACCCCCCCTCAAGGCCCCCAGCCACCCCAACCCCAGCCCTCCCCGGAGCCCTCAAGGGAATCGGAAAGGAAAAGTCCAGACACCAGACATTCCTGAACCAGTGCCTAAAGATGGCCAGGTCCAGGAAGAGGAAAGGGGAAACGTACATCATTCCAGGAAAAAGGTCCATGCCAACCTCCCTGCAGATGACCTGGTTCAGAAGGGAGCCAGGTCGAAGAAAGGACCGGCTTTGAAAAGAAAGGATTCTGGAGGATTATCTCAAGAAAATGCAACTACCCTCAGCGGTGATCAAGCAACTCCAGAAGGTCAACCTCCTCATAGGAGACCCCCTCAGAGTGAGGAGGTATCTGTGGAGTCAGCATCGGAGGGCTCTGCTGCCCATGAGCATCCCAGGGGGAAAAAAGAGGATCATAGAAGGGGTAGGTCTCAGACAGGAGAGACTTCTTCGGATTCCCCAGAGCAGGACAGCACGTCCCCTGTCCAGCAGCCTGTCAAAGACACGCAAGCCGAGGAGGGAGCCAGCCAGACTGGGCCGAGCTCTGTCCAGAGGGACCGTGCTTCCAGGCAGCATGCCAAAGTGAGAGGCACCTGGAAACACAGGGGAGCTCCGGGGAACACCAGCCCGGCTGCACCCCAGAATCAGGCATCTGCTGGGGAGCCGGACAACCGGAAGGGGAGGCTTCGAGCTCGGGGCAGTCAGAGCACCAAGATGTGAGCCATCCCGGGGCCACCGGGTCATCGACATCCGTGCCCCCAAAGGCGGGGAAAGCTATGGTCAGGGCGGAAGAACAGCTCTGTGGGGGTGGGGTATGCTAGCAAGTGACAAGGTCTGAAAGGTTGGTATCAGCAAAGATGCTTTGTGTCTAGACTTGCACGAATTCCAACATAACTGTAGACTCTGAAGCAGTGCCTTATAGCCACTAAGTTTTCTTTTGCTGTTCTTCAGTCGCTCAGTCGTATCCAACTCTTAGCAACCCCATGGACTATAGCATGGCAGGCTCCCTTGTCCTTCACCATCTCCCGGAGTTTGCTCAGATTCATGTCCATTGAGTCAATGATGCCATCCAACCATCTCATCTTCTGTCACTCCCTTATCCTCTTGCCCTCAATCTTTACCAGTTGCAGGGTCTTTTCAAATGAGTTGGCTCTTTGCATCAGGTGGCCAATGTATTGGAGCTTCAGTATCAGTCCTTCCCAATGAATATTCAGGCTTGATTTCCTTTAGCATTGCCTGGTTTGATCTCTTTGCAGTCCAAGTGACTCTCAAGAGTCCTCTCCAGCACCACAATTTGAAAGCATCAATTCTTTGATGCTCAGACTTCTTTATTAGGAAAATTGATTTCTAGGTTAGCAAATTCTCTTAGGCTTCTTGCATTATCAAGGATTCAAAAGCAAAAAGAACCCTGAGAAAGGAATCCTTTGTAGTTTCTTAGTCTCTCCCACAAACATTCCAATCCCACATTTAATTTGTGTGAAGAGGACAGGTTTTTTACATCCATGACAAGTGATCGAGTGCTTCAGATTTGTATTGGTATGTACTGCCTGAAACTGACTTTGTTTAAAATGAACACCTTCTTTCTCTCTTTGAACCGGAACCCCATGTAAATTTAGCCCATGCCTTCATTATGCCTAACCAGCTGGCTAAAAGAATTAGGAGGGAGAAAATTGAGGCAAATCGATTCTTTGTTTATCTGTTCATACCATCAGGATTCTTTTGCTGCCAAGTGTCAGGAATCCAACCTGAGCCAGCTTACACAAATCTATCAGAAGGGAGGGGAATATCTCACAAAGCCAAACTGGGGAGGGCAGAGCGGCAGAAGAACCTTAGAGAGACTGGGGACCATTTCAGCACATCCAAAACTCGTCATCTCCAGGATTTTCATCATCTACTGGACTCTTGTCAGCTCCTAGACTTCTGACATCTCCAGGACTCTTACCATTTCTCATCTCTGTTTTTGCCTCCATGCTGGCTTCATTCTCTATGACATAAATGACTCTGAATAGTTTCTGCACTTGACAGGGAATATGACCATCAGTCACTCCTGAAGTCTACATTTGGTTTTACATCTGGCAGCTCCAACTATCAGAGAGGGATTAACTCAAGTGCCCCTTGGTCCAAAGCTTAAAAGACACACATATATTTTTTCTCTTTTTTTCAGGGATATTCTCTGATTGGCCCAATGTGAGTCAGATGCTCATTCTTCAGCCAGTCTACTCTGGCTGGGGACAGGGGCACATTTAGATATACTCAATAAGTTCCCATTCTGTGAATCCTATCATTCACATGAAAGAGAATAACTAAAAAAGCAGCCAGTCTAAGATTTGACTCTGAAGAATTTGCAAGACAGTCACTGAGCACTCTTACTGTGTGTTCAGTATCACACTAAACTATGTTTGGTATCCCGTGTTTTAAAAATGTCATTGATGACTACATTACCTGTAGCCTGTATAAATATGTCTTTATCTTACACAAAAGGCATGTCGTACCTTAACACATATCCCCCAAAATTGTATGTAGGTCAAGTGTTATTTCAAGTGCCGTAGAGGAAATTGATATTTTTACAATCCATGGTGCAGGACTCCTCTTGTGTAATGAAGAGCCTGTGATATACTAATAATTACCCTCTGGTTTATCTGGTTTGTCCAAGATGAAATTAATAAGGTGAATGTTTTTAACATATCATA
Source organism: Nanger dama (assembly GCA_917880005.1). Taxonomy (NCBI): domain Eukaryota; kingdom Metazoa; phylum Chordata; class Mammalia; order Artiodactyla; family Bovidae; genus Nanger; species Nanger dama. The sequence continues at coordinate 6,358,245 of CAKJTW010000096.1, read as the reverse complement.
ACTTATTTTTATGAAGTTAGTTCAAGTCCTCCGACAAGCATGGATTGAGTACTTCATATATGCCAGACACTTTGATAGCTTCCACATAGAGTGAAATGATGAGGACACTTCAAGGAGCTCTGTCTCTTATCAAGGGAGACAGATAAGAGTGTTCATTACAACACCATGTGATTGGGGCAGCTGGAGGCCCCACAGCATGCGAGGGTAGGTTTAGCACCAAATAAAGAAGAAAAGTCATTTATTAACTTTTCCAGAATGTCACGAGAAGAATACTAAGGAAGGACACTGATTCAGCCTGGGATGTGAGAACTGGATGAGAAAACACTTCCAAGAGGAAGTTACCCTTCAGCTAAGTCCTCAAGGTTGCAGAGTAGTCAACAGGCTGACAGGAGAGGAGGGAAGCTCTTTCAGAAGGGAACAGCATATGCCTAGCATGGAGGTAAGAGCAGGCATGGCATCTTCTAAGGACCCGATTGTCAGGAGAGCTGTAGGTATATGGATGTATTTGTAGATCCAAAGGGCACTCTGTGCTATGCTAGTGAGCCTGGAAACTTAATCTGTTAGAAAACAGTGGGGAGCCATTGAATGGTTAAATGTTTTATCTTAGGGGGCGTCTGTCATCTAGTCAATATAGATGATCACTTTAAGGAGGGCAATATAGATAGCCAGAACAGTGGCTGGAAAGCTGTTGCGTTAGCCCTGACACAGTGCTAAGGGGCTGAAACAAGGCACATTGTTGTGGAAATGGGCAGATTCGAGACATTTAGACTGGATGTAGGGAGGAGTGCAGACTGTGAAAGAGAAGAGGAAAATCAGGATAAGCACCCATTTTTTCTGACCTGTGGGGCATTTCACTTAGGTGAAAAACTTTAGAAATTGATTTGGTTTCCTCCTTGAGCAGCTGTTTTGGAGGCTCATTAAGGAATTCGGGATTGCATCTTCATGAGGGCTCTAATGCAAAATAAGATGCCAAGTTTCCCATCTTCTGAATTGGAAGAAGCTCTAGCATCCTTCCCTGGGGTCCATGATGGTGTCCGGTTTGTGTTTTGGTATTATAAACATCTCTGAGTCAGTGCAGCTGGATGTTTTGTCTGTGGTTCAAGGAAATGAGTAGAAAAGATTGCCATCTCCTCTCTCGGTGTGAGATTTTTAACAGCTATTATTGATTTTCTTGGCATCAGGGACACTTCTGCTTTTTAATCATAGAATATAAATATTTAAAAATTGTCATTTTCCATCTACATTTACAAACAAAGTTCATATCACTTTCATTTGTTTTGTGCCTGAGCAAAGTGATTTTTATGGGGGAAAAAAACAATGCTGTGGACTTTGGTCTCTCTCTTAGCTAATACAATCCTCAGCTTTTTAGAAGAAGTCTGGTACCTGGTATTCAAATCAACAGAGGCAGTAGTTCCACTGGGCGCCAAGAACCTTCTTCAAATATTTTAATCAGTTATTTCCAAATCTCAAAAGATAATTGGGCAAAGGATAATTTGGTACTTTACAAAGAGGAAATAAACATGGACAAAAACATATGTCAAAACTTAATTGCTTGGTTCAACTTAAAGATAATCATTCTAGAAATCTTATTTCTTTATTGACCAAGCATTCAGAAAAGAGAATAAAAGAGACTGTTTCTTTGTGTTGATGGTAAATGTTAGACTCAAATCTTTCATCTCAAAGGTGATTATGAGAAACCAGTCCTGATTAGCAAAAACTGGAGATCTTTTTTTTTTTTTAAGTTTGCAACCTTAGAAATTCATGATTTCAGAAAACACTGAGTCAAAATTATTATTGGAAATTCCAGTTCCAGTGCAATCTAGTTGTATGACCTTAGGCAAATTTATAAAGCTCTCATGTATAAAATGGAGATACTAGTAGTACCTGTTCGCAAGATTATGGTGAGGATTAAATGAGCTAATATATTGAAAAATACCCAGAATGATGTCTGGCACATAGTAAGTACCTATATGTATGTTTGTACATTAACATGTAAACAGAAAAAAATTTTTTCTAATATCATCTTATCCTTAATTGGAAAGGACAACATTGTTAAAGTAGGTGGAAATATTTGGCAACTGATGTGGTTTTGTCATGGGGGTTTCCAGGTAGCTCAGTGGTAAAGAATCTTCCTGCCAATGCAAGAGACTCAGGGTACTCGGGTTCAGTCTCTGGGTGGGGAAGATCCCCTGGAGGAGATACGGCAACCCACTCCAGGGTTCTTGCCTGGAGAATCCCATTGACAGAGGAGTCTGGTGGGCTACAGTCCATAGAATTGCAAAGAGTCGGGCACGGCTAAGTGACTTAGCACGTATGCACACACAGAAAAGATTTGTAATAACACCTGAAATATAGTGTGCTCAGTAAATGTTATCTATTTTTTTAACCATTATTATGTCATTGATAATATCAAGGGCAATTATGTTCCACATTTCAGGTTGGTTACATCGTAAATGCCATCAAGGTATATGATTGGGGAAGAAACCACCAGATAGTGGGCATTTTGGTTTCTCTTTGTGGTAAATTGAAGCAAAGCCTGGCTTCTATAAGCTACCAGATCTAAAGTCCCTTAGTTTACAGGGACAAAGATAGCAAAGGTAAGAAATTAAAGAAAGATGTATTTGCTTGAGAACTGACCAATGAAACAGCATCTTTGAAAATGTTGTTCTTAAGGGATGAGCCCTTGCAAGCAGAGACCACCCTTAGCCAAGGTGGGATGTAGGAGTGGGCAGAAATCACATCAGAAATTTAGTTCTCAAACATTTTGCTCCAAGAAGAGGAAACCTTTAATCTGTGTTCAAGCTTCCTGAAGGTTTTCATCCTATTTCCTGCCAGCCATAGCTACTCTTTCCTTATCCTCTCATTTCCCCAAATACTATACACATCCAGATTTTATTCATCATTTCCACTCTTGAAATTTATCTGCCCTGCATTTTATCTCCTTCAAAGTGTCAATTAACTACTTCCTGATAAACTCATCCATTTAAAAAAAAACCCTGAAATTCAGGGTAATGTTATTATATGTTTTATTTAGGACATTCTGGATACAGTGTCCAAATACTGAACACATTAGTTCAACTCTGCTGAAGACATTTCAAAGCATGGAGTTCAATAGATAGAAGCATTCTTTTTGTACCTCATAAATTCTGTCTTAGAAGATACATTTACATGCTTTCCTTTACGGTGTAGAATCTGTTCTCTGTTTAAATAACTGGTTATTCCTTTGATTGGACACTAAAGAATAGAGCACTTTACTGTTAGGATAGTTTAGTACAGTATTCATTTTATCCTGTATAACATGAACATTATTACTATATTTTTAGACTATGATAGCTTTCTACTACAAAAGCTTATTTTGCTATGGAAAATTATTATAGACATTATGTGAAATGATTGTTTTTCTAGTTGCAATTATTCCTTTCTCAGAAGAACAGATAGACAAGACGTTTAAGATTTAAATCTGTCCTGGAAAAAAAATGGCTTCCTTCGGCCCCATTGGTTTTGTATTAATACTTTCCAATGCACTGAGCAATTTTCCACTACAAATTTTGTAACTAGCCTATTAAAAATAAATAAATATTTAAAACTGTGTAGCAGATTATTGCGCTTTAATTTGTTTCTGGTCCTTTTATGGTTACATATTTCAGCATTGAAACTTTCACAGAGATTTTTGTAGCTATTTGCATTTTATATATGTATATGTATTTAATCATGGTAGGCATATTTTACTCTTGCTAACCAAAAAAAAAAAAATCCTCAGTACTACCAAAATAAACATGTATTTTAAGCCCCATTTGAGTGGGGAAAGAAAGGAATGATTCTGGCTGTCTGAGAACTTTTGTGTGAAAATTAAAGCCTACTTCTAAGTCATATGTTTCTATGTGTTTTCAAAGAGAGACAAACTCTAGTGCTGATTCATTTATTTTGTTGTTGTTGCAAAGTTTTATTTAACTGTTTTTAAAAAAATGTATACTTTAAAGTGTTCAGGAGCTTCCCTGCTGGCTCAGTGGTAAAGAATCCGCCTGCCAATGCAGGAGACATGAGTTCAGTCCCTGATGCGGGAAGATCCCACATCCTGCAGAGCAGCTGAGCCTGTGCCTTGGAGCCCGGGAGCTGCGGCTGCTGCGCCCGCATTGCCACAACTACCGGAACCCTTGCGTCTTGGAGCCCACGCTCTGCAGCAAGAAGAGCCACCGCAATGAGCTCGAGCCACAGCTCGAGCTCAGCCCTGCTCTCCACAACTAGAGAAACGCCTGTGCAGCAGTGAAGACCCAGCACGGCCAAAAATAAAGAGGAAAAACGCTCAGTCTCAGGTCTTTAGACAACAGAGCGACTTAGTTGCCTTTACAGCTATAGAAAAAGTGGTTACAGAAATAGGGATTTTTATTTTTAAAAATATTTACAATCTGACCCCCAAATTCTAATTTTATTACTAGTTATTAAAGTGACCATGTGCCTGTGATATCAGATCATCAGCATTTTTTCTTTCCTCCGAGTTTTGCAGTACAAGGTCTTCTTTCATTTGTGTAATAATGTGTTATGAAATACACACAGATGTTTTATCTTAGGTACATGGCTTCTACTGCATTCGTTATTTGGTTGGAGTCTGTGCTCATTTTTTAAACGTCTTATATAAATATTATTTTAATTCACTGCAAAAGGGTATAATTCTAAATAAAGTCTAAGTTACTTTGAATTCATTTGAGATATACTTCTGGTTGTTCCAGACATTTCATTTATATTTTCCTGTATTTGGTAATGATACCAATCCATAAATTAACTTGAAAATCTGTTATGCATCAGTAAATTCATTTGTGCTTCATTGTAGGTGTTTAAGTAAATATAACTAGCTTATATACTAAAGAACTTGGTAATTTTTGTGGCCTGTACAGTGACATATATAATTTAATGTTGCCTCAAGTTTGACTTTAATTTAGATACTTTGAATAACATCACTTTAAGAAACTTTTTGCAGGATATTATATCCAGTAATTATTATTTTTAGTAACTGAAAAGTAATATCTCTTCTTCATTAATATATTAAGACATTTGAAACTATATTAAGAACTGTATGAAACTCTTTACTATAGGAGTCCAAGTCTTGAAAATAGTGGCATTTCAATGTAGTCTAATAGTAGTCTAAATGCATTTTCTTTACCCAGAATGTTTTATTGCTGAGAAACCAGTAAGACATTCATCTGTTGAATTGTAGCTCCATTGAATCATTGGATAGAACTTGGTTTGTTTACATTACGGTACAATTGACTTATGAGTGAGAAAGCTAGAAAAAGGGACCCTGACACAAATACTATACATTAAGCAAGCTTTTATATAGAGAGGATCATTTCTATGGAAATTATAGCTTCTGTTTCTTTAAATTTCATCTTTTTTTTTCCAGATTCATTTGATCTTTTTCACAATGCTCTATTGTTGTTTTTTTTTTTTTTTTTACAATGCTCTAAGAGTCTCATCAAGAGAACAAATGTTTTGGGTTTTGTTTCTTTGTTTTAATGAGTATAAGATTCAGTCAGCCCTTCCGTCTCTTCTTGTTTTGTTTGCCTTGCCTCAGCCATGCTGAATTCTTTCCTGTAATTCAGTTGTGCTAAGCATGCTTCTGGGTGTTTATACAAAGCCATTCTGTCTGCCTGATGTGCTTTTGTCCCATATCAAAGGTATCAAGGCATTTGAGTGCCTTCCTTTATAGCTCTAGACCACTGTGCAGGTGTCACCTCCTTAGGAGGGCTTCCTTTGACCATCATGCTGTCCCTCACTCTGCCTCCTTATCTACCTTCCCGGTTACCCTTATCACCACCTGACATTATCTGGTGTGCTATTTGTCTGTCTAGTCTCCAGCATGAAAATGTAAATCCCACAGGTCAAGACATTTTATTTACTGCTCTATCCCCAACACTCAGTGTGCTGTCTGGCACACAGAAGATGCTCAACCAATATGGGTTGGGTGGCTTTTCCATCAGGAAGACTGAATAGAGGATGTCCCCACATAACAATTGTCTCCTATTATCTCTGTGGTTGTTATAAACTTAATTACTTCAGTGTCTCAAATGCTCTGTCACCTGGATTCATGCATTTGTTACATCTTCTGAGTCTCTCCCTGAATGGTGGAGCTTTAGACTTCCCTACCATGGTTAAAAGCTTATTTGTCTGCAACAGCTTTTACCTTGCTTGTTTTTGTTGGCTGCAGTGGGGATTGCTACGCAATTTGGTAGGAGTTTGAGTTCAGATTCTGTACCAGCACACAGCCCAGAATTAAAGGTCTGATTTCCCATGGTTCCATCCTCAGTGTAGGTGAGCCTGTGCCCAGACTAAGTCCTTAGGTTTCCAGACATGCCTTTTCCAACTTCCCATCTAATAAAGAGCCCAGGTCTCCTCCATGGGGCACACGGGGACTGGCCTCGCCTCTCAGTCCAGAAACCTCAGGCCCAAACATCCTGGCCTCTTGGTGTCAATGTCTTCTCCTCTGACTTGGAATCTTCACTTTCAGCACCTGAAAATGTTTCTTGGTTTCAGTTTTGCTCTGTGTTAAAAACACATTCCTGTTATATATTATCCACTATTCAATTTTGTCTTGAGTTGGCGCTCACTTCCTACATCTGTTCAGTCAGCTGTACTGTGGAGATGATTTATTTTGACATTTTTATAGCAATACTGAAAATGGTGATATTCCTAATACATCCAAAAGTATTTACACTTGGCCCCATGATACATGAGCAGTGATAGAAATTTAGATTCTTTATATTCTAGGTCTATGGACATTCTAATGTTTTAAAGGAAACTTTAGACATTTATGTATAAATTCTGCTAAACAGTGACCTCATCATCCATTCCATTCTTTTTAAAAGTTTTTTCTTAGCATTGTGTGTTTATTATGACTATTATTATTAGCACTGCATGTTTATTATTATTTTAGCCTTTTAGGACAATTTTGTCAAAAGGAAAGTAATTATAAAGGGGACTTTTCAGTAAAGTACCTGGAAGCCTTTAATTCCATTCATAAGTCTTTACTGATCGAACACAAAGTGTACTCTCAGAATGTTTCTACTAGGTGGCGTGGACTATATTTACAATAATGATTATTATTGTACTCTTAAGACATATTTTTAGTTATCTTACTTTCAAGTTGACATGCACAGACTTCAAGTATACACTTTGTTGTGTCTGAGCAAATCCAGGTATAAAACATTTCCCTCACTTCAGAAAGTTGTTGTATCCTATTTTATGCCTTTTATTTTATACTTTTTTTTTTCCCTAGGAGATATTAAGAAACCTCAGCTGAAACCTGAAAAGACTTCTAGGAAGTTAAGAGTTTCAAATGAGTTTGAGTCCCTGGATTTTGCAGACAGAAACTACTTTGTGAAATTATGGGCCAGACTTTCAGGGAAAAAAACGCCAGTGGTAAGAAGGGATAGAAGGGGAGGGGGTAGCCGCAACTGAACATCATACAATTCAGACAAAAAAGGTGTTGGATATTTTAACACTAAGTTTCACCAGAACTGTTCTCTGACAGTGTCAGCTGAAGACAAGCCCCCACCCCCCCACCCCACACACACTTTCTACACCTCTAAGAATAGGCATGGGTTCTAAAAGTAGAATATTCAGTGTAGATTTTGGGAGTGGCTTTCCCCCAGGGTCCTAGTCAAAGCTCTGACACTCAGTTCTTCTAGTTAAGAGGCACAGAAAAGTGCTACACAGAATTAATACTGTAAAATATGTATATTTCAAGGGAAAACTTGCTTTGATGTTGAGATACAATTTTGAATATTCTTGTGCTGAGCCTTCAAAGCAAGTCCACTCAGAGAACCCATGTTTTATAAGCTTGCATTATGTGGACTTGTCCTATCAGTTCAGTTCAGTCGCTTAGTCGTGTCCAACTCTTTGCGACCCCATGAATCGCAGCATGCCAGGCCTCCCTGTCCATCACCAACTCCCAGAGTTTACTCAGACTCACATCCATCGAGTCCGTGATGCCATCCAACCATCTCATCCTCGGTCATCCCCTTCTCCTCCTGCCCCCAATCCTTCCAGCATCAAAGTCTTTTCCAATGAGTCAACTCTTCACATGAGGTGGCCAAAGTACTGGAATTTCAGCTTTAGCATCATTCCTTCCAAAGAAATCCCAGGGCTGATCTCCTTCAGGATGGACTGGTTGGATCTCCTTGCAGTCCAAGGGACTCTCAAGAGCCTTCTCCAACACCACAGTTCAAAAGCATCAATTCTTCGGCACTCAGCCTTCTTCACAGTCCAACTAAATCCCTTCGAGAACTTAGAGAAGTCAGGACAGACAGGAGTTGGCCTGCATTCACATTAGATCATATTCTTTCCCTGTTTGTGATGGGTTTTCTGTGAATGTTGGGAATACAGAGCCTAAATCATTGCCACTTCTGCAGAAGTGATCCTGGAGTGCAGGAACTGTCCCATTTGTTTATACAAAGTAAATTGAATCTAGAATTGTTCCCACCTACTAGAATCTGTGGGAAATCAAATATCAGTCATTAGGAGTGGGGATCACTCCCAGTCTTTAGATTAAGTTCAAGAATCCTGAGGTTTACACCGTCCTGGAAATTTAGAGAAGGGAGGGGCCCCTGGTTACCATGGCGATGCACCTTGTCTGAAACCCTGAGTTCCATTCCGAGCCCATGGTTCTGGTATTCTCCAGATCCTCTCCTACAAGTACCTTCACCCAGTGCCAACTCCTAAGATCTCACCACACCCTAGGAGCTCCCTCGACATGAGGGGCCCATCAGCCCCTCTCCTTGTAGTCCTGGGAAGCCCAGCTCTTTTTTTTTTTTTTTCCCATCACTGTCTCTCTGTATCTGCTCTCCCACCCTCCTTGGATGGTACATCTTTATGTTCCTTTGAGCTTAGACTTTCAAATGTAAGTTCTTTAACTTCCCAGGGCATGGTGTATCCAGACTGTGAACTCCAGAACACACATTCTTGACCACCTTTATTTTTTTTTCCCCTCTAGCATATTTTAAAAAATATTTCCACCTTTATGTATTTATCCATTTTGGGGGCAGTACTACTCATAGCATGTAGGATCTTAGTTCCCAAACCAGGGCTCAAACCCTCAGCCCCTGCATTGGAAGCCCAGAGTCTTAACCACTGGACCACCAGGGAAGTCCCTTGGCCACCTTTATTCTTTAATGATAAGTCTGTGTCTCAACAACCAGAACCAGCTCATGTCTCAGTTAGGTTGTCCTGCCACTAAACCTCATACACACTGATGGGAAACACACATCACTGCCTCGCAGCTGCTGCCTGTTAGTGCGTGTCCGTGCTTTATTTACACATGACCAACCTGAATGCTACCTGCTAGAAAGTTTTCAGGTCCAATTAAAGGCAGCTTTTCTCTGGTAAAGGGCACTCGGGTACTCAGGAGTGAGAACAGAGGAACAGAGATGAAATACACACATACTGGGTTCTCAGCTATAATTCATCTCCAGCATCTCAACATAAAATTCATAAATATTATGAAGGAACTGGAGAGTAGAGGCTATGATCAAAAGGCAGTATGAAAGTAGAAGGGGCCATGTTGGTGGGGGAGGGGGAGCAGGTAAGCAGACCACATGTTGTCAAAAGTTCTCATGAACTTTGACATGCCCAGGGTCATGCCTTATCTGTTGCCACCTCCTTGAGAAACTGTTCAACCCCCATAATCCAGGGCTTCTACAGCCTAGTGTGGAACTCTGCTGTGTTCTTTGTTAGAGGGTAGGTGGTTTCTCATCCATGATGGCAACAGCGCTCAGGCCTCTTGCAGCCCGAGGTTCTGGTAACTTCACCTGCCAACCCTGAAGGTGAAGGAGAAGTCGCTCAGTCGTGTCCGACTCTTTGCGACCCCATGGACTGTAACCTACTAGGCTTCTCCGTCCATGGGATTCTCTAGGCAAGAATACTGGAGTGGATTGCCATTTCCTTCTCCAGGGGATCTTCCCGACCCAGGGATCAAACCCAGGTCTCCTGCATTGGAGGCAGATGCTTTAACTTCTGAGCCACCAGGTGGAAATAAAATGTAACAGAGTAGTTTCATAGAAAAGCAAATCAAATCCCACCAAGAGCCAGCAGATTCACTCCTCACAAATGAGAGCAGAAATAGTGCTAAATTGCTGCTGTCATACACATAAGGTGAATTTGCCTGAGATTATTTTCAGTGCCTCATTTTCTTGTAAAGATTATGAAAATTCAATGCTATTTTGACATTCTAAGTGTATCAACTTTTAGGATAGTTCATAGGTTATCAACCTCTTGCACAGCTGTTATAATGCTGGAAAATGAACAACAACCTTAAGATCATCACAACAGAAGTTTAATGAGGTGCTATGATGTTATGGTGGAAATCATAAATAGCCTTTGTTGTTGTTCAGTTGCTCAGCTCAGTTGTGTCTGACTCTTGGCGACCCCATGGACTGCAGCACACCAGGCTTCCCTGCCCTTCATCATCTCCCAGAGCCTGCTCAAACTCAAGTCCATTGAGTCGGTGATGCCATCCAACCATCTCATCCTCTGCGGCCCCTTCTTCTGCCTTCAACCTTTTCCAGCATCAGTGTCTTTTCCAATCAGTTGGCTCTTCGCATCAGTTGGCCCAAGTATTGGAGCTAAAGCATCAGTCCTTCCAATGAATATTCAGGGATCATTTCCCTTTAGGATTGAAAGCAGACTTTATGCATCACTTATAATTTGGAAGGGGCTTTCATGTAAATTATCTCATGTATCCCTCATTGCAACTCTTAGGAGAAGCTATTTTAATTCATTTTACTTTCCCAGCATAAATCCCTATGTATTTTTGAAAGTTTTTATTGGATTGGGGAAAGTAATTACAACTTCCTCAGTCAGATATCTATATCGTAAATCATTCATCCCCAAAATTAGAAATGTTTGCACTTTTGGTATTTAGTGACAGTGATGGAGTGTTGGTGAAATACTGGAGGAAAACCTCACAATCTGTTGTATTTCAGATTCATATTTATCATCAGATATATTCAGTCAGTTACTGTGTGTGCAAAAATCTGGTAAAACTAAAAGGACAGTAATAGTCTGTATCATCAAGAGATAATCTCATTAGAAAGATGTAGGAGATAATATGACATGTTAATAAAAATTGCCACATTTAAATTACAGTCTTCATAAAAATATTTTTGTTTTTATAAAGTTTTCTTTCCACTGGACAAATATTGTTTTGTAGGCCTCTTTTTTTCTTTCCACACATTTGGCAGTCTCTCTCGAGAGGATGACTATAGCTATTTTAATATCTGACATATTTTTAATTCAATATCATTATAAATCATATTTCTTGCCTAGGAAAGAGAGTCTTTGGCAAGACAGTATGAGACAGCCCGGCAGACCCTAATGGGAAACACGGCTCCTCAGCACACGTTCCTATTTCAAAGGTAGATATTTGTCACGTGTGTTTATAGTTGGGCATCTTCAGACTGATTTTTTTAATATCCAGGTATACTAAATGAATCCTAAATCATCAGCATAACCAGGGACCTCTGTACTAAAATGGACCTGGTGGTAGTAAACCTAGTTCTAGAAGTTGTATTTTCCTTTCATTTATACATGTTTTTAAAGGCACAGTACACTCATTGTTGATAGAAACCAATGATTTTTGCAGTTTTTGAGGACTGCAAGGGATGATATTTCTGGTCGTGTTTGAATATAAGTATCTGCCTTCACCAAGGCTTTGATGATGGAAGGTTAATTTTATCCTATTGAATATCCTGTTCTTGTCCTTCCTGAATCTCAAAACAATAGTAGTTGATGATTTGTGGGATCATTTGTTTAATGTCTCCTTTCCACATTAAACTGTAAATTCCATGAGGATGGGGACTGTTGTATCTTTATTAATCCATGAATTCTCCATCCTTAATATGCAATGGTTCACTTAGTCCCTGATGCATAGTAGAGGTTTCATAGATATTGGTGGCTATAATAATTACTGTACTATTAATTATCACATGTGATGAGGCACATTTCAACTTTAAGAGATACTTAAAATGAATAACCAGGATGTTTATGAAATGTTTGTGTTTTATTTTCTCGTGAATGTTATAGGCTTCAGTATTTTGAATTCTCTTTTCTGTGTGACCTTTGAAAAATTCGAGTAGTAAAGAAAATTCGCCCCTGTTTTCAGAAAGTTACTAAGAGCACTGACAAGACCTTAATTATAGTGTTTTAAAGAGCTTTTAAAGTGCAGTGATTCAAGAAAGCAGAATGCTAAAGCTATTTTAACATGTTTTTCAATTTCACTTCTTTTTATTGTCTGTAATTTTAAGCTATCTGTTGAAAATCTCTAACCCAATATAAATTAAGTTTTATCTTTGTCTTCTATGTAGCCAAAAAAGTGTGATTTCTTTTCTCCGTATTGCTAAGCTATCTTTGGATAGTCTGATTCTAAGGCAGGCTGTATGGAATATACAAAGTTCTGCTGGAGGAGGGGGCATGGGTGGTAGTCAGGAGATAGGCAGTATACCCCAGAGCAGCTAAAGTAGGGGCTTGTCTGACCTCTGACCAGCTGAGTGACCGTGCCTACTGACACACTGTGGACATTTTAAATCTGAGCATCTGATGGGTCAATACAAGGGCAGAAGGGTGCTCTGAAATCTGCATGCCTTTATATGCGATCTGTCTACTTTGTACATAGCAACTCTATTTAGCAAGTCTAGAGTGAATAGCGGTAGGATTTATTCACTAAAAGTAGTTAATGATTCTTTCAAGTCACCCTGTCTGGAAAAACAGGCTGGTATAGATGAAAAAGGATATTTTATACTAGAATTCAGTAGAATTTTTATAAATATTTTATTCTGATATTATTTCAAAGTATTAGGTTACAGACAAAACTGGAAAATACCTATTTCAGTTTTTATAGCAGTTGATATATTGCTGGACTTCATGTAACAAATAGGTGAGGATTTACAACAGAATATGCACTAATCATCAGGAAGATAATCTGCCTATATTAATGTCTTAATGGATGAGGAATATTCAGAAAAATACAAATTTGGTTAATCTACAAATTAAAATGCAATACCAGTGTCTAAAACAAGCTCTGATGTAAGTGTATACATTACATTATTCCAAATAGATTTTGCTGTCAAATGCATTTACTTGTGATGTAAGAGTCATTATTTAGGTATAACGTGTGTGTATATGCTTGATATCATTACAGAATTCTGTTGATCTTTTTTCCAATTTCAGGGGTCTAGTACCAGCACCCATCATCAATAGTCTACGTTATTTTACAGCATTAGAACTCAAGAAAAGTTTTGAGCTTTATGGAGATTATTTTAAAGCCCGCTTTGGATCTTCTGAAAAGAGGTTAGTTGAGATTTTTGTTGGAGAGAATAAATTATTTTCTGCTGGTTAGTTACAGCCATGGTGCTTATCCCTAGACTTCAGAGAATTCCTGATGCTGGGAAGCAGGCCCCACCATGGAATATGAATGGAGTAGATCTGAGCCCTCTAGGGAGGGCACAGCCTCATAATCAAGGTTCACTGGAACCTAAGAAGCTTCTCTTTGGGACTTTGAAACTTGAGGGAATGACGCACAGAAGAAGGGGCAGTTTGAGATCATTCAAGACACCAGTGGTGGAATAATCAAGAGTCCCGTGTAAAGCACGAACATTGATGTCTACCCATCGCTTCCTGTACTGCAGCTTGGCTGTGTTCTTGGCACCTGACTCCTGCCAGGTTTAAAAGCCTGGTTCTCTAGTTTTCCATTAAATCTGCAAACTACCCAATAGCTTTTCAGCGACTCCTTTTTGAAATTCAAATTAGCCAGAGTTGGTGTCTGTAATTTGTAATCCACATCTCTGATGAGTACCATTGAAAAGGTTTGCTAGCTGATGCTCTCGATTTTTATCATAAAAGTCTTTTTTTCCCCTGGGTCCCGATTTTAATATGTCAAACTGTGATTCAAAACCTGATATGTGCAGGCTGAGAACTCCATATAGGCCCTCCCACTGGTTTTACTGCCTGACTTTTGTGTGCATCCTATTGCATTCCATTTCTACTTCAGCTGTCTCTGCTACTGCCGTTGACTGTCTCTCTATAGGTCTTAAATCCATGCTTCTCAAGCAAAGATGTGGCTGGCTGAGTCAGATTGGGTAGAAATCTCTAGCTGGAATCCTCACAGGTAACATAGGTAACAAGCTGGTCTATAATTGGTGGCCCTTATGTCAGATAACCATCTTTTTTCTAATCATCTATGGCCAGAGCAGTGACAGGGAACTAAGTAAAGAACTCTTCAGCAGGAGTTTGTGGGTTTGGTCTCTCTGAATGCATAACAACAAAATAGACAAGAAGTGACCAGAAGCAGGCACACTAAAACGTTAGCAGTGGGTATTCCTCTAGAATTATCAGTTATTTTTATTGTCATCTTCTTTTCTGTAAATTCTAAATCATCCACATAGCATATGTGTGTTTTATTTTTAATATCCTAAAATGTTAAAAAAAAAAAACTCATGGGAATTTGATGAAATATTCCGTAAATTGGAAAAATTGGTCCTATAATACAGTTAAGTTGCTCATTGCTTCCATATAGTAATATAAATTTTGGGTAAATTATAAAGTGAAAATAAAGTCACTCAGTCGTGTCCAACTCTTTGTGACCCCACATACTGTAGCCTACCAGGCTCCTCCATCCATAGGATTTTCCAGGCAAGATTACTGAATAGGTTGCCATTTCCTTCTCCAGGGGATCTTCCCAACCCAGGAATCGAACCCAGGTCTCCTACATTGCAGGCAGATGCTTTACCATCTTAGTAAATTACAAAAGAGTTAAATACAAATTAAAAGATGCTTGCTCCTTGGAAGAAAAGTTATGACCAAACTAGACAGCATATTAAAAAGCAGAGACGTTACTTTGCCACCAAAGGTCCATCTAGTCAAAGCTATGGTTTTTCCAGTAGTCATATATGGATGTGAGATTTGGACTATAAAGAAAGCTGATTGCCGAAGAATTGATGTCTTTGAACTGTGGTGTTGGAGAAGACTCTTGAGAGTCCCTTGGACTGCAAGGAGATCAAACCAGTCCATTCTGAAGGAAGTCAGTCCTGAATATTCATTGGAAGGACTGATGCTGAAGCTGAAACTCCAATACTTTGGCCACTTGATGCGAAGAGCTGACTCATTTGAAAATACCCTGATGCTGGGAAATATTGAAGGCAGGAGGAGAAGAGGCCGACAGAGGATGAGATGGTTGGATGGCATCACCAACTCGATGGACATGAGTCTGAGCAAACTCTGGGAGTTAGTGATGGACAGGGAAGACTGGAATGCTGCAGTCTGTGGGGTTGCAAAGACTGAGTGACTGAATTGAACTGAAATACAAATCAGTGCTTATAATATCAATGGTGTGTTAAAAAGTCAGATGCAAATGTATATCCAGCATATAATGTAGCTTTAAAAATATTCATGTACATGTAACGTGAAAACACACTAAAAAGGCATATGCCAAAATATTATCATTTATTATCTCCTAGTGATGGGATTATGGCCAATTTTTATTTTCTTTGTTCTTCCCCCTATTTTCCAAGTGAGCATTTTATAATTTTTGAAGTATTAATATAACTTTAAAATACCATTTTAGAAGTCTGCCATGGCAAAGGGATGTTTTATGAGGGTGATGTTTCATCATGAGAATGCCAACCTAGAAAATGAGTAATGGCTTCCTTTATTTCTAAGTTTTATTGTCATAACATTTTGGGTTTCCTTTGAGAAATTTGATAACAAAAAACTAGAGTCCCCACTAAATGGTTCCCCCAAGTCTGCACATCTCACTGGATACTAGATAGTCTAGATTATAATTAGTTAACTCATGATAGTGACAGTGTTGAGACTATAGATCTCTGAGCATTTATTCATGCTCTCAGTTTTTAGTACAGTAAGGTAGCTTGATGGGAACACTGAGAGAAAGAATGTCTCAGTTTAGGCTGTTATAACAAATTAGCATAGGCTGAGTGGCTTAACCAAAAGACAGTTATTTCTTAAAGTTCTGGAGCTGAGAAGTTTGAGATCAGGAGGTCAGCATGGTTGGGTTCTTATGAAGATCCTCTTCCTAGTGTACAGATGGCTGGCTTCTTGCTGTGTCCACGCACGGCAGAAGTGAGCTGCCTTTGTCCTTTCGTGAAAGTCGCTCAGTCATGTCTGACTCTTTGTGGGGACCCCATGAACTACACAGTCTCAGGAATTCTCCAGGGCAGAATACTGGAGTAGGTAGCCTTTCCCTTCTCCCCCGGGATCTTCCCAACCCAGGGATCGAACCCAGGTCTCCCTCATTGTAGGCGGATTCTTTACCAGCTGAGCTATTTCTTATAAGAGCATTAATCCCTTTTAGGAAGGCTGCACCTCTGAACCTAGTCACCTCCCAAAGGTCTTATCTCTTTACCCCATCATACTGGGGGTTAGGATTTTGACATATAAATTTGGGCAGAATGGAAGAGGGACACAAACATTCAGTCCATAGCAGAATTTTTAAAAAAAAGGGAGAGAGAGATTAAAAATTGCTTGCTAGACGGCAATGGGCTTCTCTATCAACTGTTCCCATGGTGAAAAGGGTGAGTCAGACCTTCACTCAAGTTTGCTCCCACCACATGGTAACGCCTGTGTCTTTCAACCCCATCACTTTTTGACTTGCTGACTTTCAAAGCATTTTCATTTACTACGTCCTTTGATACAAAGGAACAGTAATTGTTTGAAAGGCAGAACTTGCTGTGATCCCTTTCTTGGTATGTGTTTTAAATGAAGAGGTATTCTTTTCTAAAAATAAGAGACCAAACCTGTCTGTCTTTTGAGTCGAATTGCATTCCCCAAGAAATGTGTATGTATTCACATAAATTGATATGGAAAACATTCAGAGCCTCAAAACATAAAGAAAGAAAAGAAGTAAATAGTTCATAAAAGCTAATTAATAGATGCAAGAAATAATGATTAACCTTGCTGTGAACAAAGCTCAGCTGTTCACAGTGCTCCCTCTGAGGAATGAGCTCCCCCTTGGTGGATTTGCCCCCTCCCACGCCCCTGCACCCTGGAGGAAGCAGGAACAAGTATGATCCGAAGGAGAGCAGCTTGCTGATAGGAAGTGCACTGGCCCAGAGGCAGAGACTCCAGGCATCCAGATCACACCCCAGCTTTGTCCTTAAAAGGGGGTGGGAGGAGCCTGGTAGGCTGCAGTCCATGGGGTCACTAAGAGTCGGATACGACTGAGCGACTTCACTTTCACTTTTCACTTTTATGCGCTGGAGAAGGAAATGGCAACCCACTCCAGTGTTCTTGCCTGGAGAATCCCAGGGACGGGAGAGCCTGGTGGGCTGCCATCTATGGGGTCCACACAGAGTCGGACACGACTGAAGCGACTTAGCAGCAGCAGCAGCAACATCTAGCAACAGTTATGCCCAGTGTATGGTCCAGATCAGGCTGCTTGGCATGCTTTCATCTTCTCTGACCTTGAAATAGCAGAGACTGCCTGTATAAACTGCACTCGGTTCTAAGGGCTTCCCAGGTGTCTTGGTGGTGAAGACCACACCTGCCAATGCGGGAGATGCAAGAGATGTGGATTTGATCCCTGGGTTGGGAAGATCCCCTGGAGAAGGAAATGGCACCTTACTTCAGTATTCTGACCTGGAAAATTCCATGGACAGAGGGGCCTGGCAGGCTACAATCCATGGGGCTGCAAAGAGTTGGACAGGACTAAGTAACTGAACATACACACACACGTATAAACACACAGTTTAAAGTCCTAGGAATCAGGATCCAGTGCCTGACTCATCTTGTTTTATAGATGCCAGCACCTCTCACCATGCTCTTTGCAAATATTCAGTGATGTTTTGTATAATGGATGAGAACTTTATGCTAATATATATATATGCTACTTAATATGTCAGCTGCTAATAGATCTTGACTGCCTAAGTACTGTGGAAAACTTAAGCTCAACAGAGATACTTTTGCAAACTACTGAATAATTTGACAATGATAACCCAGTGGTCATATGGCCATTCATGGTTTTACAGCTCAAAGATATCCATTTTTCATTTTTCAGTGTCATGGATTCCAGTGATTCCATGCAATATCCTGAATTACTTCAGTCTTGTCCATGGCCAAAAGATTTGCCTTTTCGGCCTCCAGAAGACAGTATTTATTCACACCCAGGCTCACTAAAAGGTGATACTGAGGATCATGACCTAAAAGGTATGAGTCATTTACATATGGTTCTCTTATAGATATTCGTATTATATCTATTTTCCACTGTCTTTCTGTTTTCTGATTTTTAAAAATTAAATAAGTGTTTTACATGAGAATCCATCTGTTTAGGCAGGATGGGTTATTTATCCCACATTGTAGCAGATGAGAAACAAAGTTCGAAAAGATCCAGAATGTGCCCAGGGTTACTTAGCGATTCAGGGTGATTGCTGCTGCTTGGCTCATCTGACCACACTATCTGCAGGGGTGTTGTGGAGCGAGAGGTTCTATTTTATTAATAGCAGCTTGGGCTTCATTCAGTGAAGGTGAAGAAAAGCAGAGAAGGTTTCATGTTACTGACCAATCTCCTGCTCCGGGGGTCTGGCAGAATGCTGATGGTTCAGGGCTTGAAGGATCAGACTCAGCTCCCGCTCCCCTGCACCTCCTTTTTATACCCAGCTGCCCAACAGATTGTGAATGTGTATCACCTAGCTCAGACAGGATGATCATTGCATTTTTGTCTCCAGCACTGTTCCTAAAGGACATTGAGTAAAGACCTGAAACAATGTGGAGAGACTGAAGGGCTGGAGGCAAAAATGGAAAAGGGAGAGAGTAGCCAGTATGGTGCTCTGTGAGCGATTGATGGAGGGATGAATAAATTGAGGGGAATTCTCTAGGATCTGGAGGCAAGAGGCAACCATCAGCAACCTGAGGTGGGGTGGGGTGACCTGCTTGAACCCAGAAGACTGGAGGATTGCCTGCTTGCTCAGATGACCATGGGAACCAGAAGGAGGGTTCAGACGTGTTAGGTCGCCAGCAACAAGAGGACACAGCAGGTGGCCTTCTCCAGAAGGAAGGTCCTGAATCAGGCACCTTCTAACCATTTCTCTTCAGGTGGTGTCTTCAGGACAGCTGACCAAGTATCTTCAGGGATTTTACTCGTAAGGGTGGACATCAACCATAAGAATTAGATTCTGTTGGACTAGTTAGTGGTGAAGAGCCCCCTGCCAATGCAGGAGGTGCAAGAGACGCGCATTCAACCCCTGGGTCAGCAAGACCCTCTAGAGGAGGGAATGGCAACCCACTCCAGTATTCTTGCCTGGAAAATTCCATGGACAGAGGAACCTGGCAGGCTAGTCCATGGGATCACAAGAGTCAGACCCAGCTGAGCCTAGTACACGGCCTGAAACAAATAGACTGCCAGGTATTTCTCCAGCAAAGATGGGTTTATTGGGGCTCAAGCTGAGAACTGCAGAATTAGGGGTCTACAACCACAACCACCCACATGCAAGGCCTCACAAGGCAAAGGAAGGAGAAAGCTTTTACAGGGAGGGAATGGAAGTTGGGAGAGCTTTACTAAACAAAGAGTCCATGGCTTTTCATTGCCTGAGTCCGTCCCAAGAAAGAAGAGACTTTCTTCTTCCTGGTGGGCTCTGCTATGGTCACAGGACACAACAGCTCCAACTTCATTTAACTGAAATTTCTGTTTATTCATATATATATATTTTTTTACAAGTCCCAAGTCTCACATTCCAGGAAATAATTCCAACTTCTCAGGTAGACATACTGTGTCATCTCACAGGATGTGGGAAATGCCCTGGGAATCCTCTAAAGGTAGTGAGCAGCCACTTCAAAGCCTGAGGAAACATAGGAACCCTGGGCCAAACATGCCCCCAAGGGCCGTCGTGGTTCTGGCTTCCCATAGGACATGTTCCCAGACCTTTCCCATCTCATTTCCCCTCCTCTGCCTGTCCCCTTCCTTATAAATGGAATCCTTAGAGTTGAAAACTATATTCCAAACCCTAGTCTAGCCAGAGCAAAGAGGGGATGCTACCTGTGGAGCAGGACTGTGGAAAGAATATTGCATTAGGGATCAGAAGACCTGGGTTCCTGTTCCATTTCTGCACTGGGCTGGCTGCACAGTGTTGGGCAAATCAATTAATGTCTGAGCCTTAGAGTGAATAAGATGTCTCACAATGATATAGTAATATCCTGTATTACTATAATATATATATATTATAATATGAGACATAATGTGATATTACAGGACCAGCAAGATGGGGTGTGGTGTAAGTAAGAGGTTATGTGCTAGATATCTGCCAAGTACTATGACTGTAAATTTTTACACACATAGAAGATTGTGGTTGTTTTCTAATGGAATGTTTTGAGGAAATTTATTTCACTGGAATAAATTAGAATGAATGAATGGAATGAATAAAATTGAAATGGGCAAAAGTTTTCCTATTTCTTTATCTGCATTGTGATCTTGTGTTGAAAACTGGGCATTTGAAAAAGCAGCTGCCTCTCTCAAGGTGTAGACTGGCTCAGTGCAGGGGAAGCCCTTCACTAACTAGAAGAGTGTGTCCTGGGCCCAGGATCAGCCCAGCCTGAGGACCAAGGGCTTTTCAGCCCCTTCCTGGGCATGCCCTTTCCCTGGATCTCTGGGGGTGCTTTTTTTTCCAGTTCCCCAGTATACACAGATGCTTTTAAATGAGTGTATTAATTTTCCTAAATGTCTTCTTGGAGTCTGAGCTGTTCTCTTGTGTTCCTCAAGTAGGAATCCCTTGTCCCAGGCATCTTTGGGTCTGTGCGTCCTGTGGGGTTTTCCAGGAGCCCTGCCCACTGCTTGCCGTGGCTTCCTCTACCCTGAGATCCCACTTCTAACCATCTGGGCTCCGAGTTAGGTGATGCAGACACCCATAAGGCTGCCGCTAGAGGGGGAGAGACAAAGATGAGTAAAAACTTCATTAGATTTCCTACCCTTGTGCATGTGGTTTTTCATGACTGAGTATTCACTTGGTCACTGTGGATTGCTGACTGATTTCCAGAACTGCTAAACAGTTATTTTAGCTAGTCTCTAGTTATTCGTTTAATGTTTTCCTGGGAGAATAAGGGCCTGGAGCTTCCTAACCTGCCATCTTGCCAACATCTTTCCATGGTTATCTTCTTAGAAATCACAACACATTACTGGTTCTGGGTCAGTTAAACCCATATATATATAAACATAAATATTTTTTCCCTACAAACTGCCAAAGCTTTTATTATACAATATATGTGCCATTGATTATATATATATATATGCTACTGCTGCTGCTAAGTCACTTCAGTCGTGTCCGACTCTGTGCGACCCCATAGATGGCAGCCCACCAGGCTCCCCAGTCCCTGGGATTCTCCAGGCAAGAACACTGGAGTGGGTTGCTATTTCCTTCTCCAATGCAGGAAAGTGAAAAGTGAAAGTGAAATCGCTCAGTCGTATCTGACTCAGTGACCCCATGGACTGCAGCCTACCAGGCTCCTCTATCCATGGGATTTTCCATGCAAGAGTACTGTAGTGGGGGTGCCATTGCCTTCTCCGATATATATATAAATGCAACTTTTATCTTTAGCTTTTTGTTATTTTGGTTTCAGTCCCACATTCCAACTTGATTAGATCATGTGGGGTCTCTATTCACCTTCCACATTTACTTCTGAGGATTGGGCCTTCCCAGGTGGTGCTAATGGTAAAGAATCCACCTGCCAATGCAGAAGATGTAAAAGACACAGGCTTGATCCTTGGGTTGGGGAAGATCTCCTGGAGTAGAGAATGGCAACCCACTCCAGTATTCTTGGCTGAAAAATTCTGTGGACAGAGGAGCCTGGCAGGCTACAGTCGGTGGAGCCGCAAAGAGTCAGACGCGACTGAACCACTGGGCACACAGGTTTCTGTTAAGCCAGCAAGCATGCCACTGTGCCTTTGTCATGGCCTCTGTCAACACTGGCACCTAGGACTTGGCCAAGAGTAACGTCCTGTGACAAGTCTCTGGAGTCTCGTGTCTAGGAAAGTCTACCTGCTTTGTGACTCGTACTCACATCTCTCTAGTGTATTCACAAGAGAAACTTTGATGTGTGCCTTGCATCATATTAGTCATATTTTCTAACTCAGAGGTCATCAAGATCTCTGTAAGGGGCAAGATAGTAAATACTTTTGGTTTTGTGGCCATATAGACTTCCTAGCAGCTACTCATCCCTACTATTGCATTGTGAGAACTGCTATAGACAGTATGTAAATGAATGGTTGTGGGCTGGGTTCCATTAAACTTTTTACTAAAATGTCTGCAGACCAGATTTTGCCTATAGGCTATAAGCTGTGACGCCTACCAAAGTAAAAGGGAAATTAAATTAATTCGGAATCATTTTTCTTTGCAAATCTCTTCCAACACTTATCACTCACTACATTGCTTTCTGAATGCACAAACCATTTCGATCAGTTCAGTTCCGTTTAATCACTCAGTTGTGTCCAGCTTTTTGTGACCCCATGGACTGCAGCACACTCAGCTTCCCTGTCCATCCCCAACTCCCGGGGCTCTCTAAAACTCATGTCCATCAAGCTGGTGATGCCATCCAACCAGCTCATCCTCTGGTCTCCTTCTCCTCCTGCCTTCAATCTTTCCCAGCATCAGGGTCTTCTCCAATGAGTCAGTCTTCACATCAGGTGGCCAAAGTATTGGCATTTCAGGTTCAGCATCAGTCCTTCCAATGAATATTCAGGACTAATTTCCTTTATGATGGACTGGTTTGATCTTGCAGTCCAAGGGACTCTCAAGAGTCTTCTCCAACACCATAGTTCAAAGACATCAATTTTTCGGTGCTCAGCTTTCTTTATAGTCCAATTCTTACATCCATACATGACTACTGGAAAAGCCATAGCTTTGACCAGACAGACCTTTGTTGCAAAGTAATGTCTCTGCTTTTTAATATGCTCTCTAGGTTGATCATAGCTTTTCTTCCAAGGAGTAAGCCTCTTTTAATTTCATGGCTGCAGTCACCATCTGCAGTGATTTTGGAGCCCAAGAAAATAAAGTCAGTCTCTGTTTCCATTGTTTCTCCATCTATTTGCTATGGAGTGATGGGATCAGATACCATGATCTTAGTTTTTGAACCATTTCTCTAATAAACCTGAATTTGCTAAGGATTAAACTCAGGTGTGGAGAAGGCAATGGCAACCCACTCCAGTACTCTTGCCTGGGAAATCCCATGGACAGAGGAGCCTGGTAGGCTGCAGTCCATGGGTCAGGAAGAGTCGGACATGACTGAGCAACTTCACTTTCACTTTTCACTTTTGTGCACTGGAGAAGGAAATGGCAGCCCACTCCAGAATTCATGCCTGGAGAATCCCAGGGATGGGAGAGCCTGGTGGGCTGCTGTCTATGGGGTCGCACAGAGTCAGACACGACTGAAGCGACTTAGCAGCAGCAGCAGCAGCAAACTCAGGTGTGCCGGTTCATCAATCTTTATTTTCATCTTCTAAGTGGAGGTATCATTTACCTCCAGTGCTTTTCTTATGGTGATGAATTCTTAAAGACAAGACAGTCTGAAAATTACTCCTGTCTGTTTTTTCAGCGCCCTGAGAGACAGCTTACCTGGGTCTGAAAAAAGAAACTGACTGAGAAGGGAGGCCGACCCTGCTGCTCTCTGCATTCTTCCTACAGGCCTTTGTTTAAGGTGTCTTTATTACCCTTTTCAGCTTAAAAATATCTCCCTCGTGAACAAAAGAGAAGAACATGAGGAGGAGCCTTTTAGTTTTCCTTTTTTGTCCTCTGTTAACACAGTATCATCTTCTCAAGGAGTGTGCTCTTCTTGCTCTGAATATACCTTGAAAGTGAAAGTTGCTCAGTCATGTCCGACTCTTTGCACCCCCATGGACTATACAGCCCCTCAGTTCTCTAGGTCAGGATACTGGAGTGCGTAGCCTTTCCCTTCTCCAGGGGATCTTCCCAACTCAGGGATTGAACCCAGGTCCCCAGCATTGCAGGTGGATTCTGTACCAGCTGAGCCATAAGGGAATATGCCTTTAAAAAGTCCCATATTGCCTTTAACTTTGGGATTGCATTGCTTTGCCTGATAAACTGAGTCTTCCCAATCTTACAGGTCATTCTGTTTTGCTCACTTCCTATAAAGTCCTCTAGCCTCACTCTCTTAGTTCTCCTTACTCTGCTTTCTCTGCCCACTGAGAATGCAGCTTCCTCTGTTACCAGCATGCTTCCGCCTTCAGTCTCTATCTTCCAAACTCCTCTTGCTTCCACAGTCTCTGAAGGGACCTAGCCCCATGGTTCATCCTGTGTGCTCATCCTTGGTGAACAAGCCAACCTTAAGAGCATTAGATAAGGTTTCTCTAGGAAGGACTTCAGTGTGTGTGTGTGTGTGGGGGGGGATTGTGTGAGTGTGTGAGTGTCTGTGTTAAGTTTGCTCATATATGATTGAAAAGGAATATGTGCAGGGCATCGTTGCAGAGGGTATGAGCAGGGCAGAAGAGCAGCATAGGAATTGCTTGCTGTGGCCATCTTTGGGTCATTGCACAAGTCTCTACAACCCAAGGTTTGTCTAACTATACACATGATATATTCTCAACCTTATCCCTATTTTTCTTATTTGGATGTCATTAATTCTTTATAGTTTGTTATGAATGCATTATAAAACTTATTCTGTTTTTTTTTATGTCATGCAATAAAAATGCTTATTTTCTTTTTCAGTGCACCAAGGTGTTAACCATACATACTGCATTCTTTTTCCTTAATATTTTACAGCACTATATAAACAAGCATTTCCACATGGAAAAGTGTCTCTCCAACATAGAAGACACACGGTCTCAGCCATCAGTCGCCCAGGTTCCAACATCAAACCCACCCTCCCTCCGATACCTCAGGGCCGCAAGTAGACCAATATTCACTGTTTGACCTTAATGAGGAAAATTCTTTCTGATCATGTCTAGCCCCTCTGTCTTACCTGGCCATGCATCCTGGCTATTACTCACTCAACCAACTACCTACAAAAGAATGTTCTATGTGCCCTAATTCTCTCAATCAGCTTCTTTTGTGATTCTCTGAATAGTATCTATCTTTTTTCAAATGTAAGTTATTCTTAGATTTTATTAATGTAATTTCAGTTTTTCCCATAGCCATGAATGACTCTTCCAGCTGCTTCCTGCTCCGAAATATCAGATGGCAAAAATCTCCTAAGATCTCTGCCTTGCTACATGCATAGTGGTTTGGGGATAAAGCCAATGGAGACTGTGGTCTTAAAATTTCAACATGTCCATTTACAACATTAATGTATACTTTACAGGATTGAAATAGTTTGTTCTTCTCATTATGAAAAAATTATAGCATTCCATTTAACTTCTGACCAGCATGATATCTCAACGTGCTTTAGCAATGTGAAGAAATAAAGAGTATCAGGTAGTTCTTTTATTTTACCCTTTTTAGACTCTGATTATGAAAAGCTTATAAACAATTTTCATCATCTTTGTAGTTTCACTTCCTACTGTCTGCAAAAAATTTTTTTAATAGTTATAGATGAAGCTGGTATTCAGCTGATATATGTGAGCGAGACTAACCAGGCTGTTAAAATGTTGAAACACATCCCTTTGGATCGGCAAATGGCCTCTCCTCTGAATCCTCTATGCATGATGGTTCATGGGAACCAGAGCCTTCACATAGTATTGCACTGATTGTTAAATATTTTAAATATCAAAGTCTGCTAATGTTTTCCTTTTTAAAAAATATCAAAATCTCCCTCAATAACCCTCTTTGCTATAACTCAAATTTGGATGTAACATGATATGCTCTTGGCTCCTATCTTCCACCTAGCCCTATTCTCAACTGGAGCTGGTTAAATTCTTCTCCTGCAAGTGGGTGGGAGAGGATGGGAGGGGGAACGCAGAGGAGAGTAATAGGCTGAGCCAGAGAAGGGAGGCAATGGCCTCTGGACAAGTAAGGGTGCAGAGAGTTGGTCTCATGCCCCAAGAATCTTAGAAAATAAGATTCATCAGCATCATCTAATCTTCTTAAATGTTATTATGAAATATTTTAGACATACTGGAAGGTATAAAAATAATAGTTTCAATTTCAGACAATATGGAAGAAATGCCTTTTAAAATCTTCTCCTACTATGCACAGCTAAAAAATGTAAAATTGAAAGACAGAATGGAGAAGGCAGAGCACCTGAGGACACTGAGACTTGAGTAATGACATAGTGGTGATTTCTCTGGGTTTCCTTTTGCCATAGACGTTTCCCTTACTGGGTGCTGGAGAAGCTACAGTCCCACAACACTAATCATACAGACAACAAAAGTTCCAGAGAAGAGCCTGCTCTCTCCAGCTGAAAGACTAGGGAAGGAGCAGGCCGGCAGCACAGAGACCTTTTAGACAAGAACTGCTTTACTCCAGCTAAGCACTGTGAATACAGTCTTGGCCCCATTCTTACTCTCACTCTTGTTAGCAAATTGTTGTTCAGTCTCTGAGTCATGTCGACTCCTTGCAACCCCATGAACTGCAGCATGTCAGGCTTCCTGTCCTTCACTATCTCCCGCAGTTTGCTCAAACTCGTGCCCATTGAGTGGATGATGCCATCCAACCATCTCATCGTCTGTCGCCCCCCTTCCTCTCCTTCCTCAATCCTTCCCAGCTCTGAGCAAATGCTTTCACCCTTTCCTAGCTGTAATGATGCTTGCCTTCTCCTCCCTGCTATGATAGTATCCGAATATTTTTGTGTGGAAGGCCAGGACATTTACCACCACCTAGTGTTGAGAACCCCCTCTCAGATCATTTGAATAACCCTATAAATATATTACAGGAGTTGAATAATTAAAGAATTCTTAATTGAACTATGAAAAAGAAATCTCCAGATCCAGATGCTTTCACTGGAGAATTTTACCAAGTGTTACAAAAGAATTCATACCAATTCTACATTATCCCTTTCAGAAAGTGAAAAAGAAAAGAACAATTCCCAATTTATTTTCTGAGGAAAATATCCCCTGATACCAAAATGAGACAGATCATGAAAAGCTGCAAAAATGCTTTAACAAAATTTCAGCAAATCAAATTGAGTAATACATAAAGAGTTATACAGCATGACCAAGCAGAGTTTAATCCAAGGATGTAAGGCTGATTCACTCACTATTTGAAATGAACCAATGTAATCTAACATAATAACAGACTAAACAATAAAAATTACATGATCAGATCAATTAATGCAGCATAAGCATATAACAAAGATTAATACCCATTCATGATAAAATCTTGGCACAGAGGAGACTTTCTTCTATTTGATAAAGACTTTTTGGTACATGTCTCTATCCTTAAACAACATACACTTTTATTCACCATGACTTCAACAGTATACTGTGTATATTCATCAGTTAACTTTTTCTCAACTTTATGTTTGTGGGTTTATTCCATGAACATTGTATTGGTTTAGTTTAAGATTTTTCACTGCTGTATAATATTTCACTATTAGAATATACCACAGTTTATCCACTTTCTTGCTAATGAATGCTAATTTGTTTCTACTATAAAAGGTGCAGCTAAAAAATTCTTATATATGTGTGAAATTTCTGTGTTATTAGTATATAGATCTTTAGCTTATGGCTTTGGGCTTCCCTGGTGGCTCAAACGGTAAAGACTCTGCCTGCAGTACAGGAGACCCGGCTTTGATCCTTGGGTTGGGAAGATCCCTTGGAGAAGGGAATGGCAACCCACTCCAGTATTCTTGCCTGGAGAATCCCCATGGACAGAGGAGGCTGGTGGTCTACAATCCATGGATTCACAGAGTCGGACACGACTGAGCAACTAACACTTTCACTTTCTTTTCAGATATGGTTACACTGGTTATTCTAATAAGTCCTCACAAATATGTAAGAGAGTTTTTATTTTCCCACATCTTTAGCAACAAGTGGGATTGACAATCTTTTATTGCTAATCCAATAGGTGATATGTAAATTCATTGTGGTGCTTTGGATTTCTCCAAAGTTGAACATTTTTTATGAGTTTTTTGGCCATTTATGGCTTTTTGGTGAGTTGCCTACTTATATGTCCTGTTCAATTTTAAATTGAATTATCTTTTTCTTATCAATTCGCAGGATTTATTTATATATTCTAGTTATTAAGTCTTTAGTTATATGAATCACATATCTTTTCAAAGGCTGTGTCTTTTCACCTTTTAAAAATGTTATATTTTAATGAATAAAAGTTTTTAATATGGCCATATGTTCCAACCAATTTCTTGATACTGTACTTTTTTACATCTCATATATTCATTTCCTGTGACTGAACTGTAGTCCCTTAGAAATTATTCTAAATGCTTTTTTCTAAACAATTTTGCCTTTCCAATTTCGGTCTCCACCTGCAGTGGATTTTTGTGCACAGTGTGAGGTAGGGAGTAATTTTTTTCCAGTTGTTCCACCTCTTTTCTCTCTTTAATCTGTAAGACCATGTCTCACATATTATTTTCATAAATGCTTGGGTCTGTTTCTGGGCTTTCTGCTCTATTTTACTGTTTTATTTACTATACATTTATAATAAGACTTACAACCTGGTAGGACAAGTTGTGTACTTTTATTTTCCTCAAAATTATCTTGACTATTCTTCACATTTTGCTGTACCAAGTAAGTTTGAGTGAGTGATAGTCGCTCAGTCGTGTCCGACTCTTTGCAGCCCCATTGGACTATAGCCTGCCATGCTCCTCTATCCATGGAATTCTCCATGCAAGAATACTGCAATGGGCTGCCGTTCCCTTCTCCAAGGGATCTTCCCGACCCAGGGATTGAACCTGGGTCTCCTGCATTGCAGGCAGTTTCTTTACTATCTGAGCCACCAGGGAAGCCTACTAATAAGAGACATTTCTAACTATAAAGACAGGTCAACTTCAGCAGATACATGGCTTGACTTTATCTAGACATTACATTAGAATGTGTGATGAATCCATACATCTTTTCCAAAGGAATACCCAAGACAGAAGTAGCAATAAATGTAGCAAAAATGACAGTCAGTCAGATGAAATAATTTAGATGACGCTTGAAGACAAGATGAAGCTTGTCTCTCTCAAACAAACGGGGCCTGGCAAGTGGTCAGGAATGAAATACAATGTGCTTTTAACTTTGTATGAAAAATAACATATAGTTCTATGTTGGTGAACATAGTTCTGGTTTTGCCACATAAATCCTCTATTTCAAGTAATTTTAGAATTTTTAAACTTACAAATACCTTATTTGAAGTTAATTAGAATCATTTTTAATTCATAAATTTGGGAAGGCTTATTTTCTTTATGATATTGAATCTCCCTTCCTATAAACATGTTCCCTTTGAATAAACTTTAATTCCTTTAATAAAGTTATATACTTTTCTCCATAAAGGATATATGTATCTTTAGGTTTTATTCCTAGGTATCTTTTATTTTGGTCATATTAAGTGGAATATTCTTTAAGATTATATTTTCTATGATTGATATATGGGATGAAATTCATTTCTATAGTTATGTATTATTTATTCTAACAGTATATTTGGAGATTATTTCAGGATTCCATCCAGATATCATCAAAAATGAAAAATTTTTCCCTTCTTCACATTCCCATTATTATTCTCTTTTGAAAATTTTATTTCATCATTTTCTTCTTTTAAAAACTTGCCTGAAGAGAACCTCTAAATTCAATGTTCAGTGGAAACAATGATAGTGGACATCCTTGTCTCACTTCTGATTTTAAAAGGAATTTTCTAATGCTTCATTATATTAAGTGTGAAATTTGCTGTAGATTTTTGGCAGATAATCACCTTTGGAAAATAGAATTTTCATTTAATTCCTGGATTACCATACATTTTACCATGAATGAGTATTGAAAAACAAATGTGTTTTCTTTTTTGTAGGGCACAGAAATCTGAGGTATGTATTATATGAATTCAATCATATCACTTATATTATTCAAACAGTTATTTTCTTAGTTTTTTTCCTACTTACACTGAAACATTAAAAAAAAAAGCCCTCTCACTATGACTGGAATGCCCTCCCCTCCCCTCCCTTCTTCTTTCTTTTTCTTTCTTCCTTCCCTCCCTCCCTTCCCAGATTACCTGTTGATTGTAGAAAAGTTAGTGGTACCTAAAAGACACGCTTACAGAAGGATCAAAAGAAACATCATACAAATTAGAAAAACAGCAGAGCAGCAATTTTATAATCAGACAAAATAAGAGGTCAAGATAATAATCATTAAATGATACGTAAAACACCTTTTTCCATTAAAATAGGTGCATCCCTTTACCAAGGGGTAACAGTCATGAACACTTAGAAATTGAATCATATGACATCAAAGTATATAAGGCAAAAAAAATGTTAGAAATGTAAATTGCTTTCTATCTGAATCAAAGTGCTCTCATCCATAAACCTAGGATTATAACAAGTTTGCCTGTCAGGACTTTTGATGGTTACTAAGTGATGTCTGTATAGTGAGTGAGTACAGATACCTCAGGCCACAAACTCTTAAGTCAAATCCAAAGTGAAAGAAATTTAATCTTATTCTCTATCAATTCAGGAGAATCTTAATTCTGTTGCCTCTTTCTTGCTTTTAACCTGGGATCTCATCCAATTTATAGGGGTTTATAGAGTTTTCAAGGCATCAGCGGAAAGCATCTGGTTCCTGCATTAATGAGAAAGTCTTGGGGTCTTGCCTGCTCTCCAGGGACCATGCCTATAGCTGCTTACATGCCCTATTATTTTGACCACTCCAGGTATGTCGACTCTTTTATTGTTTTCTAATGTGACTTTGATTACCTTTATGAAAGCACATAATAAACCCACTGCTCCGTTGTACCACTCTGGGGCAAAGGGTGTATCTTAGTGCCTCTCTCCCCTGATTCCCTTGCAGTCTTCTTTCTTTGCCAAGTTCCCAGAACATGGATATATTGGGAACTTGGTCAATTGGCTACCTGGTAGAGCTCCATACGGGAAGCCAAACATTGGAACCCTATTCTTCAAGTCCCGAGTTCAAATAGGATTTCTGTTGTATCCTAGACCTTGAAGTTGTCTCTGGAGTAATGGTTCTCAGCTTGATCCGCAAGTCACTCCATAAGTTTAAAAAACACCCATATCCAGGCTCCATCCCAAGTCAATTAGATAAGGATCTGTGTGTGTGTGTGGTTGGGGGTGGGGGGAGGGGCATTAAGGCATTGTATTTTTAAAATATAACCACTGCTCCTAGAGGATTGAGTCTGGGGCTTTTCTAGAATGATTTTATCAAATGTATTTATTTTTTGTCTTTAACAGATGACTCACCATCTCATCATACTCTTATTAGTATAAACTATAATTTTTTAATGTTTATTTGTTAAATTCTTATTGAAGTATAGTTTATATTGAAACATTTACAATGCTTCAGGTATCCAGCAAAGTGATTCAGTTGTACATATATATGTATAGAAATATATGTATAGAAATATATGTATTCTTTTTTAGGTTTTTTTCTAATATAGATTATTAGAAGATATTGAATATAGTTCCCTGTGCTGCTATACAGTAGGTCCTTGTTGTTTATTTTATATACTATATAAAATAGTATAGTATAGTATTATATATATATATATAGTTTATTTTATATAATCTATATAAAATATATATATATATATATATAATCCCAAATTCCAAATTTTGCCTTCCCCCTACTTTTCCCTTTGGTAACCATAAATTTGTTTGCTGTATTTGAGTCTATTTCTGTTTTATCAGTAAGTTCATTTGTATAATTTTTTAAGATTTCACATATAAGTGACATCATATGATATTTGTCTTTGACTTACTTCACTTAGTATGATAATATCTAGATCCACTCAAGTTGTTAGAAATGGCATGCTTTTTAAAAATTTATTTCTTATGGCTAATATTCCATTGTATGTATGTACCACATCTTTATCCATTCATCTGTTGATGGCTATTCAGCTTGCTTCCATGTCTTGGCTACTGTAAATCATTGTGCTTTGAACATTGAGATTCTGCTTTGAATGTTGA
The DNA here is from genome assembly GCA_917880005.1 of Nanger dama. Classification (NCBI taxonomy): domain Eukaryota; kingdom Metazoa; phylum Chordata; class Mammalia; order Artiodactyla; family Bovidae; genus Nanger; species Nanger dama. Next base: position 6,326,250 of record CAKJTW010000096.1, on the reverse strand, counting down.
GGTACATGTATCTTTCTGAATTGAGAGTTTTTTTCAGATATATACATAAGAGTGGGGCTGTTGGATCATCAGTTCAGTTCAGTCATTCAGTCGTGTCCGACTCTTTGCGACCTCATGAGTCACAGCACGCCAGGCCTCCCTGTCCATCGCCATCTCCCGGAGTTCACTCAGATTCACGTCCATCGAGTCAGTGATTCCATCCAGCCATCTCATCCTCTGTCGTCCCCTTCTCCTCCTGCCCCCAATCCCACCCAGCATCAGAGTCTTTTCCAATGAGTCAACTCTTCGCATGAGGTGGCCAAAGTACTGGAGTTTCAGCTTTAGTATCATTCCTTCCAAGGAACACCCAGGGCTGATCTCCTTTAGAATGGACTGGTTGGATATCCTTACAGTCCAAGGCACTCTCAAGAGTCTTCTCCAACATCACAGTTCAAAAGCATCAATTCTTCAGTGATCAGCCTTCTTCACAGTCCAACTCTCACATCCATACATGGCCACTGGAAAAATCATCGCCTTGACTAGACAAACCTCTGTTGGTGAAGTAATGTCTCTGCTTATCAATATGCTATCTAGGTTGGTCATAACTTTTCTTCCAAGGAGTAAGTGTCTTTTAATTTCATGGCTGCAGTCACCATCTGCAATAATTTTGGAGCCAAAAAAATAAAGTCTGACACCATTTCCACTGTTTCCCCATCTATTTCCCATGTAGTGATAGGACCAGATGCCATGATCTTCGTTTTCTGAATGTTGAGCTTTAAGACAACTTTTTCACTCTCTTCTTTCACTTTCATCAAGAGGCTTTTTAGCTCCTCTTCACTTTCTACCACAAGGGTGGTGTCATCTGCATATCTGAGGTTATTGATATTTCTCCCGGCAATCTTGATTCTAGCTTGTGTTTCTTCCAGTCTAGCGTTTCTCATGATGTACTCTGCATATAAGTTAAATAAGCAGGGTGACAATATACACCCTTGACGTACTCCTTTTCCTATTTGGAACCAGTCTATTGTTCCATGTCCACTTCTAACTGTTGCTTCCTGACCTGCATACAGGTTTCTCAAGAGGCAGGTCAGGTGGTCTGCTATTCTCATCTCTTTCAGAATTTTCCACAGTTTATTGTGATCCACACAGTCAAAGGCTTTGGCATAGTCAATAAAGCAGAAGTAGATGTTTTTCTGGAACTCTCTTGCTTTCTCCATGATCCAGCAGATGTTGGCAATTTGATCTCTGGTTCCTCTGCCTTTTCTAAAACCAGCTTGAACATCTGGAAGTTCATAATTCATGTATTGCTGAAGCCTGACTCGGAGAATTTTGAACATTACTAGTGTCTGAGATGAGTGCAATTGGGTGGTACTTTGAGCATTCTTTGGCATTGCCTTTCTTTGGGACTGGAATGAAAACGGACCTTTTCCAGTCCTGTGGCCACTGCTGAATTTTCCAAATTTGCTAGCAAATTGAGTGCAGCACTTTCACAGCATCATCTTTCAGGATTTGAAATAGCTCCACTGTAATTCCATCACCTCCACTTAGCTTTGTTCATATTGATCCTTTCTAAGGCCCACTTGACTTCACATTCCAGGATGTCTGGCTTTAGGTGAGTGATCATACCATCGTGATTATCTTGATCGTGAAGATCTTTTTGTATAGTTCTTCTGTGTATTCTTGCCACCTCTTCTTAATATCTTCTGCTTCTGTTAGGTCCATACCATTTCTGTCCTTTATCGAGCCCATCTTTGCATGGAATGTTCCCTTGGTATCTCTAATTTTCTTGAAGAGATCTCTAGTCTTTCCCATTCTGTTGTTTTCCTCTATTTCTTTGTATTGATTGCTGAGGAAGGCTTTCTTATCTCTTCTTGCTATTCTTTGGAACTCTGCATTCAGATGCTTATATCTTTCTTTTTCTCCTTTGCTTTTTGCCTCTCTTCTTTTCACAGCTATTTGTAAGGCCTCCCCAGGCAGCCATTTTGCTTTTTGCATTTCTTTTCCATGGGGATGGTCTTGATCCCTGTCTCCCGTACAATGTCACGAACCTCATTCCATAGTTCATCAGGCACTCTATCTATCAGATCTAGGCCCTTAAATCTATTTCTCACTCCACTGTATAATCGTAAGGGATTTGATTTAGGTCATACCTGAGTGGTCTAGTGGTTTTCCCTACTTTCTTCAATTTAAGTCTGAAGTTGGCAATAAGGAGCTCAGGATCTGAGCCATAGTCAGCTCCCAGTCTTGTTTTTGCTGACTGTATAGAGCTTCTCCATCTTTGGCTGCAAAGAATAAAATCAGTCTGATTTCAGTGTTGACCATCTGGTGATATCCATGTGTAGAGTCTTCTCTTGTGTTGTTGGAAGAGGGTGTTTGCTATGACCAGTGCATTTTCTTGGTAAAACTCTATTAGTCTTTGCCCTGCTTCATTCTGCATTCCAAGGCCAAATTTGCCTGTTACTCCAGGTGTTTCTTGACTTCCTACTTTTGCATTCCAGTCCCCTATAATGAAAAGGACATCTTTTTGGGTGTTAGTTCTAAAAGGTCTTGTAGGTCTTCATAGAACTGTTCAACTTCAGCTTCTTCAGCATTACTGGTTGGGGCATAGACTTGGATTACTGTGATATTGAATGGTTTGCCTTGGAAATGAACAGAGGTCATTCTGTCGTTTTTAGACTGCATCCAAGTACTGTATTTTGGACTCTTTTTGTGCTACTCCATTTCTTCTAAGGGATTCCTGCCCACAGTAGTAGATATAATGGTCATCTGAGTTAAGTTCATCCATTACAGTCCATTTTAGTTCACTGATTCCTAGAATGTGGACATTCACTCTTGCCATCTCCTGTTTGACCACTTCCAATTTGCCTTGGTTCATGGACCTTACATTCCAGGTTCCTATGCAATATTGCCCTTTACAGTATCGGACCTTGCTTCTATCACCACATCCACAACTGGGTATTGTTTTTGCTTTGGCTCCGTCTCTTCATTCTCTCTTGAGTTATTTCTCCACTGACCTCCAGTAGCATATTGGGCACCTACTGACCTGGGGAGTTCCTCTTTCAGAATCCTATCATTTTGCCTTTTCATACTGTTCATTGGGTTCTCAAGGCAAGAATACTGAAGTGGTTTGCCGTTCCTTCTTTAGTGGACCACATTCTGTCAGACCTCTCCTCCATGACCCGTCTGTCTTAGGTGGCCCCACAGGGCATGGCTTAGTTTCATTGAGTTAGACAAGGCTGTGGTCCTAGTGTGATTAGATTGACTAGTTTTCTGTGATTATGGTTTCAGTATGTCTGCCCCTGATGCCCTCTTGCAACACCTACCGTTTTGCTTGGGTTTCTCTTACCTTGGGCGTGGGATGTCTCTTCACAGCTTCTCTAGCAAAGCACAGCTGCTGCTCCTTACCTTGGATGAGGGGTATCTCCTGACCTTTAATGTGGAGTAGCTGAAGCTTCATTCTTTTCTTGATAGTGGCTACACCAAATTTATATTCCCACATAATTGTTTATCATTACTAATTTGATAGCTGAAAAATGTTAATTTATTGATTAGGTTTGATATTTTTCATATGCTTATTTTTTTAATTAGTATTTCCATCTTGGTGAATTGTTGGTTTATATCTTTGTTACATTTTTATCCTAGGATGTCAATGTTTACTGTTATATTTTTATGAGAGTTTTGTCTATTAAATATTAACTAAGTGGCCCCTCTTGTTTTAAATATCCATCCCAATTTGTCATTGGTCCATATTTATTTTGAATAGAGAGGTTTTCAAAACTATGTTTCCCTATAAGGTGCTTATGATCATAAAATGTGTTCTGTAAAAGCAGTGCTTGTTCAATAGAGCTTTTGGTGATGATGGAAATATGTAAAAACATCTGCATTATCTGGTATGGCAATCAATAGCTCCATGATGCTGTTGAGCACTTGAAATGTGCTTAGTGTGACTGAGGAACTGAATTCTTAAGTTTATTTACTTTTACTTAATTTAGATGTAAATAACTACATGTTACAAGTGGCTACTACACTGAGCAATTGAAAAGTATAACTCTAAAGAATTTATCACTGTCGTCTTAGGTTTTGTTTGGTTTTGGTTTTGCCTGACAGTTATTTTGAGATTTCTTTTTCCTTATCAGTTCTAGTTTTCGTGGATTATAATGAAGGAATGAATATATGGCTTTTGTAATTTATATTTTATAAACTTTATTGATGTCCTTTATGCCTTGGCATGTGCTGAATTTTAGAAAATCATCAGTGGGATTTAAAAGAAAGTCTATGGCATAAAATTTTGCTCCATCTACTAATTCACTTTTTTTAATTTACATTATTCAAACAAGATATATCCTCTTATTTTTATCAACTTGCTCTGTCATAAATGATATTGGTATTTTAGTATCTCTCTGTAGACTGTAGTTTTATTTCTGTCTCTTCTTAAATATCAAATAATTTTTTTGCTATAGTAAATGTTTTCCCTTTATATTGTTTGCTTTTTATAGTCTTTTAGTTTTCTTGCTATTTAGATTTTGATGTTATCTTAATCAGTTCATAAATGCTCAGGACTATTTCATAATTAGGATTTCACCTTGTTTCAAAATAAAAGGGTCCTGAAAGCGTCCTTTATGTTTCATAGAATCCTTTTTGCTTTGAAGTTTCCTTTGATAGTATCAGGGCCGCCTCTGCTTATTTCTGTTTCGCTGATATATTTTACTCTATCTTCTTAATCTTATTCTTTCTATGTAGTTTGACTTTGGTCTCACTATTATAAGAAACATGCAGCTGGATGCTCTCTTCTTTAACTCAGTCTGAGTTGCTGCCTTTTATTTCAGGTGTGGAGCAAAACTATTTTTATTTCTTTTTAATACTGACGAGTTCAGTCCTTTTCCTATCATTTCTTCTCACATTTTGACAGGCTGTCTTTGTTAACCATTTCACTGATTGGTTTATGTCTTTTGCTATATTTTTTGTTCTTTTCATCTATAGTAATTTGAAAGGTATATTCCCACCTACTCTGATGTGTATCATGGAATGTAAAATGTCTGTAGTTCTCCCTGCCTTTTCCACTCCCACAATGATACATTTAATTAGGACTTAGGTTATTCTTATAAAGTGTTTGTTTACTTTGGGTGGTGCTGGGTCTCTGCTGCTTTAAATAGGCTTTCTCTAGCTGTGGCGAGTGGGGCTGTTCTTCGCAGTCAGGCACAGGCTTCTGTCTGTGGCGGCTTCTCCTGCTGCAGAGCCCAGTCTCCAGGCTCGGGGGCTTCCGTAGGGCCTGCAGGTTCTAGAGCCTGGGCTGGGTACTTGCGGTGTGCAGGCTTCAGTTGCCCGCAGCATGTGGAATCTTCCCAGACGAGGTATCGAACCTGTGTCCCCTGCCATTGGTAGGCAGATTCTTTTCCACTCTACTAGCAGGGAAGTCCTACTTAGGAATTTTAGACTCAGTTTATAGAGCCTCACCCCTCTTTCTATTTTCCCCAAATAAATTTTTAAGAGCTGTTTTGCCTTTATCCTCAATTCTTATTTTATTTCTCTCTGGATTTTTCACTAATGTCGATGTTTACTACCAATTCTTTTATATGATTACTTTCTTACTGTCAAATTGTTATGCTAAAAAATCCTGAAGGGAAAGCGAGAGAAGGGAAGTATTTCAGAAAATAGTTCTAAAGTAATGGGGGAAATCTGATTTCTGTATTCTACTAGGAAAAGAAAGAGGTGAGAGCTGACTGAACTCTTTTTACATTTTAAAAATATTTATTCTGCTTTTCCCAAGTCATATTTTCTTTCTGCTCTCCCAGGATCCTGTACTCAATAAGTATTCTAAGATTTTGCATGTGAACATAACTTTAGATTTCATTCCTGGTTCCAGTTGCTTTTGTTACTTTTGTTTTGTTTGCATTTTATAAGGGAAGTGTCTTTCATTATTTATTAAATGGGAAGTTAGGATAGGAGGCTGTTAATATGCTGCCATTTCAACCTAGACACATGCATTTCGATTCCTAGGAAGCACAACATTTTAAAAGTTTGTAAAGATATCTGTCTCTCTGTGTGGCCTACCACTGCCTTCCAGAAAGGTCTGAGGACACATACAGTGGTGCATTCAATTCAATCAGATAACGCATGAAAAAGTAAGGATACTGAAGCAAAGAGGGGAAAGAGGATGCTTTAATATGTCAATTGCAAGCCCTAATTTTTAGAGGAAAATTGAGCAAAATTAAGCTTTCTAGTTGTTGTTCTGTCACTCAGTCGTGTCTGACTCTTTTAGACTCCATGGGCTGCAGTATACCAGACTTCCCTGTCCTTCACCATCTCCCAGAGCTTGCTCAAACTCATGTCCATTGAGTCAATGTTGCCATCCAATTATCTCATCCTCTATTGTTCCCTCCTCCTCCCATCCTCAATCTTTGCCAGCATCAGGGTCTTTGCCAATGAATTGACTCTTCACATCACATGGCCAAAATATTGGAGCTTCAGCTTCAGCATCAGTCCTTCCAGTGAATATTCAGGGTTGACTGGTTTGATCTTAGTCACAGTACAAAAGAAAGCACGATCAGTGCCACAGTTTCATGATTCACGGTGACCTTAATATAAGACAAGTTGTTGCCCAGGAGCAGCAATAGCCTTCCTTGATAATGAGACTTGGGGAATTTTTCTCTCCTTGTTCTCCCAAAGTGGGTGCTGTCTGAATACATGGGCCATATTCTCCATATCATGTAAGCATTGAATAGTCTGTTTGACACGGCCATTTCTTAGAATGTCCTGTGATGCAGACTATATAAAATTGTTTGCGAGGCCCTATCTAAATAGGTAGAGAGTCACTATAACATAATGGTTATTAACTATGTAAGGCTGCTGTCCAAATTCCTGAGTTCAAGTCCTGGTTCAGCCATCAGCTTGGAGTCTGACCTTTAGGCAACTCACTCAAGTCCCTGTTTCTTCCACTGCCAGGCTCAGCCATGGAGGGACTGATGGAAATGTCCTTTTACAGACCGGAGAGTGGGGTAGAGGTGTGCGGTTGTAATTAATCACGTTGTAATGAATGAGGTCTCCAGCCTCAAGTCTCCAACTCCCTGTGGTGGGTCTTGGTGGAGAATTAATAATCAAGTGGTGGAAAATTGAAGGAAAAAGAAAGTATTCCATCAATTCCGAGAGACACATTTTAAAAAATAGTTTAAAAATCAGGGCACATTTTAAAACTGATGGCATGCCATAGCTGAATTGGCAGCGTTGTTTTTCTTTCTTGGTGGAATATAAAATGATGGTGTATGTTATAATTTATAACACCTTAGATTCAATAAAATATGATAGTGATAATTATTGCAAGAGACTAGCTTTTCATCAGGGAAAACTAAGGTCTGTTTGTGGAGGTAGGATGTATTCCTCTAAACTTCCAGCAATCCAAGAGGGTGATGGCTGTCCAGCTAGGGCTCTGTCAAAGAAGTTGATCAGCAGAAGTATGGCTGTTCCATTTAGAAAAGAAGTCCAACTAGGGCTAACCTTGCATTAGCCATCTTTCCCAGGTCCCTTATAATGAGAGGAAAGAACTGCATGTACAAGGAAATTCCTTTTGTCAACAGAGAAAAGAGTTAAACTACAAAAAAGCATAAGAATACACAGTTAGAAAAAGGCAGAGTAAGTGGGCAGCCTGCCAGGAGCCCCTTCCATACCACTTCTTTATGTGGTTGTTGTGCAGTTGTGTCTGACTCTTTGCAACCTCATGGACTACAGCACGCCAGGCTTCTCTGTCTTCCAGAGTTTGCTCTAAACTCATGTCCATCAAGTCGATGATGCCATCCAACCATCTCATCCTCTGTCACCCCCTTCTCTTCCTGCCCTCAATCTTTGCTAGTATCAGGGTCTTTTCCAGTGAGTCAGTTCTTCACATAAGGTAGCCAAAGTACTGGAGCTTCAGCTTCAGCATCAGACTTTCCAATGAACATTCAGGGATGATTTCCTTTAGGGTTGACTGGTTTGATCTCCTTGCAGTCCAAGGGACTCTCAAGAGTCTTCTCCAGCACCACAGTTCGAAAACATCAATTCTTTGGCTGTCAGCCTTCTTGTGGTTAGGTATTATTTCACAAGTCAGTCAGGACTGTTGAGAGACCATTGTCAGTGAACTATTCTTCTGACTTTAAGCCACCAGGAAGAATATCAGAGACTGCTGTGTTTGAACACTCAGAAACTCACATCAGCACAGGAAGGGCCAACTGGGATGCTAACTACACCATCTGAGTTTGGGAAGAAACTACATCTCCCTTCAGGGGAAGTTTACTTCCTGTTCCCGCCAGAACTGTCTACATAAAGTACCTGTCAAATGATAAATGCTCCATAAGCATTAGCTAGTTTTATAAGTACTTTTGGCCACACATTGTTGGAAAATATGAAAGCTCTATTAGGGATAAAACAGAAACGCTACTGTGATTCATGGTACCTAGGAGTGCTGAAGTGGGGAAGGACCTAAAAAGTCCCTTCTTGATTGAATGATCATGCATCCTGGTGTTCTTGGGACTGTCCCCAGTTTATGCCCATGGTCCCAGCAAAATCCCTAACAGGACTCTATTTTCATTCTCAGAAGCATCCTAATGTAGATAATAATTGATAAGCTCATTCTATGTACAGGCCATGAGCAGTCAGTCTTTCCATTTCTATGTGGACAATATGAGAAATAGAATAATTTAAATACAAAAAGATAAAAATTCAATTAGTGAGACTGAAGCCTAAGAACAAGAACTGAAAAACCAAGAAATCAAGAATAAATAAAAACTAAAACAAAAATAATTCCATAGTAAAAAGCCTACATCTTGGACTCGTTAAATGAAAACCATTTGAGAAGGTGAAACAACTATTTTAAACTAAAAGCTCAAACTAAGTATTCTAGAAATGTTACATTAGAATGTGTGATAATACATTTTAAAATACAAAACAGAGAACACAGACACTAAATAAATTGTAAAATGGGATAAAAATATAAACAGAACAATACAAATAGAGTAAGGAAAAACTCACTAAAATAAAAAAACTCACTAAAAATATATACATCTCTGTATATAAGACACAGAGATAGGCTTGTATTTATAAAATAATTTGTATATACACAATGTTTAATTCTTTAACAAAACTAGCCAAAAACTAAAAGAGGAATGAGGGGAAAAATGAAATCTGGGCTGTGACTAAAAGCCATTGAACGCCAACACCACCTGGAATTCTGTACTCTGCTTCCTCTCAGTGCAGGACTCAAGCAGAGTCCCTGTGGGTAAGGGAGGTGTCAGGGCACCCAGAGAATGGCCTGACCCTCTTCTCCCAAAGCACATCAAACCCTCTACAAAAAGACTTCTCACTCAGTGTTGGTGAAATGGTGAGATGTTGCAGTTTTGCCATGCAGATCTCCAAGTGCATAAACATCACATACTAATAATCATTTTCACACCTTTTGGAGATGTGGTCACATGTGTAAAAATTCTTCCCTAGAGTACCCGATTAATGAAAACACCCCAATCCCAAACTGTACTGATAGCCAAGGGTGTCATTTAGAGAGATGGTGAAATCAACACATAAATAACAGCTCCTCAGTATAATAACCAGTGGAGCACCATACAGAATTTGCAGTATCACTACTTTTAAAAAGCATATGCAGCAAGTTTTGTTGAACAAGAACTATGAAAGATGAGAGCAATTTGATCTACTAATTAGAAAGCCTCCATGCAATCAAAGTGGCTCAGCTAAGGTCACGTACTTCTTGCTTGCATTTAAGAAGAAGAAGGGTCCGCAGTTTTATATTTTCTCTTATTTATTAACATGAGAAAAGCTCTAGGTTTTTTATTAACCTGGGCAGTCGTTGGCATGGGAGATTAGCTCAGCAATTTGATGAGGTGAATTCACAGCATGTTAAATTAGAATCCTAGACACTAAAGCCCCCAATCTAATTTTCACCCGAGTTTATAAGGTTCTCTCGAAAATTGTATTATCCTAATGCACACCTCTAATTCTCTAACTCCTATAAGAAATAGTGCTTCCTACTAATTGTGAAGTCAAAAGTATTCTCAATTGCCACTGTAGAATATTTAAATTCTTTATTTCTTGGATCATAGAGCTTAGGTATAGAGATCCAATCTGTTTTTTCCCAAAATGGAAGTACTTGTAAATTATAGCAGAATTCCTGATCTAACTATGAATTCTGCCAAATAAAGATTTGGAGGGTGGAGGCACTAATTTTACCTAAGTAATAACTCCACTTGCTTGTTTGGGAGGCAGGTCCTTAAAAACCCAATCAATGTCTCATACAGAAAGCTTGGCAAATGAAGGAAAAACAGAAAAGGCAAGGAAGTTTAAGGTGAAGGATAGTTTTTGGTTCTGATGCACATACAAAGTTAAGCTACTAATGAGAATGTATGAACTTGATGTAACACTATCTCGGACGCTCTTCCCCCAGATAACCACCTGGCTTGCTCCCCTCACCTTTCCAGGTCTCTGTTCTTACATCACTGCCTTAGGTCTTTCTGATCATCCTATGTAAAATCTGTCTAAAGCCCCCGTCCCCTCCACCCAACCCTTACCTCCTTTCCCTGCTTCATTTATCTCTCCAGCACTCTCACCATTGATTTTCATTATTTATCGTTTACCATATATTTCTCCTTATTAAAATGTAAGCCCAGGAGGCAGAAATAGCCATAATTCTCAGTTTTCAGCTTGCCATTACCTTTTTTTTTTTTTAAATAGTACCTATTGTTTGCGGTTGCTAATTTTTGACCTGTATGAAAATGCTTGTCGTCATCTGAGATTTGCTTTTCTCGTTCAATGATAGATCTTTGAGATTCATCTTTGTGGACAGGTAGAGCTATATTTCGTTCATTCATTACTTTTCCATTTTTTTGTCCTCTTGTCAATGGCAGTTTTGGTCTTTTTCATTTATCTTTACTTCATAAAGTGAGCAGCACTCTTATGAAGTTTTGGATTTATTGGCTGGTGCACATGTTTCTCCTTGGGCAGAGCAAGGAGTGGAATTTCTTGTCCCAAGACAGACATGTTTTCAGCTTTAAAAGGTATCATCAATTCTTTTTCAAGTCTGCTGTGCCAATTTACACTCCACAACACTGTGCAAAAAGTTCCTGCTGCTATACTTCTTGTCCACGCTTGCCATTTTCTGACTTCAGTGCTGGCCAATCTGATGACTGTAGCATGATATATCACTCTGGTTTTAGGATGTCTTTCTTTAATTATTAATGAGTTTGACCATCCTTTCATGGTTAGAGGCCACTGGATGTTATTTATTCTGTGAAATAGTGCTTGTGTCTTTTTGCCTGTTGTTCTGTTCTGTGTCTATTCTTTATTAATTTTAGGGTTTTTTTAATAAATGCTGGATATTAATCCTTTGTTATATATATATCTAATAGAGGAGATATATATATGACAATATTGTTCTCCTGGTTCATAGGTTAATATTTCTCCTTTCCTCTTTCTTCCCTTTCTTGTTACAGTTTTCCCTAGAATATCTATGGATTTAGAACAGGAATGGGAGCCACGATGTAGCTTAACCCATCACATTATATAGAAATTCCCAATAGGCTCTTCCTCTTAAACCTTCCCATTCCTAATATTTTGGGCAATTTTTCTATATGATGTTTTGGAAAGATAGACAACTCTTTTCACATGTAAGTTAGTCATTTATATTTTTAAATTGTGAAAGTACAATAACAGTTTTTTTGTTTCTCTGAGCATCATTTGGAGTCAAATCAATTTGTAATATTCCTCCATAACCTTAACCAACTGAACACATAATTTATGATTTAATCACATAATTTATGGGTAATTTGCTGCTAAAATGCTTAGCAAATTTTAACTTGTTGGAATTATTTGCATAAACGGCATTTGGAGAGCCAAAGTTTTCATTGTGTTATTTTTACCTTATCCAAAGCTCTTAATTCTGCATGAAATTCAACGTAAATTTACAAAGATTCTTGTTCTCAGGTTAGATCTAACCTCTCAGTTGAGTATAGGTTCTGTAAAGATAGGGCTTCTATTGATTTTGCTCACCTGTATACTCCTAGTGGCGAAGCACGGTACCTGGCACATTAGCAGCTTGTTCAAAAAATACTTGCCTAATGAATTATGTGAATTATAGAGCCACTAAAACTGGGCCATATGGCTTTAAGAATCTAGAAAAGTTCACAGCCTATGGACCAATAGATCTAGTTTGAGGTATGTACTATAAGAAAGAAATCTGATCAGGGCAAACAGATTTATATATAAGAGTGTTCATACAATCACTATTTATAATAAAGTTTAGGAAGCATTAAATATTATTGTTTACCATTAAACATTATTAATATTTAACATTATTGTTAAACACTGTAATATTTATGTAATAGAATGACATGAAGTCATTAAAACTCTCAATCTCAAGGAATATAAGAACTACAGACAGAATGGTGTTAATAAGAGAGACATCAAGCTGTATATTTAATTATCTAATTTTGGTAGATGGTATCTGGGCATAGAAAAAATTAGAAATGTACCAGTATTTTTCAGTAGTTGTTTCTAGGTGATAGGGACCATCAGTAAGTATAATTACCATGTTGCACTGTACGTGCCTTGAAATTAGCTCCAAGCTGTTCCACGTTGGTATTTTTTATAGTTCGGGACAATACTTGTGAATTATGATAGTCAATAATTAATTGGAATAATGCCCTTTAAAACAGTGAGAATTCTTAATCCTTCATAGCCCATTACCAGTAACTTGTCACTGACTGTGTATTTTAAGGCTTCACTTATCAGCATATATTCCTGCTTGCAAAACAGGCAGTTGGCATGCCCCACCAGTAATATCTGCCAAGGGCATTCTGTGTACTAGAAGTGGCAGAGGCAAATACAGGCCGCAGGTGCCACCAGCACCTTTGAATGTCCGCAGACTGTTCCCGCGACGCGTGTTTGTATAATCTGTGCCTTAGCTATATGTGACATGAACTCAACCTGCAGTATCCACAGCAGAGTGTGTACATCTTTGATTTGAAATAGATGTATTTTTATACACTCCTGGCGGGAGATTGTCAAGCACAAGGCACTAAGCGTGCTGAGCTCAGATAATTTGTGTCTTCCATAAACTGCCTACAGTGGTTATATTTCAGTATGAAATAATGCTGATTTTGTTGACTTACCTGTTGACTGCCAAGATCTGACCCTATATCAAAATTGTGTGACTCCAGCATTGGTTAATATTAAGCCTGGTCTTCCTGCCTTGCTGGGCTATTCAGTTATAGGATACCAAGTCCTTCTTGCATGAGAGCCGTCAAGGAGCTCAGAGCAGGAATGACGAAGAGGGCTTTGGGAAAGTAAGAAAGTGTATTCCAGTTTCTGCCGCAGAGAGGCTCTGAAAGCAGCGTGGTTGTTCCCATATAAGTTCTAAGGTCAGCCAAAATTCCTGTAGGCACTCAGGAAGGAGAAATCTTCCTTCAGGAACTAGAATCAAGCAGTGGATATGGATGCAACAGCAGATGCCAGGGCCCTCCCTAGACCTACTGGGTACCAGTCGCACCATCCCCAGTCTGGAGGAAGAGGAGTTAGTGGCAATGGGTGGCTAAGTCCTCTTGTAAGCTGGAAGAATTCCAGGTAGACAGAAGGCTCTAAACCTTCTCTCTAAATGGACAGAGCTCTAAAGGCTCTTCCCAAGGCAGGAGAAATAAGATCTACAGTTGCACAGTGTTTCTCTGAGTACTGATCTGACTTTCCAGCCTTCTTCTCCATTAAAAGCCTTTGCCTGTTCTAATTCCCCCTCCAGAGCCTCTGTGCTCCCACACCTGGGGTGAGCCAGGGAAATACAGTAACACAGACAAGGAGACACCAAGACAAGTGTTTCCAGGGCAGGCACTGGGGATGCAGGGTCACCAGGCTTCAGGGATCCCAACATCAAGAATGGTCAGAAATCAGAACCTCCCTCCCATTCATTTTCTAAACATATCGCAGGAGCCTCCTGGGTCTTTGTTCAACACCAAGGAGATTCGAGAACCATGGCAAAGACAGAATTTGGGACTCCCCGCGGAGCCTGGCAGGATGGGAGCTAGGAATCAGTTCTTTTAAGTCAATTTCTTTATATCAATTATATGTGACATTCTTTTCATAATCCCACTTGTGATCTAAAATTCAAACCATTACACTCACACCCCCTGGGATGGTGGGGAGTGTGGGTTTTGAGCACCAATTACAAGCTGGGCTTCCCAAAGACATTAGGGAAAACACCCAAATCATATCAACAAATATTTGATCCTCATAAGACAAGGAGAGCCTTCTGTTGTCCAGCACATGACAGCAAAGTGCTAATCTTAGCATCAGTGAAATACCTTCTGTCACCATCAGCTGCCTCCATTTTCTGACACCCTTAAATGCCATTCGTGGTTACATATTCCACCAAGGCTGCCCCTCTTTGCATAATTAACAACCTTCTGCAGTGGTTAATAGATGAGGAAAAAACTCTAAGGAGTCGATCTTAATTCATCCCATGCCTCTTGAAGGAAGACACGTGTTCCTGTATCCAGAGTAGACATGACATGATGGGGAATTTACACAAAGCCTTTCTGGAGTAATTCACTGGCAAACCAGGGTGTATATTATTGTAAACTGCTGCCTACCATGTGATTACAAGATTAAGGAAGAAGGAGTGAAAATTTCTAATCTTGTCAATCCAACTGTTTCCTTCCCTGATAACATTTGTGTTATTACACTTTGGGTGATGAAAGATTGTAATTGGCTGTTGACATTGATTGAAGGAAGGAGATGTGGGGGTTTTTTTGTTTGTTTTTAAGAGAATTAATTAGCTTGGTGACTGAGGGAGGTAGCACAATTCAAATCTGCAGCTCTCACAGCTGCAAAACAGAAGTGAACTGTCAAAGAGTGTTTTCATCTCTTTCTTCCCCACCTGTTTTCCTCCTTTTGATGACATTTTTCCCTAGATTTAACACATTTGAAATGGGCCCACCAAAGAAAGAGAGTGGGGGCAGGGGGGCCAGGGAGCCTTCAAAAGAGAAAGAAAAAATGTCACTTTCAGGATTTTTTTTTAACACCAGAAACACTGCAAACAGTTGTGTGTTTCATTTGCATGTGTTTAAGTAGCATTTGGGGATGAGGCAGAGACAGACATATTAAGCTAGGCCAACTCCATGTCACTCAAGCTGTTCTAAACCAGATTGAACACCTGAGCCCTGAGTGCTTGTTTGGCAGCCAGAAGGAAAAAAAAAAAAAGGCTCTAGGTTTGCCTCATTCAGTCTCAGTGTGGCCTCATTAGGAGAGCAATTAAGATATGCTGTCCAGCAAGTATCTGCTTAGACCAGTAACCAATACATTGTCCCTGTTCACTCAGAGAGGAAATGTGGGTCCAAGAATTAGGAGGGAGATGTGAAGTGGCTTCACACCATCACCCCCAAGACACTTATAAAACGTGTGTTTCTTGTTCTCACAACTTTAAGTGCTGTTGGTCTATAAGTTTTAGATCCCAAGGGAAGAATGCTGTTGCCGAGAGTGCTACAGATTCAGCTGAGGAAGTTCAGACCGCCACCTGGCCACTTTTGACTGATGTCACTGCAGCCACAGGTCAAGTAGAGGATTGTTATTGTTGCTGGTAAGGGTGAGGGGGTGGAGATTGATCCTGATGATGACAGGGAAACAGAGGGCCTCTATATCATGGGAATAAGAAATGTTTGTGACTCAAAGGCATCCTCTGGGGAACTTCCTTAGTTTCAATGCTTACATGCCCAGAGGCACAAGTTAATGGAAGACACCACCAGCGCAGGCAGCAACTGGCTCAGATCCTTCAGGAATGAAGGTCTGGGTCGTTCCACAAGGTAAAGACCCTCAAGCAAAGGGAACAGCGTAAGGAGCAGAATTAAAAGTTGTAAATATACCAACGGTGGCCTCACAAACAGTAGCTAAAATGAGGACTAGCGGCAAGCCTGTATATTTTGCTTCTCGCATTGTTAGAAATACATTAGTGTATTAACATTAGCAAATTAGTTTTATTTTCAGTTGCAAATCCCCATCTTCTGACCTTTTTCATCTTATATAAGATGTGTGGTGGTTAACTTACATTTTGGCTTCAGGTCACGGGATATCAAAGGGAATCCTGACGGAACTGGAAATGGATCTGGGGACTCTAAGGGCAAAGAATGCAGGACATTCATCTGCGTGAGGGATGTCACATCTTATTAGGCAGAAGCATGCTGCTTTACTCGAATTGTTAGTCTGGAAGTTATTATTGTTTAATAGTCCAAGCCACGGGGCACAGTGTGCTCGCTAGGTGGTTTAGTCGCTAAGTTGTGACCCAATGGACTGGAGCCCGCCAGGCTCCTCTGTTGGTGGTTTTTCCCAGGCAGGAATACTGGAGAGGGTTGCCATTTCCTTCGCCAAGGGATCTTCCTGACCCAGGGATCAAACCTAGGTCTCCTGCATTACAGGTTGATTCTTTACCAACCGAGGCACCAAGGAAGCTTGCCTCTTGGCAATTCAGCTGTTTCCCTAGCTAATCCTCTCTCCCCTCTCTGGAGGTCTTGGAGTCTACAGTCCCCAGAATCTTTGCCAGCAGTGTTCTGGGACTGGCTCCTCTAATGACATGCACTTGTATGATATAGAAGGTAGAAATGAAACAGGAGCCATCTAGCTCCTCTTCTGGTGATCGTTAGGCAAATGGGTGCTTTTGCAGACATGGCATTTTATGAAAGCTTCCCCTTGCTTTCCTGAGTGGCTGAACCAGCCCTGACCTGCCTACTTCCTGTGAAAAACAAGCCATTAGGTTAAGTTACTATAGTTGGGGTCTCTATTACTTGTAGTTAAACCTCATTCTGATGAAATGTGTATAAAATGGATGATAGTTTTTATTTTCTGACTACATATGCAAACACATCTGCAGAGACAAATGTTTTCCAGAACTAAGATCTGAGCAATACTATAACATTTATTCTTGTTTGAAAAGGGGATATTAGGCAATCTAGTGGATAATGTATAACGCATTAAAATCCATTTGTGCCAAAGATACTGAATTGCTGAAAATGAAAGCTCTAGTAATGATCCTTGTATAATGGTTGAAAGTTTATTATCAAAGTATCATTCAGGGCTGGCACTGATCTAGGTAGATGAGACAACATAATTTAAATGCTTTCTGAGACAGGACCTGGAGAAACTAAAAGAACGATTAATGCTTACATTAAACATTCTGTGAATTACAGCTACTTAGGCAAATCCCTGATAAAGGTTTTGTGATTTAATTACCTATGTTTCCATGCTGCACATTTGATAATGTTGATTAACCCAAAAGTCATACATCAGGAATAATGAGAATGTTGTGATGTGACATTTAAGAAGTAGAACTGTTTCAGAGCCCTATATTTACTGTTATTTATTTTCTTCTTTATATTTTAGGATTCAAAAAATCAACTTTAGGTATACAAAATAGCACTTTTATGGCAAAAATCCCAGAGGCTTCTTAATTGGACTAAATAGTTGATATAATATTTTTTAGTTTCAGGTGTTTAACTTAATGACTCAGTATTTTTGCAGATTAAATTCCATTATAGTTATTACAAGGTAATGGGTGTAATTCCTGTACTATAGGATATATCCTTGTAGCTTATCTATTTTATATGTAGTTCTTTGTATCTATTAATTGCATACCCATAAATTGTCCATCTCAACTTCACTCTCCCCTTTGGTATCCACGAGTTTGTTTTCTATATCTGTAAACCTATTTCTCTTTTGTATGTACATCCATTTGTATTTTTATATTTCACATAAGTGATACCATATAGTATTTATCTTATTTCAATAAGGATAATATTCTTTAGCTTCATTCACATTGCTGCAGATGGCAGCATTTCATTCTTTTTTATAGCTAAGTAATATTTCTCTGTGTGTTTCTGCATGTGTATCACGTCTTCTTAATCCAATTGTCTATTGATGGGCATTTGGGTTGCTTCCATGGTGGCTCAGACAGTAAAGAATCTGCCTGCAGTGTGCAAGACCCAGGTTCGATTCCTGGGTCAGGAAGGTCCCCTGGAGAAAGGAATGCCAACCCACTCCAGTATTCTTCCCTGAAGAACTCCCTGGACACAGGAGCCTGGCAGATTATGGTCCATGGGGTCACAAAGAGTCAGACATGACTGAGTGACTACACTCATTTTTCACTTTGGGTTGCTTGCATGTCTTGGCTATTTTAAGTGCTGCCATGAACATTTAGGTGCATATATATTTTTTAAACTAGTGCTTTCATATTTTCCAGATGTGTACCTTGGAGTGGAATTGCTGGGTCATTTGATAGTTCTATTTTCCATTTTTTAAAGAACTTCCATACTGTTTTTCCTAGTGGCGACACCAAATTTATATTCCTACCAAGTTTACAAGGGTGCCCTTTTCTCCACATCCTCTCCAACATTTATAATTTGTAGACTTTCCTATGATAATCATTCTGACAGGGGTGAGGTGATACCTCATTGTGGTGTATTTGCATTTTTCTAATAATTAGCTATGTTGAGCATCTATTCAAATGCCTCTTAGCCATCTGTAGGGTTTCTCTGGAACACTGTGTATCTAGTTATAGTTTGTATATTCTGGGGGTATTAACCCCTTTTTGGTTGCATTGGAAAATAGTTTATCCCGTTTCACAGGTTGTCTTTTCATTCTGTTGATGGTTTCCTTGACTGTGCAAAACACTGAAAATTTAATAAGGTCTCATTTGTTTTGCTTTCATTTATTTTGCTTTGGAGTCTCATCCAAGAAAATACTGCTGATTTACGTCAAGTGTTCTGCCTACATTCTCTTCCAGGACTTTTCTGGCTCCAGGTCTTGGGTTTAGGTCTTTAGACCACGTTTCGTTTACTTTTGTAGGTAGTGTGAATGCATATAGTGCATATTTGTGTATAATCTTCTGACCCTGCGGACCCCGGA
The DNA here is from genome assembly GCA_917880005.1 of Nanger dama. Taxonomy (NCBI): domain Eukaryota; kingdom Metazoa; phylum Chordata; class Mammalia; order Artiodactyla; family Bovidae; genus Nanger; species Nanger dama. The sequence goes on along the minus strand of CAKJTW010000096.1, from coordinate 6,307,359 downwards.
ACTGGGGTGCCCAGTCTGCAGCTTGGCCTCTTTCTCCTGTGATCTCCCTTTCCTTCCTAGTCTCCTCCCAGGAGTACAGGACCCCACCTACTGTTTCCTCCCTGTCCTTGCCAGTTCCACGAGAATCTCGCAGGCCCGGTTGCACAGGAGATGCTCTGCCAGTTTCCAGCTGGCTTTCTGTAAGAGATTTCCCACGTGTAGATGTAATATTTTTTGATGTGTTTGTGGCAGGAGGTGAGCCCCACATCCTCCTCCTCTGCCATCCTGACCCCCCTCTTCTATGTTCCTCTTGTTTGTACCACTGATCATAAACTCTTGGAGGAAAAGTAGATTAATAAGCTGAATTCAAAGACATATGTTAACGTAACGGTGAGAAAACAGATCACGACTACTTGCTGACATAGAGATCAGCACCAAACAAGGAGGCGTGGGGTAAAGGAGGCTCAGGCAGCCTCCTGCTGTGATTCAAGGGGGGCACAGTATGGTGACGAGTGTCTCGGTGCTGGCCTCGCTCTTCATGGGTTCAGATCTCAACTCCAATCTCATGTGTGAGTGTCTGAGGCAGTTTAGCTCCTCTGTGCCTAAAAAACTAGGGTAATTTCCTAAGTTTAGTGATTTGTCCTGGGGATGACATCAGTTAACGTAAGCGGAGCAAGGTGCCTCACACATGGTAAATACACATTTGCTGCTGCTACTGTTTCATGGCATGTAACTGTTGGAATGAAACCCATCACTGTAACGGTGTTGAAGAGTCTGGGAAATTGATACAGATGTGTGGCCTTCATGAAAGGAGGGTGTTCATGCAGTAAACGTCATTCGAAGCTATTACAGGAAATAATAAACCTCCAATAATTATCATCATATGCTCCCTCAGCTACAGAAGGCATCTGTGCACCACAGAGCCACATGCAATAATGAAGCCAGATGCTAAGTTCTTGAAGTGCTGATTAAGAGACAATCAAACGTGAACATAACTTAATTTTAATGATGGGATGATTTTATTAAGTTAATTTGCAGATAAAGAACATCACGGAAAATCTTTGACTATTAAATACTTCCATAGCCAGATGTGCTTTTTTTTTTATCTTTTAAAGAAAAGTTCTGACATTAATACACACTCCATTCATTCATCTGTGTTCATTTATGATAGATGATTGAATGCTGAATGTAAGATGAGGACAAAGAAACTCTTTTCTGACATCCACATAAGTGCTCAAGCCCTTATTAATGAGGAATATTGAAGGCTGAGAAGTTGCTGCAGCATCTGTACTTGTGTTTTACTGCTGGCACTGGAATCACAGCGCACCCTATAGAAGACTGCTCCATTAAGGTTATACATTTTGCTGGGGAGTTCAACCATGATTTGGTCTTCCCTCGTGGCTCAGCTGGTAAAGAATCTGCCTGCAGTGTGGCAGACCTAGGTTTGATCCCTGGGTTGGGAAGATCCCCTAGAAAAGGGAAAGGCTACCCACTCCAGTGTTCTGGCCTGGAGAATTCCATGGATTGTATACTCCATGGTGTCACAAAGAGTTGGACACAACTGAGCGACTTTCATTTTAAAACCATGATTTAGTCTCCCAAGGTGTTACATTTTTTAGGCTTTATGGTTTGTAACTTTTTAGAAATACCACCCTCTATGCCTATGTGACTTGAGAGTGAAGGGGCTTCAGAAGCAGCTGAGACCATTCTGAACATCCAACTACAGGCTTAGTACTGTTGCAGAACACTGAGTCCTGTTCTTCTGATGAAGTTGTACTGTGATATGTTTTTTTAAATTGTGACTTTTTTCTTGATTGTGTGGTTTAAAAAATCTTTATTTTATATTGGAATATAGTTGATTTACAATGTTTTATTAGTTTGACAGGTACAGTAAAGTGATTCAGATACACGCACACACACACACACACACATATTTTTCAAATTCTTTCCATTAGGTTATTACAGAATATTGGGTAGAGTTCCCTGTGCTATATAGTAGATCCTTGTTGCTTATCTATTTTATACATAGTAGTGTTTATCTGTTCATCCCAAATTCCTAATTTACTCCTCCTCCCTCCTTTCCCCTTTGATAAACATAAATTTTCTAAGTTGGTGAATCTGTTTTATAAATAAGTTCATATGTATCTTTTTTAGATTCTACATATAAGCATTACATATTTTTCTTTCTTTGACTTCACTTACTATGATATTCTGCAGGTCCATTCATGTTGCTGAAAATGGCATTATTCTTTTTAATGGCTGAGTAGTATTCCGTTGTATATTTGTACCACATCCTCTATATCCATTCATCCGTCAGTGGACATTTAGGTTGCTTCCAATGCTTGGCTGTTGTGAATACTACTACAATGAATACTGGTGAGCATGTATGCTTTGGAGTTGTGATTTTCTCTGGGAATAAGCCCATGGGTGGGATTGCTGGATCCTACAGTAGCTCTATTTTTTGTTTTTAAGGGAAACTCCATACTGTTCTCTATAGTGGCTGTACCAGTTCACATTCCCACCAACAGTGCAAGAGGGTTTCCTTTTCTCCACACCCTCTCCAGCACTTATTGTTTCTAGGCATTTTGATGATGGCCATTCTGGCTGATGTGAGGTGATAGCTCATTGTAGTTTTGATTTTCATTGCTCTGATAATTAGCGATGTTGAGCATCTTTTTGTGAGCCTATTGGTCATCATTATATCTTCTGTGGGGAAATGTCTATTTAGATCATCTGCCTATTTTTTTTATTGGATTGTTTCTTTGATCTTAAATTGCATTAGCTCTTTATAAATTTTGGAGATTAATCCCTGTCAGTCACACTGTTTGCAAATATTTTCTCTCATTCCATGGGCTGTCTTTTTAAAAGCTTTGTTTATGGTTACCTTTGCTGTGCAAAAGCTTCTGAGTTTAATTAGGTCCTATTTATTTTTATTTCCATTAGTCTGGGAGACAGTTTGAAAGATATTGCTGTAATTTATGTCAAATAGTATTCTGCCTTTTTCCTCTCAAAGACTTTTTATAGTATTTGGTCTTACATAGGTCTTTTATTCCATTTTAAAAATCCAGTTTATTTCTGTGCATGGTGTTAAGGAATGTTCTAATTTCATTCTGCTACATGTGGCTGTCCAGTTTTCCCAGCATCACTTATTGACTGTCTTTTCTCCCTTGTATATTCTTGCCTCCCTCCTTTGTGTTAAATTAATAGCCTTGAATAGTATAAGCATCTTGACAATATTGATTTTTCCAAGAACATGGTACGTCTTTCCATTTGTTTATGTTGCCTTCTAGTTCTTTCATCAATGTCTTATACAGAGTACAGGTGTTTTGTTTCCTTTGGTAGGCTTACTCCTAGGTATTTTATTCTTTTTGATGCAATGGTAAATGGGATTCTTCCTGGTCTTCATTGCTGGTGTACAGAAATGCAACAGATTTCTGAGTATTAACTTTGTATCCTGCGATTCTACTGAATTCACTGATGAGCTCTAATAGTTCTGGTAGGGTTTTGGGCTTTTCTATGTATAGTATCATGTCATTTGCCAACAGTGGCAGTTTTACTTCTACTTTTTCCAACTTGGACTTCTTATATTTTTCTTCCCTGATTGCCACGGTGAGGATTTCCAAGACTATTTTGAATAACAGTGGCGAGAATGGACATCCTTATTTCTGATCTTAGAGGAAATTCTTTCAACTTTTTACCACTGAATATGATGTTATCTATAGGTTTATTGGGGCTTCCCTGGTGGCTCAGAGGGTAAAGCATCTGCAATTATATGACCTTTATGATACTGAGGTAGGTTCCTTCTAGGTGCATTTTCCAGAGACTATCATAAATGGGTCCATTCTGTCAAAAACTGAATTGTCACTAGCCTTTTCTGCATGTATTGAGATGATCACATGGGTTTTTCCCCCTTGAATTTGTTGATGTAGTGTATCACTCTGATTGATTTGTGGATACTGAAAACATCTTCATCCCTGGGATAAATCCCACTTGATCATGGTGTATGACCCTTTTGGTGTAATGTTGGATTTGGATTGCTAGTATTGTGTTGAGGATTTTTGCCTCTGGGTTCATGAGTGATTTTGAACTGTAACTTTCTTTTTCTGTTATATCTTTCTCTAGTTTTGCTATCAGGGTGATGGTGGCCTCACAGAATGAGTTTGGGAGTATTCCTTCCTCTGCAAGTCTTTGGAAAAGTTTCAGAAGGATAGGTGTTAACTCTTCTCTGAGTATTTGCTAGAATTTGCCTGTGTAGCATCTGGTCCTGGGCTTTCATATCTTGGTAGATTTTTTTGTTATTTTTAATTTTTTAATTTTTAATTGAAGTATAATTGCTTTACAATGTTGTATTAGTTTCTGCTATACAACTGTGTGAATCAGCTGTAAGCATATATATGTATATATATGTCCTCCCTCTTGAGCGCCCCCTCCCAACCCCGCCCTTTTAGGTCATCACGGGCGCCAAGTGCAGCTCCCTGCGCAGTACAGCAGTTTGTCACCAGCCATCTACTTCACAAACGGGAGAATCTCATGGATGGAGGAGCCTGGTGGGCTGCAGTCTACGGGGTCGCTAAGAGTCGGGCACGACTGAGCGACTTCACTTTCACTTTTCACTTTCATGCACTGGAGAAGGCAATGGCAACCCACTCCAGTACTCTTGCCTGGAGAATCCCAGGGACAGAGGAGCCTGGTGGGCTGCCGTCTATGGGGTCGCACAGAGTCGGACACGACTGAAGCGACTTGGCGGCAGTGTATATATGTCAATGCTACTCTGTTTGTCCCACCAGCTCCTTGCCCCGCTTGGGAGTTTTAAATGAGTTTCAATTTCAGCACTTGATTAGTCTATTCATATTTTTTCCTATTTCTTCCTAATTCAGTCTTGAGAGATCATACCTTTCTAAGGATTTGTCGGTTTCTTCTAGGTTGTCCATTTTATTGGCATATGGTTGCCTGTAGTAGTCTCTTATGATCCTTTGTATGTCTGTGATGTCCACTAAAACTTATTCTTTTTCATTTCTAATCTTATTGATTTGAGCTCCCTTTTTTTTCTGGATGAGTCTGGCTAAAGGTTTATCATTTTATCTTTTCAAAGAACCAGCTTTTAGTTTCACTGATTTTTTTTCTATTGTTATGTCTGTCTGTATTTCTGTCCTGAAGTTTATGATTTCTTTCCTCCTACTAACTTTAGGTTTTGTTTGTTTTTCTTACTCTAGTTGCTTTAGGTGTAAGGTTAGGTTTTTTATTTCAGACTTTTCTTGTTTCCTGAGGTTAGACCGTATGCTGTAAACTTCCCTCTTAGAACGGCTTTTGCTGAGTCTCACAGGTTTTGGATTATCATGCTTTCATTTTCATCTGTATCTATGTATTTTTATTTCCTCTGATTTCTTCAGTGATCCATTGGTTATTCAGTAGCAGCACATTCTTGAGCCTCTGTGTATTTGTTTTCTGCAGCTTTTTTCCCCCTTATAATTGATTTCTAATCTCAGAGTTATTGTTGGGAAAAATGCTTGATAGGATTTCAATTTTCCTAAATTCACTCAGGCTAGCTTTGTGGCACAGCATGTGACCCATCCTGCAGAATGTTCCACGTGAATTTGAACCGAATGTGTGTTTTGCTGCTTTTGGATGGAATGCTCAATAAATATCAATTAAGGTCATTGAAGGCCTGTGTTTTCTTATTTATTTTCTGCCTAGATATTCTGTCCATTGGTTTAATTGGGATGTTAAAGTCTTCATTATTGTGTTACTTTTGATTTCTTCTTTTATGAGTTAGTATATGGAGGTGCTCCTATGTTGGGTGCATAAATATTTATAATTGTTGTATTTTCTTCTTGGATCAAGTGCTTGATCATTACTTAGTACCCTCCGTCGCCTCTTGTAACATTCTTTAGTCTGTTTTGTTTGATATGAGTACTGCTACTGCAGCTCCCTTTTGATTTCCATTTGCATGGAATACCTTTTGCCACCTCCTCACTTTCAGTCTATACATGGCCCTAGATCTGAAATGAGTCGCTTATAGACAGCATATATTGACAGATCTTGCTTCTGTATCCATTCAGCCAGTCTATCTTTTGGTTGGAACATTTAATCCGCTTATATTTAAGGTAATTATCAATGCATGCCAATTCACTTTGGTCATGTCCAACTCTTTGTGACCCTATGTACTGTAGCCTGCCAGGCTCCTCTGTCCATGGGATTTTCCAAGCAAGAATACTGGAGTTGGTTGCCATTTCCTTCTCCAGGTGATCTTCCCGACCCAGGGATTGAACCTGCATCTCTTACATCTCCTGCATTGGCAGCCAGATTCTTTACTACTAGCACCACTTGGAAATATGTATGTTCTTTCTGCCATCTTGTTAATTGTTTTGGATTTGTTTTTGTTAGGTCTTTTTTCTCCCCTTTCCTCTCTTTTGTTCTCTTGTGATTTGATGACTTGATGAACGTGAGTCTGAGTGAACTCCGGGAGATGGTGATGGACAGGGAGGCCTGGCGTGCTGCAATTCATGGGGTCGCGAAGAGTCGGACACGACTGAGCAACTGAACTGAACTGAACTGATTGTTGTGTTTGGATTCCTTTTTGTGTGTCTACTGCAGATTTTCAGTTTGTGATTACCATGAGGTTTTGATACAGCAATCTATAAAAACAAGAATATTTTGTCTTGCTTGTCTTTTCCATTTCAAATGCATTTCCAATATCCTGCACTATCCTCTTCTCACAATTACTAGTTTTAATATCACATTGGTGTGTGGATTATTTCCTACCTTTACTGTATGTTTGCATTTAACAGTGAAGTCTTCCATTCATAATTTTCTTCTGTTACTTTTTCTTTTCCCGCCAGAAGTCCCTTTAGCATTTGTGGAAAGCTGATCTGGTGGTGGTGAATTCTCCTAGCTTTTGCTTGGCTGTGAAGTTTTTATTTCTCTGTTGACTCTGAATGAGAGCCTTCTGGGTAGAGTATTCTTGATTGGAGGTTCTTCCCTTTCATCACTTTAAATATATTATGCCACTCCCTTCTGGCCTGCAGAGTTTCTGCTAAAATAATAGCTGATAACATATGAGATTTCCTTTGTATGTTGCTTTTCCCCTGTTGCTCATATATATATATATATGTCTTTATATATATGTGTGTGTCTATATATATCTGTCATATATATATATATATATCTGTCTTTAATTTTGGTCAATTTAATCACTATGGCGTGTTCCTTCTTGGGTTCATTTTGCCTGGGACTCTTCTTGCTTCCTGGACTTGCTTCCTTTCCTTTCCCACATTAGGGACATTTTCAGCTATTATCTCTTCAGATATTTTCTCAGGTTCTTTCTCTCTCTCCTCCTCCTCCTCCTGGGACCCCTATAATGCAAATGTTGGTGTGTTTAATGTAGTCCCAGAGGTCTGTTAGACTGTCCTCATTTCTTTTCATTCTTTATTCTGCTCTGTGACAGCAATTCCCTCCATTCTGTCTTGCAGCTCACTTATTCATTCTTCTGCCTCATGTATTCTGCTATTGATTCCTTCTAGTTAATTTTTCATCTTAGGTATTGTATCATTCATCTGCTTGTCTGTTCGTTAGATCTTCTAGCTCTGTGTTAAACATTTCTTGTGTCTTCTCAGTGTGTGCCTCCATTCTTTTTCCAAGGTTTGGCTCATCTTTATTATCATTACTCTGAATTCTTTTTGGGGTAGATTGCCTACCTCCGCTTAGTTGTTCTTTGGCGGTTTTACTTGTTCTTTGGCTGGGAAAAATTCCTCTGCCATCTCATTTTGTCTAATTTTCTGTGACTGAAATTTCTGTTCTGCAGGGTTGTAGTCCTTCTTGCTTGTGCTGTTTGACCCTTGGTTGATGAGGCTGGTCTAAGAGGCTTGTGCAGATGTCCTGGTAGGTGGTTTCCTTTCCACTGGTGGGTCTTGTCTCTCTGCTGGGCAGGGCCATGTCAAGGGATCTGTTTAGCAGGCAGCTGTAGGCTCAGGAAGACTTCAGGCAGGCACACTGCTGTTGGTTTTGTGGCCCAAGGCATCCCAGCATTAGACCTACAGGCTGTTAGGTTGGGCCAGGTCTTGGTGAGAAAAGTGTACTTTGCAGGCAGACTCAAAGCAGTGAACACTTCCCAGAACTACCACAACCAATGTCCTTGTGTCTGCAGTGAGCCTCAGCTGCTCCTTGCAGGACACTCTTCAATACCAGCAGGTAGGTCCGACCCAGGAGCCTACGAGGTCACTGCTTTTCCCCTGGGTCCTGAGGTACACCCTCCAAGAGTGGAGTTTATTTCCCTTCATCTTGTGGAATTCCTGCAGTGAAACTCCACTGGCCTTCAAAGCCAGATGCTCTGGTGGCTCCTTCCCTTGCCAGACCCCCAGGCTGATGACCCTGATGTGGGGTTTAGAACTTTCACTCCTGTGGTAGAACCTCTGCAATATAATTATTTTTCAGTCTGTGGGTAGACCACCTAGCAGCTATGGGTGATTTTATTGTGATTGCAATAAACTGATTTTATTATGATTGTGTCTCTCCTATTGTCTCACTGAGGCTTCCTCTCTGTGGATGCAGGGTACTGTTTTTGGTAGGTTTCAGTGTTTGTTTTTTTTTTTGGTAGTTGTTGATAGTTTCCCAGCAGTTAGTTGTGTTTTTGTATTTTCATGACAGGAGGTGAGCATACATCATTCTATTACATCATTTTCTCTCTCCTATCTGTGCTATGATTCTTATAGAGAGAAACTTTAATTATGCTATATTTAGTGTTAATCTGTTTTTTTCCTTTAGTGTTCTGTACCTAAGGGCCACTGAATAACATAATTAAAAATAGACTAGGGAAAAGGCTCAACATGGCAGAGCAGAAAGACCCTGAACTCAACTCCTCTTATGGGTGCACTAAAAACTAAAACAATTTACAGAACAACTATCAGTGTTAAAGATGGGAACCTACCAAAAAGATCTACAATTAAAGAGACAAAGGAATAACACTGAGATGTGTAGGAGTGGAGTTATAGTAAAGTCAAGACCCACACCCCTGAGTAGGGAATCCACAAATGGGAGAATAATTAGAATTGCAAAGGTTCTCCCCAAGGAGCAAGGGATGTAATTCCCATATAGGGCTCCTGCCCTGGGAAGATGAGACCCCAGAACATTTAGCTCTGAAGGCCAGTGGGGCTTACTTTCAGGAGACCCAATGGCTTGTGGGAAATAGAGACTTCACTTTTAAAGGGCACACACAAAATCTCACATGCTAAGGTAGGTGCTGAGAGAGGGCATCAGAGCGCAGACAGACTGAAACCACAATCACAGAAAACTAACCAATCTAATCACATGGATCACAGCCTTGTCTAACTCAGTGAAACTAAGCCATGCCGTGTAGGGCCACCCAAGAGAGATGGGTCTTGCTGGAGAGTTCTGACAACACGAGGTCCACTGGAGAAGGGAATAACAAACCACTTCAGTATGCTTGTCTTGAGAACCCCATGAACAGTATGAAAAGGCAAAAAGGACACTGAAAGATGAGCTCCCTAGGTTGGTAGGTGCCCAATATGCTACTGGAGATGGGTGGAGAAACAACTCCAGAAAGAATGAAGAGACGAAGCCAGAGCAAAAACAATACCCAGTTGTAGATGTGACTGGTGATAGAAGCAAGGTCCGATGCTGTAAAGAGCAATATTGCATAGGAACCTGGAATGTTACATCCATGAATCAAGGCAAATTGGAAGTGGTCAAACAGGAAATGGTGAGAGTGAACGTTGACATTTTAGGAATCAGCGAACTAAAATGGACTGTAATGGGTGAATTTAACTCAGATGACCATAATATCTACTACTGTGGGCAGGAATCCCTTAGAAGAAATGGAGTAGCCATCATAGTCAACAAAAGAGTCCAAAATGCAGTACCTGGATGCAGTCTCAAAAACGACAGAATGATCTCTGTTCGTTTCCAAGGAAAACCATTCAATATCATGGAAATCCAAGTCTATGCCCCAAGCAGTAATGCTGAGGAAGCTGAAGTTGAATGGTTCTATGAAGAACTACAAAACCTTTTAGAACTAACACCCCCAAAAGATATCCTTTTCATTATAGGGGACTGGAATGCAAAGGTAAGAAGTCAAGAAACACTCGGAGTAATAGGCAAATTTGGCCTTAGAGTACAAAATGAAGCAGGGCAAAGGCTAACCAAGTTTTGCCAAGAGAACGTGCTGGTCATAGTAAACACCCTCTTCCAACAACACAAGAGAAGACTCTACACATGGACATCACCAGATGGCCAACACTGAATCAGATTGATTATATTCTTTGCCGCCAAAGATGGAGAAGCTCTATACACTCAGCAAAAACAAGACCAAGAGCTGACTGTGGCTCAGATCATGAACTCCTTATTGCCAACTTCAGACTTAAATTGAAGAAAGTAGGGAAAACCACTAGACCATTCAGGTATGACCTAAATCAAATCACTTACGATTGTACAGTGGAAGTGAGAAATAGATTTAAGGGACTAGATCTGATAGAGTGCCTGATGAACTATGGATGGAAGTTTGTGACATTGTTACAGGAGACAGGACTCAAGACCATCCCCAAGAAAAGGAAATACGAAAAAGAAAAATGGCTGCCTGGGGAGGCCTTACAAATAGCTGTGAAAAGAAGAGAAGTGAAACGCAAAGGAGAAAAGGAAAGATATATCCATCTGAATGCAGAGTTCCAAAAAATAGCAAGGAGAGATAAGAAAACTTTCCTCAATGATCAATGCAAAGAAATAGAGGAAAACAACAGAATGGGAAAGACTAGCGATTTTAAATTAGAGATACGAAGGGAACATGTCAGGCAAAGATGGGCTCAATAAAAGACAGAAATGGCATGGACCTAACAGAAGCAGAGGATATTAAGAGGTGGCAGGAATACACAGAAAATCTATACAAAAAGATCTTCATGAGCCAGATAATCACGATGGTGTGATCACTCACCTAGAGCCAGACATCCTGGAATGTGAAGTCAAGTGGGCCTTAGAAAGCATCAATATGAACAAAGCTAGTGGAGGTGATGGAATTACAGTGGAGCTATTTCAAATCCTGAAAGATGATGCTGTGAAAGTGCCGCACTCAATATGCCAGCAAATTTGGAAAACTCAGCAGTGGCCACAGGATTAGAAAAAGTCAGTTTTCATTCCAATTCCAAAGAAAGGTAATGCCAAAGAATGCTCAAACTACTGCACAATTGCACTCATCTCACACGCTAGTAAAGTAATGCTCAGAATTCTCCAAGCCAGCGTTCAGCAGTATGTGAACCGTGAACTTCCAGATGGGCAGAGGACCAGAGATCAAATTGCCAACATCCACTGGATCATGGAAAAAGCAAAAGAGTTCCAGAAAAACATCTACTTCTGTTTTATTGACTATGCCAAAGCCTTTGACTGTGTGGATCACCACAAACTGTGGAAAATTCTGAAAGAGATGGGAATCCTAGACCACCTGACCTGCCTCTTGAGAAACCTGTATGCAGGTCAGGAAGCAACAGTTAGAACTGGGCATGGAACAACAAACTGGTTCCAAATAGGAAAAGAAGTACGTCAAGGCTGTATACTGTTACCCTGTTTATTTAACTTCTATGCAGTCTCATATCATGAGAAACACTGGGCTGGATGAAGCACAGGCTAGAATCAAGATTGCCGGGAGAAATATCAATAACTTCAGATGTGCAAATAACAGCACCCTTAAGGCAGAAAGCAAAGAACTAAAGAGCCTCTTGATGAAAGTGAAAGAGGAGAGTGAAAGCTTAAAGCTCAACATTCAGGAAACTAAGATCATGGCATCTTTCCCATCACTTCATGGCAAATAGATGGGGAAACAGCGGCTGACTTTATTTGTTGGAGCTCCAAAATCATTGCAGATGGTGATTGCAGCCATGAAATTAAAAGACGCTTACTCCTTGGAAGGAAAGTTATGACCAACCTAGATAGCATATTAAAGGTCTGTCTAGTCAAACCTATGGTTTTTCTAGTAGTCACATATGGATGTGAGAATTGGACTATAAAGAAAGCTGAGTGCCAAAGAATTGATGCTTTTGAACTATGATGTTGGAGAAGACTCGAGTCCCTTGAACAGCAAGGAGATCCAACCAGTCCATCCTAAAGGAGATCAGTCCTGAGTGTTCACTGGAGGAACTGATGCTGAAGCTGAAACTCCAATACTTTGGTCACCTGATGTGAAGAGCTGACTCATTTGAAAAGACCCTGATGCTAAAGATTGAAGGTGGGAGGAGAAGGGGACGTCAGAGGATGAGATGGTTGGATGGCGTCACCGAGTCAATCAACATGAGTTTGAGTAAACTCTGGGAGCTGGTGATGGACAGGGAGGCTTGGTGTGCTGCAGTCCATGAGGTCGCAAAGAGTCAGACATGACTGAGTGACTGGACTGAACTGACCCAGAGCAGCAGCAGTAATTTGAAAGGGGCAGACAAGAGTTGCTGATCTTGGAAGTCTCTTAGAGAAGCAGCAGGCAACTGGAGCTCACCCTGGGGACAGAGACTGGCGGCAGTCATTTTGGTGAGTTCTTTCTATCATGTGGACACTGGCACTGGCAGCCACCATTTTGGAATCCTCCCTCTAGCTTATGAGCCTCAGGATCTAACCTCACTGCCACCTACCAACCTGTAGGCATCAGCTCTGGGATACTTCAGGCCAAGCAACTACCTGGGCAGGGACACAGCCCTGCCCACTAGAGGGCTCAGGACCCATTGCCACACACAAGGGCGCAGGTGCTAGATTCAGAACTGCCTCCTCTACTGTCAGGACCAGCCTCATCTACTAACCCTGTAGCCAGACTTCAGGACCTAGCTTTGTTCATCAGTAGGCTGGAACTAGCCCCAGGACCTGACTTCACACCAGTGGGTGGGCACCAGTCCTAAGATCTCCTCCTGGAACCCAAATCTACTCACCAGAATACCAGCATTAGCCCTGGAGCTCTCAGGGGGTTTCAGGGCTTCCCTGATAGCTTAGTTGGTAAAGAATCCACTGCTATGTAGGAGACCCCACTTCGATTTCTGGGTTGTAAAGTTCTGCTAGAGAAGGGATAGGCTACCCATTCCAGTATTCTTGGGTTTCCCTTGTGGCTCAGCCGGTAAAGAATCTTCCCACAATGCGGGAGACCCCAGTTCAGTCCCTGGGTTGGGAAGATCTTCTGGAGAACGGAATGGCTACCCACTCCAGTATTCTGGCCTGGATAATTCCAGGGACTGTATAGTCCGTGGGGTCACAAAGAGTCAGACACAACTGAGTGCCTTTCACTTTCTCAGCGGTTTCACAGGCGGGTGCATCATGACCTGGCCCTGCCAGCCAGTGGCCAGAAGCCTCCACATGAGGAAGGGCCTGGAAACCAGAGTGGGATCAAGCCATGCCTGCCAGACTTCTCACAGTCGTCAGCTCACTAAACGAGAAGGATCCATACACCCCTCAGATGGGGCATCACTAGAGCATAAAGCTCTGGAGACCAAAGAGCAGTGTGCTGCTCAGACTCATAAGAAGTCTCCTACAAAAGGCCACTTCTCCAAGGCTGGGAAACATAACCAGCCTACCACATATAGCAAAACAAAAATGCCACGTCGGGCAAAATGACGGGACAGAAGAACATGTTCCAAATAAAGGAATAAGACAGAAAAACCCCAGAAAAAGTGAATTAGAGGTAAGCAATGTACCTGAGAAAGAGTTTAAGAGTCAAAGATCTTGAGAATAAAGAGTGAAAAGTTTTGAGTTGTTAACAGAGTTAGAAAATATACAGAACAAACTAGATGAAGAATAAGTGAAGTGAAAAATACCCTAGGAATACAGAAGGAATAAACAGAGGACTAAATGATACAGAGGAATGAATCAGTGCGCTGCAAGACAGAATAGTGGAAATAACAAGGTGAACAGCAAAAAGAATAAAAAGAAATGACTGTTTAAGAGACCTCTGGGAAAACATCAAGCATACTAATATTTGTATTATAGAGATCTCAGGAGAAGCAAGAATAGGCAGAGAACATATTAGAAGCAATAATAGCTAAAAAAACCTAACCTAAAAAAGATATCCAGGTCCAAGGAGCATGGAGAGTTGCAAACTAGATCAGCTCCAAGAGGACCACATCAAGACACACTATAAGTAAAATGGCAAAAATTAAAGAGAATATTAAAGAGTGGTAAGGGAAAAGCAACCGGTTACCTACAAGGGAATTCCCATAAGGCAATCAGCTGACTTTTCGGCAAAAACTCTGTAGGCCAGAAGGGAGTGGTATGGCATATCTAAAACAATGAAAGGGGATAACCTACAACCAAGAATACTCTATCTGACAAAGCTCTCATTCAGATTTGATGGAAAGGCCAAAAGTTTTACAGATAAGCAAAAACCAGGAGTCCAGCACCACCAAATCAGCTGTTTAATAGACATGTTGAAGGGACTTCTCTAGCAAAGGCAACATAAAAGGGAAAAGCTCATTGGTAAAGGCAAAAAAATACAGTAAAGGTAGAAAGCCAACCATATACAAAGCTAGTAGAAGGTTAAAAGACAAAAGTAGTAAAATATATCCATAATAAGGAATTAAGGGATATGCAAAACAGATATAAAATATAACATATAAAGCTAATTATGAGGGAGGAGAGTAAAATGCAGTGTTATTAAAATGTTTAAGGAGTCAGCAATTTAATCATGTATATGTGTGTATACATATAGGTGTATGTACAGAATAGTGGAAATAACGAGGTGAACAGCAAAAAGAATAAAAAAATGACTGTTTAAGAGACCTCTGGGAAGGTCTGAGCTCTGATACCTTATAGTAACTACAAACCAAAACTCTGTAGTACATGCACAAGCAAACAGAGGAATTCAAACATAACACTAAAAAAGAACTACCAAAGTACATGCAATGCAAATTGTTGCAGCATAGAGGTTCTTTCCTCAAAAATCTAAAGATATTGACAGAACTACCATATGATCCAGTAATTTCACTCCTGGGTATACATATCTAAAGAAAACGAAAACATTAATATGCACATACCTCAATGTTCATAGCAGCGTGATTTACAATAGCCAAGACTTTGAAGCAACCTACATGTCCATCAACCGGTGAATAGAAAAAGATATGTATAAATACAATAGAACAGTAGTCAGCCAAAGAAAAGAAATTTTGCTATGTGCAACAACATGGATGGACTTGGAGGGTTAAATTTGCTTAGTGAAATTTAAAGTCAGGGAAAGACAAATACTGTATGTTATTATTTTTATATATTATCTAAAAAATAAAACTAGTGAATATAATGAAAAAGTAACAGACTCACATATATAGAGAACTAGTGGTTTCCAGTGGGGAGAGGGAAGCAGGGAGGGACGTGATAGAGGAAGGGGATGAAGAGATACAGAGTTCTAAGTATAAAATAAATAAGCTACAAGGATATTGTTTACAGCACAGGGAATATAGCCAGTATTTTATAATAACTATAAATGGAGTATAATCTATAAAGCTTGAGTCACCAGGTTGTACACCTGAAACTAGTATTATTGTAAATCAACTATACTGCAGTAAAAACGAAAAAAAAAGACGGAGTATAGTAAACTGCTTTGAAGGCTGCTTCCACATTAAGATTCATTTAAAAGCAACAGATGGAAGAGGAAAAGAGCTGGCCATTGCAACGTTACAAAAATCAATGTGTTTCTATTAAGGCAAAGAGATTTTGAGAGATTTGCTACAGAAACGTACTGCCACAAACCTCTAAAACCTCCCAAAGTAAGCCAATCCTCTTTAAATTTCTGAAGTAGAAACTGACCTGTAGCCGGGGAAGTGGTTTGTGATTGACCCAGCTGCCAGGCAGCAGAAGATAGGTTGCTTACGATTGTGGTAAAATGTCCCACCACTGTACAAGGCAAAAACTGCAGAGCTTTTGAAACGGCACCCAAGCACTTGAAAGGTAATGGTGATTGGAAACACCTGCAAGATATGTATCACTTTTATTAAGAAACAATGATTGTACAATTCAAGATTAAAAACCAGGTGTCTGATGAGTTGTTTCAGAAGGCAGAAATTTGCTCTTTATAAGAAATCACGGTAAAAAGACTCATTCAATTTGTTTGGCAAAAACATTTTATTCACAAAATCTCCCTTTTCTCCATAACTCTCTGCTCAAATAACTCAGAAGGCTGGAAGCTGACATTTGATATTTACACAGCTCAAAATTTGAATACTCACTAATGTCTTAGCTGTTCTACATACTCTACTACTGTCTAGCCACCGCCCCCTCCCACCGCCATCTTTGTTCTTAAATCACAATATGAATGAAGAGCTCAGAGGCTGGATAAATCCAATCCCCATCATCCTTCCCCAGCCCCATGCCACATAATCTGTTACAAAATCCTACTTTAAAAATCATCCTCTTTTGGGGAGGATGATGCCATTCTCTGGAATGAAAGCAACTAGCACAGAAATGACTTGTGATTGCAAGTGACACACAAAGAACATTTTTATCACGTTGGGGAATAATTACTGCTTCTCCTGGTTCACGAGAGTCTTCTTTACATCTCAAAAGCTATAAATAAATCAGTGTGCCAAAGAATCATTACAAGGTTTACTTTAAAAAGTATGAGTCTTATAAATGGAGACCAAGCTTTCCTCCCCGCAACCCACCTGTCTCTGGTACCCTTGCAGCTTGCCTTACTTGATTGAAATTGAGGGCGTTTGGTAGAACGCTGAGTGATTTAAGTAAGTAAATCTCTGTGTGATTCTGAGGTGCCAAAAAGACAATGAGCTTAAGGTATCAACCAATGCAAACCCACTATACCAGCTTTGGAGATGTAAGGGACACCCCAAACAGCCTACTCCAAAAACTTTTAAGCATCTTTAATGGTACCCTGAGGGCCTCTGCTTGCACTGAGCATCAAACGATGCAAGGTGCTACATATGTAATGCCCTGCCCTCCTCCCACTGGCAACTGGAGAGCAGAAAGCGACATTTGCACAACTCCTGGTGTGCATCCTCCCTTCTCTGGCTTAGAATCTCAGGAATGTTGTCTTGCTTTCTTGCTGACCTACTGATGAAGGGTGGGGAACGGGTATCAAGAACCATTAGAAGCTTTCTCAGAACCTTGAGGGAGGAAGAGATCTTGGCGAGGATTTATTTATTCATGGGATGCAAGTCAGATCCTGGTCCCTCCCTCCTCTGCAGTGCCCACTATAAGGAAGGTGCTAGAGAGCACACACAACTATACTCTCTCCCAGCCCAGCCTAGTACACACATGTATGCTAATGCTTATTATGAATTTTACTGTTTATACTCATTTCCAAAGGTCACACATCTCTAATAAAAATGGATTTTATCTATATTGACAGTTCTTTCACCCTAAGACTGAACTCTCATAGGTAACTTCCATGCACATTTTTCAGGATAAAGCTATTGAGACCAAAATGCTCATAGCTCTAGCCAAAGAGAAACAAACTACAGCAAATGTAGGATCTTGATTTCCTGTCTCCATGTTAGGGTGCGTTTCACCGTGCATTTGTGGAGATGCTCAGGTCTTGGCTATATTGGCTTATGTGCTAGCCCACCAGTAAGCGTGTCCCCCAGCCCAGAACTAATTCATTGCTTTACAGCTACTCCTGACCTGATGTGGCCCACCTCCCCTCACCACAGACGTTTGGCACTGCGAGTGAAGTCAGCTAAAGGAAGGGTAAAAAAGAGCAAAAGATGAAAACTACTGCTTCCCAAACACAGACAAGAATGTGCTAGGACGGATAGGATTCTCCACCCCACTTTGAGCTGTAACAATATATAAACATTTGTACATTAACCCTTCTTGTTCTTACTCATCTACACATACATTCGCTCTGCCCAACATTTGCATCTGTATATATACACACCCCTGGTATCAGTGCTTAAAACAATGTATAACAGCATACATGCTACACAGATATGTATATCCTATAAAAATCCACAAAAGACACCTAGAGGCCCCAAACAATAGAGGCATATATAGATACACGAGTAACCAGAGGCTGCTGAAGAAACTGGAGGTAGGCGTTAGGATGTGGAAAAAAATATGCAGAAGGGAGGAAAGGTGCTTGGGGAAGGACACGAGCTACTCTAACCCTTACAAACGCCAGGCAGTCTTCCCGGAAGAGCGGGAGGGGTTTGGAGAGGCTGGCAGAGATCGACTCAGCCTCTGGTTTCCTCCTTGGGCGCGACGACCGGATTTCAGGTACTGTATTCACTTTGGGCAACTGTGCAGAAAGAAGGAAAAGACTATCTAGACTGTGTCCAAGTACTTGAGAACTTGACAGAAACTTATTAAATGGGTTAATGGTTGCAGCTGGATGGAAAGGAAAATAAAAGGCCAAAAACAAATTCGAATAAAAAATGAAAAAGCATTTATAAAATAACAATGGAACTGTGGTAAAGGACATGCAGACATTAAATGAAATAACTCAAATATCACCGATTTTGCCTCATTTATGACCCTGGTCAAGCTATGAAGTGACTTCACAGGTACATTTACACACACAAAACTTATGTTTTCTAGCTAGTCATTTGCTATTTGATCTTTGCTCTAAGGGTAGAGTTTTGGATGCCTTAAACATCAATCTCTTTTGTAAACAAACCATACCCTCTCTCTCTGGGGCACAAAATTACAAGGTCTAGATCCAGAGAAAGAGGAGAGGCATTTAACAGACATTTCTTCTCCAGTTACAGATGAGCCGGATCCTCTATGAAATGATTTATTTGCCCTTTAACAGAGATTGAAATCAAGTTCAACCAGGAATGAAAAAACAGTTAATCAAGGTGGGGAATAAACTGTTTTTTAAAAGTATTAACTAGGATCTGTTAGATGTATTTCCTTATATGCAACTAGTGGAAAGAAAAACCAATTCCCAGGGCATTGTGTTCTTACATGCACTCATTTCATTGTACGAGTGCCCTAAGCTATCCATGCCCATCCTCCTATGAAGACGACCAGCAGAAGTGTTTAGCCTGAGAGAAACACATGCTCCATAAGCCAGAACCTAAAACCTCAGGAACCCAGTTAAATGCTGTCTGTGTACATCAACACTGTTTCAGTTACTAAAAATTGTAATAGTTCCCATCCACATTAAAAAAAAAAAAGATACTATTTCATGTAACGCTTTATAGTTATCCTGTCAAGACTACAGACATGCAGCAATCAAACAGCCCCTGGGGACAGGTTATTTTATTATACAGTAAGAAAAGTAGCTTTTGCTCTTAAGAGGCTATTTAACACATGGTATTTATAGCACCACCAGTCTGAGAAACTCTACACAGTTCAAAGAAATTAAATACCTTTTGAGTCCATGAACAAATTCACACTTAATTCAGCATCGTTTAGTATAGACTCTTACTGGCACAGCACAGCTGTCAATGTCCGGAACAACAAATCGATCTGAAAACCCTGGGACTCAGATGGAGAAACAGTATCCATACCGTATGTAACAAAAACCCGAGGCAGCTTAACTGACTTCCCTAAAGTGACCCAGGGTTTCTAGAACACTCATCTCAGGCCCCATCAGAGAACAGCTCCTGGGTGAGCCCAGGAGACCTGGAGAGCCACCTCTCGATTTAAGAACACAATCTGTGCCCAGCACAGAAGGAGAGGCCTCTTTGTGCAAAAAGAGACAGGCTGGTAAGTCTGATGGACCCCTAAAGCACATACCTGGTGAGATGATGTAGGTCAGGGCTGTTGAAGGATGAGGAAATAAAACACCGACTTTCATGTTCTCCTCTCACCAGTGATCACAAACCACACAAGAACATACACACCCCTACACATGCCACTCTAACACTGTTTTTCTTTCTCAAAATTATTCCAAGGGAGGAAAACCAGACCTTTGAAATGATTAGCAAAAGGTGGGGGCAGGTTTCTACATATAAAAAGCACACTCACCCCCAAACCCAGCAAGAACATTAAGATGCCTTGTTTATAAAAAGAAAAACCTTCTATTTCAGATGTAGTTTGGCCTGATACACCACACCCACACGTACTGAATATATTGGTTTACTCATTAGCCTGACTGGTCATAACTCTGAAAAGAGTTGCCAGGCAGAGATGAACCTCTCTGATTAAGCAGCATTTCAAAGACTTAACCTCTCTCCCACGTGGAACCCGCCCTGAATGCCTGGTTGGGTGTAGAGGCAGGAGAACCCAAGGCTCTCCAAGTGCCCTCTTGGCCAGTTTCTCCTGTGTCCTCCTGGCATCACCATCTAACCTTGAGGCTAAATGACTCAGACAACTGAGAGCAGACAGAGAGTAAAAGTCTCTCTTTCCCAATTCATATACAACTCTTCTTTAGCACTGTGCCATAGAGAATTGCAGTAGAGAGCAAAAGGTATGAAAGCACATGACTGTTGCATAGAGGGGAGGAAAAAAAGGGAAAATGTGGGAAAGGATTCCCGCCAGTCTTGCCCCGGTGTCACCAGGGCACACAGGGACACCTGCTTCTTTCCCAGCTCTCGGGAGAAAGCCCAGCCCTGCTATCAGTTCTCTTCCCGCTGAGGGTGCCTGGAGCGTCAGACGGAAAAGTGGCGCTGTGGGTGGCAGGGTGGCGGAGCAAGGGGACAAGGCCCCAGGAGGAGGATGGCTGCTACAGAAGAGAATCGTCAGAACAGGGAGAACCTTGTCTGAGACCATGGATATAAAACTAGTAGCTCTGGGAACTCAGAATGCAGTGAGCCAGTACAGTGCTGAATATTTTGGTAAACAAAACAGAAATAACAAATGAACAGGGCTACCCGATAGTGGAGAACCGTTCTCTTTTCTGCTTCAAGGTAGAGGGGGCTTCCACCCAGGGTCCACAAATGTGGGTCTGCAGAGGCAGGAGAAATCTGAGAAGTCCCTCCCTCTGAGGCTCCCCTGGTACCCGGCGGGTAATTCAGCATTAACCAAGGTGAAACAGCGGCCGGGCCCCAGCCCATCAGCCAGGTGGGCCTCAGTTCTTCTTCTCCTCCTTCTGAGGCTGGCCTTTGGTGGCCCCCAGGTTGTTCCACACCTCTGTGTACATGAGGGTCCCAGTGAAGACAAACAAGGTGCCCAGCCAGTGCCACAGGGTGAAAGGGTTCTGGAAGTACAAGATGGAAAAGATGAGGCTGACGAACTTGCGCAGCGTCACGACAAGGGTGACGGTGAGGGAGGCGCATTCTGTGGTGAGGATGAAGACGCCCCGGATGCACACGTACCTGGAGGGGCCGGGTTAAGGCAGGTTTCCGTAAGCAACCCAGAGATCAGCGGGAGAACCTTCGGGCAAGGTTTGTGGCTTCGACGTTCATATTCCAGGAACCAGAAAACAGGGCGCCGGCCACGGCTGCCCCGAGGCGGCTCCTTGATAGAACACCCTGCAGAGTCCTGTCCTGCCACAGCATTTGTGCACCCTAACTTGAAGCTGCCTGAAAACTTCCTATGATAGTTATTTTGAATTTTTTTGGATTCTTCCCACTCCAGTACTCTTGCCTGGAGAATCCCATGGAGGGAGGAGCCTGGTAGGCTACAGTCCATGGGGTCACAAAGAGTCGGACACGACTGAGCGACCTCACTTCACATAGTTTACAGTGAAGGTCACCTCCCAAGTAATGACAGAAGGTAACACTGTCAGTAAAGCTGATCACATTTCCAAAAAGGAACTCGGTAGGGCAAGCATAAGAGGTGACTTCGGAGGAATGAGGTCAACTACAATCTGTTCCATTGTTTCAAAGGCTCAAGGGTTTTTCTAACGGGCGTAAGGTGGTTCAAGGGCTTTCCTTGTGGCTCAGCTGGTAACGAGTCCACTTGCAATGTGGGAGACCTGGGTTTGATCCCTGGGCTGGGAAGATCCCCTGGAGAAGGGAAAGGTTACCTACTCCAGTATTCTGGCCTGGAGAATTCCATGGACTGTATAGTTCACGGGGTCACAAAGAGTCGGACATGACTGAGCAACTTTCAAGGTGGTTCAAAAGAGCCATTTTAAAAATTAGGCCTTATTTAATTTGAAATTTCTTGCAGAATTTTGTGGCAGCTTGTGAAATATCCTAAGATACTGGAAAATTCCATGTAGAAATCATAGAGGATTTCTGTCACATACTAATTCTTAGTTACCCATTGACTTCTATCCCTCCACCCAGAGGTTTTCCTTCCTGCTGTCTTATGACTTACCGCCAGCATCTCTTTGCCTCCCTCTCCCTGAAACAAAGGAGTTCACTGGATGGACCTGTCTCCTACTTACTGCAGAGTAGATCAGAGCAAAAGCAAAATTCATGTCACTGCATCGTTAGAAGAAAAAACATTTCTGTGGCAAAGTAGAACAGCAACGACCACATGGCAGAGGAGAGTGCAAAGGATACTGAGTGATGACATTCATGAGGAGGTAGAACCACATGACGGGCACTGTCACACCAACAACTGGAACCCGATACAGTTCTGCAGAGATTGAGAGACGGTCATATCACTGTGGACAGCTTATGTTTTCATCCCTTTAAACACAGTAACACAGATGAACATAGTAGAGATAGCAACATTATTTCTCTTGCAAATAGATTTGGGTCATATACTTTACTTGCCTTGATACCAGGCTACATTGTCCTCAAAAGTCATTACACTGGTTTCTTAAAACAAATTATATTTTAACTTTAAACTTTTACCTTTCACCTGACTAGGACCCCACTTTACTGAGAAAGATTGTGCAACACAGAGAAGTTCAAAATGATACGGTCTTAAGTATACTTAAGATACTTGTCTTGAGAGATAAGCCCTAAATAAATGCCATTTGGAAATATGTCCAGTCCTACCAGTAATCAAAGAATTCTAAATTATTACAAGGCTATACCATTCTTTATCTATTAACTTAGCAATTAAACACTTATAATAATATCCTGATCTGGCAAGGTGGTGGCAGAACTAGCAGCCATTCAGCGGGTGGCAGTATAAATTGGTGTTTTCAAAATAAATTTCACAATAGGTTAAGTGGTCAGAAAGGCATTGATTCTTATTCTCAGGAATTAGTCCTAATTAATTCAAAAGAAGAAACAAGTTCAACATACACTGTGGTGGTGTTTATAATAAAGGAAAAACTAAATGAGTCACAATGCCCAGTGATAAGAGCAAGGACTATGTAAGCAAAGGTACTTTAACTAGATGTGACATTATAAACTTGATTAAAAAAAAATCACAAAGATTATATATAGTCACATAAAAACACAGAATGAAAGTGAAAAAGAAAGTGTAAAATTATATTTACACAAGGATTATGACTGTGTGAGAATATATGTAAATAGTGTCAGGACGGAAACTGGTAAAATGAAATTAGCTCATGTGTAGGACAATATAACTGTAACTTTCCTTCCTTGAAACACATCCTTTTGTTTAGTTTTATATAATGAGGCTTGCACAGTAAATATGTGGGAAGAAATAAAATATTCAAGATCAAAGAGAATAAGGATATAGTAATCCTTGAAGGATCAGTCTTTTATATTGCTGAACTGTTTGGGAGGTTTGAATTACACAGGCTTCCCTGGTAGCTCAGACAGTAAAGAATCTTCCTGCAATGTGGGAGACTCAGATTCAATCCCTGGGTCAGGAAAGACCCTCTGGAGAAAGGGACTGCTACCCACTCCAGGACTCTTGCCTGGAGAATTCCATGGACAGAGGAGCCTGTCCATGGGGTCACAAAGAGTCAGACATGACTGAGCCACTAAAACTTTCACTTGAATCATACAGCATAACTGAGTAAAGTCTAACAAAGTGATGCTGAAATATGGTTAGTAAATGAACATTAATTTTCTTCTGCAAAAAATAAAAATTTATATACATATAATTTCTGAAATTCTACATCTGGACTAGTGGGAAACCCCAATAATTTAGTATTCTATTGTCTTTGAAATACTTAGCAAGTACTGAAATGAAAAGAAAGTCAACAAATGTTATTACTGTATAATAACTTGAGAGATTTACTGTATCAGCTTGCTGGGGAAATGGATGTTCAGTTTCCTTGCAAATAACAAGTTCATCTGAGACGAAAAAAATGTGTACTTAGGAATGGTTTTAGAGAAGTTGAAGGCAGACCTTAAAAGATTTTTTTATAAAAATACCCATCCCTGTGACTTCTAGAAGGAACATTCAAGTAACTAAATCAGTTATCAATCTCGAGGAACTTGATAATGTATTTATTTCAATAGCCCTTTGCTATACGGAGCCTCTTAAGAGACCTTAGAAAACACTGTGTCAAAAATCATCTATATGTCAATTATATCTCAATTTTTTAAAAAAGTCAGAACCAACTGAATAATTCAGAGCCTTAAAAACTTTCTTACATGCCGTCATCACACACTTTTTGCAGTCAAATGGGAGATACAACTTTGCAGACTCAGAAAACAGTCAAACTTCACCACTTGTGACCAGATAGCAAAGAAATGTTTACTGAGCCCCTACTGTCATTCTACAAAACACACTTACCATTTTATAGGTCTGAGCAACATAAAGCCTTAATTTTAAAAATATTTGCTCCCTGTGTATTCATTTGTCTGTATAACATGCTCTGTCTTTTAGTAGATAATCAGATTATATTGGACTGACCAAAAAGTTTGTTCAAATTTTTCATTACATCTTATGGGAAAACCCGAAGGAATTTTGAGGCCAACCTAACATTGGTAATTTCTTTTAAGTTAACTAGCAATTACCAGTTAATGTACTAAACAGCCACTGTAAAAAGTAATAGCCAGCTCACACTGTAGACACCTGAACTAATTTTGCTTATTCTTGCAGCCTATCTACCCTGTTGTCATTTCTGTTCCTCCTTGCTTGGAGGCAGCTCGGCCTGTATCTATGAGCAGATGTGCCTTTCCTAGCAGAGAAGGAGGAACAGTAGGAAAGAAGTTGGACTGCTGTCCAACTTCTCATGGCTCCAGTCACTGCAGTATTATTACTATTTGTTTGCATTCTATGATCATCATACATTCCCTATTCAAATGCAAACAGCACACAAATTCCAAAGCAAAACAGAAAATTTGAAGATACTATCTTACTTCACTGGCAAATAATTGAGAAGTGCCTGCAAAAGCTTTTGTTTCTGCAACCACCGATTAATGGCACTATATTTCAGGAAGGTGGCATGGGGATGGGTGATCTGGATATGACAAAAACTGCAGAGGTGAAGTCACGAGTAAAACTGAGACACTGCCTCTGAAACTGTCAGGTAATTCTACTGGATAACCCCAAACTCACCAGAATTATTGAACAGAACTGCATGGTCATAAATGTCAGAAGCCAAGAAGATGAAACCAGGAAGTGGAAGGGCATGCTAGGGGAAGAAACATTTCATGTAAATTTAAATGCAAAAACATTACACAAGTATAATATAGAGTATCTTTTACAATGATTGAAAGTTTTACAAGTTGTGTAACAAGCTGTATCACGGAGAAGGCAACGGCACCCCACTCCAGTACTCTTGCCTGGAAAATCCATGGCGGAGTAGCCTGGTGGGCTGTAGTCCATGGGGTCACTAAGAGTCGGACACGACTGAGCGACTTCACGTTCACTTTTCACTTTCATGCATTGGAGAAGGAAATGGCAACCCACTCCAGTGTTCTTGCCTGGAGAATCCCAGGGACGGGAGAGCCTAGTGGGCTGCCATCTATGGGGTCGCACAGAGTTGGACACGACTGAAGCGACTTAGCAGCAGCAACAAGCAATATCAAGCAAAACAACTCAGACTTGTTAAAAGTATCCAGTGCTTTTAATAGCCTCCAAGGTGGCACCAATGGTAAAGAACCTGCCTGTCAATGCAGGAGATGTAAGAGACATGGGTTCAATCCCTAGGCTGGGAAGATCCACTGGAGAAGAGAATGGCAACCTACTCCAGTATTCTTGCCTGGAGAATCCATGGACTGAGGAGCCTGGTAGGCTACAGTCCATAGGGTCACAAAGAGTCAGACACAACTTAAGTGACTGGGCACATATGCAGTGCCTTTTAAACCACTGGATACTTTTAATAAGTCCTGATATTGTATGGCATGATATCAACCCGTGAATTACAGTCTTGCCCCATAGAAGCTGATGGTCATTACAAAACAATAGAGCTAGCATCCTTTCCTCAACAAAAGGGAATGGGAAGTTGAAACACAGTCATTCTGCCCAAAGGATCTGCCTACATCTTACTATTTTTGAGAATGGTTAAACAATATAACAGATTTAAAATTATACGGAACGTGAAGATGGATTTTACGGAGTTCATGAAACTAATGGGAGAGAGACTAGAGGACAATATGAAGGCAGGGGAAAAGAAATGAATACAGAGAGAGAGAGAGAGATTGGAGAGGAAGCAGAAACAATAGGTAAACAAATATTAAGGTGTCTGACACCTACCCACCCACCACCACAGTAAACATTTACTAAGGAATCACAGTTAACTATGTGCCAGGTACTGTGCTAAAAGAAACATGGGAACCAAACAGAATGCTCCTTTATTTTTTAAACTCCCAGCCACATACTGTAGCTACAATTAAATATCTCAAATTGCTTGTTTGCAACTTCAGTTCAAAGGTTCACAGGGAAGGATTCCCTGAGGTTACTGAACCTGGAGGCAACGCTATCCCTGAGACCTTGAGGAGCTGGGCGTTATCGCAACACAAACGAGTGGGGAGAAAGAAGAAAGCTAGAGAAGGTGGCTCTAGATCAGCAATTTCAAACAAGAGACAAAAAGGCATATAATTAGCGAATTAAGCTCTCTCTCAAAGGAATAAAGCTGTCTGAGTGGCTTACTCCTCAAACACCCCCAGATCTAACCAACTCCTGCCTGCACATCTTTTCCTTGGCATAGGGCTTTTGGAACTTCTGTTCCCTTTCCAGGTTTCCATATTGGTTTTAACTTGATTTCATCTTTAGGAACATTGGGTTCCTAGAAGGGAATGGTTGTTCTTGGTTGGCAGACATATTCTGTTCACACTGACTAATAACAATCATTCTTGTAGAGAACTACGGCAGGCTACTAAAAGTGCCAAAGTCAGTGGGCCCCAAAGCAGTTTACTGGATAATAAATTGCTCCTTCAACTATATCAGAAAGATGGCATATCATACTTGAACTAATATACTACAAAAACAACTCAGTAATTTTCCTTTTCCCTGGGTTCAAGAAATTGCTTACATTATAAAACAAAGCCTCCTTGGAGTGTTTCCCGAATTGTTTGTACAGAGTCTCTTGGAAAATACCCATCCTTGCAGACATCAGAAGAGCGAAAGTCAGTGCCCCAATGCCTGAAAAGCAAACATGGAATTTTAAAACGCCCATACTGGCTAACTTCTCAAAAACATCTATTCTTTTCTTAAAAAAAAATTTTTATTCAGTTCTACAAATATTACACACTAAACATGGACCATGTACGAAATTTTAAAAGAAATGAAAATCAACCACCATATTACCATCCAGTCCTAAACAGTTTGCTATCTTTCCCTGTATATGTTACGTAGATAGTGGGTTGACGAAAAGTTCATTCGGGATTTTCTAAGATCTTACAGAATGCTCAAAGGAGACTTTTGGCCAACCCAATAGATATTCTATGCTGAAATGGGGTCATAATGAGTATGTAATTTCATATCTTTTTCTTCATGATCTTTTTCCTGGATTTTCCTTCAAGTCATTCCATTAAAAATGTTTTCAAAAGTATGACTTAAAAACAACATACTATTCTATCATGTGGACTGTACCATACTTAAATGTCTTACAAGAGGAGAATGGTTAGATGACTTCTAATTATTTCATCATTAAAATCAACATACACCCTAGTACATAAATCTTTAAACAAAATGTTGATTATTCCCTTAGGGAAAACTCTTCTAAGGGGGATTACTGAGACAAAAGTTGTAGACATTTAAAAAGCTTAATACATAGTTTTTTGCCCAGAGAGTCTGTGTCAATTTACCATAAACAATTTATATGAATATGGCTGCCTTACTGCACCCATAGCAGCAATGAGAATAATCAATATCTAGCCAATATAATAGACCAAAACAAAAGGTACTGCATTTTGGTTTCAGTTTGCATTTCTTTGTTTAGTAAACCAGTGAGGCTGAACATAAATTCATCGAATATTAATTCTGTGCCCATGAATTGTGTGTTAACGTCTTTCATTCTTATTGGAGAAAGTATCTTCCTAATAGCTCATAAAGATCTTCCTATGTTAAGAATAGCAACCTAAAGGGATAAAGCTGCAAAGTCAAGAAGCAAGGAAAATCCAGTTCTTTCACTGCTACTTTTCTTCCATTGGTCAGGCTCCATCTCTTATTGCTGTCACTGACTCTCCCTTCCTTATAGGATACAGCAAGGGCAAAGCTCTATAGGAGTTGTTTAATTAATTAAACAAAGAGATATCTGTATTTTTAAAAACTACCCAGGAGATTCTGATGACCAGTCAGGTTTGGGAACATTGCCATGTGGAAGAGCTTATGAAGAAAAGAAATCTAAGATTTAGAAATGGGCCCTACGGAAATTTAAAGAGCCAACTGCTGTAATGTGCCTTCCTTTTGTAGAAGCTTCTGCTCAGCAGACAGATCATAAAGAAATGGATGACAGTCCCGTTGTTCCCAGAAAGTGTGATGGGCAACTAGACACAGACTTTTCTTTCTATACTAGTGGCAACCAGGAAAAACATCCATGTTGTAGAACATGTTAGCATGAACATAGACATTTTAGTTTCTTCAACCCTAAGGTTCAGAGATATATAGTTAAAGGTGCCTCTCTTCTTCCATGGCATAATCTGTTCAGTTGAAGCTTCTTGCCAAGAAACATATCCCTTAGGAGAAAACTCTGAAAACAGAACTGCAGAGGCAATTAGCTTTACTGTAATTACTGTACTTGCCTAGCAACCACCATGCAAATGCCTGGAATCCATCGTTCTCAGTTGAGCTGGACTGGGAAGTCTAGGAAATAAAAAAACATACGAGGTACAGAGACCAGAACTACATGCAAGGGGCCTTGACGCAAGGGAAATACTTATGTCACCCATTTCCCTCCATAACTCTCTTTCAAAGATGTAAATCCTTGTATTACATGAGTACTTACATTTATTGTATCATTAATAAGTACCTGGGCATCCCTGGTGAGGAGTGAATAGAAATCATTTGTGAATAGACTCTTACCACCTGCTTTGCTGACATGAAAGTGCAAACAAATATCCCCACAGACACCAGGGCAATGGAGGTATATTTGAAGATACTGTATCTGCAAAAATAATAAAAAGAGCACAGATATGAATTTCCACATGATGCTGACAGTAAGATGGTTCATGAAAATACAGATCACCAAGACATGATCAAGGGGATCACTTCTCAGCAGAGTCCACCTAAGTCTGTGCGTGAAAGAATCAGGATACTGACTCGTTTCTAGACCACACCCTTTCTGGTGGTGTCCAAGACTTGGTATACCAGTAGACTGTTTCATCAGAAAACAAAAAAGACAGATCAGGCACAACAGTCCATTCTGCTCTTGCATCTAAATGAAAGCCTGACAGATCTTAATACGGAATTCCTGTTGCTTTTCCTGGTTTCTGGGACCCAAACATAGTGTGAAGAGACACAGCCTGCAGAGGAAGGACAGGACAGGACTACCAGGACAAGCAGCAGGATTCCACACTCAGAAAAGAATTCAACTGTCCCTCTTCAGGGGAAGGTGCAGTCTTAATGTCTCTGAATGACTTAAATATTGGTTTTAAATGGCATAGTTGGATAAAGCGAGTAATACTAAACCAATAGGACTATTAGCAGGAATAACGGTGGCATTTCACATTAACTAAACTTCCCTGGTGGCTCAGGCGATAAAGCATCTGTCTACAATGCGGGAGACCCGGGTTCGATCCGTGGGTTGGGAAGATCCCCTGGAGAAGGAAATGGCAAGCCACTCCAGGACTATTGCCTGGAAAATCTCATGGACAGAGGAGCCTGGTAGGCTACAGTCCATGGGGTTGCAAAGAGTCGGACACGACTGAGCGACTTCACAAAACAGTATCAATTAACATCCCTCTCAGGCTCTTGGTGAAGCAAAAAGCTTCCGGCGACAATAAAAAGATGTTAAAACCTTACATCTGAAATTTTCTACTGAAATATTTTGTATAGTTCTGGCCACAGCGTGTCAGAAAAAGGCCAAGGGGTGACTAAGAACTGGCTAAGGGGTGGGGCAAGGAGCCAAAAGCACCACTCTAGAGAAGAGGGGTGGGCGAGGAGGCAGGCACTGCTGCAGCAGATGTATAAACAGACGGGAGCTCTTCAGTTTGCAATGATCAGAGAGAGAGGTCTAAACTTCAGGTCTGAACAATCATGAAGAACACAGTTAAGGTGAATAGAGGTTTGGTCTACAGTGGGGAACACCCTATAAACCTGAAGGGGTACTATTCAAGATAAGCAAGGAGATGCTAAATGACTAATCCATGATATAGATAGTCAGCTTAGAGAAGTGTCTGCTCTCTGGGTAAGACCTACTGGACTGAGTCAAAGAGAGAGAGAGAGATGACAGACTCAGAACAGGTTCTTAAGGAAAAATTAGATGTTTGATAAAGGCCCCTGACATTTGGGGTATGTCAGAATATTAATGCATTCCTTTTATAGTAAGTTCTTCTATATCCCTGCTATGCACCAAAATCAAAGGTTATAAAGACCACAGGTCTGTCCCAATGTGAATTTCACACTACCAAGAGGCACAGGGATCACTTCAAAGGTAATGAGCCTGAGCATTATCTCTGTATGCTTGAACAGAAGAGCCTAGAAAAGCAATCAACTACAAGGGTACTCTCATCTGGGGAATATATGAGCCTAGGGAGATAAAGAGCTCATCACAAGGAGCCAGCAGGACAGGACAATCATCCTTTTTATGACCCAGTCCTTTTTACTTAAAAACCCTAGGTTCCCATGCTGAGTTGACAGCTACTTTCCAAGCTGGTACAGAGTTCCAGTACTGGGACTGGGTATGGACTACATTGAAAAGCTGGCACCAACTCACATTTTTGGTCCTAGCAGTGACGCTGAACTTTCCCTAAGAAACGTTCCGGCCTGTATGTGCTGTCTCTGCCCCTTGCCCCTCCTGCTTGGGTGTGAGGGGAGAGGCTTTAAACAAAGGTGAGACACAAATCCCTGGAAACAGCATTCTAGGCACTGCTACTTTTTTTTTAAAGATTGTTTTTTGATGTACACCATTTTTAAAGTGTTCATTGCATTTGTTACAACAGTGCTTCTGTTTTATGCTTTGGGGTCATGTGGGATCTTAGCTCAACCAGGGATGGAACCCGCACTGCCCGAATTAGAAGGTGAAGTCTTAACCACTGGACCTTCAGCAAAGTCCCTCATGTACTTCTGATACTTCCCAACTGTACCCAGAGAGAGTTGCTTGTGACAGTCACAAACACCAGTCCTGAAACTTTTCCCTGCCTCTCCGTGGCCACTTGGGCCTTTGTTAGGAATCTTCTTTGTAATGCGTACAATTATTCCTTAGTTCGCTATGTTGTATGCTTCCTAGGAGACCACTGTCCCACAGAACTCTGGTAAATCTGGAAATGTCTTTTCCACACCTGGGCTCTCCAACAGGGTCACCACTAGTCACACATGGCTACTGAACATTTAAAATGTGACTAGAGAGATGGAGAAACTATATATTTAATTTCATTTACTTTTAAAAAAATTTTTATTTATTTATTTTACTTTACAATACTGTATTGGTTTTGCCATACATCAACATGAATCCGCCACGGGTGTACATGAGTTCCCAATCCTGAACCCCCCTCCCATCCTCCCTCCCCATACCATCTCTCTGGACCATCCCAGTGCACCAGCCCCAAATATCCTGTATCCTGCATTGAACCTAGACTGGTGATTCGTTTCTTACATGATATTATACATGTTTCAATGCCATTCTCCCAAATCATCCCACCCTCTCCCTCTCCCACAGAGTCCAAAAGTCTGTTCTGTACATCTGTGTCTCTTTTGCTGTCTCGCATACAGGGTTATCGTTACCATCTTTCTAAATTCCATATATATGTGTTAGTATATAGTCACATGTAGCCAGTGATGACCATGTGGGGCAGTGAAGTTCTAGATCAATTGCTTCATAAGTTATTGTTGTTATTTAGTTGCCAAGTTGTATCTGACTCTCTGTGGACTAGCTCGCCAGGCTCCTCTGTCCATGGGATTTCTCAGACAAGAAGCCTGGAGTGAGTTACCCTTCCCTTCTCCAAGGGATCTTCTCAACCCAGGAACTGAACCTAGGGCTCTTGCACTGGCTTCAGATTTCTTTACCACTGAGCCACCAGGGAAGCCTGGCTTCACACGTTAGTATGGTTCTAAAGATTTAACGACAAGAGTCTATTAATTCTACACAGAGAAAATGCTGCTCCGAAGACACAGGTGGAGCCTCTTCCCGGATCCACTGCCTCAGGAATGGGCCCCACTGTCACAGACAGAACCAAGAACCAAGGCAGATGGCCAAAAGTAAACTTATCACCACTATGAGAAAAGGAATCCAGACAAAACTGTGGCTGGGGTGAACCTTCCTATATACAAAATAAAAGAGCACTGCTTACCTTTTTTTCAAAATGATAATTCCCAGAATCATGTTGGCAATTAGAGAACCCTGTAAAGAGAGACAACAGTTTTAGTGCATGAGGGAAAGAAAATAACGTGATTCAAGACAAACATGAAAATAGACAAGGGGGAGAAACAACTACAAAGATGGAGGTTAGGATCAATAACTAGTGAGAATCACTTGTTCTTAGGACAGCAAAAAGGACAAACTATAAAAATCTATCATAGAAAATAATACCACCTTTTAAAGATGAAATTAAGAATAAAAACGATCAGTGCCCAATATGGTCACAGGTGAAGCTAGGGCTAGCAGGAATATTAGACTTATTTTTGGCAGATTTTCTAATTGTTGTTTGTTGTTTAGTTGCTAAGTCATGTCCGACTCTTTGCAACCCCATGGACTGTAACCCATCAGGCTCCTCTGGGCATGGAATTCTCCAGGCAAGAATACTGGCGTGGGTTGCCATTCTCCTGCAGGGTATCTTCCCCACCCAGGGACTGAACCCAGGTCTCCTGCTTGACAGGAGGATTCTTTCCTCCTGAGCCACCTGGAACTCCCATATAATTCACAGGAGCCTCTAATAAGCTTCTCCTGAGCTGCTGTTCGACTGGATCAGGTTGTGCAGGGACCTCTCTATCCTCTCAAAAGGCATCAGCCAGCCAGCAAGTGTTTACTGAAAGTCTGCTCTGTGCACAATGCTCTGAAGGTCATCTTCGTTATTATAATCAGCTCTGGAAAGTTCCTTTAGGGAATCTCACACTTCATCTCACAAAAATCTCGGGCCACACAAAAAAGTTATTATTCCAATTTTGCATTCCTCTACAAGCCTAACTACATTCCCTTTTGAGTCTCTCTCAGGTTCTTCAGGAAACATTGTCCTTATTTATACACAGACTAAACAAAGCTCTCCCACCATGCCTGAGGCAAAGACGAAAACCTCTGCTGCTTCGGGAGAAATCCTACCTTCCTCAAGAATTTCCCTTTAGCTAATTATCTCAAATCTCTGCTCTCAAAAAACAGCAGAAAAAAGAAGTAATCTATACCACATACTGAGTCTTCCCTCGTGGCTCAGATGGTAAAGCGTCTGCCTGCAATGCGGGAGAACTGGGTTCAATCCCTGGGTTGGGAAGATCTCCTGGAGAAGGAAACGGCAACCCACTCCAGTACTCTTGCCTGGAGAGTCCCCTGGGCAGAGGAGCCTGATAGGCTACAGTCCATGAGGTCACAAAGGGTCGGACACAACTGAGCAACTTCACTTTCACTTTCATATCACATACTAGAAGTAAATATAACTTTACAGAAGAAACAAAAAGTGATGAGAAAAAAGTTAAATAACATTCATAGCAAGACTGAATATAAAACCAACCAGAAAATTTAAGGCAAGATCAGTTATCCCGGGAAATTTTAACTTTTATTAACTGCCTATAAGCTCTCTGATAAATGGAAGTAAACCATCCACCTTCACACTTCTGTCTTTTTGCTTTCCGTCTCAGATGAAATTCAGTTTTCATTCATCCATGAGACCTAGTCTCACACCCTAGACTGTACTTCCTATAGGACCTTTGACTTTAATGGACCCACTTAACTTCATTTTCCAGAGGAACATATGCATGTGAGTCTGCAGACTTACAGATCTAAATATCATGTGCAGGGGCATGGCGATGTTGAGATTCAGGGCATAGTTGTTCACCACGCTGACAGTGAAGAACATGGTCACCATTACGGCGTAGTACCTGAGAGGCAGAGAGAGCAGTTCATCACATAGGGTCCACAATTTCACAAAAATCAAGTGAACTAGGAAATACATATTGTTGACTTTAGAAGTACTGTGCTTATCTTCTCTATGGTAAAAGATGGTAACACTATCATGTGAAGTCAAATACTAAGTATATATGAAAATACTTCACAAAGCTAGACTAACACAGAAAAAGTTTGAACTATAGAATGTGACACTATTTTAATATTCTCCCAGAATGATAAAAAAACAACTTAAAAAAAATTTAGGAAATCTAATCACTTAGATAAAGGGATATATGCAAGTGAAAAAGTTTTATATTTGTATGCCCCCATTTTGAGCTAGAAAATATTCAAGATGACTTTCATATAAATCAGCTTATCACTCATCTAGAGCCAGACATCTTGGAATGTGAAGTCAAGTGGGCCTTAGAAAGCATCACTATGAACAAAGCTAAGTGGAGGTGATAGAATTCCAGTGGAGCTCTTTCAAATCCTGAAAGATGATGCTGTGAAAGTGCTGCACTCAATATGCCAGCAAATTTGGAAAACTCAGCAGTGGCCACAGGACTGGAAAAGGTTAGTTTTCATTCCAATCCCCAAAAAAGGCAATGCCAAGGAATGCTCAAACTACCGCACAATTGCACTCATCTCACACGCTAGTAAAGTAATGCTCAAAATTCTCCAAGTCAGGCTTCAGCAATACGTGAACCATGAACTTCCTGATGTTCAAGCTGGTTTTACAAAAGGCAGAGGAACCAGAGATCAAATTGCCAACATCTGCTGGATCATGGAAAAAGCAGGAGAGTTCCAGAAAAACATCTATTTCTGCTTTATTGACTCTGCCAAAGCCTTTGACTGTGTGGATCACAATAAACTGTGGAAAATTCTGAAAGAGATAGGAATACCAGACCACCTGACCTGCCTCTTAAGAAATCTGTATGCAGGTCAGGAAGCAACAGTTAGAACTGGGCATGGAACAACAGACTGGTTCCAAATAGGAAAAGGAGTACGTCAAGGCTGTATACTGTCACCCTGCTTATTTAACTTATATGCAGAGTACATCATGAGAAACGCTGGGCTGGAAGAAACACAAGCTGGAATCAAGATTGCCAGGAGAAATATCAATAACCTCAGATATGCAGATGACACCACCCTTATGGCAGATAGTGAAGAGGAACTAAAGGGCCTCTTGATGAAGGTGAAAGAGGAGAGCAAAAAAGCTGGCTTAAAGCTCAACATTCAGAAAACGAAGATCATGGCATCTGATCCCATCACTTCATGGGAAATAGATGGGGAAACAGTGGAAACAGTGTCAGACTTTATTTTGGGGGCTCCAAAATCACTGCAGATGGTGACTGCAGCCATGAAATTAAAAGACGCTTACTCCTTGGAAGAAAAGTTATGACCAACCTAGATAGCATATTCAAAAGCAGAGACATTACTTTGCCGACTAAGGTCCGTCTAGTCAAGGCTATGGTTTTTCCTGTGGTCATGTATGGATATGAGAGTTGGACTGTGAAGAAGGCTGAGCGCCGAAGAATTGATGCTTTTGAACTGTGGTGTTGGACAAGACTCTTGAGAGTTCCCTGGACTGCAAGGAGATCCAACCAGTCCATTCTGAAAGAGATCAACCCTGCGATTTCTTTGGAAGGAATGATGCTAAAGCTGAAACTCCAGTACTTTGGCCACCTCATGCGAAGAGTTGACTCATTGGAAAAGACTCTGATGCTGGGAGGGATTGGGGGCAGGAGGAGAAGGGGACGACCGAGGATGAGATGGCTGGATGGCATCACGGACTCGATGGATGTGAGTATGAGTGAACTCCGGGAGATGGTGATGAACAGGGAGGCCTGGCGTGTTGGGATTCATGGGGTTGCAAAGAGTCGAACACGACTGAGCGACCGAACTGAACTGAAGCCATTTAAAATGCTTTTCTCTTTTGGTATGCTAAACATCAGCAGTTTCATACGACTCAACCTAATATATTCAAAATGAGAAAAATTGTATTTGAAGTATCAATTCGGTCGCTCAGTTGTGTCTGACTCTTTGCGACCCCAAGAACCAGTCTGTTGTTCGATATCTGGTTTTAACTGTTGCTTCTTGACCTGCATACAGATTCTCAGGAGGCAGGTAAGGTGGTCTGGTATTCCTATCTCTTTAAGTATTTTCCACAGTTTTGTTGTAATCCACACAGTCAAAGGCTTTGGCGAATCAATAAAGCAGAAGTAGATACTTTTCTGGAATTCTCTTGCTTTTTCTATGATCCAATGAATGTTGGCAATTTGATCTCTGGTTCCTCTGCCTTTTCTAAACCCAGCCTGAACATCTAGACGTTCTTGATTCATGGACTGTTGAAACCTCACTTGGAGAATTTTGAGCATTACTTTGCTAGCATGTGAGATGCAATTGTGTGTTTGTTTGAGCATTCTCTGGCATTGCCTTTCTTTGAGATTGGAATGAAAACTGACCTTTTCCAATCCTGTGGCCACTGCTGATTTTTCCCAATTTGCTGGCATATTGAGTACAGCACTTTCACAACATCATCTCTTAGGATTTGAAATAGCTCAACTGGAATTACATCACCTCCACTAGTTTTGTTCGTATTTGAAGTATTGGGTTAGCCAAAAAGTTTGTTTGGGTTTTTTTGGCAAGATGTTACAGAAAAACCTGAATGAACTTTACAATCAACCCAAAGCAGGCTAAAGAATTCAGGGCAAATGTGAAAAAGTGGTTCCATATTCTTCAGAAGTGTCGGAAGTCTTTGAGCACAGAATCCCATCCTTTTACCCCTTTGCACATCTGGAGAATGTAACAGACTGAGTCTCAAGTTACTTTCCCTAACAAGAACCAGTTTTGTGTTCCTGGTGAGGTAGAGGGCTCTCTGCCCTCGTAGGCAGCGATGCCAGGGCAACATTAATCCAGTCTGGGAAGTTTGAAGAGCTTTACAATGAACACAGAACCCAGTAAAACACACATACAAAGTTACTGCTAAGAGCAATTTCACAGCTTCTGAATTCTACTGTTAGTGATTTCACAAGCTTTTTTGTCCAGTTTTCCTTGTCCTGTCTTGAAAAGATGCCATTTGGAGATAGAGTTCATCAAGTTCTTTCAGGATAATTAATTTCAACTATTCCACCTCACTGCCTACATATTGCGCTGCCTAGAAATTGCTTGTGGGGATGAATGACATGAGCAAGATTTTGATTATGCCTTCACAGATAGAAAATAAAATAGTCAGCAAAAACTGCATACATGGGAGCATGACTATTAGGGCAAGTTCATGGGGAGCCTCCAAAGGCAGGTTAGGGAGTTTGGGCTTCACTGAGTCCAGTGGTGAACCCTGAGCGCTTGTGAGAGTGGGTGCTATGATATAATGGTAGGAAGCTGACATGGAGGGATGAACAGGTGATGGGCAGGTCAGCCTGCTAGGCTATTAGTATAAAAGTTATGGGGAGAGTGAAAATGTTCTTGAGCGATGCTACTGGCTTCCAGAGTAGAAAGAAATAGTGGAAGGAGGAGGAGAAGAAGGACCAGAGGAATTAAAAAAAGGCTGAGGCACCTACTCTGATGTAAATGCTGGTCTTGGGAGGAGAAAGTTTTATACAGATACTAAAGCCACTGGGGGGTGGGGGTATTTATCCTACTAAATACTCACAACTGGATGGATTACACTTTGTTTTTGTGTGCATGTATTTTTTTAATTGAATTGAACAACAGGACCTAATGTATAGCACAGGGAACTCTACTCAATATTCTGTAATAGCCTATACAGGAAAATAATCTGAAAAAGGATAGATATATGTATATGTATAACTGAATCACTTTGCTGTACACCTGAAACACATTGTTAATCAACGCCACCCCAATATAAAATAAAAATCAAATTAAAAAATAAATAAATACACTTTGATTTCAAGTATCTCACAGCAAGAACGCTGTTTTTCAACAGTGTTTATTATAAGGTCTGCCCTGTTTGTATCTGGCCCCATGAGTATAATTATACAAATGTGGACTCATGGATGGAGATCTGGAAATAAGAATCTTACCTTAGCTTGCCATTCATTTTGTTTTGATTGAGGTGAAATTCACATAACAGAAAACCAACCATTTTACAGTGAACCATTCAG
Source organism: Nanger dama (assembly GCA_917880005.1). Taxonomy (NCBI): domain Eukaryota; kingdom Metazoa; phylum Chordata; class Mammalia; order Artiodactyla; family Bovidae; genus Nanger; species Nanger dama. The sequence continues at coordinate 6,268,995 of CAKJTW010000096.1, read as the reverse complement.
CAGTATTTAGTATTATGTTGGCCAAAAAATTTGTTTGGGTTACAGAAAAACCAACCCAATATATTATAATGTTATGTAACTACCACTTCCCTCTCCAAAAGCCGTTAGTTTTTTAAAAAGTAACAACAATACCACTCTTTCCATATTTGGTTACCATCACGAGGATAACACACATAAGTACTTAAAAACTCGTTACCACACTAGGCCTTTAACTGACCATATGCCAGACGCAGAATATACACAGACACACACACACAAATGAGTTATTTTAAGTGTTGTGGCAGGAATTGTATTCTAAAAATAGGCTCCCTGCACATATTAAATTCAGAAAATGAATTATTCTACTGATATCTTTGATATAAATCTTATAAAAGGATGCCTCACATTCCTTTTATATGGTTGTGAGAACAGCTGTTAAGTTTTTAAAGGGGCTAAAAGAAGACTTCAACGCACCATACCTTATTGGGATAGCCGGACGCTTCCTTCCCAAATCAGCCTCAAAGAGGAAGCCTTCCACAGCGATAAATAAAAACTGGGCAAATGTCACAATGTTCCCACATCCTGGATGTTTCCTATGGAGTGGATAACAGAAAGGAAAAAAAGCACAGAAAACTGAGCTAAAGGGCATTAAGACTTGTTTTACTGGTAGTTCAGAATAACAGGGAAGATGGCTTTCTATTACCCACTGTCCATCTTTATCCGAGTTTTCATATCCCATGGATCTCACACACACAGCAACAAACCCACAGAGAAGAACGTCAGCTTTCTTCCTTCACTCTTTGAGGGTGTAGCAGGGCAGGGGGAAGAACCACTCGGATAATGCTCATTCCCAGAACTATGATACAACTTTCCCAGGGAACTGTAGGAAGTTGGTCATAGGTTCTCATTGGGATCCTCAGTTAACCAAGAGGGCTTCAGTCCAGATCCTTGTCAGCTTGGACACAAAGTCCAGGGACAGAAATATGCTCAAGTCTCCTGTAATGTTTTAGCTTCCCTGTGGCTCAGCTGGTAAAGAGTCCACCTGTAATGCAGGAGACCTGGGTTCAGTCCTTGGGTTGGGAAGATCTCCTGGAGAAAGGAAAGGCTACCCACTCCAGTATTCTGGCCTGGAGAATTCCATGGACTGTATAGTCCATGGGGTCACAAAGTGACATGACTGAGCCACTTTCACTTTGGCCTGTAATGTTTACGTATCCTCCCGACCAGGAATCTCCAAGATTGCTGTCAATCAAAGACTCCTGTCCAGTGTTGACCACAAGAACACTACCTTAGACAGAGACCTGATGCAGGCCACAGCTGGTTGTGGGGAGAGGGACGTGGAATCTTACTCTTTCTTTAAGTATAAAGCACAGGATAAACATACAGCATGTAAGTCCATTTATCGTGTATCTGCAGAGGGATGACTAGGGGGAAAAATGCCTACAAAGGGTCCTTTGTGGGCATTGGAAGAGGGGCAATGATGAAAACAAGACCGAGGAGCACCACTACAGTCTACCAGTCTCCACCATCCTTAACACAGATGTACTAGGCACTCAATGCACATCCCTGGAACTCACTGGAACCTCTCCAGTCATCTGTGTAAGGCTTGGGCAATCTTCCACAGTGACGCTTAGGCACAAATCTACAAGGTAGTAAAATTCTCTGACATCCCTCCTGAGGCCCTTTGTGAAAGTTAGTTACTTAATATGTGTGGTTTGTTTTCAGCTTCATTTAGCATCGTGTATTGCTGCCCCCCCACTGCAAGGACAAAGTGAGCAGTTGTCTTTGTTTTCCTGAGTCCTCCATAGTCCTCATGTTACCATTATTCCCATATTATGAAACAGAGCCTCCCAATTCTGTATCCACAACTTAACCAAAGACATTTACTCAAGCCTAGTGATTAGAGGGATTTAACAATTATCATATATTAAAATAATGTTATTTATTAACAACTCCATTCTCTACTGGTGGTGTGTGTGTGCTCACTCAATCGTGTCCTACTCCCTGACCCGCTATGGACTGTAGCCCGCCAGGCTCCTCTGTCCATGGGATTCTCCAGGTAAGAATACTGGAGGGTTGCCATGCCCTCTTCCAGGGGATCTTCCTGACACAGGGACTGAACCCACATCTCCTGCACCTACTGCACTGCAGGTGGATTCTTTACTGCTGAGCCACCAGGGAAGCCCCTATTGGTGGTATTAATATTAAAATAGCAATCCCAAGGATCTCATTCTTAAATTCACTACATAAAAATAACAATGCCAAGCATAAGCCATTCCTATACGGAGCTGTGCTTTCCATATGAAGCAGAAATGTTGCTCCTCTCTAGAGTCTACTGCTTATGAAGGTTTCCTTGAAAACTACTGCTCTGTATTCAACGATCTCTTTTGGCACTCCTTATGTTTGAAGGACAGGGCGAAACATTGCAGGGATTCATACATAATCATGTAAGTCATTTCCCTCATTCAAGGAACTAATCAAGACTATGAGCCTAAATATAAGTGACAGGAAAGGGAACTTTAGCTTTGGCACAGTGCTCATCAACTCCGGCTGAAATGACAGTGAAAGTTGCTCAGTCATGTCCAACTCTTTGCGATCCATGGACTATAGAGTCCATGGAATTTTCCAGGCCACAATACTGGAGTGGGTAACCTTTCCTTTCTCCAGGGGATCTTCCTACCCAGGTGTCCTGCCTAGATTCTTCACCAGCTGAGCCACAAGGGAAGCCCAAGAATACTGGAGTGGGTAGCCCCTATCCCTTCTTCAGCAGATATTCTGACCCAGGAATCAAACCGGGATCTCCTCCATTGCAGGCAGATTTTTTTACCAGCTGAGCCACAAGGCTCAGGCTAGGTTGCTCTTCAAAAACCTGTAAGCCTAAGAAGCTTTACCTTCCCCTGTGGGGTGGGGCCCTGGAATCTGTACTTTTGAACGCTTCCCACTAGATCCTAAGGTGCACCCAGAGCTGAGAACCACTAGGGTAGGTCTGGGAGGCATAGGAGTGTGTGTGTGTGTATAAGACGCACAAGTCTTAAGGGCCGCCATGGGGCTGAGAGTCCGTGTGCTTCACAGAACTTGTGCATGCCAAGTTGCTACAGCCATAAGAAGCACACAGTGACATGCAGGATCCAGCTCCAACACTTACCTGATGACGGCGGAAGTTAATTACCCTAAGTTTAGTTTCCTTATCTTTAAAATGGGAACAGTACTAGTGCCTATCTCCTTGAATAAATAAGCCAGTCCCTGAAATGCACCTGACAGAGGGAAAAGGCAAAGAGCAGAACACTAGGATACCTCCAACCTAAGTACAGTAACTCTTTTAAAGATATTTATATTGACTAAGTTTTATCACCTGTAAAATAGAAGTTTCGTAGTTTTAACATCATAGTGAGGATTCAATGAGAAAGCAACAATCACAGGACTATGCCCAAGAAGGGCTCATGATACTTCTTGCTTTCCCTTCCATTTCCTCTTTACCAATGGCTTAGGCCAACTGGCTCAGGCCAATTCAACCAGTGAATAATTACTGAGAACATTCTGCATGTGCAGTTAAGTGCTGGCTGTGAGGGAGCTGCCAACTGAATGAGACATGATCCCTGCCAGGCATGGATGGAGTAAGAGGCAGAAGGAACCCAGGGCCCTGATCCTTCTTCCTGGATGGTTAAAGGGTGTCCTGTTTATCTTCATGCCTCCAGTCTCCGGGCACTGAGTCTGGCCTTTACTCAAGCAACTGAAGCAAACACGACCTAGAATATTAGGATTCTATGAAAGTTAAAAGAAACTACTTAAAACAAAAACAAAAACAAAAACATTCCCTTTAAAAGTATATTCTTCACAGGATGTTTTAAAGGGCATCATAACAGGATTGGATCAAGATGGCAGAGGAGTAGGACGTGGAGCTCACTTTCTCCTCCAAACACATCAAAAATACATCTACGTGTGAAACGATTTTCATGGAATACCTACTGAACACTGGCAGAAGACCTCAGACTTTCAAAAGGGCAAGGAAATCTCCACGTAACTGGGAGGGACAAAAAAAAAAAGAGAAAGGAATTGAGATGGGAGCCTGACCCCCTGAAAGGGAGCTGTGAAGGAGGAAAGGTTCCTGCCCCTGGGAAAGGCCCTCTCTATTAGGAGATCAGCCAGGACAGAGGGGGAGCTTCGGAGTCCTGGAGGAGAGCACAGCAACCCATCTGTGAAGGGCAAAGAAGAGAAAGACCCGCATAGACGGTCAGTGCTGCCCACCTCTCCCCAGACTGAGATGCTCCTCTACTGGGGTGGGTGGGGGCTGGGGACTGAGGCTCGGGTTTCAGAGCTCAGACTCTGGGGAGAGGGCTGCGGTTGGCTGCGTGCAGACAGCCTGAGGAGGCTGGCTAGGATGTGGTGTGCCACAGGCAAGGGAGTATGGGAAGATGCCTGGGCCCACCAGAGAAGCAGGACCATTGTTGGGGGGTGCGGGAGGAGGTGGTGGTCCACCATAGGAGTTTCTTTCTCTGAGTACACTCTCAGGAGGTACGGCACAGGCTACTTGAACTCTAGGAGTCCCGAGGAAAGAGACACCATCCAAACCCAAAACAGCCCTCATGCCAAAAAATATTAAACTTACACAAGCTATGCGGGATGCTCCCACATATAACTAGCCCTCGAAGACTACAGTAGATAGTTGTTTTTTCAAAACTCATAGAGTAAGAGGGATATAAGCAAATGAAGAAGCAGAGGAAACACTTCCAATTAAAAGACCAAGAAGATTCCCCGAAGGAACAAACAATGACATAGATCTCTTCAGTCTAAAAGACACCAAGTTCAAAAAGGAGGTAATGAAAATACTGAAGAAATTAAGAAAGGCTATTTGCAGAAATGCAAATTACCATAAAAAAGAAGTAGAAACAGAAAGAGGCAAGAAAAGTTTAAAAATTCACTTGCCAAGACAAAAGTAGAGCTAAAGGCCATGGACAGCAGAAGGAATAATGCAGAATGAGTAAGTGACCTGAAAGACAGAATAATGGAAATTACCCAATCAAAACAGCAGACAGGAAGCCAAATAGGGAAAAAAAAAAAAAAGAATGAATGCAATATAAAAGACTTGTGAGATAATATAAAGCATGCCAATCTATATATAATAGGTATTCTAGAAGGAGAAGAGAAACGGGGATTGAAAATGTATTTGGAGAAATTATGGCTGAAAATGTTCCAAACCTAAAGAAGGAAAGAGATATCCAGATATAGGAGGCACAGAGAGTTCCAAACAAGATACACCCAACAGACCTATACCAAGACATATTTTAATAAAAATGGCTAAAGCTAAAGAGAGATTTCTAAAGACAGAAAGAAAAACAGTCAACTATAGGGCTTCCCTGGTGGCTCAGTGATAAACAACTGATCCAGGAAGATCCCACACAAGACGCAGAGCAACTAAGCCCTTGTACCACAACTACTGAGCCTGAGGGTCACAGCTACTGAAGCCTGCACCTTAGGGCCCGCGCTCTGCAACAAGAGAAGCCACCGCAATGAGAAGCCTGCGCACCGCAGCTAGAGAGAAGCCCCTGCTCGCTGCAGCTAGAGAGAGCCCACACAGCAACAAAGACCCAGCAAAGCCAAAAATCAATGAATAAAATTACTTTTCAAAATGAGTTAATTATAAGGGAACCCCCATACGGCTATGAGCTGATTTCTCCACAGAAACACTGAAGGTCAGAAGGGAATGGCAAAACATATTCAAAGGGAAAACCTGGAGCTTAGATTACTCTACCCAGCAAGATCATCATTTAGAAGAAATAAAGAATTTCTCAGACAAGCAAAAACTAAACAAATACAGCAACTTTAAAAACTATCCCAAAAGAAATATTGAAAGGGCTTCTCCAAACAGAAAAAAAAGCAAGAAGATATAGAAAGGAGGAAATCACAATTGGAAAGTAAATCATTTAAACTGGCCACAGATTTTTAAAAAACCTACTTGTGAAAGTGATGATCAACACAAGGAACAAGATAAACAAAAAAGATAAACATGTAAATGTAAAAAAAGACACCAAAATCAGAAAATGTGGGGAAGGACAGTAAGAAAATACAGATTTTAAAAAATGTGTTTGAGCCTATAGTCTAAAGCAATCTAAAGCTTTAGAAGGGGTTAACACAACAGGGAAAAAAAGGTGGGCTACCACAAATCGAAAACATAGATTCACAAAAACCAAAAAAGAAGAGAACACAAGCATAAAATATATCAAACCACAAAAAGATACGGAAGAATCAACTGGAAAACAAAGTTTAAAATCACAATAAATACACATGTATCAATAATTACCTTAAATGTCAGTGAACTGAATGCTCCAATCAAAAGGACAAAGCGGCAGACTGGATTAAAAAGAAGAGCCTAGAATATGCTGCCTACAGTATGAGACCCACCTTAGGGCAAAGGACACACAGATAGAAAGTGAGGGGGTGGGAAAACATACTTCATACAAATGGAAATGACAAAAAGGAGCTGCAATACTCATAGCAGACAAAACAGACTTTAAAGCAAAGGCTATAAAGAGCAAAGATAAAGAGGAACACTATATAATGATAAAAGGATCAATACAAGAAAAGTAATCACACTCACCCACATATATGCACCTAATAGAGGAGCACTCAAATACATAGAACAAACACTGACATAAAAGGAGAAATTGATGAGCATACAACAGTAGGAGACTTTAAGTTCTCACTCACATCAATGGACAGATCTTCTAGACAGAAAATCAATCAGGCAACAGAGATCCTAAATAATACAAAAGAATTGACGTTTTTCAGGACATCACAACCGCCTTCTTCCCCCAAAAAGAAAAACACATTCTTTCCAAGTGCACATGGAACATTCTCTAGGATTGACCACACACTAGAGCACAAACTAACCTCAGCAAATGTAAGAGTATAGAAGGAGGCCCTGGAGCATGTGGTGTGGCGGCAGTTGGGCTGTGCGAGTTCTGCCTGAGAGACACTCTGCGGTGGTATTCGTTATGCCTGGCTAACTGGAGTGGAGAGTAAAAGGGACCTCTCCTCCTCCATCTTCTTTTTTCCTCTCCCTGCTGGGCAGGCATGATGGTGGAAGCCGCAGTGACAGGTGCCGGCGAGAGGCTCTGGTGGCCGCTGGGGAAAAGGCTCCTCAGGCCCGGGAGGGCTTGCCTCTAGGCCGGGGCTTCTCGAACTACCTGCCCTTCGAGCTCCCCTTCGAGCCCCCGGTGTTGGGTTGCAGCCCGAGCTGGCGGCTCACTGGCTTCGGCAGGAAGGGCTGAGCCTGCAAGGTCCCCCAGGAGACGCTGCTCAAACTCGGGCGGCGCTGGGCCGGAGCCTGGTCAGAGGCCTTGAAGAGATGGCCCAGGAAGCCCGCGTCATACCCCTGAGGCACAGGGGGCCTGTCCCTGGTGCAGACCACCGACCGCTTTTACCCCGTGGTGGAAGATCCCTACAGTGATGGGGCCCATCACATGCACCAACGTGTTGAGTGACCGCTATGCCATGGGCATTACTGAGTGTGACAACATGTTGATGCTACTCAGTGTCAGCCAGAGTATGCCTGAGGAGTGAGAAAAGATCACACCACTCAGGATCAAAGGCTTTGGGATGCTGCCGAGGAAGGAGGGTCTGCAGTGACCGGTGGGCAAACGGTGGTATTATCATCGGTGGGGTTGCCGCTGTGGTTGCTGCTGTGGTATGTCAACCAAATGAATTCGTCTTGCCTGACAGCGGGGCTGTTGGGGATGTGCTTGTGTTAACTAAACCCTTAGGAACCCAAGTTGCCTGTCAATGCCCACCAATGGCTGGATAATCCTGAAGGATGGAATAAGATAAAGATGGTGTTCTCCAGAGAAGAGGTAGAGCTGGGCTATCAGGAAGCTATGTTCAACATGGCTACCTTCAATAGAACTGCTGCCAGACCAATGCCCACATTTTAATGCCCATGCAGCCACAGATATCACCGGCTTTGGCATTCTAGGTCACTCTCAGAACCTTGTAAAAGAACAGAGAAATGAAGTGTCCTTTGTCATCTGTAATCTGCCCATCATTACCAAGATGGCTGCCATCAGCCAGGCCACCAGGTGCTCTAGTTTCCTGCAAGGAACCTCAGCAGAAACTTCTGGAGGGCTACTGATTTGTCTACCAGGAGAACAGGCAGCTCACTTTTGTTCAGAAATCAAATCTTCAAGTATGGAGAGGGTCGTCAAGCCCGGATTGTCAGCATTGTTGAAAAGGGAAAGCAGACAGCCCGGATCACTGACAAGCGTCGCGTTACTGAGGTCCTGCCTTGTGGGGCCACCACTACCGCTCTTGCTCCTGAGAACTCCAGGGCCTCTGCTGAGCCTGGCCTGTGAGATGGAAAGCAGAAGCTGTACACAAGCATGGACCATTCTCTACAACTGGTTTTAGGAAGAAATTTCCAAAGAAGGCTGCCCACTTAGTACTTCCAGCTGCTCTTCCTAGGTAATTCGAATCAGCCCATCAAAAACTGCAGATTCCAAGGCCAGAAGTAACATTTTGGACTTCCAAGGGGTAGATTTGTTCATCTCTTGAGTAGAAAAAGAGCAGGAACCCCCATTTCCTCTTTCCAAGAGCAAGATGAGATTATTCAGGTTTGAGATATTTTTCTTGGCACAGGGTTAATTGATTTTTTTCACAAGGAGTGAGGTTATTTATTAAAATTACATGGACACAAAAATAAACTGCAAAGTGAAAAACACTTAGATCAGAAGTAAATAAGTTTGGACCAATACTGTTGATAAATTGAAACTGTTATGAGAGATTAAAATGCAATGTCAAATTCTTATTAGACTACTCTGAAATACTGGCTCTTTCCTACTCTGGACAAGAATTGAGCAGCTTGTCCAATGACTGGGAAAGGAAGACCTCCATCCACCTTACTTGATCTCTGCTAATGATGTCTCTCTCTCCCTTTAAGGACTGGGAGAGGCAGAGCAAACCCCAGAGCCTAGGCCTTGGTGGATATTAAGATGTTATATCTTGTGTTGAAAATTCCTGGTGATTTCATCATTTATTGATGAAATAGCTTTATGCTATTTCTAGTGAAATAAAGAATTTTGTTGGGAAAAAAAAAAATTACTTCAAGCATCTTCTCTGACCACAACAGCATGAAACTATAGATCAAATACAGGAAAAGAAATGAGAAAAAAAAAAAAAAGATTATATGGGGACTAAACAACATACAAAAAACCAATGGGTAGGAAATCAAAAAGGAAATTAAAAATACCTTGAAACAAATGACAATGAAAATACAACCATACAAAAATCTATAGGATGTAGTAAAAGCAGTTCTTAGAGGGACATTCACAGTGATACAGGCCTTCCTCAAAATATTAGGAAAATCTGAAGTAATAACCTACCACCTAAAATAATTAGAAAAAGAAGAACAAACAAAATCTAAAGTCAGAAGAAGGAAGGAAATAATAAAGATTGTGTGTGAAAGTTGCTCAGTTGTGTCTGACTCTTTGAGACCCCATGGGCGGTAGCCTGCCAGGCTTCTCTGTCTATGGAATTCTCCAAGAAATTCTACTGGGGTAAGTAGCCATGCCCTTCCTCAGGGGATCTTCCCAACCCAGGCATTGAACCCAGGTCTCCCCATTGCAGGCAGATTCTTTGCCATCTGAGCCACCAGCCATTAGTCAGGGAATAAATAAAATAGAAATTAAAAGGGAAACAGAAAAAATAAATCAATAAAACCAAGAGCTGGTTCTTTCAAAGGGAGAACAAAACTGACAAACCTCTGGCCAGGATCACCAAGAAGAAAAGAGAGAAGAGACGAAGTAAGAAATGACAAGGGAGAAATGACAACTGATAACACAGAAATACATAAAAACCTTAACAGAACACTATAAACAATTACATGCCAGCACAGTTAACAACCCAGAAGAAACAGACACCTTTCTACAAACATATAGCCCACCAAAACTGAATCAAGAAGAAATAGCTAATTTGAAGAGACCAGTCACTAGAAGTGAAATAGAATCTGTAAATAAAAAAACAAAAATAAACAAAACACCCGATAAACAAAATTTCAGGACCAGACAGCTTCACAGGCAAATTCTGCCAAATACACAAAGAAGAACTTATACTGATTCTTCTTGAAGAAAGGGAACACTCCCAAAGACATTTTACAAGGCCTGCATCACCCTGATGTCAAAATCAGACAAAGATACCACCAAAAATAAAATTACAGGCCAATATCTCTGAGGAATATAGATGAAAAAACCCTCAACAAAATATTAGCAAATCAAATCCAGCAACACATAGAAAAGATCATACACCATGACCAAGTGGGATTCACCCCAAACTCACAAGGATGGTTCAACACAGGCAAAATCAGTGTGATACACATTAACAAAAAAGAAAAGTGAAAACCACACGATCACCTCAATAGATGCAGAAAAGGCATTTGACAAAATTCAACATCCATTTGTGATTAAAAAAGAAAAGCTCTTACCAAAGTGGGTATACAGGGAACACATCTCAACATAATAGAAGTCATTTATGACAATCCCATAGTCATTTTAATACTCAATATAATCAGAGAAGGCACTGGCGACCCACTCCAGTACTCTTGCCTGGAAAATCCCATGGATGGAGGAGCCTGGTAGGCTGCAGTCCATGGGGTCACTGAGAGTCGGACACGGCTGAGCGACTTCACTTTCACTTTTCACTTTCATGCATTGGAGAAGGAAATGGCAACCCACTCCAGCGTTCTTGCCTAGAGAATCCCAGGGACGGGGGAGCCTGATGGGCTGCCGTCTATGGTATCACACAGAGTCGGACACGACTGATGCAACTTAGCAGCAGCAGCACTCAATATAATACTTTTAGCAAGAAAGCCTTCTTCCTAAAATCTGAAATAAGACAAGGATGCCCATTCTCACCACTTTTATTTAACACTGTATTGGACGTTCTAGCCACAGCGATCAGACAAGAAATTTAACAGTATCCAAATCAGAAGGAAAGATAAAATTGTCATTACATGCAGATGACATGAAACTATATATACAAAACTCTAAGGTCTCCACACAAAAGCTACTAGATCTAATAAATGAATTCAGCAAAGTGCAGGATACACGATTAACATTCAGAAATCAGTTGCATTTCTTTACACAAACAATGAAATAACAGAAAAAGAATGTAGGAAAAAAATAGAAAACTTTAAAAAAATCACACCAGAAAACAAAACAAAACATAGGAATAAACCTGACCAAGGAGGTAAAAGACTTATATGCCGAGACCAAGAACTATAAAACACTAATAAAGGAAATCAAATAGGATTCAAAGAAATGGGAGAATATCCCATGCTCTTGATTTGGAAGAATTAATATTGTTAAAATGGCAATACTATCCAAAGCAATCTACAGATTTAACGTGATCTCTATAAAACTACCCATTATATTTTTCACAGAACTAGAAGAAATAACCCCAAAATGTATATGGAACCATAAAGACCCAGAATTGCCAAAGCAATCCTAAGGGGTGGGGGGCAAGAGACATAACTCTTCCAGACTTCAGACAATACTGTTAATAAAAAGTTACAGTAATCAAATCCTGCAGGAGGGCATGGCAACCCACTCCAGTATTCTTGCCTGGAGAATTCCACAGACAGAGAAGCCTGGCGGGCTACAGTCCGTGGGGTCACAAAGAGTCAGGCACAACTGAGCGACTAATACACACACAGAGTAATCCTAACAGTGGTATTGGTACAAAAACATATGTACAGATCAATGGAACAGAACAGAAAACCCAGAAATAAACCCACACACCTACAGGCAATTAAGCTTTGACAAGGGAGACAAGAATATAAAATGGGAAAAAGACAGTCTCTTCAGCAAGTGGTACTGGGAAAGTTGAACAGCTGCATATAAATCAATGAAGTTAGAACACAACCGCATACCACGCACAAAAATAAACTCAAAATGTCTTAAACATAAGACATGATACTATAAAACTCTTAGAAGAGAACATAGGCAAAACATTTTCTGACATAAATCATATCAATGTTTTCTTAGGTCAATATCCCAAGGCAACAGAAATAAAAATAAACAAATGCGACCTTACAAGCCTTGGCAGAGCAAGGGAAGTCGCTCAGTCGTGTCCGACTCTTTGCGACCCCATAGACTGCAGCCTACCAGGCTCCTCTGTCCATGGGGTTTTCCAGGCAATAGTACTGGAATGGATTGCCATTCCCTTCTCCAGGGGATCTTCCCAACCCAGGGCTTGAACCCGGGTCTCCCGCATTGTAGACAGACGCTTTACTGTCTGAGCCACCAGGGAAGTCAAAGGAAACCATTAAAAAAAAAAAAAAAAAAAAACTACAGAATGAAAGCCGTAGCATCATTTGCAAATGATGCGCCATACAAGGGCTTAATCTCCAAAACATACAAACAGCTCATACAACCCAACAACAAAAAAACCAACCCAATCAGAAGACCTTAATAGACAGTTCTCCAACGAAGACATACAAATGGCCCATGAAAAGATATTCAACATCACTGTATTAGAGAAATGCAAATCAAAACTACAATGAGGTACCACCTCACACCAGTCAGAATGACCCATCATTAAAAAGTCTACAAACAACAAATGCTGAAGAGGGTGTGGAGAAAAGGGAACTCTCCTGTACTGTTGGTGGGAATATAAGTTGGTGCAGACACTAAGCAAAACAGTATGGAGTTTCCTCAGAAAATTAAATACACTTATGTTCCAGCAAACTCATTCCTGCGCCTACATCCAGAGATAACTCTAATTCAAAAAGATATACATACGCCAATGTTCAAAAGCAGCACTATTCACAATTGCTAAGACATGGATACAACTTAAATGTCGATCAACAGATGAATGGATAAAGATAGTACATACAACAATGGAACATTATTCGGCCATAAAAAAATAATAATAATGTCATTTGCAGCAACATGGATGCAGCTAGAGAATATCATGCTAAGGGAAGTCAGAAAGAGAAAGACCACATGATATCATTTATATGTGGAGTCTAAAAATGGCAAAAATGAACCATCTATAAAACAGAAATAGAATCACAGGCATAGAGATCAGATTCGTGATTGCTAAGCGGGAGGAGAGGAGGAGAGGGGATGGACTGGGGAGTTTGGGGTTAGCAGATGGAAACTATTACACATAGACTGGATAAATAACAAGGTCCTAGTTTTGCTTTATTGACTATGCCAAAGCCTTTGTGTGGATGACAATAAACTGTGGAAAATTCTGAAAGAGATGGGAATCCCAGACCACCTGACCTGCCTCTTGAGAAATCTGTATGCAGGCCAGGAAGCAACAATTAGAACTGGAAATGGAACAACAGACTGATTCCAAAGAGGAAAAGGAGTATGTCAAGGCTGTATACTGTCACCCTGCTTATTTAACTTATATGCAGAGTACATCATGAGAAACGTTGGACTGAAAGAAATACAAGCTGGAATCAAGATTGCCGGGAAAAATATCAATACCCTCAGATATGCAGATAACACCACCCTTATGGCAGAAAGTGAAGAGGAACTAAACAGCCTCTTGATGAAAGTAAAAGAGGAGAGTGAAAAAGCTGACTTAAAGCTCAACATTCAGAAAACGAAGATCATGGCATCCGGTCCCATCATTCCATGGGAAATAGATGGGGAAACAGTGGAAACAGTGTCAGACTTTATTTTTGGGGGGGGCTCCAACATCACTGCAGATGGTGACTGCAGCCATGAAATCAGAAGACGCTTACTCCTTGGAAGAAAAGTTATGACCAACCTAGATAGCATATTCAAAAGCAGAAGACACTACTTTGCCGACTAAGGTCCGTCTAGTCAAGACTATGGTTTTTCCAGTGGTCATGTATGGATGTGAGAGTTGGACTGTGAAGAAGGCTGAGCGCCAAAGAATTGATGCTTTTGAACTGTGGTGTTGGAGAAGACTCTCACGAGTCCCTTAGACTGCATGCAAGGAGATCCAACCAGTCCATTCTGAAGATCAACCCTGGGATTTCTTTGGAAGGAATGATGCTAAAGCTGAAACTCCAGTACTTTGGCCACCTCATGCGAAGAGTTGACTCATTGGAAAAGACTTTGATGCTGGGAGGAATTGGGGGCAGGAGAAAAAAGGGGACGACAGAGGATGAGATGGCTGGATGACATCACAGACTTGATGGACACGAGTCTGAGTGAACTCCGGGAGTTGGTGATGGACAGGGAGGCCTGGCGTACTGCGATTCATGGGGTCGCAAAGAGTCGGACATGACTGAGCAACTGAACTGAACTGAACTGTACTGAACTGTATAGCACAGGGATCTATATCCAGTCTCCTGGGATATACCATAATGGAAACGAATATTTAAAAACATGTATGTGGTGGTGATTGGTGGCTCAGTCGCTAAGTGATGTCCGACTCTTACAACCCCATAGACTGTAGCCTGCCAGGTTCCTCTGTCCATAGGATTCTCCAGGCAAGAATATTTTGGAGTGGGTAGCCATTTCCTTCTCCAGGGGATCTTTCCAAACCAGGAATCAAACCCGGGTCTCCTGTATTGCAGGTAGGTTAAAATTCTTAACCTATTGAGCTACAACGGAAGTGCTCCCCAACCCACACAAAAATATATGTATGTGTATAACTGAGTCACTTTGCTGTATAGCAGAGATTGGCACATTAGAAATCAACTATATTTCAATTTTTTAAAAATGTTAAAAATAAATGATTGAAATCAAGACCTTGAAAGCATAGCTGTACTCCCATATTCACTGCAGCACTATTTGCAATACCTAGTGATGATACAGAAACAACTGAAATGTCCATGGACAGGTGAATAAATACAGAAAATGTGGTATAAACAGACAATATTATTCAACCTTAAAAAGAAGGAAATGATATCATTTGCAACAATGTGGAAGACATGCTAAATGAAGTCAGTCACAAAAGGGGAAATACTGCATGATTCCTCTTACATGAAGCATCTAAAATCAAACTAACAGAAGCAGACAATAGAATGGAGACTGCCAAGGTCAAGGGGGAAGGGAAAATGGGGACCTGTTGTTTAATGGATGTAAGTTTTCAGTTATACAAAGTGAGTAAGTTCAAAAGATACCTGTTCATTGTAGAACCTATGGTTAACAATTCCATATTGTACACTTTAGAAATTTGTTAAGAGGGTACATCTTATGTTCAGTGTTCTTATCATAAAATAGAACACAAAAAAAATTTTGGAGGTGATGGATATGTTTATTACCTTGATTATGATGGCTTCGTGGGTGTTATTTTATAACAATACCTGTCTCCATAGTAGGTATTATTATGCCCATTTCATTGCTAAAGACACTGAGGACCATATGACACTGAGTTAAGTAAGTCTCTCAGGGCTACTTGGCTAATAAATGGGGTGTTTGCATTTTATTATTATTCTATTTATTATTATCATTGTTATTATTTTTTTTTTTTTTGCCACATGGCATGTGGGATCTTAGTTCCCCCACCAGGGATTAACTCGTGCTCTGGCACTGGAAGTGCTGAATCTTAACCACTGCACTGGCAAGGAGGTCCCTTTTTAAAAAAATTCAGTGATTTTGAGTATATTTAGAATTGTGCAGTCATTTCCATTATTTAATTTTAGGACATTCCAAAAGAAATCTCATATCCATTAGGAATCAGTCCCCACTTCCCCCCCCCTTGACAATCTAATCTCCTTTGCCTCTGTTTCCATTGGATTTTTATATCTCCCTAATATGCCCCCATAATTCAATTTTTAAGAAATCAATTTACCAAACTTTTTAAGAACACAATGCTGTATAGTTACCAATGGAACAGTTTAACTTGAATAATTCTTTTGAAAACATCAGAGTACAAACCTAGATCTTTTTTCCCTAAATCACTTATTTTCTTGAACTTTATTCCTCAGGAATTATAATCACTAACTGCAAATCATTTCTGTTTGAATTCTCTTTGGCAAGAATCCAAAGTTTCACTTTTAGAAAATGTCCTTATTTAACATTAGACACTTGATTAAAAATAAAATGCCGAAAAGAAAATGTTTCAGATTGTTTTCCTGAGACACTTCGCCTAGATAGGAAACTGATGTGTATCTTGATTCCGAAGTAGAAGGTGAACACTCTCAGAAGGAAGATTAAGGCACTCATTCAATACTTCATGCTTGCCCTATACACTGCATGGGTGCTTTGTATTTTATTATAGGTCTCAATCATAGGTATGAATTCAGAAAGAAAAACCTAAGTTTGGAAGAGAATGGTTAAAAATGCTCACTTTACAAGTTGCTTTAGATTTCCATTCATACTTGGTGTTCCATACCTAATGATTCCAAGAAAACCATAGAAGAAGCACAATGCCTGCTCTACAAAATTTTATTAGCATTCCACTATGGAGAAGGCAATGGCAACCCACTCCAGTACTCTTGCCTGGAAAATCCCATGGACGGAGGAGCCTGGTAGGCTGCAGTCCATGCGGTCACAGAGTCAGACACAACTGAGCGACTTCACTTTCAGTTTTCAATTTCCTGCATTGGAGACAGAAATGGCCACCCACTCCAGTGTTCTTGCCTGGAGAATCCCAGGGATGGGGGAGCCTGGTGGGCTGGCATCTATAGGGTCACACAGAGTCGGACACAACTGAAGCGACTTAGCAGCAGCATGATGTTCCAAGATAAGAATTACAAATTATGGGAAGCCAAATCTACAAAGAACCTTGAAGACTATCTAGTCCAACCAGTTCTTATTTTCTCAGTCTGAAACATGATTAAGTTGGAGTTGCCCAAGCAAATTAGGAAAACACTGCTATTCAGTCTGGGGGTACCACTCTTTAAATTAGCAAATGTACCCCTTACCACTGTATGTAAACATTCAGGTGAATAATGCAGAAAAACATTCTGTACAGTTATATTTACCCACAACTTTTTAGGAACAGTTAATAAAACAGAGTTGTTGTTTATCACTAAGTCATGTCCAACTCTTTGCAACCCCGTGGGCTGTAGCCCACCAGGCTCCTCTGTCCATGGGATTTTCCAGGCAAGAATACTGGAGTAGGTTGCCATGCTCTCCTCCAGGGCATCTTCCTGACCAAGGGACTGAACTCTCATCTTCTGCACTGCAGGCGGATACTTTACCACTGAGCCACCTGGGAAGCCCAATAAAACGGGTACACAAATACTGAAACAAAAGTTGTTAAAAGGGGAAGGAACCGAATATGAGCTTCAGGCTTTGCATGTGAATTTCATTTAATCCTTCAAAACCCTGTAAGGCTGGCAGAGCTATCACCACCTTTTCACAGCTCAGAGGACAGATTCAGAAAGACTAAGTAATTTAGCTAAGGGTTCACAACTGGTTAAAAAAAAAAAAAGGCTCTCAGTTGCTAGCATATTCTGATATCATACAGCCTTAGGCAAGATTTAATTTAATGGCATATTCAACATAAACACACTATTATTCTCTGACCTTCATTTCCATGGCTGACCTGATTTCATCACATTTTTATATTTTTAAACCAATTTCCAAAGTGACCTTCCTTTGAAGTGTACCAGCTGACAGCTGGATGCATCTTTTCCTTTTATTTTCATATCCCTCACCACTTACTCCCAAGAATGACAAATGACAGATCTTTATCAACACTTTTGCATAATAAAATTTCAAGCTCTGTGATTGCAAAAATTAACCCCACAGAATTCCCTTAAGTAAACTGGTTGCTTCAGAATAACTTAATCGATCAACAGTGTCATGGAAATAAAATACAAGTCTAATAGGCACCACACGAGGAATTGGGTGACCAAAACTTTGGGCTACTTCAGTTTAAAAATAACAGGAAGGCTGAAAAAGATGCTGGACTAAAAGTTTAGATTCTTGGGTTCCAGCTCTGGTTCCACCACTTACAAGTGATAAAAGAGAAACTAATTTCTGGGACATGTTTCACTTTCAGTAAAACAGAGAATATAATTGTTGACCTATCTTGTACATAAGATTGTTCTGATGGGCAGTGGGAGATAATTGTGCAGATTTTAAAACAAGGTGTTAAACAGCACAGATTATTATTTTATAGGTGGAAAAAAGTAAACCCAGAGAGGCTAAATAACTTGAAAACGTCACACAGCCAGGGAATGACAAAGCCAAAGGCTGAAATTCATGAGATTTTCAGTCTTGAGCTTTTCCTGTCCACCTGTCGCCTTTTCTGTAACTGTTTCTGCTCAATGACCTTTGCACATTGTTACTTAATATTGTTTGTGTGCCACCTCAATAAAGCTACCCTAGTGTCCTTTGGGAATGTGTCCTAACCATTCTTAATTTATAAAGTTTTACGCCTCAAATTGCAAGCTTCCTAATTTATTCAATAGTATCTTAATGCTGGAAAGTCTATCTCCGGTCAATCATACAACTTTCTGCCTAAGAATTCGTTCTACTACATCCCCAAGAGGTATGCTGGGCGAAGTATCATAACCATCTCTGAGGCCAATAAAACAAATGTTTTGCAGCCTACTTTAATACAACTGAAACTTTCTTTGCAGTGTAAACCAAGTCAGACTGCTTTTTAAGTCCAAGCTTTGCTCAAGTCATACAAGAGGCATTAGCAGGATCGAGAAGAGCTGGGGGAATCTTGGCTTCTGCCACGAGTTCCCTTCGACCTTGGCGGGTGGGAAAGTCTACAGGCTTCAATCCTCCAGGGTATGAAACGGGCGGGTGAAGACAGCAAACACCCCGAGGTTTCCCCTCGAGGGATGCTGAGAAACTGTTGGGCAAGAGAGCTGACGGGGCATAGTCCAGAGCAGATCCGGGCGGAGGCGGTTCCATCCCGGCCCACGCGCGCCTCGGGGGTGAGAAGGGAACGGCAACAAGACGGGGCGGGGGGAAGCCGAGCTGCACCGTTCGGGGCTCCCCTCCTCCCGCTTCTTTTGTGCGACCGACGGGGGTCACTCACCGGGCCAGGAGCTCTAGGAAGATCACGTTACTGCAGCAGCCTGCGAAAACCAGGCCCACCGCGAAGGCCGGGCGCATGGCCAAGACAGGGGAAGGGGAGCGAGAGCGCAGAGGAAGCGCCCAACCAGACCACTACCCCTGGAAGCCCGGCTGCCGCCTCGCCGCGACACTGAACATCACCACCGTCCTGGAGCGCCGCTCTCCCGGGTCCGTGATGGTCTCCCTTTTTCTCAGCGGCTGCCACCAACGCTGCCGGTTAAGGAGCTGTAGTTCGCCGTCAACCGGAGCCCCATTCATACGAGGGGGCGTCCGAGTCCGGGCTGAACTACACTTCCCAGAATGCCGCGCGCCCGTACGTCAGGCTGCGACGTATTCCGCTTCTGCCGAGCAGCTCAACCGGAGAGAGGAGAGGTGCCCGTCATGCCTCGCGCCGTAGCGAGCCGCGAGGCTTGCTGGGAAGTGGAGTTCCAACGCTGTCAATGTTGTTTCCCGTGAGGCAGCCAAAGGCTACGAAAGGGATTCGTCCATCCTTTTCAGGGCATACTCATAGCTGAGGGCACTAGAACAACACACCTGTGATTGACTGATAATTAGAACTGTTCTTGGATCTGACAATCCTCCTGAATTGGGAGAAAGTGCAAATTTTCTGAACTTGCTTCTCTACCTTTTGAGAAGAACTTTGGACTCAGGGAATTGGTGATGGAAGGCAGGCCCGGCGTGCTGCGGTCCATGGGGTCGCGAAGAGTCGGACACGACTGAGCGACTGAGCTGAACTTGGACTCAGGAAGTTCTAGTACTCAGTCTTGGCTTAGCCACTAATAAGCTCGGCTAAGGCAACCTGACCTGCAAGGAGATAACCCTGGGATTTCTTTGGAAGGAATGATGCTAAAGCGGAAACTCAAGTACTTTGGGCATCTCATGCGAAGAGTTGACTCATTGGAAAAGACTCTGATGCTGGGAGGGATTGGGGGCAGGAGGAGTAGGGGACGACAGAAGATGAGATGGCTGGATGGCATCACGGACTCAATGGACGTGAGTCTGCGTGAATTCCGGGAGTTGGTGATGGACAGGGAGGCCTGGCGTGCTGCGATTCATGGGGTCGCAGAGTCGGACACGACTGAGCCACTGAACTGAACTGAACTGAACTGGAACTGAAGGCAACCTGTTTCTTATTATAGCTAAAGATGGGAAAAGTAATGCCCATCTTGCTTCCCTGATGACTTAGATGGTAAAGAATCCGCCGGCAATTTGGGAGACCTAGGTTCAGTCCCTGGGTTGGGAAGATCCCCTGGAAGAAGGCATGACAAACCACTCCAGTATTCTTGCCTGGAGAATCCTCATGGACGAAGGAGACTGGTGGGCTACTGTCCAGGGGATCACCAAGAATTGGACACAATTGAAGCAACCAGTATTCGCCTGGAGAATTCCATGGACAGAGGAACCTGGTGGGCTGCAGTCCATGGATTGCAAGGAATCGGACATGACTGACCAACTAACACACAACAGTACATTATATCAGCACTGGAAGGGGCTATCACTCAACTCCCTCAATTTTACAGACCATAAAAACTGAGTCCAAGCAATCCCCCCCTTGTACCCTGAGCAGGCCGCACTCTACTCTATGACTCTGGTTACCCACATGTGTTGCCCTTCTGTTTTAGGTCTCCCACATCCCAATACTGCAGAAGGAAATGGCAACCCACTCCAGTATTCTTGCCTAGAGAATCTTGTGGACAGAGGAGCCTGGTGGGCTGCTGTCCACAGGGTCGCACAGAGTCGGACATGACTGAAGCAACTTAGCAGCAGAAGATGCAACTAAGCACAGAACACAGCAATGCCCATCTTACCTGGTGGTTGTGGAGGATTAAAAGCTATGATCATCTGGGGATCTTGTGAAAGTGCAGATCCTGAGGTTCTGCATTTCCAGCAAGTTCCCAGGTGCTGGTGATGCTACAGATCCATCCACCACACTTTGAAGTGTGTGTGCTGTTGTTCAGTCGTGTCCAACTCTTTGCAACCCCACAGACTGTAGCCTGCAAGGCTCCTCTGTCTATGGGATTTTTCCCTTAGATGCCTATTAAATAGTTGACTCTGAAGACCTTTTTATCCCACCCCTTCCATTGGCTCAGGGATTTAGTGCCCCTTGTGGCTCAGCTGGTAAAGAATCCACCTGCAGTGCGGGAGACCTGGTTCCATCCCTGGGCTGGGAAGATCTCCTAGAGAAGGGAAAGGCTATCTCCTCCAGTATTCTGGCCTGGAGAATTCCATGGACTGTAGAGGCCATGGGTTGCAAAGAGTCAGACATGACTGGGCGACTTTCAGGCAGCCAGCCAGGGTCCTTTTCCCCCCATGGCCTACAGTCATGCTCAAATAAGCTACCATGTCTTTCTCCTTCACTTTAACACCAAATATCTTTAAAGAGTAATCTATATTCATGGTTTCTTCATTTTACTCTGACCAAAGCCAGCCTATTGAAAGTAGTCTTATTTAAGAAACCTAGTGACCGCTTAATTATCAAAACCAAATACCACAAGCTCACCTTACTCAATCTTGCAATGACTTTTGATAATGAGAGCTCAATGCTCTTGACATTCTCTTGTCCTTCTGTCTATGACATGAATTTTCTACTTCTCTGACTTAATCTTTTTCAGTTTTTATTTGGCTTTTTCCTGCTCTGTCCACTGAATTCTCCTAACAAGCCTCTACTATCTGTCCCTCCTCCTGCTGCTGTGTATACTTTCTATTGATGACCTCACCTCCATAACTTCAACCATCACTGTTTGTAACTGAGATGGTACATGAATGTACATGTGCAGCCCCAATCGGCTGTGTGCCTTAAAATTTCCAATTGCTTATCAAACATTTTCACCAATGAATCCTTGTAACCCCCCTCAACATCAACATATACACAGTTCTTTATCTACCCTCTCAAATAGGGCCCTTATTTCTATTAAGGACATTTTCCACCACCTGTTCTCTTTGGGCAAAAACCTGAAAGATATTCAAAGTCTTCTTTTCATAACACTTCTACCTGACAAGTATCTCTAGATTCCAGCCTCTCCTTTCAATTTACATCCATGCCCACTTCCCCTCCTAACACGTTCTTGGTAGCTTCAGCCCATCCTCCATGCTGTCTCCACAGTGTTCCCCAAAATAGACTGTTTATGTCACAATGCTATTCCAACAAGTCTTCCAATTGCTACTACTGTGTAACAAACCACCCCAAATATGGCAATTGAAAACATAGTATAGGGCTTCCCTGGTGGTCCAGTGGTTAAGAATCCGCCTGCCAGTACAGGAGACACGGGTTTGATCCCTGGTCTGGGAAGATCCCACATGCCATGGAGCAGCTAAGCCTGTGCAACCCAGCTACTGAAGCCTGAGCAGCCTAGAGCCCATGCTCCACAATGCATGAAGGCGAGAAGCCACAATAAGCCCACACGCCAGAAGCAGAGAGTAACCCCCACTTGCCACAACTATAGAAAGCCTGTGTGCAAAGCGATGCAGACCCGGTGCAGCCAAAATAAATAAATATTTAGAAAAGATAGCACAAAACAAAAAGATTTTCTCTCACTCACAGTTCTGTATGTTGACAACATCCGACACACGGCTAGTCCGTTCTCCACTGGGGTTCTGGATGCAGTTGTGGCCATATGTCAGCTGCAGCTGGTGTTATCCGAAGTCTTGGCTGGTGAAGGGTTTCTCCTCATGGCCTCTCGTAGGCTGTGCTTCCTCACAATAAGGTGAACTCAGAATAGCCAGACTTCCCACAAGACAACTAGCTCCTCCTAGAACAAGCATTCCAAGAAATCAAGTCAGAAGCTGAAGTGGTCTCAGATATAACTTGCACCAAATTCTGTTGGTTCCACTGGCCAAGAATGAGTCTCAGATTCATTCTGAGAAGGGACTAGCAAAAGCATCAGCTACGTGTGGGTAGAGAGGCATCTCTGAAGACTAATTATATGTTGTTTCTTGGCTCCTTGCATGAAATTCACTCTGTAGAAGGCATACAGACGTATCACCATCAAGCCTCAGTTTACATTTGGAATTTCCTCTCCTGCCATTCTTTCCAGTACTACCTGGATTCCTGCCACATTAAACACTGTTCTCTGAGTTTATGGAGACTCAAAATTCACATCTCCACATGCTGTTTGGCTTGCTCAGAACACTCTTTTCACTTTGGCCAGCTCCTGCTCATCCCTTTATGGCAATGGAGGACAGAGGGGTGAGTAGATACTTCTACATTGTGCATGGGGGAAAGTCCCCTGCTGAAACATCACCTTTCTGGTGTAGTTTTTCAGTGCACCATTCACAGCTTCTCCTCTATATCTCTAGCACCCCATACACACCTGAACCAACCCATGAATCTTGTTACACTGTAGTTTACATGTTCATGTCAACCTCCTCCTTTATACTATGCCCTTTATGAACAGGAACCACAATAACTAATTCATCTCTAGATCCTTAGCATTATAGACAGTGACTGGTATATAATATGTACATATACTTTTTATTGAATGAATGAGTTTGACCTCATCGGGAAGTGAAAGTGAAAGTCACTCAGTCACATCTGACTCTTTGTGATCCATGGACTGTACAGTCCATGGAATTCTCCAGGCCAGAATACTGGCGTGGGTAGCCTTTCCCTTCTCCAGGGGGTCTTCCCAACCCAGGGATCAAACCCAGGTCTCCCACATTGCAGGTGGATTCTTTATCAGCTGAGTCACAAGAGAAACCCAAGAATACTGGAGTCGGTAGCCTATCCCTTCTCCAGCGGATCTTCCAGACCCAGGAATCAAACTGGGGTCTTCTACATTGCAGGTGGATTCTTTACCAGCTGAGCTATCATTATTTGAGTCAAATAAGTCACACTTCATAATTTCAGTAACTACATAATACATTTCAGCTTGAAACATTTCTAAAATACAAACATCAAAAATGCATTGCTCAATGAATTTGCATAAACAATGATATATAACCAATACCCTGGCCAGGAAACGACATTACCAGCATCCCCAAAGATCTCTGTGCCTCCTTTGACTCATTAGTCCCCTCCAGGAATAACCACATTCCTTACTTTCTAGCACCAGAGATTAGTTTTGCCTGGTTTTGGACTTGACATAAATGGAATCATACAGAATATTTTCTTTTGTTTCTGCTAACATTGCTTGTCAGTTCATCTGTGTCATTGTATGTACTTGTGGCTAATTTACTCTCATTGCTGGATAGCATTCCCTTATATTAATGTACTACAGTTTCTTGGTGATGGACATTTTGGCCACTGTGAAAAGTGCAACTATGAAATTTCTTGTACATAACTTTTGGTGAACATAAACACACATTTCTGTTGGGTATCAGTGAATTAATCAAGGTCTTTAGTCAAGAAACAGAAATCATACTCTAATGAACAGGAAAAGTTTAATATACAAATTATTAACTAGTAACAGAGGATTCGTTACCTTAAGGGGTTAAGAAACTCCCAAGATTGTAGGAAGAACAACTATGACCTAGGGCAGGAGCAGACCCCCAAGGAAAAAACAAATCTAGAAGAGAGGGCCCTCTCTCCTGCAAACCGAGACTCAGGCTTTCCAGCAGAGGGCATGGCTATACAGCCCTCTGGCTAGCAGAGAAGTTCTGTAAGGTCCTGATGAAACTAGCTATGAACCACTCTCTAGGGTTTGGCTGGGACACTGGCTGTCATGGGAAGTTGCTGTGGGGGTGTACTTTCCAGGAAACTGGCTGGGGTCTGGAGAACTTTCTGGTGACCACCTGGAATGGAACCACTGAATTCACTGCCATGGGATGTCCCATGTGCTGTAGGAACAAGGAGAGAGGAAGAAGCCCCAGATCCAAGAAGATAAGGCCCTTCCTCCTGCGGTGCTCCTACAGCACCATCATGACTGAGGTCTACAGTGTGCCACTTGGCAGAGGACAAACAGCCAGAGGATCCACCTCCAGAATCAAAAGAGGAACCATGAGAGGAGTCTTTGGAGCCGGGAGGCTCTAAGTCAACACCTGGGACACCCCGGGACTTCATTAGGTGTCATGTCAACTTCAGTATTTTAATGGTTTCATCACAAAACCAAAGTTATGAAGTGCAGACAAGGCTTCATCTCCCAGGCTCCTTTCTACGTTCCATTCCAAATTCTAGCATCTTTGAATAAATAGCAACATCTTAGACAGAAGCTGGGCTCAATGTGTTCAAACCTTCATGCCAACCACTTCCCTTACAAGGAGGACCTATTGTTTTGGGAACGTTCATCATCTTTGCCCCTGGGGTGTCAGCAGGAAAAGGCTGTCAAGGTTGTCTTAAAAGCCATTTGTGCTTCTAGCAGCCACTCAGACATATTTTGAATCATTTATTAAAACCACTTAACCAACTTGTTGACAAAAAATTAAGTAAGATGACTCCTGTGGGATATTCCTCGACAAGTGTCCTCAAGTTGACAATCCTACAGAGATCTGTCACTTGAGTTTTTTTTTAAACCTGTTTTCATATCTTTCACATGAGGATGATTTTCTCCCCCATTACATAAATCCTGAGACACTTGGAGCTGTGCAGGGAAAAGCACACTGTAAATATACGTACAGTATTATTTATAAAGTCAAATATTTTTGTTACTTGTTCCATAGGTCAGAGTCAAGCAGTGCCCAGTGTGTTGATACACTGATGTCAGCTAGCTTCTTCAAGGACATTATTCAAAGACAGATGACCTTTTTCAGAGTACTACAGGGTCTTGGCGAGGAAGGAAACTTTCTCAATCAGAGTGTTAGTGGCATAAGGTTAAGGATTTTGTCTTATTAATCATGGTACCTTCCATATCTCAGTGGCGTTTGGCTCATAGCAGATGCTCAAAGACTATGGATGGAGGTAGAAAGGAAGGAAGGAATGGAGGGACAGAGCAAGGGGAGAGAGGGAGGGAGGAAGTAACGAAGGACCTTTAGAAAAACCAGCTCCTATTTACAAAACTCTTAGATATAAAACACATCAAGGGTTGAAAATGGTACTGGCTATAATAGAAACTACAAATCAGGCTAAACACCTGAAGTAACAGTCCTGCATGCTAGGGACTACGGGCGAGCTCCTGATGTTAGAAACTATGTTTCTTTGACCTGTGTGCCTCCCAGTAACACTCTTCATTATTACTGAACTGATGTTTGTTAAATTATGTTATTGAATTGAGATGGTAAATCTCACCACCAGGAAAGTTCAGTTCAGTAGCTCAGTTCTGTCTGAATCTTTGCAACCCCGTGGACTGCAGCACGCCAGGCTTCCCTGTCCATCACCACCTCTCAGAGCTTGCTCGAACTCATGTCCATCGAGTTGGTGATGCCATCCAACCATCTCATCCTCTGTCGTCCCCTTCTCCTCCTGCCTTCAATCTTTCTCAGCATCAGGGTCTTTTCAAATGAGTCAGTTCTTCACATCAGGTGGCCAAAGTATCAGATGGAGTTCAGCTTCAGCATCAGTCCTTCCAATGAATATTCAGGATTCATTTCCTTTAGGATGGACTGGTTGGATCTCCCTTGCAGTCCAAGGGACTCTTAAGAATCTTCTTCAACAGCACAGTTCAGAAGCATCAATTCTTCAGCACTCAGCTTTCTTTATAGTCCAACTCTCACATCCATACATGACTACTGGACAAACCATAGCTTTGACTAGACGGACCTTTGTCGGCAAAGTAATGTCTCTGCTTTTGAATATACTGTCTAGGTTGGTCATAGCTTTTCTTCCAAGGAGTAAGTGTCTTTTAATTTCATGGCTTCAGTCATCATCTGCAGTGATTTTGGAGCACAAAAAATAAAGTCTCTCAGTGTTTCCATTGTTTCCCCATCTATTTGCATGAAATGATGAGACCAGATGCCATGATCTTAGTTTTCTGAATGTTGAGTTTTAAGCCAACTTTTTCCACTCCTCTTTCACTTTCATCAAGAGGCTCTTTAGTTCCTCTTCACTTTCTGCCATAAGGGTGGTGTCATCTGTGTATCTGACGTTATTGATATTTCCCCCAGCAATCTGGATTCCAGCTTGTGCTTCATCAAGCCTGGCATTTTGCATGATGTACTCTGCATATAAGTTAAATAAGCAGGGTGACAATATACAGCCTTGACCATACTCCTTTCCCAAATTGGAACCAGTCTGTTGTTTCATGTCTGGTTCTAGATGTTGCTTCTTGACCTACATACAGATTTCTCAGGAGGCAGGTAATGTGGTCTGGTATTCCCATCTCTTTAAGAATTTTCCACATTTTATTGTAATCTGTGACACAGTCAAAGTCTTTGGCGTAATCAATAAGGCAGAAGTAGATGTTTTTATGGAACTCTCTTGCTTTTTCGATGATCCAGTGGATGTTGGCAATTTGATCTCTCATTCCTCTGCCTTTTCTAAATCCAGCTTGAACATCAGGAAGTTTCATGGTTCACATACTGTTGAAGCCTGGCTTGGAGAATTTTGAGCATTACTTTGCTAGCATGTGAGATGAGTGCAATAGTGCAGTAGTTTGAGCATTCTTTGGCATTGCCTTTCTTTGGAATTGGAATGAAAATTGATCTTTTCCAATCCTGTGGCCACTGCTGAGTTTTCCAAATTTGCTGGCATATTGAGTGCAGCACTTTCACAGCATCATCTTTTAGTATTTGAAATAGCTCAACTGGAATTCCATCACCTCCACTAACTTTGTTCTTGGAGATGCTTCCTAAGGCCCACTTGACTTCACATTCCAGGATGTCTGGCTCTAGGTGAGTGATCACACCATTGTGGTTATCTGGGTCATGAAGATCTTTTTGTACAGTCTTCTGTGTATTCTTGCCACCTCTTCTTAATATCTTCTGCTTCTGTTAGGTCCATACCATTTCTGTCCTTTATTGAGCCCATCTTCACATGAAATGTACCCTTGATATCTCTAATACTCCTGAAGAGACCTCTAGTCTTTCCCATTCTATTATTTTCCTCCACTTTTTGCACTGATCACTGAGGAAGGCTTTATCTCTCCTTGCTATTCTTTGGAACTCTGCATTCAAATGGGTATATCTTTCCTTTTCTCTTCTGCCTTTAGCTTCTCTTCTTCTCTCAGCTATTTGTAAGGCCTCCTCAGACAACCATTTTGCCTTTTTGCATTTCTTTTTCTTGGGGATGGTCTTGATCACTGCCTTCTATATAATGTCACGAACCTCTGCCCATAGTTCTTCAGGCACTCTATCAGATCTAATCCCTTGAATCTATTTGTCACTTGCACTTATACAGTAAGGGATTTGATCATAAGGATTTGATTTAGGTCATACCTGAACCGGTCCCATCACTTCATGGGAAATAGATGGGGAAACAGTGGCTGACTTTATTTTTCTGGGCTCCAAAATAACTGCAGATGGTGATTGCAGCCATGAAATTAAAAGACTCTTACTTCTTGGAAGGAAAGTTATGACCAACCTAGACAGCATATTCAAAAACAGACATTACTTTGCCAACAAAGGTCCGTCTAGTCAAGGCTATGGTTTTTCCAGTGGTCATGTATGGATGTGAGAGTTGGACTATAAAGAAAGGTGAGCGCAGAAGAACTGATGTTTTTGAACTGTGGTGTTGGAGAAGACTCTTGAGAGTCCCTTGGACTGCAAGGAGATCCAACCAGTCCATTCTAAAGGAGATCAGTCCTGAGTGTTCATTGGAAGGACTGATGTTGAAGCTGAAACTCCAATACTTTGGCCACCTGATGTGACGAGCTGACTCATTGGAAAATACTCTGATGCTGGGAAAGACTGAGGGCAGGAGAAGAAGGGGACAACAGAGGATGAGATGGCTGGATGGCATCACCAACTCAACGAACAGGGGTTTGGGTAGACTCTGGGAGTTGGTGATGGACAGGGAGGCCTGGCGTGCTGTGGTTCATGGGGTTGCAAAGAATCAGACACAACTGAATGACTGAACTGAACTGAACTGAATGGTCTAGTGGTTTTCCCTACTTTCTTCAATTTAAGTCTGAAGTTGGCAATAAGGAGCTCATGATCTGAGCCACAGTCAGCTCCTGGTCTTGTTTTTGCTGACTGTGTAGAGCTTCTCCACCTTTGGCTGCAAAAATATAATCAATCTGATTTCAGTATTGTCATCCGGTGATGTCCATGTGTAGAGTCTTCTCTTGTGTTGTTGGAAGAGAGTGTTTGCTATGACCAGTGAGTTCTCTTGGCAAAACTTTGTTAGCCTTTGCCATGTTTCATTTTGTACTTCAAGGCCAAATTTGCCTCTTATTCCTGGTATCTCTTGACTTGCTACTTTTGCATTCCAGTTCCCTATGATGAAAAGGACATCTTTTTTGGATGTTAGTTCTAGAACATCTTGTAGGTCTTCATAGAACCATTCAATTTCAGCTCTTCAGTGTTACTGGTTGGGGCATAGACTTGAATTACTGTGACATTGAATGGTTTGCCTTGGAAACAGAGATCATTCTGTCATTTTTGAGACTGCACCCAAGTATTGCATTTCAGATTCTTTTGTTGACTACTGACGGCTACTCTTTTTCTTCTTCTGGACTCTTGCCCACAGTAGTAGATATAACAGTTATCTGAATTAAATTCCAGTCCATTTTAGTTCACTGATTCCTAAAATGTCAATGTTCATTCTTGCCATCTCCTGTTTGACCACTTCTAATTTGCCTTGATTCATGGACCTAACATTCCAGGTTCCTATGCAATATTGCTCTTTACAGCATTGGACTTTACTTCCATCACCAGTCACATCCACAATTGGGCGTTGTTTTTGCTTTGGCTCTGTCTCTTCGTTCTTTCTGGAGTTATTTCTCCACTCTTCTCCATTAGCGTATTGGGCACATATTAACCTGGAGAGTTCACATTTCAGTGTCATACCTTTTGCCTTTTCATACTGTTCATGGGGTTCTCAAGGCAAGAATACTGAAGTGGTTTGCCATTCCCTTCTCCAGTGGACCACATTTTGTCAGAACTCTCCACCATGACTCATCAGGGCATGGGTCATAGTTTCATTGAATTAGACAAGGCTGTGGTCCACGTGATCAGTTTGATTAGTTTTCTGTGATTGTGGTTTAAATTCTGTCTGCCCTTGGATGGATAAGGATAAGAGGCTTATGGAAGCTTCCTGATGGGAGAGATTGACTGTGGGGGAAAAGATGCTATGAAGAAAAGATACTCTTAAACCACTTTCAGGAAAAGAATGATGTCAGAGAATCAATCATGCTTGTTTGCATCAAATGTGATGTGTCTCTAAGTTACTTTCTATGCTTCCACCTTCCCTCACCCCTAGATGATAACTGATACTATTTTGAGGGAATAAAACAAACCCATGGACTCACTTCACTTTGATTTTCCTACTCTGATTCTGTGACCTTTTCTCTGGCTCAGGCATTAAGCTATGTTACTAACCCACCTGGTGGAACACTTTGATAAGCTCTTCCCACTGATGAACATAGCACATCACAGTGACCGTTTCAGTTTCTAAATGCCTCTAAATGCCCACCTATCCCCCATCAATTATGTGAGGGAGATAGGGATTATTATTCCTACAAGAGAATCTGAGGGTCAAAAGTTTAAATACATTTGCTAAGGCCCACAAATTTCAACGCATTTGGGGCCAGACAGGTAAGGTCAATGTGAAACTGATTTTCAAGGTAAATGTGTGAAACTCCAAAATGTATTGAGTTTTGGGGGAATCAGAGGTGTAAACTGTTTCTGGGTACATTCAAATTAAAACTTTTTAAATTTTATTTTTAATTGTGGTAACATGTATTTCACACACAATTTACCATCTCAACACTTTTTAGGTGCACAGTTCTGTTGTATTAAATACCTTTACATCACTACCATCCATTCTCAGAACCTTTTTCATCTTGCAAAACTGAAACTCTGTACCCATTAAACAACCATTCAGTCTTTTTTCCCTCCCCCACCCAACCCTGGAAACCACCATTCCAGTTTCTGCTTCTGTGAATTTGACTACTCTAAATACTTCATGGAAATAGAAATATTCAGTATTTGTCTTTTTGTGACTGGGTTATTTCAATTCAGTTCAATTCGGTCACTCAGTCATGTCTGACTCTTTGTGATTCTCTTTGTGATTCCATGGACTGCAGCATGCAAGACTTCCCTGTCCATCACCAACTCCCAGAGCTTGCTCAAACTCATGTCCATCGAGTTGGTGATGCCATCCAACCATCTCATCCTCTGTCATCCCCTTCTCCTCCTGCCTTCAATCTTTTCCAGCATCAGGGTCTTTTCAATGAGTCAGTTCTTTGCATCAGGAGGCCAGATTATTGGAGTTTCAGCTTCAGCATCAGTCCTTCCAATGAATATTTAGGACTGATTTCCTTTAGGATAGACTGGTTGGATCTCCTTGCAGTCCAAGGGACTCTCAAGAGTCTTCTCCGACACCACAGTTCAAAAGCATCAGTTCTTTGGCAATCAGTCCAACTCTCACATCTGTATATGACTACTGGAAAAACCATAGCTTTGACTAGATGGACTTTTGTTGACAAAGTAATGTCTCTGCTTTTAATATGCTGTCTAGGCTGGTCATAGGTTTTCTTCCAAGGAGTAAGAGTCTTTTAATTTCATGGCTGCAATCACCATCTGCAGTGATTTTGGAGCCACCAAAAATAAAGTCTTTCAATGTTTCCATTGTTTCCCCATCTGTTTGCATGAAGTGATGGGGCTGGATGCCATGATCTTAGTTTTCTGAAGATCTGCCTCCTGAGATGACCTGAGTGGCTTATTTCACTTAGCATAATGTCCTCGAGGTTCAACCATGCTGTCATAGGTGTCAGAATTTCTTTCCATTTTAAGGGTGAATAATGTTCTACTGTCTGTTCACACCACATTTTGTTTACCCATTCACTCAGTGATGGACACTTGAGTTGCATCTTTTGGCTGTTGTCAGTAATGCTGTCATGAACATGTATGTACAAATATCCCATTAAGACCCTGCTTTCAATTTTTCTGGGAATATACTCAGAAGTGCTGGATCTGATGGTAGTTCTATCTTTAATTTTTTGAGAAACAATCATGCTATTTTCCACAGCAATCACACCATTTTCTGTTTCTAAACAATGCACAAAGATTCCCTTTTTTTCTCTTTACCAACACTTATTTTCTGTTTGTTTTCTTTTTAATATTAGCCATCCTAATGGATGTGAGGTTGTATCTCATGGTGGTTTTGATTTGTATTTCTTTAATGATTACTGACATTGAGCATCTTGTCATGTGCTCACCAGTCATTTGCATATCTGTGTTGGAATCCATCTAATTCACATTTTTAAAGCACGGGTTTTTGAGCCAGGTTCTTTCTGCAGGCTGGTGGCTTCTGACCCTGGATCATGCTCTGAGCAACAGAACCAGGAGGAGGGGGTCCTTTTTCAGCCCTCATTTGGCACCTGGCCAATCTGCTCCACCATCTCAATTGCCTTTTCAATTGATGACATTTCTTACTTTTTCCTCATTAAAAGTTTTTTGTAGATTTTTGAATTTATAACACATGCACATGGTACAAAATTCAAAAGGTACAAAGGATACCAGTGTAAAATAATTTCCCTTCCCTTTCCTGAACCTCAGTCACCCAGCACCCTTACTTTGAGGCTAGCATCGTCACTAATGTTTTGGGCATCCTTCCACTTACTATAAAATATGTAAGGTTTTTCACTCAATTTTTTCTTTAATAGTACATCTTGAAGAATGTTCCATTTTAACATTTGGTTCCCTGTTGTTGGATCTTTAGGTTGTTTACAGTATTTTGCCTTAACAATCAACACTGCATTGACTTACCAATGGTATGTACTTTTTAGTAAACTGAAGAAGTGGACAGCTGGTCATGACTTACCTACGAAACATAGCCCAGTTAACTGACTGACTCAGGTTTCAGATTCATGTTCTAGATGGGCAGCATTGATAGTACCAAGCTTTTTCAATGCAGCATTATTTACAATAGTCTAGATACAGAAATAACCTAAATGCCTATCAGTGGAGGAAAGAAGACGCATATATATGGTGCACATATCTATCACATACACACCATATGTACGTGCTTTCCCAGTAGCTCAGTAGTAAAGAATCCACCTGCAATGGGAGCCGTGGGAGACGTGGATTCAATCCTTGGGTTGGGAAGATCCCCTGGAGGAGGGCATGGCAACCCACGCCAGTGTTCTTGCCTGGAGAATGCCATGGTCAGAGGAGCCTGGCGGGCTACAGTCCATGGGGTCGCAAAGAGTCAGACATGACTGAAGGGACTTTAGCACGCATGCACATGGTCACATATCCACGTGAAAGTGAAAGTGAAGTTGCTCAGTCGTGTCCGACTCTTTGTGACCCCATGGACTTGCAGCCTACCAGGCTCCTCCATCCATGGGATTTTCGAGGCAAGAGTTCTGGAGTGGGTTGCCATTTATAGAAAAGAATGAGATCCAGCCATTTTCAAACAACAGAGATAGACCTTGAGGGTATCATGCTAAGTGAAATAAGTCATACAGAGAAAGACAAATACCACACAATTTCACTTATATGTGGAATCTAAAACAATTAAAGCAAACAAACATACAAAATAAAACCAAACCCAGACTCATAGGTACACAGAACAGATTGGTGGTTTCTAGGGGGAGGGCAGTGTGGGGGGGCATGCAAAATGGGCGAAGGGGATCCAGAAAGTACAAGCTTCTAGTTATAACATAAATGTCATAGGGATGTACAGTACAGATTGGGGGATATAGTCAACAATATTGTACTAACTTTGTATGATGACATATGGCAACTTGACTTATTGTGGTGATCAGTATATACAAATGAGTCACTATGTTGTACACCTGCAATTAATATAATATTGTATGCCAGTTGCACATCAATAAAAACAAAGTAGAGACTTCCCTGGTGGTACAATGGATAAGAATCTGTCTGCCAATGCAGGGGCATGGGTTCAATCTCTAGTCCGGGAAGAGTCCACATGCCTTGGAGCAACTAAGCTCACATACCACAACTACTGAAGCCTGTGTGATCGAGGGCCCACATGCTACAGCTGCTGAAACCCATGCACTTAGAGCCTGTGCTCTGCAACGAGAGAAGCCCCCACACTACAGCTAGAAAGCTGCCCCCACTCTCCGCAACTAGAGAAAGCCTTCGCACAGCAATGGAGCCCCAGTGCAGCCAAAAAATGAAAAATAAATGAAAGCAAAGCAGGATCCAACCCTCAGTTTGCATAGTCACCTCACCCACCTTACTGTATTGAAAACTGTTATTTCATTCATTGTGGCTTTTTCTGCACTGATTCTGTTTTAAAATATTGCATTAAAATATTATTTGTCTTTTTACCGCAATAAAGAAAATAGAAAAAAAAAAAGCCAAACTTTCACAGGACTCCCATAGCAAAGGATATTTCTTTCTAAACCTTTCCCCATAACCAGTTTTTTCTTTAAAAGGAGGCACTTTATCTAATATTTATATACAAGACAAAATATTATATAGTAAGCCTCATACATTGTCTGAAAAACTATGCCCTAACAATAATCCTCATAGACCTGTATCACTAGGAAATAAATATTAGTGCCACAAGGGCAGGATTGCAATGAAGCAAAAATTTCCAGATAATGCATCAATTTAAGAACTGAAAATTGTACTGAAATAATTTTTAATGGAAATCTTCATGTTATTTCCTGCTTTATGAAATAAAATACAGGGAACATTGACGATCCTTATCTTGTGCACTGAACATTGTGGTTTTGAGCATCCATTATTGCAGTGTGTGGTGATTCTTACTGAGTCACTGGATGGACCACGGCCTCTGAGTGCCCTGATGCTAAATGGCCTCCAATTTTCTCCAGGAAACGAACGCTGCCCGATGAAGGCTGATCGACGCTCCTCTAGCGCCCTCTAGTGTTCTGTGCTCACTCTGGCCCATAACTTAACGCTGTATTGAAACTGTTTCCTTGCTTGTCGTCCCCCACCACACCACAGGCTCTGCCAGGGGCAAGGATGAGGGTCTTGCCACTTTTGTGTACCCAGCTCTTAACAATAGTACCTAGCTAACAACAGTCACCCATAAATATGTGTTGAGTAACTGAATTAATGAATACATGAATAAAGGGGTGAGTGAGTAGATTCCTGTTTTCCTGTTTTGAATTCTCCTCCTTGCTTTCTATGGTTTTCATTTGATGTTCTTTTGCACTGTTGCTCTCTATACATTAAGCTACATTAAGAGTGTTGGCGTTTGGACACTGTCCCTTTCAACTCTCTGTAACCTAAGAAACCGGATGGAGCACGTGATTGGGTTTGAATATGTTAGGCCGAGGAGCTCTCTATTCCTAATGTTTTCAAACCCAATCATGTGCTCCATCAGTTGGTTTCTTAGGTTACAGAGAGTTTGAAGGAGGAGCTTTAGCTTGCAGTCTTTCTGGCAGGTGTTTGGAGAATTTAAAGACATATTTTCTTTTCCTTCTGGTTCTTGGGTTCCAAATAGAGTTGTCAGTAAACTGATTGCTGGGTTAGAAAATTATTGCTCTTTTGTAAATCTACAAAAGTTCATTAGGCCTTGGGTTATGTGGTCAACACAATGCTAGGAAGTATGGGATTATACCTCACAAGGCATGTCCGTGGTAAGAGCTTCATATGGATCTGCTGATGGATAAAAGTGCAGAGTCTGCTGTCCTCAGTGGTAATAGCTAAAGACACTGATGCTGGGAAAGACTGAGGGGGAGGAGGAGAAGGCGGCAACAGGGGATAAGATGGTTGGATGGCACCACTGACTAAATGGACGTGAACTGCAGCAAACTCTGGGAGATAGCGGAGGACAGAGGAGCCTGGCATGCGTGCTGCAGTCCATGGGATCACAAAGAGTCAGACCTGACTTAGTGACTGAACAATAACATATGGACACTTATTCAATATGTCCAGCACCTTTCCCAACTTCTCTCATTGAATCTTCATAAAAACCCAATGAGATAGGCGTGGGCACTATCACTAGCTCCATTTTCCAGAGGAGGAAATTGAAGCTTAGTGAGATTAAGAGATCTTTCAAGGTGATGCAAAGTTGTGACCTTGGCTAATTCCCAGGTCTGCCTGATACTAGAGTCTGGAGTCGTAACTGCTCTGCTCTGCTCCACTGACCCCTGAGGTTTTCAGTTTTGTCAGAGATGCAAGATAAACTCCCACCAAACCACCAAGGTATCTCGGGACACTCCAGCTATAACCCAGCCCCTGGTGCTTCTCCTCCACTCTTCCCTGGGCCCCACTCTTCAGCCGCTCTGGGCACCTTGCTGGTTTTTGTTTTTGTTTTTTGCATGATGTTGAGCCCATTCCTGCTCCAGGGCCTTTGTACTTGCTATTCATTCTGCCTGGAACACTCTTTTCCCCAGGTATATCCATGGCTTTCTTCCTCATTTCTTTCAATTTTGTGCTTAATTCTTACTTCCTCAGAGAGAACGTTTTTGACCACCATATCTAAAATAGCATCCCTTGACATTCCATCTGGCCCACCTCCACTTTATTTTCTTTACCATTACCTAACATGATTGTCTGGAGAAGGCAATGGCACCCCACTCCAGTACTCTTGCCTGGAAAATCCCATGGACAGAGGAGCCTGGTAGGCTGTAGTTCATGGGAGTTGCTAAGAGTCGGACACGACTGAGCGACTTCACTTTCAATTTTCACTTTCATGCATTGGAGAAGGAAATGGCAACCCACTCCAGTGTTCTTGCCTGGAGAATCCTAGGGACGGGGGAGCCTGGTGGGCTGCCGTCTTTGGGGTCGCACAGAGTCGGACACGACTGAAGCGACTTAGCCGCAGCAGCAGCAGCAACATGATAGTCATTATCTTTTTACAGATTTTTTTTTTTTTAAAATTTTCTGTGTCTTCCACTAGAGATTTGACTCCAGGAAGCCAGGGACTCTGTGTGTGCCTCCAGCAATGAAAACAGTGCCTTGTACATAGGAGAACTCAATATACCTGTTGAATGAACAAATTAAGATCATTAAGATAATTGTTCTTTAAGATAATTGGCAAGTATTGAACAGCAGTTCTGTGCCAGGCACTTTGCCAGATGTTTTCTGTTACAGCATCTCATATATTACTTTGCCACATCGCTATGAGAGAACTGTATTTTCTTCTCGTTTTACAGGCACAGACAAGGTAACCAAAGTTTACAGAGGTCGTATAACCTGTTCCAGGGCAGTTAGTAGCTGAGCTGGGATGTGAAAATGCTCTTTCCTATAATTCATCATGGGCTTCCCAGGTGGCTCCGATGGCAAAGGATCCGCCTGGCAAGCAGGAGATGTGGGTTCTATCCCTAGGTCGAAAGGAGCCTCTGGAAAAGGAAATGGTAACCTACTCCAATATTCTTGCCTGGCAAATCCCATGGACAGAGGAGCCTGGCAAGCTACAGTCCATGAGATTGCAAAAGAGTCAGACACAACTGAGCGAGTAAGTAAGAACCACAACATTTATGCATCATATCCTGAGAGTTCACTTTCTCTGGGCTTATTTTTCCGGCAGAGCTATACAGTCAATCTCTCTAAAACTTGCAGCAGAGAGTAGTTTCTCTTCCATGTTGCACTGATGTCAACAAGTTCTCACAGACAGAGAGGACAACTGGAAGATGAGCTTCTCAAGCCTCAGCATCCACAGCATAGCCCTGCCAGGGTCACACATGAGGAGCCTGCTTGTCCAGGACTGATTTCCTCTAGGATGCTTTCCATTCTCTTATTCCAGCTGTGACAGATGGCTTATAAAGGACAGACAGCTCCTTGAGTGAGCAGTAATGAGGAGTGGTCAGAGGACCTCCTAGGCAGAGAAGACGTTATGTTCCTGCCCATCTCTTTAGTACAAGGAAAGCCTGTTCCCATGCAGAATATTTTCCGAAGCTTTTGATGGTGCGTCAACAGGGTGTTTTGGTTTTTCCCCTGAGTGTAGCTTCCGCATCCTGCTTTCCTTGAGCTTCTCTGATTGCTGGAAGTTGCATCATGCCCTGGGAAAGCGGAGCGTCAGTCCCTGATCTCCTGCTGGAGGAGAATCATTCTCTGAATGTGGACCTGGAAGATTCTGTCTTTCACAAACCTACCCCACCTGCTTTGGCTTGGTCTTGAGGGGAAGGGTGAGGGAAGGTGGTTCTTTCATACAAAATCAAAACAACTCATAGTTACTATCAACTGTTTCCCCGGAGGCACCAGTATGGTAGTCTGAGTTTCTGTTAGAAGTTTTGCTGTTGTTCAGTTGCTAAGTCAAGCCCAGCTCTTTGCAGTCCCGTGGACTGCAGCACACCAGGCTTCCCTGTCCTTCACTATCTCCTGGAGTTTGCTGTTTCCCTTGAGGCAATAATATGGTAGTCTGAATTTCTGTTAAAAGTTTTAGCATTTCATTATGAACAAGCCCTGTAACAAGACAGATGCTCCTTTGGTCATGGTTATGAGCGACTTCACTTTCACTTTTCCTTTTCGTGCATTGGAGAAGGAAATGGCAACCCACTCCAGTGTTCTTACCTGGAGAATCCCAGGGACGGCGGAGCCTGGTGGGCTGCCATCTATGGGGTCGCACAGAGTCGGACACGACTGACGTGACTTAGCAGCAGCAGCAGCATAGAGTATTCCTGGTGGCTCAGATGGTAAAGAATCTGTCTCCAGTGTAGGAGACCTGGGTCCAATCCCTGGGTCAGGAAGATCCCCTGGAGAAGGGAATGGCCACCCACTCCAGTATTCTTGCCTGGAGAATCCCATGGGCAGAAGAGCCTGGCAGGCTACAGTCCATGGGGTTGCCAGAAGTGTCAAATATGACTGAGTGACTAACACACGTAGTCAGCACTGGTTTCCTCCTAAACCCCCCCAACACCCACAATTTCATGCAACAGTGAGGAGGGTAGTTCAGAGGAGAGGGGTGGATTGGAAAAGAGAAAGTTCTAGTCTGTTCCATGTCAGGCCGGTTGGGGTGACCACTGAGAGAGGAGGCTGCAGCTCAGCCAGAGATGCCATGTGTTGACGAGGCAGCTGGAAGAGACCAGAATCAGAGTTTGGGCAGCTCACTCCAGTATTCTTACCTGGAGAAGTTCATGGACAGCCCATGGGGTCTCCAAGAGAAGAACATGACTGAGTGACTAATGCTTCCTCTGCTCAGGCCAGTCCCGACACAGACAGATCTGTGAGGTGAGGTGGACCTCGTTATCTGCAGTTTTGCAACCCCCAAACAATGAAATGGAAGCTCAGAGAGGTTGACCATTAGCCCAAGCTTGCTTACCTAAGATTCCCTTCTCTACTTAAAACCCTTCACTGATATCCTGTATCTTCACAAAAAAAGAAAATAAAAAAATCTGAACTTCCTTTCAAAAGGAAGGAATTCACTTCCTGGAGTGAATTGCCATGCCCTCCTCCAGTAGCTCTTCCTGACCCAGGGATCGAACCCGTGTCTGTCTCCTGCCTTAGCAGGCAGATTCTTTACCACCAGCAGGTGAGACATACACATTACCACACGTAAAATAGATACCCAGTGGGAGTTTGCTGTATGATGAGGGCCTTCTCAGCCCATCTTCCCAGCTGCACCTGCTGCCCTCCAGCCCGCATGCTGGGCCCTGGGTCCTGAGAAGTATCTGGGCCTCCCTGAGCATGCACTGACCATCTTTGTCTGGCCTTGCTGCTTTGTGTCTCTTATTTCCATTTCCAAAGTCCTCCCTTTAGAGCCACCTGGCAAATGTCTGCTCATTTCTTCAGTTCTGCTCAGGTGCGACCTCCTCTTTCAGGTAGTTCCCTTGACCCCATCCTGAGTTGGGACTCCATCTTAAAAAGTCCTGTGCCGCCTATTATACAGAGCAAAGTCAGTCAGAAAGAGAAAGATAAATATCGTTTATGAACACATACATACAGAATCTAGAAGGATGGTGCTGATGATTGTATGTGCAGGGCAGCAAGGGAGACACAGACATAAAAACAGACTTTTGGACACAGTGGGGGAAGGAGAGGGTGGGATATTTTGCGAAAACAGCATTGAAACATACATATTGCATGCGTGCTAAGTTGTGTCTGACTCTTTGCGACACCATAGACTGTAGCCCACCAGGCTCCTCTCTCCACGGGCATTTTCCGGGAGAGAATACTGGAGTGAATTGCCATGCCCTCCTCCAGGGGATCTTCCTGACCCAGGGATCGAACCCATGTCTCTTCTGTCTCCTGCATCGGCAGGCAGATTTTCTTTACCACCAGCTCCACCTGGCAGGTGAAATATACACATTGCCATAGGTAAAATAGATACCCAGTGGGAGTTTGCTGTATGACCAGGAAACCCAAAGCTGGTGCTCTGCTCTGTGACAATCTAGAGGGCTGGGACGGGGAGGAAAGAAGGAGGAAGGTGCAAGAGGGAGGGGACATATGTGTATCTATGGTCGGTTCATGTTGATGTATGGCAAAAACCATCGCAATATTGTAATTATCTTACAACTAAAAATTAACTATTAAAAGAAAAGTTTCTGTGCTTTGAGTATCCTGCACAGTGCTCCAAAAATCTGACCACTAGTCTTTTCCAGTCTAACACTTCTCAGGAGCTTCCCCTTGCCCACAGGATAAGGTTCAAAGCATGGCATCTGACGTGTGGCCCTCCTTAATGTGAACGCTCCCCTGACCTTTTCTTCTAGAACCACACTGATCATCATGGTAGCTACTATGCCCATGTGACTGTGTAAACTTAAAGAATTTAAAAGTAAATAAAATGGAAAAGTCAGTTCTTAGTCACATTCAGTTCAGTTCATTAGGCACATCCTAAGTACTAATAGAAATGTGTGGCTTGCAGCTATCATTTTGGATAGATTTAGAGAACATTCCATGGGCAGAACCTCAGATGGGAACAGAAAGTTCTATTGGACAGCACTCTTCTAGAGGCATCTACCCCCACTTCCTGTACCACCTCTGTGTCTTCACTTGTCTTAGTCTTTTCCCAGCCCTTTCGAAAGCCCCTAGTCTGCCCCCTTCTAGTCCCGGCTGGGCAAACTGCAGAACCTCATGCTTGGGGGATAATGACCTTTGCTATTGCCACTCTCTTGCTTTGATCTTACCAGCTGGCAGAGCATCCCTGCTGGAGTAAAGGCGATTTGTGCTCTATCTGAAGGTTATCATTTCAAGGCCACCAAATTCCACTGATTCGAGTGGAAAGACACTGTAGAATGTTCCTTACCTTCTGTTGACCTGGGACCCTGTGATACTTCTGCAGGAGCAGCTTCCATATCACAGTCTCATCAAAAGGATCTCAGTGTCCTTATTGGCATTCTGTAGGAGCCTCGGTGACAATGCTGAGCTGATGGAAGGGTCTTATGCGTCATGAATATGAATATCATTATTGAAATGCCTCTGGTAGATGTCAAAGATAAAAGAAAATATTTTATTTTGTGTTCATTAAGCACTAGAAGGTATGTTTCCCCAGGATGCGACTCATTAAGCCTGTAATGGTTAATGGGAGTTAAATTCCAGCATCACATCAAGGGGGAGAAATGATCCCTCAAGTATTTGGAAACTCCTTCCTCCAAACTGCTGATCAAAGCTAGGTTATGAACTTCTGCGTTGTCTTGCTAATGGATTAGACTAACTGTGTTCTTTGAATTTTTTCCCTCTCCATATACTAACTTTCCCTAAGTAGAGATGATTACAGAAAGTTTACAAGCACAAGAGATTGTGAGGTCTACCAGAGCCAGTCACCATGATCGGGTTTCCCTCAAAGGGAGAGAAATGAACATTGGATAAACGCCGATTATATATCAGGGGTTTTACTTATGCCTTCTTACAACTCATAGAACCCCAGGGAGATGTTTGTTTCTGTCTTATCCATGAGGAAACTTAGGCCTGGATGGTGAAGTCACCTGCTCTGAATCACACGGCTGATGGGGAAATAACGTAACAAGCCCAGAGCTGCCTGGTTTAAACACACATCTGGATACACTCTTATGGGTCATCTCCCCAGTGTCTGTCAGATCCCTACTCTGTGATAAATGTTACATATACAGGACTGGGGTCAGCACCCAAGATGAGGAAAAACAGCTAACAAAATATCCAGGTGGGTATATTCATATAAACTCATCCACTAATATAAACTCATCTACTAATGTGGTTTCCT
Source organism: Nanger dama (assembly GCA_917880005.1). NCBI lineage: Eukaryota > Metazoa > Chordata > Mammalia > Artiodactyla > Bovidae > Nanger > Nanger dama. The sequence continues at coordinate 6,227,025 of CAKJTW010000096.1, read as the reverse complement.
CTCCTTCCATAAACCTGCTGGTGGGAAAAATGAAGGGATCCTAGATCATGGGGAGCAAGTAACTAGGAAAGTGCCCTGGAGGTGGCTTGGGAGAGGAAGGAGCAGGTGCTGAGGCGAGGGTGTAGACAAGGTGCTGGCTGGTGCCCTCAGCACACCTGTGGATGGGACCTTCTCCCCTGCATCTCATCCCACTGTAGAGGCAGCTTCTGGTGACCTCTGGAGGGGAGAGAAACCCCAGACAGCTCAGCTCCATGCAGAGTTTCATAACATTTAAGACAAAATGTCTCAGCTGCTAAGGATGGAAGAGAAAATGGATCCCTGCTCTCCTTACACCATCTTCCTGTGACAGTTTCTGGGCTCTGAGTGGAACACAGCCCAGCTTTGTCATTCTCCCTCCCTGGACCCATTCTATGGGTCAGGGTAATATCTGTGCTTTTCTCCTTTGTGCTCTCTTTGGCTTATCCTTCTGGAGTGAAATGTGGGACCCAGGGAAATAAAAAGAAATGGATTTGCAAAGCAATGCTTGGAGTAACAGACGACCCTGCTGAGACTCCACCTGGAAGGCTGTTCTTGGCTCTGAGCATCTAATTACCAGCCGGGTACCAACAAATGGGGTGAGTGTTGGGAGGAAAGATACAAGAGTGATGGAGGAGGGAAACTGGATTTATGGAGGACGATTAAAAGAGCTGAATGGCGGAACTTTGTAAATGATGATCTGGGGAACCTCAGGGACCATCTACTCATATCTGAAGGTTGTAAACAGTCAGCAGAGTAAGAATTATTTTGCTTAGACCTAAGAAATATAACAAAGAGTAATGAAAAGAAATATATAATAATAATGGACTGTAATTTTACACCTATTCCCATCCTAAGAAACCTCAAAACATTTTATAGTTGTGTAATATACATGCTACAGTGGGGTATATTCAGACTATAAAGTGGCTTGTAATTTAGCTAAAGCTTTTGCAAAAATAATAATATTTAGTGAGAGGGTAATGGGCACTTTGAGTAGAAAGTGTGGGGCCCTGGCTGTGCTTTGCTTGCTGCCTACTCATGGGCAGACTAGAGGTGGACGAGAGGGTTATATAAGTATACTTATACTTTGTATAAATAAGACCACTAATCAAGTTTCCCTCTGCCATTTTCAGAGGCACACACGGTTCAACTCTGTTTTACAGAAAAACATAGAAGACCTGCATAGTCTGAGAAATACGGGTCTCAGAAAACCACAGAGGCTACTACAGCTCAGCTCTGAGGTTGTCAGCTACCTGCTCGAGTGGCAGGGACCAGGGGCCACAGCCAGACCTCCGGGTCACTACACTGCTCTCCTCCAGACTCTGGCCCTTCAGTGGCTGCACGGGGCCCCTGCCTCTCTCTGGACCTCAGCGCTTAGTCTCCACTGGAGGAGGCCAATCTTTGTCCCTTTCTGAATGCGTTACTAAGGAGTGGTGAGACTCTGCCTTCTGCTGTTCCCTCTGCTTAGAATGCTCCTTCCTCCAATATTCATATGGTTCACTTCCTCCCTGTGTTCAGCTCTCTGCTTAAATTCCAAATTGTAGACAGACTGTATCTGGCCACCCATCTGCAATAGCAATATTCTCCCAACTTCATTACCCTCCAGCGCCGCCCTCACCTTCTTTATTTTTAAGTTGTTATTATCAATACCCAAAATATACCATATATCACATACTTTCTGCCTCTCGTGACTAGAATGTAAGTTCCTGCAGGAGAGGGACTTTGCTGTTCTGTCCGCTGTGGCATCACCAGCAGCTGACGATATCACTGGATGTCACATTTGACCTTCCCAAAGTGATCTGACCTTACCAATTAACCTTGGGCTCTGTAAAGAGATGTGAGGATGAAGGGTCTCAAAGAGAAGGAATAACTGTAAACTGAGAGAGGTTATGGGCTCCAGAAACTGTTCTTTTATCACTTCTGTTCCTCATAAGTGAGACAAAGAGATCTGCCCTTACTTGTTGAGCTCTTGGGCAGAGAAAAGCCTTCTGCAAAAATGAAGCAGAGGACTCTCCTGGTGGTCCAGTGGTTAAGAATCTGCCTGGCAATACAGAGGACTCAGGTTCGACCCCTGGTCTGAGAAGATCCCTATTGAGCCCACGAGCCTTAAAGCCCCTGCTCCACAACAAGAGAAGAGGCCACAATGAGAGGCCCACACACCAAAATGAAGAGTAGCCCCCACTCGCCACAACCAGAGACAGACCTTGCACAGCAACACAGACCCAGCGCAGCCAAATTAAATGATAAATTTAAAACAAATAAAAAGATGAAGCAGAGCATGAACTCACTGACTATCTGAGGCAGTGTTCAGGAGATGAGGAGGAACAGCCAAGCCCAAATGTCCTCTCGGGCACACAATCTCATACCATGTCCCTGGAGGTTTTGTGTGTGAGGCTGGTCCATCCCATCACCTCCTGGCCACTCACAGCATATGCTCAGTAAATAGTAGCAAAGTGATATATCTTTTTGATATCTCAGGATAAAGGAACCTTATATACTGCATGTGTAATTTACACCCGCATTGTGCATTTAACCTTTTAAATTCTTACCATTTCGGTAGTCCTCGGGGATACACTAGTGATCTTCTCTCCAATTTATAGATAGGAACACTGAGGCACAAAATTACAATGCGAGGGAATTTCACACTAGAGGAGCCAGATTTATAGCCAGAGCTCCTCAAAGTTTAGAACTTTCTTGGGACCCATGGGCATCTCCTACTGGAGTCCAAGTTTTTATCTATAAGCTCCTTGCCTCCCACTTTGCAAAACTTGTAGAAAGTTGTCAGGGGATTATAAGGAAACTCTTCCTGCAGAATTGGATATGTATATAGAGTAATGATCTCATGCTAGGAAATCTGTAAATCCAGACCAACTCTCCTCTGCTGCTGATCACAGGTACCTGAGGTCTCTGGCACAGACTGTTTGCTCAGTGTGTATTTCAATTGGCTGTAAGGCTCGCTGCTCCAAGTTGCACTTCGGTATCGTGCTTTTCCTGCCTTCCATCTGGTTAAGCATCTTAATGGCCACGTAGGGGCTTCCCTGGTGGCTTAGACAGTAAAGTGTCTGCCTGCAATGATGGAGACCCAGCTTCGATCCCTGGGTCGGGAAGATCCCCTGGAGAAGGAAATGGCACCCCACTCCAGTACTCTTGCCTGGAAAATCCCATGGACGGAGGAGCCTGGTGGGCTACAGTCCCTGGGGTTGCAAAGAGTCAGACATGACTGAGCGACTTCACTTTTGGTCAACTGGTAATGTGTTTTCCGACCTAAGTTTTCAGTGATTGTCTTCAGCTTGTGAGTTGCTGATGGTCAGTAGGGTCAGAGGTTTCTCCGGTTCCTTTATTGGTGGGTGTCGGCATCCTTGTTACTTCTGTTGTTACTGCAGTGTCAGTGGTATGCCAGGTCGCAGTGTGGGGGCCTGGAGGGGGTGGACCCTGTCCTTGGCTGGGACCTCACAGGAGAGTTGAGAGGCAGAACAGCAAGTGTTTTGTCTTGGGAGGTGAGGCCACCACATGTTACTCACCATGCAGGGAGCCTCTGAAACCACTTTGTTTAATTATGGGTGGAGCAACCGTACACACAAAACCTCCAGGGACATGCAGTGAGGCGCCATGCTGGAGAGGACATTTGGGTTTGACTTTCTCTTCCCATCTCCTAAACACTGCCTTGGATAGTCGAGGAGATGATACTCAGCTTCACTTTTTCTTCTTTCATGCCTGCTTTGCTTCATTTTTGCAAGAGGCTTTTCTCTGCCCAACAGCTCGGCAAGTAAAGACAGACCTCTTGGTCCCATTTACAAGGGACAGAGGAAGAGAGAAAGAAAAAAGATCTTGGAGCCCAAGACCATCCTCAATCTGCAATTATTCCTTCTCTTTCAGACCTTCCCTTCCCCCATATCTCCTTACAGACCCCAATGTCATTAGAGAAGGTCAAATTAGAAGTACAAGACCAAGAAAGCCAGGTGCGAGTTAAGTAGTACCTTTTCTATAAAAAAGCGTTAATGGAGCCATCTCAGACACTCTGTGCAGACCTTCCAGACTAGGTGGGTAATGATGAAGGGACCCTTCTTTCTTTTTAATCAAAGATATATATTTCTTTTCCATTCTTCACCTGGTGGTGTGGAAATTTCATTAACCAGGTAACAAAAGGGAGTCCACTGGGCAATATGCTTTTGAAGGGAAGGAATTAGGTCCATTTGCCATTTGGGTCTACATTTTGTGAAAAATATTGCACAGATTTTGGCTTCCGAAATGGCAAATGACAGTGTGGAATGCTCAGTGTGATGTGGACACTGTAGCTGCCTTTATGAGCCTGCACCAGGATGAAACCTGGACCATAATGTTCTCAAAAAAAAAAAAGGGTGTCCTGCTCCATTTGCAAAGAAATTTTATTTGACTCATATGTCAAGTGTCACGGTCGTGTGTCCATACTGAACATGTCCAGTTGCTCAGTCATGTCCAACTCTTTGTGACCCCATGGACTGCAGCACACCAGGCCTCCCTGTTCTTCACCGTCTCCTGGAGCTTGCTCAAACTCATGTCCATTGAGTCGGTGATGCCATCCAACCATTGTCCTCTGTCATCCCCTTCTCTCCCTGCCCTCAATCTTTCCCAGCATCAGAGTCTTTTCTAATGAGTCAGCTCTAGATAAATAAATCTGGAGACGAAAGTGGCAGGATATGGGCAACATTTTGAGCATTGGGTTAAGTGATGATTCTGAGTTCAGTATGTGTGTTTTTTTTTGTTTTAATGTGCAAATGAGTTTTTGAGGGTTTCTCTATCAAGTTTTAATTTAGGAATATAAAATTGGTCTGTAAGACTTAACAGGCTCTAATTTTAACGTAAAACACCAAAGTAAGAGAAACAGTATGGAGTTACAGGAAAAGTAAATACATGCTTGGAATCAGATACTGGCTTCAAACCCTAACTCTGTTTCTTACTAGGTGTTATGAGCAAGTTGTTTAAAAACCTGCAGCTTCCACTTGGTCTATAAAAGGGAAAAATAGCATCTATCTATTATAAGCCCGAGAATTCAGTGATATTACGTATGTAAAGCTCCCAGCACATGGGATACACTCAATTAACTTTAATCTCTTTCTACCCTCTGTCCACCTTAAGATGCAGCAGATGAAACGCACAGCCAAGGTCACCAGAGGAGGTTCTGTGTTCTGCATACAAGAGATGTTGCTGAATGTGTTTTCAGATACTGGTTCTCACAGTGGCCAGATCAAACCCACAGCCCCAGGAAGCTTTGGGGCCCCAGAGAGCTCTGGGCAGCTGCTTACTGCACACCAACTTTGTTTAGAATCCGGATCCTTGAATGCTTCAGTCCTCTTCGGAGATGCAATATGATGTTGGAGGAGTAAGCCTGACCTGGGAGCGAGGAGCCTGGATGAGCAGTGAAGTGGCCAAACCTACATTGAGTTTGCTGCCTAGTCAGCATGTACACTCCACCTTGGGTCTGAGAGGAGAGAGAGGTGAGGGGCATTCCAGGGCATTCTCAGAACTCTGGCAGGAAGCCTTGCTCTCGCAAGTGATGGTAGGCAGTAATCACAGGCTCTGTGGAGGATTGGAACGGAAGCCACTCCATCTTGCTGTGATCATTGACATTTCCTTCCTTCTGGGGTCAAGTCCTGGGCAGTTATGCCTTCCCTGCTTTGGCAGGACAGATGCCATTCTGTCTCGTGAAGCAGGGAAGAACCTTTGCCTCCATTCTCTCCTGCTTTTTCCTCCATCCTTTCAGAGTCTCCTATAAATTTTCTCCTTATAATCAAGTCTTGTTCAGTACAAATGGGAAAAATAACTTCCCTCAAGTTAATAGGCTCCACAATCTTTAGAAATGCTGCTACATGTCTTGCTGGTCAGTTGCTAAGTTGTGTCCTACTCTTTGAGACCCCATGGACTATAGCATACAAGGCTCCCCTGTCCTCCACTATCTCCCAGAGTTTGCTCAAATCTGTGTCCACTGAATTGGTGATGCTATCTAACCACCTCATCTTCTGTCACCCCCTTCTCCTTTTGCCTTCAAAGGACAGAAGAGCCTGGTGGGCTATAGTCCGTGGGGTCACAAAGAGCTGGACATGCCTGAGTGACTAACACTTTCACTATGTGTCTAGCATGGCTTAGAACCAACTCGGGACACCCCCAGAGGTGGTTTCAAGAAAGTGGGCTGGAGTGAGCTGGAGGTGGTTTGGGGAATAAAAAGGGAAATGTGAGAGCCAGGGGGCTGGGGCAGGTGAGGACGACTGATGAGAAGTAGAGAGGTAGGGTCTCTGGGTGAGAATCTGGATTTGGGGGTAAAGAGATAGAACTAGACTGGCTGTGGAGCCTGGCTCTCTCTCTGCCTCTTTGAGACACTTTCAGAAAAGGCACATATTACCTTCCACTGCTTTCTATGATGGAATTTGTGTTTCTTTTGAATGCAACCCTGCAGTGAGACATGCCTGGATTAATTCAGGGGCCGGGAGTTGTCGTGACACGTTTAATGCATATCAGATGTTGGTAACACCGACTGAACACTTCACATTCATTTGCACACCTAACCTTTACAGCAATCTTTACATTTATCCCCATTTCACAGATGGCAAAACCAAGGCTTAGCAGGTTTAAAGTTAAAAAAAAAAATCTACAACAAATATTTATTTCTTACCATCCTGGAGGCTGGGAAGTCCAAAACTAAGGAGCCAGCAGATTCAGGAAAGACACTGTGAAGTTGTGAAGTGGCAAAGGCAGGGTTGAGTTAGAAGCCCAGGTGTGTCTGACTCCAGAGCCCACAAGCTCTCCCTGCCCCCTGCACTTTCTTCCTGTTACAGAAGATGCTATGTCTTGGGAAGGAATCTGTGCTCACGGCTGAATCACCAACACTGGACTATATTTCTGGATATCACACAAGCGAATCCTGGAGTAGCATGAACTCAGTTAATCCACCCAACACACCTGTGCTGAGCAAGATGGCGTGAGTCAGTCCTCTTTGGCTTTTAAATTCAGAAGGCTTCATAGGAATACACTTCTGAGTTCACAGTTACCCTCTCAAGCAAAACATTTCATGGCTTAATTATTTCTCAGGAGACTTTCAGTGCCTCACAGAAGTGCCCATTCACTCGAAATTTGGAATGATGAACAGGCAAAGAAAATCAGCAAAATCGGCAAATCCAAGACACGGTCAAGTATGTTCCCAGATGCTTAATTGTTATGTGGGGACAGAAACCCTATTTTGGGTATAGGGTTCCCAGATGTAATGTGGACCCCAGAGTACACTCCAGATATGCTTTTGACGGGGTGTACACCTCATTCCATCAATAAAATTCGGGCAACGGATAACACTGCTGGAGGAATAGGTAAGTTCATCAGGGCATAACTTCTGAAATCAGAGGGCAGAGTTGGGGAGAAATGAATAGCAGCAACTCAGAACTGGAAGGCATTTTGAAAAGTTATCTAATCTGTCCGCCCTAAATCACTGGAGGTAGTTTTATTTTGAAAGACCCCCAGAAAACTTTTTTTTGGTAGAGTCATTGCAGTGTTAATAACTCTCACTTACTGGAAATCGAATCCCCCTAATTCATCACCTGTCACAGCAACACAAGCTTATGGAGTCTATCTATTTTTCTAAGGATTTACAATCCTACCACTTCCAAAAGCTGTGTGAGGCAACCCGCTGATGGAGTTGGCTCAGAGCTTGGGGAAAAGAGAATGTAAAGAAGCTGAGGGCTCTGTGATGTATTGCCCTAAATAAGGACAAAGGGTGGCCTTGGTGTGTGAGCATCTGGGCTGGACACATCATAACTGGAATGGACTGAGGGGCAGAGAGTGTCCCAGGGCTACAGTTGGTGCAGAGTGAAAAAACTGTGTAAGTTGCTTTGAAACTCTCTAGGAAAAAAAGACAGTGGCAACAGGTAAATTTTGACACAGTAGAAGATTAGAGGAAGTAATCCTCAAATCGTACGTCCCAGTTTATACCCTGTGTCACAGAGGATCCTTAAGGAACATGTGCTGTGCTCTGTGTCTGCTCAGTCGTGTCCAACTCTTTGCAACCCTGTGGACTGTAGCCCACCAGGCTCCTCTGTCCATGGGATCCCCCGGGCAGGAATACTGGAGTGGAGTTGCCATTTCCTCCTTCAGAGGATCTTCCTGACCCAGGGATCGAACTCGAATTTCTTAAGTCTCCTGTGTTGGAGAGAAATTCTTTACTAAGGAACATGTCGGGGAGTTCAAATGAATCCTGCCATTGTTCGAAAGCTGGATGGGTAAGTGACCTATAAAAAGGGAAATCCAGGTGGTAGCAAGAGGGGAAGGAGAACCTATGTTTCTGGAGGTAGCAACTGGCGGGGGGTGAGAGGGAATCTTGGCTGTGGGCAAGGATGCTGGCTAAGCCAGGACTGTGCAAGGCGAGAATGAGGCTCGCTATCAAGTGAAGCACAACAGGAAGGAGTCTCATCGGCCTCTGTGAAGGTACTGTGCTGACCTTTCAGGCATCGCTACAGAAGAGCTTTTCATGCTGACAGGCTGAAAGAAAATGCAAATGTTCAGAAAAACTGAGTGAACTGAGGGCGAGGAGACTTAAGTGGGCTAGAAGCAATCTCAGCCGTGTGAAAACACAGTGTGCCTAATGCGGAAGCTAGAAATGCTCCTCCTCTTCATTAAGAGGAAGATTGTTCAATTATGGTGCTCCTCTTATCGCTATGGTTACTACCGCGGACTCAACACAGTAATTAAACTGGGATCCGAGGTGCTTTACCAAGACCAAACATCAGAATGGGTATCATGATGTGTATGTGAGGCAAATCTTGCACAATGCCTTCAGAGGTAGAAAACAAAAACTAGTAAAAATATGCAAACAAACAAACAAATAAATAAACAAAAGGAAGAAAACTGAGGGACCTTATGGACCCTTGAGTGCCCTGCAGCTAGCGGGAAGTCTAGGACTTGGATGGAAGGAGGAGCTGAGGGATAGATGGATAGATAGGTGGGTAAATGGACGGATGGACAGATGGAGGGACAGGTGGATAAATAAATGGATGAATAGGAGGAAGAAGGGATAAGTGGCTGGATGGGTGAATGGATGGACAGATGGGCAGGTAGGTGGGTGGATGGATGGATAGTTGGCTGGGTGGGTAGATGGATGGATGGATGGGTGAGTAGATGAATAGGTGGGTGGATGGATAGGTAGGCACATAGATGACTGGATGTTTACAGTTAAACGTTTACCCAGAATAGCTGTAAAACAAGAAGGGGCTGGGAGGAAAACAGGGATTAGCATCACTGGTTATGGGGCTTCCCAGGTGGCACTAGTGGTAGAGAACCCACCCGCCCATGCAGGAGGTGTAAGAGATTCAGGTTTGATCCCTGGATTGGGAAGATCCTCTGGAGGAGAAAATGGCAACCCACTCCAGTAAGTTTGTCTGGAGAATCCCGTGGACAAGGAGCCTGGCAGGCTACAGTCCATAGGGTTGCACAGAGCTGGGCCCTACTGCAGCGACTTGGCACACACACGCGCTCACTAGTTATGGATAACAGACACCTTCTGGAGACTGCTGCACCATCCCCATGCACAGTCCTTGAACTGCTGTTGATCTAGCTGACTACATCAGCAGCCGTTGTTCCAGATTTCAGTTCCCACCCTTTCCTTGCTCTGTTTGCCCGGTTCTTCCTCATTCCTCTTTGACCATTGCCCCTCAGACCTCCTAGCTGATTTTCCTCTACCTAAGCTCTAGATGTTCACTCTCAGCCCTGGGCACTGTTCTCACTCTTACTCCTTGGGTGAGCTCAACCACTGCCATGATTTTAAAACCCTCTTTATCCTGATGGGTCTAAATTTTATCCTTGGTGAGAGCTCTCTCTACGCAATACATTCACAAGTACAATGACCTACTCTTCAACTCTGATGTCTCAGAGGCAGCTGATGCTTCAAGTGTTAGAAGCAGAGCAGTTTCCCCTCCTGCCCATTCACTGCTCCAGGCTCTGGTCTCGGTGCTGGTACCTGCACTCACCCAGCTGCTCAGACCCAGAAGTCTGGGGAGCACTCTTGGTTCTACCTTTTATCTCACTCCTTTCTCTTCCCAATAGAATACATCCACACACCAGTCATGTCTGTCTCCCAAGTTAATCTAGAATTCTTCTCTTCATCTCTGTTGCCATAATCTTGGACTAAGAAGTCAGTATAGTTTCTCCTCTGGACCCTCAGTTGCTCCTCACTGATCTTCCTGCTTCCACTTTTCCTTTCCAGTTACCCATTTATGCTGTCACTAGAATGATCTTCCAAAATAAACAAAAAATGATGTACCTAATTAAAACTCTCTCACTGCTCCCTAATTGCACTGCCAATAACATTAACAACCTGGCTGTCAGATCTAGGAAACCACAACTTCTGAGACCCAGCCCAATTTAGCTTTGGGCCACCCTGGCATTTAAGGTTCTCAAATATACTCAACTGGATTACAGAGAATAGCAAGGAGAGCTAAGATAGCCCTCTTAAGTGAACAATGCAAAGAAATACAGGAAAACAATAGAATGGGAAAGACACAATAGAATGGGAAAGACTGGAGATCTTTTCCAGATAATCAGAGATGCCACAGGAACACTTCATGCAAAGATGGGCACAATAAAGGAGAGAAATAGTAGGACCTAACAGAAGCAGAAGAGATTAAGAAGAGGTGGCAAGAACACACAGAAGAGCTGTACAAAAAGATCTTAATGACCCAGATAACCATGACGTTGTGGCCACTCACCTACAGCCAGACATCCTTCAGCATGAAGTCATGTGGGCCTTAGGAAGCATTACTATGAAGGAAGCTAGTGGAGGTGATCGAATTCCAGCTGAGCTATTTTAAATTCTAAAAGAGATGCTGTTAAAGTGCTGCACTCAATGTGCCAGCAAATTAAACTCAGCAGTAGCCACAGGACTGGAAAAGGTCAAATTTCAACCCAATTGCAAAGAAGGGCAATGCCAAAGAATGTTCAGATTACTACACAATTGCACTCTTCTCACATGCTAGCAAAGTAATGCTCAAAATCCTTTAAGTTAGGCTTCAACAGTATGTGAACTGAGAACTTTCAGTTGTTCAAGCTGGATTTAGAAAGGGCCAAGGAACCAGAGATCAAATTGCCAACATCCGCTGGATCACTGAAAAAGCAAGAGAATTTCAGAAAAAACATCAGCTTCTGCTTAATTGTCTATACTAAAGCCTTTGACTGTGTGGATCACAAAAAACTGTGGAAAATTCAAGAGATGAGAATACCAGACCACCTTACCTGCCTCTTAAGAAGCCCATATGCAGGTCAAGAAGCAACAGTTAGAATTGAACAATGGACTGGTTCCAAACTGGGAAAGGAGTATGTCAAGGCTGTATATTGTCACCCTGCTGATTTAACTTATAGGCAGAGCACATCATGCAAAATGCCAGGCTAGATGAAGCACAAGCTGGAATCAAGATTGTTGGGAGAAATATCAGTAACCTCAGATAGGCAGATGATACCACCCTAATGGCAGAAAGTAAAGAGTAACTAAAGAACCTCTTGAAGAAGGTAAACGAGGGGAGTGAAAAAGCTGCCTTAAAATTCAACATTCAAAAAACCAAGATCATGGCATTTGGCCCCATCACTTTATGGCAAATAGATGGGAAAAAATGGAAACAGTGACAGACTTTATTTTCTTGGGCTCCAAATCACTGAGGATGGTGACTACAGCAATGAAATTAAAACACACTTGGTCCTTGGAAGAAAAGCTATGACCAACTTAGACAGCATATTAAAAGCAGAGACATCACTTTCCTGACACAAATCAGTCTAGTCAAAGTTATGGTTTTCCCAGTAGTCATGTACAGATGTGAGAGTTGGAACATAAAGAAGGGTGAGTTGATGCTTTTGAATCAATGCTTTTGAACCTGTAAGAATTGATGCTTTTGAATTCTGGTGCTGGAGAAGATTCTTGAGAGTTCCTTGGACAGCAAGGAAATCAAACCAGTCAATCCTAAAGGAAATCAATCCTGAATATTCATTGAAAGGACTGATGCTGAAGCTGAAGTTCCAATACTTTGACCTTGACCCCCTGATGCGAAGAGGCAACTCTTTGGAAAAGACCCTGATGCTGGGAAAGATTGAGGGCAAGAGGAGAAAGGGATGACAGAGAATGAGATGGTGGATGGCATCACTGACTCAATGGACATGAATTTGAGCAAACTCCAGAAGATGGTCAAAGACAGGGAAGCCTGGTATGCTGCAGTCCATGAGGTCACAAAGAGTCAGACACGACTGAGCGACTAAAAACAATGGCAATAAATTCAGCTTTCCCTGCCCTGTGGCTTCACTTGTGTGGTTCCTTAGACTGGAATAGTCATCCTCTTCCCTTTTTTTTTTTTTTAAACTTTTAACTTTATATTGGAGTACAGTTGATTTCCAATGTTATGATAGTTTCAGGTGTACAGCAAAGTGATTCAGTTATACATATATACATATCCATTCTTTTTCAGATTCTTCCTCCTTTAGGCTGTTACATAATATTTAACAGAGCTCCCTGTGCTGTACAGTAGGTTCTTATTGGTCATCTATATTCTTCCCCTTCCCCTTGAATGACTAATTCCTACTTCTTCAGGGTTCAGCTAAAACCCTTAAGTTATATATCCCTCCAGTATTTGTCTGTTCAGGCTGCTATAACAGAATAGCACAGACTGGGTGGCCTATTAACAACAGAAATGTATTTCTCCCAGCTCTGGAGACCAGGAAGTCCAAGATTAAGTTTGCAGATTCTGCATCTGGTGAAGATCTCTCCTCCTGGTGCATAGATGGCCATTTCCTCACCACGTCCAAAACGGCAGAAGGGGTGAGGGAGTCTCTGGGGGTCTCTTTAAAAGGGCACTAATCCCATTCATGAGGGATCCACCCTCACAATGTAAGCTCCTACCAAAGGCCCCACCTCCCAACACATCACATGGGGGCTTAGGTTTCAACATATGAATTTGGGGGTAGATCCAAACATTCAGTCTATATCATTCCCTGCAACCACTCTTCTCTACCATAACAGTTTGTACTTCTGGATACTATTTCCTCTCACTTTATAATTTATAAATTTATGTGCCTATTTTGGTTGTGTCTTTTTCTGTCTACTAAATCACAGTTCCATAAAGATTGGGGGTACTTTTTGTGTTGTTCACAAGTTTCTACTGGGTTGGCCAAAGAGTTAACTTGGGTTGTTCTTACCATCTTACAGAAAAGCCCAAACTTTCGGCCAACCCAGTATTTTCTAGGAATCTGGAACTGAGAATCAGAGATGGTGTCAGTCTCTATTAGTTGCCTGCATTCAAGACAAATCCTCCAGAAGCTGTGGGAATGAATTTCTTACCAGAGAACAGAAAGCAAGAGAAGACACTCCTACCAGAAAAGTAATATAGACCCAGTGGTGGAGAGACAGGGAGAGACACAGACTCAGACAGAGGCAGATACACCCCTGCCCTCTCTGGTTTTGGTTTTGTTAGTTTTTTTCTTTCCTTATGAGATCTCAAAATCCTCACACCAGTCATGTTTTAGCTTAGGCTAAGCTGAGTACATTTCTATGAGCTGAAACCAAGAGCGGCTGTTCAGAGATAGAGACAGAACAACTTGGGATGGCACTTCTCTGATCTACAGTCTCTCCAAGTGTCTTTGTGCTGGAGTGTCACCGTGGGCTCAGGAAGGCCATGCCTCTGACCGCTGGGACACAGTCACCTGGAAGGAGAGTCAGATGTGAGCCTGGAGCTCTCTGTCTTGGCAGCTGCAGCAGCACTTCAGGGCAACGATAGATTCGTGTTTCTTCCTTCAAAGGATGGCGCTGGGCTAATGCAACACATCCTTCCTGAAAATGACGCTTGTCTAGGTTTCTGTGCTTTAGGGTATGTGATTTCTGAAGGGTAAATATGGCCTTAAAGGGGGGAAATTGTTCTGCTTAACTATGCAGAGAATTCCCAGTGGTTTCTTTAATTTGGTTTTCTCCAATAGGGCACATTTGCATTTACTGACTTGTGGCTTTTAGAATAGCAAATGCATCTCTCTCTTCTCTGTGTTTCATTAAATGACTAGGCGGTCTCTAAGCTACACTAACATTAGCCAGTACCCCTGAGATTCAGAGGCTTGTCCATCTAGCTGGCTGGTTTCTCGTCCTCCGCCCTTCCTCCCCCATAATTTTTCATTTTATATCCTTCTGGTCAATGGGCCTCAGAAACGAGGGCGTGTGTGTGTTTGTGTGGGCCTCCCAAGTGGCGTTAGTGGTAGAGAACCTGCCTGCCAGTGCAGCAGACATGAGAGACACGGGCTTAATCCCTGGATCGGGAAGATCCCCTGGAGGAGGGCATGGCAACCTACTTCAGTATTCTTGCCTGGAGAATCCCCAGGCTACAGTCTATAGGGCTGCACAGAGTTGGACATGACTGAAGTGACTTAGCACACACATACACACGTGTATATGTTTGTACAACATACAGATGTGATGGGATAGGGAGATAAGAGGACAAAGAGTGTATGAAATCTTGCTTAGGATAAAAACAGACTGCTTTGGTCCACAGCTGAAGTTAGTAAAGGCATGGATTTTTTTTTTTTATTGTTTTACAATTTAGTGTTTTAATAGGCTGTCACTGCATGGCACTTAATATTTGGTGTTGGTGATGTGTGTTACCAAGTGGCTCCCCCTCTTGTCCAACAGTGGGGAGGGGGCAATTCTGAGCAGAAGGTCTGTCACTCCTGTGGTCACATGGCCCCTGGACTCCAGCCTGAGCCTGGGGGAGCAGCAGGGACCGAGACCAGCCCAGCTGGGAACTCACATTCCAGAATGACACAGCTGAGTGATCAAAGGGAGAATTCTCCATACTCTAGCAGAGAAGCCAAGACATCGGGGTTGATCTAACACATCCTCTGTGGTTGGATGCTTTCTTTGCTCTGGTGTTTTGCAACTACGATTAAGGCAGATCAGGAATCACTTGCTGGAATGAATTACAAGTAGAGAGCAAAAGGTTTCCCATAAGAAACTCTGAAAATTCAACAGGATTCCCTAAAAAGACAAGAAAGGCTACAAAACAATTCCATGATGCACTGGAATTACCAACACACAAGATAATAACTTTCAATCAAATCAGGTTTGCATCACATTGTCCTTTGGATTCATTTAAGTAAGTTTCTTAGGGTTGGATGATCTAAACCCATGCCTGTGGAGAGCATTTTTGCCTTTTTAATAATAGTCTTTTAAAAATGAATTTGTTCTCCTCTACATGTTTATGAGCTCTTTGGGTAGGGAAAAAGGCACTTCCCAGACTTTAAGCTTTGTAATGGAAGCAATTTTAAAAAATATAGCTTTATATATCTGAGAAGAAAAACAGCCTAGCTCAGGAGTCAAATATTCTAGTTTTGAGACATTATTTTCCCACTGCACTTGGGCAAATTGCAACATTTCCAAGCCTTCCTCCTCTGAAAATAACACCTCCTCCACCTGGATGTTAGAAGGATTTGATGAGATATGGTATGTGAAAGTATTTTGTAAACTGTGAACCATGAAGAAATTTATTATTTCTCCTCTAGGCTACTAGCTGTAGTTTTCAGCAGTGGTTGGTCAAAACAGTGAAAATCCTTTTCTACTTGCACAGTATTTTATAGGCACATGATATTCAGTATTTATGTGATCAGAGCTGTAGCTGCTCTGCTGACTTCTCTGGATTCATCGTGAAGCCAGGACCCATCAACTTGTTCTAGGATGTTAGGGGCATGTGTTAGGATTAGAACCTTCCAGGCTATGTATGCTCTGGGAGTAACTTCTGTTTCTGGAACTATCAAGTAGCATTCAAATGATTTCATCTCTTTCACCTATATGAATCTCCTCTGATCACCTTCAAATTTCCTCTGGCATGCTTAGATGGAAGGTGTAGTTCAGGAGCATAGCATCTGTGATATTTCTTATAGATCCAAACTCTAACACAAGAAATTGTCTCAGGGGGTCTGCCCTATAGGGGCTTCTGTAATGTGCTGACTTAAAACTCATCCAGCATTTAGTGCAACATTTATGATGTAAATGTTTGGTGCAGGGTTAGGTCCTGTGGAACGTAGAACATGTGCAATTCCACTCTTCCAAGGTAAGCTGCTAAGTCACTTCAGTTGTGTCCGACTCTGTGCGACCCCGTAGATGGCAGCCCACCAGGCTTCCCCATCCCTGGGATTCTCCAGGCAAGAACACTGGAGTGGGTTGCCATTTCCTTCTCCAATGCAGGAAAGTGAAAAGTGAAAGTGAAGCCGCTCAGTCGTGCCCGATCCTCAGTGACCCCATGGACTGCAGCCTTCCAGGCTCCTCCATCCATGGGAGTTTCCAGGCAAGAGTACTGGAGTGGGGTGCCATTGCCTTCTCCGCCAAGGTAAGAAGCAACCCCAAATATGTGTAAATATTCACATGACATGAACTGAAGATTATTTATAAAAAGAATGTGTGGGATTTTCCTGCTGGTCTAGTGGTTAAGTACTCTGCGCTCCCAAGGCAGGGGTCATGGGTTTGATCCCTGGTCAGGAAATTAACATCTTGCATGCCACATAGAATGGCAAAAAATAAAAAAGAATCTTGCATTTTTGCTGGCAATGTGCCCTGTGTGGTTTGGAAGGTGGCACAGTGGTGATGCTAGAACTTCCCAGGTGGTGCTAGTGGTAAGAGATCCGCCTGCCAGTGCAGGAGACATAAGAGATGTGGGCTCGATCCCTGGGTCAGGACGATCCCCTGGAGGAGGGCATGGCAACCCACTCCAGTATTCTTGCCTGAAGAATCCCATGGAGCCTGGCAGGCTACTGTCCATAGGGTCGCAAAGAGTCGGACACAACTGAAGTGACTTAGCATACACAGCACACAGACATTCCAGGGCCACATTATCACAAAAACACAAAACCAGCCCAGGGTCCAGAAAGGCTGCTCTGGTGGGCATTGCTCCTTTATTTGCCAGAAAGCAGTTTGGCCCAAACATTTCTTTCCCTTGACTATGAGAAGCTTAAGGCAGAGTACATTTGGCTGAGGATAAACCCTTATATCCAGCCCACTCTCAGGACCAGGCCTGTTGTCAGGAGGGCACTATGGCCAACTTGGTGAGGAACTTACTTACTGGCACATGAAACAAGATGGGGAGAGTGATGGTCTTGGCTGGTGGCTTTGAGGGGGTACCTGGGCAATTGTTTTCTTGATAACTTTTGTTTCATAAAAGGATGTTAATTTTGTCAGTTTTTCTTGTCATTGACTGCATAATATTTACCCTTGGAAGTGACATTACCACATGGATCAGCTCTTTTCCAACTTAAAATGGGAGGAAGTTGATGTCATCAGTGAGGTTGATATAAACTTCTCCAAACAACAGAAGATACGGATTGGTGGACAGACTAATGTCTTCTAAACCAGGCTTGACCAAGCCTGTCCCACAACCACCTGCTAATGGACGTATCTTCCACGAGCTGTTTATGTACGCAGTCAATGGGAGCCAATCAAGTAAGCATCACACAGCCAGAAACAGACATGACTCTTCAAACACGGATCCAGTGGCAACTGTCTTCCTATTTTCACCTTCATAGTGATGCTTTCAGAGATTCATTAAAATATATTGTTTTGATTATTGAAATTTAAGAAGCATTACTTCTTTCACCATTTCAAGGTTTCCCAGAGCTTAAAGAATTTTGAATAACTAATTGCTAAAGTGTCACAATGTAAAAACAGACCCGGAAGATTTTCTTGGCAGTAAGACCTGTCTGTGAGCGTTTGAGCCCCTGTGGAGGTGTGGGTCAGCAGTGGCCTGACACAGGGACACTGGCACAGCAGTCTTGGGAGGGACGTGGTCATTTTGGAGGTCACCTTTAGTCCTGCCAGAGAGCCTATAGGCTTCAGGACTGGGCCACCTCAGGCCAAAGATCTAACAGGGAGGAAGCAGAGTCCTACCCATCAGCAGACAATTGGACTAAAGATTTACTGAGCATGGCCCTGCCCACCGGAGCAAGACACAGTTTCCCCCACAGCTGGTCCCTACTCTCAGGAAGCTTGTACAAGCCTCTTACCAGAGGGCAGACAGAAGAAGCAAGAATTACAATCCCACAGCCTCCAGAATGAAAACCACAGTCACAGAAGCTAACCAAAAGGATCCCATGGATCACAGCCTTATGGAATTCAATGAAGCTATGAGCCATGCCATGCAGGGCCACCCAAGACGGATGGGTCACGGTGGAGAGTTCTGACAAAACGCAGTCCACTGGAGAAGGAATGGCAACTCACTTCAGTATTCTGGCCTTGTGAATCCCATGAATGGAATGAAAAGGCAGAAATATATGACACTGGAAGATGAGCCCCCCAGGTCACTAGGTGTCCAATATGCTACTGGGCAAGAGCAGAGAAAGTTCCAGAAAGAATGAAGTGGCTGGGCCAAAGTGGAAACGACAGTTGTGGATGTGTCTGGTGGTGAAAATAAAGTCTGATGCCATAAAGAACAATATTGCATAGGAATCTAGAATGTTAGGTCCATGAATAAGGTAAACTGTAAGTGGTCAAGGAGGAGTTGGCAAGAGGGAACATCAACATATTAGGAATCACTGAACTAAAATGGATGGGAATAGGTGAATTTAATTTAGATGACCATTATATCTACTACTGTGGTCAAGAATCCCTTAGAAGAAATGGAGTAGCCCTCTCAGTCAACAAAAAATTTCAAAATGCAATACTTGGGTACAGTCTCAAAAATGAAAGAATGATTGCAGTTCATTTCCAAGGCAAACCATTCAATATCACAGTAATCCAAATCTACGCCCCAACCACTAATGCCAAAGAAGCTGAAGTCAAATGGTTCTGTGAAGGCCTGCAAGACCTTTTAGAACTAATACCAACAAAAGATGTTCTTTTCTTCAAAGTGGATTGGAATGCAAAACTGGAAAGTCAAGAGATACCTGGAGTAACAAGCAGGCCTGGTCTTGGGGTACAAATGAAGTGGGGCAAAGGCTAACAGCTTTGCCAAGAGAATGTCCTAGTCATAGAAAATAATCTCTTCCAAAACAGAAGAGATGATTCTACATATGGCCATCACCATATGGTCAACACCAAAATCAGATTGATTATATTCTTTGCATCTGTGGATGGAGAAGCTCTATACAGTCAGCCAAAGCAAGACTGGGAGCTGACTGTAGCTCAGATCATGAGTTCCTAATTGTAAAATTCAGGCTTAAATTGAAGAAAGTATGGAAAACCACTAGACTAGTCAAGTATCACTTAAATTAAATCCCTTATGATTATACAGTGGAAGTGACAAATAGATTCAGGAGATTAGATCTAATAGAGTGCCTGAAGAACTGTGGATGGAGGTTCATGTCGTTGTACACGGTGATCAAAACCATCCCCAAGGCAGTGTTCAAAACCATCTCCAAGAAAAAGAAATGCAAAAAGGCAAAGTTGTTGTCTGAGGAGGCCTTACAAATAGCTGAGAAAAGAAGAGAAGTGAAAGGCAAAGGAGAAAGGGGAAAATACACCCAATTGAATGCAGAGTTTCAGAGAAGAGCAAGGAGAGATTAAGAAAGCCTTCTTAAGTGAACCAGAGATCAAATTGCCAACATTCACTGGATCATAGAAAAAGCAAGGGAATTTCAGAAAAACGTGGCTCTGATTCTCAGCCAGGCAGATGCCTCAGGCTTGGGGCTGTAACATAAATAACACACCTGCCCTCGAGTGCTTCCCAGGGAGTATAAGCGGACTCAGCAGCCCACTGTGAACTGTAGGCTGCTGCTTCCTGGGATTTCCTGGCTCAAACACCAGGGAAGGCCCCAATATATTAATATATCTTGGGGTCTAACATAGGATTGTTATTTTTTCAATCCGGCCAAGTAAACCTTACATAAAAATGTTAATCCACAATTAGCATCATTTCATGAAGAAAAGGCATTTTAAGGGAAAAAAAAACAGGAAGGAAATAATCACAGAATATAGGACAATCTTATAAAATGGAAAACTTAAATTTTTAGGAACTCACCAGATTGAGATTTTTTTAAATCATTTGACTCTGATTATAAAAAGGTAGGGGTGGTGGGTATTGGGATTAAAGATCTGGCTCAAATCCTGACCCACTTACTCCTATTCAACCATGGCTCGAGGCAAGCTACTTTTTGCCTTTCAGCCTTGGCTTTCTGTCATAGAATTGGGATGGTAAAGCTCATTTTTCAGGACCATCGTGAGGTTTGAGTGAGAGTCCACAAGTGAGAGGGCTAAAGGGCTTTGTGAATTGTCAGAAGGCGGGCAGAAGTCAACCACAGACAGACTCTGAAGCCTGCAGGTGATTCAATCAAAGAGGCAACCCAGGGCTGCATAGGTATCTTCCCCTTCATATAGGACTGAGATGATGTAAGAGATGCTTCAACTCTGGCCGTGCAGACAGTATGGTTGCTCATCAGAGATTCTACTCCAAGGGGCTAAGTATTCTTTATCAGCAGAGGTGTGGCTGAAAATGGGCTGGAGTGTTGGGGGATCTGGGCTCTCTTTTGGTGACAGTATTGGAGGTACCAAGTGGGAATGAGTCAGCCTCTGTCTGTCCTGTTTGGGCTTTGTGTTCCTTTCCTCTCCAGTGCTTTGCCCTAGGCTTTCTGACCAGTGAGGACTCTCAATGCCATGCGCCGCAACCTTCCTCCTGCTCATTAGAACCACTATTCCAGAAAATTCCTGCAAAAGCATCCTACAGACTGAAGTACCAGTTACTTCAGAGGGTTCATAAGCAATCACTCCTCATGTGGTCACGCAGTTCAAGCGAAGTCCCAGCCCAGCCACTTCAGAAGTGGCTTCAGGAGATTCCCAGCATAGCTGCACGTGCTGGTATTGCTGCCATGTCTCAAGGGCCACTTAAAAAAGGTTTCTTTACTTATTTATTTGGCTGTGCTGGGTCTTCCTTGCAACATGCAGAATCTATTTTTTTTTTTTTTAGTTGGGGCATGTGGGATTGAACCCAGGCCCCTTGCTTTGGGAGGGCAGAGTCTCAGCCAAAGGACCAAAGGAAAGTCCTTGGAGGATTCTTCTTAGAAATCAGCTGCCACTTTCAGAGGCTGACCCCTAGAGCCTCCTTGTACCTGGGGCGAGGTTCAAGGTCCGCTTGGCCGAGCCTCCTGGGCAATAGGCCGGGAGGGAGGCCAACAGCACCCCCTGCAGGCAGGGCTGGACCCTCCTTGGTTCCTGTCAGCGACCGGGTCCTGCCCTCTGACCTCTCTTTTTCACTTCTTGCGCTTCCAGTCCACCTTTCCTGCCTGTGAGCTCCCCCTTCCACCTCCTGAATTTCCACATCCTACCCTGAACCGGACTCTGGGCTCTATCTGCTCCTGGGCTTTCGTCATCACCCAGACACCCCCGCACCAACCTCGCAGGAGCCCCCCACCGCGCTGGCTGCGTCTCTGCCCCTCCTCCGGGGGTGCACAGGTATTTGATCAAGTGATGCTCTTTAGGATCATCTGGACAGGAAGAGGACCCGGAACCCAGAGGGGAGCCTCGGAGCCTGAGGGGATGGTAGGGACCGGGGTTCTTCAAGCCCAGGATGCCAACTGGAAACTCCGCCCCTCCCCCACACCCTCCCCCCGGCTCTTTCCCATGCCCCTACCCCCACCCCCCTCCCTCACAGGGGCTCCCACCTCCCTTCCCTCAGCTGATGCAATCACCTCCCCGTGGCAGTGCCCCAGGAACACTGAGAGCCTCGACAAGCCCTGGCTCCATCCCTCCCCCTGCTCACTCACCTGTCCTTCTCTCAACGCCTCTTTGACCCCAGCCTTTCTCTCCCCTCTCCCCCCCCCGCCACCCCAGTCTCAGACACTTTATCAAGCAAAGCTGATCACACAGCTCATAAGAGCTGCAGGCACCCCAAGGAAGTTGGGGGGCCTTGAGGGGTCTTCACATCACCCCTCCAGCCTGGACCGCGACGGTTTTTAGGTTGCCTGGCAGACTAACCCCCACGAGCAGCCCTGCTCATCTCCTCCTCATTAACGGGATGTCTGGCAGCCCCCCGCCCCCCAATATTTAAAGTTCAGTAAGCACCCCACCCCACCCCCACGCCGCGAGCTCATGCCCGGGGAGCCCTCCAAGTGCACGGAGCCCTCTCTCAGCTCATGTGGCTCAGGACTTGGAACCCGGTCATCTAGTCCCCGGGTGAGAGCCAAACAAGATGGGGCCTGGACTGGAGGGCAACCGAGCAGCTTGTACAATTAGAAAAAAGGCGGCGGCGCAGTTTTCTTCAGGAAACTGCGCCCCTGACCCCAAAGCGCAGAGCCAACACTGGGGGCTTGAAGGCAGCCACCACTCCAGCCTTGCCTCTAATGAGTGAGGTGTGATCTTTGGTCGGTTAATTGAGCCTCTCAGAATTTCGGCCTCCTTCTCTGCAAAAATGGGGGACGGTAATTCCCTGGGTCCCTGTAGGCTATAGAGAGATCTTCGCAGGCAGGCTCCCAGCGCAGTGCCTGACAGGGAGGCTTTTGTTCGCTGGGAACTGGAAGAGCAAAACGTGAGGTGTCACCGCCACCTGCTGGCAGATCTGGGTGTTGCAACTAAAAGGCTCCAGAAGGAAGACAGTGTATGAAGGCTTGCTTTGACTTGCTTCAATATGATGCGTAAGTGTGGATAGAAACTGGGGAGGGTTGTACTAAGAGGTGGATGAGAAGGCATTCTATTCAGAGAAAATCTCAGGTGAGGAAGCATAGCAAAGATATCTAAGAGACCTGGTGTTTCTCAGTCTGCCATGAACTCTGCACAAACAGGCAGTGGACAGGGATATTGCTGAACTCCAGGGTGTGGCCGTTCTCCATTACCCCTCCATCTAGGCTTTAGAAAATCCATGGCTTCTCTGATCCTATACCCATGTCCCTGGTGAACGTGATTTTCTCTGGCTGTCTGAAGCGAACGTCATAGGAATTCTAGCATTGCTGGGCAAGACCCTCCGAACGGGGTGTCCTCAAGGTCTGGATTCTGCAGGGGCTGGCCTGGCATATAGAAGTCTCCAGAAGTCTCCAGTCCTGACCGCTGAGGAGTCGCATTCACCCAGCTCCAACTTTCTTTCACTGGCTTCTCTCAATGGAGACCCCCAAGGGGTCAGTGGGAAAATCTTGGTTTGCACACAGTGGATATCACCCATTGCTTCAGGAAGAGAATGTGAAAGCATGCTGCTTGAAGCTTAAGCTTGAAGCACGAAGCTTATTTAGCCAATAGGAAGTGACTGATATCAGCAATGGGGGTACATCTGGGGTCTGTAGCAGCCTCTGCATGAGCGAGAGCGTGTACCCCATGCCCTTCAGCTCCACCCTCTGGCTTTTCAGGGGCTTCTGTTTCCTGGATGGCATCCTATTCCTTTACTGATTTCTGTGCCAGGCAGTGAGCTGAGACCATGATACTCTGTGACCTAAAACAGTTTTCACTACGTAATGCTAACTAGTTTACAATTGGAATTGAACCTACCACCTTGGACCCATCATCTCTGTATTCTAAAAACTGAGATCACTAGCTTAGAGGAAATTGCTAAATAAACCACCCATGGGTATACATGGATCAAGCTCGGGTCTCCTGCAGTGCAGGTTCTTTACCGTCTGCGCTACTGGGGAAGCCCCATGGGTGTACACATACCTGCATGCACGTACAAACAGTGAGAGGCCACAGAGAAATGGACTGAGATAAATAATGTAGCCTTGTCACAACTTGAGCAGAGCTAGCATCTCCCGGGCACAACAGAGAATCAGGAAAAGGCAGAAGGATTTGGCCACATCCTTGTTCCTCTGACAAATTCCAGCCCTTTTTCTTATCTTCTTTCCCCCAGAAAGGAAGTCCTGCTGACTCTGCACATGAAGCCAAAAGGGCTTCTGAGGAGATGCATTTCAGACCTTTAAGCGATGCCTTCTTGGTGAGCAGAAGCTGGGGATGCATGGCTGCCAGCTGTCCCCGCTTCCATGAAATCCAGACTGAGCCCGGGTTATCAAAGCCACGTGCAGCCAATCCTCAGCTAATATGACATGACCTGGCCTAAGTCCTGGCAAATATACTTTGGGCCTTTATGGGTCATTGTCAGAGGATCTTGGTAAGCTGAGGGCCTTGCTGACCTTGGCTGCTGTTTGGTCTAAAGAGCCAAGAACCTCAAGTTTATGAGGTTTTTCTTGTTGTGATAAAATATACATAATACAAAAGTTACTGGGCTTCTTCCTGGGGGCTCAGTGGTTAAGAATCTGCCTTGCAATGCAAGGGACATGGTTCAATCCCTTGTCCAGGAAGATCCCACATGCTGCATAGCAACTAAGACCATCCACCATAACCACCGAGTCCACAAGCTGCAACTACTGAAACCTACAAGTTTAGAGCCTATGCGTGTGTACGTTCTCAGTCGCTCAGTCTTGTCCAAGTCTTTGAAACTCCATGGACTGCAGCCCACCAGTCTCCTCTGTCCATGGGGATTCTCCTGGCAAGAATACTAGAGTGTGTTGCCATGCCCTTCTCCAGGGGATCTTTCCAACCCAGGGATCGAACCCAGGTCTCTTGCACTGTGGGCGGATTCTTTACCATCTGAGCCACCAGGGAAGCCCAAGAATACTGGGATGGGTAGCCCATCCTGTCTCCAGCAGATCTTCCCAACCCAGGAATCGAACTGGGGTCTCCTGCATTGCAGGCAGATTCTTTATCAGCTGAGCTATCAGGAAGCCCACTTAGAGGCTGTACTCCACAACAAAAGGAACCACTGCCATGAGAAGCTGGCACCGCAAGCAAGAGTAGCCTCCACTCGCCACAACCAGAGAAAGGCTTCACACAGCAACAAATACCCACCACAACTAATAAACAGATAAATCTTTAAAAACTGTTAGCATTTTAACCATTTTCAAGTGTACAATTTAGTGGCATTAAGTACATTCATAGTCTTGCGCGAGCATCACCGCTATTTCTGGAACTTGCATCTTCCCCAAAGAAACTCTACCCATCAAATGATAACTCCTGTCCCCTTATCTCCCAGCCCCTAGCAATGACCATTCTACTTCCTGTGTTTATGAATTTGCTTCTAAGTGGAGCCACACAATATTTGTCCCTTGTGTCTGGCTTATTTCACTTAAAATGATGTTTTCAAGGTTCATTTATATTGTAGCATCTATCAGAATTTCATTACTTCCTAAGCCTGAATAATATTCCATTGCAAGCATATATTGTACTCTGTTTATCCTTTCTTCTGTTGGACATTTGTTTTTTTTTTTTCCCACTTTTTGGCTATTGTGATTAATGCTTGTATGAACACTGGTACACAAATATCGAAGTCCCTACTTCCAGCTCTTTGGGGAATATACTGAATTCCTGGGTCAAAAGGTATGTGCTAAGTTACTTCAGTCATGTCTGACTTTATAGACTGTATCTCACCAGGCTTTTCTAGAATTCTCCAGGAAAGAATTCTCCATGGAATTCTCCAGGCAAGAATACTAGAGTGGGTTGCCATTTCCTTCTCCAGGGGATCTTCCCGACCCAGGGATTGAAACTGCATCTCTTACATCTCTTGCACTAGCAGGCGGGTTCTTCATCACTAGTGCCACCTGGGGCACAAGGGAAGTCTCTGTTAAACTTTCTGAGGAACTGCTATGCTGTTTCACACAACGGCTGCACCATCTTATGTTCTTACAGGTGCTGGACAAGGGTTTCAGTTTCTCCACATCCTCACTAACACTTTTTCAGTTCAGTCACTCAGTTGTGCCCGACTCTTTGCGACCTCAGGAATCGCAGCACACCAGGCCTCCCTGTCCATCACCAATTCCCGGAGTTCACTCAAACTCATGTCCATCGAGTCCATGATGCCATCCAGCCATCTCATCCTCGGTCGTCACCCTCTCCTCCTGCCCCCAATCCCTCCCAGCATCAGGGTCTTTTCCAATGAGTCAACTCTTCACATGTGGTGGCCAAAGTATTGGAGCTTCAGCTTCAGCATCAGTCCTTCCAAGAAATCCCAGGGTTGATCTCTTTCAGAATGGACTGGTTGGATCTCCTTGCAGTCCAAGGGACTCTCAAGAGTCTTCTCCAACACCACAGTTCAAAAGCATCAATTCTTCAGCACTGAGCTTTCTTTACAGTTCAACTCTCACAGCCATACATGACCATTGGAAAAACCATAGCCTTGACTAGACGAACCTTTGTTGGCAAAGTAATGTCTCTGCTTTTCAATATACTATCTAGGTTGGTCATAACTTCCTTCCGAGGAGTAAGTGTCTTTAAATTTCATGGCTGCAATCACCATCTGCAGTGATTTTGGAGCACAAAAAATAAAGTCTGACACTGTTTCCACACTGTTTCCCAATCTATTTGCCATGAAGTGATGGGACCAGATGCCATGATCTTCGTTTTCTGAATGCTGAGCTTTAAGCCAACTTTTTCACTCTCCTCTTTCACTTTCATCAAGAGGCTTTTAGTTCCTCTTCATTTTCTGCCACAAGGGTGGTGTCATCTGCATATCTGAGGTTATTGATATTTCTCCCAGCAATTTTGATTTCAGCTTGTGCTTTTTCCAGCCCAGTGTTTCTCATGATGTATATAAGTTGAATAAGCAGGGTGACAATATACAGTCTTGACATACTCCTTTCCTGATTTGGAACCAGTCTGTTGTTCCATGTCCAGTTCTAACTGTTGCTTCTTGACCTGCATATAGATTTCTCAAGAGGCAGGTCAGGTGTTCTGGGATTCCCATCTCTTTCAGAATTTTCCACAGTTTATTGTGATCCACACAGTCAAAGGCTTTGGCATAGTCAATAAAGCAGAAATAGATGTTTTTCTGGAACTTTCTTGCTTTTTCCATTGTGAGAGACTAGCTGCCAATAGAGACCACCAGTCAGAGTTCAGAGAAAAACAGTTTATTGGCAATTTCGGATCCGGGCCTCCACCAAGCCAATCGAAGGTGGGGAGCCCCGAACACCCGCTTTGGGGAGCCTTTTATCCTATTGTGCAGGGGAGGAGGGAGACTAGGCTACTCGGCAGAGCATGATTGGTGGGCAGGCAGGTAAGGTTTATGTAACTATTGGTGACAATTTGCAGTTAGCGTCGAGTCCCTGTTTCCTAGAGCTAGATCCTGTTTCTTAGGTTGCAGAGCAAACGCTGCAGTGACACACCTGGTGTCCATTGTTCCCTTTAAAATTTTGGGGCTTTCCGTCCCAGTAAAGCTGACCTAGTATTCAACTCCCTGGGAAACATTTTACTTCCTTCTTCATTTTCTTCCTCCTTGAGAATTCCAGACTCCTCTCTCCTTGGGGACCCCTAGACTTCTTATCAACCTGCCTAGGAAATGACTCTCTTTCATCCATGATCCAGCGGATGTTGGCAATTTGATCTCTGATTCCTCTGCCTTTTCTAAAAGCAGCTTGAACATCTGGAAGGTCATGGTTCACGTATTGCTGAAGCCTGGCTTGGAGAATTTTGAGCATTACTTTACTAGCATGTGAGATGAGTGCAGTTGTGCGGTAGTCTGAGCATTCTTTGGCATTGCCTTTCTTTGGGATTGGAATGAAAACAGACCTTTTCCAGTCCTGTGGCCACTGCTGAGTTTTCCAAATTTGCTGGCATATTGAGTGCAGCACTTTCAGAGCATCATCTTTTAGGATTTGAAATAACTCAACTGGAATTCCATCATCTCCACTAGCTTTCTTTGTAGTGATGCTTCCTAAGGCCCACTTGACTTCACATTCCAGGATGTATGGTTCTAGGTGAGAGATCACACCATCGTGATTATCTGGGTCGTGAAGCTCTTTTTTGTACAATTCTGGGTATTCTTGCCACCTCTTCTTAATATCTTCTGCTTCTGTTAAGTCCATACCATTTCTCTCCTTTATCGAGCCCATCTTTGCATGAAATGTTCTCTTGGTATCTCTGATTTTCTTGAAGAGATCTCTAGTCTTTCCCATTCTGTTCTTTTCCTCTATTTCTTTGCATTGATCGCTGAAGAAGGCTTTCTTATCTCTCCTTGTTTTTCTTCGGAACTCTGCAGTCAGATATTTATATCTTTCCTTTTCTCCTTTGCTTTTCACTTCTTTTCTTTTCACAGCTATTTGTAAGGCCTCCTCAGACAGCCATTTTGCTTTTTTGCATTTCTTTTCCACAGAGATGGTCTTGATCCCTGTCTCCTGTACAGTGTCACAAACCTCCGTCCATAGTTCATCACGCACTCTGTCTATCAGATCTAGTCCCTTAAATCTATTTCTCACTTCCACTGTATAATCATAAGGGATTTGATTTAGCTCATACCTGAATTGTCTAGTGGTTTTCCCTACTTTCTTCAGTTTAAGTCTGAATTTGGCAATAAGGAGCTCACAGTCAGCTCCCAGTCTTGTTTTTGCTGATTGTATAGAGCTTCTCCATCTTTGGCTGCAAAGAATATAATCAATCTGATTTTGGTGTTGCCCATCGGGTGATGTCCATGTGTAGAGTCTTCTCTTGTATTGTTGGAAGAGGGTGTTTGCTATGACCACTGAGTTCTCTTGGCAAAACTCTATTATCCTTTGCCCTGCTTCATTCCGTATTCCAAGGCCAAATTTGCCTGTTACTCCAGGTGTTTCTTGACTTTCTACTTTCGCATTCCAGTCCTCTATAATGAAAAGGACATCTTTTTTGGGTGTTAGTTCTAAAAGGTCTTGTAGGTCTTCATAGAACCATTTAACTTCAGCTCCTTCAGCGTTACTGGTTGGGGCATAGGCTTGGATTACCATGATATTGAACGATTTACCTTGAAAATAAACAGAGATCATTCTGTTGTTTTTGAGATTGCATCCAAGTACTGCATTTCGGACTCGTTTGTTGACCATGATGGCTACTCCATTTCTTCTGAGGGATTTCTGGCCACAGTAGTAGATACAATGGTCATCTGAGTTAAATTTACCCATTCCAGTCCATTTTAGTTTGCTGATTCCAGAATGTAGATGTTCACTCTTGCCATCTCCTGTTTGACCACTTCCAATTTGCCTTGATTCATGGACCTAACATTCCAGGTTCCTATGCAATATTGCTCTTTACAGCATCGGATCTTGCTTCTATCACCAGTCACATCCACAGCTGGGTATTGTTTTTGCTTTGGCTTCATCCCTTCATTCTTTCTGGAGTTATTTCTCCACTGATCTCCAGTAGCATATTGGGTACCTACCAACCTGGGGAATTCCTCTTTCAATATCCTATCATTTTGCCTTTTCATACTGTTCATGGGGTTCTCAAGGCAAGAATACTGAAGTGGTTTGCCATCCCTTCTCCAGTGGACCACATTCTGTCAGACCTCTCCACCATGACCCACCTGTCTTGAGTGGCCCCACAGGGCCTGGCTTAGTTTCACTGAGTTAGGCAAGGCTGTGGTCCTAGTGTGATTAGATTGACTAGTTTTCTGTGAGTATAGTTCAGTGTGTCTGCCCTCTGATGCCCTCTTGCAACACCTACCATCTTACTTGGGTTTTTCTTACCTTGGACGTGGGGTATCTCTTCATGGCTGCTCCAGCAAAGCACAGCTGCTGTTCCTTACCTTGAAAGAGGGGTATCTCCTAACGGCCACCCCTCCTGACCTTGAACATGGAGTAGCTCCTTTCAGGCCTCTTGCGCCTGTGCAGCCACCGCTCCTTGGACTTTGGGTAGCTCCAATACTTTTTATTTTCCCTTAAAAAAAAAAAAAAGGCCATCTTAACAGGTGTGAGATATGTGGGCTTTCATCCTATTTTGCATCTCTCTCCTGTCTGAAGTTTAAAGAGGGCCTTGAGCAATGCAGAGGGCTTGAGCCTGGTGACACCCTGGAGAGCATCCTGAGGGGACAATCTTCTTCCAAAGGCAGAATTTCTCAACTGAGGCATTTTTGACCAGATACCTCTCTCTTGTCCTGTGCACTGCAGATGTTTAGGCATCATCCTTGGTCTCGACCCACTAGAGGCCAGTGGCTTCCCCTTTCCAAGCTGTGACAATGAAAAATGTCTCCAGAACAGCCCCTAGTTGAGGACAGTTGCAACCCACTCCAGTGTTCTTGCCTGGAGAATCCCAGGACGGCGGAGCCTGGTGGGCTGCCGCCTATGGGGTCGCACAGAATTGGACACGACTGAAGTGACTTAGCAGCAGCAGCCCTGAATCGGGACTAGCTGGAGTGAACCTTGCGCATCAGAAGAGGTAGGGGCTTCCCTAGTTGCCAGGAGCTAAGCATGCTGAGTTCCAGTTCCAATTCTCTCAGTTTAGATTTGCGTCCAAATAAAAGCATAATTCAAACCCAGCTAATTTGTAGCTATGCTCCAGAAAATGTGAGTGTTTTTGACATACCACTAGGGGGCCCTGTTGATCAAGGAGAAACTCAAGATGGCAACCAGGGTTGAGGGATAGAGTGGGTGGTGGGGTGATGGTAGGGGGCTTAGAGAAGGGGATTTTACTGAGCAGCTGGTTCACATACCTCAAAGTCTCTGCTCTGCCGGATGCACCCTACTGCACCCCTAGTGTGACGGATGCTTGCCTTTCTTGTCCGTACACCCCTTTCATGTTACAGATCATTTTCCATTGTTATCACATCTCTCCAAGGCTGATTTTGAAGACCTCCATCAAATTGCACCAATTGGAAGAAAGGTGCTCAAATCTGAAATACCTCCAAAGAATTCACCTCACCCAGCCTTCTGATTCCTAGATACCCTGACATGACTGTCCTGGCTTCTGAATAATGGCAGCACGTACAGGCTGCCTTCTCATTCTTTCCTAGAGCTAGGGTTCTAGGTGCAATTCAACTTGTGCCAGTGAGTTGGACTGGCATGAAGAGTGGAGAAGCGGGCAGAGCTGTGAGGTCATTGTGTGGCATCACCAGCAATACCAGCTTTCTGACCTGGGAATCACAGTTAGAGTAATTTGAGCTTGAAACCAATAATTTAAAGCTGGTCCCTTATTCTTCTTGCCTGCCCAGTGATATCAGGAATGCCTGATTCCTATGTTCCATCTATTTCAGCAGGAGTGGTTCTGTTTCCTCCTTGACACATGTATGCTCACTCACATAAACATATGTATTTCTGGCTGTCTTCCCACTCCCGTGATTTATCTTCGGGAAGTATTCACTTGTTATCTGCTGAGGAATACACTGTGCCAAGGGCTATCAGAAGTTGCTGTCCAAAGGCATCTTCTTTTGAACTCATCTTAAGAAAATAGACTCTGGGACTTCCCTGGTGGTCCCGTGGTTAAGAATCTGCTTACCAGTGCAGGGGACATGGGTTCAATCCCCCTCTGGGAAGATTCCACATGGTGTGGAGCAACTAATTCCACAAGCTGCAGCTGCCAAGCCCAAGCACCCTGGAGTCTGTGCTCCGCAACAAGAGAAGCCACCGCAGTGAGAAGCTTGTGCCCCGCAACTAAAGAGCAGCCCCTGTTCGCTGCAACTAGAGAAAGCCTGAATGCAGCAGCAAAGACCCAGCACAACCAAAAATAAGTAAACATTTTTAAAAAAAGCAGAACAAGGGAAAACAGACTCTGGAGCTCAGGGATCAGCACCCCAGGACCATACAAAGTCAAAAAAGGAACAGTTGCTAAGTTGAGTATAGTTGAACACCACGAAGGATGCTTGGTAGTCAGAAGGGGCGGGATCAGTGGACTTAACTTCATTCAAACGGGGTTTGAACTAGACTTTAGGACAGGTCCACCCTAGGAAGTGATGGGTAGGGAGGTACAGTATGAAAAGAGACAGGCAGGGAGTGACATGCATAAGGGTAAAATCCTAGACTCATGTCCTCACTTTGCCATCTCTTCTAGCTAGGCTGTTGATTTGACCTATTAGAGAAGCATTACCTTACTAGAAACACATGAATATCCAGGAGTGTTGTGTAGAGGATCAAATGAGATTAAAAAGGCTATACAAAGGAATTTATTTATGAAGTGGAAACAACCTCACAGACTTAGAAAACAAACTTAGGGTTACCCAAGGGGAAAGGTGGAGAATAGATAATCAACCAGGACCTACTGTGTAGCACAGTAGGAACTCTACTCAATACTCTGTAATAATCTATATGGGAGATAGAATCTGAGAAAGAATAGACAGATGTATAGGTATAGCTAAATCACTTTGCTGTACACCTGAAGCCAGCACAACCTGTAAATCAACTGTGCTTCAATATAAAATAAAAATTAAAAGAAATCTGTAAAATATGTTTAAAGATAGATCTCTATGTCCAGATCTAGGTGTCTCTGCCTAGATCTAGGTGTCTCTGCCTAGATCTAGGTGTCTCTGCCTCTGGATGTCAGAATATACTACATAGATGCAGACTAGATCTTTTCTGTTAGACCCAGCACCTCACGTGCCTACCTGTCTCTGGCTCTGACCCTGGGAAGCTGACCTGAATGCACGGTGTCTGAGGGCTCCCTTGTCTGCCCCCCCGACCCCTACACTGGGTCTCACACCCACGTTTAGCCAATGGGAGGCTATCGAAGGAGACTGGAGGTGGGAGCCAGGTTCTTTCCAGCTCCCTCCATCCCAACCACGTTCTGCTCCTCCATCAGAGGCCACAGCTTCCCGCCATCTGTTGCAGTAACTGTTCATGGTCTCCCACACTCTCCCTTGCTCCATTTGCTACTCTCCACCCACCCCATTGTACTTAATCTCTTTAATGAACTTTCTTCAAGCACCAACTTGGAACATGCCATTCATTTCCGCCACCATTCTGGCAGATACAAAATATAAACCGCTACATTCAACTATTCCTCTCAGCCAAGAACTTGGGATGGTTCCCTGTTGTTTAACAGGGTCAAGTTCAAATTCATTTTAATAGCCTATGAAAAATGCAATTAGGAAAGTGAATCCATGTGACATGATCTACAGATTACGGGGCTGCTGCTCCTGACAACCACATACAGAAAGGGAGATGTGAAGCCTGAGCTGGGATGTGGGGGTCAGAGGGAGGGCAGAGAAGTAGCCTTCCATTGGCTCCATTTCAGCCCCCTGCTTCCAAGCTTCCAGAGAAACAATTCCAGAACATCCTTTCTGCCCTGTTTTCCTTCTCATTTCCTTTCCTCCATTTCTGTGGGCCGTTTTCCCCCACTGGAAATCCACATGTAGACACAGGAAGGGAGGCGTGATCTTCTATGAGAAAGGTGGACACGGTGAGCAGCAGAAAAATGTCCCAGCCATTAAAGCCCCATGGTTCATCAGGCAGCCGGCCTGCCAGACGAGGGAGGCAGCAGATGACTCACTGGGTAATAGGAGGCCAAGATGGGGAGATAGTTGGGCAGAGGGAGGGGTCACAGCGGGGCTGAGGGTCTAATCCAGACTCAGCGCCTGACTGACTTCTATTTATTTTCCGTCTTTCCTCCCAGGTGAAGGGTCAGAAATGAAGACTCCCTTTCCATGGTCTAATGGCAACACTTGCAAATATAGGCATGCCAAACCTATGCTGAGCTAAAGCGATTAAAAATTGTTTTTGATATGTTGCATTTTCATTTTATTCAGTTAATGTGTTTGTTGTTTTCCACTGAGAATAGTTCTTTGTCCCATGAATTATATAGAAGTACTAACACTGCTGGTGCAAATGTAAAAGAAGTAACAATAACACGATTTCTTGATGATTTTTGGCCATATCACATGACATGCAGGATACAGAATCTTAGTTCCCCGACCAGGGATCAAACTTACAGCATGGAGTCTTAACCCTGGACCACCAGGTCAGTCCCTAAAGAAGTGAAGCAAAGCGAAAGTCACTCAGTCTTGTCCGACTCTTGGTGACCCCATGGACTACACAGTCCATGGAATTCTCCAGGCCAGAATACTGGGGCCTTTCCCTTTTCCAGGGGATGTTCCCAACCCAGGGATTGAACCCAGGTCTTCCGCACTGCAGGTGGGTTCTTTACCAGCTGAGCCACAGGGAAGCCCCTAAAGTCCCTAAAGTGATTTTTTAAAGTATTGTTAGTAGTGGCTCCACAGTGAAAAGCACTGAGGGACTTAGTCTCTGAATGAGGATTACAGCATGAACATACCGTGTCATCCTCTCACATCTCACAACCATTCCGAGCACCCGCCCCTCTTAGCCTCTAGAACCCTGATGGAGGGTAAATGTTAGCCGCAGGCTCTGCCTCTGGCTCACCACAGGGGCTGTTTCTTGCCAGAGGTCTTTGTTGCCTGGTTCACTTCAAGGACCAGCTCTAATCTCACCTGTTCCTGAAGCCTTGCTTTTGTCTCCAAAAGCATGGTTGGAACCCTCTATGTGGCAGTTACTCAAATGGGAAAATATGTGAACACTCCAGAGTTTGTGAACTCTCCCCAAGTTTGCCAAAAGACTGAAATCAGGCTTTACATTTAACCAGTTCCCAGCATTTCACTGAGGAGCTGAACTAGAAAATAATGATCAGTTTAGAGTTCAGGTTTACAATACTAGGTGAATACCAGCAACTGTTTGAAGAATTTTCAGAAGGACAGAAACTTACAGGCAAATAGAGCTTCAGGCACAAAGATATTTACCAAAGCATTATTTCTACAAACAAAAACTTGGAAATATTCAAAATCTGCTATCAGAACAGAAAGGTTAAATCAATTATGCTACATCCCTAAAGTGAAATATTAAGCAGTTCTGGTACATAATGTCACAAAAGAAAAGTGAAAGTGAAGTCGCTCAGTTGTGCCCAACTCTGCGACCCCATGGATAGAAGCCTGCACCAAGCTCCTCCGTCCATGGGATTTTCAAGGCAAGAGTACTGGAGTGGGTTGCCATTTCCTTCTCCAGGGAATCTTCCCAACCCAGGGATCGAACCCAGGTCTCTCACATTGCAGACAGATGCTTTACCATCTGAGCCACCAGGGAAGTCCAACATAATGTCACAAGAGTTGTTTTTTTTTTTTTTTTAAACAATATGGGAACATATTTTTAAAAAGAAGCAAAATCTAATGTATAGCAAGAGTATACGGTATGTGAATTACATACAATTTTTATTTTCTCTTTATGCCTTCAAATGTTTTGTCTTTTTATGCAGTTAATGTACATTTCTCTGTCATCAAAAATATTTCTTGAAACAAAAGTATTTTGATGACAATGACCAGTCACACTCTCTTCTATAATCAGAGAGTGCTGAATCTCGTTTGTGGACTGCTGATGAAGGGCGGGTATTCAGCAGATATGCACCCTTATGGCTGTACACATTATTTACTACTGGCTCCCATCCACCTGGGCAGTGCCCTGGCATTAGGATGGCTCCATATTTTGACTGTCATGCCAAAGAACTTGTATCACCAGAAACTTTGTTTCAAAATAGGCATCTTCCTGGGAATGTGTAATGTAGCTTCAATGGAAAGATCACAGCTGGTCACGATTCTTACTATCTGGGTGACCTTGGGCAGATTGTTTTAATTTTCTGAGGCTTGTTTATAAAATGAGGATAAAAAATACCTATCCCAGAACCTATGCGGCAGGTTGTGAGACTAAATGAATGTGGGTAATGCCTCTGGCCCTAATTAGAGTTCACTTGCCTCCTCTTCGTCCATACAAAGCATATCTGAGAATGCCACGTTGCTCATCAGCTAGTGAGGTTGTCACAAGATCTCCGAGTACACCTTGGCCTAATATTGGATCACAAAGTTGTCTGTAATGCATGCATACACCTGGGCTTCCCAGGTAGTGATAGTGGGAAAGAACCTGCCAGCCAATGCAGGAGACAAGAGATGCTGGTTCAATCCCTGGGTTGGGA
The DNA here is from genome assembly GCA_917880005.1 of Nanger dama. Taxonomy (NCBI): domain Eukaryota; kingdom Metazoa; phylum Chordata; class Mammalia; order Artiodactyla; family Bovidae; genus Nanger; species Nanger dama. The sequence continues at coordinate 6,191,393 of CAKJTW010000096.1, read as the reverse complement.
AGATCCCCTGGAGGGAGAAAATGGCGACCCGTTCGAGTATCCTTGCCTGGGAAATCCCATGGACAGAGGCACCTGGTGGGCTGCAGTAGGGTTGCAAATATTAAAAAACGACTGAAGTGACTAAGCATGCGCCCTCATTTAAAAAAAAAAAAAAAAGGACTTACTTGGCTGTGCCAGGTCTTAGTGGCACATGGGATCTCTGTTGCAGCGTGTGAGATCTAGTGTCCTGGCCAGGGATCGAACCTGGGCCCCCTGCATTGAGTCTTAGACATCAGGGAAGTCCCTGAGTGCATAGCCTTTTAGATTACCAAAAAGGTGGTGAATTTTCCCTAGGAACTGCTGGTTTCACTATCATTTTCCATGATTCTCCTCAGTTGAACCACTGTTGATGTGTGCTTGCTCAGTTGCTTTAGTCACGTCCGACTCTTTGTGACCCCATGGACTGTAGCCCCCACAGGCTCATCTGTCCATGGAAATTTTTAGGCAAGAATACTGGAGTGGGTTGCCATTTCCCTCTCCAGGGGATCTTTCTGACCCAGAGATCAAACCCACATTTCTTGTGTCTCCTGCACTGGCAGGTGGATTCTTTACCATTGGCACAACTGGGAAGCCCACCCCTGACATGGGGACATGTTTTAGCTAACTTCACTCAGCTACAGAAACTTCCCACCAACACTCATCACCAGCTTGTTGGCAGCATAGAGGAGTTGTTTCTGACTGGGCATGCACAGAACCTAAAATATCCATGAAAATGGAATTTTACCAGGATTTTCTGTCAAAGGGGAACCAAAGTTCCCTCAGTTCTATTTTTCTTTTTTGCCAGAGAGAGTTTTTCTGGCAGGATTTTGACACTGCAGGAGGGAACATGTATATGAAATGTTGTGATAATTTAGTCCACTAAACAGAGAAGCCCAATGCCCACAAATGATGTAGCTCAAATTTCCTAAGACCCTGAATTACAGACAGGACCAGTTGTTCAGTTATGCCGTTTTATTGCATGCAACAGCAGGTTGCTTATACAACCAACATAGGTCATTTGTAGAAAAGAGATAGCAAGCATTTTTAAATGCTTTGTAGGTTACATTCCTCCCCCCCACCCCCTCCCCCGCCGCCCCCATTGGAATGGGAACTTTCATGTTACCATATCACCTAGAATAGGACATGGGTTGAAGTTAGTTTCTGTACTGGATCCAAGATGGCTGCCTAAGGTTGATTTCCCCTAAGGGATTAACTTTTCTAGCCATTGGCCAAAGTAAATTTAATAGAGGGGAGTGCCGGAGAAGGCTGTCGGAGAAGTGTGGAGAAGGTTGTGTGGGCAGAGCTGCTGCGGATCAACAGGTACTTCTAAATTCTGAGAAAGCGAGTTGCCTTACATTTTTTTCCAGTTCTGGAATCATGGAAAACCAAGGCTAGAAATGACATTGCATGAGTCACAGCCATGCATGGCGGTCGCATCCTGGCTTTTAAGTTGTCAATGACTCCCTTGTATGCATCATTTGATACTGGCCATGCATTGCCCTGACCTGGCCAACCTGAGAAGAGAGGGAGGCATTCTGCAACTGACAGCCCCAATCTGGATATGTGGGCAGGATGGTCTCTGAGCAGTGGATATGTCCATCACAGAGCTGAACAAAGGATAGACATCTGGTACCTTCTTCACTCTAAGCCAAGTCCCAGCTGGGACACTGGATCCTTAGCCTCCAAGAGACTATAATTTGGGAACTGGGAAGGGACTTGTTGAAAGAGGAGTCATTTGAGATGGGTGAAAGCTGAAGAGCTGGTTAAGGAAGAGGAAAGTAGAAATCTAAACTCAGCGTAGAAACCTAACAGTGCATGGTACAATCGCTGAGACCCAATTCTGCCAACATCTCTCTTAAGGAAGGCAGAAAATTTCATAATGCATTTCAGAAAAGTGTCAGCATTCTCATCAATAACAAGAAAAAAATTATTTTTCTATTTTTAGACTACTGGCAATTATCAGATCCTGGGAGAAGTAAAGGCAAGACGCCTGCCTGGGGAAGCAAGGCTTTTGTGGATAGAAAAATTACAAATGCAAGATGGCTTCTGCAAAGTGCCAAATAAATGATTTAGGCAGTAATTGCCTTGCAATTGAAAGAAAGGAAAATAATCAGGGCTCCCTGGACTACCCCCTCCTAACACCATATGACTAACTTCCTAGGGAGGAAAGAAATATTTGTTGAAAGCATGATGGACCTGTCAAAAATCCAAGAAATCAATTACATAAATTGTGAAGCATAAGTCACAATTCTATTTGTTCTCCAAGTGTGTAAAATTTACCATTTTCCACTGAGAGAAAATAAGAACCCACTACTGCTTCTGCCCAGAGAATCACACACGCCTCTTGCACAAGCCCCCTAATTTTAATCAAGCCATGTCTGTAGCCGTTTTGATGACTAGCATTTGTCATTTGAGGTGTATAGACAGACCATTGGTCATCAGGTCATCTTTATTTTGATAGGATCAGTGATATATGCTAGTATCTAATGAAGCAATTGAACAGAGATGGTCAGGGAGGCAAAGTAGATGACCTGAAGTCATCAAAAAGTCTACAATGTTGGCAAATCACTTTGTCATAAATGTGCAGGACTGGCTCCTGGGTCTTGAAGGACTTGGGTGGGGAGAAAGGTTGGGAGGCTCTTCCAGGGAGGGCAAGACTGTGCTGAAAGATGTGGAGATGGGACTGAGTAGGCACCAGAGAACACCTGTGGAAAGCGTGTGGCTGAAGCAGATATTTCTCTGTGAGGACTTGGGAGAAAATGATGTCGAGTGCTGGGTGACATGGGATATGAAACGGTAGTGACTATTTTGAGAAGACATGCTGTCCCGGTCTGAGTTCCCTCAAACGCACACCTTGCATATGGAACTGGGAACAAGTAGTTTATTCGGAAAGTGAGAACAGGAAATGTGGTGAGCAAGTGGGAGAGTGAGATGGGGGACTTCCCTGCCAGTCCAGTGGCTGAGACCTCATGCTCCCAAACGCAGGGGACCTAGGTTCAATCCCTGCTCAGGGAACTAGATCCCACATGCTAAGACCAAGAGTTCCAGTGACATAACTGAAGATCCTGCATGCTGCAACTAAGATCGGCACAGCCAAATAAGCAACATATGTTTAATTTTAAAAAAAAAGAAAGGAAGTGCGATGGGAGGACAGAAAGTCGGCAAAGCGTGTGAATGAGGGTCGTCCTTGTGCATAACCAGGGCACAATCCCGCTGGGGTCTTCCCAGAAACTTGAGGAACACTCAAGTGATTTTTCCCTTGGAATTGATCACGAATCACAGAATGAACAATTTCCATTTTAAAAGATATCATCACTTTCCTTCAGAGTTAATGGAGAATGAAGAAACACAATTTCATTCAAACTTTACAAATATCTTTACATTTAGCCTGTGATGAAGGATGAACGCTCAAGCCGCAGTTAGGCTTCATGACCCAGGTGAGCTTCCAGGAATAAAGCTGAGAATAAGCACGCATTTAGCAAACATAATTAAAGCCCTCCAGTGAAGTCTGACAGTGAACAGTGGCACAGTCGTGAGTAAGACTTCAGGATGGTCCCACACTGAGGCATGAGGAAGCTGAGGTTTTGATCTATCCAGTTCTGTCTTACTGGCTTGAAGTTTGCACCTGGCTCGTTAACTCCTTGCGATTATGGCCTCTCTTCAAGGAAGTTGAATGTGCTCCTAGTATGAGGTCAGAGAAAGCCTTCAAGAGTGACAGCGCTGTTCACTATAGCCAAGACATGGAGACAACCTAAATGTCCATAGACAGATGAATGCATAAATGTGGTGTGTATGCAATGGAATATTACTCAGCCATAAAAAAGAATGAAATAATACCATTTGCAGCAACATGGATGGACCTAGAGATTATCAGACCGAGTGAAATAAGTCAGATAAAGAAAAATACCATATGGTATCACTTATATGTGGAATCTATAATATGACATCAAATGAACTTATCTGTGAAACAGAAACAAGATTCAGCAGACACAAAGAACACACTTGTGGTTGCCAAGGTGGGCGGGGGTAGAAGAGGGATAGATTGAGAGTTTGGGATCAGCAGATATAAACTATTATATACTTAATAAGGTCCTACTCTATAGCACATGGAACTATATTCAATACCCTGTGATAAACCATAGTAGAAAATAATATGAAAAATAATTTATATATAACTGAATCACTTGGCTGTACTGCAGAAATTAATAGAACATTGTAAATCAACTATGAAAGAGTGAAAATAAAGTGAAGTCGCTCAGTCGTGTCCAACTCTTTGCAACCCCATGGACTGTAGCCTATCAGGCTCCTCTGTCTATGGGATCTTCCAGGCAAGAGTGCTGGAGTGGATTGCCATTTCCTTCTCCAGAGGACCTTCCCGACCCAGGAATCAAACCCGGGTCTCCCACATTGCAGGCAGACGCTTTACCATCTGAGCCACCAGGGAAGCCCAACTATACTTCAGTTTAAAACAGAACAAAAAATAAAAAAGCATAACAGGTGCTTGAGAAAGTTCGCCATCATCTTGCATGGGAACTTCCCACTGAGCTGCAGGTGACTTGAGGTGGGCAGGAGAGAGATGCATTGCCATGCCTTCATTAGCTCTGCCATGCATTCTTCTTGCCTTCAGGGAAAACTCTAGGGAAGGGATGTTGGTTCTCGCATCCCCAGCTGCCCCTTTCTCCTTCTTCCTGTGTTTTGTGTATTTCCCTTCCAACCTCATCTTCCAGAGTCCTTGCTCTTTTTCAGGTAACTGGATAGGGGTGGGAGACCAAAGGCAGCTTTTGCCTTTCAGCAGATGACCAAAGAAGGAATTTTAAATGACAACATGTCAGCTGATTGAGAAATATGTTTGGCGAGAGACAGCAGACTACCCAGATGCTTGAAATAAAGTTACCTTCTGGGCTTCTGCCAAATGTCAGCTCACTCCCAGCCCTGGGGACTCTGATGTGTTGCTCATGAATGCACAGCATCACCTTATTTTCTGCAAGACTGCAAACCAGGAGATATTCTTCTGTTGACATTTGGAATTGCCACAACTGTAAAGTGATGGTGACTTTGGATGGACACCATATATGTGAGTTGAGAATAAGCAAAGAAATAAGTTTTCAAAATATTAATCAAAAGAATTCTTTTCAACAGGAGATCTTTCTTGCTCTTACAAGAGCAGCTCAGGAGCCAGAACTATCACAGAAACTATCAGCCATGGATGGAGAGAGTCATCCGACACCTGAAATGATGACATTCTGTATTCCTGCCACACGCAGGCATCTCCACGGCGACCGACTGTCACGTCACCGAACAGGCGAGAACACGAACACAAAGAGAAATAGTGCCAGTGGATGGATGATGATTCAGTTTCCATGCAAATAGCCTAAATCAGAACAATAAAAGAAAGGAAATCTCTTAACATGAAAGTAGAATTATTTAGGAATTGACTCCCCCCCCACCTCTGATAGCATTTCTTTTTACACAGGTTATTTTTAAGTTGCTTTTGGGAGGGTATGGCAGGAATGACAAGCCTGTTAGGGATCACAGTAATAAAAATCTTAAGTCTGGAGGGAGTTCAAGGGGTCACCTTGCTCAGCTGCTTTCCAGGCAGAAATGATTACTAACAATGGTGCTCTGAAAGAGGCTGCAGGAAAGATGATTTGAAAGTCTTTTACAATATCCCAGCTTACAATGTTTTAACCCCTCCAAAAGACAGTCCTTTCCTATATCAGTTGTGTGTCTCTGCACTGAATTTTAAGACTATGTTTTACATTCTGCTCTCACTGGCACAAGGAAACAGCTGGTCACGGCGAATGAGACACTCTGCATTTGTGATAATGTATTTCCCCCTCATGTTCTGGGTTCCCGCCGTTCCTGAACCAATAGAGTTGGCCCTTCACAGAAGTACTAAAGGAGTGAGTAAGGAATAACTGGCTGGCATGAGTGTGAGAGACTGCAATTATCCCCCAATACTTGCCACAGTTGCTTATAAGAAAATTACTTTCAGGACTTCCCTCGTGGTCCACTGGTTAAAAGTCTTCCTACCAGTGTAGGGGACATGGGTTCAGTCCCTGGTCTGGGAAGATTCCACATGCCTCGAGGCAACTGAGCCTGCGTGCCATAGATCCCATGCTCTGCAACAAGAGAAGTCACTGCGATTGGAAGCCTGTGCAGCAAGAAGCCCAAGCACCACACCTTAGGCAGCAGTCCCTGCTCACTGCAGCTAGAGGGAGCCCGTGAGCCCCAGAGCAACCAAAAAATAAATAAACAAAATGTTAAGAAGCACTCAAAAAAAAAAAAAAAGAGGCAGCAGCCCGCAGCCACTGATGTGCTTTCAGGGGCCTCCTCGGTAACTGGCCGCAGCGGGCAATTCCTGTGACAACACAGTTCCTGCTGGTAAACACATGAGATTCTTGGCTGTTTTGTGAGTAACAGTATATCAAAAATATATTCCGTTTCTAACAAAGAAAATAAAAATAAGAGAATGACCGAAAAAGAAAATCACTTTCCCTTGGAACTTCCCTGGTGGCCCATTGGAAAACTCCATGCTTCCACTGCAGGGGGCATAGGCTCGATCCCTGGGGAGGAAACTAAAATACCAAATGCCACAGGGCATGGCACAAAAAAGCAGCAACCTGAAAGAAAATTGTGTGTGTGCTAGTCTCTCAGTCATGTCCGACTCTTAGTGACCCCCTGGACTGTAGCCCACCAGGCTTCTCTATCTATGGGATTTTCATGGCAAGAATACTAGAATGAGTTGCCATTTCCTTCTCCAAGGGGATCTTCCTGACCCAGGGATCAAAGCTGGGTCTCCCACATTGCAGGCAGACTCTTTTCTGTCTGAGCCACCAGGGAACCTTCCTTAAATTTCTGCAAGCCAGCATGTAGGTGAGGTGACCCAGCTTTGGCTGTCCAGACCCAGCGCCTTGGAGGGTAGGGGGAGCAACGAGAAGGGAGAAAGTACATGGATCAGAGCTGCTCCTCCCACCAGGACAGCCCTCCCAGGACCTAGCACTCAGGAACAACCGCCCTGAAACGGAAGTCAGGCACATTTTCTTGTTGGAGAAGCCTCCGCTGTCCCCGAACCCAGTAGTCCAGCCACTGGAACTCAAGCAAAACAAACAGGGAAGAGGCCAAAACAAACAGGGCCTTCGCCAAGACAGCAGTCCTCAGCTCTCCTTCCCCACCTCTCATAACACACATGATGAATGAGGTTCACACATTCAACCCTGGTAGGGGAAGACCCAGATTTTCAAGAAATTCCTTGAAATCTGGTGGTTAAATAATGCCCCATGTGCATCCCTGCTGCTGCTGCTGCTGCTAAGTCACTTCAGTCATGTCCGACTCTGTGCGACCCCATAGATGGCAGCCCACGAGGCTCCCCTGTCCCTGGGATTCTCCAGGCAAGAACACTGGAGTGGGTTGCCATTTCCTTCTCCAATGCGTGAAAGTGAAAAGCGAAAGTCAAGTCGCTCAGTCGTGTCCGACTCTTGGCGACCCCATGGACTGCAACCTGCCAGGCTCCTCTGTCCATGGGATTTTCCAGGCAAGAGTACTGGAGTGGGCTGCCATTGCCTTCTCCCCATGTGCATCCCAGATGGCCACAATTCTAACAGTCCATCAGCTGGCTCCTGGCTCTGGATTGAGGCTGGGCAAACTGGGCTGGGCTGACACACACTTCCAGGTCCTCAGGCTGGATCACTGCTGTCTTTCTCTCTCTTGAAGCCACGGGGATGGAAAGATAGTGGGGTGACCACAAGGCTCCCCTAAAGGCCACATGCAGATATAGAAATTATATATCAGTCACAGGCTTCTGTCTATTAAGACACAAACATGGTCAAGCCCTTTCCTCCCCAGCAGCCTTCACTTGTGTGGGGACCTGAGTAGGGATAGAAGAGGGGTTGGGGTCATGCATCAGAACACAGCAGACTGTGAGTCACAGCTCCCTCTGAGTCCTCATTTTTGTTCTATAGTAATATTTATACCACTTTCGGCTCCACTGCACATTGTTGCTAAGTCGCCTCAGTTGTGTCTGACTCTGTGCAACCCCACAGAAGGCAGCCCACCGGGCTCCCCACCCCTGGGATTCTCAAAGCAAGAACACTGGAGTGGGTTGCCATTTCCTTCCCCAATGCATGAAAGTGAAAAGTGAAAGTGAAGTCACTCAGTCATGTCTGACTCTTAGCGACCCCATGGACTGCAGCCCACCAGGCTCCTCCATCCATGGGATTTTCCAGGTAAGGTACTGGAGTGGGGGTGCCATTGCCTTCTCCGCCACTGCACTTTATCTCACTTGATTTTCACTGTTGGGTGTGTCCCTTAGGGAAACACAAGTAACAAGGATGTAATGCGCACCCTTGATGGCTCTAGCCCCTTCTTCCTTCTGGTTCACTGGAAGGACTGATGTTGAAGCCGAAACTCCAATCCTTTGGCCACCTGATGCAAAGAACTGACTCATTGGAAAAGACTCTGATACTGGAAAAGACTGAAGGAGGGAAGAGAAGGGGACCACAGAGGTGAGATGGTTGGATGACATCACCGACTAGATGGACATGAGTTTGGGTAAACTCCAGGAGTTGGCGATAGACAGGGAGGCCTGGCATGCTGCAGTCCATGGGGTTGTAAAGAGTCAGACACGGCTGAGTGACTGAACTGAGCTGAATGAGCACCTTTGATGGCTCTAGCCCCCTCTTCCTCCCTGGTGACTTGTCCAGGCCAGGAGGGACTGCTCGTGACTCCACTGGTACCCTGAACTTTTGGCTGCATTTGCATTCAGCTGAAGAGTGTCCCTGTCCCCTTTCCCTGGTCTTAGCCAACTGAGTTGCAGTACTCAGAGTCTTTCGTCCTAGGGACCAGAGCAGATCTGACCCCAGTTGGCCACTTGATGCCTCCCTCCATTGGACACTGGCCTAGGCTTCTGAGGCTCCCAAGGGCAGGGCCCTTTGAATAGGGGGCGGCCCTGGTCTTACTGCACCAGAGCACGAAGAGAGAATACAATGAGACCATCTTGAAAAAGAATAACCTAAACTATCCAAGGTGAGAACAGCTCTAAGACAGCAAGACAATCCCAAAGAGAAGGCGCTCCATTTAGAAAATACTTAATATATCCAAAAAACTATAATTCAAAAAGACACATGCACCCCTATGTTCACAGTAGCCAACACACTGAGACAGCCTAAATGTCTCTCAGTAGATGAATGGATAAAGATGTGGGACATACACACAATGGAATACTACTCAGCCACAAAAAGAATAATGTCATTTGCAGCAACATGGATGGGCCAAGAGGTTACCACACTGAGTGAAGTTAAGTCAGAAAGAGACAGACAAATACCATATGATATCACTTATGTTGCTGCTGCTGTTTACTTGCTAAGTCATACCCGACTTTTTGCAACTCCATGGACTGTAGCCCGCCAGGCTCCTTTGTCCATGGGATTTCCCAGGTAAGAATACTGGAGCAGTTTGCCATTTCCTTTCCAGGGGATCTTCTGGACCCATATCTCCTGCTTGGCAGGTGGATTCTTTACCACTGAGCCACCAAGGAAACCTGATATCACTTATATGTGATAAGTGATATCACAAACTTATCTATGAAACAAAACTAGATTCACAAACATGGAGAACAGACTTGGGGTTATCGAGGGGGAGGAACGGATTGGGAGCCTGGGATGGACTGGGTCCTATACAGGAGGACCTTGTTTATCCGTCCTATAGTTTGCGTGTGCTAATCCCAAAGTCATACCTAGTTTTTCTCTCTCTGGGGGCATACAGGTGGGTTTCATGTTCCTGCTCTCCTGGTGGTCAGGCAGACCATATGATTAGTGCTTGTCAGTGGGTTGTAACTGGGGTGTCATGCTCCAGGGCTGAATGCTTATTTGATAAGGTAAGGCTCTCCATCCCTCTATTCTCCTGCCATGATGATCCTGGAAGCCTGGGTGGGGTGAGTCAAATGAATATCTGGTGCCACTGAATCACCACATGGAGTACAGTTGCCCAGACAGTTTTCTAGATTCAAAGTGGACTTTATGTGAGTGAGAAGGAACCATTTATTGTTAAACCCCTGAGATATTTAGGTTGTTACTGCAGCATCATCTAGCTTATCCTAACCAGCACAGTGTGGGCTTTTAGCCTGCTATGGCTATAGTCAACTCTTAAAATGAACTGAAATCACTCAGAGTATTAGTAGTTAAAATCTCAGCCACCATCTCACAGAGTTCTTGAACAATAATAAAAATATTGATGGCAATCACTAATAATTATTCCTGCAAAGTAAGCAGGAAGGCACTAATTTCCATTTGAGTTGGTGGCATCTTTGTTACTGGGAATGGAAGGAAAATACCAATTTTAGTAAATCTGATTACATAATCTATTTGTTGTGCCATAATTGAAATTGTATGTTTTGCTTAGCAATAGATTCATGAAATGATTTAAAAACAAGTCTTAAATTGTGTTGTAACTTTTGAATCACAACTCCTTTTCTGTGTACAGTACATCACAAAAGATTTCTGTCCTCAACTCAAGAAGACAGAACTGCAATGTTTTTGGCTACAAGTAGCAACCCTCCCCAGAGAAGGCAATGGCACCCCACTCCAGTACTCTTGCCTGGAAAATCCCATGGATGGAGGAGCCTGGTGGGCTGCAGTCCATGGGGTCACTAACAGTCAGACACGACTGAGCGACTTCACTTTCACTTTTCACTTTCATGCATTGGAGAAGGAAATGGCAACCTACTCCAGTGTTCTTGCCTGGAGAATCCCAGGGATAGGGGAGCCCGGTGGGCTGCCGTCTATGCTGTCACACAGAGTTGGACATGACTGAAGTGACTTAGCAGCAGCAGCAGCAGGGGCTTTGTGGGGCTCAGGGCTAGCCCATCCAGCAGCTCGATCACATCATCAAGGACTTAGATTATTTTCTGAAGTTAGTAGTGAGGCAGTACAACAGTTCCAGACATCACATCTACACAGGATGATGTTCAGAAGGCTATAAGAGATCATCCTATCTTGTGTTTCTTACTTACAGAGAGAAAATATTTCCCAGCTTCTCATTGGTCAGAAGTGGTCACAAGCACAATCCTGAAGCCATCGCTGGTAAGAAGGATAAAATCATCACAATTGGTTGAGAACCATCAGCTCAGGTGTAAGAAGATGAGCATTTGGGTGGAATAGGTATTTGAGGAGTCTATCACAGACATTATCTCTGTTTCCACTTGGCAAAATTTACAGCTGTAAAATGGAAATAGAGAGAATGTGGGTCATTTTCCCTTTATTCTCCTGGGTTGATCCCTTCTGTCTTAATTCTTCTCTGACTACCAAAGTCAGGATTTTGCTGTGGCTTCCTACCTGCCTGCTCCAACTCATCTTGCCCAGTTCATTCTACACACCTCCTGCTAGATGAAGGTTCTTAAAACCCTCTTCTCGTGTTGTCACATCTTTACCCAATTACGTCGAATGCCTCCCTTTTGACACTGGTTTTAGGTTCAGACTTCTCTGGGTGCTATTCTGGGTGGTTTAGTCACACCCATCCCATTCACCACTAATAGGTAATACACATTCTTTAAGTGCCTCCCTCACTCAACACATCAGTTTCTACTTCCATACTTCTGTGTTTTCTCCCATCTTGAACATCCTATTTCATTTTCTCTGTCCAGCGCCTCCACTTTCTCTAACCATCTCAGCCTAATCTTCTTTATGAAGATTTTCTTGGTGGATTGCAGCCCACACTGGTCTCTCCTCACTGATTTCGTGTTTCATGTATGGCCAACACCATAACTGATTCTTACTATGTGTTGAGATGCTCTCCTTCATAAGTTAGGCATGCCCTGAGAGCAGAGACTATTGTTTTGCTTCACGTCTGTCTCACACCGTCCTTGCACACGTGTCACACCTTCTTGATCCTTCAGCCCATCAGCAAGCAGTGACTGAGACCCGTTCCTCTATGGTTCCAGTGTGACATTGGCACAGATGGAATCCAACAACTTGATCCTATTGGGAAAATTAGCATCAACTTTGCATGTTTTGCTTCTCATATGGGACAGAGAGGGATCCTCTCTGAGTAAGTTCAGCTCAGAAACAGGGCAGGGAGTTGTTTCTAGCTGTTTCTATCTGGAAGTTTCTAGCCCACTTTTGATAACGAAATGTGTATACCTGTTTAGAAGGCCATGCTTTTGGAATTGTTTTCCAGAATAAACACTGAATGTTAACAAGCATTTAGCTAAGTCTCTTCAACCATAGACTTCCAATCATGTAGATGTACTTTAGTAGGTACCAACTTTTCTTTATTAAAAACGACTTGGGGGTCTTCCCTGGTAGTCCAGTGGTTAAAGATCTGCCTTGCAATGCAGGAGAGGGGCTTCCCCTAATGGCAGTAAACAATCTACCTGCCAATGCAAGAGATGCAGGTTTGACCACTGATTTGATCCCTGGGTCAGGAAGACCCTCGGGAGAAGGAAATGCAACCCACTCCAGTATCTTTGCCTGGAAAATCCCATGACAGAGGAGATTGGTAGGGGACAGTCCCTGGGGACACAGAAGACTTGGACATGACTTAGTGACTAAACAACAGCAATGCAGGGAACATAGGTTCAATCCCTGATCAGGGAATGAAGATCCCACGCCTTGGAGAACCTAAGCCATCATGCAACAGCTACTAAGCCATGATGAAAGAGCCTGTATGACAACGAAGATCCTACTTGTCACAACTAAGACCTAATACAGCAAAAACAAACAAACAAACAAAAACCTGGAGCCACAATTCTTTTGTTTTTTAATGGGGAAGTTTTCATAGACACATTCATCTTCACTTGTCTCTTTTCCCCTTGTGATCAGTAATGGCATTTGGTGGTCAGGCAGTCTGAACAAGGCCTGCAGACAAGCACCACTGAACAGAGAGAAGCGGAGTGTCCCTTAGAGGAATCAGATTATTCCTCTGTTCCGTGCTTTGTGCACTAGACCCTGGAAGGCACTCTGGACACTGGGCTGCCTGTGCTGTATGCGACTGTGTGTGATGGGAATTAACACCTAATTCTGCATCCCAGCTTTATGGCTGAGGTCCACAATGAGTCAGTATAATTAAACACCGTTTGCCTGGTTAGTTAGTTCAGGTGTCTAAATCTGTCACAATAAAGTATGTGATGTTAAACATGTTTGGATTAGAACCTTCTGGAGCCAATGCCAATGCAGACAGCTATATTAATCACATGGGAGGTTATCTTATTTGAGATTTTCTAGGCACCTCTGAGTTACAGTGTTTCATCCATCAAGGGCTTGCTGAAGACATCTGTAAACTTTGATTTATTGCACTGCTCCTGCTACAGAATTAAATAGCATTATACTCAAATATATTGGCTTAATTGACAGGTAGAGATTTAATCCTGTTAATTATCTAGCCAGCTCAAAAGCTTCCATTAACCCTTTGCTGAATCCGTGGGATTCAGAAAAGGTATTGTAGCACCTATTTGAGGCTCAGGTAAATCCATCCTCATTCCTCCTCTTCAAAAAGTTTACTCTTGCTAGCCTCAGTTCATGAGCAAATGTACACACTCACGAGACAAGTGTGTTACTTTGGGGTGGCCCCCTCTTTGATTCCAGACAGTTTGTTCCTTTAGGTAAACGATATTGGAAAGTTTGTAGTCACCATCTCTCCTGGCTTTGGGTTTTGTCTGTGAGCATCTATTGAGATAACATGTGTGAACGTCGTTCATTCACTTATTTACAGAACATACTTTTATTGAGCACTTACTATGTTCAGGGACTTTGCTGGGCTGGAAAGAACAAAAATATATGGAAAGATAGTTGAGACCCTCAAGAAACCTGAGTTCAGTTCAGTCGCTCAGTCGTGTCCAACTCTTTGCGACCCCATGAATCACAGCACGCCAGGCCTCCCTGTCCATCACCAACTCCCGGAGTTCACTCAGACTCACGTCCATTGAGTCAGTGATGCCATCCAGGCCTCTCATCCTCGGTCGTCCCCTTCTCCTCCTGCCCCCAATCCCTCCCAGCATCAGACTCTTTTCCAATGAGTCAATCTTCTCATGAGGTGGCCAAAGTCCTGGAGTTTCAGCTTTAGCATCATTCCTTCCAAAGAAATCCCAGGGCTGATCTCCTGCAGAATGGACCGGTTGGATCTCCTTGCAGTCCAAGGGATTCTCAAGAGTATTCTCCAACACCACAGTTCAAAAGCATCAATTCTTTGGTGCTCAGCCTTCATCACAGTCCAACTCTCACATCCATACATGACCACTGGAAAAACCATAGCTTTGACTAGACGGACCTTAGTTGGCAAACTAATGTCTCTGCTTTTGAATATGCTGTCTAGGTTGGTCATAACTTTTCTTCCAAGGAGTAAGCATCTTCTAATTTCATGGCTGCAGTCACCATCTGCAGTGATTTTGGAGCCCCCAAAAATAAAGTCTGACACTGTTTCCACTGTTTCCCCATCTATTTCCCATGAAGTGATGGGACCAGATGCCATGATCTTTGTTTTCTGAATGTTGAGCTTTAAGCCAACTATTTCGCTCTCCTCTTTCACTTTCATCAAGAGGCTTTTTAGTTCCTCTTCACTTTCTGCCATAAGGGTGATGTCATCTGCATATCTGAGGTTATTGATATTTCTCCCAGCAATCTTGATTCCAGCTTGTGTTTCTTCCAGTCCAGCATTTCTCATGATGTACTCTGCATATAAGTTAAATAAGCAGGGTGACAATATACAGCCTTGACGTACTCCTTTTCCTATTTGGAACCGATGTACTGTTCCATGTCCAGTTCTAACTGTTGCTTCCTGACCTGCATATAGGTTTCTCAAGAGGCAGGTCAGGTGGTCTGGGGATTCCCATCTCTTTCAGAATTTTCCACAGTTTATTGTGATCCACACAGTCAAAGGCTTTGGCATAGTCAATAAGGCAGAAATAGATGTTTTTCTGGAACTCTCTTGCTTTTTTGATGGTCCAGTGGATGTTGGCCATTTGATCTCTGGTTCCTCTGACTTTTCTAAAACAAACTTGAACATCTGGAAGGTCACGGTTCACGTATTGCTGAAGCCTGGCTTGGAGAATTTTGAGCATTACTTTGCTAGCATGTGAGATGAGTGCAATTGTGCAGTAGTTTGAGCATTCTTTGGCATTGCCTTTCTTTGGGATCGGAATGAAAATGAACCTTTTCCAGTCCCGTGGCCACTGCTGAGTTTTCCAAATTTGCTGGCATATTTAGTGTAGCACTTTCACAGCATCATCTTTCAGGATTTGAAACAGCTCCACTGGAATTCCATCACCTCTACTAGCTTTGTTCATAGTGATGTTTTCTAAGGCCCACTTGACTTCACATTCCAGGATGTCTGGCTCTAGGTGAGTGATCACACCATCATGATTATCTGGGTCATGAAGATCTTTTTGTACAGTTCTTCTGTGTATTCTTGCCACCTCTTCTTAATATCTTCTGCTTCTGTTAGGTCCCTACCATTTCTGTCCTTTATTGAGCCCATCTTTGTATGAAATGTTCCCTTGGTATCTCTAATTTTCTTGACGATATCTCCAGTCTTTCCCATTCTGTTCTTTTCCTCTGTTTCTTATCTCTTATCTTTCTTATGTCTTCTTGCTATTCTGTGGAACTCTGCATTCAGATGCTTATATCTTTCCTTTTCTGCTTTGCTTTTCGCCTCTTTTCTTTTCACAGCTATTTGTAAGGCCTCCTCAGAGAGCCATTTTGCTTTTTTGCATTTATTTTCCATGGGGATGGTCTTGATCCCTGTCTCCTGTACAGTGTCATGAACCTCCGTCCATAGTTCATCAGGCACTCTATCTATCAGATCTAGGCCCTTAAATCTATTTCTTGCTTCCAGTGTATAATCATAAGTGATTTGATTTAGGTCATACCTGAATGGTCTAGTGGTTTTCCCTACTTTCTTCAATTTGAGTCTGAATTTGGCAATAAGGAGTTCATGATCTGAGCCACAGTCAGCTCCTGGTCTTGTTTTTGTTGACTGTATAGAGCCTCTCCATCTTTGGCTGCATAGAATATAATCAATCTGATTTCGGTGTTGCCCATCAGGTGATGTCCATGTGTAGAGTTTTCTCTTGTATTGTTGGAAGAGGGTGTTTGCTATGACTAGTGCATTTTCTTGGCAAAACTCTATTAGTCTTTACCCTGCTTCATTCTGCATTCCAAGGCCAAATTTTCCTGTTACTCCAGGTGTTTCTTGACTTCCTACTTTTGCATTCCAGTCCCCTATAATGAAAAGGACATCAGTTATAAGTCTAAGTGCTCTACAGACCTATAGGATACTCATTAATAGTGATCATCTGTGCTGTTATAATAATGCCATGTCACTCAGTTGTGTCTGACTCTTCAAGACCCTGTGGACTGTAGCCCATGAGTCTCCTCTGTCCATGGGATTCTCCAAGCAAGAATACTGGAGTGGGTTGCTATTTCCTTCTTCAGGGAATCTTCCTGACCCAGGGATCGAACCCACGTCTTTTGCATCTCCTGCATTAGCAGGAGGATTGTTTACCACTAGCAAATGCACACAAATAGGTCATCCATACCAGAAAACTTAAGTGTAGCTAAACTTTATCTTTTTAGAGCCAATATTTCTAAGAAAGGATATTAGGTGGAAATTTCAAACACTGAGAAACGATTATGGGAGACATTCAAAGGAGGCAGATACTTTAGGAACTTTTAAACTCATCCATCACAAAGTGGCTCTATTCTCTTCTTGCATACACGGCAGGACCCCAGTTAATCATCTGCTAAACTTCTCTACTCCTCAGGTCTAATGTCCTCTCTGTTCCCAGTCACTGTGCTAGGTCAGACTTCTCTGCCTTTTTGGAGCTCACAGGCCAGTGGAGACACAGACAGCAGTAAGAGTACTGTGATGGAGGGTCCCACAGGGGGTCTTTGAAGCCCAGAGTGGACACAGCCTGGGAGGATTCAAAGAAGCCTTCCTGGAGGAGGAGGAGTCTGAATTGGACTTTAGCAAATGCTTAACACTTATTCAGTTAAAGAGAGAAGGGTGTGTAAGGAGGGCAAGTTAGAGGATGGCAGTTTGCACGACACGACACGAGAAGCCTGGCCAAAGGCAGAGAAGAGAGAAACCACAGAGTCCTCCTATGAAGCCACAAGTATTGATACTTCGTGTTTTCAAATTAAGTGCAGTGAGTTGTCCCAGTTGGGACTGGGCCAGGGTATGTCAGGAGAGTCTTGTAGGCCAGGCTGGAAATGTGGTGTTCAAGGAGCCAGTGGAACATTCTAAGCAGGAAGGTAAAATGGCTGGGGTTCTAAAACTGGTCCTTCCAGTGGCTAGGGTTCTAAAACTGGTCAGCCTGGTGGGATAGTGGAGGATTTACTCACATTTCTCAATTTGAATAACTTTTAAGGAAAAAAAAATTTTTCGTATACTTTAAGAGCACTTATTAAACCTAGGTCCATGAAAGTCACGACACTTAAAAAAATATTTGTTACATGATTTCACACTTGAGAATTGCAAGAAATACAAAGAACATCCACATAAGCTCTACCCGAATTCGCCAGTTGTTAACATGTTTTTGACATTTTGCCCCATTTGCTCATCTATCAATCTACCATCCTATAGTACGCACACATACACTCATTTGAAAGATGTTTGTAGCCTTTATTCACATTCATAATTACTCCAATGTCTACTTCCTAAAGACAAGAGCTTTCTTTTTTATTAATATAAAAATATTTATCAAAATCAGGAAATCTGATATTTATATAATACTATTATCTAATTCAGTCTTGCTAGTTGCACTAATAATGATTCATGATAATTAAGATCCATGACATTAAAAAAGAAACCTTGGCCCTGTGCAAATGTCTGTCGTTTGCAAATTATCACTGAAATGGAAATTAATCTTTATAATAATAAATGCTTTCAGATTATTATAAAAGTAAAAAGACAGAATTTTAAAACTCTCATAGAACTTATGGATTTCTGGATGCACATTTGAGAAAAACTGTTGGTAGCCAAGATGGAGATGAGACAAGCTCTATTTAGTGCACAAGCCTAGATTGTCCTTGACTGTTCACATCGATCAGAGCATCAGGAAGTTGAGCTGGAGGAAAAAGGTACCATTTCTGTTCAGCAAAGCTGGGTACAAAAAGCCTGAAGGACCAAGGAACCAGAGTAGGGGTCCTGCACATTGACACCCAAGCCGAATACAGAGCAAGAAAGGGGTGGAGAATAAGGCCAATGATACTCCCATGCCCTGTCTCTTAGCAGGCAGCAAGTTTAGGATAAACAGAGAAAAAAGAGAAAGCATGGGGAGAAAGAAGGATGCAATTTCCCTGGCTTGGTGGGGAGGGCAGACCTCTGAAACTAGAAGAAAATTGTAGAGGGTAATATGATATTGTTAGTAGTATGTAAGAAGATACAGTTTCTACAAAATAGAATAAAGTAATGAGAGAAGCTGAGATGAAATGCAGTGGAGTGAGGCAAAAAAAAAAAAAAAGGGGAAGACAGTGGAGATAGGCTTGTGGGGAAACCAAAAGGCAAAATATTTTTAAAAATAATTTTTCAAAATTCACTTTGGAGTTAATAAAGGACAGGATTGAAACTGTGGCAAACAGGCTTAATGATGGGCAGGCAGATCTTTACAAAATTTAAAAGGTTTAATTATTTCAGGCACAATCAGGAGACACAGAGAGAAGCATGATCATTGAGACTTGAATAAACCTCTTCTCAGCCTTTTATGAAGGAGGCAATACAAATAATGACAAATGGAGTGTCCATTAATAGATCTACTCCAAAGCTGATGAATTTCAACAGCGTTTTTATCAAACACATATGCTATATTACCAACAGCTGAACTTAAATAAGAGACCATACAACAACCTCAATAAATTCAGATGAGTGGGGATTACTATGTGAATTGAAAGCACAACGCAGAAACTGTGGAGACACATTCTAGCTTACTAACTGAACCATGGTTTCTTAATCTGTAAAACGTGAAGATTAAGAATATCTACCTTCTACAGGTATTTGGAGGACAAAATGAGTTTTTACAGAACTTATTAATGTGGTTGGTATATAATAAGCACTGGATATATACTAGCTATTGGTATTTTTACTGTTAATATTTTTTGGTCACATTCTCTATTACTCCAAATAATAAAAGTTTAAAGAGGAAAGCAATAACTTAAAAAAGATAAGCTATGAATACATGAAGTCCAACAGAAGGCAGTCAAAGCATTATTAACAGGTAAACGCAGACTCAAACCATTTTTTTTTTATTTTGTAAAAGAAAAAGGATAAGAATACAAAGAAATGGAAAGATACCTTGTGCTCTTGAACTGGAAGAATATTGTTAAAAATGGTCTTACTACCTAAAACAATCTACAGATTTCATGCATCCTCCATCAAAATACCCATGACAGTTTTCACAGAATTAGAACAGTAATCCTAATTAACATGGAACTATTAAAAAAAAACCAGAATTGCCAAAACAATCTTGAGAAAAGAACAAAGCTGGAGGTATCACCTCGCAGGCTTCAGATTATCTTATAAAGCTACAGTAATCAAAATAGAATGGTACTGACACAAAACAGACACACAGATCAATGGAACAGAAGAAAGAGCCCCCAAATAAACCCATGTGCTTATGGTCAATTAATCTATGATAAAGGAGGCAACAATATGCAATGGAGAAAAAGATAACCTCTTTAATAAGTAATAAGTAGTGCTGGGAAAACTGGATAGCTACATGTAAAACATTGAGTTCAGAACATTTTCTCATACTATATACAAAAATAAACTCAAAATGGATTAAAGACCTAAGTGTATGACATGATAGCATAAAATTCCTAGAAGAGAACATATGCAGAATACTCTGACATAAATTATAGCAATATTTTCTTAGAACTATTATGCAAGGCAAAAAATAAAAGCAAAAATAAACAACTTGGATCTAATTAAACTTAAATACTTCTGCACAGGATAGGAAGACATCAATAAAACAAAAAGACAACCTTTATATGGGAGAAAAATTTGCAAATGACATGACTAACAAAAGGTTAATATTCAAAGTGTATGAATAGTCCATACATTCAATGTCAACAACAACAACAACAACCACCCAATCAAAAATGGGCAGAAGACCTGAATAGAAATTTTTTCCAAAGAAGACATACAGATGGCCAACAGGCCTGTGAAAAGATCCTCAACATTGCTAATTATTAGAGAAATGCAAATCAAAGCCACAATGAGGTATCATCACACATCTGTCAGAATTGCTGTCATCAAAGAATTGATGCTTTTGAACTGTGGTGTTGGAGAAGACTCTTGAGAGTCCCTTGGACTGCAAGGAGATCCAACCAGTCCATCCTAAAGGAGATCAGTTCTGGGTGTTCATTGGAAGGACTGATGCTAAAGCTGAAATTCCAACACTTTGTCTACCTCATGTGAAGAGTTGACTCATTGGAAAAGAGTCTGATGCTGGGAGGGATTGGGGGCAGGAGGAGAAAGGCACGACAGAGGATGAGATGGCTGGATGGCATCACTGACTCAGTGCACATGAGTTTGGGTGAACTCCGGAAGTTGGTGATGGACAGGGAGGCCTGGCATGCTGTGATTCATGGAGTTGCAAAGAGTCGGACATGAGTGAGCGACTGAACTGAACTGAAAATCCACAAATGACAAATGCAGGTGAAGATGTGGAGAAAAGAGAACTCTTGTACACTGTTGGTGGGAATGTAAATTAGTGCAGCCATTATGGAAAACAGTCTGGAGTTTACTCAAAAAGAAAGAAAGAAAGAAGTTAGAACAACTAAATGATACAGCAACTCCATTCCTGGGTGAAAGTGAAAGTCAAGGTCGCTCAGTCGCCTCGGACTCTTTGTGACCCCATGGACTATACAGTCCATGGAATTCTCCAGGCCAGAATACTGGAGTGGGTAGCCTTTCCCTTCTCCAGGGGATCTTCCGGACCCAGGGATAGAACCCATATCTTCCTCATTGCAGGTGGATTCTTTACCAGCTGAGCCACAAGGGAAGCCCATTCCTGGGTATATATATGGGAAAAACCAAAACACTAATTCAAAAAGATACCTCCACCACAATGTTCATAGCAGCACTATTTACAATAGCCAAGATACGGAAGCAATCCACGGCCATCAACAGACAAATGGATAAAAGACTATTGGGGGAAAATATCTGTATACACACACACACACACACATAATGGAATATTACTCAGCCATAGAAAGAATGAAATTGAGCCATCTGCAATATAGATGGGCCCAGGTCCTCCTGCATTGCAGCCTGATTCTTTACCATCTGAGCCACCAGGGAAGCCTAAGAGATTATTATGTTTAGTGAAAGAGGTCAGAAAAGACAAATACTGTATCATTCACATGCATGATCCAAGAAGTAAAACAAACTAATGTACATAGCAAAACAGAAACAGACTCACTGTATAGAAAAAATAGTGGCTACTAGTGGAGGAGAGAAAGTGGGAAGAGGCAAGATGGGACTAAAAGATACAAACTACTATGTACAAAACAGATAAGCAACAAGGATATATTGTATAGCACAAGGAGTAATAGCCATTATCTTTTAATAATTTTTAATGAAGTATAATCTGTAAAAATGCTGAATCTTTCTGCTGAATACCTAAAATGTAAAATTTAGAAATTAACTATACTTCATAAAAATAAATATAATAATATTAAAACCAATCTTAGGAAAACAGAAGGAATGAAACGGCAGATATAAAAGCAGAAATTGCTTTTTAAAAAATAGCATAAGATCAGTATAGTTTGGGAGGTAAAACTGCAAAATATACTCATTACTTATAAATTTAAGTAGTTTTTAAAAAGTTTTAAAAAGATGGAGACATATGCATACTTCTAGATAACAGGGTTGAATACTGTAAAAATGTTAATTTGTCCCAGATTAGTTTATCTACTTATTAAAAACCCAATCAATATGCTGATGGGACTACTTTTTGGAAATTGGCAATGTAATTACAAGGTTCATCTGGAGAACAGGTGAGAGTTGCTAAGAACATTTTGAAAACATTCTAATAATACAACATTTATCCAAACAGTCTGGATTCAGGAGAAAAGTTATTTTGAGAGCAGACTGACTCAGGATAAAAAGGACCTTATTCAACCTGGTACCTTATTAAAAAACTAATTGCCATCAATCTGGAATTCACACCTACTCAGCCTCAGCTCTAGGTATTCTCACCTCTTTGATGTCCAGAACTTCAAATCAGATAACCGAAAGGCTGAAAATAAATTGCTCTATGTCCCTCAACAAGGAGCACCCCCAAATGGTGAAAATTTAAACCATAAAATATCTTTGAATCTTATTCAAGTGGAATGTTTCTTGTGTATTATTTTGTTATTTATTAATCACAAAAGGAATTTGGTGTGCATCAGCCATTTCAAATCCTTTTGGTTATTTTCAGCCCCTAGGTTTTGCTCATCTTCAGGCTAGGAAGATTGGAAATGTTATGTCCAAATTTTAATGTTACTGTTCAAGGACAAAACTATAAACCATTTCTAAAGTGACTGCTAGACTGATTCTAAAGTAGGATTTATTTTACACTTAAGGTCTGAAAATAAAGCAAGTTCCTTTCATCCACCATCTGAAGGAAAGGATAGGAGTTTTGATGGATGGGGAGTATGGCTTGGGGCAATTGCTGAGTGGGATTGACTAGGCAAAGATGCCTGGGGTTAGCAGCGTCGAGATGGGATAGAATGCACAAGGATTCCCTCAACCTTCCTAAAATTATAAGAATCATGTGGAAAGATGGAGAGTCTAGAAGTTTAGGGGACTGGTACAGCAATCAAATGTTAGTGTCAGTACTGATTTCAAATAGTACCATGACCAGGCCATGGGTTAAGAAAACATGTTCTAGAGTCAGAAGACCATGAAATAAGCCTCAGTGCCACCACTTATTAACAGAGTAATGTTTAAAGTCCCTTAAACTGGCTGCCAAGTCCCTGGTCTCTATATCAGGTATTACACAGATCTAGTGATAGCCACCATTTCTTAGTACAAAAGACTGTGGTCATTGTAAATCTGTTTCTCATCACAGCATGGTAGAAAATGAGTCAGAAATGTGTACATGTACAGGCAAAAGGTATTCTCATAAGTGAAGTACTGGGCATAATATTTTTATTGTGTGCATATCGGGGGGTAGAAAAAGACAGACTATAAGAATAATACAGATTAAAACTAAAATGATTCACACCATGGGGGAATTATGCATGCTTCCCTGGTGGCTCAGACAGTAAAGTGTCTGCCAGCAATCCAGGAGACCCGGGTTCAATCCCTGGGTTGGGAAGATCCCCTTGAGAAGGAAATGGCAACCCACTCTAGTACTCTTGCCTGGAAAATTCCATGGATGGAGGAGCCTGATAGGCTACAGTCCATGGGATCACAAAGAGCTGGACAAGACTGAGCGACTTCACTCTGTACCTTTTATGGAGGAAAACTATAGAAATTAATGCTGGTTTAAAAATACTAATAAACTGGAACTTCCCTGGTGGTTCAATGGTTAAAATGTAGGGGGCTCAGATTTGATTCCTGTCAGAGAACTAAGATCCCGCATGCATGTGGTGCAGCCAAAAAAATAAAATTAGAAAAAGAAATATAAGTAAATCCACAAAAGAGGGCTTCCCTGGTGGCTCAGTGATAAAGAATCTACCTGCCGAAGCAGGAGACCCAGGTTTGATCCCTGGTCTGGGAAGATTTCATATGCCGCGGGGCAACTAAGCCACAGCGCCACAGCGCCACAGCTACGGAGCCTGTGCTCTAGACCCCAGGCTCCACGGGAGAAGCTACTGTGATGAGAAGCTCGTGCACCACAACCAGAGAGGAGCCCCTGCTTGCCACAACTAGAGAAAAGCCTGCTCAGCAACAAAGATCCAGCACAGTGAAAAATAAACAATATAAAAAAACATCCACAGAAGAGAAGATCTAAAGATGTTTGGCATAAAAAGAAAATGCATGGTGGATGATCCAGAGAAGCACTTGAAATTCAGCTTTGAGATAAAGAAAGGATGCTCATGTTAAAATGCCCTTTGAGCAGCCATTTAGGATGTCATTCCTGTGTGCTAGGGGGTACACAGAGATGTGGAGATAAAGGGGAAAATGGCATGAGGTTAGCGGGTCCTGCTGCACCCAGGTGAACTCTGGTCTGGTGGCTGCCCTGCCTAGGGAAAGGTGTAAGCAGCCTTGAGCAATGGGAGACATCAAGCACAGACCGGAGAGTCTCCATGAACTCAAGTACATGATTTATAACCACGAGCACACACCTGCTTACACATTTTATGCTTATTCCCATGCAGATCATTAGGTGAAACAAATTGGTATTGACATGAAGTTAAGCTTACAATAGCACTGAACTTTCAGCTCCCTTCCAGCAGATTTCTGATCTTTTCCAATTTGTGGCTCATCTATTTACAACTTAAAAAGGTTAGAAGGATATTGATGACAACATAATGAGTGTGGAGTAAATTTCACACTTTGTAAAAATGATTATACGACTGAGCAGGCTATAAAGCCCTTGGCTTGGTCTGAGGGTTATAGGAACAGGACTTTAAACCTTAAGGAGGTTAATGCCTTAAGTTATCCCTTAATGCATAGGGCTTCCCAGGTGGCTCAGTGGTAAAGAATCCCCCTGCCAATGCAGGAGATGTTGAGACGTGCGTTCGACCACTGGGTGGGGAAGATCCCCTGGAGTAGGAAATGGCAACTCACTCCAGTATTCTTTCCTGGAGAATCTCATGGACAGAGGAGCCCAGCAGGCTACAGTCTATGGCCTCGAAAACAGTCAAACATGACTAAGCATGCAATGCATGGGTATGAAGATCTTAACTTACATGTAAACAGAGCTGACTGGGAGGTGGGGGAAAGATGGAGAGATAAGGAAGTTGTTATGAAAATTCAGGTGCACCTTTAATCAGAGGCAGGACCATCTCTGCCCTTTCCTGGATCCACAAAAAGAAGCTTTGTCTCTATATCTGTGTCCCTCAGAGAGGAAGAAGGAAGAGAATAAAGGCAAGAGAGGGCCAAGTTACCCAAACTCTCTTTCCTCCACACTTTGAAGTTATTCTTAAATAACCTTGAGCAAGACAAGCCGCGCTGCTATGTGCCATGGAAGACAAATTGACAAAGCACATGTTTTGTTTGAGGGATTATTTCCTATTTGGTTGTAGAAAACCTAGCAGAGAGACCCAGATAGGCCCCCTTGTTATCCTCTGCTAAGAGCCTAGGACAGTTAATCCCTTTAATGCTCAAATTCCTCCCAGAGCATTCCAGGCACCCTCGAGTGAGGGTGTCTCCTGTGAATTCTGTGCATCTGTTATCTCGGTTGCACAGTGCAGTTTTCCTTTTCTTGTTCACTGGATGCTGCTAGATTGGGTCAACTCCAAAAGCAACATCTAAGCATGAATTCTCCTTCTAGGTCCCCACTGCAGCTGCCTGATGTCTGATTAAAAGGCCTAAGACACGGGAGCAAAGGAGTTGTATGGTACTTCTGAAGTCCCTGGAACTATCTCCCACCATTGCAGAGGTGCTGGGACCAATATGGCTGCTTCTTGTGTTCTCAGAGCCCCGTGGAGATGGTGATGAAAAAGCTCATGGAGATCTGACTTGCCTTTTTATTGCAGAACTCAGCCACGAGTACCTGGGGTCTGAGCCAGGAAGAGATGGTCTGACAGAACCCTCACTCTACTCAGTAGCAATTCCCAGGCACAGTGAGATGGGGTGGGGCGGGGCGGGGTTTGGGACGGAGAATGCTATCCTGTTAGTCTCTGGTACAAGAATTTATCTTAGTAAGAGATTTGCCTTTTAGAGAAAAAATGCCTTGATAAGCTCACTTGTGTAGTCAATTCCCTTTGAAGTATAGCTGTTCTCTGGTGCCAAGGTTTCCAAGAAAGGGCCAACGTTGCTCTGTTTAAGAAAGCAAACGTAATTTATCTACCCATTTATTTTGTCATGGCGATGTGAAAGAGGAGAATAAAAAGGAGGAAGAATAAGGTAACCAGACAGTGGAGGGGACTTCCCTAATAGTCCTGCGGCTAAGTCTTTGAGCTCCCAATACAGGAGGACAGCCTGGGTTCGATCCCTGGTCAGGGAACTAGATTCCACATGGCAGAACTAAGAGTTCACAGTGCAACTAAAAGATCCTGCATGCTGCAACGAAGACTGAAGATTCCTTGCAGCCAAACAAGAAAGCAGGAGGTCACGTGTCACACAGTGGGATTAGTATTATTAAAAACCATAAAATGGTTGGTCTGATTGGATTTCTTACAGGGAAAAACCTAATGGGAGATGACCTTGTGTATATGCTGACTTGGGGGCAAAGCAGCAGCCACAGAAACAGATGAAGGAAGGGCAGAGAGACCAGTTGCCATCTGCACAGTTAGACCCGGTTTGTGGACTGAAATCAAACCTGTCAGCCCACCAGGTCCTTAATTATGCAAACTGTTTTGCAAATTGAGCCCCAGGAGATGTGCCCGGTAAGGGGTAAGGGCCCAGGAGGAGTTCAGACAGGTCTATAAGTTGGGGTAGACACAGCGTAGGAACTGCAAAATGTTTCAGAAACCACTGAAAGTGGAGGCAAAGCGGACCTCAGCAACCACCTCCTATGACCTTCTTTGCAGTAAGCGTTCCCTTCCCTCTTCCAGGAGGGGCCTCGACAGGCTGGGCCACTTCTGGTCACCAGGTCTCCCCCGTTTCCAGTAAGACCTCTGCCTCTGCTCCAGCTCTCCCTCCCACTCCATTCCCAGCCACTCCACGCGCACATTCAGTGAGCGACGCCTGTGTGCCTGACACTTCAGCGGACCCTGGGCCAACAGGGGTAAACATCACCCCATCTGTGGGAAACCAGTGCTCAGCTTCTGTGCACTGTCAATCCAGGGGAAAGTGAAAGCGACTCAGCTGTGTCCAACTCTTTGCGACCCCATGGGCTACGCAGTCCATGGATTTCTCCAGTACTGGAATGGGTAGCTGTTCCTTCTCCAGGGGATCTTCCCAACCCAGGGATCAAACCCAGGTCTCCTGCATTGCAGGTGGATTCTTTACCAGCTGACCCACAAGGTTAGCCTGAGAATACTGGAGTGGGTAGCCTATCCCTTCTCCAGCGGATCTTCTTAACCCAGCAATCAAACCAGGTCTCTTGCACTGCAGGTGGATTCTTTACCAACTGAGCTTTTAGGGAAGCCTGTCCGTCCAGGGGATGGACCCCTTTTCCTTCCTGCCTTGAGCACCCTGTTGAAAACACAATGCTTGTCCTCTAAAGAGGTTATAATTTCCTCATCTTCCAGATCAGTCTATCACAGAGATGAGTTTTGATTCTAGCATTTCTCACACATTTTCATTATTTTCTTATACGCAGGTGCCTCCTGCATTGGTTTTCCATTGTTGCTAAACAAACTACTGTTAACGTCATGGCCTAAAGCAACACAAATTTATTCTCTTACAGGTCTGGAAGTCAGAGAGGCTGTAATTTTCTGGAAGCTTTGGAGAGAATCCTTTTTTTGCCCCTGAGTTTTTCCAACTTCTAGGGACTGCCATACTCCTCTGCTCGAGGCGCTTCCGCACTCTGACTGGTGCTTCCGTCGTCTCGTGACATCTTACATATTCATCAGTGCCTTCTTTAGGGCCCAGGTCCAGCCTGCCTCCCTTATTTCTGAACGCTTGTGGTTAATTAGACTCACCTGGCTAATTCATGCTACCCAGCTCATCTCATGAGCCTCACTTTAATCATACCTGCAGAATCCCTTCTATTACTTAAGGCAACACATTCACAGGTTCTAGGGATTAAGATGTGGGCCTTATTGTGCTGTATGCTAAGTCTCTTTAGTTATGTTCCACTCTTTGTGATCCTATGGACCCTACCAGCCAGTCTCCTCTGTCCATGGATTCTCCAGACAAGAACACTGGAGTGGGTTGCCAGGCACTTCTCCAGGGGATCTTCCCAACCCAGGGATCAAACCCTCATCTCTTTTGTCTCCTGCATTCTTTACCACTAGGGTTCTTTACCACTAGTGTCACCTGGGGAAGCCAAGTTGAAAATTACACTCATGTGTAAACCTTAACGGGCTTCCCCAGTGGCTCAGCAGTATGGGGCTCAGTGTGTGGGGCCATTATTCAGCCCACATTCCCCACATGTTAAAAAGACTGCCCTCCTCACCCTGCCCCTTCTGGAGCTGTCTTCACAGTGTCAGGTCCACAGTGGCCTCTAGGTCGAAGACCAGTCTCCACAAGATGCTGGGGGTCATCTTGGACATGAAGTGCAACTGAGAATTAAAAATCATAAAACCCACTCTTAAAATTAAGAAATGCTTATAAATAGTTTACTTTATATAGATGCTATTCTAAGGTCTGGGGAAAGTAGCAATGAGTGAAACAGTCTCTGTTAGCAGAGGCCTGGTGAGCTAGGGAAAAAAAATGCAAAGGCTTGTTCAATGTCATATGGCATTCAGTTCAGTTCAGTTGCTCAGTCGTGTCCGACTCTTTGCGACCCCATGAATCGCAGCACGCCAGGCATCCCTGTCCATCAACAACTCCCAGAGTTCACTCAGATTCACATCCATCAAGTCCGTGATGCCATCCAGCCAACTCATCCTCTGTCATCCCCTTCTCCTGCCCCCAATCCCTCCCAGCATCAGAATCTTTTCCAATGAGTCAACTCTTCTCATGAGGTGGCCAAGTACTGGAGTTACAGTTTTAGCATCATTCCTTCCAAAGAAATCCCAGGGCTGATCTCCTTCAGAATGGACTGCTTGGATCTCCTTGCAGTCCAAGAGACTCTCAAGAGTCTTCTCCAACACCATAGTTCAAAAGCATCTGTTCTTTGGAGCTCAGCCTTTTCGTAGTCCATCCATACATGACCACAGGAAAAACCATAGCCTTGACTAGACGGACCTTTGTTGGCAAAGTAATGCCTCTGCTTTTGAATATGCTATCTAGATTGGTCACAACTTTTCTTCCAAGGAGTAAGCATCTCTTAATTTCATGGCTGCAATCACCATCTGCAGTGATTTTGGAGCCCCCAAAATAGCCTGACGCTGTTTCTGCTGTTTCCCCATCTATTTGCCATTGAAGTGATGGGACCAGATGCCATGATCTTCATTTTCTGAATGTTGAGCTTTAAGCCAACTTTTTCACTCTCCTCTTTCACTTTCATCAAGAGGCTTTTAGTTCCTCTTCACTTTCTGCCATAAGGGTGGTGTCATCTGCATATCTGAGGTTATTGAGATTTCTCTCGGCAATCTTGATTCCAGCTTGTGTTTCTTCCAGTCCAGTGTTTCTCATGATGTACTCTGCATATAAGTTAAATAAGCAGGATGACAATATACAGCCTTGATGTACTCATTTTCCTATTTGGAACCAGTCATTAGGGAGTTGAAAATTAAAGCAACAGGGTTTCATACACATCTATTAGCAGGCTAAAGTGCAAAACACTGGCAAAACCAAATGCTGGTGAAGATGTGGAGCAGTAGGAATTCTTACTCATTGCTGGTGGGAATGCAAAATGATACAGTCACTTTGGAAGCTAACCATATTCTTACCATGCCTGCCTGCCTGCCTGCTAGGTCACTTCAGTTGTGTCCAGCTTTTTCAACCCTACGGACCATAGCCCACCAGGCTCCTCTGTCCATGGGATTCTTCAGGCCCACTGGAGTGGGTTGCCAGGCCGTCCTTATTCTTGACATATGATCCAACAATTGTGCTCCTGGGTAAGTTGAAAATTGTGCATAAAGATGCCAATCTGACTGAAAATCAGTCACTCAGTCATGTCCAAGTATTTGCAACCCTATGGACTGTAGCCCACCTGACTCCTCTGTCCATGGAATTTTCCAGGCAGAAATACTGGGATGGGCTGCCATTTCCTCCTCCAGGGGATCTTCCTGAGCCAGGGATTGAACTCTTATCTCCTGCATTGGCAGGTGGATTCTTTACCACTGCGCCACCTGGGGAGCCAAGTTGGAAATAATATCCATGTAAAAACCTGCACCCAAATGTTTATAGAAGCTTTAGTCATAATTGCCAAAAACTGGGAGTAACCACAATGTCCTTCCACAGGTGAATGGATTAAAAACAAAAACTGTGATCAATTCATACAATGGAATGTGGTTCAGTGATTTTTTTTTTTTTTTAAATAAGCTATTAAGCCACCACAGGAGAAAGAGATGGCAACTCACTCCAGTATTCCTGCCTGGAGAATCCCCTGGACAGAGGAGCCTGGTGGGCTACAGTCCATGGGGTCGCAAAGAGTCCAACACGACTGAGTGACTAAGCACACAAACCAGCACAGTGACAAGAGGGAATCTTAAATGCATATTGCTGAGTAAAAGATGCCAATCTGAGAAGACCATGTACTGTATGATTCCAACTGCATGACATTCTGGAAAAGACAAAACTATGAAGACAGAACAGAGGTCAGCGGTCACCAGGGCTTTGGGGGAAGGAGAAGAGATGAGTGGGTGGAGCGCAGTGAGTTTTAGGGCAGTGAAGCTATTTGTCTGATACCATAATGGTGGATACTCTAGTGTAAGCTGTGGAGTTTGTGGGACCTCCCTGTTACTTTCTGCTCAATTTTTCTGTAAATCTTAAACTGTTCTAAACTTAAAACCTATTCATTTAAAAAGGCATGGTATGTTGGATAATGATGTGTGCAATGAAAGATTAAAGCAACACATAGGTACAGAAGTAATAGTATGGTGGGGTGTGGGTATGTGTGCAAACTATTTTATTCTTTAGGTTAGGGATGACCTCACTGATGATGTGACACTTGAGAAGTCTTAGGAAAGTGATGGCGCAAGTCATGCAAACCTCTGGTGGGGAAAAAGAAAGAAAACCTTACAGATCAAGGGAAGCAATTGCAAAGGCCCTGTGGCTGATTATGTGTTTGATGTGTTTGGTGTCAGTGTGGCTGGAGTGGATGAGCTTGAAGAGGGCAGCAGGGGTCGGGGAGGACCATGTCATAGAGCAACTTGCTGGTCACTATGGAGAACCAGGGCTTTACCCTGAGTGAGATGGGAGCCCCTGGGGGTTGGTGAGCAGAGGAGAGACACCATTTGATTTATTTTTAAGAAAATTCCTCTCACTGTTGCGAGAACAGACTGTAGTGGGGGGCAAGACTGGGACAGAGAGACCTGATTTACGTCCCATGGGCTTGGCGGGAAGACGTGTCATAGCTAAGCCCAGAAGCAAGATCATGTAGACATTTGAACCTATGATCCATGTAAATAATAGGAGATCCTGGGGCTCAGTGCAGCTGGGAGAATTCTAACTTGTGCGTGTGTGTATGCCAGCTCACTTCAGTCATGTCCAACTCTTTGCAACCCTGTGAACTGTAGTCTTCCAAGCTCCTCTGTAGGTGGGATTCTCCAGGCAAGGATACTGGAGTTGTTTGCCATGCCTTCCTTCTGGGGATCTTCCCGGCCCAGGGAGTGAACCCATGTCTCTTATGTCTCCTGTATTGGCAAGTGGATTCTTTACTTCTAGTGCCACCTGGGAAGCCCGGCAAACTCATGGGGGACCCTAATTCTCAGGAGAGGTTTAGAAGCTAAGGAGTTGGGAGTATCCTGGTGAAGCTACTCTGCCTGTTTCTCAAAGTTTCCAGGCTAGGGTTTCTGCTTGGTAAGTCTCATAATGTCGATGTTAAGAATGGGCCTTAACAACTCATTTCCAAGGAGCATCCAAATTCTGTGCCCCTGGAATGGTTTGGATATATTCAAGGTGTCTTTTGTGATTGAAGACCCAAGATCTTCTAAGTTCTGCCCATAGTTTTTTGGTATTCATTAACTAAAGTTAATCTTCATAAATATCCCATTATGAGGCCCTACTGACAAGCGTAAGGAACCACAGACCCAGAAAGGTTAAATATCACAAAGTCATCTAGTAATCAACAGCACGCAGACCTCCCTGATCCTGAAGCCCGGGCCTGTCCTGAGACATGCAAAGACAGACTAGTAGAAAAAAAAACTGAACATCCCAACTGACCCACTTACCACACAGCCTTGGGGTTTAATTCCAGAGTGGAAAATGTGAAAGACAAACATTTCCATGTAAGACCTCTTTCTTTTCTTTGACTATTTGATATCCTCTTTCAAAGTGGGTTTGGGAAAAATGGTGGAGTGAATGAAGGAGGCAGGGGTTGGAGAGGAAGAGTTTAGAGGGCAGGAGAGTGAAGCATGTCCAGAAGGGGGGCAAGTTTGGGCATTTCTTTACTTCTCACTTACTGTTTCTAAGTGGCTCCCAAGGTGTGGAGGCTAACGGCTTATAAGGACAAAGAAAAGCCATGTGCTTCTTAAAAGCTGGAAGCTTGTGGGGCCCTTCTGGTTTCTGTAGCTTCTTCTAGGCAGGGATTTAGATCAGGCAAGGGAATCAGGCTGGGTGGAGGGTTGGATCACTGCTGTGGTCCCCAGCAGGCTGGTTCTCTGAACCTCGTCCCAGCTTCCTCCTCCCCACTATTGAGTAGAAGAACCTTCTCCAACCACAGCAGCTGAGCGGATTTGCTTGGGGAAGGTCCCCCATTTCCAGGTGCAATAATAAATGGAGGTTTGGGTGGAGAAGGATGTCAAAGAGACCCCTTGCTGACTGATGATTCTGGGTCATTAATGTTCACATCCAAGGGCCATTCACCAGCTGAGTCATAAACTCCAAAAGCAGAAATGCTGGCTGGATCCAAACAGTATGTCTGTGACAGAGAGGGAAGCTGGCAGAAGACGATGTTGACTTTATTGCTGCTCCCGAATCCTGAAGGCCATTTTAATTAGCTTTCAAACAGCGTTTGTTCTCATTGGTCTTTGAGCTTGTTCTTACAGCTACACACACCCATCCACACATAATCCCAGTTTAATGAAACCAGAAGAACATCAAAACCACTATATTGTATCAGTGTCTCATTAAAATGGACATCTCTTACTCTGTAGTTCATTAATATTTTTAATTATTTAAAGCGAAATTTCCACACACTGTTGTGTTGGTGAATAGAGGTCAAATTTTTGTTTTTAATAAACAAGAACGGTTGTTTTCTAATTTTCAAAGTAAGCTGCCAAGGAAGGAAAGGCTGTGACTAGCTTTGAATATATCAGATTCCTGGTATAATTGGTTGTGTTTTTCAAAACATACTGCTAATATTTGGAGCGACTTTATACATATTTATGGGGGCGAGGGTGGCAGGAGCCACACTAGGGGACTGGTGGGGAAATGAAAGGATATCCAATTAGCTGTGGGTGGAAATTAATTGTGTAGTCCTGTAGAAATGGCCAAACTGTTGAATCACCACATCTAAAAGAAAAATGACAATAACAATTTAAGTAACCAAAGTGTTTGTGTATGTGTGTGTGTGTGTGTGTGTGAGGGAGGGTGAACTGGGGAGGTGATCTCTAGGCACTGATGGGGAACCTCTGGCCTTGACTGTGCTGGTTTCAGAGGCTGTGTAGGCTAGCTGGCCCCAGAGAGAGAGCAAGGCTCAGAGGCTGGGGAGAGAGGATGCTGAGGGCGTGGAAGGAAGGAGATGATATGATACTGTGGGAAACGGGAGGAGTTGCTTTTCCCTGCTGCCAAGATGCATTAAAAAAAGAAAAAACAATGGTCAAGAGTAGATGAGAGGGACCTGAGTGAGTTCAGTTCCCGGTAGAGAACACCTTGGAGAGAAAGGGGGTGGGGAAGACATGTGATGAGTTTTCCCAGACAGCTGGACAGCTTGGAATGTGGCAGTCTGGGGACTCCAGAAAAGTGATGAGCACTAGAAGTTTTCCTAATGGAATTCTTTGCGACATTGTTTAACCCACATACCTGGTATGTGATTGTCTGTTAAACTGCTTGCTCTGGCATCTGTACCCTTGGGGTCCCTGTAGTAAGCAGATGGCATCCTCAGACTGAGTATTTAAGAAGAGTTTAATAAAGGGACTGTTTGCCAACGTGTGGGCATAGTGTGAGGAACCCACAGGGATGGCACCAGGGGCTGGAACAGTGTCGGGGAGGAAGTTGCCTGATATCCTGGAGAGGGGAGGGAGGAAGAAACACTGAGCCTCAGCAGTGGGAAGGACCACTTCGGAAGGGCAGCTTGGAATAACCTACCAGCAGAAAGCCAAGGGGACAAATGCCCAGCCTCTCTCTCCCCACATCCTCCAACTGCCTGCTATTGACTCCCTTTGGCTAAATTCCAATTTGAAGTCAGCCTTGAATGTGTAGCTGTCCAGTCCAAAATCCATAGTCAAGGGGTAGGCTGCAAATTTGAGTAAAAGTTGACACTGCAGCTTGTAGTCCAAAGGCCAAAAAAATCAAGCAGAATTTCTATACTACAATTTAGAGGCAGAATTTCTTCTTCAGGGGGAAACCTGTCTCCCTCAGTCTTCTCTGAAGACCTTCAACTGATTGGATGAGACCAACCTGTATTTTGGAGGGTTGTTTGCTTTACTTAAAGTCAACTGATTGTAAGTGTTAATCCCACATTTAAAAGACCTTTACTTTGCCATCTGCAGAGATGTGGATGGACCTAGAAACTGTCATAGAGGGTGATGTAAGTAAAAAGAGAAAATCAGTTATCGCATACCAACACATAAAACATGGCATAAATAAACATTTGCAAGCAGAAATAGAGACACAGACATAGAGAACAAATGTATGGAAACCAAGGGGGAAGGGTGTGTGGGATTGGCATATATACACTACTATGTATAAAATAAATAACTAATGAGAAACGACTCAATAGCACAGGGAACTCTACTTAATGCTCTGTGGTGACTTAAATGGGAAGGAAATCCAAGGAAGAGGGGATACATGTATAGGTACAGCTGATTCACTTTGCTGTAGAGCAGAAACTAACACGATACTGTAAAGCAGCTTTACTCCAGTGAAAGAGGGGGGTAGGAACCGGGGAAGGGCAAATTAGGGGTATGGGAGTAAGAGATGCCAACTGCTATGTACAAAATAGAGGAGCAACCCGGATATACTGTATAGCACAGGGAATCATAGCCAGGGTCTTGTAATAGCCTTTAATGCAGCATAATCTGTAAACATACACAATCACCACGCTATATACATGTAATGTAATATAATGCTAGACACATGTAATTAATGTAATATTTTAAATCAACTATACTTCAATAAGATATAAATAAATACCTTTACAGAGACATTCGGACTGGTATTTGGCCAAATAGCTGGTCACCATAGTCTCATCAAGTTGACATATAAAATTAACCATCACAATTCTCATGGTGGGGAGGATGGAAGCCGAGCTACACTGAGGTTCAATCAAAGCCTTAGATTAAATATTACTGACATGTGTTGAATTATCTAATCCTCAAAACAATATGGTAAAACATCTGTAAACAAAATTTACAGATGATGCAACTGAGGCTCAGAAAAGTTATTGCCCAAAGACACAGTTGGAATATGGTCGAGGCAAAATCCAAGTCTTCTGAATTCAGTTCTAGACAGTTTCTAAGTGTAGCACAATCTTTTAAAGTTCCATTATGAAATCACATGATATCTAGAGTTGACTTAACTCTTTATTGACTGGGAGATTTTTGCAGAAACACCTGTGGCTGGTGATCTGTTATGTAAGTGAAAGTTGAAGCATGTTAGTCAATAATATTCAGGTAACAAAAGAGGTATTAACATGTTTCTGGTCAATAATGTGTTAAAAACAACAAAGTTTGGAAGCAAGTGAGAGTATGGATGAAATGTGATTGGTCTTGTGGTTAATTGTTGGGCTGGGTGATGAGTACATGGAGGTTCATTATATTTTTCTCTACAATTCTGAATATGTTTGAGACAATTTCCACAATCAAACATTAAATATAATCTCACAGCTTTGTCAGCAGTCGGCATTTTACAATGTGGAGCTATCCACTTGAGCCCATCATTCATAAGCTGCGTGAACTCAAGCCCTTTGAATCAAGCTCTGCTTTTTCCCGCTTTGCTTTTGAAGGGCACATTTGCCACAGAACAACGGCAGTTACAGCAGATGTCTTCGCTGTCAGGTTGCACTGAGTGTCTTTTGATGACACGACCCTTTACCCATGAGCCAGCTTGCAGGTCGTGCCGCGGTGTGCTGCTCTCAAGCACAGACTCTGCAGCCAGGCTGGGTTTGACCCCTGCCTCTGTCACTTACCAGCTGTATTCCCTCGTCAAGCCAGTTAACCGCTCTTTCCCTCAGCTTCACTGCTCAAGAAGTAGGACATCAATAGTACCTTCCTCCTAGGTTTTATTATAAGGACTGAAGAAGTCAATATTGCTCAGAGACTTAGTCTCTTCATACAATACATGTGATGGAAGCATGGATTGAAAAAAGCCTACAAAACTCTCTATAAGAAAGAATTGCTCTGGGCTGCAAGTGGTTTTCTGGTTTTTGTCTGCCAATGCTGGAAGAAAAAGCAAAAAGTAAATTGTTCATTCACTCAATAATTATTGCAGAGAAGGCAACGTCCACTCCAGTCCTCTTGCCTGGAAAATCCCATGGATGGAGGAGCCCGGTAGGCTGCAGTCCATGGGGTCATGAAGAGTCAGACACGACTGAGCGACTTCACTGTCACGCATTGGAGAAAGAAATGGCAGTCCACTCCAGTGTTCTTGCCTGGAGAATCCCAGAGATGGGGGAGCCTGGTGAGCTGCCGTCTATGGAGTTGCACAGAGTTGGACACAACTAAAGTGACTTATCTATTGTGATGATCATCATAAAGACAAAAGTCTGACAACAAAGAACACAGTGTAGCTGGGAGAGGCAGCTGCTACTGCTGCTGCTAAGTCGCTTCAGTCATGTCTGACTCTGTGCGACCCCACAGATGGCAGCCCACCAGGCTCCACCATCCCTGGGATTCTTCATGAGAGAACACTGGAGTGGGTTGCCATTTCCTTCTCCAGTGCATGAAAGTGAAAAGTGAAAGTGAAGGCGCTCAGTCATGTCTGACTCAGCAACCCCATGGACTGCAGCCCACCAGGCTCCTCCGTCCATGGGATTTTCCAGGCAAGAGTACTGGGGTGGGGGGCCATTGCCTTAACTAAATCAATAGTTCTTAACATTTACTAAAATGTAGACCTTCAGAGAACTGTATGAAGTTTATGAATCATCTCTACAAAATATGCCTACACATAAATTATTGGGTACCATGTTAAGAATCCCTAAAATAAACAATTATAAACAGTATAAGTATTATGATAGAGATATGTACCCTGCTTATCTCTCTAGACTAGTTCCTCTCCTCTACCCCCTCCTCGCCATCCCCAGTTCTACCATATCGTCTTCTTTCAGTTCTTGAAAGAAATGGTTTCCCAAGTCTCGATTGACACCTCAACTGCTGCTGCTGCTGCTAAGTCGCTTCAGTCGTGTCTGACTCTGTGCGACCCCACAGATGGCAGCCCACCAGGCTCCCTTGTCCCTGGGATTCTCCAGGCAAGAACACTGGAGTGGTTTGCCATTTCCTTCTCCAGTGCATGAAAGTGAAAAGTGAAACTGAAGTCACTCAGTCATGTCTGACTCTTAGTGACCCCAAGGACAGGACTGCAGCATACCAGACTACTCTGCCCATGGGATTTTCCAGGCAAGAGTACTGGAATGGGGTGCCATTACCTTCTCCAGACACCTCAACTAGAAAACTACAAATAAATAAGCAAAAACATTCTAGGCTCTATACATTCTAGAAACAACTAGAAAACCACAAATATGCCAAAACATTCTATACATTGTGTGTATACACACACACACACACACACACACACACACACACACACACACACAATGGCACCCCACTCCAGTACTCTTGCCTGGAAAATCCCATGGACAGAGGAGCCTGGTAGGCTGAAGTCCAAGGGGTCTCGAAGAGTCAGACACGACTGAGTGACTTCATTTTCTCTTTTCACTTTCATGCACTGGAGAAGGAAATGGCAACCCACTCCAGTGTTCTTGCCTGGAGAATCCCAGGGATGGGGGAGCCTGGTGGGCTGCCGTCTGTGGAGTAGCACAGAGTCGGACACGACTGAAGTGACTTAGCAGCAGCAGCAGCAGCAGGAGCAGCATACACACACCTATGTATATACCCCAAGATATGTGTATCTATTTATAAATTGTACATATGCATTAATCACCATTAATTAAGATGTCCAGATGAGAACTATAAACAGGCCCAGGTTTGCCTTTAACAATAGAGGATGCAAATCCATATTTCAAGAAGACTTGGTGATAATTTCGTATTTTGGTAGTCTTCTTGTCAGGTCTGATTAAACCATTATTTTTATTTCATAACGTGGTTGACAAAGAACTTGTATGAGGCAGCGTCAGTTCAGAATAAATTGTCGTTCACTTGTACTTACATTATTAGCATTACCTTCTGTCTGTGACTTCTTCGCAGTAAACTCTGTGAGCCATGTTTTGTTTTGTGAAGTTTGGTTTAGGCTGTCATGTAATCCATGAGTTCACATAATAGACACACATACACTGCTTGTAGGGTGTGGCCATTCTTCCTTCAGAATACTTCATGGGCTTTGTACTTTGCATGGCACGTGACCCTCTGACGCTAAAGGAGCCGCTGGTTTCAGCCTGTTTATTAGATCATCATAAAGCTTAATTTCTTTTCAGTTAGATTAAAAATTCAGCATAAGGGGATGACTATGTTTTCTTCCTACTTCCTAATGGGTTATCTACACACCCTTTGGGGACTAAGTCCTCTACTCTGGAAATATGTGCTTGAAAACACCAGCCCTTCTAGCTAGTCTTCCCAAAGCTGTTTGCTACCTGGAGCACTTTGGCTGGGCACTTCCTCTTGGCCTAATTCCTTCATTCCCCTCAGCGTGTTTAACTTCTTACTTACTCTGGGCAGCTTTGCATAACAGCCTTTGCACAACATAATAACCAGGTGGAGGTCTTCTGTTCACTTCCCTGGCACTGTTTTATATCACAGATACCTGCTGCTGCTGCTAAGTCGCATCAGTCGTGTCCGACTCTGTGTGACTCCATAGATGGCAGCCTATCAGGCTCCCCTGTCCCTGGGATTCTCCAGGCAAGAACACTGGAGTGGGTTTCCATTTCCTTCTCCAATGCATGAAAGTGAAAGTGGAAGTGGAGTCGCTCAGTTGTGTCCCACTCTTAGCGACCCCATGGGCTGCAGCCCACCAGGCTCCTCCATCCATGGGATTTTCCAGACAAGAGTACTGGAGTGGTCCACCAGTGCTTTCTTCGCAGATACCTGCTAAGTTGCTATTAAGCCAGGTTTACCAAGGTGAGCAAACTGGACATGGCCCAGCATTCACAAAAATTACATCCTGGCAGAGCTAGACGTGAATCAAGCAGTGATTCAAATATATAGAAAATTATAATTGTGTTACAAGCTTTGATGAAGTACAAACTGTGATAAAAGCATAGAGAGCAGAGATTTGATTTAACCTGGGAAAATAATTAAACTTAATCTGAAGGGCTTCCCAGGTGATGCTAGTGGTAAAGAAACCCACTTGCCAGTACAGGAAATACAAGAGACAGGGGTTCAGTCCCTGGGTTTGGAAGATCCCCTGGTAAAGGGCATGGCTACCCATTTCAGTATTCTTGCCTGGAGAATCCCATGGAAAGAGGAGCCTGGAGGGCTATAGTTCACAGGGTTGCAAAGAGTCAAATATGACTGAAGCAATTTTGCATGCAATCTAAAGTTCTAGTCAAAGGGAAGAGAGAGTCCCAGGGGAGAGGGGAGCATAAGCAAAGGCCCTGTGGCAGAAGAGGGGCATTTATTTTAATACTTCCTATATTTTTTATGATTCCTTGTAAAATTGCCTCCACCCCTCATGTGATGCTGAGCTCTGTGAAAGCAGAGACCAACAGTCTTATTCTCTGTTCTATCACTCTCGCCTAAGAGAATGCCTGTTACATAGAAGTTGCTCAAGAAATGTTTGTTATGAATGAATGAGCACATACGAGACACAATAAACCCAGACTGGGGACAGGGAGAAATTTTCTCAGAGGAGACAGCACCTGGGTTGGTATATAAAGAACAAGCAGGATTTCACTGCAGGAAGAAGCTGGAAGAATCCAGGCAAGGAGGAGCGAGAGGCCACAGGAGGACAGCAGGAGATCTCAGGGTGTGTGAGGACCTGCAGGGGCCCCGCCTGGCAGCGGCCCCAGCTGTGTACACACGGGACAGAAGGTGAGAC
Organism: Nanger dama; assembly: GCA_917880005.1. Classification (NCBI taxonomy): domain Eukaryota; kingdom Metazoa; phylum Chordata; class Mammalia; order Artiodactyla; family Bovidae; genus Nanger; species Nanger dama. Next base: position 6,151,262 of record CAKJTW010000096.1, on the reverse strand, counting down.
TGGAGGGGCCTTCGAAAGACTGGACCAGTGGGGAGGTGGAACACAGGTGCAGAAGTGAGGGCCCCAGCTGAGGCGGGTACAGTGAGAATGCAGAAGCCGCTAGCCGAAAGGGGGCACAGGAAGAGCAGCTGGATGTGGCGGGCTGGGGCTGGTGGCTGCAGGCCTGTCCAGGCTGAGCTTGAGGTGCATGGGACATGTGCGTGTGCTCAGTTGCTTCAGTTGGCTTCATGGGATTCTCCAGGCAAGAACTCTAGAGTGGGTTGCCATGCCCTCCTCCAGGGGATCTTCCGGACCCAGGGATTGAACCTGCGTCTCCTGCATTACAGGTGGATTCTTTACTGCTGAGTCACCAGGGCAGCCTGCGTGGGAACATAGCCCCAGACAAACCATAGTGGTCAAGTTTGCTGGTTTGCCGTCATGCATCAGGGTGAATCAGGGAGACGGAATCCTAGTCTGAGTGCTGGATAGGATACAAAAACAAGGAAGACTCTGCCTTGTCCTCAGATGAGTTCCAGTCCACCGGGGGATGCATTTATACATATAATTACATATAAGGTGGAAGACATTAGGTAAGAGAGGAAGCAGATGGGAATTTATAAGGGAAGGATCAAAAACAACTTCTGGAGGGGCCAGCAGAGGAGGGAATCTGCTTAGAAATGCCCCATGGGGTGAAAGTCACAAATCATTCATATTTTGTAGAGGGGGAAACAGGAAAATGTGAGTGTCTCATTGGCGTTAACCTCAAAAAGCTAGTCCTTTAAAACCTAGATTCCTCAGTGACTTTTAAAAATAGCCCTTAGCGTGGAGTCTCTCTGAAAGTCTAAATAAATTGCCTTCATTGGTTTCCCCTTGTCTGCACATTAATCTCCTCAGAGGCCACAGCGCATTAATCAGGTCTGCTCTCTTCTTCTGGAATCGCCTTTCCCTGCTAAGTTCTGCCACAAATGGCGCTCATCGCCTCCACGCCCTGCCGGTGCTGGTGGAAAGGAGCGTGCTCGGCCTGTAGGTCTCTGAAGGCCCTGTGGGGTCTCCCCCATGTTTGGGGTCCCACTGGAATTTTCTGGCCCCCAGACATCAGGGATCTCCGTGTGGACAGGCCACACCCGCTCTGAGAGCTGTGCAATTTTACTGCCCCCTAAAAAGTCTTTTAAAAAAAAAGGTGATATTCTTTTATTTATTTATTTCTAAATTGCTATTTATTTCTTTCAGCACCAATGAGCAGCATGCGGATCTTCATTCCCCACCCAGGGATTGAACCCACAGCCCCTTGCATGGAGAGCAGAGAGTCTTAACCACTGAACCAAGAAGGAAGTCCCTAAAAAGCCTTTTCACCCCTCTAAAGGTTTTGGGAATGCTCAAACTACCGCACAATTGCACTCTTCTCACATGCTAATAAAGTAATGCTCAAAATTCTCCAAGCCAGGCTTCAGCAATACGTGAACCGTGAACTCCTTGATGTTCAAGCTGGTTTTAGAAAAGGCAGAGGAACCAGAGATCAAATGGCCAACATCTGCGGATTGTGGAAAAAGTAAGAGAGTTCCAGAAAAACATCTATTTCTGCTTTATTGACTATGCCAAAGCCTTTGACTGTGTGGACCACAATAAACTGTGGAAAATTCTGAAAGAGATGGGAATCCCAGACCACCTGACCTGCCTCCTGAGAAATCTGTATGCAGGTCAGGAAGCAACAGTTAGAACTGGACATGGAACAACAGACTTGTTCCAAATAGGAAAAGGAGTCCGTCAAGGCTGTATATTGTCACCCTGCTTATTTAACTTATATGCAGAGTACATCATGAGAAACGCTGGACTGGAAGAAACACAAGCTGAAATCAAGACTGCCAGGAGAAATATCAATAACCTCAGATATGCAGATGACACCACCCTTATGGCAGAAAGTGAAGAGGAACTAAAAAGCCTCTTGATAAAAGTGAAAGAGGAAAGCGAAAAAGTTGGCTTAAAGCTCAAAATTCAGAAAACGAAGATCATGGCATCCGGTCCCATCACTTCATGGGAAATAGATGGGGAAACAGTGGAAACAGTGGCAGACTTTATTTTTGGGGGCTCCAAAATCACTGCAGATGGTGACTGCAGCCATGAAATTAGAAGACGCTTACTCCTGGAAGAAAAGTTATGACCAACCTAGATAGCATATTCAAAAGCAGAGACTTTAGTTTGCCGACAAACGTCCGTCTAGTCAAGGCTATGGTTTTTCCTGTGATCATGTATAGATGTGAGAGTTGGACTGTGAAGAAGGCAGAGCGCCGAAGAAATTGATGCTTCTGAACTATGGTGTTGGAGAAGACTCTTGAGAGTCCCTTGGACTGCAAGGAGATCCAACCAGTCCATTTGAATGAGATCAACCCTGGGGTTTCTTTGGAAGGAATGATGCTGAAGCTGAAACTCCAGTACTTTGGCCACCTCATGCAGAGCTGACTCACTGGAAAAGAGTCTGATGCTGGGAGGGATTGGGGGCAGGAGGAGAAGGGGACGACTGAGGATGAGATGGCTGGATGGCATCACGGACTCGACAGACGTGAGTCTGAGTGAACTCCGAGAGATGGTAATGAAGAGGGAGGCCTGATGTGCTGCGATTCATGGGGTCGCAATGAGTCAGACACGACCGAGTGACTGAACTGAACTGAAAGGTTTTGGATGAACCCCATCTATTCCCAGGGATATATTTACATCTAGTTGAATGATTAAGTAATTTGGCTAGATACCTCTGAACTGCCTGCTTCAATAAATATTCTAGAAGTGGCCCAGTCAAAGCATCTGAGTGCTGTGGTTCTACGGCTTTCTCCCTCTGCCCAGGCACTGACATCACCAAGGCCAAGCGTGCCCTTGATTTGCAGGACAGTCAAGCTGAGTTGGGTGCCGTCAGGCAGCATCTTCTTAGGAGCTTTGGAGCTCCCAGCAGGGCTTCTCCTAAATTATTTTTGCCCCTGTTGATTCTACTTTGCCCCAAATCTGCCACAATTCATGGACTCCCCAGATTTAGTTGACAGGGCTTTCTCCACATCTACAAAATGCACTCTGCCCACACCCCAGCCTCCCCTAATGAGTCTGGCCATCCAGCCTGCCAGGGGTCCTGTGGGCTGGCTGGCCTGTGAGACAGTCGTTTCAGACAAAGAGGGACCAGGACTGGCTTGAGCACCGTGCCAGACGGGGTGGGATCAGGGTTGAGGGGAGCCTACAAGGACTACTCTAGGGATGTTGTTGATTTGCAAAGAAGCTCTAAAGGGTTTTGTTTTGTTTTAGTTGAGAGTTATGTTTTACCCAATGAGAATTCTTAGGGCTTCAAGCCCAGGAGATAGCATCTCAAGTAACCCTGAGAGAACTGCTCGGAGGAGGTGAGGAGGGGAACCCAGATTATACAGAAGTTTTGCAACAAAGGGCAGGTCGTCAGAAAGTCAAAAGATAACTGTTAATTAAAAGAAAACCAGATCTCCTACGTTAAGGAATTCAGTACTTTTCTATGTATGGGAAGATGCAAGCATCTAGGCTCACTGGTCATTCCTTTGATATGCATCTCAGCTATCTGGGGCCGGTATCCTGAGTTTCCTCAGGGCTCGCTCTAGGGAGAGGCTGCAGTCTGAAGAAGCTCTAAAGTTTTGGGTAGAGGTGGGAGCCTGTTTGCTTGGCTTGTCCATGGCTCTGTAGCCGACCATGAGTCAGGAAAGCTATTCTGTGTGTTTAAAGGGCCATCAGAGATAAAGAATCTGCCTGCCAATGCAGGAGACCTGGGTTCGATCCCTGGGTTGGGAAGATCCCCTGGAAGAGGGCATAGCAACCCACTCCAGTATTCTTGCCTGGAGAATCCCATGGACAGAGGAACCTGGCGGGCTACCGTCCATGGGGTCACAAAGAGTCGGACATGATTGAATGACTGAGCGTGCACACAAAGGGCCATCAGCAGCAGTCCAGATCCATAGACTCCTAGATCATCCCCAGACTGAAAACCTGAAACCCATAAGGCTGTCCTCCTTGTTCAGTGAAGACCTTGATTGTAACTGAGGAGGTGGGCTCATCTTGGGACTGAATCGGCACTGGGGGTCTCACCCCCAGCCCCACCCCAGTCTCAGAGGAAAAGCTGAGATACTGAGATGCCAGTAGTGTGTGGGGTTGCCTCCCCTCCATCCCCTGGCCCTCTTGGCTGTCCAAAATGTGGCTCCGTGTGTCTGACGTTAAGGGCCAGGCTTCTTCTACTCATTATCCAGACAGTTATTAAAACAATCTGAAAAAGAGCATCCTTAGCCTTCCAAGGCAGCCCTGGCCATGAGCGTTAGAGAGAAATTTTTGAAATGGTTGACTTTAAGTTGTTCTTATTCAAAATGACAAGAGGAGAACTCTGAATTTGTAAAGCTGTTTGAATAACTTTCTGAGTTTATTGTCAGGCAAGACAGGTTGCAGTTGTTGAACTAAATGATATTTAAAGTCCCTTCCAGCTATGAGAACCATGTTTTCCATAGGTGGTTGGGCAAGTAAAGGGCTTCCCTGGTGGCTCAGACAGCAAAGAATATGCCTGTAATGCAGGAGACTGAGTTCAACTCCAGGGTCAGGAAGATTCCTCTGAAGAAGGAAATGGCTACCAGCTCCAGTATTCTTGCCTGGAGAATTCCACAGACAGAGGAGCCCGGCAGGCTCTTTGCGTCCATGTGGTCACAAACAGTCAGACACAATTGACTAACTCAGTTCAGTCACTGAGTTTTGTCCAACTCTTTGTGAACCCATGGACTGCACACCAGGTCTCCCTGTCCATCACCAACTCCTGGAGTTTACCCAAATATGTCCATTGAGTCAGTGATGCCATCCAACCATCTCAGCCTCTGTTGTCTCCTTCTCCTCCTGCCTTCAGTCTTTCTCAGAATCAGGGTCTTTTCAAATGAGTCAATTCTTCACATCAGGTGGCCAAAGTATTGAAGTTTCAGCTACAGCATCAGTCCTTCCAATGAATATTCAGGACCGATTTCCTTTAGGATGGAATGGTTGGATCTCCTTGCACTCCAAGGGACTCTCAAGAATCTTCTCCATCCTAGAGGAAAACATAGGCAAAACACTCTCCGACATAAATCACAGCAGGATCCTCTATGATCCACCTCCCAATATACTGGAAATAAAAGCAAAAATAAACAAATGAGATCTAATTAAAATTAAAAGCTTCTGCACAACAAAGGAAACTATAAGCAAGGTGAAAAGACAGCCTTCTGAATGGGAGAAAACAATAGCAAATGAAACAACTGACAAACAACTAATCTCAAAGATATATAAGCAACTTATGCAGCTCAACTCCAGAAAAATAAATGAACCAATAAAAAAATGCGCCAAAGAACTAAATAGGCATTTCTCCAAAGAAGACATACAGATGGCTAACAAACACATGAAAAGATGCTCAACATCACTTATTATCAGAGAAATGCAAATCAAGACCACAATGAGGTATCATTTCACACCAGTCAGAATGGCTGCGATCCAAAAGTCTACAAGCAATAAATGCTGGAGAGAATGTGGAGAAAAGGGAACCCTCTTACACTGCTGGTGGGAATGCAAACTAGTACAGCCACTATGGAAAACAGTGTGGAGATTCCTTTAAAAATTGCAAATAGAACTGCCTTATGATCCAGCAATCCCACTGCTGGGCATACACACCGAGGAAACCAGAATTGAAAGAGACACATGTACCCCAATGTTCATTGCAGCACTGTTTATAATAGCCAGGACATGGAAACAACCTAGATGTCCATCAGCAGATGAATGGATAAGAAAGCTGTGGTACACATACACAATGGAGTACTACTCAGCCCTTAAAAAGAATAAATTTGACTCAGTTCTAATGAGATGGATGAAATTGGAGCCGATTATACAGAGTGAAGTAAGCCAGAAAGAAAAACACCAATACAGTATACTGACATATATATGGAAATTAGAAGGATAGTAATGAAGACCCTCTATGTGAGACAACAAAAGAGACTCAGAGGTATAGAACGGACTTTTGGAGTCTGAGGGAGAGGGAGAGGGTGGGATGATTTGGGAGAACGGCATAGAAACATGTATACTATCTTGTAAGAATGAAGCGCCAGTCTATGTTCAATACAGGATGCAGGACGCATGGGGCGGGTGCACGGGATGATTCAGGGAGAGGATGTGGGGTGGGAGGTGGGGAGGGGGCTTTGGCATTGGGAGATCATGGACACCTGTGGCTGATTCATGTCAATGTATGGCAAAACAAATACAGTATTGTGGGGTGGGAGGTGGGAGGGGGCTTCGGCATTGGGAGATTGTGTTCACCTATGGCTGATTCGTGTCAATGTATGGCAAAACAAATACAGTATTGTAATTAAAAAAAAATAAATTTAATTAAAAAAATCAGTGGAGAAATGATAAACTATAAATGATAATAAGTGATGTGGGATAAATGCTTAGTATGTGGTAAATCACTGGTCGGAGAAGGCAGTAGCACCCCACTCCAGTCCTCTTGCCTGGAAAATCCCGTGCACCGAGGAGCCTGGTAGGCTGCAGTCATGGGGTCGCTAAGAGTCGGACACGACTGAGCGACTTCACTTTCACTTTTCACTTTCATGCATTGGAGAAGGAAATGGCAACCCACTCCAGTGTTCTTGCCTGGAGAATCCCAGGGATGGGGGAGCCTGGTGGGCTTCTGTCTATGGGGTCGCACAGAGTCAGACACGACTGAAGTAACTTAGCAGCAGCAGCAAACCACTGGTGGTCTAGTAGTTAAGAATCCACCTACCACTGCATGGGACACAGGTTTGATCCCTGGTCCGGAAAGATTCCACATGCTTCAGACCAACTAAACGTGAGTACTACGACTACTACACCTGTGCTCTAGAACCCACGAGCTGAAACATGCTCCCTTACATAACACCATACAAAAATAAATTTCACGTGGACTGAAAGCCTAAATCAGAAAAACAAAGGTTTAAATGTTTTAGTAAGAAATATAAAATATTGTTATCACCTTGAAATTTAAAAAAGTACTAATCACAAAGGCTGTGAATTTAACTATAATTAAAAAAAAAACACTTCTATATAACAAAAAATACCATAAAACAACAAACCTAAAAAAAAAAAAAAAGAATCTTCTCCAACAAACTGAGTGACTAACACTTTCAATTTCTGGACAAGTGAGAGACATAGTGGAAAGACCACTGACCTTGATCTGGAACAGTTAGGCTTCCAGCAAACCCGAGTTCCAAGTCTGGAACAAGTAGGTGCCAGGGGAGACCCCACTAGGCAGAAAGCAAGATCTACCTTAAGGAATTTAGGTTCCAAAATAGGACCGCAGTCCTCAGAGGATGCAGAATGAGGTATTATCCTATCCTTGGATGTGCTGAAGTCCTTGGAACCAAAACCAAGATTCAGTCAGAACTGGGCCTCAGTGCAAAGCTGGGGTCAGAGGAAACAAAGCAGGAGGAATGATTGGAAACGAGGGGCCAAGATCAGATAGAGACTGATAGCCAAGGTGGTCTGATGCTAGCTACTAGCTATATGCTCTTAAATTTTCGCTACTTGGGGACAAGATGTAAAGGTTGAACCTCAGCTCTGGTTTGGCAGCCTGAGTTGTAATAAAGCAAACAAATGAATTTCATCTGGTTATTAATGTTAATTTTGAGGAATGAACTTTAAAAACACACAGAGGAGAGAGAATGACTGAACCTCTTTGAGAAGGCAATGGCAACCCACTCCAGTACTCTTGCCTGGAAAATCCCATGGGAGGAGCTTGGTAGGCTGCAGTCCATGGGGTCGCTAAGAGTCGGACATGACTGAGTGGCTTCACTTTCCCTTTTCACTTTCGTGCATTGGAGAAGGAAATGGCAACCCACTCCAGGGTTCTTGCCTGGAGAATCCCAGAGATGGGGGAGCCTGGTGGGCTGCCGTTTGTGGGGTCGCACAGAGTCGGACATGACTGAACTAACTTAGCAGCAGCAGCAGGGAACATCTGCACAGACAGCCGAGCCAGCAGAGTGATATTCAGGGCTGGCTTTTAGATCTGATTCTGGAATTGTTCTCCAAGAACCTGTAAGTGTGACTTTTCACACAGATCACACAGTGAAAGAAGTGCTTAACTAACTGTGCCCAAGAGAGTTATCAGAAATTAACGAGATGCCAGAGATGGACCATCAACGAGCCATGAAAGAGAGACCTCAGGTCACAGTTAGACAATTCAACAACTGGAGATATTCTCCCAAGGGGTGGTGCTGTGTCCTTGGCTTTGCAGAACATCTCGGAAGGTTAAAGGAAGATGGGCACACTGCCCTAGAAACTGTTCTGTTATTCCTTTCTGCTCCCAGCTCTAGGCATCACAGTCCTAAACCCGCCAGCATCTCCCACCCCATCCCACTTGTGCTACATCACCGCTTTCTATGGGGAGCTTCAGAGAGGGTTGAAGAAGAGTTTGGACCCCCAGCTGGCTTCTGCTGGACCAGTCACTCACCAGCTTCATTTCTGATCTTGTTCTCATCTCAGAAATATCAGTTTTGGTATTCCTGCATTCCTTTTCTTGGTCTTGCCTGTTTGGCTAAAGCGCCACTTCTCACAGTGTGCTCTGGGGAAGCTTGTGTGTGTGTGTACAGATTCATACAGACACCCTCTGGTTTTAGTGTGCAGTGGATGGGGAGGGAGAGACAGGGCTGGAATAACAGCCAAACCATCTTCCTTTCCCCTTCATCCTAACACATTCATGTATCAGGCTTGAGGCTGAAATGCTATGCTGTAGGACAGCAGTCCACAACCTCTTTGTCACCAGGGACCGGTTTTGTGGAAGACGATTTTTCCATGGATTGTGGAGGGGGAGTGGTTTAGGGATGATCTAAGCTCATCACATTTTTTTCTGCACTTTATTATCATTGCATCAGCTTCACATCAGATCATCAGGCATTAGGTCTGGAGGCTGGAGACCTCTGCTGTAGAGAACATGAGTTGGGAGTGGAAATGCCTTGGACGAACTTCCCAGGTGGTGCTCGTGGTAAAGAACCTGCCCACCAATGCAGCAGATGTAAGAGACGTGGGTTCAGTCCCCGAGTCAGGAAGATCCCCTGGAGGAGGGCATGGCAACCCACTCCAGTATTCTTGCCTGGAGAATCTCATGGACAGAGGTGCCTGGTGGGCTACAGTCCATGGGGTCGCTAAGAGTCAGACGTGACTGAGTGATTATCACTTTCACTTTGTAGGACAACACCTGTGAGGGATGAGGGACACAGGACTTGGCAGAGGAAGAAGCTGAGTGGCCATAAAATTGGCTCAAAGCTCGTAGGAGATCCTGTGGGGAGCTCTGGAGAGGGAACACCCTTCAGAGTTGTCCCACTCTGAGACAAGGAAGCCAGGCCCTCATCCCGCCCCTCCCCACGCTGACCACTTACTGGGCATGGGAGGGGGTGTGGCCCTGGAACAGGGGCCCTCAGGCTGAGGGCAATTCTCAGACTGGGACTTGATGGAGAGCCATCAGCTGCCATGACTCCTTGCAGCTGTGGAAACAGGTCCCTCAGTCCCAAAGGGGGCGGGGGTGTCCCCCAGTTCACTACTGGGGGCTTTGTGCTCTACAAGGAACAGCCATGCCCTCCTGCAGAATGGCCCTTGGTGGCCTGGAAGGTGTGGAATACAGGAATAGAGGAAGGTGTGAGATAAAAGTCTTACCTGGAACAGCATCTGTGGTGTTCTCGTGTGAAGTGGCGTCTCAGCCCATGCTGAGTCCCAGAGGCTTATGGGAGAATCCCACCTGATTTCAGCAGCCCTGGAGGCTTGACAAATGTGCTCCACCTGCTGTTTATTTGAATTCAGTCAGGCTCTTCTGCGGCATTCATTGTCATGGACATCATGTAGCAAGAGGCAGCTGAGAGCCTGAAACAAGCTCCCAATTTGTCTTTGGAAAATTTTCTCCATTATGAGAAGAGAAAGATTAAAGGGATAATAATACCTCACATGGATATCATGCTTTCCTACCAGCAAAGAGCTGGCAGATGTATATTATCTTATTTGAGCCGCACAGAGCCTATAGCCCTGTGAGGTAACTAGAATAGAAATTACTATTTATCATAGAGGTGAAAATATTGTAGCTTTAGAAACTCATGACTCCATCTTATATTCCAAGAATGGGTTGCATTTCTTAATTTCTTTTTTTTTTTTAACCACGATCCTTTCTATTCTCTCAAAATCCAAGAAGGCTAAAGCAAGAAGGCAAGTGGGAAAAAGACTTTCCCTTCCCTATGCATGTCTGCTCTATAGTGTCTTTCTCCCATCTCTAATACTACAACAGGAGAGTGAGGATGCCGAAATCAAACTACCGACAAGGAAAATATGGCAGCTGTCAAATTATTTATTTTTAATTAATTTGTATTAGAGTATAGTTGCTTCCCAGTGTTGTGTTCATTTCTGCTGTACAGCAAAATGAATCAGCTATACGTATACATATTATGTCAGTCAGTTCAGTCGCACAGTCGTGTCCGACTCTTTGCGACCCCATGGACTGCAGCACACCAAGCTTCCCTGTCCATCACCAATCCCCGGAGCTTGCTCCAACTCATGCCAATCCAGTCGGTGAAGCTATCCAACCATCTCATCCTCTAGTTTCCCCTTCTCCTCCTGCCTTCAATCTTTCCCAGCATCAAGGTCTTTTCCAATGAGTCAGTTCTTCACATCAGGTGGCCAAAGTATTTGAGCTTCAGCTTCAGCATCAGTCCTTCCAGTGAATGAATATTCAGGACTGATTGCCTTTGGGATGGACAAGTTGGCTCTCCATGCAGTCCTATGTATCCCTTCCCTTTTGAACTTCCTTCCTGTTCAGGTCACCACTGTGTATTAAGTAGAGTTCACTACACTCTACAGTATGTTCTCATCAAAACTGAAAGTGAAAATCGCTCACTCGTGTCCAACTTTTGTGACCCCAAGGCCTGTACAATCCATGGAATTCTCCAGGCCAGAATACTGTAGTGGGTAGCCTTTCCCTCCCGGCTTCTGCCCCTGACCTCGGACGTGGGGTAGCTCCTCTCCGCCGCGCTTAGTGCGCCGGTCGAAGCCGACTGAACAGAACTGAGCCTTTCCCTTCTCCAGGGGATCTTCCCAACCCAGGGATCAAACTCTTATCTCCCTCATTGCAGGCAGATTCTTTCCCAGCTGAGCTACCAGGGAAGTTGTCATCAGTTATCTATCAGGTATCAATAGTGTATATGTGTCAATCCCAATCTCCCAATTCCTCCCACTCCTCTTTCCCCTTTGGTATCCATATATTTGTTCTCTACATCTGTGTTTCCATTTTTGCTTTGCAAATAGAAAAACTTTCTGTATCATATATTAATGTATATATGTGGAATCTAGAAAAATGCATCACTTATTTATTGTGCCCCTACTGAATGCTGTGGGAGTAGTAAAAGGGTGAATAAAATTTATAGTTATTGTAGGGCTAGCAATCCAATAAGGGATAAAAAATAGGAAAAGGACTAACAAACATTAGAGCGCAGAAGTGGAGCCCTGCTTGACAGTTTTAGAGAAGGCACAGATGCCAGGAGGCATTAATAGAAGTGGCAGTGTGAGAGCCAATCCCTAAGGATAAATTGTGCTTCTTCCACTGATGATGAAATACACTGATGACCTGTGAGTCAGCCAGAATCCCGGGCTTACTGAGTGCCAGTGGGACTGAAATGCAGGCAGGAGCATTCACTGTGTTGCTGGTCAACTCAGGTCAATATTTAGCCCACTGCACACTTGTTACCACCAGCCAGCTACCTAAACCACCCGTGCTTTCTTGCTCTTCCATTGGCTTATTTTTTAAAAACACATTTTGTCTTTTCAACACTTCTTGTAGCATTGGATAGGGTTATTAACCAGAATTTTTAAAGTAATATTTGCTGCAGCTTCCCATGAAAAAATAGACTCCCTAGGCTGGGACATCACAGGGTCTGGGGGAAATTCAGAAGCCACTTGGAGCAGCAGACGCTCTCATATCTCCACCAAGTCAGATTGGTTGTTTTTTTTTTTTTTTTTTTTGCACACAGGTGATACATAAGCTTGTGCCGGAGGGAAACAGCAGGACTTTGAATGGGGTGTTTTTTCCAGAGTTGCCCATTTGTCTTGCTTCTTTGTTCTACCTTTATTATTCTCCTGGAGGGAATATTCCTAATAGGATTAATAAATGAAAATGTAAATAATGTGACTACTGAAATATAGATTTTCCAGGTATGCAATTTATTACCAGCTTGGTAAAAGTGAAGTCATTTGATGCCATCTGTTCCACGGCCACTTCTCATGCTGCCAGGGGGAGAGGATTTCACAAATTAACAGCCAGAGCTCCCAAGAGTCACTGACCTTTGGAGAAACTGGAGGGAGAGAAGGGCACCAACCCTGGGAGCAGAAAAAACCTCTGACCATAAACTGGTGTCACGTGGGCACAAGTGTTGAGTCGATACCAGTGAGGGCCTGATGCTTAAACTCTAAATAATCATTTGAAAGCTTGGGGTGATGGTGGAGGGGGTAGATTTAAAAAAAATAGAAGAGGAAATGAAGGGGCAAGGATAATCAGCAGTAAATGTGTCAGACACCTGAGCAACAATTTAGGCTAATGGGGTGTGTTTGCAGGCTTGGCCCTTTGGGGGAATTGTTGGCGAGGCTGCATGAACCCACGCACACTTTGGAAATGAAACTTCCCAGTGGGGGGAATCTGTGTTTGCCTCGCCTTGGTGGTCCCGCAGAGCTTGGCTGGACAGCAGACCCGGAGACTGGGTGTTCCGGTCTCTGGAGTTGCTCAGTCTTTTGTGGATGATTCCATTTTCAGAATCAGAAGTTTCATAAAATCCTCCTTTGCTAGCGTCATTCAATGTCACCCTTGATATCGCCTGCAGAAGGACATGGAGTCTGTGGTGCAGGGTGGTGACTTTGCCTTCCTCAAGAACCATGCCCTGCAAGGGGGAACGTGCAGAGTGAAGGAGTCGTATCAGGAGCCACGTCTTCCCCTGGTGAGGGCAGTGGAGTCTGACTCCACCTTCTTAACTGGAGAAGGATAAACCCCAAGAGTCTGAGAGGGGCAGTCTGCCTCCTCGTGGCTGCTCTCGGCCCATCCCTCCTCTCCTCCTGTCTCCAGTCAAGGCTCTCTCTCCTCGTCGTCAGTGGCTGGCACTTAGAACAAGGCTGTCTGGGACAGAGGCATGTGTTTCTGGGAGCTGGTGTGGACCTGGACCGAAGCAGGAGCAGAGAAGCATCTCCCTTGCCGAGGTGGTGGGCCGGAGGAGGAGGAGGTTGAGAGCTGGGTGGAGACGGGGTGGCTCCGGAGAAAAGTGAGATCCTGCCCCAGGTTGGCATTCGGGGGCCAGGCTCTCGAGGTGGCTCTGAGAGGCGGGCTTTGGAAGGGGCTTCCGAGGAGAGGAAGGAGGCCATGAGTCTCCTACTGCAGCTGGCTCACTTTCCCTCCCCAAAGCCTTCCATTTCTTCAGAACCTGTTGTCTTTCATGAGAGCCTAAGCTGCTGCTCCTCCGTCACTCATCCACTCAACAAGCACTCCTTGCCTCTGCAAGGCACTATGGATCCAGTGTGGGGGAAAAAGAGTTATATGTAAAATTCTTATGCCTTCAGGGAGCTTATGGTTTAGTGGAAGGGACAGGTGCTCGAGGCATAGTTGAGGAGACTTCCCTGCAGGCCCCATGGTTAAGACTTCGCCTTCCAGTGCAGGGGGAGTGCGTTTGATCCCAGGCTGAGCGGGAACTAAGATCCCACCTACCCCATGGCCAAAACAAAACAAGACATAAAACAGAAGCAATATTGTAACAAATTCAATAAAGACTTTTAAAAACGGTCCCTGTTGAAAAACATGTTTAAAAAGACGTAATTGAAAAATTATGAAATGATAGCAAGTGGTGAGACGCGTCAGGGAGCAACGTCCAGCAGAGTGAAGACGGAGACCATAAGCGAGGGTTGGTTTTCCATCATATGGTGAGAAAAGGCTTTCTTTCTGAGCTGAGACCTAAATAAAGCGAGGTGGGGGTAGGGGGCAAGCCCTGGGGATTTCTGGGGTTAAAAATCTGTCCCCGGGCTGAGGGAACAAATCCACGAGGGCCTGAGGCAGGTGTGTACCTCCTCTGTTAAGAGAACATGCGGCTGGAGAACTAGAAAGAGGAAGGGTTCCAGCGATGCCGTCCCAGACGCCTGCGGACGCCAGCCCGGGGGCTCCACGTGGGACCCTGGAGTTGGCTCTCAACGTGATGGAGATGATGACGGGGATTGACAATTGCGAGGGGTCACCCCCGGCTGGCCTGTGGAGAACGGACTTACCTGAGGGGAAGAGTGGGAGCTGGGGACAGGATTTTGGCGCTGCTCTCCACCTGGGCCAGTAAGTGACAATCTCTGATGCTTTCCCACTTTGTAGGATGTTAGCAGCCCAGGTAGGGAGTCCTGGCCATCAGACGGGAGGATGCTCGGGGGACCAGGGCTGCGGGGCCACTGGATGCCAGCATCTGAGAGCACGACTCGCAGACAACGGGGACCATGCGGCTGCGGGGCTTTGACGTGCTGAGTAAAGGCCACAGGTTGATTCCTTGCTCCTGTGTTCTCCAGCTCTTTCCCCAGGGTGCTGTAGGAGAAAAAAAGACAAGGCTTTGTTCAAATCCCAACTCTGCTGCTTCTATGTACCACTTCAGGTAAGTTACTTCATGATCCGCAGACTCCCACAGGTGAGCTCCCAAGCTGAAGCACGGGTGTGAGATGGCTCATGCTGGCTCCCTGCCGCCTGTTACTGCTCTTCGAAAAGTGTTGTCTGCCGTGACATCTATGGTCCTGCCCCACCTCCCACTGCAGACGACACTCCTGCCTCTGTGACGGCCTGGCTTGCATGCATGCTCAGTCCTGTCCAACTCTGTGCGACCCCATGGACTGTAGCCTGCCAAGCTCCTCTGTCCATGGGATTCCCCAGGCAAGAATACTGGAATGGCTTGCCATTTCCTTCTCCAGGGGATCTTCCTGACCCTGGGATCAAACTGATGTCTCCTGCAAGTCTCCTACATTGCAGACAGATTCTTTAGAGCTAAGCCACCAGGGAAATCCCCCCGTATTATGGGCTGCATCACAATTAATGTTAGAAATCTCCTCCAAGGTGAATTAAGCACTGCCACGAATAGGGGAGAGGGGGCCAGGAATCTGGAAAATCAAATAAATTATTGTTAAGTTTTCCATATGCCCTCTTCCTTTTCCCAGGAAATCAGGGGCCCAGGGGAGGAACAGAAAGCAGATATGTGATGGGCAGCTGTGTGATGTGGGAAGCCTGCAGCCTGTCCAGCTTCAGTTCTGACCCCTGTGAGGGAAGGGTCGGCTCTGGACCACCTGTGAGGCAGGAGACAAAGGATCAGCGCTGATCTCTAGCCTCCTCCCCACACTGCGGCAGAAGGACTGTGGCGCCTTGAGAAATCTGTAATCCTTGCCCCAGGGTCTTACAGCATCGCTGAGAAGCAATGACATCCTCCATTTCCCCTGATGCCTGTTCCCTGGTTTCCTCCTACGGAAACCAGCCCTGAGTCCATCCAGACAAGGATGCTATGGGGAACGGTCTGCATGGCTCCTGGAGACAGATCCCATCCACTCTCAGCCACGCCCCTCTTATGTTCAGGCACGCTTCTCTGCTTTTATTATGGCTCTCATCACCATCTGATTTGAGTTTGCTTGCTCACTCTTTGTCCCGCTCACTGGCACACAAGCTCTGTGAGAGCAGAGGCCTCCCTAGTCATGCCCACCACGGTGATCTCTGGTGCCTCCAAAGCTGCTGGACACAGAGCGGGCACTCACCAGCCTTTGGCTGAGGGAGCTTGAGAGTGAAGGAATGTGTCACTGGTGTGCAGCACACTCGTGCTGGGTCCACGGGGTGCTAAGGTATCTGGACTTGGCTGTTGACCAATACATGGAAGCAACAGTCCAGCTCATGAGTGACCATGGAGAGGCCAAGCTATGCAACCCTTCAAGCAGCAGATAAATGACCTTGACATACACACTTTAGTATTAAGTGAATTGATCAAACAGTTCCTCAGCTGCACCCAGACTGGCCACTAGTTAGCTGAGTTTTCTCTTTTTTGCCCTGTGTAGGCACATTTGGAGTCCTGAGAGTGGGGAGTAAGGCAGAGAAGAGGGATGTGAATAACAGACTGATGTCCAGAAAGGGCATGGCACAAACTCAGATCTGCCCAGAGTGGGATCAGGTGGCCAGCTGGATGTACAGGAGGCTTATGAAAGACAGGTGAGGCAAAAGAGCCCAGCAGGCCTTTAAAGTAAAAAGGCCACCTGCCCAAGCAGGACCACGTGAATACTCCTGGGGGACCAGCTTGAGACTCTACAGTGTCTCATGATTTGCTCAGACAAGATTTCCTCCTACCATATCAGGCCTGCTTTTAACTGTCCCCCTAATGACACTATGTATTGATAATTCCTAAATTTAAGCCTTTGAATGTTCTGTTTGTACCTCAGTTAATCTGGAGCCCCAGCCTGCCTGCACCCAAAATAGACATAAGGGATGGACACAGACAGTTTGGAAATCATCTATTTTGCTTATCCCATATGGCTCCAGCAGGATGCCCCTCCAGTGCCTGTTGGGGCAGAATTCTGCAGAAGACGACAGGAGGGTCCTCGGGGTGGGGGGTGGTGGCCGAAGGAGATGCAGGGCTCCGGGCTTCACGCTGGCTCACTCCAACACCTTCTCGTGCTTCTCTGACTTCCGTCGCTGATGGGACTGTTTCGTTAGAAAGTACTGCATTTCCCTTCCTCTCATTTATGTTTTAATCTGCTCTGCCCTTGGTAGCAGAAGTGAATCACTGTGTCGTGGCCGCTGCTTGACAGCCGGGGGGCTCGATGTCCTCCTTTCTGAACGCAGGCGGAAGCCCACGTTGCACCAGTTTGTCTCAAACAGAATCGCTTGCAAAGCTGCTTTGTTATCAGTGTTTGGTCAGCGGATGAAGAGAGTTGATGCTGTACGCAGAAAGGGGGCGCTATTTGGAGAGCTCTCTCCGAGTCTCACTTTTCCTCAGGCCTGTCGTTTGCCCTCCTGAGAGACATGAAATATGGGGTTAAGGTGAGGATTCAATGAGATGACAGAAGTGTTTGGCACACAGGAGGTAATCATGTCATATTCAGTCTTTTCCTTATACTGATGTGTAAGCTCTGTGTTAGGGCCTAGAGGAAAGACAGAAAAATGACTCTCCACGAAGCTGAGATGTGTGTCCACCACTCCTGACTTGGTTGTCACTAATCCTGGTCTTTTATTGATGCTTTGGAACCATCTTCTTTAACTCTACCCAAAATGTATCCCCAAAACCTGTGGGGAGGGTGAGAGTTTAGAAACGCAATTCCCGCTCCACGCTCCTCATTGTGTCACTGGCTCTCTGAATCAAAGATTATAACAGAGGATGAAAAACTCATCAGAGCAACAACAAATATGCCCTCTAAGCCGTCAGCAAAATGAAATCGTTCTCAGGACGCCCGGCAAAAGGACCAGAAGTGGAAAGTGGAGCCATGGCGCCACCACGTGGTGAAATGGCAAACGACAGCTTTTGCGGCTGTGTGGTGTGTGTGTGGTTTGTTTTTTTTGTTTTTGTTTTTTTCATTTATTTCCTATCTTGGAGTTTCCCAGGTGGCGCTAGCGGTAAAGAACCCGGCTGCAGATGAAGGAGACAAAAGAGACGCGGGTCGATCCCAGGGTCCAGAAGATCCCCTGGAAGACGGCCTGGCAACCCACTCCAGTACTCTTGTCTGGAGAATCCCATGGACAGAGGAGCCTGGCGGGCTACAGTCCATAGGGCCACAAACAGTCGGAAATGACTGAAGCAACAGAGGGGCACACAATATTTTCATAGTTACAGGCCTCCACCTGACCCAAGGCCAGAGACAGAAAATTGAAGGGAAAGGGAATCCTGAAAACAGGCAGATCTTGGATATATTGTGAGTTCAGGTCTGCTGCTGCTACTAAGTCGCTTCAGTCGTGTCCGACCCTGTGCGACCCCAGAGACGGCAGCCCACCAGGCTCCCCCGTCCCTGGGATTCTCCAGGCAAGAACACTGGAGTGGGTTGCCATTTCCTTCTCCAATGCATGAAAGTGATAAGTGAAAGAAGTCGCTCAGTCGTGTCCGACTCTTTGAGTTCAGGTCTAGACTACAGTAATAAAGCACATATCGTGATTAAGAGAGTCATAGAAATTATTTTTGTCCCTCAAGTGCATATACAAGTTTACATTACAGTGTAACCTATCAAGTGTGTAATAACATTATGTCTACAAAACCAATGTGTTGTTGTTCAGTAGGTCAGTCATGTCCAGCTCTTTGAGACCCCCATGGACTGCAGCACACCAGGCTTCCCCGTCCTTCACCATCTGCCAGAACTTGCTCAAACTCATGTCCATCGAGTCAGCGATGCCATCCAACCATCTTGTCCCCTGTCGTCCCCTTCTTCTCCTGCCCTCAATCTTTCCTAGCATCAGGGTCTTTTCTAATGAGCTGGCTCTTCACATCAGGTGGCCAAAGTATTGGAGCTTCAGCTTCAGCATCAGTAATAACATTACGTCTACAAAAGCAATGTGCCTACTTTAATTTCGAAATATTTTATTGGAAAAAAAGGATAGCCGTGATCAACAACACAGGGTTGCCACAGACCTCCAATGTGTCAAAAAGGCAGTATCTGTGAATCACAATAAAATGAGGGTATGCCTGGGTAGATTACTACCCACACCCCCACGCACAGAGTCCTGTCTGTGCAACTGGGTGAGTATGTGGATTGGGATTTGTTTGCTGCTCCCGTGAACCCTTAGTGGCTGGTAAACTGGAAGGACTGATACTGAAGCTGAAGCTCCAGTACTTTTGGCCACGTGATGCAAAGAGTCAGCTCACTGGAAAAGACCCTGATGCTGGGGAAAATTAAAGGCAGGAGGAGAAGAGGGCAGCAGAGGACGAGATGGTTGAATGACATCACTGACTCAATGCACATGAGTTTGACCAAACTCTGGGAGATGGTGAAGGACAGGGAAGCCTGGCGTGCTGCAGTCCATGGCGTCAGTCACTGAGTCGGACAAGATGCAGCAACTGAACAACAACAAAAGTAAAAACAAAACCAAACTTTCATTCGAAACATTTGCCTTGTTTCCGTGGCATAAATACTCCCACCGTGGCCTATTTCCAGTCACGACCTTCTATCACTGAACACAGAGGAAGTGCACAGTCGAGTATTTCACCACATGGATTTACTCGTAAATCACCCCAAGAGCTTACATAACAGTAAAATGTAATAAAATAATTAGGAAGGGCTGAGCTTTGAGTATTATCTTTTTTCAATATGATTTATTTAAAGTTTATATCATTTAATTTTTAAAATAAGCAGTATTTTAGCAAAATTCCTGAAAATCAGCTCTCGTGAGCTGATCTGAGCCAGTTTCCAGCACACCACTACTCCGTAACAAAGAGCTAAGGCCGCGGAGCTAAGGCTGGAGATGGAGGGCAGGGCCAAGCCTCGGGAGGGAGATGCTGGCAGGAGCTGACGAGATCACTCTCAGGAGACGACTTTCTGAGGCAGCTGAAAGCAAAGCCTTACTGTGGGGTTTTCTTCCTGAGGTCAGCTGTCCACTGAGCATGAAGTGGTCGCTTCCCTCAGTCCTCCCTGAAACCCTCCCTAGAGCTGGGAGCATGTGGATTTCCAGTCATCCCTGTCTAGCACCCTGTGAAGTCCATGACCCATAGAAGGCATCCAGTGACTACTCACTGTGGAATGAATTACATGGCCCAGAATCCAAAGAGCTGGGTCTTCCATTACGAGCTTCTGCAAATCTGTGGTTTCTGGGCTTCTGTTTCCCCATGTATAGGAGTTGAGCATCAAGCCACATGACCTGAAGGCTCTGCCAGGGTCCCAGGACTTTCTCTCCACAGCGATTGGCTCTGACCGCCCGCCCCCCGCCCACCAGTCTGGGGTCCTATCCTGGTTAACTCATCCCCAGGGCTTGACTTCCTCATGGGGCCGGGAGTCTCCAACTTCTCATGGGCTGACCTTGGTGCCACTGATGTAAGAGCTTCTGATACATAACGTGAAGCCACTTCAGTCATGTCCAACTCTTTGAGACCTCATGGACTGTAGCCCGCCGGGCTCCTCTGTCCGTGGGGATTCTCCAGGCAAGAATACTGGAGTGGGTTGCTATTTCATTCTCCAGGGGATCTTCCTGACCCAGGGATTGAACCCAGGTCTCCCGCATTGCAGGCAGACTCTTTACTCTCTGACCCACAGGGAAGACCCACGTGTCCCATCAATGGCAGGAATCCAGCTCCATGGACAGGATTTCCTCAGGGATTCCATAGAGGGGGTGAGGCTGTGTCACGAGGCTGGAGCAGCCTTAGGATGTCAACTGCCAGGGCGCCTTGGTGCACGTCAGGGAAACTTCCAGCCCCAGCTTCCTTCCTCTCCCTGCCAGGGAAGATATCAAGGGGATCAGAGCCCACGGGGAATCACGAATACACTAAAAGGAACGCCACTGAGGATTTTAAAAGGGTGAATTTTATGTTGGGTGGATTATATCTCAGTTTAAAAAGCCTTTGAATACTTACGGAGGAAGGAGGAGAAGGGGAAGGAAAGGAGGAAGAAGAGGAGGAGGAGAAGGAGGAAAGGAGAAGAAATCCGAGCAGCTCCAGTGGGTAAAAGAAGGTGTAAGAATGTTCCAGGATTCCCTGGACCAACTCCCGTCTCAGGGATTTCCTTTTGGAATAGAAATTCAAATTGAATGTGTTTTCTATTCCTTGGTTCAGTATGTTGGATAATTAGGGTGCAGGGGCAACCCTAGCGCTGGGTCTTTAAAGAAACAAGTCCGGGCGTGAGCCTCCCTCCCGTCCAGCGGGGAGGTGATGTGGGGGAGGGGAGGCAAGGTGCCACCAGGCTGACCTCTGCTCCAGCCCCTCCAGGAGCCCCTTCCGATCCACCAGCTCTTCGTTCTTTGCAGCTTTCAGACAAGGGGTCAGCTGGGGCCTCTGGGTTTACCCGTCAATCCAGAACCCCTTCTGGAAAAACCCCTTTTTCTCTTTCATTTAGCAGAGACCGAGCTGGAATTTTCCATGAGGAACTTTGCCTCAGAAACTTAGGGAACCAAACCGGCCCAAAGGTTTTAGGAAAAAAAAAAAATCTGTTCTACCAGAGTGTAGATTTCCACTGTGATCAAAGAACAGATTGCAGGTGGGGGAAGGGCTGGTGGGACCGCCCCCCACATACTTCTTCTTGGTCTACTTCCTGCCCTCTTCTGCGGCCTCCTTACCATGCTGGGCGTCGGGGAACCCAGCCCTGAGCCTCCTGTGAAGCCACATCCGGGCTGGGCACTGGAGGAGGAATCCTGAGTAGCTTTCCTGGGTGCTAAAGTTCACCCCAGAATTTCAGAAGGACAGACCCAGTAGAAACTGTGTCCAGTAGCCAGATATCTCATCCTTCCAGCAGAAGTAGCCTGCCCAGGGTGACTAGGTATCAGGGCGCCAGGCTTGTGTGGGGCCACAGAGCAGGCCGCCTGGCACTGGGCACCTGGGAAGCCAGACCCGTCCAGGCCCTCTTGTGACTTCAGAGAGGACTGACTCTCCCTGGAGCCAAGGGAAGAAAGCCTCTTCCCCACTTGGAAGGGGGAGAAACCCTTCCAAGAACCTTGGAAGGTGGTGTGGGGTGTTGGGAGGAGAGGAACGTCACCCAGGACTCTGCCCTCTGGGCAGTGGAGGGTGTTTTGCCCTTGGTGGAGCTGAGCTGCTGGACGGGGACCACGGAGCCTGAGGGCTGGCCTCCCCTACGGATCAGACACCTGGAGGGGCGCTCACCCTGGGCCACGGGCTTCCTCAGCCTGCAGTCACTGGCCGGGCTGCACTCACATTACCCCCACCCCGAGTCCGGTCTCCCCACAGACAGCCTCACCTTGCGGTTCTCTGAGTTTTGCTAACAGGGCTCACAAGTGTCTGTGACAGTCCTACGGTCTCCTTGGTGCTTGCACTCCTCACACCTCCTTGGTCCGAGGCCCCCGCAGGTCCCGAACCCACCGTGACCCGTGCCTGTGACCTTGGGACGGCCCCTGGCAGGCCTGGCTACAGTTCTGAGAGCTGAGCGGCTCTGCTGGTGCCCCTCGGTCATCCCTCAGGGGGCTCCTCAGCTGGGCTGGCCAGACCAGGCCAGAGTGCTGCAGCTCTGAGGGTTCTGCTCTCTCAGTGTCTCTCTCTTTTACGCACACACACACGTACACATACATGCACGCACACACATGTACACATGCATTTGCACGTGTACACATGCACGCAACACCCATGCCTGCACACATACGCCCATACATGTGTGCATATGTGCACATGTGTGCACACATATACATGTGTATGTACATACACACATGGAAACACATAAACACACACAGCCATTCTCTCAAGGCCAGTGAGCAGGGTGATAAGACCAAGATTCTAGCCCCCCACCTCGGCCCACCCTCCCTCCCCAGGCTCCTGGGTTTTACAGGGTCTGGCTCTGGCCACAGGCCACTCCCTCCCTCTCTCAGAACGTGCCCTGTGGTCTCTCCCAAGGGTTTTTCAGTTTGGCTTTGCCTGCGGGCACAATATTTCTTCCCTGGTGGTTCTGGGGTCACAATATTTCTTCCCTGGTGGTTCAGATGGTAAAGCATCTGTTTGATGAATTTACCTCCGTTTTTTGCCCATGGAATTTGTTTCAGTCAACCTGTGAGTTCATACATGGGACAGGAGCTCACGAGGACTCCACACCCAGCAGCGTGCAAATTCCAGTCTGGATGCTGCAGGAGAGTGCCAGATACCCCTTCACAGAAGTAGCCCCCAGGTTCAGCTCCCCAGACATTCTCAGAACCAGGCAGGGAGACTGGGGTGTGAGTTCTCCTCTCCCCATTAGAATCTGAGCCTGCCCCAGTGCCCTGGGGTTTTAAGGAAATAGCCCACTAGCCATTTTCTTATACATTTTTTATTATTAAAACTTTGATATTGGTCTTGGGCTCTTGAAGCAGGGATATTAGTGGCTAGAAGAAACCTGTAGCAGCACCTGACCCCCTCAAAGAACCGTGAAGCCACAGCGGTGCCTGCCTGCGGACTCTTGTCCAGGCGCTTTCTCACTGCAGGCCTGAGGCAGGCTTGGTGGAGCCAGGCCACCAAAGGAGGAAGTGGAAGGAAAAACAGAAGCCCAAAGTGATGGCCCCTGACAAGCCCCCTCCGGAAACTAAGGCTCCAGGGAGACTCCCCTCTGGAGTGCACAGCTGTCCGTGGCCAGGGGCAGCTGGGGTCAGCAACCCAGTCCTGTCGGCCCCAGGGGACACAGCAAGGTCTACCTGTGGGACAGATCAGAGTGGCTTGGCAGAAACGTGCTTCCTCTGGATCAGAAATCCCTGTCAGGTAAGGGCTGACTCTTAAATAGACCAGTCTGGCTCCCCTCAGAGGTACTCCGGAAGCTTGCCTCAGAACTTGATTGGCGCGTGCGCACGCGTGTGTGCGTGTGTGTGTGTGTGCGTGTGTTAGTCTTTCAGTCGTGTCCGACTCTGTTGACCCTGTGGATTGTAGCCCACCAGGCTCCTCTGTTTCTGAGATTCTCCAGGCAAGAATACATGAGAGGGTTGCCATTTCCTTCTCCAGGGGATCTTCCTGACCTGTGGATCAAACCTGGGTCTCCAGCATTGTAGGCAGATTCTCTATGATCTGAGACACTGGGGAAGCCCAGTTGGTGCAATACCTGACTGCAAACTTTATTCAAGGCTTGATCTTATCCCATCCCTGCTACACCACCTTCTGGAGTTACCTTGGTTTTAGACCTGCTGGTACCCAGGATCTTGGTATCTTTTAACACACAGTTGCCAAGTAATTGACAGACATGAGCATCCCAGGTCCAGAGAAGGGACTCCTGTGGGCTGGGCTGTGAGGAAGCAAGGCCAATGAAGGTGGGCATGACTTTGGAAGGGGTGAGGGGGCTACTCCAGGGAGAGGGACCATGACTCAGTCACCAAGATGAGGCATGCCTGGCCAGGTGAGGCATATCTCTGCCATGGACATCTACAGGAATTTCCATCTGGCCTGCAGGGACAATGTGCCTGACAATTTGGCCTTATCACAGAAGGGCACAAGATGGGCAGAGAAGGCCTGAGGCCAGCTCAGTGGACTGTGCGTGCAGCAGTCATCATTCCAGCTGACAACCATCCACACCGAGGCATGCAAAGCATTTTCAGAGCACTTATACATGCCAGGAAGCACCCTGGGCTGTTTGAACATGTTATCTCGCCCAATCGTCATCACAGTTCTAAGGTATTATTATAGCCTTCATTTTACAGATGGTGAAACTGGGGTACAGAGTGGCATGGAAACTTGCCCAAGGATCTACCAGGAAACCCAGGAGTCTCGTGCTGGAGTCCAGCTGACCATGAAGGCACACTTGCCTCCATCTAGGGCCTGGGCAGTGGGTGGTGACGTGAGGAGCAGAGAGGAAATTCCTTGCTCTTGGGATGTTGGAGTGAATGCTTTCTACATGGATGTTGTTTTGGGGGTGTGGGTATTTTTTATTATTGAGTTAAAAGAGATCTTTATATATCCTGGATACAGGTTGCTTACCATGTAATTTGTAAATACTTCCTCCTGCTACATGGGTTCTTTTTCACTTTATTTTATGATCAGAGTCTACATGGATGTTTGATTCATTTCCAATCAAGGGTTGACCCTGGAGTTGCAGGTAACTCCTAAACCAAGGGGAACAGTAGCATCTAGGGTCCGCTGTAGTGCTTGGTACACAGTGTAATGTAATGACTGCTGGCGGTTCAGACACAGGCGGGGGAGCCGGCGCTGGGCCCAGACTAGGAAGATAGGGAGGCCCTCACCAGAGCCCAGTTCCACCCTGGGGACAGTCCAACCCAGGTCCATTTGGACCCAGAGAGCCAAGCAGGCACTGGCTAGCCCCGGTGTGCAGGCCAAGTTCCACCGTGGGAGGTGGACCAGAGGTCGGGGATGGGGTGGGGGGTCCACTGTGTAGGTTGCTTTCTCCTTGGCTTTCAGGTTTGTTCCTGGATGGCAGGTGGGCTCAGAGAACATTTTCCAAGTGTGGGTCCCACGCTCCGACCTCCATCAGCATCAGAACCATCTGATTCCAGAGCTGCACTCAGATTTCTGGGCGGGGAGCCCTGGAGCTTGAAAAGCACTGGGTTCTAGGGGTTCATAATTCCTTGTTTTTTTTCCCCACTTTTCTTCCTCCCATTGAATGCTGATTCTAGGAACATAGGAAGAAGAGTAGGTTGCAGAGGGAAGATAATGCTTGGCTTTAAAGTGGATAGCAGACATGGTGCTAATGGTAAAGAACTCGCCTACCAATGCAGGAGATGTAAGAGATCTGGGTTTGATCCCTGAGTCAGGAAGATCTCCTGGAGGAGGACATGGCAACCCACTCCAGTATTCTTGCCTGGAGAATCCCATGATTCTGGTGGGCTACAGTCCATGGGGTTGCAGAAAGTCAGACACAACTGAAGAAACTTATCATGCATGCCCTTAACAGGCAGTGAGATAGTAAAAGCTAGAGCTCAGAGAAACCGTTGGGCTGGGATAGGTCTAGAGATGTAAGCATGTAACTGCAGGAATGATTTGAAAAAAATTGTATGTGATTTTCTCTTTTGTCTTCATGAGTCTACGACCTTTTCACACAGTCTGCCTAAGGCAGCCACATGTCTAGTTAGAGAGAATTTGTTACAGAAGGATTGCCTAAAGAAAGGCCAGGTTGACATTCAACTTTTGACACTCAGTATAGGAGGATGTGGCAGGACAAGAGTCTTCAAGCCAAGACAGTGTCTTGATGTAGGATTTGCCAGATTCCTTTCAGTTCAGTTCAGTTCAGTCACACAGTTGTGTCTGACTCTTTGCGACCGCATGAATTGTAGCACACCAGGCCTCCCTGTCCATCACCAACTCCCGGAGTTCACTCAAACTCATGTCCATCGTCGGTGATGCCATCCAGCCATCTCATCCTCGGTTGTCCCCTTCTCCTCCTGCCCCCAATCCCTCCCAGCATTAGAGTCTTTTCCAATAAGTCAACTCTTTTTGCATGAGATGGCCAGAGTATTGGGAGTTTCAGCTTTAGCATCAGTCCTTCCAAAGAACACCCAGGACTGATCTCCTTCAGAATGGACTGGTTGGATCTCCTTGCAGTCCAAGGGACTCTCAAGAGTCCTCCAACACCACAGTTCAAAAGCATCAATTCTTCGGTGCTCAGCTTTCTTCACAGTCCAACTCTCTCATCCAAACATGACCGCTGGAAAAACCATAGCCTTGACTAGACGGACCTTTGTTGGCAAAGTAATGTCTCTGCTTTTTAATATGCTGTCTAGATTGGTCATAACTTTCCTTCCAAGGACCAAGCATCTTCTAATTTCATGGCTGCAATCGCCATCTGCAGTGATTTTGGAGCCCCCCAAAATAAAGTCTGACACTGTTTCCACTGTTTCCCCATCTATTTCTCATGAAGTGATGGGACCAGATGCCATGAGCTTAGTTTTCTGAATGTTGAGTTTAAGCCAACTTTTTCACTCTCCTCTTTCACTTTCATTAAGAGGCTCTTTAGTTCTTCTTTACTTTCTGCCATATTCCCTCTTTTCCATGCTGGTTCATCAACAGTGAGGCTCCCGCCTTGTCTACAAGGCTCAGGTGGAAATCTAAAGGAACAGTAAATATGACAGAAGGGAGGTATAGGAAAGGCATGTCCTTCTGCTCTCTTCTGGATCAGGAGACTTAAGGGAGGAGGAGGAGATGGGAGAGGTAGGATGGGGTGGGAGAACAAGGATTCCCCAGCCAGTGACAGTCAAGATAGGATCCTGTCATCCAATGACCTCACCAGGCTCCGAATGAGCAAGAACTCAAGTGAGACAGCAGATATTCAAGATCTAAGGCCATACAACCATATGAGAGGCCAGCAAAGGGCATCATCCTGGAGAGCCAGGGACCCTTGCCGGAGTGCTGGGCCCAGCATACCACAGGCCAAGGGCCTGTTCTCCCAGCAGAAATAGGCCAGGCTAGCTGAACAAGTGAGCATTTTAGACCAAGAAAGACTGAAGACACCTAATGGGCTTTTAGAGTTATCCCACCTGACTAAACTTCATCAGTGACAGGTCTCATTGAAAACTGCATTTTGAAAATACTTTGTATTTGTTTATTCATGTATTTATGGCTGCACTGCATCTTCATTGCTGTGTGCGGGCTTTCTATAGTGGTGGCAAGTGGGAGCTGCCCTCCAGTTGCAGTGCACTGACTTTTCACTGCGGTGACTTCTCTTACAGAACACGGGCTTGGGAACTCAGGATCAGTAGTTGTGGCACACGGGCTTCATTGCTCCTTGGCATGCGAGATCTTCCTGGACCAGGGATCAAACCCATGTCCCCTGCATTTGCAGGTGGGTTCTTAACTACTGAATCAATGCTGCTGCTGCTGCTGCTAAGTCGCTTCAGTTGTGTCTGACCCTGTGCGATCCCAGAGATGGCAGCCCACCAGGCTCCACCATCCCTGGGATTCTCCAGGCAAGAACACTGGAGTGGGTTGCCATTTCCTTCTCCAATGCGTGAAAGTGAAAAGTGAAAGAAGTCACTCAGTCGTGTCCAACTCTCAGCGACCCCATGGACTGCAGCCCACCAGGCTCTTCCATCCATGGGATTTTCCAGCCAAGAGTACTGGAGTGGGGTGCCATTGCCTTCTCCACTGAATCAATAGACAAGTCCAAAAATTCCATTTTTAATACTGCACATCCAAGCAGTTCTGTTCAGTCACTCAGTCATGTCTGACTCTTTGCAACCCCATGAACCACAGCACACCAGGCCTCCCTGTCCATCACCAACTCCCAGAGTCCACCCAAACCCGTGTCCATCAAGTCAATGATTCCATCCAATCATCTCATCCTCTGTCATCCCTTTCTCCTCCTGCCCTCAGTCTTTCCCAGCATCAGGGTCTTTTCCAGTGTGTCAGCTCTTCACATGAGGTGGCCAAAGTCTTGGAATTTCAGCCTCAACATCAGTCCTTCCAAAGAATACCCAGGACTAATCTTTAGGATGGACTGGTTGGATCTCCTTGCAGTCCAAGGGACTCTCAAGAGTCTTCTCCAACACCACCGTTCAAAAGCATCAATTCTTCGGTGCTCAGTTTTCTTCACAGTCCAACTCTCACATCCATACATGACCACTGGAAAAACCATAGCCTTGACTAGACAGACCTTGGTTGGCAAAGTAATGTCTCTGCTTTTCAATATGCTGTCTAGGTTGGTCATAACTTTCTTTCCAAGGAGTAAGTGTCTTTTAATTTCATGGCTGCAATCACCATCTGCAGTGATTTTGGAACCCAGAAAAAATAAAGTCAGCCACTGTTTCCACTGTTTCCCATCTATCTGCCATGAAGTGATGGGACCAGATGCCATCAGCTTAGTTTTCTGAATGTTGAACTTTAAGCCAACTTTTTCACTCTCCTCTTTTACTTTCATCAAGAGGCTCTTTAGTTCTTCTTCACTTTCTGGCATAGGGGTGGTGTCATCTGCATATCTGAGGTTATTGATATTTCTCCTGGCAAACTTGATTCCAGCTTGTGATTCATCCAGCCCAGTGTTTCTCATGATGTACTCTGCATATAAGTTAAACAAGCAGGGTGACAATACACAGCCTTGAGGTACTCCTTTTCCTATCTGGAACCAGCCTGTTGTTCCATGTCCAGTTCTAACTGTTGCTTCCTGACCTGCATATAGGTTTCTCAAGAGGCAGGTCAGGTAGTCTGGGATTCCCATCTCTTTCAGAATTTTCCATAGTTTATTGTGATCCACACAGTCAAAGGCTTTGGCATAGTCAATAAAGCAGAAATAGATGTTTTTCTGGAACTCTGTTGCTTTTTCCATGATCCAGTGGATGTTGGCCATTTGATCTCTGGTTCGTCTGACTTTTCTAAAACCAGCTTGAACATCTGAAGTTCACAGTTCACATATTGCTGAAGCCTGGCTTGGATAATTCTAAGCATTACTTTACTAGCGTGTGAGATGAGTACAGTTGTGCGGTAGTTTGAGCATTCTTTGGCATTGCCTTTCTTTGGGATTGGAATGAAAACTGACCTATTCCAGTCCTGTGGCCACTGCTGAGTTTTCCAAATTTGCTGGCATATTGAGTGCAGCACTTTCACAGCATCATCTTTCAGGATTTGAAATAGCTCAACTGGAATTCTATCACCTCTACTAGCTTTGTTCATAATGATGCTTTCTAAGGCCCACTTGACTTCACATTCCAGGATGTCTGGCTCTAGCTGAGTGATGACATCATTGTGATTATCTGGGTTGTGAAGATATTTTTTGTACAGTTCTGTGTATTCTTGTCACCTCTTCTTCATATCTTCTGCTTCTGTTAGGTCCCTACCATTTCTGTCCTTTCTTGAGCCCATCTATGCATGAAATATTCCCTTCGGATCATGTGGCTCAGATCATGAACTCCTTATTGCCAAATTCAGACTGAAATTGAAGAAAGTGGAGGAAACCACTAGACCATTCAGGTATGAGCTAAACCAAATCCCTTATGACTATACAGTGGAAGTGAGAAATAGATTTAAGGGACTAGATTTGATAGACAGAGTGCCTAATGAACTATGGATGGAGGTTCGTGACATTGTACAGGAGACAGGAATCAAGACCATCCCCAAGAAAAAGAAATGCGAAAAGGCAAAATGGCTGTCTGAGGAGGCCTTACAAATAGCTGTGAAAAGAAGAGAAGTGAAAAGCAAAGGAGAAAAGGAAAGATATACCCATTTGAATGTAGATTTCCAAAGACTAGCAAGGAGAGATAAGAAAGCCGTCCTCAGCGATCAATGCAAAGAAATAGAGGAAACAATAGAATGGGAAAGATTATAGATCTCTTCAAGAAAATTAGAGATACCAAAGGAACATTTCATGCAAAGATGGGCTCATCCAAGGGGTAGCATGAGTTAAATATCCAGTTCCATGGAGGGGTCATTAGGTGATAGTAGAAGTTCTGAGAGTAATTGGATGTAGCCAAGGATTGTGAATAGAATGGAAACAGTGGCTGAAGGAACAGAAAAGGTGGGTAAAGATATGACGGAGAAATCAGAGAGAGGCTGGAATGCCTAAAGTATGGGTTATAGGCTGATGATGTTGAACAGTGCAACTCGGTGTTGCAAAAGCAAGGGAGGATGGTCATTCGATGTGACCATCAGGAGATCAAGATAACATTTCAGAGGCCAAGCTGAGAGTAGTGATGGGGAAGAAAGGTAAATCACTGGTGTTAAGGAGTGCTGAAATGAAAATAGCCAGAGTCAGTGTTTCTTTTGAGGGAAACACTTCCTTTGTTAATGGGGTAGGCAATTAAAAATACATCAGATGGCAATGAGAGGATAGCGTGAATGGGAGGGAGTAAGGACCTGGATGTGACTATAGGTAGAAGGAGGATACAGTCAATGCAAGATGCTAGAAGCAGAAAACAAGGACACTGGAGTGATGGCTGAGCAGGACATTGTGTGGAGAAGATGAAAAAGGTGATCAGGAAAACAAGATGGAGAGATTGACCAGCTGAAAGAAGTAGGGACCTCTCTCTCCAGGAAGGAAGACAAGTGAGAACACGAGTGTTCTCAGATGGAGATGAGGGTTTATTAATACACGAGACCTGTCCCCATCTCCATTTCCCTTTACTAACTAAAAAGCAAGGTCATCTGTAGATAAGGCCACCCAACTGGGGAGACATTGGTGACGAAGACATGGGGGGACAAGACGCATGGGAGATGCTCCTGCCTGCCGGGTGCTTGGGCTCTGGCTTTAGGTACACTTCTCATAAGAGGAGGGGCAACGCTGAGGCAGTGGGTTAAGCTTCTGACAACTGCCAGTGAAAACAGTGGGACCTGAGAAATGGAGGAGCCAAAGGAAGCAGGGGCTTTCCTGAGAAGAAGTTTGAAGCTTTGTCAGCCTCATTCCTTGTTCGCATAATTTTTATTAATCATTTTTTACTTATTACCCAAATCATATTGACTTCCCTGGTGGCTCAGATGGTAAAGCGTCTGTCTACAATACAGGAGACCTGGGTTGGATCCCTGGGTCAGGAAGAACCCCCAGAGAAGGAAATGGCAACCCACTCCAGTACTATTGCCTGGAAAATCCCATGGACAGAGGAGCCTGGTAGGCTACAGTCCATGGGCTCGCAAAGAGTCAAACAGGACTGAGTGACTTCACTTTCAGAAATCATATTGCCAAAACAATCACAGGATTTCTCTTAAAGCAGGATTTCATTTTTCCATGTTTCTTCCTAGTCCTTAATCCTAATGGTTTTGTGACTTTTATGTGGTTCTAACCAGATCATAGATTTCAGCAGATTGTATTTTCTGAAAAACAGCCACAGCAGCATTTTGAGTCTTGCATGCTTGTTTGGAAACTGGCCCCTCTCCCATGACCAGAGTCTCTTTTCCTTCTCCTTTGAAACCACCAGATGGGACTTTGTGACTGTCTCCATGAATGGAGAAGGAGTTAATGCTGCATCATTCCCAAAGCCAGGGCATGTAAGGTGAGTTGACTTCTGCCAGGCTCTCTCTCTGGGGACTGTTCACCCTGGGAGCCCAGCTATCATGTTCTGAAAGAGCTCAGGCCACCCGTAGGTATCTCAGCCAAGAGAGCCAGCTGAGGCCTCAGCTGATGGCCAGTGTCCATCGCCAGTCACGTGATCGAATGAGCTATCCAGTTGTGTCCTGTTTGAATTCCTAATCCATAATAAATGGTTGTTTCATGCCAGTAGGTTTCAGGGTAATTTTTTATGCAGCCATAGTAACTGGAACTTTGATAACTTTTGCATTTGTTAGCATGAGCATCTACTCATGTTGCTTCATAATCATAATTATCATTTTATTGGCTGAAAAATATTTTGAATTGATGCAGAATAGCTAGTGTAAATATGGTGCTATTCTTGGCTATTTAGACTGCTTCTCATTTTTTTACTACTTAGGTACTGATATAAAAAGTTTTTGCTTAGAGATTTTTCTTTTTCTTTGAGCTGCTTCACTGGGACAAATTCCCAGAAGTGAAATTACTTTTGGGTACAAACATTTTTATGACTTCACAAATGTACCACCAAATTGCTTCTCAAATCTGCAGCGATAGATTCTACCCTCCATTGTGTTTGGCAGTTTCAGTACATAAAACCACCTGAAATTCATTTTGAATTAAAGTGGGGTATAAATAACTGCATTAAAGAAAAACCTTTAACGCCATTAATTTATCACTGCGTTATAATTTGTATATCTTGGGTGAGTACTGAGGCTGAGATTTTGCTCAATTTAAAAATGGTTTTGCTGTATTTTAAAAATTGCAAAGAATTATTTTATACATAAAAAATCTTTGTATATTCTTAATCCAATAATGTGTTTATAAGAGCACTTGAGATCACTGTTTCTTCAGCTGCAAGTCACAATTTATTAGTAGATTATGAAACTAATTGAGTGGCTCATGACCAGCATTAAGGGCTTCCCAGGTGCTATTGGTGAAGAATCTGCCAGCCAATGCAGGAGACGCAGGAAACAC
This sequence comes from Nanger dama, assembly GCA_917880005.1. NCBI lineage: Eukaryota > Metazoa > Chordata > Mammalia > Artiodactyla > Bovidae > Nanger > Nanger dama. The sequence goes on along the minus strand of CAKJTW010000096.1, from coordinate 6,118,736 downwards.
AGGTTCCATCCCTGGAGTAGGGAATGGCACCCCATTCCAGTATTCTTGCCTGAAAAGTTCTATGGGTAGAGGAGCCTGGCAGCTATAGGCTGGCATGCTGCCGTCCATGGGTTCAAAAAGAGTCAGACACAACTTAGCAACTGAACAACAACAAAAGAATAGAACAGAATAAAAATACAAGAAAATTACATAAAAATAAAAATACCACTCCACACATGATGAGTTTTCTGTGTGTGAAAATTTTTGTTTTAATGTCGATAGTGGGTTATGATGTACAATGTTTTTCTTAGCGGAGGATGCAACCAAAGTGTTTTTAAAAATTGGCTTTATAAAACCATATTTATTAATCCCTTTTCACATTGACATGAACATTTCCAAAGCTATATCTTCTCTTTTTATTTTGAATTTTCTTTCTTTTTTACCACTTCAATTTTTTATGCACTCAGGCCCAGCAGTCTTCCATCATTTCTTATTTTAGTTGAAAGCAGAAATTCATCTTGTTTCCACGAAGGTGATAAATGATCCATCCCATTTTTTGTCAACTCAATTTATACTGAAGCATTCTCCAGACGCCTTCGAACTTATAAAAATTCATGTCGGCTCAGCAAAACCCTCATGAAATGGTTGGACACAAATGCTATTACGGAGTGGGCAAATCGAGAGGATGTGATAAACCTGAGCATACATAGCCCTGGTCTCACGTCCAGCTGTCAGAGTTTTCACTGCATCAGCATCATGAGTTCTGGCACAGATGCTACATAAGCACACATGCTCACAATCACCCAAAGATAGCTGCAGAATGTGGAAGAAAGACGAAGAGGAAGCAGAGCGGAAGACTCCAGAACTCTCAGAAACACGCTGAATAATAGAGATGAGTTTGGGAACAGAATGGTTAGAGACTAATAAAATGATAATCATAATAATTGCTAGCCTGTATTACATACTGAGTGGCGCTGCTGCTGCTGCTGCTAAGTCACTTCGGTCGTGTCCAACTCTGCGCGACCCCATAGACGGCAGCCCACCAGCCTCTCTCGTCCCTGGGATTCTCCAGGCAAGAACACTGGAGTGGGTTGCCATTGCCTTCTCTGCTGAGTGGCGCTCGTGGTAAACAACTCGCTTGCCAATATAGGAGACTTCAGAGATTTGAGTTCAATCCCTGAGCTTGGAAGATCCCCTGGAGAAGGGGATGGCAACCTACTCCAGTATTCTTGCCTGGAGAATTCCATGGACGGAAGAACCTGGTGGGCTTCATGTCCATAGGGTCTCAAATAGTTGAACACAAGAACATCACATATTGACCAGGCTCACTGACTCCTCACCACCACCTATGAGGTTTACCATTATTTCCATTCAGCAGATGAGAAAAGTACAGTCCAGAAGGCTACATGACTTAGCCAGGGCTACATGACTTACCTAAGGCTACTCGGGTTGGTAATCAGTGCCCGAAGTTTCAACTTCAAGCCCATGCTCTTGATCCTTGCCTCCCCTACAGGAGCCCTCGGTTGCAATCAAAGGAAAATGGTGAACACCCGGGGAGAGATCCTTATAATTCAGGAGTCTTAAAGGAACACATCTATTGCTCACCTTCCAGATTCCTCCTTCTCTGGAGAATGTCTTTCAAATAACTGGATCTTGTTACCTAGAAAAAAAGCTGCTTCTACCTTACACTGTGCTGGAGATAAACAAGACTAATCTTCTGTGTTCCACCTGTTATGTTGCTGGTTTCCTTTCAGATAGTGAGATTTACTAATGTTGCTGCTGCTGCTGCTGCTAAGTCACTTCAGTCGTGTCCGACTCTGTGTGACCCCATAGATGGCAGCCCACCAGGCTCCCCCGTCCCCGGGATTCTCCAAACAAGGACACTGAAGTTACAAGGTCTCAAAGTGAAGAACAAGGCTTGGAGCACAGACACAGCAGTCAGCATACGTGTGGATTTGTGACTCAGCTCCACTTCCTTCTCGCTGCGTGGTGCTGGCCAAGTTTTCGTCATTCATAAGATGAGGATAATAATACCAATTGTTGTTGTTGTTTAGTCATTCAGTCTTGTCCGATTCTTTGCCACCCCATGGTCTGCGGCATATCAGCCTTCCCTGTCCTTCACTGTCTCCCTGAGTTTGCTCACACTCATGTCTATTGAGTCGGTGATGCCATCCAACCATCTAATCCTCTTGCCATTTCAACCCCTTCTTCTCCTGAGCTCAGTCTTTCCCAACATCAAGGTCAGTCCCTACCAATTAGAACAGTGCTTGGTCCACAGTAAGGGGTACATTTGTATAATTTATAATATATTTATATATTGTAATTATTTATTTTGAATTCAGTATATTTTATATTCCCTAGAGGAGGAAATGGCAACCCACTCCAATATTCTTGCCTGGAGAATCCCATGAACAGGGGAACCTGTCGGGCTATAACCCATAGAGTCACAAAGAGTCAGACGTGACTGAGCAAAGGAGCTTGCATGGACGCATACTTTATATTAGTTATATTTTATTTTCTGGTTGGATTTTAGGAGATAATTTTACTTTATCAGCAGCATACTTATAGATAGGGTGAGTTTTTATGTTGATGTAAGTTACATTTAATCACATGGCATTTTCTTATCTAATTCCTTGGTTTCCAGAATGCATGCAATTTGGGTGGGGTGACCTTACATCTCAGTTTGCATTTTTCCTGACATAATTATTAATAGTGTCACCTTTCAACTCAAAAGTCGAAAGTGTCCTGGTTTGCAAAATAAGTCACGTAGTCATCCTATTTGGAGAACTGCAATTGTTCCTATATCTCTGGTCACTGCTATGTTATATGATCTGAGTCAGAAGCCCCCAAAGCCTGGCATAAAGTCAAGGGCAGCAATCCTAATCATTTTTCATGCCAGGACCCCTTGGCATCCTGCAGAAGCCTTTGGACCCCTAAGAATTTTTAAATATATAACATTAAATGTACAGGATTACAAAGATATTCCATAATTTTGAAAGAATGCTAACCAGAATATTGAGAAATCAAATTTGTGATATAATAACAAATATGTTTTTAAATTAATGATTCCATTCAGTTCAGTCGCTCAGTCGTGTCTGACTCTTTGCGACCCCATGAATCGCAGCACGCCAGGCCTCCCTGTCCATCACCAACTCCCAGAGTTCACTCAGACTCGCGTCCATTGAGTCAGTGATGCCATCCAGCCATCTCATCCTCGGTCGTTCCCTTCTCCTCCTGCCCCCAATCCCTCCCAGCATCAGAGTCTTTTCCAATGAGTCAACTCTTCGCATGAGGTGGCCAAAGTACTGGAGCTTCAGCTTTAGCATCATTCCTTCCAAAGAAATCCCAGGGCTGATCTCCTTCAGAATGGACTGGTTGGATCTCCTTGCAGTCCAAGGGACTCTCAAGAGTCTTCTCCAACACCACAGTTCAAAAGCATCAATTCTTCAGTGCTAAGCCATCTTCCCAGTCCAACTCTCACATCCATACATGACCACAGGAAAAACCATAGCCTTGACTAGATGGACCTTAGTTGGCAAAGTAATGTCTCTGCTTTTGAATATGCTATCTAGGTTGATCATAACTTTTCTTCCAAGGAGTAAGTGTCTTTTAATTTCATGGCTGCAGTCACCATCTGCAGTGATTTTGGAGCTCCCCCAAATAAAGTCTGACACTGTTTCCACTGTTTCCCCATCTATTTCCCATGAAGTGATGGGACCGGATGCCATGATCTTCATTTTCTGAATGTTGAGCTTTAATGATTAAGTAATATCAATAACCTCACATATAAAGATGACACCACCCTTATGGTAGAAAGCAAAGAGGAACTAAAGAATCTTTTGATGAAAGTGAAAGAGGAAAGTGAAAAAGTCAGCTTAAAACTCAACATTCAAAAAACTAAGATCATTGCATCTGGTCCCACCACTTCATGGCAAATAGATGGGGAAACAGTGGAAACACTGAGAGACTTTATTTTCTTGGGCTCCAAAATCACTGTGGATAGTGACTGCAGCCATGAAATTAAAAGACATTTGCTCCTTGGAAGAAAAGCTTTCACAAACCTGCTGTTGCTGCTGCTAAGTCACTTGAGTCATGTCTGACTCTATGTGACCCCATAGTTGGCAGCCCACCAGGCTCCCCATCCCTGGGATTCTCCAGGCAAGAACACTGGAGTGGGGTGCCATTTCCTTCTCCAATGCATGAAAATGAAAATTGAAAGTGAAGTCGCTCAGTCCTGTCCTATTCTTAGCGATCCCACAGACCGCAGCCCACCAGGCTCCTCCGTCCATGGGATTATCCAGGCAAGAGTACTTGAGTGGGGTGCCATTGCCTTCTCCAATGACAAACCTAGACAGCATATTAAAAGCAGAAACATTACTTTAACTGACAAAGGTCCATCTAGTCAAAGCTATGGTTTTTCCAGGAGTCGTGAATGGATGTGAGGGTTGAACCATAAAGAAAGGTAAAAATGGATGCTTTTGAACTGTGGTGTTGGAGAAAGCTCTTGAGAGTCCTTTGGATTGCAAGGAGATCAAAACAGTCAATCCTATAGGAAATCAACCCTGAATATTCATTGGAAGGACTGATGCTGAAGCTGAAGTTCCAATACTTTGGCCACCTGATGCAAAGAACTGACTCATTGAAAAAGACCTTGATGCTGGGAAAGATTGGGGGCAGGAGGAGAAGGGGATGACAGAGGATGAGATGATTGGATGGCATCACTGACTTGATGGACATGAGTTTGAGCAAGCTCCATGAGATGATGATGGGCAGGGAAGCCTGGCATGCTGCACTCCATGGGTCCCAAAGAGTTAGACATGACTGAGCAACTGAACTGAACTGAACTAAGTAACAGGACTAATGACAGGTATAGTAACTATTATAATTTTATTTTGAGATATCTGTAACAATGGTGACATGATAATGCCTGTGATTTCTGTTGGCAACAAAATCACAGCTACCATTTCTGTTTGTTTTCTATATTCACAGTATTTTCCTCATCCAAGTTCACAGACCTCTTGGATTCTATCCAGAGCTCCTGTGGGCCCCACCTTAAGACCCCTGGACTCAGGTGGATGTTTATGGCCAGCAGGAGGGATACAAACCGCACAAAGACCAGGAAGGAAAGAAGAGACTGTGAAAGTTGTGTGAGTGGTGATGGGGGAGAAAGCTGTGTGGGAGGCTGTCAGGATGTGGACAGATGGAATAAAAAGGCACGTGAGTCTAAGGCTTGTCATTTTTGACAGAATATAGGAAAAGTGAGCCTATTCAAGATATAGCCTGCTGGGAATAAGAATCTGCAAAATGGCTTGGAATGTGGACTTTGAAGTCTGACACCACTGGCTCTGAAACCAAACCCTGCCATTTAATTGCATGTATTTTGCTTGAGCTATTTATTTGTCCTGTGACTCAGTTTCTCTTCTGTTTAGGAATATTCATAGTACTACAATTGATGTCTTTGAACTGTGGTATTGGAGAAGACTCTTGAAAGTCCCTTGGACTGCAAGGAGATCCAACCAGTCCATCCTAACAGAGATCAGTCCTGGGTGTTCACTGGAAGGACTGATGCTAAAGCTGAAACTCCAATACTTTGGCCACCTCGTGCAAAGAGTTGACTCACTGGAAAAGACCCTGATGCTGGGAGGGACTGGGGGCAGGAGGAGAAGGGGACAACAGAGGATGAGATGGCTGGATGGCATCACTGACTCAATGGACATGAGTTTGAGTGAACTCCGGGAGTTGGTGATGGACAGGGAGGCCTGGCGTGCTGCGTCATGGGACTGCAAAGAGTCAGATACGACTGAGCGACTGAACTGACTGACTGACCTACCTCTCAGAATCATTTTGAGGATTAAATCAGATGACGAATGTAAAAAGCTTAGTATAGTGTCTGATACGCTTTTATAAGTTCCCACTGATAGTATCGGCCAGAGTACTACAGCTATTGGGCATCCCAGGTGGCGCAGTGGTAAAGAATCTGCCTGCCAATGCAGGAGATGCAAGAGACACAAGTTCGACCCCTGGGTCGGGAAGATGTGTGGGTGGAGGAAATGGCAACCCACCCCAGTATTCTTGCAATTGTTCCTATGAAGGTCTACCTGCCAGTAGTTAACAAGAGCTCCCCAGTCACCCGTGGTTATTAATACTAAAACGTGTCTTGACTCATATGTGGCCAGTAGGGGGCAGCAAGCATCACACAACAGCCTAAGTTTAGGAAGAAAAGAATGCAGCGGGGAGTACGGATGGAGCCTTCCCTCGGCCCACAGGCAATGAACTAGAGGGACTAGTTTCCTTCCGCACCACCCACCCAGCTCCGTTTGGCCCACAGTGCCTAGAGGGGTGTCCAGTCCTTATTTTAGGATCAAGCCCACCCAGACCACTGAAGCACTGTCAGGAATGTTCTGGGGGAGGCTGCAGGCCAGCAATTGGGCCGAGACCAGCGGTTTAGACGTGCCCCCATGCTATCCAAGCAGCGTTTTAATATGACTGAGGGACGTGGGTGCTGGGTCTGGGGAATTCTGGGCACAACGTCAATTCACTCTCACATGAAAGTTGTTCAGTCGTGTCCGACTCTTTGCGACTCCAGGGACTATACAGTCCACGGAATTCTCCAGGCCAGAATACTGGAGCGGGTAGCCTTTCCCTTTGCCAGGGGATCTTCCCAACCAGGGGTCAAACCCAGGTCTCCCACACTGCAGGCGGATTCTTTACCAGCTGAGCCACCAAAACTTCCACCTGTCCTCTAAGGTAGTCCAGGGGCATCAACAGGGCTTACACAGGCTGTGCCCAATTTAGGAACAACCTAGAACGTCCTCCCTTATTTCTCTGTGAGGAAGTTATTGCCTTATGTTACCCTGTACAGGAAATTGCCTGGAAATTTGTGAAATAGAGCTCCCATGCACACATAGAAAAAAGTCAGCCCTATTATGGCAGCAGAAAGTTTTCAAGTTGTAGGCGCCAAGGTCTTATCTCTTTACCCTTTGCAACCTTTCTCCAGGATACCCAAGAAAAGGGATGCAATTAAACAGGATGATGGTAGGAGCATGGTATGTGAAACAGGCAAGCTGAATGCTTCCTCAGGCTTTGTGGCTCAGTGGTAAAGAATCCATCTGCCAGTGCAGGTGATTCAAGTTCAGTCCCTGTGTCGGGAAGATCCCTTGGAGAAGGAAATGGCAACCCACTCCAGTATTTTTGCCTGGGAAATCCCACGGACAGAGGAGCCTGGCGGGCAACAGTCCATGGGGATCGAAAAGCACAACTGAGCAACTGAACAAAAACAAGACATAGAAAACAAACTTATGGTTACCAAAGGGGAAAGGTGGGGGGATAAATTAGGAAACTGGGATTAACAGATTACGCTACTGTGTAGTATGTACATAGGCTTTCCCAGCCGGGAAGGCCGCAGGCCATGGGGGTCGCTAAGAGTTGGACACGAAGGAGCTACTTCACTTTCACTTTTCACTTTCATGCATTGGAGAAGGAAATGGCAACCCACTCCAGTGTTCTTGCCTGGAGAATCCCAGGGACGGGGGAGCCTGGTGGGCTGCCGTCTCTGGGGTTGCAGAGTCGGACACGACTGAAGCAACTTAGCAGCAGCAGCAGCAGCATACATACAGTAACAGTCCATGGGGTTGCAAAGAGTTGGATGCAAGTGAGCACCCATGCATTGCACTACTATATATAAAATGAACAAAAAGGACCAACTGTATAGCACGGGGAACTATATTTCAAACTCTAATAACCTGTAATGGAAAAGAATCTGAAAAAGAATACATGTAACTGAATATATGTAACTGTACTTTGCTGTACACCCGAAACATTGTAAATCAACTTATACTTCAATAAAAATAATAATTTTTTAAAAAGGTTTCCTTCCTCCAAGTGACAGGAATCGGTTGTGGATCTGTGCCTTGAGGATGCAGTGATCTCCCTCTCTGTGCCCCTTAGCACGTGCCGCAGAGCTGGACATGAAATGAGGTCTCTAAGAATTCTTACTGAAAGGTACCAAAATTGGAGAATGAGCAGAGAGAACCCCAAGAGATACAATCTGGTTTTCCACAGAATGATTTTTAATCTTCGTGATCTTTTCCCTTCTTTGCACATGAAATCTTACAATTCCAACAAACAAAACAGATAAAGAGGAATTTGCTCCAGTTGAGGCGAGAAGGAGAGAGGAGACCTAGACACCCCTTCCCAACCCTCAGCCCAGGTGCGCAAATCCAGACTTCTTCCAAATGCAGTTTGGACCCCTTGGCTTTGCACCCCACTGGCTTTGCAGTCAGTCTAGCCTGTAGTCCAAATGAGGCCACAGATTGAGAGTTGGGGGTTTCCAAAATGATGTTTTCTGGCTAAGAGGACACCAGTTTAGGGGAGCTAGGGAAAAAGAACACTGGATGAATAAGCAAAGACATGAGTTCTAATCCTGACTGTCCCACCCATCGGCTGGCTTGTCTTGATGGAGTCACTCGGTCCGTTCTAGACAATGAAGGCTATGACCATGTGACCTCTGGAAAGCCCTAGCAGAGCTGACATGCTTGTCCAAACCTGCTGACCCATGGTGACTGAGAGGGAAGGCCACATAATTCTCCTTGGGACCCAGGTCCAAGCTGGGGCCCCTGCTGCCGCCCCAGGAGAAGCGCTGCACAGCAGGCGTTTATAGTCCTCTGCTGTTCCTGTCCTCGTCCTGCGCTGGGCCTCTGTGCTATCCCCCGCCAGACAGAGCTGGGGGTCTGTCCCCTGTGGTTTCTGTTCCTGTCTCTGCTCCCCCATTTAACCCTGGGCTCCAATTCCACAGAAGCCTATCGACTTGTCCTGGGGCCTCAGGCTGACTTGCCCTCCAGGGTCCCAGCTTTAATCCATATATCCTGGAGAATTCTCTTCCAAAATCTTCTGTCTCTTGCCTGACTGTACCTCACTTTCCAGTACCACTGCAACGATTCCTGAACTGCAACTCTTGCATAGTTTGCTTGTCACTAGTGAATGGCTGTGTTATCTACGCAGCATAGAAAATCAAACACGATGGAGAACAGGAATTTCTAAAGGATAATTCTATTAAAAGAATCTGATATCTTTTGCTCAATAACTGCAGTTTGGCACTGTAGGTTTTTGTGTGTGTAGAGGTAAGACAGCAACAGAAAACAGTCATAAAAATCAGTTTCAGCGAAATTCAGTGGAAAGATCACAGAATGAAAAGGAGGAAACATTGACTAGATATTTGGCACATCAATGAACTTTTTAAGTTCATCTGCAAAAGGAGAATTGCAGTGCACGTCTAACAGGTTTTTCGTAAGGATCACATGAGATCATGTGTTGATTCAGCAAACATTTACTTTTATTTGAAGTGTCTATCCAAAAAAGTATATAAAATCTGTGTACATCATTTAAAGAAGCAAAATAAACAAATATGTTCTAGAACCCAGGTTAAGAAATAAGTGGTACATAGAAGCCCTTGGTCTGTTCCTCCCTGATTGCAAAATTCACCCCAGATCCCATCCTTTTTTTGGTCAAAATTTTAGTTTTCATTTTTCCCTGAGACTGTCTTTTCCCCCAGCCCTACTGAGATATCATTACTATATAACTTGGGTTAAGTTTAAGGTGTACAATGTGATGATTCAATGTATGTATACATTGAGAAATACCTACCACAATAAGGTTAGTTAACACATCCTTCGCCTCGTGTAATTACCATTTTGTTGTTGTTATGGTGAGAACATTAAAGCTCTGTTTTCTCTTTCAAGTATACAATACGGTATCATTAACTACAGTCACCATACTGTACATTATGTCCCCAGAACTAAAGAAAGTTTGTACCCTTTGACCAGCGTCTTCCCATCTCCCTCACCCCCGGTAACCACCACTCTACTCTCTGTGTCTGTGAGTTCATTGTTTCCTGATTCCACATTAAGCAGGCCATCTTCCTTTTTCTGACTTACCTCACTTAGCCTAATGCCCTCAAGGTCCATCCATGTTTTTGTAAATGTCAGGGTTTCCTTCTTTCTCATAGGCAAATAGTATTCCATTAATGAATATTAATCTGGAGGAGGAAATGGCAACCCACTCCAGTATTCTTGCCTGGAAAATTCCATGGACAGAGGAGCCTGATGGGCTACAGTCCATGGGACTGCAAAGAGTTGGACATGAGTGAGCAACTGAGCCCAATAAGCAGTATATATTAATATATTGTTGAATCCGCCAGTCAATGCAGGAGATGATGGCAATCCACTCCAGTATTCTTGCCTGGAAAATCCAATGGACAGAGGAGCCTGGCAGATTACCATCCATGGGGTCGCAAAGAGTCGGATATGACTTAATGACTAAATAACAACAATAATTGATACATGAATACATTTTAATAATCAATATCAATAAATATATTACTTTTTCCATTCAACCATTGGTTTTCCCTGGTTGCTCAGACAGTAAAGCATCTGCCTACAATGTGGGAGACCTGGGTTTGATCCCTGGGTCAGGACGATCCTCTGGAGAAGGAAATGGCAACCCACTCCAGTGCTCTTGCCTGGAAAATCCCATGGATGGAGGAGCCTGGTAGGCTACAGTCCATGGAGTTGTGAAGATTTGGACACGACTGACCGACTTCGCTTCACTTCTTCAACCACTGGTAGACACTTAGGCTGTTTCTATGTCTTCGCTATTAGGAATAAAGCTACAATGGACTTGGGTTAGCAGATATCTCTTTGAGATAATGATTTCTTCTCCTTCAGGAAGTATACCAGAAACTAAGAAAACATTGTAGATCAACTGTATTTCAATAAATTTTTAAAAACCTGAATTGTGAGCTTTGACTGGTCTCTTCACCTCTCTGATCCTCAGAGATTTTTGTTGTTGTAAAACCAAAAGTTTGCTTGGCTGGAAATGCCAATCTGATCATATATTCTTTTGAAATATGTGCCTGTTTGTTGTTGCTTCTGAGGGCTTCCTTGGTTCTAAACAGTATGCAGTTCTAGGTTTGTAACTTGGGAGCCAGCCTCCATGGCGTCACTGGGGTTGATTTTTGGTGGAAATGATGGTGTCTGACTTCTGAGTTTAGATAATGAAGACCTGTGGCTCCCCCTTTGTGCCCTCTTGGGTCACTCACATCAGGGGGAGTCAGCCACCATGTCATGAACAGCAGATATATGGAAAGGGGCATGTGTGGGGAGAAACTAAGGCCTCCTGCCAATAACCAGTACTCACTTGCCAGGGGTTGAGTGCACTATCTTGGAACTAGACCCTCCAGCCTTAATCAAGCCCTAGCGTGATGAGTCATGGCTGTTGTATTTGCTGAGCAATTCCTCCATCCAAAACCACCCAGCTAAGCCCTCTGAAATTTCTGGACTCTAGCAACTAACTGTGTGAAATAAATGTTAAATGTGAGGATGCTCAGTTGTGTCCAACTCTTTGAGACCACATGGACTGTAGCCTACCACACTCCTCCATACATGAGATTTTCCAGGCAAGAATACTTGAGTGGGTTGCCATTTCCTTCTCCAGAGGATCTTCCCGACCCAGGGAGAGAACCGGGGTCTCCCTCATTGTAGGCAGGCGCTTTACCATCTGAGCCACCAAGGAAGTCAATTGAAAGTTGTTCCATCGTGTCTGACTGTTTGCAACCCCATGGACTGTATAGTCCAGTGGAATTCTCTAGGCCAGAATACTGGAGAGGGTAGCCTTTTCCTTTCCAGGGGATCTATCTTCCCAACCCAGGGATCGAACCCAGGTCTCCTGCATTGCAGGTGGATTCTTTACCAGCTGAGCCACAGGGAAGCCCAAGAATACTGGAGTGGGTAGCCTATCCCTTCTCCAGGGGATCTTCCCGATCCAGGAATCGAACCGGGGTCTCCTGCATTGCAGGCGAATTCTTTACCAACGGAGCTAGAAATAAATATTATAGTTTGTTGTTTAAAACACACACACACAGAGTTGAATCCCAAGGCTTAGAAACTGTGTTCCAGGGCTGGGGGCTGTGTGTAGGGGGTAATAATTGATTTGGTTCCCAGACTCCTCCCTCACTTAAACCACAGCAGCTCTCCTCTTATCTCGTGTATATATTGAGGATAGACAGAGGGGTTTTTTAGAGAAAGGCACCTACTGCCAAAAACAGGTTGGAAAACCCTGGGTTAGTTGATCTCCAACGCTCTGGGATTCCATCAGTACGGGAAAAAAAACAACTTCTTACAAACACGTGGGCAGCGTTTTCTTCAGGGCTCACTCTTCTTGCCAGGAAGCACAGTCCTCGAGGCTGGAAGCTGAAGTTCACACTGTGCTGCTCACAGATAAAGGTACCAGGAGCGGCCCTTTCTGTGCCTGAAGCTGGGCTGAGTCCAGGCAGTGGAGAAAGAACTGGTTGTGCAGAACAAACAGCCTCACTCTGGACAGAGCTCCAACCCCTGGGGCACCATCCACAAACTGGGGAGGTAGGGTGCAGGGGGCTTGTTTCTGTTGCAAAGTATAGTTATAGTAATAATGATATTAGCAACATCATATTAACATTAATTAACATGCTAAAGCTGAAACTCCAACACTTTGGCCACCTGATTAGAAGAACTGACTCCTTGGAAAAGACCTTGATGCTGGGAAAGATTGAAGGCAGGAGGAGAAGGCGACAACAGAGGATGAGATGCTTGGATGGCATCACCGACTCAACAACATGAGTCTGAGCAAGCTCCAGGAGTTGGTGATGGACAGGGAAGCCTGGCATGCTGCAGTCCATGGGGTCACAAAGAGTTGGACATGACTGAGCGACTGAACTGAACAACATCAACGATGATGACTAGCGTGTATCAAGGGCTGTGTGCAAAGCCTGGGAGATAAATTTCACGTTCACAGTCTTAATCCTCCCGACTGCTAGGAGGGCAGCATTTGTAGACTAGGTGAGTCGTGGATTAGGAAGGGCAGAGCTGCAGCGAAGGCCCGGTCCATCCAGGACTTCCTGGTGGCCCAGTGGTAAAGAACCCGCCTGCCAATGCAGGGGACACAGCCTCTGTCCCTGGTCTGGGAAGATCCCACAAGTTGTGCGGGAACTAAGCCCGTGCGCCACGACTCCTGAGCCTGCACTCTAAGGCCTGCGAGCAGCAGCTGGAGAATAGCCCCCGCTTGCCACAACTAGCGAAAACCCACGCGCAGCGACAAAAGACTCAATGCAACCAAAAATAATAAAACACATTTTTTAAAAAAGCCAACCTTATTTAAAAATACAAAGACACTGTCTATATTTACACAAGTCTTTGCTACCTCTCATGTATTTTGGGTCACTAGCTTGTAGCTCAGTTGGTAAAGAATCTGCCTGCAGTGCAGGAGACCCAGGTTCGATCCCTGGGTTGGGAAGATCCCCTGGAGAAGGAAATGGCAACCCACTCCAGTATCCTTGCCTGGAAAATCTCATGGACAGAGGAACCTGGTGGATTGCAGTCCATGGGGTCGCAAATAGTTGGGCACAACTGAGCGACTAACACACAGAGTCAGAACTGAGCAGCCTCTCTGGCTTAGACTCCTCTGGGTCTAAAATACACTGATTTCACACTAGAAGGTTTTCACTGCTAGTTGTTATAAGCTCTTCACACGTTAACTCACTTGCACACACAGCTGCCGTCACCAAATGCCCACTCTGTGCCCAGGCACAGTTCTAGGCACTGTGGATAGGAGGGTGAGGGAAACCAACACTGCCGCTCCCTCGGGCTTAGCTGGGAGTTGAGCTGGAGGACCTGAGAAGCCAAACTCTGGGGAGGAGGAAAAGAAGAGAGGCCCCCTTGGGGATCCTGAGCCCCATGTTTTCCTTGCAGCACAGCTAGAAACTGCCGTCAAGGGTCAGAAAAACTAAACATGACCCAGAGCTGGACCCCAGGAGCAATGAACCCTCAGAGACAGCCCCTCGCCAAAGCCTTGCCGGGCTGAGCCCAACACTGACTCAGAAGCCCAACTTGCTTCTCCTGGAGGGGGACCCCCAGGACTCTGCCAGATGCTGCACTGAAACAGCTCGTTTGGGATTTGTGTCCACGTGAAGGATGTTGTGCTGAGAAATGTGAAATCATAGACCTTCAACCGTGCTGTCTGCATTCAACCTGTGCCACTATTGTTCAGGGCAGGTTTTCAAGCACATCTTAATCACCCATGTGATTCAAATTCTGTTCCATCTCTCAGCTGGTCTCATTATCTGAACAATTCTACTCTTTGCCTGTAACTTTGTTTTGGTCCAACTCCAAACCCATGAATATATTTCAGGGCGCCAACAGAGCTCCTCAAAGACCTGCACCATTGTTCTGTAACTGCCACTAACTTGGCCTCTGAATTGTCACTGCATTTGCGATCAGGGGTTTACTTGTGCCCTGAGGCTGGGCTGCAACCCGCCCAGGGATTGGTGAGAGGAGGGAGGTGGGGCAAGAAGCAGCACCTCTGTTCATGGAGACCCTCTGGTGTTTATCAGCTTGGGCCTTATGCTGCAAATACTCTATCTTATCTTCAACATGCAGACCCAGCCCTTCATGATAAGTTTTGATCCCCCTCCTCATCCTCCACACCAGGCAAGTCAGAATTCTTAGATACAATTGGAAAAGAAAAGAAAGTGAAGTTGCTCACTCCTGTCCAACTCTTTGTGACCCCATGGACTGTAGCCTGCCAGGCTCCTGCACCCATGGAATTTTCCAGGCTAGAGTACTGGAGTGGGTTGCCATTTCCTTCTCTTGGGGATCTTCCCAGCCCAGGGAATGAACCCAGGTATCCCACATTGCAGGCAGACTCTTTACCATCTGAGCCACCAGGGAAACCAGATACAACTGGGGGTAGGTTAGAAAGCAGGGAGGGGGACCAGGAGAGGGAATTTTATCTGGTTTGTGTTCCTGGCTGGCTTCTAAATGGTCTTGTTTTGAATGTGTTTTTAAGCAGGGACCTAGAAGGCAGGCATCTGATTTTAAATCTCTTACTAGTGATGACCCCAAAGCTTTGCCAGAAAGCACTTAAGCTGGCTCCTGCTACCTGGAGAAACAGGGTTTGCAAAGTAGTTCTCAGAGGACTTGCCACAACTGTTTATAAAATGATAGTCTACTCTTGGTGGCTGGGAAGATCCCTTGGAGGGCATGTACACCCGCTTCAGTATTCTTGCCCAGAAAATTCCATGGACAGAGGAGCCTGGTGGGCTATAGTCCATGGGGTCACAAAGAGCTGGGCATGGCTGAGCGACACACACACTGTTCTTGGTGACTGGAGAGTGATGCAAGAGGTTTGCAGTTCAACTTGGGATAAGGTGGGACCTGCCTACCAAGCAGGGGGAACTGGACCACAGTGATGGGTAGGTTTGTTAAGTGAGGGATCCAGGTGCAGGGCTGCCAGCTGGTGAGCCCCCCACCTGGATCCACCCCAGCCACTCAGGAGCTAGACTGTTCTGCATCCCTGAGACCCAGCAACCAACGCTGCCCAACTAAATGCTATCCATCTGGCACATGGATCACCTGCAAAGCAGTTTTCACCGAATGAAAGTGGCTAGTCATTCAATAAACAGAGCCAGGAGCAAAACAAAGCAACTTGTCTTTATAAAACTTGAAGTCAACCCTTGTCAATCCGATCTCCTTCCTGGCCTTTGTCATTTTGATCAGTTAGTTAGTGGTCGTGTCTGCCTCTTTGTGACCTCCTGGACTGCAGCACTCCAGGCTCTCTGTCCTTCACTGTCTCCTGCAGTTTGCTCAAATTCATGTCCATTGAGTCGATGATGCCATCCAACCATCTCATCTTCATTTGCCCCCTTCTCCTCCTGCCTTAAATCTTTCCCAGCATCAGGGTCTTTTCCAATGAACTGGCTCTCCTGAAAGCTTTCTTTTGTTTCTATCACTGGAAGATATAGTGAGAAGGCAGCCATCTACCTGCCATAAAGAGGGCCCGCATAAGAACTCAACCACGCTGGCACCCTGATTTCTGACTTCAGACCTCTAAAACCGTGAGAAATACATTTCTGTTAAACCACCCAATCTCTGGTTTTTTGTTATAGTGGCCCCAGCTACCAATTATTGCTGCTTTTCTTCCCTCTGCCCCAGACAATGAGCTTCATGAGAGCAGTCTCTCATGAACAGTGCTGTTTAGTAACCACAGGACTTTGGCCTTCACAAGTAGGAGAAAAAAACAAGTAAATCTGTGAAATTATAAAGGGGTTTGCATCCTGGTTTGATCCTAGAGCTTTGGCTCTCAGCTTGGCTGCACAAGGGTCACCTTGGGGTCCTGTAAACTCCTGATGTCCTGGCTACACCTGGAGCAATTAGATAAGTTTCCAGGGATGAGGACCAGCATGCTAGCATTCAAAGCCCCCCGGGTGCCTGATGTACAGTCAGATGTCCAGCCCCCTAAAGCCAAGTGGGTGTAGGACTGAGGTCCTAAGTGCTAAGATTCTAAGTCCTTCCTCCGTCGTGGAGCTGAGCTGTATGGTATCTGGGGAGGAGGGTCGAGGGGCACAGAAGGCAGTGTACTGTTTCAACAAACCAAAACAAAACAGACAGCATCAAACTCATAAGAGCACTTTTTATTTGAGGCAAAGAAAAGTCTAGCTGAAAGGATTACAGTTCCAAGCAATCAAAACCCCACTGTTAGAGGCACTATTCTGATTCTGTAAATTCAATTTAGAAAAGAGTATTTGGGTTGCATGTTTCCCAGTTCCCCAGACTAGAAGGGCAAAGGAAAACTGAAGAGACTTCTACTAATCTACTGATTCTGCTTTTGGACCCGACACCAAGCTGGCCAAGCCCTCGCTGGTTTGTCTAGGAAGTCGCTGACCCACCACTGAGGGACACGGGCCAAATTATGCTACACACAAGAAAAGTGAGGTGGGAGACGGCAGGTCACCCGGGCAAGGGCAGGCACCCGCAGCTTCAAAACTCCTCGTGAAAGGGGTAATCCCTGTGGGAGGCACAGCTGTCAAGAGGAAACAGGAACATATTAGCCTTTCCTGGCTGAGATTGCTACCGTCACCAATTTCAAATAGACAGAAATGATGTCTTGAGTATTGTACATTAACGCATATACATGA
This sequence comes from Nanger dama, assembly GCA_917880005.1. Lineage (NCBI taxonomy): Eukaryota > Metazoa > Chordata > Mammalia > Artiodactyla > Bovidae > Nanger > Nanger dama. The sequence continues at coordinate 6,101,755 of CAKJTW010000096.1, read as the reverse complement.
AATCAAGAAAAACAGTACTGATGAACCTGGTAGAGAATGGACCTGTGGGTACAGCGGAGGAAAGTGAGGGTGGATCAAACGGAAAAAGTAGCAATGACATATATACACTATCATGTGTAAAACAGTCAGTGGGACGTTGCTAAATAACACAGGGAGCCCAGCCCGGTGCTCTGTGATGACCTGGAGGGGTGGGGTTGGGGGAGGGCAGGGAGCCTTGAGGGAAGGGATATCTATATACACAAAATTATGACTGATTCTCATTGGTGTACAGCAGAAACCAACACAAAATTGTAAAATGATTTTCCACCAATTTAAAAAAAAAAGGCAGATTCACAGATACACAGAACACACACATGACCCAGCAAGTGCTCGGCACACATGGGGCAAGAGGCCACTGTCGGCTCCAGAAGCCTCCCGGGACCAATGGGAGCGGAAATCAACAACTAAAGATTTGCTACAGGAAACACAGGGAGAGGGGACAGGCTGGACGTTGAGCTGGCGGTGGAAAGATAGAGGAGCTATTTGCCAAGGTTCACAGTCCTGTGCTGGAGGTATATAGTGTTGGAAAGCCTGGCTGGGAAGAGTGTGAAAGGCCTCAGGGTGAACGCTGCTCGGGGCAGACAGCTCTTTCCTAATCCATCACACATCAGTGGCCTGCAGCAGCTGCCCTACCATACGCTGTGTCAGCAGCTAGAAGGGGAAAGGAAACTGAATGAATGACGAGAGGTTCTCAAAGGAGAACAAGGATGGAACTTGCTGACTGAGTCACTTCTCTCGTCTTTCTCCTTTGCCCACTAGATCAAACAAGATTTCAGTGTCTAAAGGGTCAGTGCTATTAACACATACAGGGACCTCAGAGAGGGCCAGTGGTCAACTCTGCCTGTGGCCACAGCGTAGCAGCCACACGCTCACAGGTGAGAGTTGTTAATCAAGAAGCAAACCTGCAGACACCTGCTGGAGGAGCGGAGGACCCTCCAGGGGTGCCAGCTAGGAGCTGGAGAGAGAACACGGGCTGGAAAGACAGCTAGCACCCGGGCCAGCCTGAGGGAACGCTCAAGCTCTGCGTCGGAGAGTAACTATCAGACGGGACAGAGGAGAACGGTGAGGCTGGATGACACAGTGACAGCAGGTTCTCAGTCTCCGTGTGAAATGGGGAGAGTCTTCTTGAAAGCAGGAAATGTGTTTTTAATGTAGTGGTATGAAAAAGAAAAAAAACCAAACCCTACTTTCCTTTTTATCTGCTTCCAAACTACAAATCAGAGGGAACACAAGGAACCAGCTCACGTCTACTGGAGGGGTCTAGGTGGCTCCACTGTCAGAGCTGGGGTGCTGGTGGGCCCTGAGCACATAGTCTTCCGACCAAAACCCTCTCATGAGTCCTTATGGATAAAGAGTCACGGGGAAGTCCTTCCAGGAAGGTGGGGGCAGGAGCCACCTGGAATCTGGTTTCATATGAGCCAGCCAATTTTGAAAAGTAAAAGTACAACATACTTAGATGGGTGGGACAGGGTAGGAAAGAGGGGCTATATATAGACATAGCTGATTTACTTCCTTGTACAGCAGAAACTAATGTAATATTATGAAGCAACTATATCCCAGCTTAAAAAAAAAAATGAAGCTCTTTGGCCCCCAGGTTACTGCAGGTTAGGCCAACAGTGCACAGCGGAGGAGAGACCAGGGCAAGGTGCCGGGCATTTCCCTGGAGCTGAGTGCGGCTCAGCTGACATGCTGTAAACGCTCTTGCTGCACACGGAGGAGAAGGCCAGGTAACCTGAACAAGCCAGAGCTGCTGCCTGAGCCGGACCTGGGTGCTAAGGCCTCCAGCAGTTATGCTTTCCTCTGCATCCCTCCAGGGGCTCTCCTGAGACTCACCTCACCAAGGCACAGGCCCTCCAGTCCCTGTTGTAGCTGAGCAAGGTGTTCATATCCTCCTTGTCCAGTTCAAAGTCAAAGACCTGAAAAGAAAACAGAAACCGCAACTCCTGTAAAGCTCTGTAAATAGCTATCCAACACAGGTAAGGGCTCCCCTGTGACTCGGTGGCAAAGAATCTGCCTGCCCATGCAGGAGACTCAGGTTCGATCCCCAGGTTGGAAAGATCCCCTGGAGAAGGAAATGGCAACCCACTCCAGTATTCTTGTCTGGAGAATCCCATGGACAGAAGAGCCTAGCAGGCTACAGTCCATGGGGTCGCAAAACAGTCAGACATGACTTAGCAACTAAACAACAAAATCCAACACAGAATATGAAAGCACATGATCAGCTCCAGGCAGGACCACTGGTGAGATGTTGCCTGCTATGCAGAGGGGCAGGAAGGTAGACTAAACTCAGAGAAAGTTTATTACATGGCCACTCAGAACGCACATGTTTTGTCTGGGTATGATATGAACGATGAAAACAGACCTTTCCCTTCCAGATCCTCCAGGCAAAACGATACTTCTATTTCAGTTCAGTTCAGTCGCTCAGTCGTGTCTGACTCTTTGCGACCCCATGAATTGCAGCACGCCAGGCCTCCCTGTCCATCACCAACTCCCAGAGTCTACTCAGACCCATGTCCATCAAGTCAGTGATGCCATCAAGCCATCTCATCCTCCGTCATCCCCTTCTCCTCCTGGCCCCAATCCCTCCCAGCATCAGTCTTCTCCAATGAGTCAACTCTTCGCATGAGGTGGCCTAAGTATTGGAGTTTCAGGTTTAGCATCAGTCCTTCCAATGAACACCCGGACTGATCTCCTTTAGGATGGACTGGTTGGACCTCCTTGCAGTCCAAGGGACTCCCAGTTTATTTCAAAGTCTCTGCCCAGGGAACTCCCTGGCAGGCCAGTGGTTAAGAGTCTGTGCTTCCATTGCAGGGGGCGAGGGTTTGATCCCTAGTCAGGAAGCTAAGATCCCACATGCCATGTGGCCTGGAAACTTAAAAACGAGGGAGGGGACGTATGTACACCTATGGCTAATGTGTGGCAGAGACCAACACAATGGGCTTCCCTGATAGCTCAGATGGTAAAGAATCTGCTTGCAGTGCGGGAGACTAAGGATCGATCCCTGGGTCGGGAAGATCCCCTGGAGAAGGGCATGGCTACCCACCCAGTATTCTTGCCTGGAAAATCCTATGGACAGAGGAATGTAGGAGGCTACTATTGATTGGGTTGCAAAGGGTTGGACTCAGCTGAGCAACTAACACATCCTCCAATTAAAAGTAAATAGGTTTGAAAAATAACAGAAGTGGGTCTTTAAAAAAATTTAATGAAAATGTTTCTTTTCCAATGCTTTGAAAAAATAAAAGAGGAAACAAAAAAATCCATCTCTAGCAGGGTATGTGTTTCTCATGCTAACTATTTTACCACTTTATCTATCTCCTCAACCCTGCCCAGGCCCCAGGCGGCCAGCAGCTCATGTTACAGCCTCAGCCCCTGACAGTGGAACAGGCATGATCAGTTGCTTTCCCTGGAAACAGAACCACAGGAACCAGGGCTTGGGTGATGACCGAGAGCTTCTCGCCTCAGGGAGCGCAGAGGCTCAGGGGCACTGGGACCCTCCTGGTGAGCTTGTCTCCTGGCCCGGCCCCCGACACTGGTGCGGGAGGCAGGCAGGTGGGCAGGAGGGGCTGTGGTGTCAGAAGGCCTCCTCGGCTCTGGCAGGTGCCCAGAGAACCGCGCAGGACACCTCACCAGAGACCTGCAAGGTCTCTGCAGGCCACGGAGCTGTCAGCACAGTGTTTCCTGAGTGCTTACACAGTACCAGGTGCTGTGTGCATCTCATTTCATCTTCGTGATAACCCTTGAAATTGGTACAAATATTACAGATGGGGAAACTGAGCCCTGTCTGGGCAGCATCACTCAAGAGCAACATTTCTCGGGCAAATGCCAAGTCCCTGAGAAGTCCCAGCACGGGTGTCTGCATGTACAACAAGGCCCAGGCCCCACCCTGGCACAGCACTTGCCACCCACGAGGAACCAGTGTCCTGCGTCTACAGTGGGCTCCCTGTCGGAGAGGAGATGGCGGGGGCCCACACATGACCATCCAGAGGCCTGGTGAAAAGCTGGCCCCTCCTCCACCACGGGGACCCCGGGCCAGCCAGCCAGAACTTACCTGGAAGTTCTCAGCAATGCGTTCAGGCGTCACCGACTTGGGGATCACGATCAGATTCCTCTGCATGGGGAATCGGATCAGCACCTGTGCAAAGAGATGCCAAGTACGTATGTCCATCAGGAGCTCTGCATTTTCCACTCGCTCAATCTGACCCCCCACCCCAGCCCACACCCTAAGAGAGAAACCCCAGAACTTCACAGTGAGGGAGACCAGCTCAGGGGAGATGCCTCACGCCTCACAAGGAGGAAGGGAGGTGCTCAGGTCCCAACCCCCAGCCCAACTCTCAGCCTCCGTGTCTCTCTGTATGTTAATCCTTGTCTAGGAGCTCCCGCTAGCCTTTGGGAGCACACAGCTGAGCCCTTCTGCAAGCAGAGACGGGCTTTCCTGAACAGGGGGCGAGTGTGGACCCTCAGGGTAGCCTTCAGAGGTAGTGGGACAGGTCCGATCATCTCTAGCCCCACACGGTCTTCTAAGGGTCCTCTGTGCCCTTTCTATCATGCTTCAGGACCCAAGCCATATGTCTGGGGAGGGCTGACTGGGCTTGCTCCTCCAGGCTAAAGGGAACCACCACAAATGCAGAGAGTCCTGCGAACAGTCACAAAAGCCTGGAAATGGCCGTACCTGGGCTGTGGTTTTATTGTGCTTGTCTGCAATCGCTTTGATTCTGGGGTCCTCCAGTATGGAAGGGTCCTCGGGCTTGGCCCTGGAGATAGACAGCAAGACGGTCTGCATGAGCGACCACCGTCATCACTGCTCAAGGCAGCCGTGACCCTAATCCTAAGGCCTATCGACCTCAGAGGGCAGCCTGCCAGTCTCCTCCTGACTCAGAGCTCAGTTACAAACTCACAACCCTTTGGAAAAAAAGGAGGCATCCTGCTACTAAATATGCCAACCAGGAAACCCAACAGGAGGCTCCCAGGAGGTCTGCTGATCACGTCAGAAGCACTCTCCTTGATGCTGGATTTTCCTTTTTCAGCCATTATCTCTGCCAACAGATAAGAGAACACGATCCCATGGAGACTCACCAGGGCCTGTCGGGAGAGCCGAGGGGACTATAGGCAGTCACCACGATGCCCTTGGAGTTGCAGTACTGGATTAACTTCTCCTGAGTGAGGTACGGGTGGCACTCGATCTGTGGATACACACAGGAGGGTTGATGCTGCCCCTGTGGGCACGGGCCACACCGGAAGTCTTTCTTGGCTAAGACCCCTCCCTCCAGACAGAGAGTTATGGGCAACCCGCGTCCCATCTCCTGGATGGGTGGTGACAACGCTTGCTTCCCAGCTCGTGTTCTTGACATTAAGGATCTTAGTCTTGTTACCATGGCCATGGGCCTCGAGGTTTCTTTCTGGCTTTGGCCATTTATCAACTGTGACAGGTCTGAGGATGTCAATGTCTGCACACAGCTCGTCTCAAGACTCTGAGTCATCACCAGCCAGGCTCAAAACCCTTTCTCTCCTGCAGGTTTCACTCTCAGATGTGGCACTGTCTTTTCTGAGCCGTAACTCAGGACTCTGCCAGCACCCAGGGATCCACCTCCCAGGTGATGGGGATAACAAGGAACTGCTAGCCTCCGAGTGTCACAGAACAGTCTCCCACGCACACCAGCTCCCCTGCTGACATTACCTGGTTAACCGCCGGCTTGTATTTTAAGCCAGGTTTGTTTAAGATCTTCTCCACTTGGAGATGGTTGAAGTTGGAGACTCCAATAGCTTTCACCAGCCCTTCGTCCACCAGCTCTTCCATGGCCTAGAAATCAGAGGGTCTGCTTGCTGCTGACCATGTGCCCAGAAGGACAAGGACCAGAAGCACCTTTGTGCCAGCCAGCTTAACAAGTCATGCCCTTATAATTCAGTGCCAGCAAGTCAGATCTTTGGCAAGACAAGAGGCATCGAGACAAAAGCCAGGATGGCTTTAATGAGGCAGGAAGAGCCGTGACAGTGACAGAGTAACAATCATGGCAAAAGAAGTGGTAGAGCAGGTCATTCACACCTGGTCCCTTACAGGGAGGCCGGGGAGCCTGCAAGAACGGGGAGGCCAAGCCAGGGGCTGCCTTACCGTCCAGGTATCCACGAAATCTTTCTCACTGGGAATCACGTTGCCATCCTCGTCCAATGGGAAGAAGTCTTTCCCAGGCTGCAGTAACAATCAAAAACAGTCACAGACCTGCAGAGATCTGCCGGGGCAGATGCATTGTGGAAAGCAAAGTTCTAAAACAATTACTCTAAACTGCAACAGCTGTCTGTTTTCAGAGGATAATCCAGGGCAAATTTATATCATTGGGGAAAAAAATAGCAGATAGCTCCTGAAGCCTCCAGACCCCGTTTCTATCCGAAGGGTGGGCACTGACCATTGTGTGGAGATGGACAATTCTTGGTCAGTGACATGAAGCCTGCCATGGACGGGGTGTGTGGATAGCAGGAGACCCAGGGCCCATGTTCTGGCTGGACCCAAGCCTACAAAACCACCACCTCACCGAGCCTTGCCAGCTTATTGTGAAAAAAACAAAGGATGCAAGTCAGGCCCAGATAAACCACAGTGCAATAAAATAAGTGCTTCAGGGTAAAACCCACATGCTTTCACACTGGTTAATGAAGCAGAAAACTGAGCCTGTGGCTAGAATGGAGGTTAAGGATGGAATAACTCTAGAGTTCTTTTATGTCAAGAAGTAGGTTGCCTAGGTTTATCAAGCTTCCGCAGGATGTCATGTGTACAGAATACTGGAAAACGCATGCATTAAGTGCAGGTGCATGTGTGTGTATACATATGTGCGTGCGTGCATGTGTGTGCGTGTGTGTGAAGGTGCCTGAAGTGGTTGGGGAGCGGTGGGAGCTGATGACGCCGCCTTATGGGCAGGAGTGTCACCTCAGCTGTGTTCCCTGTTGCAAAGGGTGAAGTTACCCAATTACCAAATAACAAAGAGTGGTGCTCCTCCAACTCTGAAACGTGCACGTGAGCCACCCTTGGTTTGGGTCAGAGGGCTGGGTGGGTGGGGCCCAAGGTGGACTTCTAACAAGCTCCAAGGTGAGGCCACAGCTGCTGGTCCAGGAACCGCACCTCGAGCGCAGTGGCAGGGACACACAGAGGGTCCACCCGCTGCGGCCTGCTAATAGCAGAGGGCGATGCCACTGCTATTAGCAGTGGCCCTACTGAGCCCCTACCTTGAAGCCCGTGGGCCAGTGGATGAGGTAGAGGTCCAGGTAGTCCAGCTTCAGGTCGCTGAGCGTCTTCTGGCAGGCACCTTTCACCAGGTCCTTGTCGTGATATGTACACCACAGCTGAAGCCAGGGAGGGAACACATCTTAGCCCGCAGGCCGGGAGCCAGATGGCTCGGGGACAGGGGACTCGCTTCTGCACCCCACAGCCCACCGACTTCACCGTGATGCTGTCAATGGTGGGGACAGAGATTCCATTGCACACGTGAATCCCAACTTCCCAAAAGAAGGGAGGATAATCAGGTCAAGGAACCCTTTCAGGAGGACCAAACTGAAGGCACAAAACGGAATGGGCAGGTTGGCAAGCCAGCCCCAGGCCTTGAACATAGTTCCCACCAGGCTGGTCTTCATGGGGCCAGCCTCACCCTCCCAGCCAGTATCTCCTGGGTACTACCAAGAGAGCTCAGTCTGCAGAGGGGAACCAAGTCCTATCCTCAGAGATAACCCTCTGGAAAGGGGGTGCTAACCCATAGCCTCGGCCTCATCAGCAAGGGGCTCCAGCCAATGGGTTCCAGTGGAATGACCATCCAACAGACAGATGAGCCCTGGAGCCCACATGGCCTTGGGTGTGGCCTTGAGTCAACACATTTATCCAGGAAGAACCGCCTGCTGGGTGATAACCCTAGCCATGTTCGGAGACCCCAGATTGTGGTCTTGGCCCCTAAACAGATGCTGCCCTGGATGAAGATGGATGAGAACCCTCCCTCAGGCTCCCCTGCAGGGAGGGGTACCTTGCTGACGATGAAGAGGTCCTCACGCTTCACCACCTTCTCCTGCAGCTTTGCCTGGAGTGCCAAACCCACCTCGTTCTCGTTCTGATACACGTGGGCACAGTCAATGTGACGGTACCCAAGGTCAATCGCCACCTTCACCGCCTCGGTCACTTTGCCTGGAGGGGACTGAAACAAACAGGAAATAGAAGACATGGGGATAAGACCAAAAATGAAACAAAACACAGTCTGCTCACAAACCAGGAGGAAGGGGAACCCAGGCTCCTCAGCGGCTCTTGTTCCAGGCCACCCGAGGTGAGATGCCACAGTGCTTCACTTTAGAAAATCTGACCACCCTTTACTAGCAGCACAGATCACCTTAACTAGATGGGCCAAAGCCCCTCGCCTCCTTGTTTGCTAAGCATCTGTTGATTTACAAATCACTGTATAACCAATTCACTGTGGTGTTGGAGAAGACTCTTGTGAGTCCCTTGGACTGCAAGGAGGTCTAACCAGTCCATCCTAAAGGAAATCAGACCTGAATATTCATTGGAAGGACTGATGCTAAAGCTGATGCTCCAATACTTTGGCCACCTGATGCGAAGAACTGACTCACTGGAAAAGATTCTGATGCTGGTAAACATTGAAGGCGGGAGGAGAAGGGGACGACAGAGGATGAAATGATTGGATTGCATCACCAACTTGATGGACATGAGCTTAAGCAAGCTCTGGGAGTTGGTGATGGACGGGAAAAGCCTGGCGTGCTGCAGTCCATGGAGTTGCAAAGAGTCGGACACGACTGAGCGACTAAAGTGAACTGTATAAACAAAAGCCTCCACTAGCTCAATCTCTTAGGTTCCTAAGACAATGAGGGATACCACTGCTTTCAAACAACTCAAAATACTTCAAAATCACTGTTAAATATTCATTCCAATTACTGTTTGGTTCTCGAGTTTTGTCAGTTAACGCCTATGACTTATTTTCTCCTTTTACAAGTGGATTCTGGTATTGGTCATCACTTGTTTTTATACAGTTTGGGGAGTATCAAAGTCAAAAACAACTGTTGCAGGTTCAAAGGCCTGCACTCAAATCTCACTGTGTAGGAATCTGCTGTAAGAAGTGGAGGCGGGAGGTGGCCGCTCAGAGGCACTTAGCGGACAGAAAGGAGTTGACAGGAGGGGGAATGGGATTCATGGAAGATCACCACGTGGTTTGTGGTCAGCGCTGCATAAAGACTGGACGCTGCCCCTGCTTGGACCACGTGTGCATCTGGGTGAGCAGGAAGGCACAGAACCACCCCGCCATCCAGCACCCAGCCTGACAGCGCACACCCATTTGCACAACACTCCTGTTTGGGCCAGAGAGGTGGAAAACAAACATATGGGCATCGGACTGCTGGGTGAATAGGGCGCATTCCTCCGGGGAGCTAGGGTAGAAAAGAATGAGCAGGGGAACTCCCCGGGGCCATGAGCAGCTGCAGACATCTGCTGTTTTGATATCAGCTGTTGCGAAGAGAGGAAGGCGGAGGAACGCAGGACTGAGCCGTGAGCTCGCCCAGCTCTCTTGCCACCATGAGGGGAGCAGGGTGGGCAGACGGGCGATGCTGACCTCGGGTGTGACATCAGTCATCTTCAGACAACCTGGCCATTGCCTAGGTCCCCGAGGGACCCAAGCTGTACCTGCAGTCTTTCCCACCCTTCGCAGTGGGAACCTCAGCATAGCCAGAAATGCCAGTGTCCCTGGGGCCCCTTGCCGCAGGTCACACTCCTTCCCAGGAGAGCGAGCCAGGTGGAATATGGAGACCCAGGAAGGGGAGTCCAGCATGCCATCAACTTTCTTCAGGCTTGAAGGTACCCTGGCTGGACTTTCTCTGTGGCGCCCTGTACTGTGCTAGCCTAGCTGATCACCGCCCCCAACCCCGGGCAGAGGGCAGGCACTTTTCCGAGGCCTGGCCAAACACTGCATCTGCCACAGCGACCGGAACAGGGCCCGAGATGTAATCCCGGGCAGGCCCACAAGATTCCACCTTTGGACTTCAACTGGCACTCTCAGGACACGGTTTCATTCTGGAGACTCTGTGCAGGGAGCACGTGTGCCAGGAGGTGCTAGACAGAAGCGGGGTTTGAGGGGCAGATGAAGAGTGGAGGAGAGACAGCTCCTAGTCACATGCTTCACAGCCCTGGTTCTGGTACTCCTGACATCCTCTAAGTCAGTGACTCCACACCCTCAACACATTTTCTTTCTTGCTTAATATTAAATTGGTTATTTGGTTCCTTGGGACCAAAAGAGTGCCGAGTAGGATAATCAAGGGTGCTGAACAATTGACCCAAAACTGGAAAAAAAAAAAGTTACGATGCTTGTATAGAGGAGCCAAGGACAGAAATGACCTACGAGAGGTCACCAAGAAGCTGTGGCTCCCTGACCCTTGCCCGGACAGAGAAGATTGATTAGTTGGGAAGCACATGCTGAGAAGCTGAGTCCAAACTGCTTTCAAAGGACAATGAGGAGCAGAAGCAAGGACTGTTGGGCATTTACAAATTAAATACGTAAAAGCTGCAGCAATCCATAAGAAGACTCCAGCAAATGGATACTACATGCTGGTTTCCCCTTTCCAGAGACACCTTTGCAGTAATGGGAGGGAAGGCTGTCTGGGGCCACCAGCCCTGTGCGCAGTGGGGACAATGGCTCTCACCTGGGCTGGGCGGGCCAGGGCCAGCCGGGGGACAAGCATGCGGTTACTAGAAGGCTTGTGCCAGAGCAGGTCCTGTCACAAATGGAACCTGACCCAGGTGGTGTGCAGCGCACAATGGCTTGGAGAGAAAATAACAACAGCTCCCACTTATTATGGATCAGTCTTCACTAGTTTTAAGTGTATCATTGAATTGCATCTCCACCACAACCCTGGTTATCCGTGATCTCTGGATTAGGGAACAAAGGTGCGGAGTTTACAAAACTGGCCCGTGATCGAGAAGTGAGAGAGATGTTGGGGTTTGAACCCTGGCACCAGGACCTGAGGGCCAGCCTTGGCTCAGAGGTCTGTTCTTGGAGGAAGGGAGACACTGGTCAGGAGAGGACAAGTCACCCAGGCTTGGAAAACCATCCTCTGGGATGAAAATGTACCGGAATCCACAAACTACGTTCAGTAGTAATTACCCAGAATCCTCCCCCGAAGGAGACTAAACTAACTTTCCTCGTCACTAATGAAGCAGCCACTTTAAGATCTGGTGGGGAAAAAAAAAAAAAAGGCTCAATAAACTTGGGAATGCCAACACATGATTACACCATCTCCTCACCCCCTGACCACACTGCAAACTGCAAACACAAGGCAGGGATCCAGACTGAGACTTTGAAAAGAGGATAAATCATGAAAATATGTTTCTATACATCTAACAGGAAATCCACAGAAAACCAGTAGAGGAAACACCCAAGTTATAAATAACCAAATTATACAAATCATATAGGCGAAATATTTGAAACTCACTTCTGCCACTCATCTGCCCTGTGACTTGGGCACATCTGCCCATGCCCATCCCCTCAGAACTTAGAGCTCTGAGCTTGAGCAGCAACTGGACAACGTTCTAGCTGATGGTAGGTACCAAGTGACGTCACTGACACATCTCCACCCCGGGACCCCCCGTCAGTTCCACCAACTGGTCCTATTTCCTTTTCACGTAACACTTCAGGCCAGGCAGTTCCAACTCGAATAATTACTATCCGTGTCTCTCTCTCTCCTCTCCTCTTAAAACCCAATCATTGGAGTTCGTGCTGCTAGTTACCGTCATATCCCTCCCTCTATTCCCTCTGCAAGTCAGAATCAAGCAAACGAACAAAAAAATACCACAGCTCCAAACCTGGAGAAGGGAATGGCAATCCATTCCAGTATTCTTGCCTGGAGAATTCCATGGACAAAGGAACCTGGCAGGCTATGAAGTCCATGGGGTTGCAGAGAGTCAGACACAACTTAGCAACACACAGCTCCAAACAACAAAGGCTATAAAACAGAGTCATTGGTTAAAACAAAACAAAACAAAACAGTGCCTCAGAGATTGAATCCTTTGTAGTTTTAACATGCAGATGTCTGGAAAGAGAGGACTATGTTCTTTCTGACTTTTTAAAAATATTTTTTCAGTTAGCAGGTATCACTTTTGTAATGAAGAAGGGGGATAGGAATAAAGGAAACTTCACTTTGACGGAAAAAACCTGGGTGAGAAGTTTAACAGTGTGCCAATGATAAACTTGGGGCAAAAATAGGTAACCATAACTTTTCATGTAAACTTGATAAAGAAACAGGGCGTCAACCTCTAAAGCCTTGAAAAGTAATACTTTTCAAGTGTTACTTTTGAGAAAAGTTGTCACTGAAAAGCATTGTTTAACCTCTTGTTAAACTAGCTTCACTTCAGAGAAGCTCAACCTACATTTTTTAAAAACTAACCTTACTTTTTAATTACTGGTTTTGTTTAAAATACTAGGTGATTTCATAATATAATTTTCTGCTTCTCACTGTATATAAAGCATTTCAACTACACGTATGGTAAACAGACATTTGTGACCTAATTTCTCAAAATGTATTCCAACTTCCAGTTAATTTATTTAGAATCTTCTGGAAGAGAAATTGGCAAACTTTTATGTTAAATGGCCAGGCAGGAAATATTTTAGGCCTTGTGGGCCAAATAGTCTCATCACACCTGCTCAACTCTGCTGCTGCAAAAGCAATATGTAAAGGAGTGAGATGTGTTCTAATAAACCTTTGCTTATAAAAATGGGCTGCAGTTTACTAACCCCTGGGGGTTGCTGGAAAAGCACACAAAGAAATGGGCGCTCAGCAACAGTCCTAGTCTCGATTTGCCTATTTACAAATAACATTCTCGTTTGGAATTTAGCACCTTAATAACCAAAAGGTGAGACTTCCTTAAGATTCAATGGTTAAGACTCTGCCCTTCCAATAAAGGGGCACTTGTTCGATCCCTGGTCAGGGAACTAAGATCCCACATGTCATGTGATATGGCCCAAAAGCAGACAAATAGAAACCCTCCCAAAACAAAACAAAACAAAGGTATCCTGATATTGAACGTAAAGATATTCTGGAGACTGAAAGGGTTTATATCCTGCTCCAGTTTATTCAATGGACAATAAGGTCCGGGAAACCTGATCAAGCTGGGCCAGCTTGCCTGCCCTGTGCTTACACATGATGCCCATATCCAACAATTTTGTACCAAGTAGTCTTCAAGTCTGCCACACTCATAAGACTCCAATAGAATAAGCATCTGGGAGAATCCAGAGAATGACAAAGTCTTTCACCTCAACAGAGGTGTTTTTATTGCTTGGTGCAGATAAGCCAACCTCATTTGGCTCATGTTCAATTATGTCCAGATCTATAGTTTAGTAATGTAAACCACAATTTCATATGATAAAGAGCAGACTGCCGAAAAAAGATCTTTTTCGTTGCCTTATCACATGAAAACAGTCCATTTGGGCTTTTTTTTTTTTTTTTTTACACCAAAGCTAACAACCAGGTCTGACCACAAACACAAACCAACAAGAAAACTGAGATTAACTTTCTCTATTCAGTGTGAATCCAGCTGTCCTAAATTACACAACTGTCTCCACTTGGTTGTAATGGGGGTGGCCCAGGGCTGGCCTTGCGCAGGCAGGACTTATTTAAGTATCTTTGCTCTTGAAGAGCTGCAGGTAGAGGCCTGCAGGGAGATGAAGCAGGTGAACAGAAAGACAAGCTACTGGTTCAGCTCTGACTCCTCTAGCCCGGGATCCCAGGCCATCAAGAGCTTGGCCTGAGTTCTTTCTCAGCATTTTCTTCTAAAGTAAGTGTTAATCAACCTCAAAGAGGCAAAAACTGGTTTGTTGGGGGCAAAAACAAAAACACTTAGCTTATAAAATGTTCTGTGGCCTGTCAAAGGGTCGCAGGACACACACAGATGTACCATCTATCTGTGATGTTGAATTTTCATTGGGTGGGGGACACTTAGGGGGAAATGTCTCAAAGACTCGTGGGTGTGGGCAGAAGATGATGGAAAAGCAGTGGAGAAACTGTCCTCCACTCCTAGGCTTGGGGTAGGTAGGTGAGTTACAATGGCCATTTATAAATCAACAAGTTTCCAGCTAGTTCCACACATTTATCAGCAACAAGGCACTAGTCAGCATCAGAAGTAATCTGTTTTAGCTGCTTCCCGGGAATACAATGCCTGTGGCTTACTTACTGTCCACTGGGGAAGGCAAGCCTCCAAGGGGAAATGGCCTCTAAGCCACATGGGCTTGGAGGCAGAGGTGTTCTCCCAGTGGACTGACACCTTCACCTCCAAGGAGAGGAAGGGGAGTCCGAGGACCTTCAAAGTAACTGACTGGAGACTCCCAGGGCCCTGCCAAGGGTCCGAAGGATACAACACAGCCACCACGATACGGAAGATCCATGGGAACCAGGAACTGCCCCCACTCCCGGGGCCTCCCCCAGTTCTCACAAAGATAAGCAAATAGTATTTGGGTCACCCCATTTTTGTCCAGCATCTGTGAAAATATATATTTTACGCATACAGGGGCAAAGTATCAAACACTATCCATATACTTCTCCTTATAAAGAAGGAAATCTCCTCCAAGCCCATACTTAAACCATTTATCTCCCTGTCACCTCCCCTACCATGCCTCTACACGGTTCCAAACAACTTCCACTCCTCACCCACTCCCCCAAATCTGAAATTATCACTTCTTCATATTAATTCAATATGTTATCCTTAAGATACCTACCATTTACCAGGCTCTGTGAGCAGTTCTGTAAATAGTTTGTGACCAAGTCAGATGCTACCCTTACACTCAACAAACTTACTGGAGAGAATGAGCTAAACGTACCGATTTATAGAGCTATCTTAACTAAATTTACATTAGGGTAGGTTTTAAGAGTTCAAGCAAATGATAAAGCCCTAGTTTTAAATCAACTTTTACTCCTTATTTACCCCCAGAGTACTGATTTTGAAACAATGGACCTAAGGTCCCAGTTTTTGAAACCACAAACTTATAAGGCTCAGCGAGGTGGTGGTTTTTTCCAGTGACACGTCTGTGTGCTGCCTCAGAAATTATAATTTGCCACTGCCAAGAAAGTGTCTGTTCACATCCATTCCAAGAGAATAACCTGCGACAGACCAAATTTTACTTGGTACAATGGTCATAATTCAATTACACCCTTAGAGCCACCACTGGACTTTTGGAAGGAAACACAAGGCACATATAACTCTGATTCCTTTGTCCAAGAAATACTTTTCCTGGGAGGCAACTCCACGACAGTGAACGTTTACAAGATTTCAGCTGCCGATTTTAGAGTAGACATACATACCATCTTCTGTCTCTTTCAGACCATTTTAAGGTGCCCTTAATCTCTACAGTCTTTCCTTGTCAGTGTGCAAATGGCTGATGCTCCGTCCTATATTTAAAATTCCTGGAACACCTGAGTCATAGCCCTGGAATGTAATGTACAAAATACCCCAAGCTAACTTACAAGCGGTTTAAAATTTGGGGGTTTCACTTCGGCGTCCGTAACATCATTCGGTGTTCCCCAACTGTCAGATACTCAAGACTACCATGTTTACTCCTAACCTTTTCCTGGGGACGCTGTGAAGAGGTTCCAGCGGTGCCGAGGTTTCAGGAAGCAGTTTTAACTACTGATGCCAGCCCGCAGTTTTGCATGGGCGGGAACCTCCCCCACCACCCGCCCCCCGCAGATTCCTTCGTCCAGCATGGGACACTGCGAGGGGCACGCCGGCCTCCGGGAGTTCAGCGACTGTAAATAGAAAGGTCTTGGGCACACTCGTGCAGCCTAATTCAATTACCTGCAGACTCCAGCCTTACCTTGGGATGCTTATTCCTGAGGGAGCAAAGCCGGAAACGGTTAAGGATCAACTATTTCGAAGAAAGACAAAAAGGCGCGAGCGCCCGCAGGTGCGGTTAGGCAGGGACGCCGGCGCCCCACGCCTCTCGCCTCTTTTTGCTCCATCTCCGGGAACGCCCCTCCCCGACCTTCATCCACCGAGCCAGAGCGACGGACCTGGGAAAATTTCCCTTCGCTCTGCGCCCCTAGTTGCCTTTCCAGCTGAGATCGGATTCCAGCGGCTCGCATGCACTGGGAGTTATGGGGTCGGCCAGCCGCGAGCCGTTCTCAAACACCCCTTCCCCAGCCCACCGTAAGTCCCCCGGCCCGAGACCGAGGCGAGCCCCTCGCCCGCCTCAGCGCCCAGGCTCCCCAACCTCAGGCCCAGATCCTGCTGGGACCCGACCAGCCCGAGCGTGGCTCCCTCGAGGCCTGGCGTCCGCCGCGGGGGCCGCTGCTCAGGGTCACTCTCGGTCCCTTACCCCCAGGCCGCGCCGAGCACTTAAGCGAGCCCCGGAGCACGCTCGCCAGGGTACCTACCTTCCACGTGCCCAGCCCCAAGATGGGCATCTTGGCACCGGTGTAGAGCACGATGTGGTTGGCCATGACTGCTTGAGCTCCGCTGACCAGGATCAGAGAACCTTGCCGAGGAGCTTCAGCGCGGTTCTTTAAATAGCGGGTGAGGCAGGCCGAAGGGGCGGGTGTAATGGGAGTCTGGATCCACGAGCGCAGCTTCTGATTGGCCGCCCCGACAATCAGGATGCCGCAAGTCTGTTAGCCCGGGGGGCTCTGCGAGGACGCGCCTCCTGCTAGGTCCTAGCGGTTCCGGATTCCTTTTGGGCTGGCGGTTTACCCACCCCCCACGCCCTGCAGCGAGCTCCGCCAGCAACTGTGGCTCGTGGAAACGCGAATGCTTTAGCAAAAGTAACAGAATTCCCATAAATAATAGCCTGGGAAGGAGTTTTGGTTTCTCTCTCTCTCTCTCTCTCTCTTTTTTTTTTTTGAGAGCGCAGAAGGATGTTTATTGTTCAAGCCCAGTAGCATAGTTTTTTGGGAATTTGACCAAAGCCAGCACTTTAATTTGTAGGAACACACTGATGAAGATGGTTGGCTGGCATCACCGACTCAATGGACATGAGTCTGAGTAAATTCCAGGAGTTGGCGATGGACAGGGAGGCCTGGCGTGCTGCAGTCCATGGGCTGCCAAGAGTCAGACACGAGACGGAGCGACTGAACTGAACTACTACTGCTGGAGTTCAGCGCCCTTTGATCTTAGTAAGGTGCATGCCAGAGAAATGGTTTGCAATCTTGTTGCAAAACATCAGCTTGAGATTTAGGTTTGTTGGACACGACTGAGCGACTTCACTTTCACTCTTCACTTTCGTGCACTGGAGAAGGAAATGGTAACCCACTCCAGTGTTCTTGCCTGGAGAATCCCATGGATGGGAGAGCCTGGTGGGCTGCCGTCTCTGGGGTCGCACACAGTCGGACACGACTGAAGCGACTTAGCAGCAGCAGCAGCCTCTATGTAGCCTCCTAGGGCTATCTTCACACCCTGCCATAGATGGATGTAAGCTGTTTGTGCACACTGAATGTGATTCAGCAACCTTTTCTCCTAAAGCCAGCCTCTCTTGAGGATAGGAATCCCTGATGAGCTTAATCCAAAACACGCAGAGGACATTGAGTCTTTAGAAAGTAAGGCTCTATGGAAGCAGCACATTACACAGTAACTTAGCAAAGCTCTCTAGATGAATAAGACAGAAACCCACAAAAGAAAAGATAACTTTAATATTGTAGCTTCAAGTATGCCAAATTAGGAGTTAGATGAATTCGGCTTCCCAGGTGGCGCTGTGGTAAAGAACTTGCCTACAATGCAGGAGACAAAAAGATGTGGGTTCAGTCCCTGGGTGGGGAAGATCCCCTGGAGGAGGTCATGGCAACCCACTCCAGTATTCTTGCCTGGAGAATCCCATGGACAGAGGAGCCTAGTAGGCTATATAGTCCATAGTGTCGCAAAGAGTTGGACACGACTGAAGGGACTTAGCAGCAGCTGCTGCAGTAGCAGGTAATGAGTTAATCAGTCCTAGTTGGCAGTCCTAACACATTCTTTCCCAGGATAACCAAAGAAAAGTTGCTGAAGAGCTTTGTGGATAATTTTGGTTTCTTTTGAACAACCCCGTTCCATGATACTGTACTCTACCTCAACCTTGCTCTTTCTGCTCTATCTCCCTTTAATATTTCCCCTAATTATGTGAGATGGGGAACTACATTTGCCTGGGGATGACTCAGAACCCAGACCTCTCTGAATCCCATTCTGGTGATTTTCCTTTCAGTGCCTTTTAAAAGTGCCCTCCCCTCAGGAAAAAATGTGTACAAAACAGACTGGGCCAGAGATTTTTCCATTTGACTTTTATAGAAACTATTGTGGGTAGGCAGATTCTACCATTTGTCCCCCAATAATAGCAATTTCATTTGAGCCCTACAGCTAGGAACCTGGTTTGTGATAAAATAGCAGTAGTCTACCAGTTTTCATGCATAAATCTGTTGGCATAGAGATTGCTGTCCTAAGGGCTAGTCTCATAGAGAAATTATACACTTGGAGCGAGCAGGTTGGTATACACAGAAGGGTCATCTGCTAGGGACATACATTCAATATGAATGGCTTATTGTGGTTTCTTTGATGATTGAGTTTAACAGTTGACTGTGTGAAGGCATAACTGGCTAAAAATGGAGTATCCCTGGTGGCTCAGAGGATAAAGCGTCTGCCTGCAATGTAGGAGACCCGGGTTTGATCCCTGGGTTGGGAAGATCCCCTGGTGAAGGAAATGGCAACCCACTCTAGTATTCTTGCCTGGAGAATCCCATGGACAGAGAAGCCTGGTGGGCTACAGTCCACGGGGTCGCAAAGAGTCAGACACGACTGAGCGACTTCACTTTAGCTTTAGCAAATGTAAAAAGTCAGACCTGTGGATCTTCTATAGCAACACCAGTACTATAGTGAGGACATAGTCATAGTCACATTACTGCTCTGTTACTTCTGTAGTCTATGTAAAATGCCATTGTGCACATATCAAAATTATGCTTAAAAAAAAACCCATCAATGGAATTCTTCTGAGAAACCTTCCAGTAATCCCTAGCAAGAGCAAGAAGAACTTTAAAGGACTCTAAACCAATAATTCTGTCATAAGAACCAGTAATCTCATTCTGAGGGAATACTTTAGAAGGAAAACACACATACATGCACACAGACACTTTACTATAAGTACAGGGCTGGGACTGGGCAAGTGGGGTACTTAGGTGAAAAGTTGCAGCCTGAATGTGGATACTTCCTTAATTTTTATACCCTTGGCATTTCACTTGAGTCACCCTAGTCCACACACACACATGTATGTTTGAAAAACAGTTCTATACACATAATGGAAAACTATAAATGTCCAACAATAGCAAGAGACAGGGTGTAGCCATTAAGGGAAGACAGGGGTAGCTCAGTGGGGAAAGAATCCACCTTGCAATGCAGGTGACACTGGTTCGGTCCCTGGTCTGGGAAGATTCCACATGCTTCAGAGCAATTAAGCCCTAAGCCCATGTGTGCACCACAACTACTGAGCCCGTGCTCTGGAGTTGGAGAGCTGCAAATGCTGAGCCTGAGAGCCGCAGCTACGGAAGCCCACACACCCAGAGCCTGTGCTCTGCAACAAGAGAAGCCACTGCAATGAGAAGCCCATGCACGGCAGCAAAGAGTACCCCTGCTGTCTGCAAGTAGAGAAAGCCCACGTGCAGCAGCGAAGACCCACCACAGCCAAACAATAAAATTAATAAGCCTTTTTTTAAAAAAGAATGAAGACAATCTAGATATAGAGAAAATATATATGAAATAACCCTAAGGTTACCATAGAAAACAAGGTCATAGGACATGGTTACAAACATGAAAAAAATAATGTGACATATGGATAAAATTAGGAAGAAGCCGAAAGTAAGGGTAATACTGTTTGTCAGATTATTTAATTAATAAACATTTTTTGTTTGCAATTAAAAAGACAATTTCCTATTAACTCTCCAATTTCTCTAGGACAAAACTTAAATTCTTTAGCTTGGCAATCAAGGTCCTGTGAAATTCGCTATAACTCTGTAAATATATGAAGATGAAGGTGAAGTCGCTCAGTTGTGTCCGACTCTGCGACCCCGTGGACTGTAACCTACTAGGCTTCTCTGTCCATGGGATTCTCCAGGCAAGAATACTGGAGTGAATTGCCATTTCCTTCTCCAGGGGGATCTTCTCGACCCAGGGATCGAACCTGGGTCTTCCACATTGGAGGCAGAGGCTTTAACCTCTGAGCCACCAGGGAAGCCGAAGCTACCAAACTGTACACTTAGAATGGTGAATATTATGGCGTGTGAACTGTATCTACGTAAAGCTGTGATCAGCAAGCACACGGAAGTTACATGCTACCCGTCCGCACAGGTTAGTTGAGGTGAAGGGAACCAATAGGCGCAGAGTAGGACACGGCTGAAGTGACTTAGCAGCAGCAGCAGGCTCTAGTCATACAATCCCTCAAGGACTCAGGCTACAGCTTCCACCACCTCGTTCACAGAGTGCCCCAGCCCAGGTCTTCAGGGTTTGCCTCAGCAGAGTCAAAGAGCACCGAACAATCCCAAATGAGCGATGAACTGTTTGTTTAGGCCTGGAAGTGGCACACGTCCCTCCCATCTACAATCTTGGCCTGACCTAGTTGCAAGGTCCTGCGTGTCTTCACTGAGATGAGCACGCGCCATCTTCTCGTGTGCAGAGAGAACAGAATACAGCAGAATACAGTGATAAACAAGTTATTTGTCCACGAGGACAAATAACTATTGAGCCCATATTATGTCTCAGGCACTGCTTCAGTCACTTTGTGAGTGCATACTTGGGTGCTAAGTCGCTTCAGTCGTGTCTGACTTTGTGACGCTATGAACTGCAGCCCGCCAGGCTCCTCTGTCCATGGGATTCACCAGGCAAGGGTCCTAAAGTGGGTTGCCATGCCCTCCTCCAGGGGATATGCAGGTGCTGCTGCCAACAGGAATAATATAATAGCTAATTTCTGTGCCCGGCACTATTCTACAAACATGGTATGCATTAAGTCATTTAGTCTTCACAACTACTCTTTGCAGTGGGTAGTATTAGTCATCGATTTTACACATGAGGAAACTGAGGCACAGAGAAGGGGGGAAATATTCCTAAGGTCTCATAGCAAGTTGAGGGTTTCACAGGTGGCACCAGTGGTAAAGAATCTGCCTGCCAGAGCAGGAGGCACAAGAGACGAGGGTCTGATCCCTGGGTCCGGAAGATCCCCTGGAGGAGGAAATGGCAACCCATGCCAATATTCCTGCCTGAAAATTCCCATGGACAGAGGAACCTGGAGGGTTTCAGTCCATGGACTCACAAAGAGTCTGGGATGACTAGGCAAGAACGTATATCAAGTGGCATGGTCAAGATTTAAACCCAAGCAGTTTGACTATAGCACCTGAACTCTTCACTGATACACAGGTGGCTTTCAAGTCATTTTACTGTGACTCACAGTAAGGAATAGATTACAGTTGTTGACTGAAAAAGAAATGCACAACCTAAAAGTTGAGAATTATGTTTTATTTGGCAGACTTCCTAAGGATTTAAGCCAGAGAGTCAGCCTCTTAGATTGCCCTGAGGGACTGCTCCTAAGGAGGAAGCTAGCATACTAGGAGTTTTTGCAACAAAGATCAGATAGAGGGATCAGTAAAAGATTACTGTTAATTAAAGGAAACCAGGTATCTCAAGCTAAGGAATTTAGCTATTTTCTTTGTATGGGAAGATGCAAGGGTCTGACTCATTGAAATCATTCCTTTGATATTTACCTCAGTTATCTTTGGTCAGTATCCTGGTTATTTTCCATCCTGAATCCCTTCAAGGTACACCGTTGAGGGGTGGCTTCAGGGGCTGATGGCTTGCTGGCCACAAATTCCATTTTTTTTTTTAATCGATATGGCAGGTGAAAAAGCTGACCTATATGTATATATAACAGAAACAAAAGACCTACAAAAAATTTCATCCTTAAGTGTGGCATACTCTGATAGTGCATATTGCTTTATTTTTCTAGTATCGATTGTAACCATGATTCACTCCCAGTTCCATGATGAATGCTTTTGTGATCCACCCTTGGGTCATGGTCTCCAGTTTGGAAAACTGGCCTCACCATGACTCCTCATTTCAGGTAGCAGAACTGTGATAACCAGACACTGCAGACCTGACCACAGCAACACCCAGAGAAATCCGCAGGGTGAGCATTCCCAACAGGCCAGCAAAGGTGTCTTTCTCCCACTTCTGCACACTTCATCCTTCGGTACCCTTGGAGGAGCAATCATCAGTTTGGAATGAGGACACCTGAGACTGGCCCTCTAGAAATGGGAAGCAAGGAAAGGCAAAGGAGAAAGTGTGGAGGTGACAGGAAAAAGACAGAGACTTCAGTCTCTGTCACAGAATGGGCTGGATGTAAGAGACTCAGGGAACTGGTCTGATGGGGGGCTCGTATCAATACTTAATTGTGTTTGTTCACAAGATGAGGTTTAGATGGTAAACAACATTGGAAGAACTGTCAGTATTAACCTTCCTCATAGATACTGCCGAATAGCAAAAAAAAAAAAAGGGGGGGAGGGGGGACAAACATCATGTTACCCTTAGCACAGTTCAATAAATTCTTGTGAATAGTAATATCCATGTGAGAAGTGAAGATGTTAGTTGCTCGCTTGTGTCCAATTCTTTGCGACCCCAGGGACTGTAGCCCACCAGGCTCCTCTGTCCATGGAATTCCCCAGGCAAGAATATTGGAGTGTGTAGCTATTCCCTTCTCCAGGGGATCTTCTCCCCAACCCAGGGATCAAGCCCAGGTCTCCTGTACTGCAGGCAAATTCGTTACCATCTGAGCCACCAGGAAGGCCCAATAATATCCCTGGGTGCCTCCTATGTATCAGGTGCTTCAAATTCATTTTCTGATTTGATCCTTTTGGCCTCCTGGCCAAGACAGCTGACTATATTCCTTTCTCATTTGGGGCATCAAAGAAATTTGAGGTTTGGTAATATTAATTTTGCAAGGCCAACAGTTAGTGGCCTTCTTTTAAAATTTTGATATTTTTGTTCATCATGGATTTTTTAGGCATTAATATAGATTTTTAAAAAATATTGCATTAAAATATAATCTATCTCAGCTACTGAGATTTTTGGTGCTCTCCTCCCCTTAAATTATGTGTAGAGGCAAATTTCCCCCTCACCTCACATTGCCTAAGAGCATCCAAATAGGAAAGAACCAACTCCCAGAGGTGAAGTTACTCGCACAGAGCATTCATTATCCTCCCCGTGAGCATTCATGCTGTCTACACTCTTACAGTGCATGTGTGAGAGCACGTGTGGGCCTGTGCAGGCTTCAGCATAATTTCCTGTCCCTGCAGCTGTGATGCCACCCTTTTTCTTCACGTCAAAAAGTCTAAGAGAAAGCAGATGAGTGAGGGAAGCATTGTAAGAAATGCCTAAGACATTAATGAGACCGACCTAGATAGCATATTCAAAAGCAGAGACGTTACTTTGCCAACTAAGGTCCGTCTAGTTAAGGCTATGGTTTTTCCAGTGGTCATGTATGGATGTGAGAGTTGGACTGTGAAGAAGGCTGAGCGCCGAAGAATTGATGCTTTTGAACTGTGGTGTTGGAGAAGACTCTTGAGAGTCCCTTGGACTGCAAGGAGATCCAACCAGTCCGTTCTGAAGGAGATCAGCCCTGGGTTTCTTTGGAAGGAATGATGCTAAAGCTGAAGCTCCAGTACTTTGGCCACCTGATGTGAAGAGTTGACTCATTGGAAAAGAGTCTGATGCTGGGAGGGATTGGGGGCAGGAGGAGAAGGGGATGACGGAGGGTGAGATGGCTGGATGGCATCACTGACTTGATGGATGTGAGTCTGAGTGAACTCTGGGAGTTGGTGATGGACAGGGAGGCCTGGCATGCTGCGATTCATGGGGTCGCAAAGAGTTGGACACGACTGAGCTACTGAACTGAACTGAACTGAACTGTGGTGGCTCTGTGGCTGAGAACCTCTGCTGCCCATGGCTTCTCTTTTCTGAGTGAGAGGACTCAGGATGCTTGTGGCAAAAGGGGAGACTTAACTCATACATCACTGCCAGCTGAGAGAATGAATGGGCCTTGTATGCAAATAAATGTCTCTGACACTTCGATTTAGGAATGGATTGCTAGTGAGATTGAGGGGTCTCCTGAGGTGAGGATGGAGGGTATCAGGGCAGTGATTCTACAGAATTGATAACACAGGTGTTGGTATCTTCAGGAAGTGTGTCATTCCCCATGAGCATGGATTTGGATGAGGTGATTGATAACTTCCTGGCTGCCCGCCCCGTTTCATCCTCAGTGCATACTTCTGCTCAGAAAATCTAGAAGAAAAGATCTCTGTGCACAGATAAAGCACATGTAGTATTAGCAAGTTTGGTATCTATATGGGAGAGGTATATTCAGTCAACAACTTCATTCACTTATAGCGTAGGTATTTACTGAATATTTAATACCAACCCACTCCAGTATTCTTTGCCTGGGAAATCCCATGGATAGAGGAGCCTGGCGGGCTACAGTCCATGGGGTAGCAGAGAGTCGGACACGACTGAGTGACTAACACTTTCACTCCACTTTCCATGCCAATAAGTACTGTTTTAGGTTCTGTGATTACAGAGATAAACAGGACAGTTTCTGATCATATGCAGCTTCCTCTCTAGCCTGGAAGAGTTAGTAAACATACCTAAAAGCAAGCTAATGTAACATCCAGCTAGATAATGATAAGCCATGTGATGAAAATAAAGGAGGTGATCAGGATAAAGAAGAGGGCAGGGTTGACAGTCTGGACAAGCAGGATGGAAAGTGAGGTGAGCCATGTGCATACTTAGAGAGACACATTCCTCCGTGGTGAGAAGACACCTCCATGGACCTTGAGAGTGGTTGAGTTGTTTTGTGTATATGAGGAGTGGCGGAGAAGCAAGGAAAGATGGTGACTCTTCTTATTTGCTGAAGAAGACGCCCCAAATACCTAGGCAACAGTAGGAGCTTATCATTTAGCGACACTCTTGCTATTTCTTCTGTACCTTTGTTTTGATAGTTTCAAGATGCTACACTTTGTGCTTTCCTTTCCTTTGGTGGTGGCTTCCCAGGTGGCGCTAGTGGTAAAGAACCTGCCTGCCAACATGGGTTCAATCCCTGGGTGGGGAAGATCCCCTGGAGGAAGGCATGGCAACCCAATCCAGTATTCTTGCCTGGAAAATCCCATGGACAGTGGAAGGCTATAGTCGATGGGGTTGCAAAGAGTTGGACATGACTAAAGCCACACATCTGCACGTTACTTGGGTGGGATGTTCCAGAATGTGCCAACCACCAGACCCCTAAAAACTTTATTGATGTGGCATGCGTCCTGAGTCTTGGTGGGGTTTATTTCCCACTCTCTGGAGGACATGCTTCATTCTAAGGCCTCCAATGTACTAGCCATTTCCTGCTCAGACAGTCCAATTAGTGTGCTGTGGTTGGTAGTGGATCCATGTGGGATGTCCTGAGGTCCAGATATCTTTGGACTATGACAGAAGACAAAGCAATTAACTTAATCCTGGAGAAAACCTGTAAATGCATACTATTATCCATTCTGTCTAAATGGAAAAAGCCTTTGATTCTCCTTATTGGTGGGAACAGAAAAACTCTATGTGCCAGGTATATGTAAATGCAACCATTATTGGGACAGACCATGGAACCTAAGCTGGATAAAGAGGAAATCAAGGATGAAGGGATGTTGACTGTCTAGTAAAGGTGGGGATGAGGGACAGAGAAATCAGATAAGATTAGTCAGTCAGAGGTCTTAATGGTGCCAAAGAATTGATGAAGTATGAGTGTTAGAGGAAATAAATGGGATAAGAAGTATTGGTCAGGATTTAATGCTTAAATTTGAGATTTAAAGGTAGTAGGTTTATTGGTAAGTAACAGTAAAGATAGGAAAAGTAGTACGTCAAGGCTGTATATTGTCACCCTGCTTATTTAACTTCTGTGCAGAGTATATCATGAGAAATGCCGGGCTGGAAGAAACACAAGCTGGAATCAAGATTGCTGGGAGAAATATCAATAACCTCAGATATGCAGATGACACCACCCTTATGACAGAAAGTGAAGAGGAACCAAAAAGCCTCTTGATGAAAGTGAAAGTGGAGAGTGAAAAAGTTGGCTTAAAGCTCAACATTCAGAAAACAAAGATCATGGCATCTGGTCCCATCACTTCATGGGGAATAGATGGGGAAAACAGTGGAAACAGTGTCAGACTTCATTTTTCTGGGCTCCAAAATCACTGCAGGTAGTGATTATAGCCATGAAATTAAAAGACGCTTAGTCCTTGGAAGAAAAGTTATGAAGAACCTAGATAGTATATTCAAAACCAGAGACATTACTTGCCGACTAAGGTCCGTCTAGTCAAGGCTATGGTTTTTCCTGTGGTCATGTATGGATGTGAGAGTGGGACTGTGAAGAAGGCTGAGCACCAAAAATCGATTCTTTTGAACTGTGGTGTTGGAGAAGACTCTTGAGAGTCCCTTGGACTGCAAGGATATCCAACCAGTCCATCCTAAATGAGATCAGCCCTGGGACTTCTTTGGAAGGAATGATGCTAAAGCTGAAGCTCCAGTACTTTGGCCACCTGATGTGAAGAGTTGACTCACTGGAAAAGACTCTGATGCTGGGAGGGATTGGGGGCAGGAGGAGAAGGGGACGACAGAGGATGAGATGGCTGGATGGCATCACTGACTTGATGGATGTGAGTCTGAGTGAACTCTGGGAGTTGGTGATGGACAGGGAGGCCTGGCGTGCTGCGATTCATGGGGTCACAAAGAGTCGGACACCAATGAGTGACTACACTGAACTGAAATGAAATTCTCCCCACTCCACACCATCCCACCTCCTTCAAACTGCCTCAGCCTCCAGGGCCAAGATCAGGGTGAGGCCAGGGAGGCATTCACCTCAGGCTCGATGTTTCACGCAGCACCCAAACAAAAAACAAAAAACAAAAAACCCTCAGTAATCACGATGCGTAACATTTTAATACTTTAAAAAAGGAATAAATTCATTAACAAAATGGATATGATGATTTCATACAGTGATCACAAGGTTGAAAGAGTTAGAATGATGGGTGGAGAGTGCCTGGGGGTGGGGGAGGGCCCCACATTTCATTGTAATTTTCGAGGACTCTGCGAAAATCCTGAAAGAACTCTTGTCTGCTGCTGCAGGCATCATCAGTTTCATCAGAATCAGGGCTTTGAATGCCTGTTTGAATCACAAGATTTTGTTGAGAAATAGGAACACAGTCCCAAGAAACTCACGGACTTTGCAGAGGCAGCACATGCTGAAACTTGAGGCAGTTTTTTTTTTTCTTTTGTTAAAAGAAAAGGAAATCCCATTGTCAACACAATTCGCTAAACTTCAACATTTATGAGAGTGAATGAGTCATAAATCTTTGTACATGTTAAAATATTATTTCTGAGAAAGAAATACATTTTTAATGCAATAAAAAAACCATTATATATGCACAATTAGGAGTATATGTTTTTGTGTGCATCTTTTCAGGGAGAGCTTCCAAGCTTCTTTTTAGCTCCTCATATAGTCTAGTCAAAGCTATGGTTTTTAGTCATGTATGGATGTGAGAGCTGGACTATAAAGAAAGCTGAGGGCTGAAGTGCAGGGAGATCCAACCAATCCATCCTAAAGGAAATCAGTCCTGAATGTTCACTGGAAGGACTGATGCTGAAACTCCAATACTTTGGCCACCTGATGCGAAGAACTGACTTAGTTGAAAAGACCTTGATGCTGGGAAAGATTGAAGGTAGGAGGAGAAGGGGACAACAGAGAATGAATTGGTTGGATGGCATCACCAACTCGATGGGCATGAGTTTGAGTAAACTCTGGGAGTTGGTGATGGACAGGGAAGCCTGGCGTGCTGCAGTCCATGGGGTCCCAAAGAGTCGGACACGACTGAGTGACTGAACTGAACTGATGGATTTCTAACTTCCTCAAAAGTTAACAGAGGGTTTATTGTTGTTCAGTCACTAAGTCATGTCCCACCCTTTGCGACCCCCTTGGACTGTGGCCTGCCAGGCTCCTCTGTTCATGGGATTTCCCAGGCAAGGGCACTGGAGTGGGTTGTCATGCACTCCTCCAAAGCATCTTCCCAGCACAAGGATCAAACCTATGTCTGCTGCATTGGCAGGTGGATTCTTTACCACTGAGCCACGTGGGAAACCTTACAGAGGGCACCGTCCATAAAATGTAAAATGACTGATATTTGCACTATAAATCCATCGACTGCAGCTTGTCTCTACATACATGCAACTTGTTTCATATATATATGCATATATACATGAGACTTCTTAGGGAAAAATGTTTTCTGAAATTCTGAGATTTGTTTCAATTATGAATGTAGAAAAATCCCCATCAGTTGTCACGTAACCAGGAAGGGTTAATTTTGAATTCACACTGGATCAGCTCTGTGACTTTAACCTTCATCTTGCTGCTTTTGTTATTACAGACATACAGAATAGCCTGCTTCAGGGAGATAAACTGACCCTGCCCACCTGTGGACTGTGACATTCTTAAATTCTTTGTGTTGTAAATGGCGCAGAGCCCCTACTTACCAGCGTGGCCCAGAAATTCACTTTTGGGGAGGCAAGCGTCACAGAGAGATGTGGCATCTTTGTTTGTTGATATGACAGGAGATATTCCATTTCATACCATCCACGAAAATGACTGTTAAGGAAGTGAAACTAAGACGTCCCCATGCATGAAGCTCGCCATTCTAGGGACATTTGCAAGGACTGAATAGTCCTTTTACTTTGTTTCCTCACCTTCGCCCATCTCTTATCCACAAAAGAACCTAGCATCCAGGTCCCAACAAGATGGTTCTTTTGAGGTGCTAGCCTGCCATCTTCTTGGTCATCCGGCTCCTGAATAAAGTCCCTTCTTTTTCTTAACACCTCATCTCAGATTTATTGGCTTGTTGCACAGTGAGCAGAGCAAGCTTGGACTTGGTAACACAGGTTTTATAGGAAGTAAAATTATAGTTGAGAAAAGGTTCTAATTCCATGCCAATCAAGTGAAGGGAATTGAGTTTTCTAAGAGAACATTTGGTAAACCTAACAACTAAGTAAATTGTTATGGGTATACCTTTCCTTCTTTTGCTTTCTGCAGCCTGGAATGTAGATATATGAGGCTTGGAGCTCAAGCAGCCAGCTGGAATCATGAGACAGCCTGGATAAAGCAGCAGGAGGGAAGGAGCCTCGGTTCTTTTAACGGGGCAGCTGTCATATCCGTCCTGGACTGTCTGCCTTCAGTCTTCTCTTTGGGGACTTCCCTGGTGATCCAGTGACCCAAACACTGCACTTGCACCCCTGCCTGGGGAACTAAGATCCCACCTGCCCCACAGGGTGGTCAAAACAATAGAAAAAAATCTTTTCATGATAAAAAGATATCATGCTTGTTTATGCCACTGCTTGCCACAAACTCTGCACAGATGTTCTTACTTATGCAACATATTCACTTCAAGAGGTGAGTATTGTTAAACCAGTTTTATAAATGATGAAACCAAGACCTACAGGGGTTGAGTAGGTGGCAGGTTGAGTTAGGCAGTCTGGTCCCAGAACCAGTGTTCTTATTCTGTGCCAGGCATCATTACAAGCCTATTAATATAAGTAATCCCCACAGGAAACTCAGAAGACAGTTACTATTAATAATAATTCCCCCAATTTGTGAAAGAAGAAATTGAGGCATGGGAAGGTTAAAAGGTACCATAGATCACAGCGAGGAAGATGGAGCCAGGTTGAAGGCAGGTATCTGACTCTGGGATTCGTGGCCAACATTCTGCAATACAACCTTCCTTAGAGGGGGTGCTTCTGTCCAGTGAACGAATGTCAGCCATCTGGTCACCTGATTTATGGTTATGTACCCAGAGTTGGGAGATCAGCCCTGGGTTTTCTTGGGAAGGAATGATGCTAAAGCTGAAGCTCCAGTACTTTGGCCACCTTATGCAAAGAGTTGACTCATTGGAAAAGACTCTGATGCTGGGAGGGATTGGGGGCAGGAGGAGAAGGGGACGACAGAGGATGAGATGGCTGGATGGCATCACTGACTTGATGGACGTGAGTCTGAGTGAACTTCGGGAGTTGGTGACGGACAGGGAGGTGGCGTGCTGTGATTCATGGGATTGCAAAGAGTTGGACACGATTGAGCGACTGAACTGAACTGAACTGAACCCAGAGTTGACCCTGACTTAACTCTGGTATTGAAGAAGCATCAGCTTTGCAGCACTGCCAATGCCAAAACTACATATAGGCATTGATTTTCAAAAGGCTGAAACAAAAGTCAATATTTGCAAAAATAGAAAAAAACACTTTCTTCAGTAGTCATTTAAAAAAATCTCAGAGAGTTACCTTTGTCACAAAACCTAGAAAGATATTTACCCAGGGACTTCCCCTGGCAGTCAGGTAGGGTGGGTTTGATCTTAGTCAGGGAACTAAGATCCTATTGGCTGCACAGTGTGGACAAAACAGAAAAAAAAAAAGAGAGAGAGAGAGAGAGAGATTTACTCCAACCATAATCTGATTTAATGCACCCATACACAAAAGTTGGATTTGTCTATTTTAAAAGTATCAGAACTTGCTTGACAATCAAACACTTATCTGATGTTCAGAAAAAAATGGCATATTGCATGTTCCTAGCATGGAAATGCCTGTGCAATCAAGTCAAAGTAATCATCAACATGTATTCATCACATTCTATTGGAGTCTGAGGGTGACTGCTTTTCACTTCCTGGGCTGAGAATAAATTGAGCCAGAGATACAAGAATCAGATACATGGAACCCAAATATCAGCTTTGTTTCTGACAAGGCTGAGCTGGAGAATAGGGTTTGAACTTTGTGACCAGTCTCCACCATGTGCCCTCCCCTGAACTTCTAGTTAAATGTTCCTACCAGAGCCATGCAAACCTGGACCACTGTGTCCCCCTTTTAGAGGCTGGTCATTTACCCGGTGGAAAATGCATACAATCCAAAGACAGGTTTTCTCTGAGAAACAAAGGGAGAGAGAGAAGATCTGGAAAAGGGTATCCCAAACAGGCATAATTCAAATTTAGGCAAAGTCCTGGATGTGACTGAAGAAGTCACTCCATCACCCACAAGGAAGAGTAAGTGAAGCTGGTGGAGGTGAAAGGGAGTGAATGGTGTCTTGTCCTCTAAAAGTTCCCAGAGAGCAGGTTTTCCTACTTTATGGGGGCAGGGTAGAACCTAGCAAAAGACAACACATCAGGTCCTGCTAAGATGACTCAAGTGAAAGGCGTTAAGTGTGTTAAGATTTTTACATGACAAGGTGACAGGGAGAGAACTGGTCTGACTCTGGCTACAGAAGCCTGCATTGCATGGGTATTCCCAGTGCATGGAGAGCAGTCACCAAAGTCCAGCTTGGATCAGAGGTTCACTTCATTGAAGGAGAGTCCCACGTGCATCGTTGTTCAATCACATTCTCTCTACCCTTAAAGTGGCTATCTGGGCAAAGATGTTCAAAAATGAAGGAGGAGTGTGTGAAGTCACCTTCTCTGTGCAGCTGATTGACACCCAGATTTTACTAATCTAGCCTGCAGGTGGGTATTAGTACTACCCTACAGGTGAGGTCTTTAAGGCTCAGAAGGGTTAAGGGACCTGCCCCTGACCATATAAAGCTAAATAGAGGGTGGAACCCAGATGGAATACTTCAGAAAGTCCCTTCACTTTCTCTCTTATCTCACCGCCAAGGAGAAAATGATCTACCAAGAGCTTGAACCAGGTTGAGAAGTAGAACATGAATGATCTGTACCTTAAAACCTTTCAGTAAGAGTGTTTATAAGAGTATGGATATGTAATAAGTTTATTAATAGAACTTCTTCCTTTTTCTAGCTGATTTAAGTGTTCAGAAAATAAATTGCTTTCTCTTTCCTGTGAAATTTTCTGAAAGAAAGCTCATACTATGTAGTAGTTAGTAACAGAGAGAATGCATATCTGTCAGCTGTGCATCTCCAACAACTTTTTCTTGTGGTTAAAGGTTGGGGGCCTTGTGTTTCATAGTTACAAGTTCTCAGTGGGCCAAGAAGGGTTCAGGACAAGAAGTTTTGTGGAGCTGGAAGAGGTGATAATGATGGGTGGCACTGAAAGATGCATGTAGACACCATTTGTCAGAACTTGGGTGGGGGCAGTTCTTTGATTTTTCTTTATTTAAAAATACACACTTTGAGTAACATTAAAATAATGATGGTTTATTAATTTAAGAAAGAGTTATGCTTTTACAGGAAGCAGGAAGCACATGCATTGCCATGGTTTTTGCTAGAGGCAGTTCATATCCTCTTTAATCCTTTCAAAAAGCAGCAAATGTAGGTTGCAAACTCTATCTTTTTGTTGTTTAGTACGTGAAGATCCTTAGGTTCAGACGATTGACTAAACTAAGTACACAAGTCCAAAACCCAAACTCCTTTCAACATAAAAGAATACATTCCAACAACTAATATTCTTAAAACGCTATTGAGTTACAACGAGCAATTCACATATATTATCCTCTTAAAAGTCTTTCGCAGACCCCTCTGGGCCAGGCTTTGTTATGCTCACTTTGCAGGTGAAAAAAGCCAAAGCTCAGAAAAAGTTACTTCTTACTGACAATAAATAGCAGAGTTGGAATTCAAACGCAGGTCTTCTGGCATACCATCTCAATTTCTGCCCAGGACAATGCCACTGAAATCAGAGACACATTCCTTTTCACCCACAGGGAGCCTTTCTGTTTGAGTCAGGACCTCACAGACAGAACAAAGCTGGCTGCCTACAAACAGACTGGGGGAGTCTCATGCTTAGACTTTGAAAATCTAAATCTAAAAGTGATGGATAACACCATTATCTTAAAAACAAAACAAAACAAAAAAACATCTTACGAACAATTATGCGTGGCAGGTCCAGAGTGCATCTAAAGGCAACTAAAACCTTTGCAACCATCTCTGTATGAGTCAGTGTTCTAGTACAGAACCAATACTGTGTACATATTTCTCTCAATAGATACATACATACCTATACAGATATGCACTCTTTCTCTGTCTCTCTCTGTCTTACTGTCTCTGTTTCTCTCTGTCTGTCTGTCTGTCTCTCTCTATACACACACACACACACACACACATACTCTTTCTTTTCCTCTTTCTATACATATCATATATATCATCTCTTTTAATCCTCACAAGAACCTGTAAAACTAGGCCATAATGTCCCTCTATCTCTCTTTTTGCTGGTTAGCAGGATGCTTTAGCAGGATCAATAGAGAGAATTTATATAGAGAGACCTGATCTAATCCTCACAAGGGTATCTATCCATCAAATATTTATATCTACATTTATCTAGATATAGATGTCCATGCATGGCTAAGTTGCTTTAGTCACGTCCAACTCTTTGTGACCCTATGGACGGTAGCCCACCAGGTTCCTCTGTCCATGGAATTCTCCAGGCAAGAATACTGGAGTGGGTTGTCATGCCCTCCTCCAGGTGATCTTCCAGACCCAGGGATCAAACCCGGGTCTCCCATGTCTTGTGCACTGGCACGCAGGTTCTTTACCACTGTTGCCACCTGGGAAGCCCTAAAGATAGATGAGAGGGGTTTATTATAAGGAATTGGCTCATGTGATTATGGAGGCTGCATGGAAGTCCCATGATCTGCAATCTGCAAACTGGAGACTTGGGAGAGCTGGTGCTGTAGATTCCAGCCAGAGGACAAGACTGGCCTCCCAGCTCCAGCATTCAAGTAGGTAGAATTCTCTCTTGATCTGCCCCCCTTATTTTTTTCTACTCAGGTCTTTAACTGATTGGATGCAGCCCACCCTCCTTTTGGAGGGCAATCTGCTTTACTCAGTCCACCAATTTAAATGTAATCTCTGGATGAGATTACCCAAAATAATGTTGATCAAATATCTGGGCACCCCATGGCCTAGTCAAGTTAAAATTGAATATAAAATTAATGATCGTGTTACCTATCCAATGACATTGACATTAAGAAAGAGAGACATCTACCACATATAGCTCATGGCTCTTATGAGAGGCAGGCTGACTGGACAATCATTATATTTATAAAATCTAGACATTTTCACCAACCAAGCCCATAAGTTCTTTCTCTCTCCCACTCTTACCGTTTGTTCTTTTCACACATCTCCTGTATTAAGCTGCCCCATAATTTCACGTGGCAGCACTTGTCTGTCAACTGAATAAAAGGCACACAGTGAAAGAATTGTGAGTTGAGTTTGATTTGGTGTCCTTACTGACGACTAAGGGCTTCCAGGAGGCACTAGTGGTAAAGAACCCATCTGCCAGTGCAGGAGACATAAGAGATGTGGGTTCAATCCCTGGGTGGGGAAGATCCCCTGGAGGAGGGCATGACAAACCACTCCAGTATTCTTGCTTGGAGAATCCCATGGACAGAGGAGCCTGGTGGGTTATACCGTCCATGGGATCTCAAACAGTCAAACACGACTGAAGTGACTTAACACGCACGCACAGAGGACAGTAGCCCAGAGACAGCCTCTTAGATAGCCCTGAGGAACAGCTCTGAAGAATTAAGAGTGAAACCAAGATAAATAGGAATTTTTCTTCTTTTTTGCTGGAAAAAACATGTAGCCAAACATCAAAAAGACTACTGTTAATTACAAAGAACAGAGATCTCAAGTTAATGATTTTAGTGCTTTTTTATGTAAAGGGAAGATGTAAGAACCCAGGGTCATTTGACATTTTTCCCAAGATACGCATCTTAACTATCTGGGGGCTGGTATATGCAAAGCACGGAATGCTTCTTGTTTTTCTCCATTCTGAATTCCTTTCAGGGCAACTGCAGTGGCTAATGGCTTGAACCTTGTAGAACTGGAATGGTAGGCAATGTTTTTTTCTTTACCTGTCCAACTAAATACAAGTTTTACTGACAGCAACAGTTTGAAAAGTATGGAAGTACAAGGGGATCCAGAAGCCTAGAGTTTGGATTTTAGGTTTGTATCTTACTAGCTAAAATAAGATAGAACCGTAGTAATGTATAAGTATTCAGCTTTTTAAAATACAGAAAAGTCATGTGACTCAGCCAGAAAAAGGAACAAAATTCTGCTATTTGCAGAGCTGTGGATGGACCTATAGTCTGTCATACAGCATGGAGTAAGTGAGAAAGAGAAAGACAAATATTGTATATTAACACACGTAGGTGGAATCTAGAAAAATGGGTATAGATGAACCTATTTACAAAGCAGAAATATAGACTCAGGCACAGAGAACAACCGTATGGACAGCAAGGAGGGAAAGGGGCTGGGGTAGAGGGGGACACTGGGGGACTGACAAATACATATTACTATGTTGAAAATAAATAACTATTGAGAACAGATTGTATAGAACAGGAAACTCTATTCAGTGCTCTGTGGTGACATTACTAGGAAGGAAATCCAAAGAAGAGGGTTCTATATGAATACATGTGGCTGATTCCCTTTGCTGCATAGCAGAAGCTAACACAGCGTCGTAAAGCAACTATACACCAGTCAAAAAATAAAATACAAAAGTGTCAACCTCATGTGGCTTAACATAATAATGATAGAGGAAGGTATGACACCTACTATCTCATGTAGCCCTTACAAAGCCCTTGTGAAATAGGTTTCTCATCACTTACATCCTACTGACGAAGAGACAGAAGTTCGGAGAGTGTGACCAAGGCCACAAAGCTGTGTGTGACTAAACTGAGATTTCTAAACAGATTCTCCTCGTTTCCAGAGCCAACACTCTTCCAGGCTTCACTTCCCCTTACGTGTATCACTCAAGCATACTAGGCCTCAGGCATCATCTTTTATTTATCCTATGCAAGAGGAAACTCGGGGTTTTCTTTTTGTCCATCAGTATTAACAAAAGAGGAAAACCATACCAATTATCGGAGAAGGCAATGGCACCCCACTCCAGTACTCTTGCCTGGAAAATCCCATGGATAGAGGAGCCTGGTGGGCTGCAGTCTGTGGTGTCTTGAAGAGTTGGACACAACAAGCGGCTTCACTTTCACTTTTCACTTTCATGCATTGGAGAAGGAAATGGCAACCCAGTCCAGTATTCTTGCCTGGAGAATCCCAGGGATGGGGGAGCCTGGTGGGCTGCTGTCTATGGGGTCGCACAGAGTCAAACACGACTGAAGTGACTTAGCAGCATACCAATTATCAGGATTCATAAGTAACAAAATAAAGGTTAAAGTAGATCAGGCAGGCAATTTAAACAGTAAAACTAAAGGGTAAAATCTGGCTGCATGCAAGAATCAGAGGGTATTACTTGTGAAAGTAAAGATGATGAGATGAATATAAATGTGTGATGCCTTCTGTACTCGAGTCATTCTGTGCATGCTAAGTTGCTTCAGCTGTGTCTGACTCTGTGCAACCCTATGGACTGTAGTCTGCCAGGCTCCTCTCTCCACAGAATTTTCCAGGCAAGAAGACTGGAGTGGGTTGCCATGCCCTCCTCCAGGAGATCTTCCTGACCCAGGGATTGAACCCATCTCTTAGGTCTCTTGTATTGGCAGGTGGGTTCTTTACCACTAGAGCCACCTGGGAAGCCCAACTTATGTTAGTGAAAATAAGGGTGTCATTTTCAATGACTACAGTCTATAAATTGTTATAAACAATATGGAGAAATACTGGATTCCTTTCCAGGTTGTTATTTAGCTCTGTGTTTCACTCAGATTACAAGCTTTCTTGTCTACATGGAAAATGGAGCTGAAGACCAATCTTCCTCCCTCTCACTCGCTCAGTTCAGCTCAGTTCAGTTCAGTCGCTCAGTCGTGTCCAACTCTTTGTGACCCCATGAATCGCAGCACTCCAGGCCTCCCTGTTCATCACCATCTCTCAGAGTTCACTCAGACTCACTTCCATCGAGTCCGTGATGCCATCCAGCCATCTCATCCTCGGTCGTCCCCTTCTCCTCCTGCCCCCAATCCCTCCCAGCATCAGAGTCTTTTCCAGTGAGTCAACTCTTCGCACGAGGTGGCCTAAGTACTGGAGTTTCCAGCTTCAGCATCTTTCCTTCCAAAGAAATCCCAGGGTTGATCTCCTTCAGAATGGATTGGTTGGATCTCCTTGCAGTCCAAGGGACTCTCAGTCTTCTCCAACACCACAGTTCAAAAGCATCAATTCTTCAGTGCTCAGCTTTCTTTACAGTCCAACTCTCACATCCATACATGACCACTGGAAAAACCATAGCCTTGACTAGACGGACCTCAGTCGGCAAAGTAATGTCTCTGCTTTTGAATATGCTATCTAGGTTGGTCATAACTTTTCTTCCAAGGAGTAAGCGTCTTCTAATTTCATGGCTGCAGTCACCATCTGCAGTGATTTTGGAGCCCCCAAAATTAAAGTCTGACATTGTTTCTACTGTTTCCCCATCTATTTCCCATGAAGTGATGGGACCGGATGCCATGATCTTCGTTTTCTGAATGTTGAGCTTTAAGCCAACTTTTCCATACTCCTCTTTCACTTTCATCAAGAGGCTTTTTAGCTCCTCTTCACTTTCTGCCATAAGAGTGGTGTCATCTGCATATCTGAGGTTATTGATATTTCTCCCAGCAATCTTGATTCCAGCTTGTGTTTCTTCCAGTCCAGCATTTCTCATGATGTACTCTGCATATAAGTTAAATAAGCAGGGTGACAATATACAGCCTTGACGGATTCCTTTTCCTATTTGGAACCAGTCTGTTGTTCCATGCCCAGTTCTAACTGTTGCTTCCTGACCTGCATACAGATTTCTCAAGAGGCAGGTCAGGTGGTCTGGTATTCCCATCTCTCTCAGAATTTTCCACAGTTTATTGTGATCCACACAGTCGAAGGCTTTGGCATAGTCA
Organism: Nanger dama; assembly: GCA_917880005.1. Classification (NCBI taxonomy): domain Eukaryota; kingdom Metazoa; phylum Chordata; class Mammalia; order Artiodactyla; family Bovidae; genus Nanger; species Nanger dama. Next base: position 6,063,911 of record CAKJTW010000096.1, on the reverse strand, counting down.
ATAAAGCAGAAATCAATGTTTTTCTGGAACTCTCTTGCTTTTTCCATGATCCATCGGATGGTGGCAATTTGATCTCTGGTTCCTCTGCCTTTTCTAAAACCAGCTTGAACATCAGGGAGTTCACGATTCACGTATTGCTGAAGCCTGGCTTGGAGAATTTTGAGCATTACTTTACTAGCATGTGAGATGAGTGCAATTGTGCGGTAGTTATGGCTCAGACGGTAAAGCGACTGTCTACAATGCAGGAGACCTGGGTTCGATCCCTGGGTTGGGAAGATCCTCTGGAGAAGGAAACGGCAATCCACTCCAGTACTACTGCCTGGAAATCCCATGGACAGATGAGCCTGATATGTTACAGTCCATGGGGTCGCAAAGAGTCGGACACAACTGAGCGACTTCACTTTTTCACTCGCTAGAAGATGGAATTTTGCAAAGCAATGAGTGCAACATGAGGGGGAGAGCTGGCCTTCAGCCTCAGTGGCTGGGACTGTATCCTTCCTGGAATTCAGGGCTTGGGGAATCCCAGTGAAGGCCTGCCTCTGCCTTGGCCAGTCTATGGGTCCTTCCACTTGGGGTTGGCAGGGCAGTAAGGAGCCCTCTTCTAAATCCCATGTCTGCCCCAGCTGAGACAAAGCACCATAAAAAATGTGTGTCTCCTCCCCTTGCACTCCCTAGACCCTCTGCCAGGGCTGCCCACATGGCAGCTGCACCAAGCAGATGATACATAGCAGCTAGGGACTCTGGAGGTTACGGATTCACAAGTACTAGAGACAGAACCTAGAACTCAGGAAGGCTGGCAGGGGTTCCCAGAGATGACGGGGGAAATGACAGACACGGGAAAACCTTTTTTTTTTTTCATAATAAGAACCATTATGATCAACCTGTGAACTCCTTTCTTGCCTGACATGGCTCCCCATCCTCAGGTAACTCTATGAAGGGAAAGGGCAGGGAGCCATTCATGGGTCTCAGATCACATAAAATGGAGTCTACTCTCTGTCTTTGGATTGATTCTTCTTCTTTTTTTTTTTTTTTTAAAAGATCTCTTGGACTTTATTGGACATTGTCAACAAAGCTTTTTTCTAAATTAAAAAAAAACAGTGCTACCAAATAGAAGCTTGAAAGAAATCATTGCGTATAGAACCAGGACTCCTGGTAATGAAGCATGGGCCCATTGTTCTGCCTGTGAAGATACACTTCCCTATAATTAACATAGGACTTGTCTTGAACACCTGAATTCTTCCCGTTTGTTACCCAGTGGGTTTACTCCTTTACAATACTGGTCTGATTTTAACATTTGAAATGACTTCTTTCTTGGATCGATTCTTAACATCCAAGATCAATTGTCTATAGGTGGGAGATAGTTATTATACTTTAGATGGAAAAAACAGAGTAATATTTCAAATATCTATTTTAAAATAAGATTCTATTTGTCTCCTGCCTGGAAACCAGAAGCAAGAGAAATACAGCTTGGACAGGGAGTCGCTCTCATGACACTTAAACTGCTTGGATGTTTTCCATTTCTCTCATGTACCTGCTTAGTCAGTAATGCAACAAGGAAACAACCACAGGGGTTAAAAATACAGTAAAACCACAGAGGTGTGTGTAGTGGCAGGCTTACATCAAGCTAAATGAAACTAAACCAGTTCAACCAACATGAGTTGAACTGTGTACCAGCTACCTGCTTAGAGCAAAGGTAACGGTGACATGACATGGCAAGAGCAGGAAGGATGCAGAAGAGGGGGATGGGAAAGTTTTCAGAGCGTGGGTCTTATTTGGAGTAGGTTTTGAAGTTGAGCAACATCCCCAATGGCTCAGCAGGTCAAGTACCCACTTGCGATGCAGGAGACACGGGTTCAATCTCTAGGTTGGGAAGATCCTTTGGAGGAGGACATGGCAACCCACTCCAGTATTCTTGCTGGGAAAATCCCATGGACAGAGAAGCCTGGTAGGCTATGGCACATGGGGTCGCAAAGAGTCAGACATTATTGAAGCAACTGGGCACACAGCATCATACAGAGAGTTTAGGAAGGACATTCTAAGAAATGGTTACCTTGACATGAATGAGGATGCTGAATCCAAGAAATGGCTAGTATCTTGGCATCAATAGTTGGGGAGGCATTGGGGAAAGAAAAGAGACAGAGAATGTGGTCAGAAATGTAGATTGGTCCAGACCATGAACATCTTGTTGTTGCTGCTCAGTCGCTCAGCCGTGTCTGACTCTTTGCAACCCCATGGACTCTAGCAAGCCAGGCTTCCTTGTCCTTCACCATCTCCCAGGACTTGTTCAAACTCATGTCCATTCAGTTGATGATACCATCCGACCATCTCATCCTCTGACATCCCTTCTCCTCCTGCCTTCAATCTTTCCCAGCATCAGGGTCTTTTCCAGTGAGTCGGCTCTTCGAATCAGGTGGCCAAAGTATTGGAGCTTCAGCCTCAGCATCAGTTCTTCCAACAAATATTCAGGATTGATTTCCTTTGGGATTGACTGATTTGATCTCCTTGCATTCCAAAGACTCTCAAGAGTCTTCTCCTACAGTTCAAAAGCATAAATTCTTCGGCGCTCAGCTTTCTTTATAGTCCAACTCTCACATCCATACATGACTACTGGAAAAACCATAGCTTTGACCCGACGGACCTTTGTTAGCAAAGTAATGTCTCTGCTTTTTAATATACTTTCTACGTTGGTTATAGCTTTTCTTCTAAGGAGCAGATATCTTTTAATTTCATGGCTGCAGTTACCATCTGAGTGATTTTGGAGCCCAAGAAAATAGTCTGTCACTGTTTCCCATCTATTTGCCATGAAGTGATGCGACTGGATGCCACAATCTTGGTTTTTCGAATGTTGAGTTTTAAGCAAGCTTTTAACACTCTCCTCTTTCACCTTCATCAAGAGGCTCTTTAGTTCCTCTTCACTTTGTGCCATAAAGGTGGTGTCATCTGTGTATTTGAATGTATTGATATTTCCCCGACAATCTTGATTCCAGCTTGTTCTTCATCCAGTCCAGCGTTTCACATGATGTATTCTGCATATAAGTTAAATAAGCAGGGTGACAATATACAGCCTTGACATTTCCCTTTCCCAATTTGGAACCAATCTGTTGTTTCATGTTCAGTTCTATTTTTTCTTGCCCTGCATACAGATTTCTCAGGAGGCAGGTCAGGCGGTCTGGTATTTCCATCTCTTAAAGAATTTTCCACAGTTTGTTGTGATCTACACAGTCAGAGGCTTTGGTGTAATCAATGAAGCAGAAGTAACTGTTTTTCTGGAACTCTCATGCTTCTTCTATGATCCAATGGATGTTGGCAATTTGACATCTGGTTCCTCTACCTTTTCTAAATCCAACTTGAACATCTGGAAGCTCTTGGTTCATGTACTGTTGAAGCTTAGCTTGGAGACTTTTGAGCATTGCTTTGCTAGCAAGTGAAATGAGTGCAATGGTGAGGTAGTTTGTTTTATCCTCAAAATCTTGACCTTGCCGGATACACCAGTCCTGGTCTGTTATCTCCTGATTCTTCCTCAATTCTAATCAAGCTGCACCTCTGCCTGCTTCTCCTTTAAAAGGCCAGACATCAAGAGTGTCAATAAATATTCCAGTTTTGCCTGCCCCCTGAGATGCTAATGAGACTCCCTGGAGGTAGCATTCTCCCTTACTTCGGTCTGGTCAGCATCCTCTTATCAGCAGATTGTTTTGGTATTATTTTGGGGACTAGCATTCCAAAGAAGAGTTTCCCTTAAATTAGTAGAAATATGAAGGTTTGAGCTGGAAAAGTTTATGTGGGAAGAACTTTTAAACAATTGAATTAATGGATGGGCAGCTTTACCAAGGAATCAGACCATAATAGTAGGAAAAAAATCAGATGACCAGGTGAAAAAAGAAAGTGAGAGATACATGGAAACAGGAATTTGCTAGCAACAAATGAGAAAAAGCAAATGAGTTTAAGTGGTTAGATCTTTATGAAAAATGATTAGTCAGCTTCATCTTTTACTAAACAAATACCGCAATTATTATCTAATTACTAAGAATAAGCTGTGGGCTAAGCCATAAATTTGGCTTATTTTGAGAATAATATGAATATTACAGCAGTACTGTAAAGAATCCACCTGCCAATGCAGAAGACACAGGTTCAATCCCTGGGTTGGGGAAATCCCCTGGAGAAGGAAATGGCACTGTACTCCAGTGTTTTTGCTTGGGAAGTCCCATGCAAAGAGGAGCCCAGTGGGCTACAATCCATGGGGTTGCAGAAGAGTTGGAAGAAACAACAACAATGACTGAAAATTAGAGCAATGAATTTTGTTTGGCTATTGAGATTTTGTAATATCCACAAAAGCAAATATTTGGACTGCCTGATTTAATAGGGTCAGTGGGATAAACTTTTATTGTTTATAAATTAGCACAGTATTTTACTCTCAATCTGCCAGAAGTTTAACACATAACGTGTAAGTACATGTTTTTGTAAATTTATAAAAATATAAATGTGGCTTTGCATAAGAAAATGCATTCTCATAAATATGATCTGAAAATTTTTAGTGTTGTGAATACGTGTAAGTGTAAATTTAGTTTAAAAAAACATAGTGCAAGCTGGAGTGTTCTTAATTGATTACAATTTTAACTTTGTATCTATCTCAACATGTTTGAAGCATAATTGTTGTAAAGCTCATGTGAAACTGAGAAAACTAGGGAAATCACTCAGAAATTAAAAATTCATTTTGCTTTTAGATTTAGGAATCAAAAAATTACTTTTTGGACAACATCAAATTTAAATTTCCTCATAACTGTGTCAACTTTGACATGACACAGTTGTGAAATTTTTTAAGATAGATTCTTTTAGCAGATGAATCATTTGAGTTTTTAATAACCAATGATGTGATGCTGCAAGAGGATTGAACTTCTCCTGGTTGAAGATTGATAGATCTTGATTAGGGGAAAAAAATGAACAGTCCTTTTGTATTTTGATGAATTCACTCGTGGATACTTTCTTCCAATCCACTCAGTCCTACACTGAAAGAGGAGAATCTGGCTTACTCATGCAGTATTAGTTCAATAAATTGGGTTTATGTTATCAGACAATAAAAGGGTTAAAGTGTGACTAGCATTGTGCAAGATGTTTCTAAGGGGTTCATGAGGCCAAAACTATTTCAATAATACTTCCAAGATAGCACTTTCCTTTTTGACTGTCATTTTCTTATAAGCACATGGTGGAGTTGCCAGAGGCTATGTGACATGCATCATTGCAACAGAATGAATGCACAAGATATGAGAATTCAACTGTCTTCTCTTAAAACATACGTTACAGAGGTGGTAAAATAAAGAATAATGTTGCTATTCTCTTTTGTATTGAAAAAGAGCCATTTTCACATAAAATATATGTATAATATGTAAAGAGCTTACTATTGTTGCTATTATAAGTATTTCTGGCCAAATCCCATGGCTTTTGGCATTCTAGTTCCCCCACCAGGGATTGAATCTGCGGCCAGGACAGTGAGAGCACTGAGTCCTAACCACTGAGCCACTAGGGAATTCCACATTATTATTTTTAAATGAACTAATATATTAATATTTCTTAACTCTCTCAGTTCTAATTTTTAATATAGCAAAGATCAGTTAATATAGCTCACATTAAACTAGAGCTCTTCAGGGTCCTCAATAATTTTTAACAGTACAAAGGGGTCCTAAAACCGAAAAGCTGGAGGACTCCTGCCACAGAATTTTACTTCTACTCAGCGTTCAATGAGGAATCATTTTCAGCAACCCTAATCGTTAGTCACCCAACCCAGGAAAAGATGCTGAATTCAGAGATTTGGGAGGCAGCTTGCCAATGTGCCAGACAACGGTAATGTCTTAACGTCTGTTTTGCACCCCATAGGACTCCTGGCAGCATCTTCTTTCTGGTCTTAGTGCTTGCAGCCTTGAAAGTTCCATATGACAGTTCTTCAAAATCTGAAGACAGTACAGTTTGTACTCTTGTACAGTTTGTTTTCCAAGCGCTTTCCTAGTCCTATCTCTTTGGCGTGTTCTCTCTCTGACTTGATTTCTAATCTGCTCAACAGCACACTTTGGTTTGTCCTGGCCTTAGCACACATAGGAAGAAAAGAGAACTTCTCTGGAAAGCATCTTGCAGTGAGGCAGTAGCTTTCTTGATTGGTCATTCTATTGTTTCATACAATTTTTTTTTCTGCAGCGAACCATTTTTTTACATTATGAATTTCTCCAAGAATTAGGTACCTGCTATGCTGTGTTTGGAGAAGGCAATGGCAACCCACTCCAGTACTCTTGCCTGGCAATCCCATTGAGGGAGAAGCCTGGTGGGCTGCAGTCCATGGGATCGCTAGAAGACACAACTGAGCGACTTCCCTTTCACTTTTCACTTTCCTGCATTGGAGAAGGAAATGGCAACCCACTCCAGTGTTCTTGCCTGGAGAATCCCAGGGACGGGGGAGCCTGGTGGGCTGCCACCTATGGGGTCACACAGAGTAGGACATGACTAAAGCAACACAGCAGCAGCAGCAGCAGCATGCTGTGTTTGAGCAACAGAGCCCTTAAACCCTAACCCTCATTCAGACATCATTGGATTTGGTCTCAGATTTTAGCATAGCATATGTTTTATCTTCCCTTAGATGAAAAGTGGCAAAACTTTATTCCATTAGTATTACTTTCTTCCATTTTGAAATAAGGGATTGAAATATGAAATTTTATTCTGTTTATTTTTTATTAAAATATGATTAATTTACAATATTGTGTTAATTTCAGCTGTACAGCAAAGTGTTCAGTTATATATACATATATGTATATGTATTCTTTTTAATATTCTTTTCCATCACAGTCTATTAACAGGATATTGAATATAGTTCCCTGTGCTATACAGTAGGGCCTTATTGTTTATCCATGCTATATTTGATAGTTTATATCTGCCAATCCCATACTCCCAGTCTATCCCTCCCCAACCCCCTCTTCCTTGGCAACGACAAATCTGTTACCTATGTCTGTGAGTCTGTTTCTGTTTCATGGATTAGTTCATTTGTGACATATTTTGGATTCCACATATAAGGATATCATATTTTTGATTTTTTCTGACTGACTTCACTTTGTATGATAATCTCTGGGTCCATCTATGTGGCTGCAAATGGCATTGTTTCATTCTCTTTATGGCTGAGTAGTATCCCATTGTATTTCTGTGACACATCTCTTTTATCCATTCATCTGTCAATGGACATTTAGGTTGCTTCCGTGTCTTGGCTATTGTAGATACTACTGCAGTGAACATTCACGTACATGTATGCATAGCTTTTTTCTGGAAATATGCCCAGAAACGGGACTGCTGGCTCATATAGCAACTCTAGTTTTAGTTTTTGAGGAACCTCCACACCGTTTTCCATTGCAGCTGCACCAAATACATTCCCACCAACAGTATAAAAGAGTTCCTTCTCCTTGGGGAGAGTGCTTTAGTGAAACAGATTGAGGTGAGCATGGGAATCCATTAAAAGCAGCCCAGTGTGTGACAGTCTCCGGCTGGCAAGGGCTGCTTGGAATACTTAAGCAAATTACACTTCATTTCTGGAACATGAGTTCTGCTGCTGCTGCTAAGTCACTTCAGTCGTGTCCGACTCTGTGTGACTCCATAGACAGCGGCCCACCAGGCTCCCCCATCCCTGGGATTCTCCAGGCAAGAACACTGGAGTGGGTTGCCATTTCCTTCTCCAGTGCATGAAAGTGAAAAGTGAAAGGGAAGTCGCTCAGTCGTGTCCGACTCTTCTCGACCCCATGGACTGCAGCCCACCAGGCTCCTCCACCCATGGGATTTGCCGGGCAAGGGTACTGGAGTGGGGTGCCATTGCCTTCTCCTGGGGCATGGATTCAGGAAGCTTTTTATCTGATCTAACGAATTCTTGTTTTCACAGGAAAAATCTAGAAATACTTGTGTGAGCATGGCCAAGGCCTTTTTAGTTCCTTTTGGTAACGCTTCTGGGTTTTCTCACAGGGATATCCAGGACTGTCTGTTGGGACATGACTAAAATAAACTGAATGATCCCAACTCATACCAAGCGCCTATACATACCATTACTTCCCAGGTGACGGTAGTAGTAAAGAATCTGCCTGCCAATGCAAGAGACTTAAGAGACGCAAGTTTGATCCTTGGGTCGGGAAGATTCCCTGGAGTAGAAAATGGCAACTCACTCCAGTATTCTTGCCTGGAAAATTCCACGGACAGAGGAGTCTGGCGGGTTACAGTCCACGGGGTTGCAAAGAGACAGACATGACTGAGCACGCACACACACATATATTCCATTGTATATGAATCATTCATTTAATTTTCACAATAAACCTATAAATTAAATATGAATATCCCCTCCTCACAGTTAACAGAGAAAGACATTTGGAGAAAGTCACACAGTAAGGTGCAGCTAGGACTCTGAAGTCTTTATACTCAGCCACTCTGCTTTCCGTGCTTAAAGCACTTGATGTAAAGTGTTCCTGGTTCTGAGATATGTGATTTTTAACCTTATTAAAGAATATAACTGTTGAAGATTTGGAGAGGAATCCAAAATGGATCCTCTTAGGCAGTCTGCCAAAAACAAAATGAAACATTACATTTTAAAAAAAATCATGTATTTATTCATGCCTGCACTGGGTCCCCGCTGTTGCATGCAGGCTTTCCCTAGCTGCGGTGAGCAGGGGCTCCTGTCTAGCTCCAGTGCTCTGGCTTCTCATTTCAGCGGCTTCTCTTGTTGCAGAGCACAGGCTGTGGGGCGAGAGTGGGTCCAGCAGTCAGAGCACGTGGGCTTTGCTGCTCTGCAGCACGTGGAATCCTCCTGGACCAGGGATCTAACCCGTGTCCCCTGCGTTGGCAGGCGGATTCCTAACCACTGGACCACCAGGGAAGTCTAGGAATTGGATATAAAATTTCAAAGCAAGTAAACCAGCCCCAAATTGATGTTATATTAAAAAGAAAGTGAAAGTGAACGTTGTTCAATTGTGTCCGACTCTTTGCGACCCCAAGGACTATACAGTTCATGGAATTCTCTCAGCCAGAATACTGGAGTGGGTAGCCTTTCCCTTCTCCAGAGGATCTTCCCAACCCAGGGATCAAACCCAGGTCTCCTGCATTGCAGGCAGATTCTTTACCAGCTGAGCCACCAGGGAAGCCCATATTAAAAGATAGAAAAGTTAAATAATAGTGATAATTATGACCTACCTATTCAGTGCTTTTCGAAAGGGTTAAATCTGGAGTGGGGAGCAGCTTCAAATATTTTCAGAATTATCTGAAATAATCTTCTTTTAGGCAAATTGCCTGAAATGACTGTACCAGGAAAAAGTCAGTTATTGCCTTTATCCCCAAAGAGAAAGTCTGTTATTGCCTCTATCTCCAAAGAGAATGCTAAACAAAGCATCTTACTTCACCCTCTTTCCCTGTTCTAATTTTAAGCACTGAATGTACTGTGTATGTAGAATTATCTTGACCCCTGGATGAATTTATCTCACAGGAATTATTAAATTAACCTTTTGGTCTCACTAGCTTTGTTGTAGGGCAAGTGAAAGTTATTTGGGGCAATCACCTGTCAAAGACAAAGTGTATAAACTCTTCAAAGTATCTCACAAGGGCTAGGTAGCAGAGACTAACCCTGTCTTCCCACTGAGGTGCTGAAACGCAATAACTCAAGCTTTTAGGTTGAAACTCCAGACTATATACATACATGTATGTATGTGGTCGCAAGGAGTCGGACACAACTGAGCGACTGAACTGAACTGATGTATGTGGGCTGCCCAGGTGGCTCAGTGGTAAAGAATCCACTTGCTAGTGCAGGAGACCCAGGTACAATCCCTGGGTTGAGAAGACCCCTGGAGAAGGAAATAGTAACGCCCCACTCCAGTACTCTTGCCTGGAAAATCTCACGGACGGAGGAACCTGGTGGGCTGTAGTCCATGGGGTTGCAAAGAGTTGGACATGACTGAACGACTTCCCTTTCACTTTTCACTTTCATGCACTGGAGAAGGAAATGGCAACCCACTCCAGTATTCTTGCCTGGAGAATCCCAGGGACCGGGGAGCCTGGTGGGCTGCCATCTATGGGGTCGCACAGAGTCAGACACGACTGAAGTGACTTAACAGCAGCCAATATTCTTGCCTGGGGAATCCCACGGAGAGAGGAGTCTGGTGGGCTACAGTCCATGGGATCGCAAAGAGTCAGACATGACTGAGCAACTAAAGAACAACCACATGCCTGTACGTATGGTGACAAAGGAAATGCCCACCCTGAGAGCTGTGAGTTTCAGTTTTACTCAGGGACTTATTGAGGGCTATAGCCCAGGCGACAGCTTCTAGTAGCTATGAGGGAACTGCTCCAAAGAGGTAAAGAGAGAAGTCAGTTTACATATGAGTGCTTTTTTTGGCCAGGAAATACATGTAGTCAAGTATTTTGTTATTGTTTAGTTGCTAAGTCGTGTCCAACTCTTCGGGACCCCATGGACTGTAGCCTACCAGGCTCCTGTGTCTGTGGGATTTCCCAGACAAGAGTACTGGAGTGGACCCTCATTCCCTTCGCCAGGAGGTCTTCCCGACCCAGGGACTGAAAGTGTCTCCTGCACTGCAGGTGGGTTCTTTACTGCTGTGCCGCCAGAGAAGCTCACAGTAGGGTATACATTTTGGTAAAAGATTATTGCTAATTGCAAAGAATAGATTCTTCAAGTTAAGGATTTTAGTGCTTTTCTATGTATAGGAAGATGCAAGACTCTAGAGTCATTGAAATTCTTCCTGACGTACATTTAGCTATCTAAGCGCCTGTTTTTCCAGAGCACAGAGGGCCTGATCCAGTGTTTCTTCCTCTCAGGGTGTGCAGTCTGGCAATTGCTGTGAGCCTGACCCTTGTAGAAATGGAGGGTGAGCGAAAAGTAAACAATCTTTGCTTTTCTGTGTTCACACTAGCAGCTTTTGAAAAAGTCTCACTAGTGTGCTATATACTCTGCACATTTGCATAAATTATTCTCACACTAAAACTAAAGTTGGTAATGTTTCAGTGAACCTGAAACTTTTTTCAAAAGTTGCATTGAGACTATGATAGATTAAAAATGTATAGTTTAAACCCTGATGCTACCACTAAAAAAATATAACTTAGAGTTTCAACTCATAATCTCATGGAGCTAGAATTCATAAAAGTCACTCAGTTCACCTAAAAGATGCAGAAAAAGAAAAAAAGAGAACAAAACACATGAGACAAACAGAAACTAAACAGCAATCTAACTTTGCCTCAATAGTTTCATTAAATTACGATGGTCTAAACATCTCTATTAAATGGCAAAGATCATTAGCTAGGATAAAAAAGCATAAGGCAACTATATGCTGTTTATAAGAAGCATGCTAATTATAAGGAAGCAATTGAAAAAGGACGAGAATTATATTCTATGCTAACACAAATCAAAAGAAAGCATGAAGGCCTTTATTAACCAAACAAACTTGCCTTCAGAGCAGATGATATTTCATGAATAAAGAAGGTTATTTCATAATAGCAAACATTATCAATTAATTAGGAAGATCTAACAACCCTGAACATTTATGTACCCAATAATAGACTTAAAATATGTGCAGCATAAACTAAAAGAACTGAAAAGTAAACAAATCTGTAATATAAGAGATTTCAATATTTCTTTAGTAATAATTGATAGCACAAGTAGAAAATCAGTAAGGATATATAAAATCAAACAACACAATCAGTCAACTTGATCAAATAAACATTTATGTAATATTCCATCCAACAACAGCAGAATATATATTATTTTAAAATGCATATGGAATATTTACCAAGATAAACAGTAACCTTGTCCATAAAACAGGTCTCAATAAATTTAGGATTCACATCAGACAAAGTATGTTCTATGTATACGACTGAGAGACTAGGCATACACACTACGAGGATGGGCTTCCCAAGTGGCTCAGTAGGTAAAGGATCCACCTGCGAAGCAGATGTGAGTTCCATCCCTGGGTCTGGAAGATCCCCCAGAGAAGGGCATGGCAACCCACTCCCGTATTCTTGCCTGGAGAATTCACGGACAGAGGAGACTGGCGGGCTACAGTCCAGGGGGTTACGAAGAATCAGATGCGGCTGAAATGACTGAGCGCGCACGCACACACTGCAAGGATAAAGCGTTTTCTGCCCAAAGCCCTAATCTAGTTTTGCTCATGCAATTTATGTGTGTAAATGCTCAGTGGCTTCAGGCATGTCTGACCCTTTGTGACCCTGTGGACAGTAGCCTACCAGACTCCTCTGTCCAAAGCATTCTCCAGACAGCGATACTGAAGTGGGTTGCTATACTCTCTTCCAAGGGATCTTCCTGACCCAGGGGTGGAACTCAAGTCTCCTGCATTACAGGCAGATTCTTTTACCACTGGGGGAAGCCCCATAATTAATGTGTGAAAAAGGTGTAAGTGTTAGTTACTCAGTTGTGTCCGGCTCTTTGCAACCCATGGACTTTGACCATGAGGCTCCTCTATCCATGGAATTCACCAGGCAAGAATGCTGGAGTAGGTAGCCATTCCCTTCTCAGGGGATCTTCCTGACCCAGGGATCGAACCTGGGTCTCCTGCAATACAGTCAGATTCTTTGCAGTCTGAGATGCCAAGGAAGCCCATAATCTATGTGATTATATGCTAAAGAGAGATGTTAGAATTACAGAAACTCCCTGCATTGATTATTTGCTTACTCGTCTAAGACAGCAGGGATGAGCTGCTTCTTTATTCTGTAGTAAACATGGGACTGTTTTCATTTCTTGACTCTTCTGTAAATCTCTGTCAGTTTTTGGACCATAGGAAACTATGTTCAGGCCTCTGAGATTGGGCCCACCCCAACCCAAAGAGCAGGCTTGGTGGGCTGCAGAGGGCATGATGGAAGTGTTCACTTCCTTTTCCTGTGCCCTAATCACTCAGACATGGCTTCGGCTTAAGCTTCGAGCCTTTATTCTACACCACAAACAATCCCCCATAAATTAAAACACATCGCTCTCTTTGTGGACAGTGTCTCTTGAGTCTGGGCCAGTCTTCCCCAGGAGGCGGGTGATACTTACACTTCTAGGGGTGTCCTGAGGTTTCTATCAGAAAGGCCTGCTCAGCATCTTGCATGATCTTAGTTTTCTGAATGTTGAGTTTTAAGCTAACTTTTTCACTTTCCTCTTTCACTTTCATCAAGAGGCTCTTTAATTCTTCTTCACTTTCTGCCATAAGGGTGGTGTCATCTGCATATCTGAGGTTATTGCTATTTCTCCCAGCAATCTTGATTCCAGCTTGTGCTTCATCCAGTCCAGCATTTCACATGATGTACTCTGAAGTTAAATAAGCAGGGTGACAATATACAGCCTTCATGTACTCCTTTTCAGATTTTCAACCATTCTGTTGTTCCATGTCCAATTCTAACTGTTGCTTTTTGACCTGCATACAGATTTCTGAGGAGGCAGATCAGGTGGTCTGGTATTCCCATCTCTTTAAGAATTTTCCAGAGTTCGTTGTGATCCACACAAAGACTTTGGTGTAGTCATTAAAGCAAAAGTAGATGTTTTTCTGGAACTCTCTTGCTTTTTTGATCATCCAGCAGAACTTCTGATGATCCAGCGGATGCTGGCTGCAGGTAATTGCCCCTCCCATAAGAGCTCTTTTTACCCAGCTAACACTTAGTACCCCAGTGAAAAGCCACCAGGGAATCCCAGGTGGCTCAGTGGTAAAGAATCCACTTGCCAGTGTAGGAGTTCCCAGAGACGTGGCTTGGATCCCTGGGTTAAGAAGATTCCCTGGAGAAGGAAATGGCAACCCATTCCAGTATTCTGGCCTGGGAAATCCCATGGACAGAGGCGCCTGGTGGGGTAACAGTCCGTGGAGTCCATGGAGTCGCAAGAGTTGGGCACGAGTGAACACAAATGCAAAAATCTCTCCAGACATCCAGGAGGGGCCTGGCTCAAAGTCAGCCCCTAGCCACTGGTTACTTTGTGTCTCTTTGAAGAACCGATAACTGGTCAGAGTGTACCTACTTGAACCCAGGTGCTGGCAGAGGAAGCAGAGCCATCTTATACATAATGTGCTGTGCTTACCAGTGAGCATGATTTTGAACGTGGTGTACCAGGCCTGACTCATAAGATGAATGAGATGAAAATCAGAGTCAGTAGGACAGCCATGGAGATGCGGAACAGAAGTTCAGAGCCAACCTGTGTCCATAAAGGGGCCCAGAGTTTTTATATCAAAGCACGGGTGGCATCTATGAATAACCCCAAGCATGCCCGCTGCTGCAGAAGGATCAGTTAACTGCCTTGCCAGCATCTCCCCAGCTTCCTTCTGTAGAGCCTTGAAAGATCGCCCGCAAAGGCCGCTGGCCTCTTTCCCATTGCGCTTGCCGTGGAGACTGTCCCATTCATTTCTTCACTTGTTGATTTACTCATGAGATAGAATGGACCGTTTCAGGCAGGCAGAGCTGAGCTGGGAGAATGGAACTGTGCGTGGATCCTGCTCTTAGGAAGCTTCTGGCTAACAGCTTAGGCTTTTACCATGGCACAGGGGGTCTGAGTATAATGCTGAAAGCACAAAGCGTTTACCACAAAGAACTCTGGGCTTATTCATTCCCCAAGGGCTGCTCTTGCTATATGTGAGGTCCTGTCCCAGGCCCTCTGGGGGAGCAAAGAACACAAGGTCCTAGGTCTGTGCAAAAGAGCTTGTAGCGGTGTTAGGGGCCATGCAAAGGTGTCAGCGTGAGGCACAGGAGCAGAGGCGGTGGCTTTGTCATGGGTATGTGGGGCTTTCCACGTGTCATGGCATACAAAATGGAATATCACAGACCCTAGCTTTCTTTTCTCTGATTTTCTTCCAGAAATTAGACTTGTTTCCAAGTCATGTGTTTACCCCAACAAATCTTAGACTCAGAGAGCCAGTGTCTGGGGTTGCTGTGCAGATGGCAGTGGATACCAGTGTCAATGACCATCCATCTCTGCATGTGTGCGTGCTCAGTCGCGTCCACCTGTTTGTGACCCCAGGGACTGTAGCCCACCAGGCTCCTCTGTCCATGGTGTTTTCCCGGCAAGAATACAGGATTTGGTTGCCATTGCCTTCTCAAATCCATCTCTGATATCAATAGTTCAGTGTTCACAGTGTCAGTTGTTTTCAATGTCAATATTTACCCAAGAACTCATCACCACTGTGACTATAGTTTTGTGGCCCCTATAAATTCCATTTTCTTTTTCTTTTACAAAATCATCTGAGTGCCTACCCTAGGTCCAGACCTTTTCCAGATGGGAAAATTCAAAAGCAGGGGCCATAGGAAGAGGCAAGTGCCCTTGAGATGAGTGATGAACTCAGGACCATATATACTCCCTTGGAATCCAACCTTCCCTGCAAATGGAGTAACAGACCTGAGTCACTTCTCAGACCTTCTCTAGCAATTCACTCTTCAAGATTTCAGCTCAGCTCCAGGCTTTTAATTGCAAATCGCCCAAAAGAACTTAGCTCCTGGACCCATGGAGCATTTGTGACTCAAAGTGAATACATTTTTCAACAGGTTTGATTGGGAAGAAAGGAGCAGAGCATCCATGGGGGCTAAGCTTGAGAGACCCAGAACACGCAGGGAGGAACATGTAGGGAGGAGGGACTGGGAAACGATGCGTGAAGGCGGATTCTGCTGGGATCATGAGCTCATGTTATAATTGCTTCTTACTGTAGAGGAAAGAGAGAAGTGTGCTGTGTTGAGGGAGGGCGCAGGGACACAGGGGAAGGAAAGAAGGGAAGGAGGAAGTAAGGCAGGAAATGAGGAAGGAAGGGGGGTGGGAAGGAAGGAGGGGAACAGGGAAAGAGGAAGGGAGGAAGGAAGAGGGGAAGGAAGGAAAGAGAGAGGAAGGAAGGAAGGATTCCTATCTCCCAGACACTCCAAGTCTGGACCTGGGGCAGGCTTGTTACCTGGGGCTTCCCTGGTGGCTCAGATGGTAAAGAAACTGCCTGCAGTGCAGGAGACCAGGGTTTGATCCCTGGGTCAGGAAGATCCCCTGGAGAAGGAAATGGCAACCCACTCCAGTATTCTCGCCTGAAAAATCCCATGGACAGAGGAGCCTGGCGGACTACAGTCCACATGGTCTTAAAGAGTTGGACATGACTGAGTGGCTGAACATACACGCAGCCTGGATGAAAATCAGGACTCCTGGCCACTAGAGCATCAGGGGCCAGAGGATAGAAGCAAAGTGATCCTGGCTCTTTCCCCCATTTGAAAGCAAGAATGTTTCAAGGAGTCAAAAACTGTAAAAATGGGTACAAAGTTTATTATTAGAGACATAGTACAACCTATGGGAGAGCACACAGAAAAGCAGTTTGTTCATTTAAGACAGAAGCTGTGAGTGTCCTGAGTGAGATGGGTGTCCTGAATGAGGACACAGGAAAGAGGGGATTTAAATCGCTTACAGAGGACAGTTCTTTGACTCTGTGTGTGTGTGTGTGTGTGTACTAGGTCGCTTCAGTCGTGTCAGACTCTTTGAGAACCTACGGACCAGAGTCCGCCAGGCTCCTCTGTCCGTGGGATTGTCTAGGCATGAACACTGGAGTGGGTTGCCATGCCCTCCTGCAGGGGATCTTCCCGACCCATGGGCTGAACCCTCCTCTCTTACATCTCCTGCATGGGCAGGCAGATGCTTTCCCACTAGCACCAGCTGGGAAGCCCTGGGACTTGGTTTACTTTTGACCAATTAATTATCTGGTTTATTTTTTCACATCTGACCTGTCCTAGGACCCTCCCCAACATGTGTGTGCAAATTTTTTCTAAGATGGGTCCCAGTACAGCGGCCTGTGGGTACTTGTCCACTCTTATTACGGGGTGGGGTCCCTCCCTTTTGAGCCGCAGAGAGTCTTCCTACACAGGTGCAGACAGGGAAGGTTTCCTTGGCCTCAGAAGTAGCCACCTTATCTCTTTACTCCAGCAGAGCTCAGCTTCTGCTACTAGCTTTGTCCTTGGAGTGTCTGGGTAAAAACAAAGCTTCAATTTTATCCCATTTGACAAACAGCAGCTATCCAGCCCAAGGACTCATCTATCTCCTAACTCAAGAGGAGTGGGGGTGAAGAAGCCTGGGAGGCGTCAGAAGGTTTTTGCCTCTGTTATCTGAGCACAGAGTGTCTCATTCCCTTGGGAGCATCTTCCATCCCATGGTGCTTCAGGGAGGCTGAGTGGGTTCCCAGGCCAGCGCCCTGCACTCACACAGCGTCAGCATCTGCTCCTATGGTGGCAGTCATTCTTCCCAAAGAGCCCTGGGCACCCGCATCCAAGGACCCATCTGACAGTCCTGGGGAAGCTCTCATTGACTCAAATAACTCTGAGGCCACGGCTCAAAAGCTCTTATTCTGCAGAAAGACAAAAGTGGAGTCGCTTAGTCACGTCCAACTCTTTGTGACCCCATGGACTATAGCCTACCTATCAGGTTCTTCTGTCCATGGCATTTTCCAGGCAAGATATACTGGAGTGGGTTGCCATTTCCTTCTCCAGGTCTTCCCGACCCAGGGACTGAACCCGGGTTTCCCGCGTTGTAGGCAGATGCTTTACCATCTGAGCCACCGGGGAAGTCCAAAAGACAGAAAAATCTTTGCAAATCAAAAGACAGATTTGCAGAAAGACAAATCTCTCCCCGAAAGCTCTTGACAAGCATTCACCCCCTCAAGAGGAATTTGTTTCCAGTTTCCTTTCTCCTCCACAGCAGGCTAATGGCAGCTTTGGACAGGGAGAAGAAACTCTAGACGGAGCTCCTTCCTCAAAGAGGCACTGAGCATCTGGGGAGAAGCCTGAGATGTGAGACACAGTCCCTGTGGAGACATAAGAAAGAGGAAGGGGCTGGCTTATTTCTTGTCACCATTTCAAGGAATTAAGTACCAAATACGAATACATATTGGAAACAGTGACAGACTTTGTTTTCCTGGGCTCCAGATTCACTGCAGATGGTGACGGCAGCCATGAAATTAAAAGATGCTTGCTCCTTGGAAGAAAAGCTATGACCAACCTTGACAGCATATTAAAAAGCAGACATTACTTTACTGACAAATGTCTGTATAGTCAAAGCAATGGTTTTTCCAGTAGTCATGTATGGATGTGAGAGCTGGACCATAAAGAAAGCTGAGCGCCTGAGAATTGATGCTTTGGAACTGTGGTGTTGGAGAAGATTCTTGAGCGTTCCTTGGACTTCAAGGAGATCCAACCAGTCCATCCTAAAGGAGATCAGTCCTGAATATTCATTGGAAGGACAGATGCTGAAGCTGAAACTCCAGTACTTTGGCTACCTGATGCGAAGAGCTGACTCATTGGAAAAGACCCTGATGCTGGGAAAGATTGAAGGCAGGAGGAGAAGGGGACGACAGAGGATGAGATGGTTGGATGGCATCACTGACTCAATGGACATGAGTTTGCACAAACTCCAGGAGATGGTGATGGACAGGGAAGTCTGGCGTGCTGCAGTCCATGGACTTGCAAAGAGTCGGACACAGTTGAGCGACTGAACAGCTGCTAAGGTCCTGAACGGGACATCTCACAGCTGCTCACCTCAGGCCCACCGCCTGGCCTCCTGCCTGAAACCAGCAGGACACTCTCTGTGGTGCTGTAGGGGGAAAGGGTGGGAGAGGGGGAGGAAGGTTGGGGTCTAGGGATAGGATGAGTTTCTGGATGCCATGTGTCTGTAGAGAAGGGGTTGTTATCCTAGCACTTTTCAAACTTCTGTGTGAACACGAATCGCCTGGGAATCTTGTGAAAATGAAGATTCTGCCTCAGTGGAATCTGCCCTAAAGACAAATCCTTAGTGGATCTGAGGTGGGGCTTGAAATTCTACATTTCTGATAAACTCCTACTTCAGGCCGGTGCTGCCAGGCCCCCAGCCATACTTTGAGAAATAAAGAGGGACAAAAACAGAAAGTGGTGAGGATTCAAAGACAAAATTTTCCTGGGCTTGAGTCCTGGATTGTGTTTTTCTTTTAACTTTTATTTTATTTTACCATTTCTAGTTTTTGTTTTTTTTTTTAAATTTTATTTATTTTGGCTGTGCTGGATTTTGGTTGCTGCGTGGGCTTCTCACTGCAGCGGCTTCTCTTGGTGCTGAGCACAATTTCTAGGTGCTCGGGCTTCAGTAGTTTCAGCTCTTGGGCTCAGTAATTGTGGCTCCTGGGCTGTAGAACACAGGCTCAGCAGTTGCAGTGAGCAGGCTTAGTTGCTCTGATGCATGTGAAATCTTCCTGGATCAGGGATCAAACCTGTGTCTCCTGAATTGGCAGAGGGATTTTTTTTTTTTTTTACTACTGAACCACTAGGGAAGCCCCAGATTGTGTTCATTTAAACGACTTTTAACTGATACACTAGAGTAGGCTTTGTGAAAGTTTCCTGTTTCTCCCTGGAAACACCACCTGAGAATCAGTTTTGTATTTCAAGTCTGAAAAGCCAAGTATGTAGGTATGTGCTGCCCTCTGCTGGTCATACTCTGGCATTGTCCATTCTGCTGGATGAGGCAGTTCTGGGTCAACGTTTAATAAAAGTCATTGGGCTGACCTCTTCAAACTCATAGTTTCATTCTGTAGCAAGCCTTTGCTGCTAAGTCACTTCAGTCGTGTCCGACTCTGTGCGACTCCATAGACGGCAGCCCACCAGGCGCTCCCCGTCCCTGGGATTCTCCAGGCAGGAACACTGGAGTGGATTGCCATTTCCTTCTCCAATGCATGAAAGTGAAAAGCAAGCCTTTAGACAGCCACATTTTCAAACTTTAACACAGCTTGTTATTGCAGAGCTGGTTCTCCAGACTACATGTTAGATCTGTTAGGGGTTCTTCATGGCCATTTAGCATTGGGTGGTGTGTATGTTAGTGACTTTGAAGTTTTTTTTCATCTGTTGTTGTTGATGTTCAGCCACTAGTCACGTCCACCTGTTTGTAACCCCATGGACTGCAGCACGCCAGGCTTCCCTGTCCTTAACTATCTCCTGGAGTTTGCTCAAACTTGGTAACTCAACTGTTAAAGAATTCTCCTGCAATGCAGGAGATCCCGGTTTGATTCCTGGGCTGGGAAGGTCCCCTGAGAAGGGATGATAGGCTACCCACTCCAGTATTGTTGGGCTTTCCTGGCGGCTCAGATGGTAGAGAATCTGCTGGCATGGCTGGAGACCTGTATTCAATCCCTAGGTTGGGAAGATCCCCTGGAGAAGGGAACGGCTCCCCACTCCCGTATTCTTGCCTGGAGAATCCCATGGACAGAGGAGCCTGGTGGGTGACAGTCCATGGGGTCACAAAGAGTCTGACATGATTAAGCGACTTTCACTTTTCACTTTTTCAAGTCTATTGAGTCGGTGATGCCATCCAACCATCCTGTCGCCCTTCACTCTCTTCTCCTCCTGCCCTCAATCAGGAGACAAGAATAGCATTCCAAGCTCTTCTGGCAGGCAACCCCTCCTATCTGCTGAGAATGGCTACAGCATTGTTATTTTTCATATGAAGAAACTGGGGGCTCAGAGAGGCTAAGTGATAGAACACACTGACCTTGGAAAAGCTGGCCCTGAAACTGTCAGAGCATCTGCCGCCTCACATTTGAGTCCCAGCTCATGACTCGGCAGAGGAGCCAGTCAGCCCCCTGCAAGACCAGGAGGGTGACTCTTCAGAGCTCCACCAACCCCTCCTGTCCAATAAATCAGTTTGATCAGAAGGAGGGGAGAGAGGGCAGTGAAGCAGCCTCTCCTAATACAGCTATTCTGGGAATAATCCAGCTCTGGCTGTCTCTAGCTTTTCCTTTGTCAAGGACAAAGCTTTTGTAATGTCCACTGAGAAACCTTAGAACCGGGAACTTAAGCCCCAGACCTTCCTCTATATTGAAGTCCTTATTGAATTTGTTACAATATTGCTTCTGTTTTACTTTTTTATCTTTTTGGCCATGAGGCGGGTGGGATCTTAGTTCCCTGCCAGAGATCGAACCTACCACCTCTGCCTTGGAAGATGAGGTCTCAACCAGGGGACCAACAGACAAGTCCCAGGGATTTTCCTTTAAAGATTACTGTGAAAGACAGAGATGGAAGGGATCATGAGAAACTTCTAAATGATGGAAACAGTATACTTCCAATTTCTATCTAATCCTTCCAATTTGTATCTCATCCTTCCAATTTCTGTCTCATCCTTCCAATTTCTGTCTCATCCTTCCAATTTCTGTCTCACGATGGAGGGCAGCTTCAGCTGTGATCTTATGGTTTCTGCACGTAACCCAGCTAATAGATTCACCAGAAGGCCACTAAGGGCCTGTTAGCTAATGGAGCGGAAAGAGCCAAAAAGAAAAGTACAAGGCAATGTATGGCTTCCAGCGGCCATAGAGAAAAGAAGAAAGAGAACATTGATTGGTGGGAAAAATACCCAAGAGGCCAGTTTTGCTCTATCTTTTTCTACTTTGTTGTTCAGTAGCTCACTTGAGTCCACCTCTTTATGACCGCATGGACTGCAGCACACCAGGCTTCCCTGTCCTTCACCCTCTCCCGGAGTTTGCGCAAACTCATGTCCATTGAGTCGGAGATGCCATCCAACCAGCTCATCCTCTGCCGTCCCCTTCTCCTCCTGCCCTCAATCTTTCCCAGCATCAGGGTCTTTTCTATTGAGTCTCCGCATCAGGTAGCTAAAGAACTGGAACTTCAGATTCATCATCAGTCCTTCCAATGAATATTCAGGGTTGATTTCCTTAAGGATTGACAGTTTGGTCTCCTTGTTGTCCAAGGGACTCTCAAGAGTCTTCTCCAAAACTATTTCATGCCTTCTAGAATCACCAGCACTTTTCTTTTCCCATTTAGTGGATGATCTTCATGCATATTTAGAGACATCGAGACACAGAGAAAATGGACAAGCACCACCTCATTCTTCCCACGGTCATGCCCACCATCTCCCCCTCTGCTGTCCTACACCCCCAAGAAGCTTCCCTCTGGTTACAAAAGGAGACATGACTGTGGTCCTGATGAGGACTGTCTAAGGAATGAGAAAACAACTATAGTTTAAGGCAGCAGTCCCCAATCTTTTTGGCACCAGGGACTGATTTCATGAAAGACAATTTTCCCACAGGGATGGGTGGGAATAGTTTCAGGATGCTGTTACATTTATTGTGCACTTTATGTCTACTCTACAAGGTACCTGTCTGCACCTAGAGGTTGGGGACCCTGCCCCTGGTTTAAGGGAATCGGTTTCCAGATTCTCACGGAGCCCCAGCTATGTCTAAGCAGGTCACACAGGCATTCTTGCTCTGTAACCAGCCCCGGTGCTACACGCCGCTGGGGCCCTCACCAACACCAGGGGCAAATCATGCATATCATCACAGAGTTACATTTCTTATTTCGTAAGACTGTTCAGGCTGGAATTAACCCTAACAGCACAGCTCACCCCCAATCTGCAGTCAAAGCCTTTTTATGATAAAACAAACACTCTTCGTTTGACAGTACCTATTTGCCTTGTAACATTGCCTAATCAGATAGACATCAAACGGTCCATACAAATTCCAAACATTTTCAATAGCCGGTGAAGGGTTACTTTAGATTTAAACAAATAGCTGAAGCCTTCAGGGATTCAGGCACAAGCTATCTTTTATTTTTTTAGTAAATTTACAGATCTTTTACTTCACTGATCTATAACCATATGCACTTCATGCTACACATCTGTTGAATGATTAAGAACTATAATCAATCATTAATTAAATCAAATCTTCAGATCAATTCTCCATAGAGATAACATCCTTTGGGGGCTTTAATTCATTTTCCCAGTAAATGTGATTATCAGCATCAGTATTATAATGTCTCATTAGCGTCAATGACATTAATTTCATTTATTCTGCCTAAATTACGTTGCTGTTCAGTCACTTTGTTGTATCCGACTCTGCGACCTCATGAACTGGAGCACGCCAGGCTTCTCTTTCCATCACCAACTCCGGAAGCTTGTGCAAACTCATGTCCATTGAGTCGGTGATGCCATCCAACCATCTCATTCTCTGTTGTCCCCTTCCCTCCTGCCTTCAATCTTTCCTAGCAACAGAGTCTTTTCCTAAATTATAGCAACTAATTCTCTGGAGGTATAGTTACAACCTGAATCAGGTATCATCACAATATAATTATTTTTCCCTCTCAACAAAATTTAACTTTGCATACAGTATGTGAATTACTTTCCCAATACTACTGGGATAAATGGCTACAAACTTACTGGCTTAAAGCAACGCAGATTTGTTATATTCTATTTCTATAGGTCGCAAGTCTGACATGGTTCTCATTGGGCTAAGAACAAGGTGCTGGCAGGGCTGCCTTCTTGTCTGGGGGTTCCAGGAGAGATCTTGTTTCCTTGCCTTTTCTAATTTCTGGAGGCTGCCTGCATCCTTAGCTCATGACCCCCTTCCTCCATCTCCAAAAGCCAGCAACGCTAGGCTGAGTCCTTCTCAGGTTGCCGTCTCTGACTTTCTTCTCATCTCTCTTCCTAACCTCTCCCACTTACAGGGACCCATGTTAGGAGACTGAGCCCACCTGAATAATCCAGGATACTCTCCCCATTTTCTTGAGCTCCAAAATCACTGTGGATGGTGACTGCAGCCATGAAATTAAAAGATGCTTGCTCCTTGGAAGAAAAGCTGCGACCAACCTGGACAGCATATTAAAAAGCAAAGACATTACTTTACCGACAAAAGTCCATATAGTCAAAACTATGATTTTTCCAGTCGTCATGTATGGATGTGAGAGTGGAACCATAAAGATGGCTGAGCTCCAAAGAATCGATGCTTTTGAGCTGTGGTGTTGGAGAAGATTCTTGAGAGTCCCTTGGACTGCAAGGAGATCAAACAAAAGTTAATCGTAAAGGAAATCAGTCCTGAATATTCATTGGAAGGACTGATGCTGAAGCTGAAGCTCCAATACTTCGGCCACGTGATGTGAAGAGCTGACTCACTGGAAAAGACTGATGCTGGGAGGGATTGAAGGCGGGAGGAGAAGGGGATGACAGAGGATGAGATGGCTGGATGGCATCACTAACTGAATGGACATGAATACGAGCTAGCTCTGGGAGACTGTGAAGGATAGGGAAGCCTGGCATGCTGCAGTTCATGGGGTCACAGGGAATTGGACATGACTGAGCTACTGAACAATAGCAAAATTCATCTGGAAATTTAATTCCCCTGTGCTGTGTAAGCTAACATATTCACAGGTTCCAGAGATTAGGGTGTGAATACCTTTGAGGGGCTCATTTTTTCACCTACCATTCCCCATATATTATTTCTCAACAGAGTATGAACTTGAAGCCATTATAATTCTTTGTTATTCCAGGATTCAAAATATCTGAGTAAGGAATTAGAGAGTCTTGAGTACACAGCCAAATTCCTTTCCTCTGGGTGTGTGGCTTAAATAAATACTGCTTCCCAGTGAGAAAGGAACCATGGGAAACATGAGAAGCATGGGAAACATGGGAACCATGGGAAACACTCTAGTCCTGTTTAAAACATGTCCAGTGGAAAGGGTAATAAAAAGGGAGAGAAAGTCACTCAGTTATGTCTGACTCTTTGCAACTGTATGCTGCTGCTGCTGCTAAGTCACTTCAGTCGTGTCTGACTCTGTGTGACCCCACAGATGGCAACCCACTGGGCTCCCCGTCCCTGGGATTCTCTAGGCAAGAACACTGGAGTGGGTTGCCATTTCCTTCTCCAATGCATGAAAGTGAAAAGTGAAAGTGAAGTCGCTCAGTCGTGTCTGACTCAGCGACCCCATGGACTGCAACCTACCAGGCTCCCCCCGTCCATGAGAGTTTCCAGGCAAAAGTACTGGAGTGGGGGTGCCATTGCAACTGCATAGTCCATGGAATTTTCTAGGCCAGAATACTGGAGTGGTTAGCCTTTCCCTTCTCCAGGGGATTTCCCAACCCAGGGATCAAACCCAGGTCTCCCACATTCTTTACCAGCTGAGCCACAAGGGAAGTCCAAGAATACTGGAGTGGGTAAACTATCCTTTCTTCAGAGGATCTTCCTGACTCAGGAATTGAACCAGGGTCTCCTGCATTTCAGGAGGATCCTTTACCAACTGAGCTATGACGGAAGCCTAAGAGTAATAAAACAAGTACCTGTAAGAAAAGCGCCAGGTCCAGACAATATTAAGGATGAGATTTGCAAACTTTCAAGGAACAGATCATTTTCATGTTGTATATATAGTTCCACAATATAGGGAGAAAAAAAGAGATATTGAGAGAAGCCAGCCAATTGTTTCATCAAACTAGCAAACCCAATAACAAATAACTATTCTTCAGTACACAGCACATTCCTACTGGCCGATGCAAGACCTCTCAGTTTGTCATCCGTTCCCACTTGCATTTTCCCCTTTGACCTTCAACTGTGCTACAGGCGCCCTGTCCTTTGTCACAGGCCAGTACTGTAGTATAATTAATTACAACCTGGTCATGTATGGATGAGAGAGTTGGACTGTGAAGAAAGCTGAGCGCCAAAGAATTGATGCTTTCGAACTGTGGTGTTGGAGAAGACTCTTGAGTCCCTTGGACTGCAAGGAGATCCAACCAGTCCATTCTGAAGGAGATCAGCCCTGGGATTTCTTTGGAAGGAATGATGCTAAAGTTGAAACTCCAGTACTTTGGCCACCTCATGTGAAGAGTTGACTCATTGGAAAAGACTCTGATGCTGGGAGGGATTGGGGGCAGGAGGAGAAGGGGACGACCAAGGATGAGATGGCTGGATGGCATCACTGACTCGATGGACTGGAGTCTGAGTGAACTCTAGGAGTTGGTGATGGACAGGGAGCCCTGGCATGCTGTGATTCATGGGGTCGAAAGAGTCAGACATGACTGAGCGACTGAACTGAACTGAACTGAAAATGGGTTTTGATGCTTGTGCTTTTAAACTTTGTAAATAATGTGCTGTTAGCAAGAACAAAGTATAGGGCAAGAAGCAAAAGCTATTGGCTAACCTCATGTATGAATTTAGGTATAAATTTCTATTATAACAACTTTTCAGCTACACACCTTGTTATTGTGCTTGTTACTCACGCTATTATGTTCAGATGTCCAAGATACTGCTCAGCAAAAAGTTGCCCCCAAAGTGCATGATATCTTCCAAAAATAAATAAAAAAATGTGTCCAACTGCCACGAGCTGCACGACGGGGCAAAGCACGGTTAGTGCTCAGTGATGGTGCTGACCATTGGAAAGAGGGTTTCAATAGGTTGCATCCCCAATTAAACCTTTTCATAGACGGGCACAGGGGGAGCCTGCAAGTCCCCCAGGAGCATTCACTTGGGAGCTCTGCTCTGAGCTCCCCTGGTTGTCGTGCCTGGGATGCCTGAGACGCCATTCACAGGAAGATGTCTAATAACCCAGCGAGTGTGGACCTGCCAGCTCGTTTTCAGCGCTGGGTCTTGGTATGTGGTCTTCATATCCGCCCTAATTACAGGGCCCTTTTTATGAGTGCTGTTTTCATCTCAGGTGACTTGCTATGTTTTCCCTTCTCCCGGAATAGGCTGCCTTCTTGGTGCCCTATTTATGTTAAAATGTCTTATCCTACAATATTTCTTTACTCGTGAAACATGGATTCTGGACTTGCCTGGTGGTACAGTGGATAAGAATCCGCTTTTCAATGCAGGGGATACGGTTTAAATAAATTTTTAAAAATGGCCCATTTCTCCTGTCTCTGATTCTAATTCTCTCTTTTGCTTTTTAAAGTGGACCATTTTTTAAGTCTTTATTGAATTTTTTTACAACATTACTTCTGGTTTCTGTTTTGGTTTTTTGATCTCGAGGCATGTGGGATCTTAGCTCTATGTGTGACCAAGGATCAAACCTGCACCCTCTGCTTTGGAAGGTGAAGTCTTAACCACTGAACTGCCAGGGAAGTCCCTCCTAATTTTCCTAAGGTCTGTTATTTTGAGTGAGCCAAATGCTGTTTGGGCTTCCCTGATAGCTCAGCTGGTAAAGAATCCGCCTGCAATTCGAGAGACCTGGGTTCGATCCCTGGGTTGGGAAGATCCCCTGGACAAGGGGAAAGGCTACCCACTCCAGTATTCTGGCCTGGAGACTTCTGTGGACTGTATAGTCTACAGGGATAGACTATAGTTGCGTGTACAGTCAACTGTATAGTCTATAGTCGCAAAGAGTCGGACACGACTGAGCAACTTTCACTCACTCACTCAAATGCTGTTTGATCCTCCAGACGTGTTGCTGCTGTGACTACTCTTTTAGTTAAGTTAGGAAATAAAGCCAAGACGCCAGAAAGTCGAGTTCCTCAGGCTACAATCACAGGAGTAGCAGGACCCCGAGTGAATTGTTTTGTGTGTCCTGTAGTGTTTCTCATAAGCATCCATAGTGAAATTGTGCCTTTTCATCCTGAGGCATGTGAGCCCATCAAGTTACACCTAATCGTTTTCCTTCGTCAGTAATCCAAGAGTGCTGATTGAACCTCTGCCTCAGCATGGATTTCTTACCCCCAACAGTTATTTTTATAAATGATCTTCTGGCAGGTGAGACACGCAGTGGATAGACTTCTACTATTATATACCAACACCTTTCTTCAACCTTCATTATCACAATTAATGGTCCACATTAGCAGCACTCTGCCTGTCTCCCTAAATTAATTCCATCTTTTCAGATAGCTCATTTTAAGGCCCAGGAAGAAATATATAGTGTACCCTTGTATCCAATCAATCTGAAAGAGTATCTTGTCCACTCCTAGGCTATTTTACCCTCATGTTTATAAAAGGCCTTGATTTCCACGGCCAGGTGGGTTTCAAATGGTAAACAAGATGCAAGGGATCCAAAACGACAACGCAGGAATCTACGGGTTCTTGTAGAACAAGGACTCAATATAGAACAGCATTGAAGTAAGATTATCCGTCACAGCCAAAGGCTGCCACGCAGCACGGGATCTGGGAGATTATCCGTCACAGCCAAAGGCTGCCACGCAGCACGGGATCTGGGGAGACTCTTGAGCTCCCATCTTCCCCGCATGGGAAGGGCTACACCGGGGTTTCCCTGGTGGCTCAGCGGTAAAGAATCCTTCTGCCGGTGCAGGAGATGCAGGTTCCATCCCTGGGCCGGGAAGATCCCCTGGAGAAGGAAATGGCAACCCGCTCCAGCCTTGCTGCCTGGGGAATGCCATAGACAGAGGAGCCTGGCGCGCTACGGTCCACGGGGTGGCAAAGAGTCGGACATGACTTAGCGACTAAACAACAACAAAGGGCTGCCCCAAGACATACTTCTCTCTCGAATCAGGAACCACCAACTTATATATGAATCCCGTGAAATGAGGGGGTCCAGATGGGATCTCAGTGTCCCTTAGTTTTCACTGGCTGTATCAGCATTTTCTTGCTGACATGACTGGCAGCAAATTAGAGTTGACACTGAGATGGAAATCACTGAATTTATTTTTGTCAGGAAATAAAGCTGACAAGCTGGTAGAAGCTCTCTTGAAAATCCACAGAGCCAAGGTGACAAAGTGAAAGTGAGAGTCGCTCAGTCATGTCTGACTCTTTGCGACCCCATGGGCTATACAGTCCATGGAATTCTCCAGGCCAGAATACTGGAGTGGGTAGCCTTTCCCTTCGCCAAGGGATCTTCCCAACCCAGGGATCCAACCCAGGTCTCCCACATTGCAGGAGAATTCTTTACCAGCTGAGCCACAAAGAAGCCCCGAACATTGGAGTGGGTAGCCTATCCCTCCTCCAGTGGGTCTTCCTGACCCAGGAACCGAACCGAGGTCTCCCGCATGGCAGGCAGATTCTTTACTAACTGAGATATCAGGGAAGCCCCAAGGTGACAAAGCAACCCATTAAATCACTGTTTCATGCTCAGCGCCACATAGCCACGTGGCCATATAGATATGTTTACTATTTTTATGTGGTTCAGGCTATTTTGCATAGTTCAGACAGATGGAGGCAACCCTCATGGCACACACAGATCCATAAACTGCTTTTTAAAATACCTTCATTTGTCTTTTTAGCGATGCACTTCCAATGAAATGTTATAGATGTTTAAGGATTTATAAAAGCTTAAATTATATCTCTGTTTTAAAAAATGTTTTGGACTAATATTAATGCTAATAATAATGCCATTCAGAAGAAAAGTTTCCTAATCTTTCAAACCATGGTCATAGACAATATGCTCAGATACTCAGTCATGTCCGACTCTTTGCAACCCCATGGACTGTAGCCCACCAGGTTCCTCTGTCCATGGGATTTTCCAGGCAAGAATACTGAAGTGGGTTTCCATTTCCTCCTCCAGGGGATCTTCCTTACTCAGGGATCGAACCTGGGTCTCCTACAATGCAGGAAGATTCTTTATACCAACTGAGCCACCAGGGAAGTGGTCGCAGACAATAAAACATTAAAATTTTAAAATTGTTGGAGAGAAACATGATCTAGTGAACAAGAAAAATACTTCGAGCATAAGAAGGTATTACTGCTACTGCTGCTGCTAAGTCGCTTCAGTCATGTCCGACTCTGTGCGACCCCATAGACGGCAGCCCACCAGGCTCCCCTGCCCTGGGATTCTCCAGGCAAGAACACTGGAGTGGGTTGCCATTTCCTTCTCCAATGCATGAAAGTGAAAAGTGAAAGGGAAGTTGCTCAGTCATGTCCGACTCTTCGCCACCCCATGGACTGCAGCCTACCAGGCTCCTCCGTCCGTGGGATTTTCCAGGCAAGAGTACTCGAGTGGGGTGCCATTGCCTTCTCCAGAAGGTACTACAGTAGGACAAAATTCTGTGAGAGTGGAGCCTGGGTTATGAGTTGAAGGAGCAAAGGGAAGATGTAAGGTTTCTAAATGTCAAAGAAAAATCTCAGGAGTAATGTTTTGTTTTAAAATGGCAATATTGATAATCAACTGGGATTATGTCCTTTGAAGCTCTTTCAAAGAGTCAATATTTTGCAAAATTTCTTTGGACAAAAATATTAGATTTCAACACAAAGAGTAAGGTTTATGTAAGAAGGTTCATATTTTTTTCAAACTCTTTTAGGAAAAGTGCAAAAATTAGAAGACATTGCCTTAAAGAAATTTATTTATAGGTGTAGTAGAAGAACTGTTGAAATTTTTCACAGTAGCATTTTCAAAATAGCAAATAAAATTTTTTTAAGTGTAACAAACCAGATGTCCATTAAGAGGGTTAACCTTTGGCATGAACAAAAGGAAATCAACTCTGAAGCTGAAGCTCCAGTACTTTGGTCAACTGATGTGAAGAGCATCATTTGAAAAGATCCTGATGCTAGGAAAGACTGAGGGCAGGAGAAGAGTGCAGCAGAGGATGAAATGGTTGGATGGCATCATCAACTCAAAGGACTTAAGTTTGAGCAAATGCTGGGATATAGTGAAGGACAGAAGAGCCTGGCATGCTGCAGTCCGTGGGGTGGCAAAGAGTGGGACACGACTTAGCGACTAAACAACAGCAATAGCGAATGAGCAAAATATGCCAAAGGGCAGGCATACACGGGCGCTCCAGTGGAACCGGGCCAGCGCAGTGGTTGGCAGACGGCAGCCCCTGGGCCAGAGTTAGTCTGTCACCTGGTTTGTAAATAGCACTTTATTGGAACGTGTGAATTCATGCTACACAGCAGGGTTGACTATTTGGACACCACATGGTTGGCAACCCTTCATTCTCGTCTCACAGGAAAGAAGGCCAAACTAATTTGCTCATTTGATAAGTTTTGGCTTTTTACAGAAAAAGTTTTCTGACCCCTGGTTTAGTTCATCAAGCTGGGGCAGGGGGCAGGGTGGGAGCACAACTATCCTTTATAATAGTCTTTAAAAAATTGAAACATAGTTTATTTACAATGTCATGGTCATTTCAGATGTACAGCACAGCAATTCAATTATATAGATACCCTTTTTCAGATTCTTATATATTATGGATTTATTTATAAAATACTGAGTATAGTTCCCTGTGCTGTACAATAGGCCTTTTGGCTATTTCTTTCTTTATAACTTATTCATACATTATGTTTATTCTTTTACAGGTATGAAATATGGCATAAATTTTAATTTAATATAAAATATCTAAGAATATTTTTCATTTTCATGCAACACAAAATTCTAAGTAGGTAGGAAAAACACAATGAGAAACAATACTAAAGAAAACTTTTTCCTCAAAAACTATGTTCTCATTGTGTGCTCTGCAGTTCACTCATGTCAAGGATGATCTACTAACAAAAATACATCAGAGTGGGAGGATGGTCTTCCAGAACTGGAAAAGTTTAGAAAAATCACAACTATACTTCCACTTTAAGATTCACAGTACATATGGTTAGTATATTAAAGGCCCTGACAAGTCCTGCACAGAAAGTGGCCTGCTTACGTTTGCTTAACCCTGAATTTTCCAAGCTGTTTTGAATACATCCATTTCTCCCCCATACAACATCTGTCTCCTGGAACACACTTTTGGCAGCTCTCTAACAATCTACCGGCAGTAGGGAGGAGGAGGAGAGGACCAAAGGGAAGCAAAGGGCCATGACATTGATTTGGGGATGATTCTAAATCGTTTTGAATAAAGCTGGGACTGTGGAACAGAAAAGTACGGATTGAAACAGAAAACACTTTAAAGAATCAGTAATGCTAGAACTCTGTTTGAATTTGAGGAAGAAGACAGGGAGATAGAGCATGACCATTCTACACATCTTCATAATGGAGTGTGTGTTAGTCACTCAATTGTATTTGACTCTCTGCAATCCCACGAACTATATAGCCTGCTAGGCTCCTCTGTCCATGGAATTCTCCAGGCAAGAATACTGGAGTGGATTGCCATTCCCTTCTCCAGGGGGTCTTCCCAACCCAGGGATTGAACCCAGGTATCCTGCATTGCAGACAGATTCTCTACTGTCTGAGCCACTAGGCAAGCCCATTCATATTGGAGTGGCTGGGAACAACTGAAGGGGAGAAGATATTGGTGACAGAGGCTGGGCCAGTCTGTCCATGGGGCAGACTAAATGCCTGTTGCTGCATTTGATGAGGCTGCTGCCTGTGTTCCTGATGGTCAAGGAAAGGCAGAGGGGAGCTGGACAAGAACTCCAGTAGAACAGTGTGAGATTCAGTTCAGTTCAGTTCAGTCACTCAGTCGTGTCCAACTCTTTGCAACCCCATGAATCGCAGCACGCCAGACCTCCCTGTCCATCACCAACTCCTGGAGTTCACTCAGATTCACATCCATTGAATCAGTGATGCCATCCAGCCATCTCATCCTCTGTTGTCCCCTTCTCCTCCTGCCCCCAACCACTCCCAGCATCCCTCCCAACTCTTTTCCAATGAGTCAACTCTTCACATCTGCTGGCCAAAGTATTGGAGTTTCAGCTTTAGCATCAGTCCTTCCAAAGAACACCGAGGACTGATCTCCTTTAGAATGGACGAGTTGGATCTCCTTGCAGTCCAAGGGACTCTCAAGAGTCCCCCCTATCAATTCTTTGGCACTCAGCTTTCTTCACAGTCCAACTCTCACATCCATACATGACCACTGGAAAAAACCATAGCCTTGATTAGACGGACCTTAGTCGGCAAAGTAATATCTCTGCTTTTCAATATGCTATCTAGGTGGGTCATAACTTTCCTTCCAAGGAGTAGCGTCTTCTAATTTCATGGCTGCAATCACCATCTGCAGTGATTTTGGAGCTCCCAAAATAAAGTCTGACACTGTTTCCACTGTTTGCCCATCTATTTACCATAAAGTAATAGGACCAGATGCCATGAGCTTAATTTTCTGAATGTTGAACTTTAAGCCAACTTTTTCACTCTCTTCTTTCACTTTCATCAAGAGGCTTTTTCGTTCCTCACTTTCTGCCATGACGGTGGTGTCATCTGCATATCTGAGGTGATTGATATTTCTCCCGGCAATCTTGATTCCAGCTTGTGCTTCTTCCAGCCCAGCGTTTCTCATGATGTACCTTGCATAGAAGTTAAATAAGCAGGGTGACAATATACAGCCTTGACGTATTCCTTTTCCTATTTGGAACCAGTCTGTTGTTCCATGTCCAGTTCTAACTGTTGCTTCCTGACCTGCATATAGGTTTCTCAAGAGGCAGGTCAGGTGTTCTGGGATTCCCATCTCTTTCAGAATTTTCCAAAGTATTGTGATCCACACAGTCAAAGGCTTTGGCATAGTCAATAAAGCAGAAATCGATGTTTTTCTGGAACTCTCTTGCTTTTTCCATGATCCAGAGGATGTTGACAATTTGATCTCTGGTTCCTCTGCCTTTTCTAAAACCAGCTTGAACATCTGGAAGTTCACGGTTCACGTACTGCTGAAGCCTGGCTTGGAGAATTTTAAGCATTACTTTACTAGCATGTAACAACAACACAAGAGAAGACTCTACACATGGACATCACCAGATGGTCAACACTGAAATCCGATTGATTATATTCTTTGCAGCCAAAGATGAAGAAGCTCTATACAGTCAGCAAAAACAAGACCAGGAGCTGACTGTGGCTCAGATCATGAACTCCTTACTGCAAAATTCAGACTTAAATTGAAGAAAATAGGGAAAACCACTAGACCATTCGGGTATGACCTAAATCAAATCCCTTATGATTATACAGTGAAAGTGAGAAATAGATTTAAGGGACTAGATCTGATAGACAGAGTGCCTGATGAACTATGGACAGAGGTTCATGACATTGTACAGGAGACAGGAATCAAGACCATCCCCATGGAAAAGAAATGCGAAAAAGCAAAATGGCTGTCTGGGGAGGCCTTACAAATAGCTGTGAAAAGAAGAGAAGTGAAAAGCAAATGAGAAAATGAAAGATATAAGCAACAGAATGCAGAGTTCCAAGGAATAGCAGGGAGAGATAAGAAAGCCTTCCTCAGCGATCAATGCAAAGAAATAGAGGAAAACAATAGAATGGGAAAGACTAGAGATTTCTTCAAGAAAATTAGAGATACCAAGGGAACATTTCATGCAAAGATGGGCTCGATAAAGGACAGAAATGGTATGGACCTAACAGAAGCAGAAGATTTTAAGAAGAGGTGGCAAGAATACACAGAAGAACTGTACAAAAAAGGGCTTCACGACCCAGATAATCATGATGGTGTGATCACTCACCTAAAGCCAGACATTCTAATGTGAAGTCAAGTGGGCCTTAGAAAGCATCACTACAAACAAAGCTAGTGGAGGTGATGGAATTCCAGTTCAGCTATTTCAAATCCAGAAGATGATGCTGTGAAAGTGCTGCACTCAATATGCCAGCAAATTTGGAAAACTCAGCAGTGGCCACAGGACTGGAAAAGGTCAGTTTTCATTCCAATCCCAAAGAAAGGCAATGCCAAAGAATGCTCAAACTACCACACAATTGCACTCATCTTACACGCTAGTAAAGTGTGCGATTATTGCAGGATAAAACCACCTCTGTTCTCTTCTCACAGGAGAGAGGGCAAAGCTAATTGGCTCTGTTGATAAGTTCTTCAGGAAACTTGTCAGCAAGCAACTTTTGCTTTGATTCATAACAGTTTCAGTTATTGTCTGTTATTTCAGAACAGGGCAGCTTGTGAATGTCCCTTCAATGTGCTCATGTCAGTGTTGGTATTTTTGCAAATGTTGTAAGAGGGCTTTGCTTCGGCTGCTGTTTGTACTTGGTTTCTGAGTAGAACGGTGGAAAGCAGGGCAGATTCTTCATTTGTTGGACTTTAGCCTTGACATGTCAAGTGGGCCAGAATCTCTGAGCAAAGTCCAGGCAGGAGTGAGGTAAGGACAAAACGGTGAGAGAAGAAAGAAAGCACAACAACAAAGAAAACAGTGCTTCTGGTCTTTGATCCTGGCCAAATCAGAAGTGGAGAGGAGGTAAGAGGTCATGGGGACAGCCCTGGGAAATACCTTTATCAGCCTCGGGTCCAGGCCTCAGGACAATCACTGTCAAAACCCCAGAGTCTTTCCCTGTCCCATGGAGCCATCTAATCTTCCTAGGCACAGCCTGTTCATTTATTTTCTTCTGACCTTTGAGGTTGCCCCTGAACCATTTAAAGAGAATACTTGTTTTTGAGATTCTTAACAAAATAACAGCTTAGTTAAAGTCATGCTTTCAGTTCAACTGCACTGAGTCACGTAGGCTAAACTTCAAGGCCTCAACAGCTGAGCCAGGGGCCTGATCAGGCATCTGGGGGCCCTCAGGCTCCAGCCCTGGCCTCCCTGGCCTGTCCAGGCGGCCCTGTTCAGTGTGACCGTTGTCCTGTCCTCACAGCTCTGCTCTAGGTGGCCCACAACCCTTGAGGTGCCAAAGCCACAATGTGGCCTGTGGTGTGGGATGGGCCCTGGGCCTGAGACCATCCTCCTCCTCCTTCTCCGCCACCTGTGCAGGGAACTGTGACCTTCTGGAGGGCTGGGACTATAGCCCAGCCTTGAGCACAGTGGCTGGCCCATGCCGGACACTCAGTGGCTAAGTAGAGCTCAGTCCTGCGGTCGTGGCCCACTCTTTGTGGCCCCATGGATTGTAGACCACCAGGACTGTGGCCTGCCAGGCTCCTCTGTCCATGGAATTTTCCAGGCAAGAATACTGCAGGGGGATTGCCATTTCCATCTCCAGGGGATCTTCCTGACCCAGGGAGCGAACCTGGGTCTCCTGTGTCTCCTGACTGGCAGGCGGATTCTTTACCACTAAGCCTCCTGAGAAGCCCCGAGACATCATGAACTTTTACACTATTACAGGGCGATAATTCCTTCTAAGGTGGCAAGGGGACCGACATCTTGGTTGAGGTGGTCTTTGTGCTAAGCGCTCTTCTTAAAGTGGAGACTTTCCGTCATTGAACTCAGATACTCAGCACAGGAAATGTTTACTCGTTACCAAGAGTGCTGAGAGGAGGGCAGTCTGTAATCTTCTTTCTCAGCCTGCTCCATTTCTCCCACCTGGGTCTTCTCCAGTCATCTTACTAATGCCTATCAAGTCCCCTCTGACCTCTGGCCATCTTGCCCCAGCTCCCGTGCTAGCACTAGCATGGTGGCACGGTTCTATGGAGTATACCACAAGCTATGGGCCCCAGCACCGTGGCATGGAGGTGCCTCGCTTCTCCCAGGCTGGAGGTGCTCCCCAATCTTCAGCTTGCAGCCAGCCTGAAGAGGGTTTTGCCTCTTCCTTCTTCAGTGCTTCAGTGTCCTCTGAGAGCTCTGGACACCTTGTCCTGTCACTCTTCCTGGCCCCTTCACTTCCAGACACCAGATCATACTAGCTTTCTCTGCCTTAGCCTGTAAATGCATGATCTAAGACTGGGACCTCCTTTGTATCATAAGGTAGCTTTTTGAATAAGTGTTGTTAAATTCTATATTTTGATATTATTAAGATTTTTACTTCAATACCCATGTGTGGATTGGTTTGCAGCTTTTTCCCCTGCCAGTTTTATTGAGATATAATGTATATCTTGTGGCATGATTACTTTAGTTAACCTCCATCACCTCTCATAGTTACTGAAATACAAAAATTATTTTCCATGTTGAGAGCTTCTAGGATCTACTCTCTTAGTGATTATCAAATATATCATAGAGCAATGTTAGAGTTATGGTGTTGTACGTTATGTCCCAGGATTTATTTATCTTATAACTGAAAGCTTGTACCTTTTGACCACCTTTGCCAGTTCCCCCACCCCCACTCTCTGCCTCTAGTGACCACAAATCTGATCTCCTTTTCTATGGGTGTTCTTCTTTTTTTTTAAGATTCCACATATTGGTGAGACCATATAGTGTTTATCTTTCTCTGACTTATTTCACTAAGGATGACACCCTCAAGGCCCACCCGTGTTGTCGCAGAGCCTATAGTTTTCTTTTGGTGAACTACCATGGTGCTTTGGTACTGGTGCCGCAGTGAATTCATAAGAGAAACTGGGAAGCTTTTCTTGCTTGGAAGGAACTCAAAGAAAATCAGAACACAGAGGAATTATTTGTTCATTAAAGGTTTGTAGAAACTTGGTCTATAAACCTGTTTGGATCTGAAATTTTTAGGGAATGGAGTGAAAGAGATACTGCTCTTTGAGAAATTTCTCATCTTTCTCCACAGATACTTACAGGTTTAGTAAGTAGATACTTCTACTTTTGAAGTACCTTTTAGCAACTTGAACATACAAATATTCCACAATTTAAAATGCAATTGTAAGGAATTATATAAGAGAATTGCAAAAATTTAAAATTTCTCCTGTATCTGTGATGATTTTTGCTTTTCTGTTTTGGGGATAAGTATTTGCAACTTCCTTGTTGTTTTTCCTCATCAGTCCAGTGCAAGGGGTTGTTCTTTTGTTATTGTAGCTCATCTTTATTTATCTCTTAAAATCATCTTATATAGATTCAGCTTTTTTACCCAATTTGATAAATTTTGATCATGAACTGAATTAATCATATTGATTCAATAACTATAATGCATAATCCTCAAAAGACACCAGAAGATTGTTGTAAAGATTGTTTCATGAACATTAGCACAATTGCAGAAGAATCATAGGTGCTCAGCAAAGGTTATTCAATGTAGCCATAGATTACAAATAAGACAGTGTCCCTGTCCATAGAAACATGGATTGTCTTTGATTTTGAATAGGTAAATTCAACATTCTCATATTATTGTAATAAGTCTTTTCAGATTTCTGTTATCTAACCTTATGTTGTTTTTGTCATGCTTTCCCGACTTTTTCCAGATTGAGAAAGCTTCCTTTAATCCTGACTGTTTCTCTTTCTGTTGGTTTGGATGTTCTACAATCCACTCATTCTTTCAATTATTTGCTATTTCTTGGATAATCCTTCCTTCACCGTTTATCCCAAATTTTCCTCTGGGATCTTTCCACTCCCAGCCACGAACTCAAAGAAGAAATGGGGGCACCAGCTCCAGGGGGTAAACAGTTCCCTGACTGTGGAAAAAAATGATAAATGACAGATACAGAGTAAAGCAGCAGGAAGACAGAGCTGCTGGTTAATTTTTTTAATTTTTCACTTACTCAAACTTTGAATGAATGAGTAGCTCTCTCCTAAAGATGAAGGCATTCACCAGCCACAATCATTCACTCATAAACAAAGTTGTGCTGAATACCTGCTATATACCAGCTACTCTCCAGGCAGTGATGGTGGTGAACAAGACAGGTAAGATTTCTTCCATGAGGAGTTCACATTCTTGAGATGGGAGAAAGAAACAAGTAAACAAACACTAATTCAGGCTGTAATGAGTTGGCATGAGAAATAAATTGGATGGTAGAGAGCAGTTGTAGGGGCTCGAGAGTGGGTAATCATGCCACTTTACACAAGTTGGTCAAGGAAGGAAGCTTCATTTCAGAGAAGGCAATTTGCTGAGACATGCAGAGAGAAGTCAGCTCTGCTAACAGCCAAACAAGAAGATTTCAGGCAGAGAGCACATGAATTTATGCATATGTTAGTGATCAGAAACCTGTACATCAAGAGTCTGTGTGCTAATTTTTAATAAAATTAAAACCTAATTACGTCAGTTAAAAAAAAAAAAACAACTAACAACCATTATCCTATATTCTAATCTCGGTCATAACTTTCCTTTCAAGGAGTAAGTGTCTTTTAATTTCATGGCTGCAATCACCATCTGCAGTGATTTTGGAGCCCCCAAAATAAAGTCTGACATTGTTTCCACTGTTTCCCCATCTATTTGCCATGAAGTGATGGGACCAGATGCCATGATCTTAGTTTTCTGAATGTTGAGCTTTCAGCCAACTTTTTCACTCTCCTCTTTCACTTTCATCAAGAGGCTTCTTGGTTCCTCTTCACTTTCTGCCATGAGGGTGGTGTCATCTGCATATCTGAGGTGATTGATATTTCTCCTGGCAATCTTGATTCCAGCTTGTGCTTCTTCCAGCCCAGCGTTTCTCATGATGTACCCTGCATAGAAGTTAAATAAGCAGAGTGACAATATACAGCCTTGACATACTCCTTTTCCTATTTGGAACCAGTCTGTTGTTTCATGTCCAGTTCTAACTGTTGCTTCCTCACCTGCATATAGGTTTCTCAAGACCACCCTAGATAGCGTATTCAAAAGCAGAGACATTACTTTGCCAACAAAGGTCCGTCTAGTCAAGGCTATGGTTTTTCCAGTGGTCATGTGTGGATGTGAGAGTTGGACTGTGAAGAAAGCTGAGTGCCAAAGAACTGATGCTTTTGAACTGTGGTGCTGGAGAAGACTCTTGAGAGTCCCTTGGACTACAAGGAGATCCAACCAGTCCATTCTGGAAGGAGATCAGCCCTGTGTGTTCATTGGAAGGAATGATGCTAAAGCTGAAACTCCAATACTTTGGCCACCACATGTGAAGAGTTGACTCATTGGAAAAGACTCTGATGATGGAAGGGATTGAAGGCAGGAGGAGAAGGGGACGACCGAGGATGAGATGGCTGGATGGCATCACCGACTGGATGGACATGAGTTTGAGTGAACTCCGGGAGATGGTGATGGACAGGGAGGCCTGGCGTGCTGCAGTTCATGGGGTTGCAAAGAGTCGGACATGACTGAGCGACTGAACTGAACTGAATCTCCCTGAGAATGGACACCTTAAAATGTTTTTTCTTAAAATGCTGAGCACAAAACTCAGCATCCGTAATAAAGTAGATAAAAATTCACATTAATGGTATTAATATATAACAATTTAAAATTAAATATCTTAAAAATTAAAAAACAAATCAAGTGCCTGCGTCCTGTGTTGACTAAAAGCAAAATGCAGCATGTAAAAGTAGTGGGTTAAACTTTAGCCACAGACCTTGCTGAAGACTGTGGCCTGGGAAACAGTGTCAGATGCCTCTGAGAAACTGTTCCAAGAGGTAAAAGAGGAGCCAGGGTGTCTCTGAACTTTTTTGCTTGGAAAAAATGTAGTCAAGCATCAAGAGATTACTGCTAATCAAAAGGAACAAACATGTCAAGTTAATGATTTTAGTGCCTTTCTCTGCATGGGGAAATGCAAGACTCTGGGGTCATTTGGCGTTTCTCCTTAGATATGTATCTTAACTATCTAGGAGCCATCCTGAATTCCCTGAAGGTGACTGCAGGGGCTAATGGTTTCATCTTTAAAGCACTGGAATGGCAGGCAACATTTTTTTCTTTATCCCTGGGACAAGAAAGAACTTAGAATCTTTGAGGAATGGCAAGGAACTCCAGGATTCTTGCCTGGAAAATCCCATGGACAGAGGAGCCTGGTGGGCTACAGTCCATGGGGTAGCAAAGAGTCAGACATGACTGAGTGACTTCACTTTCACTTTCAAGGACGACTTCACTTTCACTTTCAAGGAAGCCTGCAAGTGTGACACATGATAAGCCAAGGCAGTCACAACATGAAGGGAAAAAGAGATAGAAAAAGGACAAAGTGCAGAGGCCTTGAAGGTTCTAATGCAAGCCTGTGTTTCACTGTGAGTGCAGTGGGAACTCCATGATATGATCCATTTTCATTGTTAAAAAGGTACAGTGAAGAGAATGGTTTGCAGCATCGGTTCTCATACTTGAGCATGCATTAGTACCACCTAGGTGAAATATAAATCTCTGGGTCCCACCTCCAGGGTGTCTGAATCAGTAGGTTTGGGGCAAGACTTGAGACTGTGCCTTAAA
This sequence comes from Nanger dama, assembly GCA_917880005.1. NCBI lineage: Eukaryota > Metazoa > Chordata > Mammalia > Artiodactyla > Bovidae > Nanger > Nanger dama. Next base: position 6,023,420 of record CAKJTW010000096.1, on the reverse strand, counting down.
ACAAGTTCTAGGTGCTGAAATGGAGCAGGACTCTGTGGTCCTTGCCCCGCATGTCCTCGGCCTTCCATTTGTCTATGGAAAACTTCAGCGAAAGAATAAATTTAATCAGAGAAGTGAGAACATGAAGAAACAAAGGAAAATAGTCAAAGGAGACTAAATAATAACTGTCCAGTCATTAAGCATAATCAAGGGCCTTTTGTTCCTTTTTCAAGGGCTAGAGATAATATCCTGAGCCATATCCCATGAGCTGTGTTATAGAGACTGAAACCCCTAGCAGGTTGAGAAGTTAACTACATGATGACCAGACTCCAGCCAAGACCTAAGCTGCCACAATTCCGAGAACTGGCTTCAAGAAATGAAAACAAACGGACCCTGGAACTGAAGATTAACTGTTGTTGTTCCGTCACTTAGTCGTGTCCAGCTCTTTGCAATCCCATGGACTGCAGCATGCTAGGCTTCCCTGTCCTTCACTATCTCCTAGAGCTTGCTCAAACTCAAGTCCACTGAGTCAGTGATACCATCCAACCATCTGGTCCTCTGTTGTCCCCTTCTGAAGATTAACTGTACTTAAAGCAATCGAGATGACATGATGCTGGTTAGACCACTGATGACCAGTTTCAAGATGATTGTCAGAGCTGATTGTGCTGTTTCTGCATGTGGTTCCTCCTTCAGCCTATAAAAGTGCTTACCCACTGATTGTCACTGGGAGAGTCAGCCTTTGGCCAGACACCTGCCCCCCTCACACTCCCCCGACTCCGGTTGCTGTCATTCAAGATAAAGCAAACTTTTCTTTCCATCAGCCTGGCCTCTGTATTGGCTTTTGAATGGTGACCATCCAGATGTGGGTTAGATAACAGTGATATTGTTGCAGTGAAATAAGAAAAAAATTTTCTTTTTCTCTTTTGCCTTTTGAGTCCTTCTGCACTTTAATTGTTCCTGATCTGTAGTCTGCATTGATAACTAAGTTTCCTTCTTTTCTGTTAGTCTTCTGAAAGACTAGAGAACTTCCAGCTGTTCAAGCTGGTTTTAGAAAAGGCAGAGGAACCAGAGATCAAATTGCCAACATCCATTGGATCATCAAAAAGTGAGTTCCAGAAAAACATCTGCTTCTGCTTTATTGACTATGTCAAAGCTTTTGACTGTGTGGATCACAACAAGCTGTGGAAAATTCTTCAAGAGATGGGAATACCAGACCACCTGACCTGCCTCCTGAGAAATCTGTATGCAGGTCAGGAAGCAATAGTTAGAACTGGACATGGGACAACAGACTGGTTCCAAATCGGGAGAGGAGTACATCAAGGCTGTATATTATCACCCTGCTTATTTAACTTATATGCAGAGTACATCATGTGAAATGGTGGGCTAGGTGAAGCAATAAGCTGGAATCAAGATTGCTGGGAGAAATATCAATAAATTCAGATACGCAGATGACACCACCTTAATGGCAGAAAGCAAAGAACTGAAGAGCCTCTTGATGAAAGTGAAGATGAAGAATGAAAAAGTTGGCTTAAAGCTCAACATTCAGAAAACTAGGATCATGGCATCCGGTCCCATCACTTCATGGCAAATAGATGGAAAAACAGTGGAAACAGTGACAGACTATTTTGGGGGACTCCAAAATCACTGCAGATGCTGATTGCAGCCATGAAATTAAAAGATGCTTGCTCCTTGGAAGAAAAGTTATAACTAATCTAGACAGTATATTAAAAAGCAGAGATGTTACTTTGCCAACAAAGGCCCATCTAGTCAAAGCTATGTTTTTTCTAGTAGTCATGTATGGATGTGAAAGTTGGACTATAATGAAAGTTGAGCACTGAAGAATCAATGCTTTTGAACTGTGGTGTTGGAGAAGACTCTTGAAAGTCCCTTGGACTGCAAGATTCAACCAGTCCATATTAAAGGAAATCAGTCCTGAATATTCACTGGAAAGACTGATGCTGAAACTCCAATATTTTGGCAACCTGGTGGCTCAGATGGTAAAGAGTCTGCCTGCAATGTGGGAGACCTGGGTTGGTTGGGAAGATCTCCTGGAGAAGGAAACGGCAACCCACTCCAGTACTCTTGCCTGGAAAATCCCACAGATGGAGGAGCCTGGTAGGCTACAGTCCATGGGGTTGCAAAGAGTCAGACACGACTGAGCGACTTCACTTTCACTTGAAGTGAAAGAACTAACTCACTGGAAAAGACTCTGATGCTGGGGAAGACTGAAGGCAGGAGGAAAGGGGGACGACAGAGGATGAGATGATTGGATGGCATCACTGACTCAATGGAAAGGAGTCTGAGCAAGTTCCAGGAGTTGGTGATGGACAGGGGAGCCTGGCTGCAGTCCATGGGTTGCAAAGCGATGGACATGACTGAGTGACTGAGCTGACTGCCTGAACTTGTTGTGTAAACGACATCCTGCGTCTATGCATCTGTCACCCTCTAACTCTGCATGAGCCACACTCGGCATCTATCATCTAACTTTATGCAGGTCACATCCTGATGCTTAACTTTACAGAGCTCTCTGCTCAAACCACCCTTTATAGTTTGTTTTTCCTTTTTTTTTTTTTTGCATTACAGAAAGAAAGTTGCAGTGCAACCACAAAGGACAATGGATCCAACTACCAGACTGCCAGACACAAATTACTGGGCTAACTGACGCCAGCCTATTGAATGTTTTGGAACAATGTAAAAGAAAAGAAGAACACGGGAGCCTTACACTTTGGCTCTTTATCTCCAGCCCCTGACTGCGAGCCCCAACTGTGTGATTCCTTTGATTCCCCAAGGAGGGGAGATACAGTTCTTGAGGCAGGAGGCTACTGCGCGCTCTCCTCTGCTGGCTTGAGGATTAAGGCTATCTTCCTACTTCCTCCAAACTTTTAGCTCTGTATTCTCTTATTCAATGCTGGTAGGCAGAGAAAGCCAAAATTTTGGTAGCAGCACCGTGGGCTGAATTGTGTCCCTGGTAAATTCACCTGTTGAAGTCATAACCCCCAATGTGGTGATATCCAGATGAGGAGTTTTATGGAGGTAATTAGGTTTCAGTGAGGTCATGAAGGTGGGGGTCCCCATGAGGGGATTAGTGCCCTTATAAGGAGAGACTTCACTTTCACTTTCTGTGCCATGTAAGGACAGAGGTAGGATGCAGCTGTCTACCAACCAGGAAGCAAGCCCTTATCAGAACCCAACTATGCTGGCACCTTGATCTTGGGCTTCCAGCCTCTTGAATTATGAAAAGTGAATTTCTGTTGTTTGAGCCACCCAGGCTGTGGTACTTTGTTATGGCAGCCAAGTTAAGATATTAGGTGATGCTGATACTGGGCTGGGGCCACTTGGCAGGGAACTGCTGCTCAGAGAGAGACAAGAATAGGTCGATGGAGACAAGTTAGGAGTTATTTCAGGGATCTGGGTGAACATGGACACCATGGTACGGCTTCAGTGGAAAGGAAAGTGAGAGGGAATCAGTCAAGTGATCTATGAAAAGCATTTACCATCATATAAACAAAAAGAGTTACTGTAGTTCTCCACTAAAATTTTTTCTAAAGATTGCAAAGAAATTATCTCAAATTTGTTTCAAGATTATTCTATTTTTCTTTTAAGTATTTTAAAGTCACAGATAAAAATGTTCAGCAGAGAGTCAGACATGAATGAGTGACTGAGCATACCTACACAAAGTGGTGAAACTGAGGACTGAATGTTTTCTCTGACTTAGGTCAGGAATGGGCATCATTAGGGCTCCCCAGGTGGTGCTGGTGGTGAAGAACCTACCTGCCAATGCATAAATCATAGGAAAGGTAGGTTTGAGCCCTGGGTCAAGAAGGTCCCCTGGAGGAGGGCATGGCAATGCACTCCAGTATTCTTGCTTGGAGAATCCCATGGACAGAGGAGCCTGGCAGGCTATGGTCCATAGTGTTGCACACAACTGAAGTGACAGTGCGCGCGCGCACACACACACACACACACACACAGAGGCAACTTTAGAAAAATGTACAGTCCCACTGTGGTGTTGGAGAAGACTCTTGGGAGCCCCTTGGACTGCAAGGAGATCCAATCAGTCCATCCTAAAGGAGACCAGTCCTGAATATTCATTGGAAGGACTGATGCTGAAGGTGAAACTCCAATACTTTGCCACCTGATGCGAAGAACTGACTCACTGGAAAAGACCCTGATGCTGGGAAAGATTAAAGGCGGAGGAGAAGGGGGCAACAGAGGATGAGATGTTTGGATGGCATCACCAGCTCAATGGACATGAGTTTGAGTAAACTCTGGGAGTTGGTAATGGACAGGGAAGCCTGGTGTGCTGTAGTCCATGGGGTTGCAAATAGACACAACTGAGCAGCTGAACTGAACTGATAATCCTCATGTCAGCATCATGGCAGCATAGGATGTCCCTCTGTTTTGTTCCTCTTCAAAACACCTAAGTAGGCCTTCATCCATGAATAAAAACGCCTTGTGGAACTTGTGGGTTCCACAAGAGGACTCTTGCCTACGTGTGCATCTGTTAATAGGGAGACAGACTTCAGAAAAGGCTGTGGGACCAGAGGAGCCAGCAAACCTGCCCCAAACCCTCTTGACTGTGGCCAGGGAAGATGTGGAGAGTACTAACCTAAGCAAATACCCAGTGATGGAAGAGAATTCTGGCCTTCCAAAAAAAAAAGATTCAGAAAGCTGTTAGAAAAAATAAACCCATGAGTTTGCACACAGTGGAGAAAGCAAGAGGGACTCTGCCGGTGCTGCCCCTTCTCCATACTGGCACAGAGGGGCTGAGCTATTCCACGGACACCTTGCCCAGGGGGAAAGGGAAGTGAGTCTCTGGCTCAGTACAGAACACAGCTGGAGAAACCCATTTCTCTCCAGCAGTGTCCCTAGCACTCAGACAGGACTTCCGTGATGGGTGGGGTGGGAGGAGATCAGGAAAGAGGCAGATTAAAAACACCAAAGGACAGTAAAGGGATGCAGTTCCTGCGGACTGAGTTCAGGACTCCAGCAGGAAGCTCGCCCAGAAGCCACTGGGCGGACCTCACCCGAGGGTCTCCCCACCAGCCTGCAGGCACCCCAAGTGCCCCAGGACTAAATTCACACCACCCCGCACTCTTAGCTGGCTTGCCTCTGAGGGCAGTGGCAAGAGAGTCTGGTAAAAACAGTGCGGTCAGAAAAACAGACCAGGATCTGTGGACAGGGGAGAAGCCACAAACTTGAGCTATAGCTCCACCTTCTGGAAAACAAGAAAGATTCCAGCAGTCAGCCGAGTGGGCTGAAAGAACCAGAGATGACAACCTAAAAGCTTAAGAACCCGGCAATAAAAGAAAGACATGTGGAGCAGGTAGAACCATACAGAGGCAGAGGGGAAAGCCCAGGTATAAGAGGACCAGTAAAAACATACACCCCACCTGAAGGCAACCAGTAATCTTTTGAGAAGTCTGCTTCTTCAAATGCAAAAGCATCAATGCAAAGCTATGAGGAACACAGAGAATCAAGGAAATGGCACCAAAAATTAACAATAATCTTCTAATAGCCGAGCTCAGAGACATAAGCCCTTCTGATCTAGCTGCTGAAGAATTAAAAATGGCTGTTCTGACAAAGTCAATGAGCTACAAGAAACAGATAGACAATTCAAAGATATCAGGGCAAAAAGTAAACGAAGTGAGAAATTTAACTAAGAGATATAAAGCATAAAAAAGAACCAAACAGAATTTCTGGAGCTGAAGAATTCAATGAGTGAAATGAAAAATGCAATAGAGAAAATCTGTACCAGAGTAGATCAAAGGGAAAACAGAATAAGTTACCTAGAGGACAGGAACTTTGAAATAACCCAATTGGGGGGAACAAAGAAGGGTGAAAGAAAAAGAGCAAAGAAATCATATGTGATCTATGGGATGCAATGAAACATATAAATATTAGAATAAACAGGTTTCCAGGAGAAGAAGAGAAAGAGGAGGCAGGAAGATTATATAAAGAAATAAGAACTCAGATGATGAAAATGCTCTGGAATTAGTAGTGATGTTGTGGCTCAGATGGTAAAGTGTCTGTCCACAATGTGGGAGACCTGGGTTCGAGCCCTGGGTTGGGAAGATCCCCTGGAGAAGGAAATGGCAATCCACTCCAATACTATTGCCTGGAAAATCCCATGGACAGGGGAGCCTGGTAGGCTACAGTCCATGGGGTTGCAAAGAGCCGGACACGACTGAGCGACTTCACTTTCACTTTCGCTTTTGCAATTACCTAGTGATTAAACCCTGTACATTTTAAAAGGCAGGAAAAAAAGAAATAATAGCTGAGAACTTCCTGACCCTGAGGAGAGATTTGGACATCTGTATTCATAATGCTATCGCCCCTTATCTCAATGCAAAATGCCCTTCTCTCAGACATACCCTAGTGGTCAGCAGTAAAGAATCTGCCTGCAATGCAGGAGACAAAGAAGACTCAAGTTCAATCCCTGGGTGGAGAAGATCCCTGGAGAAGGAAATGGCAACCCACTCCAGTATTCGTGCAGGGAAAAATCCCATGGACAAAGGAGCCTCGTGGGCTGCAGTCCATGAGGTTGCAGAGAGTCGGACATGACTGAGCAACCAGGCATTCACTCACTCAAGATATATTATAATGAACCTATCAAAAACAAAAGATAAAAACACCATGGCTGCCATCAAGAAGACAGGACCCAAGGCAAGGATGTGGAGGAAAGAGAATTCTTACACATTGTTGATGGGAATGTAAATTGGTTATCCAAATAGAAAATGGTCTGAAGGTGTCTCAAAAATTAAAAATAAAACTATCATATGATTCAGGGATCTCACTTCTAGGTATATAGCCAAAGAAAATGGAAACAGGATCTCAAGACTATATCTCTACTTGCGTGTTTATCACAGCAGTATTCATAATAGCCAACATATGTAAATAACCAAAATATATGTCAACAGATGGATAAAGATGTGTATGTACATGCAATGGAGTACTGTTCAGCTTTTAAAAGAAGGAAATCCTGCCATTTGTGACAACATGGGTGGATCTTGAGGGCATTAGGCTAAGTGAAAAGACAGAGAAAGACAAAGACTTCATGGCATCACTTTACACATGAAATCTACAGAAACGTCAGACTCATAGAAACAGAATAGAATGGTGGTTGCCAGGGAAATAGGGAAAAGTTGTTAAAAGGGTACAAAATTTCAGTAAGGTGCATAAGTCTGAGGATCTAATGTATAATATGGCAACTATAGTTAACTGTACTGTATACTTAAAATTTTCCAAGAGAATAGAACCTAAATGTTCTTTCTCATACACACACATATGTACACATACTAAGGGTAAATATGTGAAATGAGGAATGTGTTCATGAACTCAAAATGGGGGGGACCACTTTCACGGTGTGTACATATATCAAATCATGTTGTGCACTTTAAATATCTTATAATTGTATTTTTCCATTATACCTCAATAAAGCTGAAATATAATAAGTAAAAACCTACTGGGCCATGTTGTGCTTAGTAGCTCAATCTTGTCCGACTCTTTGCAACCCCATGGACTGTAGTCCATCAGGTTCCTCTGTCCAAGGGATTCTCCAGGCAAGAATACTGGAGTGCACTGCTGTGCCCTCCTCCAGGGGATCTTCCCAACCCAGGGATTGCAGGCAGATTCTTTACTGTCTGAGCCACAAGGGAAGCCTTCTACTGAGAAAAAAGATTAGGGCAACTGAAACTAAGTTTCATGACAAATCTACCTTTGTGGGCATGGCTTTGTAGCTCTAGACCATCTGGTTTCCATATACTTCTCTGGCTTCATCCTTAGCTCTGTTCTTGAATCATCCACACTGGCTTCCTCTGGTGAATTTCAGTCTCTCTCACTGCAGGGCCCTGGCTTATACCATTCTTCTGCCCAAAATTTTCTGTGTCTCACCATTTTTGGAATTGTTCTTTTCCTCCTTGTTCCCATTAGATACATGAGTTGCTGCTTCCTCTCCCTCTTGGATATATTGACATGGGAATATTGGACAGGGTGAAAAATGATCGCTGCCTGTCACTTATTCTTTTGTAAAGTATTGGGTTGGCCAAAAAGTTCATTTGGGATTTTCATGTTATCGAAACCTCAAATGAAATTTTTGGCTAACCCGATCATTTTCTCTTAACTTTTATTTTACACAAAGTAAAACATTGTACATAGATATTCTTCAGATCAAATAAAAGAGAAATTCAGCGTCTTAAAATATAAAACCATGAAGCTGGAAGGTGCCTAATCAAAGCTCTTACTAAACCTCCTGGGGTTGATTAAATGCAGCCAAAAATTCTTCGTAACAACTCTCATCAAGAAGTGGAGTTTGTTTTCCCACATCTTGACTCAGTGTTGGCCCTGTGACTTGCTTTGACTAATAGAATGTGGTGGAATTAATACTGCAGACGTTCTAAGAATAGGTCGTAAAATGCCTCGGTCTGGAAATCTGGTGAGGATGACGGACTGGCATGTGGAGAGGGTCTCAGCTGTCATGGCTGGCAGCCATCTCAGCCAAATGAAGCTGGAGGTGTGAGTGAGCCCAGCTGACACCATGTGGAGCAGAGACAAGTTTGTTGAGGAATTGCAGCCCGAGTTGCCAACCCATAGACTCATGAGCAAATAAATGGTGGTTGTTATGACAAGCTTATTCACACAGAAACAGCTGATACACCTTCCTAATGCCAGTTATCCAATAAAGACCTTTTCCCTTCTCATTGGATCATCAGTTAAGTGGTTCTAGAGGAAATATTGTGAAGGCTAGGTGAGACACCTTTCGGTATTCTGTGAGTCACAAGTGAAGTGAAGTTGCTCAGTCGTGTCCGACTCTTTGCGATCTCATGGACTGTAGCCTACCAGGCTCCTCCATCCATGGAATTTTCCAGGCAAGAGTACTGAAGTGGGTTGCCATTTCCTTCTCCAGGGGATCCTCCCAACCCAGGGATCGAACCCAGGTCTCGTGCATTGCAGGCAGATGCTTTACCATCTAAGTCACCAAAGAACTTATTAATTCAACAATACTTGCACTGCCATGCCATCAGTATGTGCTGGGGCAATAAGATGGCCCTGTGCAATTCACGAGAACTTCTACCACGACCTAGTGGCCACAGTTAAGAGACAGGCGTATGTTACCTGTTACTGAAGTAGATCATTTAACAAACATTATTGGAGTCTGAAGATTTTCTATTCATAGGTGCAGACACCATGTCAGTTAGCCTCAATGAGTTATATCATAATCCACAGTCTAGAGGTTAATGTTCACGTCAAGTGTCAATCAGAGGATTTCCCTGGTGGTCCACTGGGAGTGGCTAAGACTGCACTCCCAATGCAGTTGGCTCAGCTTCAATAGGAGCTAGATCCCCCATGCTGCAAGTGAAGATTCTGCATGCCACAATGAGGATAAAGATCCCTCATGCTGCAACTACAACCTGGCACAGCCAAATAAAAATAAATAAATTTTTTTAAAGAGTTGATCAAAGCCAACTCATAAACAAGCGAGACCACAAAGACAGAAACCCCACAACCTGCAGGCTGAAATCTATGCTGTTCCATGCCACGAGACTCTGTCGTGTCCTCTGTATCGCAGACTACCCTTCTAGTCACAACCGACTTGAATTAGATCAGGATCTGGCCATCTTGCAACTAAACCTGGAATTGCAACCCTCATCACTGAGTCACTGCTGCTCCCCTCTCCTTTTTAGACCCCATTTCACAGTGGAAACAATTACAAGGTAAGAGAGTCCCTTTATCCTCTTCCTTTCTTTCTTTTCCTCCCTCTCTCTCCCCCTCCCCACCCCCATCTCTCTCCTCTAGCTGAGATCCTTTTACACATAAGAAGTGCACCTTTCCAACTTTCACATGTGCTGACTTTGTTATCTCACTGTGAACAAACAGAAACTCCTATTGCACTTGTGATCTAGGGCTCTGAAACTTAATTCAGGTCTATTAGCAGGCACTTGATAAAATAGTTTAGTTTCTGCTAATAGACCTAAAGCTACCCTCAAAATGAACCCTATTAATGAAAAAAAGTCACAAAAAGGGGATGAGGCTGTCCCATCTCGAAATGGGCTATGTGCAGGGCCCACGGGTCCATGAAACCCAGTAGGCACGGGGTCTAGGGTCCATGATATTTTTACAGACCTGCAAAGATGCTTTAATTTTCATATCTTTAAAATTCAGAAGAAAAATATGTAATATAATAATGTGCACGTGTGCTCATTCAGGCCTTGTTGGACTCCTTTGTAACGCCATGGACAGTAGCCCACCAGGCTCCTCTGTCCATGGAATTTTCCAGGCAAGAATACTGGAATGGACTGCCATTTCCTCCTCCAGGGTTCTTCCTGACACAGGGATGGAACCTTCATCTCCTGCACTGGCAGGAAGATTCTTTACCACTGTGTCACTGGGGAAGCCCCTAATATAATAAACTGCATAAAATAATACATCAGTTCAGTTCAGTTCAATCACTCAGTCATGTCTGACGCTTTGCAACCCCATGAACTGCAGCATGCCAGGCCTCCCTGTCCATCACCAACTCCTGGAGTTTACTCAAACTCATATCCATTGAGTCAGTGATGCCATCCAACTATATCATCCTCTGTCATCCCCTTCTCCTCCTCCCCTCAATCTTTTCCAGCATCAGGGTCTTTTCAAATGAGTCAGCTCTCCACATGAGGTGGCCAAAGTATTGGAGTTTCAGCTTCAACATCAGTCCTTCCAATGAACACCCAGGACTGATCTCCTTTAGGATGGACTGGTTGGATCTCCTTGCAGTCCAAGGGACTCTCAAGAGTCTTCTCCAACACCACTGTTCAAAAGCATCAATTCTTCAGTGCTCAGCTTTCTTTATAGTCCAACTCTCACATCCATACATGACCACTGGAAAAACCATAGCTTTGGCTAGACAGACTTTTGTTGACAAAATAGTCTCTGCTTTTTTAATATGCTCTCTAGTTGGTCATAACTTTTCTTCCAAGGAGCAAGCATCTTTAAATTTCATAGCTGCAGTCACCATCTGCAGTGATTTTGGAGCCCCACCAAATAAAGCCTGTCAGTGTTTCCACTGTTTTCCCATCTATTTGCCATGAAGTGATGGGACTGGATGCCATGATCCTAGTTTTCTGAATGTTGAGTTTTAAGCCAACTTTTTCACTCTCTTTCATTTTCATCAAGAGGCTCTTTAGTTTTTGCTTTCTGCCATAAAGATGGTGTCATCTGTGTATCTGAATTTATTGATATTTCTCCCAGCAATCTTGATTCCAGCTTATTGCTTCACCCAGCCCACCACTTCACATGATGTACTTGGCATATAAGTTAAATAAGCAGGTGATAATATACAGCCTTGATGGACTCCTTTCCCGATTTGGAACCAATCTTTTGTTCCAATTCTAACTATTGCTTCTTGACCTGCATACAGATTTATCAGGAGGCAGGTCAGGTGGTCTGGTATTCCCATCTCTTTAAGAATTTTTCACAGTTTGTTGTGATCCACACAGTTAAAGACTTTTGACATAGTCAATAAAACAGTAGATGTTTTTCTGGAACTTTCTTGGTTTTTCGATGATCCTATGGATGTTGGCAATTTGATCTCTAGTTACTCTACCTTTTATAAATCCAGCTTGAACATTTGGAAGTTCACAGTTCATGTATTGCTGAAGCCTGGCTTGGAGAATTTTGAGCATTACTTTACTAGCATGTGAGAGGAGTGCAGTTGTGTGGCAGTTTGAGCTTTCTTTGGCATTGTGTTTTTTTGAGGATTGGAATGAAAACTGACCTTTTCCAGTCCTGTGGCCAGCGCTGAGTTTTCCAAATTTGCTGTCATATGGAGTGCAGCACTTTCACTGCATCATCTTTTAGGATTTGAAACAGCTCAACTGGAATTGCATCACCTCCACTAGCTTTGCTCATAGTGATACTTCCTAAGGCCCACTTGACTTTGAATTCCAGGATGTCTGGCTCTAGGTGGGTGATTACACCATCATGATTATCTGGGTCATGAAGAGCTTTTCTGTATAGTTCTTCTGTGTATTCCTGTGGACTTCCCAGGTGGTACTAGTGGCAAAGAACCCATCTGCCAATGCAGGAGGTGAAAGAGATGCAGGTTTAATCCCTGGGTTGGGAAGATCCCCTGGAGGAGGAAATGGCAACCCACTCAAGTATTACTGTCTGGAGAATCCCATGGACAGAGGAACCTGCCGGGCTACAGTCCATAGGTTCAAAGAGTCAGACACCACTGACGTGACTTAGCATCCATGGATGATATGTATAATATAATGCAATATGTATATAATCATACATTCATCCTTTATACCAGCTTACTCATAGAATATGCTTTAGAATATTCTTATGGAAGCAGGGGTTTACGGGTTCACAAATGTCATAATGAGGCCCTTGCTGGGTGGGGGTGAAGTGTAACAGCCAGTGAACTTGGTTGTGAGCCTCTTCCACGGCTGGGGCTCAGTTGAAAATGAGCTAAGAGTTTTAAACAGAGCTGGGATGTTAAGAGAAGACAGGGCCCAGGGCAAGTTGTTTCAGAAGAAGCTTGGGCAACCAGCCTGCTGGAAAAAAGTTAAAAGTAAATTAGAAGCAGCATGAACAGGAACAAAATGAGGCTGATGGTGGGGTATGGGGTGGGAAGCTAGAGTATTTCGTGTTTGGGATAAGAAACTGGGTTCTGAGGAACAAAGGCATTTGTGTGTACTAAGTCACTTCAGTCATGTCTGACTCTTTGCGACCCTACGGACTGTAACTGTCAGGCTCCTCTATCCATGGGATTCTCCAGGCAAGAATACCGGAGTAGGTTGGAACTACGGCACTAGGTACCAATTACATGGGTAACTGCCTATGGACGCTGTGTTCCTGGAGACAGGGCCCAGGTGAGACAGAAGAGTCCTGTTCTCAGGGTGTGGGGACGCCAGAGCAGGGAACCCACTCTGGCTGGGCAGAGACTAAACAGGCCTGGAAAGCACTTCTGTTACTTGTGTTTCACCAAAAAAAAAAAAAAGAAAAGAAAGAAAGAAAATAAACTAAACAAACCAGGAAATCACTCCTGTTTTTCCTGGTGGAAAACTGGTGTGTCTTCATGTCACAGATAAGAATGCTATGGCCTTGACTTAGATCCATCTCATGAGTCCCATTTGATGTGAATAAAGGAAACATATTCTATCAGCCCCAGGGATAAGCAATCCAACCAAAGAGTGCTTTCACGAGTTACAGAAGTATATAAATGTCTTTAAACTATCCCCATTCTTGTAGGAAGCTTTCAAAATTAACGATGCCTGAGAGGAGTAGTTCTTATCTGTAAATCCTCCCTGAAGGCAATTGAAATCATCATTCCCTTTAGTTGTTGCATTTTCATCAGTTTCAAAAGATCTTGGGTGGAGAAATATATTACCGAGTCTGGATACTGCAGTGGTTCTTCAACTTAGGTGTACGTAAGAACCACCTGGATGGTGGTTGTTAAGACAGTAGACTCCCAAGGACCATATCCCCGCTCCGCATTTTAGTTCACTGGATGCAGTTATCTGCATTTTTAACAAAGAAATCTAAGTTGGTTTAGGTGCCAGTGATTGGTAGATGGTATTATGAGAAACATCTTCATAGTGCTCTCTAGCAGAAAGAAGAGTGTCTCCACCTTGGGAACACCTTAAGGACCGCCCTAGGGAACTGTTTACAATGCCACTGTTTTACCCTCAGACTTAGCAGTTCCACTCCCATGTAAATACCCACTGGAAATGTGAATATATAATCACCAAAACATAAATACAAGACTGTTTATATCATCATTAGTTCATAATGTCCCCAAACTGGAAAGATCCTAATGTTTATCAGTAGTTGAACAAACTGTCATAGAGTGGAATACTACACCGCAATAGGAATAAACAGACTACAGCTTCATATAGCAACACAGATGAACTTTACAAGCATACTTTTCAGTGAAAGCGACGAGGCACAAAAGAATATGCAATATATGAAAAATGAAAGTCACTCAGTCATGTCCGACTCTTTGTGACCCCATGGACTGTAGCCCCCAGGCTTCTCTGTCCATGGGGTTCTCCAGGCAAGAATACTGGAGTGGGTAGCCATTCTCTTATCCAGGGGATCTTCCTAACCCAGGGACGAAACATGGGTCTCCCATATTGCAGGTGGATTCTTTACATTCTGAGCCACCAGGGAAGCCTGCACAATTAGTTCAGAACCAGGCACAACTGCCCTGTGGTGTCAGAAGTCAGAAGAGAGGTCATCCTTGAGGATCTGGAGAGTGACTGGGAGAAGGTGTGAGGGAGTTTGTGTCTGTAACATTGTTTCTTGTTCTGAGTGTGTTTACATGGGTGTGTTCACTGTGTGAAACTCACCAGCCTCTGCTCAGGTTCAGAGCACTTGTCTTGAGGGGCGTGTTAAACTGCAAGCAAATAACTGTGTGCTAAGTGGCTTTAGTCGTGTCCAACTCTGGGCGACCCTATGGACCGTAGCCCACCAGGCTCTCCTGCCCATGGGATTCTCCAGGTGAGAATACTGGAGTGGGTCATCGTTTCCTCCTCCAGGATCTTCCTGACCCAGTGATCGAACCCCATTTTCTTACATCTCCTGCACTGGCAGGCAGGTTCTTTACCCCTAGCGCCACCTGGGAAGCCCCATACTTAAGACTAAAAATTAAGCTCAGTTGGTGTCTGGGTTCTCCTGGAGCCCAGCTAAATCTGAACTTGAGTGAGTGTGGGTGTGTATAGGTTGGTGGTCCTGAGTGTCACCTGGGTTATGTTCCCCAGGTGATGCTAGTGTACAGGTAACGTTGAGAACCACTGCCAAAGGAAAAGCCTAATCTGGGTCTTTGTGTGACCTTTAAGGTCACTTTTAAGGTGACCAACGTTCCGTCAGATAAACTGACCTGAATAGTTTACCTAACCTCTTTGAAGCTCTTCCTCTACCATATGAGGATGATAACGATGTCCACTCAGTAACTTTGGATGAGAAATGGGAAAATAGCACACAAGCCCTTGGCCTCATGGCGACAGCATCCTTCCTTTCCATCTCTCCTTTTCTAGGGTGTTTCCTCTTCTATCTGATCTCTCCCTTGCCTGAGAGACTGTCTCAGGGAATCCTGTACTCCTGAGATGTCCTTCTCCTTGAGAAGGAAGGGTCTCTTTACCCGGATAAAGACAGATTGTAAGCAGAATGCACAGCGCTGAGCACTGTGTGGAGCCTATGGACCAAATGCTTATAACACAACACTGTTCATATAAACTCCAAACGCAGGCAGATTTCACATTGGTATCATGAAAGCAGTTCACCAAAATGTTAGCATATGGCCTCAGCATGAGGAACAGAAATAAAACAGGGTGAACACATAAATCCATGGGCTTCCCAGGTGGCTCAGATGGTAAAGTATCTGCCTGCAATGTGGGCAACCTGGGTTCGATCCCTGGGTCAGGAAGATCCCCTGAAGAAGGGAATAGAACCCCCTCCAGTATTCTTGCCTGGAGACTCCCATGGAGAGAGGAGCCTGGTTGGCTACAGTCTGTGGGGTCACAAAGAGTCAGACACAACTGAGAGACTAACACTTGACATTTTTTCAATAATCAAACATTGTGTGAAGCAATGATGTTCATATGGATGGAGTCAGTTCATGCACCTGACCACTCCCCAAGTACATGAATGAAAAAACATACACATTGATATCTAGAAACATGTTTTTTTATGTAAACAAAGACAAACCCCATCTGACTTCCTTCTACACTCCAGGGACCCCTGAACCTGAGGACCCTTTCTCATGAGAACATGGTTTTCTGGGCAGCAGAAATGAAACCTGAGAGCTTTGGCCTGTTTTGGCAATCTTGCCTCAAAATATGTTTTCCTTTATGCTCTAGATGACTCATATTTCCTTAATTTACATAGCTGAATACATGCTTGATCAGTCTGGACGTCTGGTTTCTGGTCATGGCTTCACTGTGAGTCATCAATCCACAAAAACTATGAGAAAATAAGTGTTTGTTGTTTTAAACTGTTATTTTGGGAATAATTTATCATGCCACAGTAGGTAACCAATGCGCCAGAGGACAGCCTTCTCACGCTCATGGACGCACCCTGTTGGCCATTGTCTGCCATGTGCTGGCACCACCACCCCTTCCGATGAGTGTGCAAGACCTAGATACTGGCATCGTATGTCAGCCACCTCCACAGGTTGTCAGTGTCCCCAAGAATCCCCACAGCCATCCCCTACCAGATGCTACAGCCTCTCTCCTGCGTTGGTGTTTGCTTATGTTTAGTTGCTAAGCCATATCCGACTCTTTTGCGACCCCATGAACTGTAGCCTGCCAGGCTCCTCTGTCACACTGGCTTTGGCTTTAAAGCCCAGTAACCTGTATCCACGGCTTCCCTGGTGGCTCAGAGGTTAAAACATCTGCCTCTAATGCCAGGGGACCTGGGTTTGATCCCCAGATCAGGAAGATGCCCTGGAGAAGGAAATGGCAACCCACTCCAGTATTCTTGCCTGGAGAATCCCATGGATGGAGGAGCCTGGTGGGCTACAGTCCACAGGGTTGCAAAGAGTCGGACATGACTGAGTGATTTAACTTGACTTAACCTGTATCCACATCCTAGCTCTAGCATTTACCTTGAACAAACTACTGAACGTCTTAATGTGTCAGGTCTTCTGTTATGAAATGGGGATAGTAATAGTATCTACCTCATGAAGCTACTTGAAGAATAAATGAGAAAATGTGTTAATACATGCACTATCATGTATTGCACATGGCTACAAATAGTAATAATAATAATAGTAAATCAGAATCAGAATTACCTCTGTTCTCATCTGACAATGAAGGCTTTTTGTTTGTTTGTTTTAAGCTGAGTAAGAGTTGTGGCTGGATCATTCTTCCTGTGAGATAAAATTTGAACCAGATATTCCTCGGTTCATCATGGGACTGAAGCTTGCTTTTATTTATAAGTGAGACTGAAATTAATTTTTGATGGCATGATTGAAAAAAATGGGCTGCAAGCAACTGCTTCTGGCTGATGATATCCACTTCTGAAAATGTTCTGTGTTACACTTTCAGCTTACACTGCCTTTCTTCTTTGCCAGCGTTTTTAACTTTGACTTTCTTGTATTTCAGGATTAAAATCCACTACATTTAGGATTCCTTCTCTGTAGGTATCAGAAGGGTTTAGAAGGGACTTGCAAAATCCAGCAGTGTGGGAAAAGTACCTGGTGTGAATCACCAACTATACATTGACTTTCCCTGAAATGGGATTCATATATCTGGTCCTTAGGCGTGATCATCCATCCTTTCATATAGTTAGCTGAGATGTCCTTATTCCCATAGAATCCTTAGTTATACAGCCCACTCTGCAACCTCCATCCAGCTCCCCTGAATGTCATATGCATGACGAACTCGTGTTCATCACAACTTTCACAGTCTCTAACTTGAGACGTTCAGGGGCTCACCGATTCCTTCAGAAACCTTACCCTGCAAGGTACACACTCAAGGATCATAAGGTAGAAACAAGACAATTAGCAGAGACCTCCCTCTAAGTTCGTCTTGCAGAGCACCAGGCAAACTAGGTATGGAAACAGTTACTAACAGCGCCTTCCACCAGCACACTGAGGGACTAAAATGACCGGTCGTGAGCTTTGTACATCGTTTGCCAAAAATCTACCATGTATGACAGGTGGGACTATCCTGATACTGCACATGCCACCTGTAAAGAGACATGAAGGACAATCATCCCTGTGCACAGAATTCCTGAAACTTCTCCTTCACTTCCATCACGTATTTCAGAGCCGCCTCCCCATCTTGCTCCCTACTTCCACAATAAATACCCCACACAAAAACCCATCGGGGAGACAGATCTGAGCTTTGCTTCCCGTCTCCTTGCTTGGCTGCCCTGCAGTAAAGCCTTTCTCCTTCTGCAAAATACCTTTGCCTCTTTTGGTCTTGTACATGGCAACGGTCTCACTTGTTTGGTTTCACTTCCTTTCAGCCAGCTTTGCCAGTGGACCTGAGTAATCGGGCTGCTCTCCCAGCCACTGGGGCTCATGGGACACTCTGAGACTACATTTAGCCACTCATCTGGACACCTCCTGGGGTCATGAAGACCCTACAGTTTTGGGAACCAAGAGATCCCACCCTAGACTTGATGCCTTCTCCACAGCCTCACCCTGGGAAATGAGGCACAGTTCTCCTCCACTTTGGGGCATCCGAACTCAACTGGGTATCCATAGATATGCTCCAAAATATTAACAATAATCATTTTTAAACGTGGGACTATGTGTAGGTTTTATTTTATTAATCTAGTCTGTGTTCTCTACTGATTTTTCTTTTTATATTTTATAAAGAATATAATATTTTAAAAAATGAAAGTTGCAAATAATTACTGAAACATCACAAACAGTGGAGTGTGTTACTATATAAATGGTGTTGCGGAAATACCCCTCAATTCTGGGACTTTCCTGGCAGTCCAGTGGTTAAGAACCTGGCTGCCAGCGCAGAGGACACAAATTCGATCCTGGGTCCAGGAAGATCCCACATGCGGCAGAACAACCAAGCCCTTGCACCACAACTACTGAAGCCCGAGTGCTCTAGAGCTCATGCTCCCCAGCAAGAGGAGTCCCTGCTCACTGGAACTAGAGAAAGCCTACCCACAGCAGCAAAGACCCAGAAAAGTCAAAAATTAATCAATTAATTAATAACCACTGTTTAAAAAATTCAATTTTGAACCACATTTCACATGATAAACAAAAACAGATTTCCTTTAACTACCCACTCCCCTTTCTGGAGAAAAGCACAGAGACCTCAGATTAGTTGGAACCAGAAGGCTGATGATGTTGACTTCTGATTACCTCACCACCAATGAATCAGAAGACTGTCCATGAGCTGAGATCACACACCCCATAACCCTCTCCTAAACATGTGGTCTCTTCCTCTTTTCCCTCTGTTATCAGAGCAAAACCTGGGGAGTCAGGAGTTGGTTTTTGGGACATGAGTCCACCTTCTCCCCAGGACTGTGGGCTTCTGCAATAAAGCTATCTTTCCTTTCCACCAAACCAATACTACTCAGTATTGGTTACTTAGGTGACTAGCAGTTAAACCTGAGTTCGGTAACATATGCAATGTATTAAATATATATTTTGAATGTGTATACACACATATTTACACATATATACAAGTCTGGAGGAAACAGTACTCTTGTAATGGTATCATGAGTGGTGAGAATATAGGTGATTAATATTTCCTTATTTATAATCTACATTTTCAGTTTTACTATAATGAGTATATATCATTTTGTCTTGATAAGAATTTACTTTAACAATTTCACTAACCCAAATTAATTTCTTGATCAGTTTTCTATATAGTACACTTACATTATTTCCAATTTTTTCATGTGAATAAAAATATTGAAATTAAAAGAAAAAAAAGAATCTCACATGAACATTGTCTTAAGGGAAAAGAAGCCTAAAAGTTTACGGTTTCTTAAGACTTGAGTACATAGCATTTTTTTTTTTCAATCACAAAATTTGTTTTTAAAAAGTGACAAGAATCAATAATATATGATGAATATTAGCATACAAGGATCCTGACCAGGTGGTTAACAGACAAACATATTCTTATACTTTGATAGTTTCCATGCTCTGGGGGCGGGGGTGGGGGGGATGGAATTTACAACAGTTGAGTAATAAGATAGGAACAATTAAAATAGATGCACATTTTTATTTTCCATGTGCATGTATTTTAATTTGTTGATAAAATTTCACTCTTATAAAATAATTCATGCATTTTTTTAAAATCAGGGAGAACTCTCTCGAGGTAACAGTGTTTGGTGTTCATTAACCTGAATCTTATAAAAGGCTGAAAGGACTTTCCTGTTCGTGCCAGGGCAGGCTGCTTCCTCTGAGGTCAGCATACCTAACTTGCTCCCTTGGGGCTGTTTCTACATGTACCATGGCCACATTTGTGGAGCTCAGTACCAAGGCTAAGGTGCCCATCTTGGGCCTGGGCACCTGGAAAGTAAGTGTGCAAATATTTGGACACCTTCTTCCCTCCAGGGGCTTTGGGCACTTCCTCCTGTCCTGAGGGAAAGCCCAGAGGCAAGGGTTTGGGGGAAGTAAATATTGGGCGCCGCAGGCAGGACTGAGGTTGCTTTCTCAGGGCTGATTCAGCAGTAGTGCTCCAAGACTGACTTTTCCCAGCAGTGGTGAGAGCTTTCCTAGCAAGTATCAAGTTTTAAGCAGTTTAAGTGAAAGTGTTAGTCACTCAGTCGTGTCTGACTCTTTGTGACCCCATGGACTGTAGCCCACCAGAAGAAAGGATAGGTAGATCAGTAGCAAATGCTTCTTTTTCTTTCATTGTTTGGCGTGGCTAGATTAGACAGAATGTGGTATTTTTAATGCTCTTCCTTCCTTCTCTCTTTCTTCTTCCTTCCTTCCCCTCTCCCTCTCTCTCTCTTCCTTCTCTCCTTTCTTCGAAGAAAGAAAAACTTTCTGCCTTCAAGTGAGGGGAGACATTCCATTTTACAAGGTTTTCTACTTCTCCTTTTCTGAAACAATAATTATATAATGTCTTTCATCCACTGACTCTTGGGTGTATGCCTGGTGCTGTACTTCAAATTTGACACTCACCGTGGCACTTACCACAGTCACCTCATGTACATTCATGCGAGTGCGTGCTAAATCACTTCAGTCTTGTCCAACTCTTTGCGACCTTGTGGACTGTAGCCCACCAGGCTCCTCTGTCCATGGGGTTCTCCAGGCAAGAACACTGGAGTGGGTTGCCATGCCCTTCTCCAGAGGATCTTCTTGATCCAGGAATCAAGCTCTCATATCTTACATCCCCTGCATCGGCAGGCAGATTCTTGCCATTAGCATCACCTGGAAAGCAGCAATAGCTTCACGAGGCGGATGCTGTTGTCATTATTCCCATTTTGCAGACAAGGTTTAGAGAAATTAAGCAATCTGCTCAGGCCACACACCTAGCATGAGATGAGTCTGAATTTATGAGGTAATAACTACTTTCTCTCTGAAAATTCCTTTAGTTTATTTCAAAATCCAGTGTGTAGCCTGGTCATTAGAAAGAGTTTGCAGTCTCTTCTACATACCTTGACTTCCCTGGTGGCTTAGACGGTAAAGTGTCTGACTGCAATGCGGGAGACCTGGGTTCAATCCCTGGGTCAGGAAGATCCCCTGGAGAAGGAAATGGCAACCCACTCGAGTACTTTTGCCTGGAAAATCCCATGGATGGAGGAGCCTGGTAGGCTACAGTTCATGGGGTCGCAAAGAGCTGGACATGACTGAGTGACTTCACTTCACTTCACTTCTATATACCTGGAGACACTTCTGGGCTGGAGCATGAACCTGAATCATAAGGGAATAGGCTTGAGCTAGGATGGGACATGATGCTATAATCATAAACTTAATTCACTTTTTTCCTTCTCTTTTGAAAAGTTTTCCAAAGCAAGCTTTCTTCCTGGGTATCCCCTAAAAAAGGTATCTTAGGGAAATCTTGGTTTGGAGAAGCTGGGCTGAGCAAGACAGCCTCTTGAAGGTGGTCTGGGGCGATGGCTTTTTCTTTTTCCTTCCAGTCTGGCTTAGGAAAAGTCAGAGACGCTGTGAAGGGGGCCATTGACATAGGATATCGCACTTGGACTGTGCTCATTCCTGCGAGAATGAGTGTGAGGTGGGTGAAGCGATCCAAGAGAAGGCTGTGAAGCAGGAAGAACTCTTCATAGTGAGCAAGCTCCCAAGGGCTCACCTGCTGGGAAGACTACGCCTCAAAGCAGGCAGAAGTGCTAGATCTAGTCAGCACCCAGAATTCTGTCTTTTCATACTGTTCAGGGGTTCTGGAGGCAAGAATACTGAAGTGGTTTGCCATTCCCTGCTCCAGTGGATCACATTTACTATCTAGATTCTCAGTGACCCTAGCACAAATATAAACAGTTCATCTCACTAACAGCATCCCTGTTGGCTCAGAACTCTCCACTATGACCCATCCATCTTGGGTGGCCCTGCACAGCATGGCTTTGTTACACAAGGCTGTGATCCATATGATCATTTGGCTTAGCTTTTGTGATTGTGATTTTCATTCTGGAGGCTTTGGGGTTACAGTTCTTGCTTCTGTCTGCCCTCTGATGGATGAGGTTAAGAGGCTTGTGCAAGCTTCCTTATGGGAGGGACTGGCTGTGGGGAAAACTGGGTCTTGTTCAGGTGGGCAGGGACATGCTCAGTTAATCTTTAATCCAGTTGTCTGCTGTGGGTGGGCTGTGCTCCCTTCCTATTAGTTGTTTGGCCTGGGGCAACCCAATCCTAGAGTCTACATGCTCTATGGTGGGGCTACTCAGTTCAGTTTAGCTTAGTCGTGTCCAACTCTTTGCAACCCCAGGGACTACAGCACACCAGGCTTCCCTGTCCTTCACCAACTCCTGGAGCTTGCTCAGACTTCTGTCTATTGAGTCAGTGATGCCATCCAACCATCTCATCTTCTGTCATCCCTTTCTCCTCCCTTCAATTTTTCCCAGCATCAGGGTCTTTTCCAATGAGTCAGTTCTTTGCATCAGGTGGCTAAGTTTCAGCCTCAGCATCAGTCCTTCCAATGAATATTCAGGACTGATATCCTTTAGGATGGACTGGTTGGATCTCCTTGTAGTCCAAGAGACTCTCAAGAGTCTTCTCCAATACCACAGTTCAAAAGCATCAGTTCTTCAGTGCTCAGCTTTCTTTATAGTCCAGCTCTCATGTTCACACATCACTACTGGAAAAAACCACAGCTTTGACTAGATGAACTTTTGTAGGTAGGCCTACTGGAGACCTTCAAAAAGGAGGAGATACCAAGAGAACATTTTAAGCAAAAATGGGCACAATACAGGACAGAAATGGCAAGGAATTAAGAGAAGCAGGAGAGATTAAGAAGAAATGGCAAGAATATACAGAACTATACAAAAATGATCTTAATGACCCAGATAAGCATAATGGTGTGATCACTCACCTAGAGCCAGGCATCCTGGAATGCGAAGTCAAGTGGGCCTTAGGAAGCATTACTACAAACAAGCTAGTGGGGGTGATGGAATTGCAGCTTAGCTATTTCAAATCCTAGAAGATGATACTGTTAAAGTGCTGCACTCAATATGTCAGCACATTTGGAAAATTCAGCAGTGGCCACAAAACTGGCAAATGTCACTTTTCATTCCAATCCCAAAGAAAGGCAATGCCAAAGATTGCTCAAGCTACCATATAATTGTGCTCATTTCACATGCTAGCAGGACAATGCTCAAAATCCTTCAAGCTAGTCTTCAACAGTACGTGATCTGAGAACTTCTAGATGTTCAAGCTAGATTTAGAAAAGGCAGAGGAACCAGAGGTCAAATTGCCAACAACTGTTGGGTCATAGAAAAGCAAGGGGATTCCAAAAAATAGATATACTTCTGCTTCATTGACTACACTAAAGCCTTTGACTGTGAGGACCACAACAAAGTGTGGAAAATTCTTAAAGAGATGGGAATGCCAGACCACCTGACCTGCCTCTTGAGAAAACTGTATGCAGGTCAAGAAGCAACAGTTAAAACCAGACATAGAAAAAGGACTGTTTCAAAATTGGGAAAGGAGTATGATAAGGTTGTATATTGTCACTCTGCTTATTTAACTTATATGCAGAGTACTTCATGTGAAATGCAAGACTGGATGAATCACAAGCTGGAATCAAGATTGCCAGGAGAAATTCAACAACTTCAGATATGTAGATGATACAGCCCTAATGGCAGAAAAAGAAGAGAAACTAAAGAGCCTCTTGATGAAGGTGAAAGAGGAGAGTGAAAAAGCTTGCTTAAAACTCAACAATCAAAAAACAAAGATCATGGCATCCGATCCCATCACTTCATGACAAGTAGATGGAGAAAAAAAATGGAAACAGTGGCAGACTTTATTTTCTTGGGCTCCAAAATCACTATGGATGGTGACTGCAGCCATGAAATTAAAAGACACTTGCTCTTTGGAAGGAAAGCTATGACAAACCTAGACAGTATATTAAAAGGCAGAGATATCACTTTGCCAATAAAGGTTCATATTATCAAAGCTATGGTTTTTTCGTTAGTCATGTGAGAGTGGACTGAGAGAGGCTGAGCACCGAAGAACTGATGCTTTAAATTGTGGTGCTGGAGAAGACTTTTAGTGTCCCTTGGACAGCAAGATGATCGAACTATTCAATGCTAAAGGAAATCAACCCTGAGTATTCATTGGAAGGACTGAGGCTGAAGCTGAAGCTCCAATATTTTGGCCATGATGCAAAGATCTGACTCATTGTAAAAGACCCTGATGCTAGGAAAGATTGAGGGCAGGAGGAGAAAGGGTTTCACAGGATGAGATGGTTGGATGGCATCACTGAATCAATGGAGCAAACTCAGGGAGACAGCGAAGGACAAGGAAGCCTGGCATTCTGTAGTCCATGGGGTCACAAAGAGTTGGACATGACTGAGTGACTGAACAAGAGCAATTCAGGTCGCTTCCCCAGCTGTCTTCATCGCTGTCTTTATAACGTCCCTGGACACAAACATCCACATTATCATCCAGTGTTGGTGCACTGATGCTGACGCTACCCACCCTTCTTGAGTGGCTTCTGCCCTAGAGGAGTAGTCTCCATTGAGCCAGGGTGCTGTCTTTAGCATCCCCATTCCCTGTTGGTGGGTTCCATCTTCCCCTTGGCAGCCGAAAGCTAAGGCTACGATTGGATCCTGAAGCTCCACCTTTCAGCACTGTGGTCTCAGTGGTTGGAGCCCAGAGGTTCTCAGCTGGCAGGTACTTTGGAAAATGGTGGGACATACTTATTGTCATGTATGAATTTCACTTCAGTTGATTTTAATAAAAGGCAAGTTACAGAATGTTATAAACAGAGGGAGGGGTGGGGTGAGAGAGGGTTGAGAAACACTGAATATGCATTATACCCAGTTTGCTAAAAGGGACGGACTAGTTACAGGTACTTGGAAAGTGCATGTATCCAGTAGGACAAATAGACCTCACTGGTTGCATCTGGATAAATCCCTTGTAGAGTTATCATTGGTGGCCCATGGGCTTGGAGACAGGAGAGCAGTAGAGGACCACCTGTTCCCAAAGGCTTAGGAACTTAAATGCTGGTCGCAATCCACGACTTCAGAAATGCTGCTGCTGAGGAAGAGAATGGCACATGTAAACACACACTGAGTCTGTGCCCAAATACGGCACCTGATGTAACAAATACATTCAATACCAGGTGAGTCAAGAAGATGACTTGCCCTTGACACTTAAGAGATGTCAGTGACTTCCAGAGCGACCTGGTGACCTTGCATCCCTGATGATGCATCTGAACCACCTGTGCTGTAAATGGCCTGCCCTTGGGGTTAGCTCAAGCTGAGGGTCAGAAAGCAGGGAAAGCAGAGAAAGGCAGCACCTTCTCTGTCCACTGCTGATTTCTCCCTGCTCTGCTCTCTGCAGCTGTGGCCCACCTTCATGGAGAAGCATCTAGTGAGGGAATGCTGTCAGAAGACCCTCAAGGATCTGAAACTGGACTATCTGGACCTCTACCTTATTCACTTTCCACAGGCTTTACGGGTTGAAGTTCCTCCCCATCCCAATCTCTGATTCCTGGGCACGTGTGGGAAGATAGCAGCTGTGTCAGGAGTGGGGAGGGGAGGGTTGGGGGCTGGAGTCTGGGGACCAAGGGGGAGCTGAAGCAAGAGGCCTTGCACTTCAGGACTCCATAGGAAAGTTTTCAGGATGAGATGGTGGAGCAGAAAGACACTGGCCTGGAAAGGAATCCAAGTCCATGCACCAATGTGGAAGTGACCCTACACCTTGGCTTTCTCTGTTACGTTTGAGAGAACTACGACTGCTAGCAGCCCAGGCAGCTGCAACTGCCACACTGCTTTGGTCCTGATTCCATGCCAAGGGCTCTCCTCCCAGGGCAGCTCTTACATAATGCTGTTTCAGGGCTCAGTCCTCTCTTTAACTGATGCACTGAGAAAGCCATTTTGGAGAAAAGCCCAAGTACTATCGTCCTGAAAGGTAGCCAGTGCTCAGTGAGGAAATAGGACTCTGCTCCTGCCTTTGCACATGTAGCTGGAAGCAATGGCACCCCACTCCAGTACTTTTCCCTGGAAAATCCCATGGATGGAGGAGCCTGGTGGGCTGCAGTCCATGGGTCACTAAGAGTCAGACACGACTAAGCGACTTCACTGTCACTTTTCACTTTCATGCATTGGAGAAGGAAATGGCAACCCACTCCAGTGTCCTTGCCTGGAGAATCCCAGGGACAGGGGGAGCCTAGTGGACTGCCGTCTATGGGGTCGCACAGAGTCGGATACGACCGAAGCGACTTAGCAGCAGCAGCCTGCCTTTGCGAGAGAGCCTGAGGGACATGAATTCCCAGCTCTCTCACCTCATGAAAATGAACTTTGTCCCCAAGTGCTTCTGATAAGTCTATGTCCACAGGGCTAATGGGGGCTTCTGGGCTGTGCTTGATAGACTTTAAAATCAGTCCAGCAATTTCTGGGAATTCCTTGAGGGTCCAATGGTCAGACTCCATGCTTTCACTGCCAAGAGCATGGGTTCAATCCCTGCTTAGCAAATTAAGATCTCAGAAGCTGTGTGGCATGGCCAAAAGAAAAAAAAAGGTCCAGTAATTTCTAAAATGTAAGAACTTATGTTTTATACTCTAGAAGATTGATCTAGAGATTTTATTTCAACTCAGCTTCTCGAAATTTATACTGTGGAGCTTGAAAAAAAAAAATGGTATGCAGATGTGGGTGTTTAGGATGAGTCAGGATCCTGAAAACTCACTTGAAAAAATCAAGTGTTCAGATGCACACTGCGCTAAGCTTCTTGATTTGCATTTACAGCCTGGAGAGGACTTTATTCCCAAAGACGATAAAGGCTATACCATCATCAGTTAAGCAACATTCTTGGACACTTGGGAGGTAGGTTCCGTCTTGTTCAAAGTGGGCTGGGAGTGAAAACTTGCCTTCAGTCCTCTACAAGGGTCTACACTAGTGTGAAGGAGCCCAGGGGCTCAGTGAAGTTTTATCTCATCATCATTTTCTAATTCTTTGAACTCCTTCCTAATCACCTTTGACTTTTGGGGTTCACTTGACACTTCTTATATTTTTGAAAACTAAGACCGATTCCTCAAAGGAGACTGGGAATACAACATGCCTGACTTCAGAGGATACCCAGTTTATTCTTAAACCAGGTGGAGGGATTTGAAACAGTGTTGCCCTGGGATTGCAGGTATTGATTAAAGTAACTTCAGTCAGTTCAGTTCAGTTTAGTTGCTCAGTCGTGTCCGACTCTTTGCGACCCCATGAATAGCAGCACACCAGGCCTCCCTGTCCATCACCAACTCCCGGAGTTCACTCAGACTCACATCCATCGAGTCCGTGATGCCATCCAGCCATCTCATCCTCTGTCATCCCCTTCTCCTCCCACCCCTCAATCCTTTCCAGCATCAGGGTCCTTTCCAATGAGTCAACTTTTCGCATGAGGTAGCCAAAGTATTGGAGTTTCAGCTTCAGCATCAGTCCTTCCAATGAGTACCCAGGACTGATCTCCTTTAGGATGGACTGGTTGAATCTCCTTGCAGTCCAAGGGACTCTCAAGAGTCCCCCTATCAATTCTTTGGCACTCAGCTTTCTTCACAGTCCAACTCTCACATCCATACATGACCACAGGAAAAACCATAGCCTTGACTGGACGGACCTTAGTCGGCAAAGTAATGTCTCTGCTTTTGAATATGCTATCTAGGTTGGTCATAACTTCCCTTCCAAGGAGTAAGCGTCTTTTAATTTCATGGCTGCAGTCACCATCTGCAGTGATTTTGGAGCCCCCAAAATAAAGTCTGACACTGTTTCCACCATTTCCCCATCTATTTCCCATGAAGAGATGGGACCAGATGCCATGATCTTCATTTTCTGAATGTTGAGCTGTAAGCCAACTTTTCACTCCCCTCTTTCACTTTCATCAAGAGGCTTTTTAGTTCCTCTTCACTTTCTGCCATGAGGGTGGTGTCATCTGCATATCTGAGGTTATTGATATTTCTCCCAGCAATCTTGATTCCAGTTTGTGCTTCTTCCAGCACAGCGTTTCTCATGATGTACCCTGCATAGAAGTTAAATAAGCAGGGTGACAATATACAGCCTTGACGTACTCCTTTTCCTATTTGGAACCAGTCTGTTGTTCCATGTCCAGTTCTAACTGTATGCAGAGAAATCTGCATACAGATTTCTCAGGAGGCAGGTCAGGTGGTCTGGTATTCCCATCTCTCTCAGACTTTTCTACAATTTCTTGTGATCCACACAGTCAAAGGCTTTGGCATCATCAATAAAGCAGAAATCGATGTTTTTCTGGAACTGTCTTGCTTTTTCGATGATCCAACAGATGTTGGCAATTTGATCTCTGGTTCCTCTGCCATTTCTAAAACCAGCATGAACATCTGGAAGTTCATGGTTCACGTATTGTTGAAGCCTGGCTTGGAGAATTTTGAGCATTACTTTACTAGCTACTGCTGCTAAGTCCCTTCAGTCGTGTCTGACTCTGTGTGACCTCATGGACGGCAGCCACCAGGCTCCCCCGTCCCTGGGATTCTCCAAGCAAGAACACTAGAGTGGGTTGCCATTTCCTTCTCTAATGCATGAAAGTGAAAAGTGAAAGGTGAAGTCATTTAGTCGTGTCTGACTCTTAGCGACCCCATGGACTGCAGCCTACCAGGCTCTTCCATTCATGGGATTTTCCAGGCTAAGCACGTGTGAGATGAGTGCAATTGTGCGGTAGTCTGAGCATTCTTTGGCATTGCCTTTCTTTGGGATTGGAATGAAAACTGACCTTTTCCAGTCCTGTGGCCACTGCTGAGTTTTCCAAATTCAGTGCAGGTTATTTAAGTCCTCCAAACCTTAGTTTCTTCTGCTTCTTAAAAAAAAAAAAATCTTCCAATAGATACTAATAATATAAAGCTTCCTGGATGACTCAGTGGTAAAGAATCTGCCTGCCAATGCAGGGACACGGATTTCATCCCTGATCTAGGAAGATCCCTGTGCCTGGGAGGAACTAAGCGGAGTGCCACAGCTACTGAGACTGTACTCTAGAGCCGGGGAGCAGCAACCACTGGAGCCCATGCGCCCTAGAGCCCGTGCTCTGCAAAAAGAGCACCCTGGTCACCACAACTGGAGGAAGCCCTCGTGCAGCAGTGAAGACCCAGTGCGACCAAAAATAAAAAGAAATTCATCCAAACCACAGAAAGACATTTAAAAGTTAGCAATAATAAAAGAGCAATGATTATGTGATTAAAAGCCATGCTAAATAATAAGCCACTGGCAATATTTCATGAGCAAGGGCGTACACACACACACACACACACACACACACACACACACACACACACACAGTCGCTTCAGTTGTGTCCGACTCTTTCGACCCTATGGTCTGCAGCCCACCAGGCTCCTCTGTCCATGAGATTCTCCAGGTAAGAATACTGAAGTGGGGTGCCATACCCTCCTCTAGGGATGTGTGTGTGTGTGTGTGTGTGTGTGTATAAGTAAATCAAGTTCTCTTGGGAAAATCTTATGAAGGCATCATTCTGTCAAACATTCTGCTATTTTGAACATATACTAAAATATAAAGCCATGGTAAATGTAACAGGACATCACTGCTGTACAAGCCAAAGGCTGGTTGAGCCCACATACATGAAGGTGGGTTCAAACTTCAAGTTTTAAAATGTTGTTTTTCTTAGATTTATATATTCTTTTTAACCTAATGACCACACAAGTCTTTATCCAACTACATAATCTTAAACACTTGTTTGATATACTCACTAAAACATATTTATGAAGCCTGAATTTTCAAGAAAATATACTACTTTCTTTCTGTTAGTGCCAAAAGAGTAGCCATAAAGAGAAAGACGAATTTTGGTACTTAGCTAGTTTTTTAAAAAGTCAAAATGTTTATTTTCCTACCACAAACAACCTCCTGTGAGAGAAATATTTCAGGATGATGATTTAACAAACCATCTAACGGTGGGAAATCAATCCTGAATATTCATTGGAAGGACTGATGTGGAAGCTGATGCTCCAATACTTTGGCCACCTATTGCGAAGAACTGACTCATTAGAAAAGACCCTGATGCTGAAAAAAAGATTGAAGGCAGGAGGAGAAGTGGGCAACAGAGGATGAGATGGTTGGATGGCATCACCAACTCGATGTACATGAGTTGGTGCAAGCTCAGGAATTGGCTATGGACAGGGAAGCATGCTGTGCTACAGTCCATGGGGTTGCAAAGAGTCAGACACAACTGAGCGACTGAACTGAATTTAATGTTTTATGTGCATGGACTCAACTCAGTGAATGTTTTATTCCTGAGAATGAGTTATGATAAGACCTACCACAGAGCCTAAGATTTCGATAGACTAAGCTTCTGCTCTAAATTTGACAAGAGGGCTCTGTCATATACATTATCTTGGTAAAAGAAGACCTCTGAAATACCTTAGGGATTATTCTTTGTGAGATATGGAGACTGAGACACCTCTAGTGTTATTTTCACAAGAGTTTTGACCTTATTCTTATTTTCTCTTTCTTTTTATTTTTTAAGTTATAAAATTATGATAACACATTTACATGAGACTTGGAAAATACAAGACAAAGTTACATATAGTTCCACTAAATATTATGATGTTTTTAAGTAGATAAATTGAGATTTTTAGTTGGAGTTTCAATATCAAACTCTCAAAAATTAATAGAATGAATAGACAGAAAAGTAGAAGGATATAGTAGACTGAAAAGTACCATGAACCAATTCAACATAATTAAGATTTACAGAATTTTCACACAATAGTAAGATACAAATTCAAGTTCTCATAGACTATAAACTGGGAGACACTGGAACATATCCAGGGATATAAAACAAGTTGCAAAAAGTTTTATGGTCTAAATGTATTGAAATCATACAGAGTCTGTTCTCTTTATCACTGTGGATTTATGTTAGAAATCAAGGTATATGAAAATAACCCACATATCTTCAAGTGCAGTGTGACATTTACCAGGAGAGCTCTTTGACTTATCCATTGAAAGCCTCAATAAGGTTAGAAGACTGAAAGAACACAGAGGGCAAGTGCAGGGAAGAAAGCATTTAAATGAGAAATTAATATCAATGATACTTTTAAAACTCCATGTATTTGGAAATTAAATGTCCACTTTTAAATGATGTTGCCCTTATTCTTAATGAATACTTAATAGTATTCATTGTGACAACTATATCATTGTTCTCTGTAAAAGTACCCTGATTTTCACATTGCTGTATCCTTAGAATGGATTACTAAATGAAAGATTTTGATGATCAAGTTCAAAGAATCTAGGAAGAAAAGGCAGGACTGAAGCAATCAACGTTTATGTGGACCCATAATCAGTTCAACAGAAACCTTCTTGAACACCCTGAAGCAGATGGGAGAAAAAGAGTGAAACGTCAAGATGTATCACCCACCAACCTGTACCTGCTCCATGGTACACAGAAACAGTTACACTGGTTCATGGCCCAACTCAGGCGGTCTGGGGACTTTGCAGTCTCATCAGTTCTAAATTTTATTTGTCCAATTTAAAGACTATATCATCTACCCTAGTGGTCCTCTCTATGCGTTAAAATCACCTGGGGAGTTTTAATGATCCCAGTGCTGAGGCCATATGCTACACAAATTTGGTCAGAAACTCTGAGGCTAGAATCTGGGCATCAGCTATTATTTTTGGCTGCCCTGCGTCTTCATAGTTGCCCCTGCGCCCCCCCACCAGCTGTGGAGAGCACGGGCTACTCTCTGGTTGCAGTGCACCAGCTTCTCGTTGCCGTGGCTTCTCTCGTGGAACACGGGCTCTAGGCGCACGGCTCAGCAGTTGTGGTGCACGGGCTTAGCCGCTCCACATGCAGCATGTGGTATCTTCCTGGTCCAGGGCTCCAACCCGTGCTCCCTGCACTGGGAGGCAGATTCTCAGCCATCAGACCACCAGAGAAGTCTCTAGGCATCAGTATATTTTAAAGCTGTCAGGTGATTCCGAATTGCAGCCACGTTTGAGAACCATTGGCTCGACTGTCCCCCGAACACTTCATGCTTGTCCTTGCCTCAAAGGCTTTGCTCCTGCTTTCCTCTCTACTCCTGGGCTGGATGGAAAATTCCTTTTCCCCTCTTCTTTCTTATTTTTAAATTATGGAAGTATGATAACACATTTACAGGAGACTTGGAAAATACAGAACAAGGTTACATATAGTTCCACTACATATTACAATTATCTTTTAGTAGATAAATTAAGATTTTTAGTTGGAATTTCAATAACAAGCTCTCAAAAATTAATAGAATGAATAGACAGAAAAGTAGAAGGCTATAGTACACCTGAAAAGCACTATCAACCAATTCAATGTAATTAAGATTTATATAGTTTTCACACAACAGCAGGATACAGATTCTATTCAAGTTCCCACAGAGTATAAACCAGGAGACACTGGAACATATCCAGGACATAAAACTTCATGGTACAAAAATGTCATGGTCTTTTGTAAATCATGCAAAGTCTGTTCTCTTATCACTGTGGGTTTATGTTAGAAAGTCAAATTCTTTTTATTAGTTCTGCTAATCCACACACATATTCCTGTCCCAGAGAGGACTAAACCAAACGAAGCCAAACTAGAGGGTCCTTGAGATCCCTCTAGCAGTGGCCAAAGTTGTCCCTTTCTATGACAGGCCATAGAGGAGCTGGTAGACGAGGGCCTGGTGAAAAACATTGGGATCTTGAACTTCAGCCAGTTTCAGACCGAGAGACTCTTGAACAAACCTGAACTGAAATACAAACCAGTGATTAACCAGGTAAATTGTTTAGTAAAGGGTAAAGGTTCTGCTCTATTATTTCTTAGACGTCTGGAGGCAAGTTCAATGGTTTGCACTAAGTCTCATCTTGAAGGTCAGGCATCACACACTTTGTGGGTCATGGGAGATGGGTCTGGTTTAGCCAGCCTAGCAGGAGGCAAGATCTGGCCTTTGCTGATAGACCTTTTTCTCTGTGTAGAACTGCCTATGAGCAGCTCAAAGAACAGGTGGATTTTCCCAGTGATGAGAATTGCTTGCTTTTACAGATTGAGAGTCACCCATACCTCACGCAGGAGAAATTGATCCAGTACTGTCAGTCCAAGGGCATCAGTGTCATGGCTTATAGCCCACTAGGCTGTCCAAATAGATCTAGGTGAGGCATCTGATCTTTCTCTCGACATTCTTTTAAGAAAGCCATCAGAAAGAAAAACACGTGTAAGGCAATATGCCTGGCATACTCAAACAGTGGGGAAAATATTGGGGAAAAAAAAAAAACAAAGCAGCAACCCTTTGGGAATACTCCAGTTTAACCACCCAGCACTGGACCAGCCTTTGCAAAAACTCCTGAGGCTTCAGAACCCATGGGTGGACCCATGGGTAAGACATGAAGCTTTCAAATCCTTTTGCCTTATCTACCACATGAGGAAGACTGACAATCAGCCTTGGGCCCATCACTGGAGTAATATTCATCTATATATAGTAGCCATGGTGATTATGCACACCAACCATCTTTCTCCCGCTAGGGCCAAATCAGAGGACCCTTCCCTACTGGAGGATCTCAAGAGTAATGAGATTGTTGCAAAGCACAAAAAATCCACAGCCCAGGTATAATGTGTATATTTTTACCCGCCACAAACTAGTCTTATGTGAGTCTTAATATTGTCATTTAACTCCTGTATTTATTTTATTTTTTGGCTATGCTGGGTCTTCATTGTTGCAAGAGGGATTTCTCTAGTTGGGGTGAGTGGGGGCTACTCTTTGTTGCCATGCACAAGCTTCTCATTGCAGTGGCTTCTCTTGTTGCAGGCTTCGGTAGTTGTGGTGCATGGGCTTAGTTGCTCTGAGGCATGTGGGATCTTCCCAGATTAGGGATCGAACCAGTAGTCCTGGCATGGCAAGGAGGATTCTTAACTGCTGGACCATTGGGAAAGCACCCATTTTACTACTTGAAGGAAAAGGGAACAAGAGAGGAAGGCTTCTAAGGCCTTTCCTTGAAAGTCTGTTCGGACCTCCAGGAAATATCATGGTTAAAACTGAAACAGAGATGGTCTCTAACAACTTCTGTTGAGATTGGAGGACCAAGAACAAGAACATGGCTTTGCAGCCAAAACATTTGCACTCAGATCCCAGCTCCACTACTTATCAGCCTGACGATCCCAAACACTATCCCAGGCCACTTTATTTTTTAAAAAGGAAGAATATAGGGTTGTTGTGAGGATTAAGGGAGAGAATTGAGCAGAGAACTGAGAAGTTATCTGATAGCTATAAAGTGCACAGTGTATATTAGCTATTGTAACTTAATAAAGACATGGTGAATGGCAGAGATGTTTCATTTTCTGAAAAAGTAGAGGGAGTGGTCGTTGCAGTTGAGTGAAAACGAGAAGTCCCCTTCTGCACAGGTTCTGATCTGGTTCTATATCCAAAGGCACTTGATTTTAATTCCCAAGTCTGTGACGCTCGCACACATCACCGAGAACTTTCAGGTAAGGTTCTGGCTGGTTGGCTGGTTCTGTTCAGTTCAGTGGCTCAGTCGTGTTCCCATGGACTGCAGCACACCAGGCTTCCCTGTCCATCACCATCTCCTAGAGCTTGCTCAGACTCCTGTCCATTGAGTCAGTGGATGCCATCCAACCATCTCATCCTCTGTCGTTCCCTTCTCTTCGTGCCTTCAATCTTTCCCAGCATCAGGGTCTTTTCAAATGAGTCAGTTCTTCGCATCAGGTGGCCAAAGTATTGGAGTTTCAGCTTCAGCATCAGTCCTTCAGTAAATATTCAGGACTGATTTCCTTTAGGATTGACTGGTTTGATTTCCTTGCAGTCCAAGGGACTCTCAAGAGTCTTCTCCAACTCCACAGTTCAAAAGCATCAGTTCTTTGGTGCTCAGCTTTGTTTATAGTCCAGCTCTCACATCTATACATGACTACTGGAAAAACCAAAGCTTTGACTAGATGGACCTTCATCAGAAAAGTAATGTCTCTGCTTTTTAATATGCTGTCTATGTTGGTCATAGCTTTTCTTCCAAGGAGCAAACTGCTTTTTTTAGTGGAGGAGGGAGTGGGAGAGACTCCTTCACCAGGACTCTCATGCTGTCCCTGTGTTTTCTGTGGGCTTCCACCACCTTCCCACCACCCTTCCATCTCTCGGGCCAGGGAGCTGACCTCAGGGCTGAGATGAATGACCCATGACCAGGGGTGGGCTGGGGGAGCAGCCGGTGATGTTCTGTCAGGTCTGAACACAGCTGTACCTCTCACCCCTGATGGAGAAGGTCTTGGCTGTTCCTAAGCAGTTATGTTGTGGGCCACACACAACAGCAGACTGTCCTGCCTAAGCCTCTGCCTCCTAGCAGCAGAGGAGGTATAGACCATACTAGAAGACCTGCCCTTCTGGAGGAACCCACGTGTCCATCAGGGGGCTGTGCAGTTCAGAGCCTGTAAGGCAGGGAGGCTTACAGGATTCGAAACACAAAACCTCAGAAACACGACAGTCTCTGTGTAGCACCCAATTTAGAGCCATTTGTGTCTGGTGGACATAATGGGAGAAATTCCCTTGGCTAGTTACTGCTGTGGATATGAGCTTGCTCCCTGCTAGTGTGGCTGGAGATCTCAAATTGCACCAGGAACTGGCTTGCTGATGATGTTCTGGAATTCTCACTTTTCCAGATCTTTGACTTTAAACTGAGTGATGAGGAGATGGTGACCCTACTCAGCCTCAAGAGAAACTGGCGGTACTACACCTTTAACTTGTAAGCGGCGCTGGGCTGAGTTAATTAGGAGGATTGCCGGGAGTTTGTCTGAATTGGTAGAAGTTTAGTGAGAAGGACTGAAAGATAACTGGAACCACTTTCATTTCAAATGCCATTTTCTGGTGGTGTTGAAAATCAAAACTGGAATGCCTAGACTCATTATGAGGAAAGAGCGGGCCTGGGTGCTCAGTTACTCAGTTGCATCTGACCCTTTGCTACCCCGCAGGCTGCAGCCCACCAGGGTCCTCTGCCCATGGGGATCCTCCAGGCAAGAATACTGGAGTGGGTTGCCATGCGCTCCTCCTGGGGATCTTTCCGACCCAGGGACTGAATCTTGCAGGCAGATTCTTTACTATCTGAGGCACCAGAGTAGACATATCCTTAACTGCTGCATATTGTTGGAACTCCTGGATGTCGTACTGGAATCTTAAGAGAGAACATGTTGTCTGTCAATAGGTAGAAGGCAGAGGCAGTCATTCATCCTTCCATCCACCAAGTATTTATTGAGCATCTACTATGTCCCAGCACTCTCTAGGTGCTTGGGATATATCTAGACAAAGTTCCTGCTTCTCAGTTTTACATTCTAGTAAGGGAGTACTGAAACAAACTCACAAATGAATATGTGAGTAAGTGAATCCTACAACCGACAAAGAAAGTGAAATGTAGGAAGGCATTGTCTACCTTCTCTACTCCATTCCATTCCCTATCTTATCTAACTTCTCTATTTTCTATTGAGAGAATACAGAAATAAGCTCTCTCTCTATATATATATGTATACATGTATATACACACACACATATACGTACATATATATCAGATTGCAATAAAGGCTATGCAGAAAAATCAAGTAGGGTAGTAAGGGAATAGGGAGTGGAGGGTGGTGGGGGAGTGATCCCTTACAAAAGGGGGAGTCAGAGGAAGCTTTGCTGATTGGTGACAGTTGAGCAGAAACCTGAAGGAAGTGAGGGATGAGCCATGTGGATACCTGGGGGAAGAGCATTCTAGGCCGTGAGGATGGCACGCTCAAAGCCCCTGGGGTGGAACTGTGTTTAGAGCACTTGAGTAAGAGGGCCAGTGGGGCTGGAGCAGAGCAAGTGAGCGGCAGAGGAAGAGGAGGCGAGGTCAGCAGTGTCAGGGGCTCAGAGCAAGCAGAGCCAGGTAGACACTGTGAGGAGGGCCTTTGGTTTGGGCTCTGAGGGTGCTGAGAAGCCAGTTGAGGATTCTGAGCCGAGGAGTGGCATGATGGGGCTTGTGCTTTAAAAGCCCCTCTCTGACTTCTGAATTGAGAGACTACAGGGAGACTGTTGTGATAACCCAGGGGAAAAGACGACAGTGGCTGGACCTGGGTAATGGTAAGTAGAGAGAACCATCTTATTCTAAATACATTGGGAAAGCAGCGCCAATTGGATCTGAGCCCTTAGGATTCAAAGGAGGCTCCAAATCTTTGGTTCTGGGGTTGCCTGAATCACACACAAGATGGAATTGCCATATGGGGGAAAGAAATCAGGAGTTTGCCTTGGGAAATGTTTACAATACCCAGTAAAGTTCTAAGTGTGTGAAAAGTGAAAGTGTTAGTCACTCAGTCGTGTATGACTCTGTAACCCCATGGACTGTATCCCGCCAGGCCCCTTTGTCCATGGAATTCTCCAGGCAAGAATACTGGAGTGGGTCGCCATTTTCTACTCCAGGGGATCTTCTTGACCCAAGGACTGGACCCAAGTC
Organism: Nanger dama; assembly: GCA_917880005.1. NCBI lineage: Eukaryota > Metazoa > Chordata > Mammalia > Artiodactyla > Bovidae > Nanger > Nanger dama. The sequence goes on along the minus strand of CAKJTW010000096.1, from coordinate 5,985,937 downwards.
TCTTGAGTCTCTTGCATTGGCAGGTAGATTTTTTTACCAATGCACCACCTGGGAAGCCCGTACTTTTGTTGGAGAACAACAAGCAGCAGCTACTTAGAATGAAAAGGAGCTTCAAAAGTAAAATGAGGGAGGTAGGAGGGAGGCTCAAGAGGAAGGGGATATGTGTATACTTATGACGGATTCACCTTGTTGTATGGCAGAAACCAACACAACATTGTAAAGCAATCATCCTCCAATTAAAAGAGAAAAGCAAAAACGGCCAAAAAAAAAAAAAAAAGTAAAATGAGGGACTTCCTTGGTAGTTCAGTGACCAGGACTCTATGTTCCCACTGGAGGAAGCCTGGGTTCTATCCATGGTTGGGCAACTATTAATAAATCCCACATGCCAAAAGATTCCACATCCCCAAATGAAGTCTGAAGATCCTATGTGTTGCGACTAAGACGAGAACAACTAAATAAAATAAAAATTTAAAAGTAAAGTAATAACCTTCCTGGAGAGGAAACTGCTTCTCCCCTGGGGGGATTAGAGGGGTGGGACTCAGGAATGAATCCATCCAGTTCAAATCCCAGCTCTAACACTTAATGTATTAGACTTGTGACCTTGGGTAAATTTCCCAGGCTGGTTTCTTTATTTGCAAAATTGGATTGATAGGATTAAACACAGCTAACATCTCTTGAGTGTTAGCTTAGAATGTGCCAGGCACCCTAAGCCCAGTGCATGTATCATTAACTCATTCAGTGATCATAACAAGCCCAAGTTATTCTATTGTTTTTCCTTCCAGGGTCATCATTAGCTACCATTATGAAGCTTTCTTGTGTCCTGATTACTGTCCCCCCCACCCCCCTTCCTAGCACACCCTTCGGATCTGTTTGATGGAAGGTGGAGGAAGACTTGGGTTCTTATAAAATCTTGGGGGAAGGGGAGAGGCTGAGAGGGCGCAAAACTCATAGGATCCATGAAGAAGAATGCCGCTTAACTCAGAGTTTATTTAACATTGGCATATTCTTCGTGATTGTTTTCTCTGCAGGCTGAAAAAAGTCTGGCAGAGTATCCCTTCTATGCAGAATATTGAAGCTGAATCTCTTGATGCACATTCTCCTTCTTCATCTTACTGAAGTTTAATTCTCTCCACCGGTGTCTTGTTGTAGCCAAGTTTATCTGAAATCACACCAAGCCTGCCCTGCTGAAGTCCAGGAGTTAGGCAGTTGCTGTAGCTGGACTGGTTTGTTCAACCAAAGGAACAGATTACAACTGGGAGATTCGACTTAGATAGGCCAATTACATTTTTTTTTTCCTCGCTTCTTGGATCTGATCATGGGGACTCCATTAACTTGAGGATATGATAACTGAAAATAATAAAGAATGATAATAACCAACAGGTATCGAGAGTTTACTACGTGCCAGCACTATTTGGGTGCTTTTGTATGTGTGATTCACTGAATCCTGCAGCCACCCCTTAGAGGGAGACATGCTTACATTTCTCAGAAGATAAAATGCAGGAATGGGGAGGCCAAGGCACTTGGTCAGGCCACTCAGGTTATAAGTGGATGAACCAGGCTTCAAAGGCTCTGGGGAAATCTTTGGTTTCACTGGCAATCAAAATGTCATCTACATGCTGAAGAAACACTCCCTCATATAACTGTAGGCCCTTCAGATCTTTGGCTAGGGCTTCCCTAAAACTGGGAGAAGCATTCCCTGGATCTCTAGGGGAGGCACAATCCAGCAGAACTGATATTTCAATTTGGTCTCTGGGTCATCCTATTCAAAAACAAAAAATCCCTGTGATTCAGGACTTTAGGATGTGCAATAAAAGGTCTCTTTGTGACCCCATGGACTGTAGCCTGCCAGGCTCCTCTTCCATGGGATTTTCCAGGCAAGAATACTGGAGTGCGTAGCCATTCTCTTCTCCAGGGGATCTTCCTGACCCAGGGATGGAACCCAGGTCTCCTCCTTTGCAGGTAGATTCTACCATCTGAGCCACCAGGGAAGCTATGTAGGCCCAAAACTGTAAGCCAGCAGATATCTCCAGAGAAAGTAAGGTATAGGGGTTGGATGCCACCAGATGAATGTCCTCAGTTACCTGATTTATTGCTCTCAGGTCCTGTATAAAGTGATATTCTTGGGTCTCCGGCTTTTGGACTGGTAGGACAGGCATGCTGTGTGGTGACTGGCAAGGACAGATGAGGTTATATCCATGAAGGCACATATTACTGTCTGGATTCCCTCTTTGGCATGTTCCCTTAAAGTCTATTGTTTTAAGTTCAGAATGTTGGACCTTGGATGGAGTTCTGCCTGTGCAGGGTGTTGCTAACTTTGCTCTTGTGGGTTCCCATCTGCCCAAACATCCCATCTGACCTTCTGCAGGATCTCTTCAGGTAATTTCAGGCACTCAGACTCAGCCTTTCCTAGCTATAGTGATGCTGCTTGAAGAAAGTAAGATTGTCTTGGCAGCACCTTCATGTCCATCTTTTCTTGGGAAAAAGTTCCTCTTGCATTTAGTTTACTCAAGAGGTCTCTCGTCCCAGGAGATGCATTGGACACTCTGGCATGTACAGGAAACTGCTTCAGATAACTCTCTCTCATCTGACATTCCTGTGGCTTCCAAAAGGGCTTTTGGAGAGGTTTAGGAGACAGTCTTACTTGAGTTTCTCTTACCTTGGATGTGGAGTGTCTCTTCATGGCTGCTCCAGCAAGGCGCAGCTGCTTGCTCCTTACCTTGGACGTAGGGTAGCTCCTCTTGGGCGGTGCTGCACTCCTGAGCCATCACAGCCGCCACATCCGGTCCCATCACTTCATGGCAAATAGATGGGGAAACAGTGGAAACAATGGCTGACTTTATTTTTCTGGGCTCCAAAATCACTGCGGATGGTGATTGCAGCCATGAAATTAGAAGATGCTTACTCCTTGGAAGGAAAGTTATGACCAACCTAGATAGCATATTAAAAAGCAGGGACATTACTTTGTCAACAAAGGTCTGTCTAGTCAAGGCTATGGTTTTTCCAGTGGTCATGTACGGATGTGAGAGTTGGACTATAAAGAAAGCTGAGCACCAAAGAACTGATGCTTTTGAACTATGGTGTTGGAGAAGACTCTTGAGAGTCCCTTGGACTACAAGGAGATCCAACCAGTCCATCCTAAAGGAGATCAGTCCTAGGTGTTCATTGGAAGGACTGATATTGAAGCTGAAACTCCAGTACTTTGGCCACCTGATGCGGAGAGCTAACTCACTGGAAAAGACCCTGATGCTGGGAAAGATTGAGGGCAGGAGGAAAAGGGGACGGCAGAGGATAAGATGGTTGGATGGCATCACTGACTTAATGAACATAGGTTTGGGTGGACTCCAGGCATTGGTGATGGACAGGGAGGCCTGGTGTCCTGCGGTTCTTGGGGTCACAGAGTTGAACATGACTGAGCGACTGAACTAAACTGAAGGAGACAGTCATTAACACTGAGGAGGTGTGGCCAGTTTAGACTTTAGCACAGAGAAGTTAGCTCTGGTATCAATAAAAAAATCAACAAGCTTATTTCCCCAGTCATTTTTACAAAGGGCTCCAGGTGGGAAATATCAGGGGAGCCAGGGGTTCCTAGGGGAGCCCCATAGGCCCTGTCATTCTTGGCCACAATCTGGGGCATCCATGGAAGGAGGAACGAGCCTACTGTTTCTGTATCTGTGGCTTCCCTGGCACTCTGCTAGAGAGCTTGGGGGTCTTGTTTTTACCTCATGAGGCTTGTAAGTTACAGAATGTGGTATCACACTTCCCATCCATATTTTTACATTCTTGCTATTATACATTCATAATCTACGAGATTGTTTTGAGTGCTCTTAAAAATTAAAAAGATTTCTTTTCCTTCATGTGATTATGATTTCCTTAATTTAAAATCTTAGGTATAGGATAAAAAGATTAGATTCCTATTAGCAACTTATATGACATTTTTTGTTTCACTTGAGTTTAACCAGAGGTGAATTAAAATGTGGATATGGAGAAATATTTTAAAAAGCAACTTTCTACTTTTCTCTGATTTTATTTTTCACATTTTATATCTCAAATAATGAGAACTTTGCAGACCTTGGATTCTTCAATTTCACAATTCTAACCGATACAATGAGTCTATCTTAATATTTTTTCACTGATTTTGGATTGCTGGGAATAAAGCCACACTAGTCATCAACTAGGTGGCTCAGTGGTAAGAATCTGCCTACTAAGGCAGGAGACTCATGTTTGATCCCTGGGCAGGAAGATCGCCCGGAGGGAGGAAATAGCAATTCACTCCAGTATTCTTGCCTGGAAAATTCCATGGACAGAGAAGCCTGGAGGGCTACAGTCCACGGGGTAGCAAAGAGTCAGATATGACTGAGCATGGTGAATCCAGTCTAGTGTATACACTGCAGGTGTGTTAACTCTGTCTACTCTATGATTATGTCATTATGTAGTGAATTTTCCTTTTCTTATGGGGAGAGAGGATGAGGAGTGATGGGAGGGAGAGGATGCTGAGGCAGGATATGGAAAGGAAGGAAGCTTGTCACAGGAAGTAGGTGAACAAGAAGTGGTCCCTCATGTCCCAAGTATGTCTCTCCACCCATATTTTTCGCATTGACCTGGGAAGATGGGTACCATCCAATATGGAGATCTACAAAATCACTGCTGCGGTCCTACAAGTTCCAGGGACTCTCAGGACAAGACTGGACCCATTAGTATTTAAGTAAGGTCTGGTAAGGGCTTCCCAGGTGGCTCAGTGGTAAAGAATTTGCCAGCCAATGCAGGAGCTGCAGAAGATGTGGGTTCGATCCGTGGGTCAGGAAGATCCGCTGGAGAAGGGGAGGGCAACCCACTCCTGTGTTCTGACACAGGAGTCTGGTGGTCTACTGTCCATGCGGTCACGAGGAGTTGAACATAACTCAGAGACTAACACTTTCACCTCACTTTCAAAGTAAACTCTATCTAGAAAAGTATAAATATAAGATTTTTTCCTAGGTGGTAACCAGTGAATTTCATGTTTGTTATTCTCTTACATAATTTTCTAAAGTAAAACATTCATGTTTATAATCAGAGATGTATTAAGCATTAAAAAAATAACAAAGATCCAACTCAGTTATTTCACACACTTATTGGGAAAGTCAAATCAAAGAAATACTTTAAACTATTTTCATTCAATTGGCCTTTCAACTTTAAAAAACAAATACACTTAATGTACTTCAGGTGGAGTTTGATTGTTGTTGCCATTCAGTCACTCAGTCTTGTCTGACTCTTTGCAATGCCATGGACTGCAGCAGGCCAGGCCTCCCTGTCCCCTCACCATCTCCCGGAGTTTGCCCAAGTTCATGTTCATTGCATTGGTGATGCCATCCAACCATCTTATCCTCTGTTGTTCCCTTCTCCTTCTGCCCTCAATCTTTCCAAGCATCAGAAACTTTTCCAGTGAGTTATCTGTGCACATCTGATGACCAAAATACTGGAGCTTCAACTGAATATTCAGGGTTGATCACCCTTAAGATTGACTGGTTTGATCTCCTTGCTGTCCAAGGGACTTTCAAGAGCCTTCTCCAGCACCACAGTCCAAAGGCATCAATGCTTTGGTGTTCTGCTTTCTTTGTGGTCCAGCTATCACAACTGTAGTGACCACCAGGAAGACCACAGCCTTGACTATATGGACCTTTGTCAGCAGAGCAATGTCTCTGGTTTTCAACACACAGTCTGGGTTTGTCATCACTTTCCTGCCAAGAAGCAATCATCTTCTGATTTCATGGCTGCAGTCACCATCCGCATTGATTTTGGAGCCCAAGAAGAGGAATTTGTCACTACTTCCACCTTTCCCCCCTTCTATTTGCCATGCAGTAATTGGGCCAGATGCCATGATCTTAACTTTTTAATATTTAGTCTTAAGCCAGCTCTTTCACTCAACTCCTTCACCCTCATTAAGAGGCTCTTTAATTCCTCTTCACTTTCTGCTGTTAGAGTGGTATCATCCCCATGTCTGAGGTTGTTGATTTTCTCCTGCCTATCTTGATTCCAGCTTGTAACTCATCTAGCCTGGCATTTCTCATGACGTGCCCAACATATTGGTTAAACAAGGTGACAGAAGATAGCCCTGTCATACTCCTTTCTCGATCTTTGAATCAACCGGTTGTTCCATACAGGGTTCTAAGTGTTGCTTCTTGACCTGCATACAGGTTTCTCAGGAGACAGATAAGATGGTCTGGTTTCTAAGAGCTTTCCACAGTTTGTCATGATCCACACAGTCGTAGTTGATGAAACAGAGATAGATGTTTTTCTGGATTTCCCTTGCTTTCTCTATAATCCAGCAAATGTTGGCAATTTGATCTCTAGTTCCTCTTCCTTTGCTAAACCCAGCTTGGATATCTGGAATTTCTTGGTTCTCATAATGCTGAAGCCTAGCATTCAAGATTTTAAGCATGACCTTACCAGCATGGGAAATGAGTGCAACTGTCCAATGGTTAGCATTCTTTGGTACCACCCTTCTTGGGAACTGGCATGAGGATTGTCTTTTTCCAGTCCTGAGGGCACTGCTGGGTCTTTCAGATTTGCTGACATAATGAATGCAAAGCTTTATAAATTTGATTACATTGTGTTTAAAATTCTATCCAGTTTGTATTTTCTCGTTTGTCGTCATCAGGGTAAATGTTTTCCCATCAATTCCGGAGAAGTTTTTCACCTTTCACCTTTTAGTGCTGGCTTTCAGCACTTTTGTTGGTTCAAAACAATCCAGGGCCCACATAGGCAGAAAGGACCAAGAAGAAGACTTTGACCATTGTTTAAAAATTACACAAAGAGGGGTGGTTTGAGATTGCCACTGAATGTGTGCTCCAGGGCCTCTGTCCTGGTGGTGCTCACTGCCCGGGGTTTTCTATCTACCCTCAGACAGTGTGAGCGATTGTCTGTCTCAGATTCTTTGGGTCTTTGTTTGTTTGTCATCTTCTTTGAAGGCCTTCCTTCACCATACTATTTAAAAATTAATCCATCTTCTCTGGTGTTCCCCCTTTCTCTTCTCTGTTTTCTTTTTTTCCTATGGCATTTATTTATCTAACATATTACATATTTTATTTATTTGTTGTTTGTATGAGGAAACATCAGACAATCCCATCATAAGAGCTGTTCGACAAAATTAGTGGTCATGTATCAAAATGGTAAAGCTGAAGCTCAAAGGGACAGAAAGAGTGTTCCTTTTGACAGTGTATTCAGAATGTAATGAATGTTTCTTAAAGCATACAGAAATGCCAAGGGTTTTGTCAAGGTCCCAGGCCACTCCTTTATATAGCAATAAGCAGGGTTTTTAATAGTTTTCTTTTCACTTTTAAAAGGAATTAATATTTGCTGATTATTTTTACATATTTCTCCCAGATTTCAGCAAGCAGTAAATACAGAGGGCCTACATTTTGGTTTCTGTTTTTTTTTAAAAATCACCCTGGACTTTTTTTTTTTAATTAGTTGTCTTAACAAACTTACAAACATCAGTCTCTGGACATAACCAGAAACAAGGTCAGCAGTTTTCACTTTTTGAGCAGCCCCATTCTCTGCACTTGGCACTACCATGTCCAAATACAGTCTTATCAATTGTTACATGGTTGGCCAAGTTCCTTGCACCATGACTTTGCATATTCATCCTCCTCATCCTGTCTTTGGATCTGGGCTTTGGCCTCCTGTTGACAAAAGACATATCCCTGTCTCTTTCTCTCCCACCAAGGCAAGGGCAGTGGAGTGAGAGGGGGCAGCCTTCTGAAAATCAGTAATATCCACAAAACCCAGCTCATTTCTTTCTCTTTACAACCTTTCTTTTTCCTGGTGTTAGTTATCATAATAAAGTGACACACACATCACCTAAATATATTCTGCAGAATAAATCGAACACCAAGTGTTTTTTAAGTCCAGAAACAGGCTAGTAGATTGAAGTTAGAAACTACAGCTCTTCTGAAAGTATTAGTAATTGTACAAGTGACAAAATAAAGCTCCTTCCCTTCTGCCTGCCTCTCAGAAGACATGGCTTTTCCTAGACCCACTCTTTCCACTTCCTGGCAACAATTTGGAAACCAGCTAGTCCTGAGGGCTCTTGAGCTCTTGAACAAATTCTTTAATTTCTGCTTGAGAGTGCAGAGGAAAACATTATGTCAGGAAAATACATGTCTCTACTCCTTTCTTCTCTGATTCCAGAACTTTAAATGTGCCTCTTCTTTCAGATTTGCTTGATTGATTTCTGAACCAACTGGTGATATTCACAAGTGGAAAATACTGCAGCAATTGCTGTTTTCTTTTTTTTTTTTGTAATTTATTTCTCTTCTACCTAAAAGCTAGAAGCCAAGCACCCAGACAGGAACTTAAATATTTGCTTTGTGTACTGTATGCCAGGTCACTTCAGTCGTGTCCAACTCTTTGCCACTCTATGCACTGTAGCTTGCCAGGCTCCTCTGTTCATGGGATTTTTCAGGCAAGAATACTGGAGTGGGTTGCCATGCCCTTTTCTAGGGGATCTTTCCAACCCAGGGATCAAACTCAAGTGGCTTATGTTTCTTGCATTGGTAGGCAGGTTCTTTACCACTAGCACCACCTGGGAAGCCCAAATATTTGCTTTGTGTGCATACTCAGGCTTGCCTAGCTCTTTACGACATCACGGACTGTAGCCAGCCAAGCTTCTCTGTCCATGGGATTCTCCAGGCAAAGATACTAGAGTGGGTTGCGATTTCCTTCTCCAAGGGATCTTTCCCAACCCAGGGGTCCAACTGGTATCTCCTGGGACTCCTGCATTGGCAGGCAAATTCTTTTACCACTGAATCACCTTTGCTTCATTCTCATCACCAGCCTCACAGATCTATCAACTGAAAGATAACTGTGCAAGATGAGGGTTTTGAGTTAAGTTACATTCAGTGTCTTAGAGACTATGGCCTCTTCATAGCTCTGAGAAACTACCTCTAAGAAGTAAGAGGGATGATCGTTCATATATGTTTTTTGTGTTTTTTTTTTTTTTTTTAACTGGGGAATCCATGCAGTCAAGTATGCATCTTGGTAAGAGATTGCTGCTAGTGTTGCAGTGAAATAAGAAAACAATTTTCTTTCTCTCTTTTGCCTTTTGAGTCCTTCTCTACTTTGACTGTTCCTGATTGACTGTCTGCATTGATAACAAGGTTTCCTTCTTTTCAGAAGACTAATCTGTTGTGTAAACTACATCCTACACTTAAGCACCTGTCATGCTCTAACTCTGCATGAGCCACACTCGGCATCTGTTATCTTCTAACTTTATGCTAGTCACATCCTGATGTTTGACTTTACAGCATTCTCTCTGCACACACTCCCCTTTGTAGTTTGTTTTTCCTTCTTTTGGCATTACAGAAAGAAAAGTTGCAGTGCAAGCCACAAAGGACAATGGACTTACTACCGGACCAACTGCCAGATCCAAATTACCAGGCTAACTGATGCCAGCCTATTGACTGTTTTGATACGATTCAAAAATAAAGAAGAATACAGAATCCTTACATCTTGGCTCTTTATTGCCAACCCCTGACTGTGAGCCCCAACCATATGATCCCCTCGATTCCCCAAGGAGGGGAGACACAGTTCTTGAGGCAGAAGGCTACTGTGTTCTCTCCTCTGCTGGCTTGAGGATTAAGGCTATCTTCCTACTTCCTTCAGACTCTGTCTCCATATTTTCTTATTCTGCTCCAGTGGGCAGAGAAAGCCAAGATTTTGGCAGCAACTCTAGTCCAAACAACAGATATCTCAAGTCAGTGATTTTAGTGCTTTACTATGTACAGGAACATGCAAGAAACCAGATTCATCAAAGTTCTTCCTGAGATATACATCTAACTCTCTAAGGGGCCCGTTTGTTGGAGGCACAGGATATCCTATTATCGTCTTTGTTTCCTCCATCTGGAGCACGGAGTGTGTCCTCCTGTTATCCTCTTGATCTCTTCTGTCTGAAGCATAGTATGCACTGTTGGTCAGCCACTGCAGTGGGTTAATCTTTGTAGAACTGGCTGGTGACCTGGTGACCCAAATGCTCTTTGCTCTTCCTCTGTTTGCAAATCTACTAGACGATAAGCAGTCTATTCACAGCTGTATGCTCTACAAGTTTTGCTGAACAAATAGATTTGTCTCCTGGAGTTATGCCCTGCTTCTTTGTATGAGGTAGGCCAAAGCCAGACGCGGAGGGAGCCCCAAGGCTAAAGTGCGTCTGTGTGTTTTGGGCTGTGGCAGAAACGATAGGACTGATTTCAGAGATTCACCTGGTGCCAGGCAGACTAGACTCACAGGCTATCGAGGCTGGTGGGGCTTTAGAAGCACTGAACATCTTCCAGGACTTCAGTCACAGTCTGGCTAATGCCCAGCCTCCCCTGGCGGCCAGGAATTCACTTCTGACAGCTAGTATGCAGGAAAATCTTGTGTTAAAAGAGGTCTTTCTTAGGTTGAGGCGTAATATGCCTTCCTATGTCTTCTGAGGGCTTCCCTGGTGGTTCAGATGGTAAAGAATCTGCCTGCAGTGCAGGAGACCCAGGTTCCATCCCTGGGTGGAGAAGATCCTGTGGAGAAGGGAATAGCTACCCACTCTAGTATTCTTGCCTGGAGAATTCCACGGTCAGTGGGCTACAGTCCATGGGGTCACAAAGACTGGATACGACTAACAGTATAATCTTCTGTTTATAGGTCTCAGTTCGGTATACTGTGATCACACGACATTCTGATCTTTTGTAATATGGAAAAAATAAATCTGACTCCATATTGAATCTGTTTCTTTTACTTTAACCTTTGTAGTCTATTGCTTTTGCTGCAAGTTAATCACAGAGGAATGTTGCCTATAGCTGAAAGTATGCACAATGGCTCATCTCTGGGACACCTGCCTCCCAGGTCTGAGCATTAAGCTAAAATACCCTTGTTTAGCTCACGGGAAACATCCTGACCAGGTCCACTTATGAATGGCTGCAATGAAATTAATGCAATCCCTCTGCAGTCTGGCCAGAACCAGGAAATATTTGTAAATAGTTTTTGCCTTTTTTTTAAACTTTACTTTCCTCATCTCTCCTTCTTTAATTTATAAAAGAAACTAGTATCCAAACCTGGGTAAGAGGCTTCCCTGGTGGTCCAGTGGTTAAGAATTCACTCGCCAATGCAGGGGACACAGGTTCGATCCCTGCTCCAGGAAGATCCCATGGGCTGCGTGGCAGCTAACCCCATGAGCCACAGCTACTGAGTCAGCACTTGCTTTTGACTGAGCCCCGAGCTGAGCATACTGACCTATGCCTGCCGGCCAGTGGGTGGATCCTCTTCCATAATGCCGGAGGGAGAGTCTGACAAATTCTGGATGATTCTTTCTTTTAAATATTCTTTATCTGCCTCAGATGTGCTCCATCATCATGTCTGTACTTGGCAGCATGAAGCAGATAGGAGTCTTGGCTAAGTCAATACTTATTAATTGGATGATTGAATAAATGAATAAAAAATCATTGAATAGGAAGAACAAAGTAAATTAAAATTGGAGAGAATAGAAGATATTTTATGTTGGTTTGTGAAATTTTCAGTGAATAGTTTAAAAACACTGTCTTTGAACATGAGATTTGTAAGAGCTACCATCCTAGTAGATTAGATCATGCCACTGAAGCAATAATGGGATTGGTGGCTTTATAAGAAGAAAGGGATCCCTTTCATGCTCTGAGTGCATTCAGGGAAGGACGATGGGACTTCACTGGTAGTCAGCGGTTAGGAATCTGCCTGCCAATGTGGGGGACACAGGTTTGATCCCTGGTCTGGGAAGAGTCTACATGCTGTGGGGCAACTAAGCTCATGAGCTGCAACTACTGAGCCTGTGCTCTAGAGCCAGTGCTCTGCAACAAGAGAAGCCACCACAATGAGAAGCCTGTGGACAAAGAGTAGCCCCAGCTCACTGCAACTAGAGAAAGCCCAAGCACAGCAGCGAAGACCAAAAATAAATAAATGAAAGACCACATAAGGATGGAGCGAGAAGGTGGCTCTCTGCAAGCCAGGAAGAAAGTGCTCTCCGAGAATCAAACGTGCCCGCATCTTGGAATTCCCAGCCTCCAAAACTGTGAGAATAACTGTCTGTTGATTCAGCCACACAGATGTGTTGTTCTGTCGGCCTGAGCTGCCTAAGAGAGTAACACACCATTCAGAGAAGTAAGTTAATTCTGAGATGAGATGTAGGTGGTCTGTTTTCTTACTTTGCCTTGAAGAAGATGGGATTTCTGACATCTTTCCCATCAGCTCAAGAAATGTAAGACCGAGAACTCTGTTGGTCCTCTGCTCAGTCTGCTGTGGAGAGGGCCTGCACAAGAGGATGGGATGGATGGTCCCAGTTCTCCAGACAAGGGAGGATGAGAGAGCACCTGCTGTGGTTGAGGAGCTGAAATGCAGAACAGGATTTCCAGGAGTGGCAAAGGCTTGCAATTGCTCCTATGAGCAATGCCCCAAGCAGTTAACAAAGGATGAAAGAAGCAAACTTGAGCAGGCTTGAGGTTGCCACTGAAGCTACATATCATGGATTTAGTGTTGATTCAACATGTAGACTTTTGTAACTTTCTGCAGGAGCACCTTGGCTGTCCAAAAGGAGAGAGACAAGAGGGTTGATTCCACCTAGCAATGGGAGTTGGAAAGGCAGTTAAGAACAAAGAATTCTGGAGGCTTGTTGGCATTAAGTAACTAACTCTTAACTAGAAGCAGCTTCAGAGCCATCAGGCAGGGGATGTCTCAAAGCAGGAGGAGACTACTCACGTGTACAGGTATGAGATGATTACAGACAATGAACCTGGGAGAAGAACCCTGCCATCTCCATCATAGCTTAGGTCTGGCCACCTTGCTGGTTTACAGTTATAGGAAGCTCAAGTTCTTCTTGTCCCCCGCTGACTGACTTTCAGTATGATCTATTCTTTGTTTAATTCCATTGCCCCATCAAACTTGAGGGTCCCATTATAAGTAATAGTTACCATACCCTACTTGGTGTCCAATTTGGTGAACAGTTGAGACTCTACTGCCACCTGGTGGTCATTGGTCACTCCAGATGTCCATGGGATCCAAGCTAGGAAAGAGGCCAAGTGAAAAACCAAGACAGAGCTGAATACTTGGGTATGAGCATTCAGGAGGTCTGGAGTTCATGATGAGAGCAAGGAAAATATTAGTAGGTATAAGAAAGACAGAAGAATAAGAGTTTGTGGTTTAAGAGAATTTCAGAGTTTGAAATTTTGACTATTAAAAGAGGTCCCCCGTCATGGATCAGAGCCTTGTTCTGGTGAAGGGGCTTGCATAACTCAATGAAGCTATGAGCCATGCCATGAAAGACCACCCAGGATCAATGGGTCATGGTGGAGAGTTCTGAACAAAACATGGTTCACTGAAGGAGGGAATGGCAAACCACTCCAGCATTCTTGCATTGAGAACTCCATGAATAGAATAAAAGGCAAAAAGATATGACAACAGAAGAGGAGTTCTCCAGGTCGGAACTGTCTGATATGCTACTGGGGAATAGTGGAAGGCAATTACTAATAGCTTCAGAAAGAAAGAAGTGGCAGGTCCAAAGCTGAAAAACGCCGAGTTGTGATTGTGTCTTGTGGTGAAAGTAAAGTCTGGTGTTACAAAACCAATATTGCATAGGAACCTGGAATGTTAGGTCCATAATTCAAGGTAAATTGGACATGGTCAAGCAGGAGATGGCAAGAACATCAACATCTTAGGAATCAGTGAACTAAAGTGGATGGGAATAGGCAAATTTAATTCAGATGATCGTTATGTATACTACAGTGGGCAAGAATCCTTAGAAGAAATGGAGTAGCCCTCATGGTCAGCAAGAGTCTGAAATGAAGTACACAAAAATGACAGAATGATCTCAGTTCATTTTCCAGGCAAAGCATTCAACATCACAGTAATTCACCGTTTTTTGCCCCAAACACTAATGCCGAAGAAACTGAAGTTGAACAGCTCTATGATGACTTACAAGATATTCTAGAACTAACACCAAAGAAAGATGTCCTTTTCATCATAGTGGACTGGAATGCAAAAGTAGGAAGTCAAGAGATACCTGGAGTAACAGGCAAGTTTGACCTTGGAGTATAAAATGAAGCAGGCATGGCAAAAGCTAACAGTTTTGTCAAGAGAACACACTGCTCATAGCAAACACCATTTTCCAACAACACAAGAGGAAACTCTATGTATGGATATCACCAAATCAGTTCAGGTCAGTTCAGTTCAGTTGCTCAGTCGTGTCTGACTCTTTGAGTCCCCATGAACCACAGCACGCAAGGCCTCCCAGTCTATCACCAACTCCCGGAGTCCACCCAAACCCATGTCCATTGTGTCAGTGACACCATCCAACCATCTCATCCTCTGTCATCCCCTTCTCCTCCTGTCCTCAATCTTTTCCAACATCAGGGTCTTTTCAAATGAGTCAGCTCTTTGCATCAGGTGGCCAAAGTATCAGAGTTTCAGCTTCAACATCAGTCCCTCCAATGAACACCCAGGACTGATCTCCTTTAGGATGGACTGGTTGGATCTCCTTGCAGTCCAAGGGATTCTCAAGAGTCTTCTCCAACACCACAGTTCAAATGCATTAATTTTTTGGCACTCAGCTTTCCTTATAGTCCAACTCTCACATCCATACATGACCACTGGAAAAACCATAGCCTTGACTAGACAGACCTTTGTTGGCAAAGTAATGTGTCTGCTTTTTAATATGCTGTCTAGGTAGGTCATAACTTTCCTTCCAAGGAGTAAGCATCTTTAATTTCATGGCTGCAATCACCATCCGCAGTGATTTTAGAGCCCAGAAAATAAAGTTAGCCATTGTTTCCACTGTTTCCCCATATATCACCAAATGGTCAATACTAAAATCAGATTGATTATACTCTTTGCAGTCAAAGATGGAGAAGCTATATACAATCAGAGAAAAAAAGACCTGAAGTTGACTGTCACTCAGATCATCAGCTCCTTATTGCAAACTTCAGGCTTAAATTGAAGAAAGTAGACAAAACTAATAGGCCATTCAGGTATGACCTAAATAAAATCCCTATGATTATACAGTGGAGGCGATGTTTCAAGGGATTAGATCTGATAAACAGAATGCCTGAAGAACTACGGACAGAGGTTTGTAACATTGTATAGGAGTCAGTGACCAAAATCATTCCCAAGAAAAAGAAATGCAAGAAGGCAAAGTGGTTGCTGAGGAGACTTTGCAATATCTGAGGAAAGAAGAAAAGCAAAAAGCTAAAGAAAGGGAACAATATACCTAACAGAGTGCAGAGTTCCAGGGAATAGCAAGGAGAGATAAGAAGGCCTTCTTAAATGAACAATGCAAAGAAATAGGAAATATTTCTTTATTGGAAATATTGGGATTGAATATTTCAACTACCATACAATTGGACTCATTTCACATGTTAACAAGGTTATACTCAAAATCCTTCAAGCTAGGCTTCAGCAGTACATGAACTGAGAATTTCCAGATGTACAAGCTGGATTTAGAAATGGCAGAGGAACCAGAGATCAAATTATCAACATTTTTTGGATCATAGAGAAAACAAGGAGTTCCAGAAAACATCTACTTCTGCTTCATTGACTAAAGGCTAAAGTCTTTGACTGTGTGGATCACAACAAACTGTGGAAAATTCTTAAAGAGATGAGAATACCAGATCACCTGACCTGCCTCCTTGAGAAATCTGTATGCAGGTCAAGAAGCAACAGAATTGGACCTGGAACAACAGACTGGTTCCAAACTGGGAAAGGAGTACATCAAGGCTGTATATTTTCACCCTATTTATTTAATTTATATGCACAGTACATCATAAAAAATGCTGGACTGGATAATCACAATCTGGAATCAAGAGTTTTAGAAGAAATATCAACAAACTCAGATATGCAGATGATACTACTCTAGTGGCAGAAAGTGAAGAGTAACTAAAAAAGCTTTTGGTGAAGGTGAAAGAAGAGAGTGAAATAACTGGTTTAAAACTCAAAAAATGAGTTTTAAAACATTCAAAAAATGAAGATCATGGCCTCCAGGCCCATAACTTCATGGCAAACAGAAGGGGAAAAAGTGGAAGGAGTGACAGACTATTTTCTTGGGTTCTAAAATCACTGCAGATGGTGCCTGCAGCCAAGAAATTAAAAGACACTTGTTTCTTGGAAGCAAAGCTATGGCAAACCTAGACAGCACATTAAAAAGCAGAAACATCACTTTGCTATAATTTTTCCAGTAGTCTTGTATGGATGTGAGAATTGGGCCATAAAGAAGGCTGAGTGCTGAAGAATTGATGCTTTTGAATTGTGGTGTTGGGGAAGACTCTTGAGAATCCCTTGAACTGTAAGGGGATCAAACCAGTCAATCCTAAAGGAAATCAACCCTGACTATTTATTGGAAAGACTGATGCTGAAGCTGAAGCTTCAATACTTGGGCCACCTGATATGAACAGCTGAATCATTGAAAAGACACTGATGCTAGAAAAGATTGAAGGCAAAAGGAAAAGAGGGCATCAGTGCATGATGAAATGGTTAGATAGCATCGCCAGCTCAATGGACATGAGTTTAAGCAAACTCCAGAGATAGGGAAGAACAGGGAAATCTGGGGTGCTACAGTCCAGGGGATCAAAAAGAGTCAGACCCCACTTGGCAACTGAAAAGCAACAATTAAGTGAGGATCAGTACAAAGGAGTGGCCGTAGTTGTGTACAGCTAAAAATGTTCTGAAGAAAGACAAAGTTGAGAGTTGGACAATCCAGGGCCAGGTTTTTGCAAACACCATTCACATTCCCCATTTGGAATGATTATTCCTGCGATAGAGTCCATATTTTAGTAATATATTCATCTACTGCAGTTCAGTTCAGTGGCTCAGTTTTGTCTGACTCTTTTGCAACCCCATGGACTGTAGCACGCCAGGCTTCCCTATCCATCATCAACTCCTGGAGCTTGCTCAAACTCATGTCCATTGAGTCAATGATGCCATCCGACCATCTCATCCTCTGTCGTCCCTTTCTCCTCCTGCCTTCAATCTTCCCCAGCATCAAGGTCTTTTCCAATGAGTCAGTTCTTTGCATCAGGTGGCCAAAATATTGGAGCTTCAACTTCAGCATCAGTCCTTCCAATGAATATACAGGACTGACTTCCTTTAGGATGGACTGGTTTGATCTCCTCGCAATCCAAGGGACTCTCGGGAGTCTTCTTTTACACTACAGTTCAAAAGCATCGGTTTTTGGCACTCAGCTTTCTTTATGGTCCAACTCTCAAATCCATACATGACTACTGGGAAAACCATAGTTTTGACTAGATGGACTTTTGGTGGCAAAGTAATGTCTCTGCTTTTTAATATTCTGTCATAGCTTTTCCTCCAAGGAGCAAGTGTTTTTTTTTGTTTGTTTTGTTTTTGTTTTTAATTTCATGGCCACAGTCACCATCTGCAGTGATCTGAGCCCAAGAAAATAGAGTCTGTCACTATTTCCATCATTTCCCCATCTATTTGCCATGAAGTTATGGGACCAGATGCCATGATCTTCATTTTTTGAATGTTGAGTTTTAAGTCAGCTTTTTCACTCCTCTTTCACTTTCATTAAGAGGCTCTTCAGTTTTTCTTCACTTTCTGCCATAAGGGTGGTGTCATCTACATATCTGAAGTTATTGATATTTCTCCTGGCAATCTTGATTCCAGCTTGTGCTTCATTCAGCCCAACATTTCTCATTAAGTACTGTGCATATAAGTTAACTAAGCAGGGTGACAATATAGAGCCTTGACATACTCCTTTCCCAATTTGGAACCAGTCTGTTGTTCCATGTCCAGTGCTGTTGCTTTTTGACCTGCACAAATATTTCTCAGGAGGCAGGTCAGGTGGTCCGGTATTCCCATCTCTTGAAGAATTTTCCACAGTTTCTTGTGATCCACACAGCCAAAGGCTTTGGCATAGTGAATAAAACAGAAGTAGATGTTTTTCTGGAACTCTCTTGGTTTTTCAATGATCCAGCAGATGTTGACAATTTGATCTCTGGTTCCTCTGTCTTTTGAAATCCAGCTTGAACATCTGGAAGTTCTCGGTTTATGTACTGCTGAAGCCGGGCTTGGAGAATTTTAAGCACTACTTTGCTAGCACGTGAGATGAGTGAAGTTATGCAGTAGTTTAAATATTCTTTGGCTTTGCCTTTCTTAGAGATTGGAATGAAAACTGACCTTTTCAGTCCTGTGGCCCTGCTGAGTTTTCTAAATTCGCTGGCATATTGAGTGCAGTACTTTCACACCATCATCTTTTAGGACTTGAAATAGCTGGACTGGAATTCCATCACCTTCACTAGCTTTGTTCGTAGTGATGCTTCCTAAGGCCCACTTGACTTTGCATTCCAGGATGTCTGGCTCTCTAGGACAGTGATCGCACCTTCGTGGCTATCTGGGTCATTAAGGTCTTTTTGTATAGTTCTTCTGTGTATTATTGCCACCTCTTCTTAATATGTTCTGCTTCTATTGGGTCTATACCATTTCTGTCCTTTAATGTGTCCATCTTTGCATGAAGTATTCACTTGGTATCTCTAATTTTCTTGAAGAGATCTCTAGTCTTTCCCATTTTACTATTTTCCTCTATTTCTTTGCACTTATCACTGAGGAAGGCTTTTTTTTTTTTTAATCTCTCCTTGGTTTTCTTTGGAACTCTGCATTCAGATGGGTATATCTTTCCTTTTCTCCTTCTCCTTTAGCTTCTTTTCTTTTCTCAGCTATTTGTAAGGTCTCCTCAGACAGCCATTTTGCCTTTTGCGTTTCTTTTTCTTGTGGATGATCTTGATCACTGCCTCCTGCACAGTGTCACGAACCTCCATCCATAGTTCTTCAGGCACTCTATCAAGTCTAATCCCTTGAATCTATTTGTCACTTCCACTGTATAGTCATAAGAGATTTGATTTAGGTCATACCTGAATGGTCTTGTGGTTTTCCCTACTTTCTTCAACTTAAGTCTGAATTTTGCAATAAGGAGTTTATGATCTGAGCCACAGTCAGCCCTTAGTCTTATTTTTGCTGACTCTATAGAGCTTCTCAATCTTTGAATGCAAAGAATATAGTCAGTATGATTTCAATATTGACAATCTGGTGATGTCCACATGTAGAGTCATCTCTTGTGTTATTGGAAGAGGGTGTTTGCTACGACCAATGCACTCTCTTGGCAAAACTCTGTTGGCCTTTGCCCTGCTTCATTTTGTACTCAAGGTCAAACTTGCCTGTTATTCCAGGTATCTCTTGACTTCCTACTTTTGTGTTCTAGTCTTCTATGATGAAAAGGACATTCGTTTTTGGTTTCAGTTCTAGAAGGTCTTGTTAGTCTTCAAAGAACCATTCAGTTTCAGCTTCTTTGGCATTACTGGTTGGGGCATAAACTTGGATTACTGTGATATTGAATGGTTTGCCTTGGAAACGAACAGAGATCATTCTGTCATTTTTGAGACTGCACTCAAGTACTGCTTTTTGGACTCTTTTGTTGACAATGTGGGCTACTCCACTTTTTCTAAGGATTCTCATATACCATAGTTGTCTACAAAATGTTGGCTGTATCAGTTTGGATGTTGGAAAATTAGAAATAGTGATGGTAGGAGGTAGGAGTGGAGATGACAGTTAGGAATTGGTTGAGCTATACTTTTAAACAAGATATAGTTTCAAGTACTTGTTTTTCCCAAGCTAAATAGCTGTTTTCAGCCTTTCAACCTTCAACACACGGCCATTGTGAAAATCTCCCCATTCCTAGTACTTCACAGTTTTATGCATGTCCTCCTAGGGTGGGAAGGCATCTGTGGTGTTGTTACATATTCATTGCCTGAATTAGGCACACCACACTCAGAAATGCCCTGCATTATACTAAGTGAAATGGAGAATGACAAATACTGTATGATCTCACTTTATGTGGCATCTAATTTAAAAATAACTCACAGAAAGAAGAGATCAGTTTTGTAGTTACAGTAGGTGGTGTGTAGGGGAAGGGGGAATTAAAAAAGAAAAAAGCCCTGGACAGCAGGTTCCATTCAGTCGCGCAGTCATGTCCGACTCTTTGTGACCCCATGAACTGCAGCACACCAGGCCTCCCTGTCCATCACCAACTCCTGGAGTCTACCCAGACCCATGTCCATCAAGTCAGTGATGCCATCCAACCATCTCATCTTCTGCCGTCCCATTCTCCTCCTGCCCTCAATCTTTCCCAGCATCAGGATCTTTTCAAATGAGTCAGTTCTTCGCATCAGGTGGCCAAAGCATTGGAGTTTCACCTTCAACATCAGTCCTTCCAATGAACACCCAGGACTGATCTCCTTTAGGATGGACTGGTTGGATCTCCTTGCAGTCCAAGGGACTCTCAAGAGTCTTATATTTCACATGGAAGCATAGGAGTGGTTGACTGAAATTCACATACTTTCCCCAGTATTTTTCAAACAATTTCCTGAATATGATCTTCAACCTCTTATTTATAAGCTGAATCCTAAGATAAAGCAAGTGGGAGTAAGATTCGGCTAAGGAGCCAATGAACAGGCAATTGCTGAAAAGACAGTGAAGGGTAGGGTGACTAGCTGTATCATACACTTGGAGGGATCGACTTGGCAAACAAAGAGAACCTTAAAGATCTTACTCTGACTACCAGCCAGCAATAGCAGAAGCGGAAACAGACAGGTGCCTCTTACTCAAGCACTGTTTCTAGCTTTGGCAGCTTCTGATAAACCCTTTGTTCCTTGAAGTCCACTTACTACCCTGCCCCAGTCTGCTCCTGGTCTGAGTACAGAAAGTAAATGATACCCCACTGTGTCAGACCCTGGGAGCAAAGCGTCTTCTTCTTCTGAAGTTGACTGCTTAACCTTCAAGTTGAATACTGGAGCCCAGTATCAAAAGACTATGCTTACATTAGCAAGCATACGCCTGATCTTCAAATGGAAGCAAGTTATTAGAATGCTGCTAAGACATCAATACCTGTCTCAGAGAGTTGGTGAAAATGAAAGTATTAGTCAGTTTGTTCTGTCCAACTCTTTGCAACCCCACGATTGTAGCCCCCCAGGTTCCTCTGTCCATGGAATTCTCTAGGCAAGAATACTAGAGTGCATAGCCATTCCCTTCTCCAGGGGATCTTCCCAACCCAGGGATAAAACCCTGGGTCTCCTGCATTGCAGGCAGATTCTTTACTAGCTGGGCCACCAGGGAAGCCCAGAGAGTTGGTGCAGGGAAGTACCGTGACAACACATGTAAAGTGGTTATCACTTACTGGCCCAGAGGAGACACTCAGTAGTAAGTTCCCCTTTGGTCGTTTTTCTATAGAAGGAGGTGGCACAGAGTAAGTAATTTATCTCTTCTAAACTCCCCTCGTTGAATCTCCCTGTCTAGCACAGATATACCCCTCACTATATTCCCCATTCTTGCAGGCGCATTTCAAATGGATGGTTCCGCCTTGCACTTTCCCATCCCTTTCCTCTGGACACCTGTGGCTTGACGCTGTGCCCCTATGGTGCAATGCCTAGGGCAGTACTCAGGTCCCCAGGTATGGGTTGATTAGTGAAGGAGAAACAAAACGATTTCTTCACCTTGGCCCAGGTCCTAACAATTCTGTTTTCCCAAACTAAGATGTCTTTAGGGTTTTGTTTTGCTATGTTTTGTTTGGTTAAGAAGCCACAACTTGCTGTTGACTCATATTCAGCTCCTAGCCAACGGAAACCCCACAGCCTTATTTTTCCCTGTGTGATACTGTTAAACCATTTTCCCCCACGCCAGATCTCGGATGGCTGTTTGTTGTTCTAGATCTGAGGAAAGGACTTCTCACGTCTGTTAAGTTCCATCTTGCTAGATTAATTTTCTCCATTCTAGCCTATTGCAATATAAAATTCTTCAGTAAGTGAACAAATAAATGCAGTGCATTGTCATACAGTAGTCAGACCAAAGCCCCAAACATCAAACTCTAGCAGCAGAGTATAGTTAAAATAAAACACCATAGCCAAGACATACACTCTAGTTTTCTTAACATAAACGAGCCACAAGTCATATAACTTACCAGTGTTAGTCTCTGTTAAATTTCCAACATGTTAGACTCAAAACCTTTTTCTCAGGAGAATATACTGAATCCCTAGAACATATGATTTCTTATTACAGTCCAGTACTTATATATTTCATTTATTTATTTTTTTGTTAAGTTATTTTAAAAAATTCTATAGTGTTTTATAATTTTCAAAAATTACAGATGATTTCATACAATCCCGTAATAACTCTTTCTTTCTCCTACCTCTGTATTATCCCTCATCCAACCCTCTTCCTATCTTACATTAACAAACATAAACTTTCCTCTTCCAAGAGAATAATTCAGTGGCATTTAATACACTCATGCTGCAGTACAGTCATTACCCCTCTCTACTTCCAGAACATTTTCCTCACCTCAAAAGGAAACTCCAACCCACTAAGCAGTTTCTCCCAACGCCCTCTCCGACCAGGCTTGGGCAACCACCAATCTGCCTTTTGTCACTGTGGATGTACCTGTCCTGGATATTTCATATAAATGGAATCACATAATGTGTCCTTTTGTGTTTGGCTTCTTTTACTTAGCATAGTGTTTTCGAGGTACATTCATGTTGTAACATGTATCAACTTCATTGTTTTTATGGCTGAATATTAATCCATTATATGAATATGACACAATTTTTTTATCCACAATTTGTCATTCACTGATGGAAACCAGACTGTCCTACCTTTTGTGAATGGTGCTGCTATGAACATGTATGCACATGCTTCTGAGTATGTTTGATTGATTGGGGTATATACCTAGCAGTGGAATTGCAGCTTCATGTGGTAATTCTATATTCGGTTTTTTGAGAAAGCACCAAACTGTTTCCCACAGTGGCTGTACCATTTCAAATTCCCACCAGTATGGTAAGAGGGTTTCAATTTCTCTACATTTTTGCCAACATTGATTATCAATATTTTAAAAGTTACAGCCATCCTAGGGGGTATGAAGTGGTATCTCACTGCAGTTCTGATTTGCACTTCCCTCATTCCAATCCCAAAGAAAGACAATGCCAAAGAATGGTCAAACTACCACACAACTGCATTCATCTCACATGCTAGTAAAGTAATGCTCAGAATTCTCCAAGCCAGGCTTCAGCAATATGTGAACCATGAACTTCCAGATGTTCAAGCTGGTTTTAGAAAAGGCAGAGGAACCAGAGATCAAATTGCCACCATTCACTGGATCATGGAAAAAGCAAGAGAGTTCCAGAAAAACATCTATTTCTGCTTTATTGACTATGTCAAAGCCTTTGACTGTGTGGATCACAATAAACTGTGGAACATTCTTCAGGAGATGGGAATACCAGACCACCTGACATGCCTCTTGAGAAATCTGTATGCAGGCCAGGCAGCAACAGTTAGAACTGGACATGGATCAACAGACTGGTTCCAAATAGGAAAAGGAGTACGTCAAGGCTGTATATTGTCACCCTGCTTATTTAACTTCTATGCAGAGTACATCATGAGAAACGCTGGGCTGGAAGAAACACAAGCTGAAATCAAGACTGCCAGGAGAAATATCAATCACCTCAGATATGCAGATGACACCACCCTTATGGCGGAAAGTGAAGAGGAACTAAAAGCCTCTTGATGAAAGTGAAAGAGGAAAGTGAAAAAGTTGGCTTAAAGCTCAACATTCAGAAAACTAAGATCATGGCATCTGGTCCCGTCACTTCATGGGAAATAGATGAGGGAAACAGTAGAGACAGTGTCAGACTTTATTTTTGGGCTCCAAAATCACTGTAGATGGTGATTGCAGCCATGAAATTAAAATATGCTTACTCCTTGGAAGAAAAGTTGTGACCAACCTAGACAGCATATTCAAAAGCAGAGACATTACTTTGCCAACAAATGTCCATCTAGTCAAGGCTATGGTTTTTCCAGTGGTCATGTATGGATGTGAGAGTTGGACTGTGAAGAAAGCTGAGCACTGAAGAACTGATGCTTTTGAAGTGTGGTGTTGGAGAAGACTCTTGAGAGTCCCTTGGACTGCAAGGAGATCCAACCAGTCCATTCTAAAGGAGATCAGTCCTGGGTGTTCTTTGGAAGGACTGATGCTAAAGCTGAAACTCCAGTACTTTGGCCACCTCATGTGAAGAGTTGACTCACTGGAAAAGACTCTGATGCTGGGAGGGCTTGGGGGCAGGAGGAGAAGGGGGACGACAGAGGATGAGATGGCTGGATGGCATCACTGACTTGATAGACAGACATGAGTCTGAGTGGACTCCAGGAGTTGGTGATGGACAGGCGTGCTGCAATTCACGGAGTCACAAAGAGTCAGACAAGACTGAGCGACTGAACTGAACTGAATGCCTAATGATACTGAGCTTATTTTCATTTACTTGCTGTCCATTTGTATATCTTCTTTGGAGAAATGTCTACTCAAGGCCTTAACCTATTTTTAAATTAAGTTGTCTTTTTGGTGTTGAGTTGTAAAGATTCTTTGTATATTCTGAATATTAGAATTTTATTATTTGTATCATTAGCAAATAAATTATCCCAAATAAATTATGTTGTATCATTAGCAACATAAATTATAAATACATTGCTCATTCACTTCTCAGTAATGTTCCTTGATGCACAAAGGTTTTTAATTCTATGAGGTTCAATTTATCTATATTTTTCTTTTATTACTTATGCCTTTGATGTCCTACACCAGTCCCTAGCCAGATCTAAGTTCATGAAGGTTTATACCCATGTTTTTCTTCTAATAGTTTAATGGATTTAACTCTTATACTTAGATTGTTGATACATTTTTAGTTAATTTTTGTATATGGTGTGATGTATATTGTCCCATTTTGATCTTTATGCATGTGAATATCAAATTACTTCCTTACTGCTTGTTGAAGAGATTTCCCCACTGAATGATCTTGGTAACTTTGTCTAAAATTGATTGGCCATAGATGTAAGGGTTTTATTAAGGATTCTAAATTCTATTACATTAGTCTGTCTATATATCCTAATAATACAGATTTGATTACTGGAGCTTTATAAAAGTCTTGGAATTGGGAAATGTGTGTCTTCCAGCTCTATCCTTCTCTTTCAATATTACTTTGGCTATTTGGGACCCCTTAAATTCCATTTAATTTGAGAATTAGATTTTCCATTTTTGTGAAAATGATCTCTAAAATTTTTATAGAGATTACATTGACTCTGTAGATTGCTTTGGGTAATTCTGCCATCTTAATATTGTCATTTATCAATGAACACAGAACATGTCTTTTCACTTATTTAAGTATTCTTTATTTTTTTCAACAATGTTTTATAGTTTTTGATGTGCAAAATTTTAATTTCTCTGGTTAAATTTATTCCTAGGTACTTTATTCTTTTGGATGCTGTAGTAAGTGAAATTGTTTTTTTAATTTTTTAAATAAATTGTTCATTGTTGGTGTATAGAAACACAACTAATTTTTTAGTGTTGATCTTGTACCTTGCAACTTTGCTTCATTTATTAGATTTGGTAGTTTGTGTGTGTGTGTGTGTGGATTTTTTTGTAGATTCTGTGACTAGCCAGGAGTTACTGTACACCCATTATTGTTTTTTAAAACCAAACCAACACTTATGTAAAGAATCCTTTTTATTAAAATCTCTTCAAATTACACATTTCCTTTTGGAGCGGAAACTGATAAATTTTCAGTCTGGATTCAATGAATAAAACAGAAATAGGTCTGAGTATTTTAAAAGAAAGAAGTTTAATGAAAAGAACTGGTTATATGGATATTGAGATCTGAGAAGCCAAATAAGTAACAGCAAAGGAACCCAGAAATCAGCAACAGCTGGAAGCCACTACCATCCCATGATGGGGACACAGGATTCTGTGCTGTCATATCCTGGAGGCTGGAAGACCTGGAAGAAGCTGGAAGCCAGTTCAAAGGGAACAGGAGCCATAGAGAGACTTGCTGCTTCCTGAAAATGCAGCCTGAGGCTGGAGAAAATATCCCTCCCTCTCTTTTCCGCTGGAGAAGCGATAGGATACCCACTCCAGTATTCTTGGGCTTCCCTTATGGCTTAACTGGTAAAGAATCCCCTGCAATGTGGGAGACCTGGTTTGATCCCAGGGTTGGAAAGATCCCCTGGAGAAGGGAAGGCTACCCTCTCCAGTATTCTGGCCTGGAGAATTCCATGGACTGTATAGTCCATGGGATCGCAAAGAGTCAGACACGACTTCACTTTCTCTTTTCCTTCTTCCAACTCTCCAGTCTCCTAAGTTGACTGAATCTAACCAGAAGCCAGCTAATATTGGAGTGTGAGAAAAGCAGCATGCAGGAGAAAGCAGAGTTGGGCAAGGGCATGATCAGATAACATGTACCTCATACCCTACAAAGAAGGCCCTTCTAAATAAAGTGACATTTCAGAAGGGATTTTAAAGAAGAAGCAAACCATGAAGTTATTCGGAATAAGAATGTTCCAGATTTCAGGGGGAAAGTGCCAAGGTCCTAGGAAGGAGCATGTATAGGGGCACATGGAATCACTGATCCTAAAGCAGAAAGAGTGGGAGAGGGGCAGGAGATGAGATCAGAGGGAAAGACAGGCAGCAGACCACAGAGGGCTTTCTACGGCATATGATGGACTTTGGTTTTTGCCCTGAGATGAAGTCATTGGCAAGTTTTTATCAGAGTGACATGATCTGACTCTGGCTTAAGAGGATCCTTGTGGCTGCTGAGCAAAAGAAACCTTAATGGGGCAAGAGGCCAAGAGAGAAAACAGTTTGGACATTATTTCAATACACAGGGTAAGGCAGCTTGAATGGGGGCTCAATAGGTATAGGAAAGGTAGGATTTGAGCATAAGATGGAGCCAACAGAAAACGTTGTTAGGTGGTATGTACACTTGAAAGGAGTGATCTCAACTTCAGCAGTGCAGGTTTGGAGAGGAAATCGGGAACTCACTTATAGGCACATTAAGTGTGAAATGGATATTAGACATCCACACAGAGCTGTGGGGGAAGACTACTGAATACAGTGATTTTGGAATCTGACAGATGTTTGAACTGGAGATATAAATATGAGAGTCACTGGCATATATTTAGTATTTGTCTTAGTTTGGGTTCGCCTGGAAGTGTGCATGCTATGCCGCTTTAGTCGCCTCTGACTCTTTCTGACCCTATGGACTATATTTCCAGGCTCCTCTGTCCATAGAATTCTCTAGGAAAGAATACTGGAGCGGGTTGCCATTTCCTTCTCCAGGGAATCTCCCCGACCCGGGATCGAACCTGAGTCTCTTACATCTCCTACATTGGCAGGTGGGTTCTTTACCACTAGTGCCACCTGGTAAGCCCCAAGCAGACCCTGCCAAGAATTTGAGTGCAAATCGTTTATTTGTGAGGAGAGTCCAAGAATTATCAGTAAAGAAGTGAGATGGGGAAAGGAAGAGAGTTAATAAAAGGTGCATTATGAAATATGTTATCTCTGTCAGCAACTGAAATTTGCCCCACCGTGGGATTCTTGGAGAGAGGGTAGGATAGGCTTCAAAGGAATGGAATGGGGCAGGGCAGGTGCCTGGCTGTTAGGGAGAGACCGTTAGCCGTCCTGCTCAGTCATTGGCCGGCATTGCAGTGGGTCCCTCCTCCCAGGGAACAACCGTTAGTGAGTGACAGTTAGCAGTTCCACTCAGCCACTGGTTGGGATCGCAGTGGGCACTGCCCCCTTCCATTCTTCTGTATAAAAGGAGCCGGAATTTGGCCGGAGAAGATGGTGTTTTTGAGGCGCTACTCTGTCATCTTCTCTGTCTGCTAGCTTTCTGATTAAAGTCATTGTTCTTTGCCTCAACAACTTGTCTCACAATTTACTGGCCTGTTGTGTGGTGAGCAGAGTGAGCCTGGACTCCGTAACAGGGATCCTGAGGGGCTGGAAAGCTACCCGAGAATTACCTGCCAAACCGGAGTCCACCTTGGGCTGAGGAGCCCACCCTGGGCTAACGCCGCAGCACTCCCAGCTTCCTCACAGGAGAACCCGTGCTCCCTGGGCCGCCGACCCCCTCCCCCACCCTGGGAGAATCAGAGGAAAAGTTGCCAGCAATAGCCTTCTGTGTGGAGAGGTGAGTCTTAAAGGAGTACTGGTGGGGCAGCCACAGCATGAAATGATCTGGTATCACCCCAAGAGTGAGTGAAGTTAGACAGAAGAGGTGTCCTCTGTCTCTGGCATTCTGCCATTGAGAGGTCAAGAAGACGAGGAGGAAGTAGCAAAGGAGACTGAGGAGAGGTCAGTGAAAAACAGAATGGAGTCCTGGAAGGCAAGTTTGAAAAGTGCTGAACGAATTTACGCTTCCCAGGGTGGATGGATTGGGGGAAGGGAGGATTAGGGGAAAGGGATGGTTAGGGAGTTTAGGATGGTCATGTACACTCTGCTGTATTTAAAATGAATGACCAACAAGGACCTACTGTATAGTACAGGGAGTTCTGCTCAATGTTATGTGGCAGCCTGGATGAGAGGGGAGTTTGGAGGAGAATGTGAAAGTCACTCAGTCTTGTCTGATTTTTGCGACCCCATGGACTATACAGTCCACGAAATTCTCCAGGCCAGAATACTAGAGTGGGTAGCCTATCCCTTCTCCAGGGGATCTCCCCAGGAGTTGAACCCAGGTATCCTGCATTGCAGGTAGATTCTTTACCAGCTGAGCCACAAAGGAAGCCCAGGAATACTGGAGTGGGTGGCTGACCCCTTTTCCAGCTGATCTTCCTGACCCAGGAATCAAACTGGGGTCTCCTGTATTACAGGTGGATTCTTTATTGACTGAGCTATCAGGGAAGCCCTTGAGGAAGAATGGGTACATGTATATGTATGGCTGAGTCCTTTTGCTGTCCACCTGAAACTATCACAGCACTATTAATGGGCTATAATCCAATATAAAATTAAAAGTTATAAAAAATTTTTAAAGGGCTCTATTGCCAGGAGAAATATCAATAACCTCAGATATGCAGATGACACCACCCTTATGGCAGAAAGTGAAGAGGACCTAAAAAGCCTCTTGATGAAAGTGAAAGAGGAGAGTGAAAAAGTTGGCTTAAAGCTCAACATTCAGAAAATGAAGATCATGGCATCCGGTCCCATCACTTCATGGGAAATAGATGGCGAAACAGTGGAAACAGTGTCAGACTTTATTTTGGGGGCTCCAAAATCACTGCAGATGGTGACTGCAGCCATGAAATTAAAAGACGCTTAGTCCTTGGAAGAAAAGTTATGACCAACCTAGACAGCATGTTGAAAAGCAGAGACGTTACTTTGCCAACCAATATCCGTCTAGTCAAGGCTTTGGTTTTTCCTGTGGTCATGTATGGATGTGAGTTGGACTATGAAGAAAGCTGAGTGCTGAAGAATTGATGCTTTTGAACTGTGGTGTTGGAGAAGACTCTTGAGAGTCCCTTGGGCTGCAAGGAGATCCAACCAGTCCATTCTAAAGGAGATCAGTCCTGGGTGTTCTTTGGAAGGACTGATGCTAAAGCTGAAACTCCAATACTTTGGCCACCTGATGCGAAGAGTTGACTCATTGGAAAGAGACTCTGATGCTGGGAGGGCTTGGGGGCAGGAGGAGAAGGGGACGGCCGAGGATGAGATGGCTGGATGGCATCATGGACTCGAGGATATGAGTCTGAGTGAACTCCAGGAGATGGTGATGGACAGGGA
The DNA here is from genome assembly GCA_917880005.1 of Nanger dama. Taxonomy (NCBI): domain Eukaryota; kingdom Metazoa; phylum Chordata; class Mammalia; order Artiodactyla; family Bovidae; genus Nanger; species Nanger dama. Next base: position 5,956,329 of record CAKJTW010000096.1, on the reverse strand, counting down.
GGCCTGGCGTGCTGCGATTCATGGGGCCGCAGAGTCAGACACGACTGAGCAACTGAACTGAACTGAACAGGAGGAAGACAGTAACTGTGTCAAATACTGTAGAAGGGCCAACTGAAGTGAAGACTGGAGATTGTCCAGTGGATTCAGCAATTTGCAAGCCATGGTGACCCTGACAGGATCAATTCTGGAGGTGTGGTTCAGGACAGAGAAGTGAGTTCAAAAGAAAAGAGAGGACACAGCTGTATAGACAACTTTTTCAAATAGTTTTGTATAGAAACACTGAACAGTGTCTGGAGAGTGGGGTTGGGGGTCAAAACAGAGGTGTATGTGTTTAAGATGGTAAGTGTTGCAGCAGGCTTGCATGTTGACGCGACAGCCAGTCGAGAGGGAACAAAGCTGATGATGCAGGGCGAAGAGGGAGAACAACAGACGTGATGCCCTCAGTAAGTGAGAGGGAGTGGGGCTTGGGTACAGCTGAGGGAGGGAGCTTCCTTGGGAACACACATGCTAGAGCAACAGAGAGAAGGCAGAGGGTATGGTCATGGGTGTGGATAGCAAGGGAGTGTGTGGAAATTCTCTTCTGAATTGCAGTATTTTTCACAGAAACAAGGAAGTCAATTACTATTTGAGAACTGAGGAGAAAGAGCTGTTGAAGAATTGAAGAGAGAGAAGAAGGTGTGAAACAGTCATTCAGGATTGGGAGTAGATGAGACATGTGGAGAAAAATGGCCAGGTAGCACCAAAAAACCGCTTGAGCTTAGTGATCACTAATTTAAAGTCAGAGCAGTCAGCGTGGAGCAGTCTTTCACCAGCCGTGGTCAGCTGCTTGCATGCAGGCATGGAGTAGGAGAAATTAGATTTGACCAAGCTTGAGTAGGCTTTATTTACAATCCCAAACCTGTAATTTTGCTCCTGGAAGACATTAAATTTGCTAAGAAATAAAAATTTCTTGGGAAAGTCATCCTAAATTCCAAAATTCTTGGGAATACGTTATAAGCCAACAGAAAAAAAAAGTAACTTGTGGGGAAGCAAAGTAGAAGTAGCTTTACTCAACCCATTTTGAAAGTGTTGCTCTGCAAAAACTCATCAGGGATTCAGCAGGAAACAATCAGCAAACCCTTCTACCCTCAATAAAAGTTGTGAACTGACCTCCCTTGCTTTGCCTCTTGGCTCTGGGGGACTGTGTAGCTACTGATTAGCTAAGGGATCAGAAGCCAACTTGCCATTTAAGTGTTGTAAATAATCTGTTCTCATTCACAAGAGGCTGAATATATGACAACCATAGAGATTGTGTTTAAAAAAAAAAAAAGAGGGAAAAAAAGATGTGTTTGAAGTAGCCCCTCAGTTCTCCAGTAGAAATTTTTACCCTGAACCTTTGGCGGTTAGTGTTCACATTTTGGATGAGCTTCTGGTCAAAGATTCTAGTAAGAAAACTCTTGGAGATCTAGAGCTGGATAATCTGGACCTTTGTTTTACACCTTGCCAGTGGGAGTTACGATACTGAGTCTTTCCATCCCAGTGCCCAGTTTCTGCACAGAGTCTAACGGTGCATAAACAAGTGCTCAGAAGACATCAGATGTGGGCTATAAAAAAGGGGAGACATAGTAAATTGAATACTGTTCCCCTAAAAGGTATGTCCAGGTTCTGATTCTTGGAAACTGTGAATGCAGCCTTGCTTGAAAACAGGATCTCTGCAGATGTAATTGAGAATCTTGGGATGAGAGCATCCTGGATTTAGGATGGGCCCCAAAGCTAATGACAGGTATCCAGATAAAGAGAGGGGAGAAGGAGCTTTGAGACACACAGAGACATAGGGAAGAAGGCATTTGAAGGTGGAGGAAGAAGCTAGAGTGCTGGGATTTCTGGTAATTACCAGAAACTAGGGGAGCAGCACAGAACAGATTCTCCCCCAGAGTTTTCGTAAGGAATCACTCCTGTTCACACCCTTGTCTCAGACTTCAGGTCTCCTTAACTACCAGAGAATAAATTTCTCTTGTATTAAGCCATGTTTGTGGAAACCAATACGGGAGTGAACTCTCCGTTTAATAAAAGGAAGAGTGCGTGGTCAGGAAAACCACAAGGGACTATAGGAGGAGGCTGGGACCACTCAAAGTTCCTAAAACCTTGGGGCATTTCCTTTAAATTCTTTCTAGAAGAATATGGCTCCTCCTCCAGAAACCGTGTTTCCTGATAGTCTGGGAAACCTGCAGTTATCTTGAGTCCATTGTCCCATCTCCATGAAAGTGTTTGCAAATATTTTGTTCCCCAGGAAGTCCTGCCCTATGAGTTCATCAGCCTGATTCTGCAGTCCTGAAATTTCTGCTTGCAGAAGTGTCTGAGCTGAGAAGAGCATCCTCGAGGAGGGCAAACTCCCAGACACTTGTTTCTCCCTGGATTTCTGACCTGTGTCTTCCGGAATGAAAAGAAATAACAGCCAGCGCTGCACTTTGACGTTCCGGTGTTTTTACTCATTGGGTTCTCACCTTAAGTGCTCTTACTCCGCCTAGGGAGCCCCTGCTCATCCTTTGAGACTTCCCAAATGGCTCCTGCTCTGTGACAGTCACGCTGGAACCACACAGTGGTTTTCTTCACCGTTGCCACAGCACTTGCACACTTCAGTTAAAGGACTTATTAAATTTTATTATGGCTTATTTGTTATGTATTTGTCTTACCTGAAACACTCCAGAGGAAGTGTTATTCATGTCTGAATCATCAGCACTTAGGCTGGAAGCTAGCTCGTAGATTCTTTTCTTTTTAAATATAAACTAAGGAGAGCAATAGCTTAGAAAACCTATAGTAACTAAACTCAGAGTTTCTCAAAATATACAGCTGCTCTTATTTAACCTCATCTATTTTGGATTTCAAGCCATTGGAATTTGGCAAAGGAACAAAGTGACATGGAAATTAATGTGTCCTCTATGAGTAAAAAGTTCAGTAAGTGTTTGCTGATTTGCTGTTATGATCAGAGGAGAACTTCTCTCCAGGAGATGAAAAGGGCAGTGTTACTCCCAGCATTGCAAGCTTCATTCACGAGCAAGGGAGATTCTATTTTGGATTAGAATTTAGCAAAGGCTTTCCAGAATTAGCTACCAAAGAAGCTCACTGAGCCATCTTTCCTTCATCTGATCACTTCAGAAAGCTAAAATGTCTACCGAAGATGACGTTACCAAAGTGACATTACCACTCCACGGTCTATCCAAATGCCTCCTTCCATCATAGTTAGTTTGGAGTTTTATGTATTTGAAGATGTGAATCCTCAATTGTGAAAGAAAGATAGGCTGTGGTCTAAGCTTTTATGTGAATATGCCCCATGCTGCTTCTGCTGCTAAGTTGCTTCAGTCGTGTCTGACTCTGTGTGACCCCATAGACGGCAGCCCACCAGGCTCCACCGTGCCTGGGATTCTCCAGGCAAGAACACTGGAGTGGGTTGCCATTTCCTTCTCCAATGCATGAAAGTGAAAAGTGAAAGTGAAGTCACTGAGTCATGTCCAACTCTCAGCAACCCCATGGACTGCAGCCCACCAGGCTCCTCCATCCATGGGATTTTCCAGGCAAAGAATACTGAAGTGGGGTGCCATTCCCTTCTCTGGAATATGCCCCATAGAAGAGATGAAAACATCCAAGTGAATAAAGCTGAGGGCATGAATAAAAGAGGAAGGTTTGGACAGGTAAGTATGTATGTTCCCATGGGAACATACAGCTGCTGCCAACAAAAATCACGAGAAAAGGCTTCAGACTCTTCCTATGATTCAGGCTCAAAACAAATCTGTAAAGAAGTCAAAATACACATGAATCATCTCCTGTTTCATCGACCACAGTCTTTATTATCAAGTTGAAAGCTGTCCTAGAGTCACAAGGAAAACACCAGAGATGTTTGCACTAAAATAATTTCCCCACCAAGAAATCCAACAGTTTCAAACATCCACTGCATAACATGGAAATGCCTTTGCCGAGTAAGACCCTCATAACCTGGTAGTACAATCTCTGTCTCACCTAATTCATGACAACTTCCCCGTCTTGATCAATATGGTCTTCTCACTATCCCCTACAGACTACTCCACATATCCTGTTCATTCCTCACCCCAAACTTTACTCACACTCTGTTTCCTAGTGCATTTTCCTTTTCCTTTATCTAGTCAATCTGATTTATTCTTCAAATTCAGTCCCAGAATCATCTCATCTACATGGTTTGTCATGACTGCAAATATTAATCTCTCTCTACTGTCAATTTCTATACTGACCCTTGATAGTTAGAATACCAAGCTCATGTTTCTTTTCAAATTAATTCATCATTTATAAACACTCATTGGGTTGACACACTGTGCTAGGAGAATAATGAAGATTTCTTGCTGATTTTCTAGCTGGTTTTTCTTTGCTGGGTTCACCATTTTAAACAATGCTTTCCTTCCCTAAGATGACCAAGATAATTAAGGACTTTATGCTCCATTTCAATCCTATGCAAGGGATGTACTTCCCCACCTCCTTGGGCTAAAAAGATTAGTAGATATTAAACTGGTGTGAGCTATTAGAATCTTCAACTTTAACCCCTTCCAAGTTGAATAAATCTCAAAGTACAAATCAGTCACTAATTAAGAAGAGCCTGTGCAGATAAGGAAGTATTCATTTTAGACCCTTTGACCTTTTTTTTGGATATCCAGATTGTGGAATTACTAGCAAGCATATTCAGTAGGATGTGCTGATTCTCATTCCAGGATTCAGAATGAGAGTAATTAATTTGGTATTTGAAAATTGCAAGGAGAAAAAAATAAACAAGGCTGGATTCAGGTGTCAAGTCTGGTAATCCCATATCAATATCTCCATAACAATAACCATAATATTGAATCTCCGTAACATTAATACCCATAAACTCCAAATGCCTCTGTTTGTAAGGCAATATCATCTCTGCATTTTAAAAACTTTCTACAACTTCCCTGGTGGTAGAGTGGTTAAGGATCTGCCTACTAATGCAGGACACATGAGTTCAATCCCTAGTCTGGGAAGATTCTGCATGTAACTAAAACCTGCAGACTGCAACTACTGAGCCCAAGTGCTGGTAGCTACTGAAGCCTGAGCACCTAGAGCCAGTGCTCCATAACAAGAGAAGCCAACCCATTGAGAAGCTCTTACACCACAATGAAAATAACCCCTGTTCACGGCAACTAGAGAAAGCTCATGCAGCAACAAAGACTTAGTTCAGTTCAGTTCAGTTCAATTCAGTATCTCAGTCGTGTCTGACTCTTTGTCACCCCAGGAATCGCAGCACGCCAGGCCTCCCTGTTCATCACCATCTCCCGGAGTTCACTCAGACTCAGGTTCATTGAGTCCGTGATGTCATCCAGCCATCTCATCCTCGGTCGTCCCCCTTCTCCTCCTGCCCCCAGTCCTTCCCAGCATCATGAGAAACGCTGGGCTGGAAGAAACACAAGCTGGAATCAAGATCGCCGGGAGAAATATCAATAACCTCAGATATGCAGATGACACCACCCTTATGGCAGAAAGTGAAGAGGAGCTAAAGGGCCTCTTCATGAAAGTGAAAGAGGAGAGTGAAAAAGTTGGCTTAAAGCTCAACATTCAGAAAACAAAGATCACGGCATCTGGTCCCGTCACTTCATGGGAAATAGATGGGGAAACAGTGGAAACAGTGGCAGACTTTATTTTTTTGGGCTCCAAAATCACTGCAGCTGGTGACTGCAGCCTTGAAATTAGAAGACGCTTACTCCTTGGAAGAAAAGTTATGACCAACCTAGATAGCATATTCAAAAGCAGACATTACTTTGCTGACTAAGGTCCATCTAGTCAAGGCTATGGTTTTTCCTGTGGTCATGTATGGATGTGAGAGTTGGACTGTGAAGAAAGCTGAGCGCCGAAGAATTGATGCTTTTGAACTGTGGTGTTGGAGAAGACTCTTGAGAGTCCCTTGGACTGCAAGGAGATCCAACCAGTCCATTCTGAAGGAGATCAACCCTGGATGTTCTTTGGAAGGAATGATGCTAAAGCTGAAACTTCAGTACTTTGGCCACCTGATGCGAGGAGTGGACTCATTGGAAAAGACTCTGATGCTGGGAGGGATTGGGGGCAGGAGGAGAAGGGGACGACTGAGGATGAGATGGCTGGATGGCATCATGGACTCCATGGACGTGAGTCTGAGTGAACTCCAAGAGATGGTGATGAACAGGGAGGACTGGCGTGCTGCGATTCATGGGGTCGCAAAGAGTCGGACACGACTGAGCGACTGAACTGACTGTACTGAACTGACAGTATACAGCCTTGACGTACTCCTTTTCCTATTTGGAACCAGTCTGTTGTTCCATGTCCAGTTCTAACTGTTGCTTCCTGATCTGCATACAGATTTCTCAAGAGACAAGTGGTCTGGTATTCCCATTTCTTTCAGAATTTTCCACAGTTTATTGTGATCCACACAGTCAAAGGCTTTGGCATAGTTAATAAAGCAGAAGTAGATGTTTTTCTGGAACTCTCTTGCTTTTTCCATATTCCATCGGATGTTGGCAATTTGATCTCTGGTTCCTCTGCCTTTTCTAAAACCAGCTTGAACATCAGGGAATTCATGGTTCACGTATTGCTCAAGCCTGGCTTGGAGAATTTTGAACATCACTTTACTAGCATGTGAGATGAGTGCAGTAGTTTGAGCATTCTTTGGCATTGCCTTTCTTTGGGATTGGAATGAAAACTGCCCTTTTCCAGTCCTGTGGCCACTGCTGAGTTTTCCAAATTTGCTGGCATATTGAGTGCAGCACTTTTACAGCATCATCTTTCATGATTTGAAACAGCTCGACTGGAATTCCATCACCTCCACTGGCTTTGTTTGTAGTGATGCTTTCTAAGGCCCACTTGACTTCACATTCCAGGGTGTCTGGCTCTAGGTGAGTGATCACTCCATCGTGTGATGCTGTTTTTTGTACAGTTCTTCTGTGTGTTCTTGCCACCTCTTCTTCATATCTTCTGCTTCTGTTAGGTCCATACCATTTCTGTCCTTTATCAAGCCCATCTTTGCATGAAATGTTCCCTTGGTATCTCTAGTTTTCTTGAAGAGATCTCTAGTCTTTCTCATTCTGTTGTTTTCCTCTATTTGTTTGCATTGATCACTGAAGAAGGCTTTCTTATCTCTTCTTGCTATTCTTTGGAACTCTGCATTCAGATGCTTATATCTTTCCTTTTCTCCTTTACTTTTCATCTGTCTTCTTTTCACAGCTATTTGTAAGGCCTCTCCAGACAGCCATTTTGCTTTTTTGCATTTCTTTTCCATGGGGATGGTCTTGACCCCTGTCTCCCGTACAATGTCATGAACCTCATTCCATAGTTCATCAGGCACTCTCTGTCAGATCTAGGCCCTTAAATCTATTTCTCACTTCCACTGTATAATCATAAGGGATTTGATTTAGGTCATACCTGAATGGTCTAGCTGTTTTCCCTACTTTCTTCAGTTTAAGTCTGAATTTGATAATAAGGAGTTCATGATCTGAGCCACAGTCAGCTCCTGGTCTTGTTTTTGTTGACGGCATAGAGCTTCTCCATTTTTGGCTGCAAAGAATATAATCAGTCTGATTTCGGTGTTGACCATATGGTGATGTCCATGTATAGAGTCTTCTCTTGTGTTGTTGGAAGAGGGTGTTGGCTATGACCAGTGCATTTTCTTGGCAAAACTCTATTAGTCTTTGCCCTGCTTCATTCCGCATTCCAAGGCCAAATTTGCCTGTTACTCCTGGTGTTTCTTGACTTCCTACTTTAGCATTCCAGTCCCCTATAATGAAAAGACATCTTTTGGGGTGTTAGTTCTAAAAGGTCTTGTAGGTCTTCATAAAACTGTTCAACTTCAGCTTCTACAGCATTTACTGGTTGGGGCATAGACTCAGCCCAGCCAAAAATAAATAATTTAAAAAGAAAAAAAGAAACTTTCAAGATGACAAGAAATTTAGCCTGCTATTTTAAAAAGTCACTCTAGTTCACTTCTGATGCATGAGGAAACAAACCCAAATTTTCCTCCATTTTATTGAACAAATTGTAGCCTGCTTTTGAGTGAGTTTTCTGTAGTTTACCTGCTGTGGTAGATTTTAAAAATACTTAAACACTCTCCCTTTCGCTCCTTGACCTTGGCCTTGGCCATGTGACTTGCTTTGGCAGATGTGACACAAACAGGGGCTTCACACTTGCTTGAGTGGTTGGACTTGCCTCTTGCACTCTGTCATCACCGTTAGAACATGTCTTAACTAGTGACTCATCTAAGGAAGATGAAGAGCCACTGCCCAGCTGACCTGCAGTTTTGTGAGATTAAATGATTATCGTCTTAGGATACTGAGTTTTGGGATGGTTTGTTACACAGAATAGGGGGACCATAGCTAACCGATATATATATACCAATAGTTCCACAAATGATCAGTTTTCCCTAGTTCTATTTCAGTTCACAGAAAATACCATTCTCGACCCTAGAAGATACCAACATTTTTTTATGAGCTTCTAGATCAAGTGGCACAGTGTGCTTCTGACAAACACTTCTGTGTTTTTATTCTTTTTTAATTTAGTTTTGACATCAAGTTTCCCTCTGAGTTTTGGGATTGCTCAGAGGGAAATGTGATGTCTTTATCTCTATAGGTACTTACTTGATTCCAGGTTCAGAGAGATGACTGTGATCCCTAGACCTGTCACTGCATCATAGACTGCTGAAAACTAGGAGGTAGGAGACTGTATTAGCCAGGGGCTAAGCAACAAATAGGGGGTTTCCCAGGTGGCTCAGTGGTAAAGAATCTGCCTACCAATGCAGTAAATGCAAGAGATGCAGGTTCGGTTCCTGTGTTGGAAAGATCCTTGGAGGAGGAAATGGCAACCCACTCTAGTATTCTTGCCTGGAATATCCTATGGACAGAGGAGCCCATCAGGCTACAGTCCATGGGGTCACAAAGAGTTGGACGTAACTTAGTGACTGAGCACAAACATGAGAGCAACAAATAGTCAGCATACTCAACTTTGTTGTGCAGAGGCTTTTCTATAAAGGAACCACTTATTGAGCCAGGAGCCAGTGAGGGATATTGAGAGCCCCGGAAATGACACAGAGAGGGCTGTTGCAATCCCCAGCCTGAACAACAAAGGGAGACAACCCTATTACCAGAGCCTGGTTGACAGCTGGAGTCTAAAGGGATTGCCCAGCCATAACTGTAGTTTGGGTGATAAAGCCATTGATAGAACCACAGTGGAGCAGGCAGTGGGAGGGAATAAACACCCTGGCATCTCTCTCTTCCCACAGACTGGTCTCTTGCTGGTATCTCCAACTGGTCAGAGGGTGACATAGTTCACAGAGGCCAGCCTTCCAGAACAAAAAAACATATCAGAGGAGAACAGAGAATGGATCTGGGGGAATCAAAGAATAACCAGAATAGGTGTTTATTAACGCTTGTCCCAGTTTCCTCCCATGGGTGGGGAGGGGAGGGTGAAAAAGGTATTACATTTACAAGGATATTGGTTACAGGAAGTGTACAAAGTCTTTCATTGAGAATTGATGAGCAAGGAGATGGAGGATTAGAAAGTCTGTTGTTCAGTTGATAAGTCATGTCTGACTCTTTGAGACCCCATGGACTGCAGCATGCCAGGTTTTCCAGTCCTTCACAATCTCCTGGAATTTGCTCAAACTATGGCTTCCCTGATAGCTCAGCTGGTAAAGAATCCAACTGCAATGGAGGGAGACCCCAGTTCGATTCCTGGCTCTGGAAGATCTGCTGGAGAATTGATAGGCTACCCACACCAGTATTCTTGGTCTTCTCTGGTGGCTCAGTTGGTAAAGAATCTGCCTGCAATGCAGGAGACCTGGGTTTGATCCCTGGGTTGGGAAGATCCCCTGGAGAAGGGAACAGCTACCCACTCCAGTATTCTGGCTTGGAGAATTTCATGGACCATATAGCTCATGGAGTCACAGAGTTGGACATGACTGAGCAAATTTCACTTCATATGTCCATTGAGTCAGTGATGCTACACAACCACCTCATCATTTGCAGTCCCCTTCTCTTGCCCTCAATCTTTCCCAGCATCAGGGTCTTTTCCAAAGACCTGGGAAAAGTCCAAGAATGGATCAAAATGTATCTTTGCATTGCACTATGTTGAATCAAGGATTTCTCTAAAACGATAGTGAGACAAACCTCCAGCACTAGGTTCTTTATATAAACCATAGAGTATATTTAATTCAATTAAACATGAATTAGAACAAGGTTCAGTCCTTATCAAGTAAAAATTACAACATTTTTGAAAAAAGAACAGTGAAATTAATGGTGAAATTACCTGGCAGACACTTATTTGAATGGGGGCTATGGAGCCAAGATTCAGGTCTGAATCTCTGGATTTGGGATTAGGATTTAAGAAGAAATATTTTAATGACTAGAGAAGTAAAATTTATCTTGATGCCAGAAGATTTCTAGCATCTTGAGCTATGGGACCCTGACATTTCAATTTTGTGACACTTTTCTGATTCTTGACTTTTAAAAATATTAAGGGAATTGTTTACCAGACTTTTCAACCCATGCCACATCCATAAACCTGAACTTGCCAGAATATTTTAGTTGTTGCTGCATTCATGTTTTTGAAGGAGGAGAGTGTGAAAGCAAAGAATGCACATGTCTCCTGGGTCCACACATACATGCATGCCTATACACACACCACCATCAGCCATCTTTCTTTCTTCAGCAAAAATTACCTTTGCTTTCCATTTTTGGTTCCAAAGGTGGGCAAAGGTGAGTAAAACCAAAACATCAATAAATTAAGGATTTTTTTATTATACACAGAAGTATCTGAATATGCTGGGAATAATATACATGATATCAATTTGCTTTGAGAAAGCAAGTAGCTGACTATTTGAACTTAAATATGAGGGACAGAGTTCCTTGGTTTGAGGTATTATTCCTTAAACTCAGTTTTTACCTGAGAATTCTCTAACATTAGTTACTCAGTTGTGTCCGACTCTGTGACCCCAAGGACTGTAGCCTGCCAGGCTCTTCTGTCCCGGCTGCTGCTGCTAAGTCACTTCAGTCATGTCTGACTCTGTGTAACCCCAGAGACGGCAGCCCACCAGGCTCTCCCGTCCCTGGGATTCTCCAGGCAAGACCTCTGTCCCTGGGATTCTCCAAATAATACTGGAGTGGGTAGCCATTCTCTTTCCAGGGGATCTTCCTGATACAGGGATTGAACCCTGGTCTCCTGCAATGCAGGCAGATCCTTTACCATCTGAGTCATCAGGGAATACTTTGGGGATAGCTCCAGTGAGAGGGTAACAGGTAGGAAGAGCAGAGGTCCCCAAGTGGCAGGAGGAAATAAACTGCCAGTGGCAGATTTTTTTTTTTCTTTCTCTGAAGTGCAGTGAAGTGAAGTGGCTCAGTTATGTCCAACTCTTTGCGACCCTATTGATTGTAGCCTACCAGGTTCCTCTGTCCATGGAATTTCCCATGCAAGAATACTTGAGTGGGTTGCCATTTCCTTCTCAGGGGATCTTCCCAACCCAGGGATCGAACCCAGGTCTCCTGCGTTGCAGGCAGACGCTTTACTGTCTGAGCCACCAGGGGAGCCAAAATTAAACGTTGAAGTGAAGTGAAGTCACTCAGTCGTGTCCGACTCTTCGAGAACCCCATGGACTGTAGCCTATCAGGCTCCTCCCTCTATGGCATTCTCCAGGCAAGAGTACTGGAGTAGGTTGAAAGAGGCTTCTTTGAATTCTGTTTTGATGACACCTGGTTCTGCCCTGAGTTAACTTATGTGTTTTTCTTATGGAAATGTTTTTCTTAAGATATACTAATGAAACTATGTATTTGCTTTGGAATTTGCCTTTCTTCAAAAAGGTTCCACTTAAGGCTAACTTTTTTTCTTTCCTCAAACCTTGGGCTGCTAATGGCTCAACAAACCAGTATTCCTGTCAATTGTTTTATGGCTGGGGGATGACACACCTCATGCTATCCTATCTCAAAACTACATATTGTGGGAGAGGGGCCTGGTGAAACTCCCTCAGCCTTGAGGCTGTCTCTCTTATCTGATTAATAGCTTTCTAACAGACATAAAACACCTTGCTAAAAACTAGCAAAGGGGCACTCTTTCTGTCCCCTTCCGATGTCTATGTCAGAAGCTTTCCCTATCTCTATTATACTTTAATAAAACTTTGCTACACAAAAACCTCCAAATAGTCAAGCCTCATCTCTAACCCCAGATGGAAATCCTCTCCTCCTGAGGTCATGAATCCCGGCATTACACACAGCTCACAGCAGCAACATTTCACCAGGTAAACTCAAAAGAAGTGAATTCTAGGTCTTTAGAATTCTAGGTCTTTTGTTGGATGTGAAGTGAAGCATTTAAAGTGTTAGAAGATTTATTAAGAGTATGTTTATTCTAATATAATTTTATCGGTTTGCTTGATGTTAAACTAGCCTAGAAACCTATTCCAGAACATACCCTGAAACTAGGATTGAGGCTAGTTTATCTGGAAGGTGACCTCAAGAAGCAGTAGCAGAAGAGGAGGGCACAAGGAGCCAGGGAAGGGAAGGCAGCCAGTGAGGGAGGATGTATTCATGAGTGTGTGACTGTGGTGGGGACCTGGGCTCGTTCCTACTGTGCAGCCCTGGGAGGGAGGAGAGCACACCTGAGAACTGTCCACCCAGAGGATGAGAACAATGGAGAAACTGGCTATTGATTCTCATCTGTCATTAGCTTGGGGGCTGTTCCCAGAGATTTTAACTCCCCAGCACTTCCAGTCAGCCTGGCACCCAGCACGCTCCTGTGGTCAAAGAAAGCTCTCGGGTAAAGGGAGGCAGGTATGGGCAACAGAAAGCTATCAGTGTGTACAGAAATGTTGAGTGCCAAGGGGTTATGAGTGGTGCCAAAAGTATCTACTTCAGAGGTATAGCTGACTATACAGACCCTACTGAAGCTTTCTCTTAATGCGAGGAAACCAAAAGACCAGCAACCAAGGGTGGTGAGATACAGAAAGTATAAACTGTTACCATTGCGATAGCAGCCCTATTTTCTTCCCAGACAGATCTTTGCATTCTTCTCCTCAACCCCCAGGTAGTCACTGAAGGTCAGGCTAAGGGAGGCTTGAGAAAATTTCTGCCTGTCTTATTAGAAGACCCTGGAAACAGTTCAGGGGAGGAGTGTTACAGAGCACAGCCAGCAAGAGAATACAGTGCCTTTCTAATCAATGGGAACTTCAAGCCTATATCCAAGAAAGTAATATTTCTTTCTTATGATGTAAATTTTAACCATCCTATTACTGTACAGGTTTGACAGCCACAGGATTATCCCTTCAAAGGGAAAGATTGAAGCTGAGGTCCTTAACAGTCTTCAATAAACTTCCACATAGTACTTTCCTTATAGAGTTTATCATATGCCCCAGTCTCCACTTAAGTCCCAGCCATATGAGCTTTTTGTACCTCTTAAAATCAAACTAGAGTTCTGCCAAGAGAATGCACTGGTCATAGCAAACACCCTTTTCCAACAACACAATAAAAGACTCTGCACATGGACATCACCAGATGGTCAACACCAAAATCAGATTGATTATATTCTCTGCAGCCAAAGATGGAGAAGCTCTATACAGTCAGCAAAAACAAGACCAGGAGCTGACTGTGGCTCAGATCATGAACTCCTTATTGCCAAATTCAGACTGAAATTGAAAAAAGTGGAGAAAACCACTAGACCATTCAGGTATGACCTAAATCAAATCCCTTATAAATATACAGTGGAAGTGAGAAATAGATTTAAGGGATTAGATCTGATAGAGTGCCCAATAAACTATGGACAGATGTTTGTGACATTGTACAGGAGACAGGGATCAAGACCATCTCCAAGAAAAAGAAGTGCAAAAAAGCAAAATGGCTGTCTGAGGAGGCCTTACAAATAGCTGTGAAAAAAAAAGGAAGTGAAAAGCAAAGGAGAAAAGGAAAGATATACCCATTTGAATGCAGAGTTCCAAAGAATAGCAGGGAGAGATAAGAAAGCCTTCCTCAGTGATCAATGCAAAGAAATAGAGGAAAACAATAGAAGGGGAAAGACTAGAGATCTCTTCAAGAAAACTAGAGATACCAAGGGAACATTTCATGCAAAGATGGGCTTGATAAAGGACAGAAATGGCATGGCCTAACAGAAGCAGAAGATATTAAGAAGAGGTGGCAAGAACACACAGAAAAACTGTACAAAAAAGAGCTTCACACGATGGTGTGATCACTCACCTAGAGCCAGACATCCTGGAATGTGAAGTCAAGTGGACCTTAGAAAGCATCACTACAAACAAAACTAGTGGAGGTGATGGAATTCTAGTTGAGCTATTTCAAGTCCTAAAAGATGATGCTGTAAAAGTGCTGCACTCAATATGCCAGCAAATTTGGAAAACTCAGCAGTGGCCACAGGACTGGAAAAGGTGAGTTTTCATTCCAATCCCAAAGAAAGGCAATGCCAAAGAATGCTCAAACTACCGCACAACTGCACTCATCTCACACGCTAGTAAAGTGATGCTCAAAATTCTCCAAGCCAGGCTTGAGCAATACGTGAACCATGAACTTCCAGATGTTCAAGCTGGTTTTAGAAAAGGCAGAGGAACCAGAGATCAAATTGCCAACATCCAATGGATCATCAAAAAAGCAAGAGAGTTCCAGAAAAACATCTATTTGTGCTCCACAAGTTTAGTCATTAAGGAAATGCAAATAAATATTAAATTCACAGGCTACTCTACACTCTGGCTTTCCTGGTAGTACAGCTGGTAAAGAATCTTCCTGTAATGCAGGAAGACCCTGTTCAGCCCCTGGGTTGGGAAGATCCCCTGCAGTAAGGCATGGCAACCCACTCCAATATTCTTGCCTGGAGAATACCCATGGGCAGAGGAGTCTGGCGGGCTACAGTCTACTGGGTTGCAAAGAACTGGACACAACTGAGCAACTAAGCACAGCACAGCACTCTATACTCCCTGCTGCCGCTGCTAAGTCACTTCAGTCATGTCTGACTCTGTGCGACCCCATAGACAGCAGCCCACCAGGCTCCACCGTCCCTGGGATTCTCCAGGCAAGAACACTGGAGTGGGTTGCCATTTCCTTCTCCTATGCATGAAAGTGAAAAGTGAAAGTGAAGTCGCTCAGTCGTGTCCAACTCTTAGCGATCCCATGGACTGCAGCCCACCAGGCTCCTCCATCCATGGGATTTTCCAGGCAAGAGTACTGGAGTGGGTTGCCATTGCCTTCTCTGCTACACTCCCTAGAACAGCTAAGATTTAAGATAGACAATACCAAGTACTGATGAGAATGTGGAACAGTTAGAAGTCATATATATTCCTAGTGGGAGAGTAAAATGGTATAACCACCTTAGCAAAGAGTGTGGTAGTTTCTTATAAACATATGCTAACCCAGCGACCCAGTCCATTTCATTTAATGTTGGTGGTCACTCCTGCCATCTCCTGTTTGACCACTTCCAATTTACCTTGATTCATGGACCTAACATTCCAGTTCCTATGCAATATTGTTCTTTACATCATCAGACTTTACTTCCATTACCAGTCATATCCACAACTTGGGGTTGTTTTGTTTCTTGTTTCTGGAGTTATCTCTTCACTCTTTCCAGTAGCATATTGGGCACCTACTTACTTGGGGAGTTCATCTTTCAGTGTCATATCTTTTGCCTTTTCATACTGTTTATGGGGTTCTCAAGCAAGACTACTGAAGTGTTTTGCCATTCCCTTCTCCAGTGAACCACACTTTGCCAGAACTCTCCACCATGACCCACCCATCTTGGGTGGCCCTACACAGCATGGCTCATAGTTTCATTGAGTTAGACAAGGTTGTGGTCCATGTGATCCATTTGGTTAATTTTTTGTGATTATTGTTTTCATTCTGTCTGCCCTTGATGAATAACGATAAGAGGCTTATGATCTAAAAAGATCATAATGACCAAGATAACAATAATGGTGTGATCACTCACCTAGAGCCAGACATCCTGGAGTCCAAAGTCAAGTAGGCCTTAGGAAGCATCACTAGGAACAAAGCTAGTGGAGGTGATGAAATTCCAGCTGAGCTATTTCAAATCCTAAAAGATGACGCTGTAAAAGTACTGCACTCAACATGCCAGCAAATTTGGAAAACTCAGCAGTGGCCATGGGACTGGAAAAGGTTAGTTTACATTCTATTCCTTAAGAAAGGCAATGACAAAGAATGTTCAAACTACCACACAATTGCACTCATCTCACATGCTAGTAAAATAATGCTCAAAATTCTCCAAGTGAGACTTGAACAGTATGTGAACCGAGAACTTCCAGATGTTCAAGCTGGATTTAGAAAAGGCAGAGGAACGAGAGGTCAAATTGCCAACATCTATTTGATCATAGCAAAAGCAAGAGAGTTCCAGAAAAACATCTGCTTTACTGACCATGCCCAAAGCCTTTGACTGTGTGGATCACAACAAACTGTGGAAAATTCTGAAAGAGATGGGAATAGCAGAACACCTGACCTGCCTCCTGAGAAATCTGTATGCAGGTCAAGAAGCAACAGTTAGAACTGCACATGGAACAACAGACTGGTTCCAAATTGGGAAAGGAGTACATCAAGGCTGTATATTGTCACCCTTCTTATTTAACTTATATGCAGAGTTATAAATCATGTGGAATTCTGGGCTGGATGAAGAACAAACTGGAATCAAGATTGCAGGAGAAATATCAATAACCTCAGGTATGTAGATGACACCACCTTTATGGCAGAAAATGAAGAGGAACTGAAGAGCCTCTTGATCAAAGTGAAGAGAGTGAAAACCCTGGCTTAAAATTCAACATTCAAAAATGATCATGGTATCCAGTCTCATCACTTCATGGCAAACAGATGGGGAGACAACAGAAATAGTGTCAGACTTTATTTTTTGGGCTCCAAAATCGCTGCAGATGGTGACTGCAGCCATGAAATTAAAAGACGCTTGCTCCTTGGAAGAAAAGCTATGATCAACCTAGACAGCATATTCAAAAGCAGAGACATTTTTTTTTCTGACAAAGGTCCATCTAGTCAAAGCTATGGTTTTTCCAGTAGTCATGTATGAATGTGAGAGCTGAACCATAAAGAAAGCTGAGTGCCAGAGAATTGAAGAGTTTGAACTATGGTGTTGGATAAAACTCTTGAGAGCCCCTTGGACTGCAAGGCAATCCAACTAGTCCATCCTAAAGGAGATCAGTCCTGAATATTCATTGGAAGGACTCATGCTGAAGTTGAAGCTCCAATACTTTGGCCACTTGATGCAAAGAGCTGACTCATTGGAAAAGACCCTGATGTTGGGAAAGACTGAAAGCAGGAGGAGAAGGGGGCAACAGAGGATGAGGTGGTTGGATGGCATCACCAACTCGATGGACATGAGTTTGAGCAAGCTCCAGGAGTTGGTGATGGACAGGGAATCTGGCATGCTGCAGTCCATGGGGTTGCAAAGAGTTGGACACAACTGAGCGACTTAACTGAAGTGAACTGACCCCGGTGATCCAGCAATTACAGTTGCAGGTAATTATCCAAGATAAGTGAAAATACTTACTTACAAAAGAACTTGTATAAAAATTTATAACAGCTTCATTCATGATAGCCCCAAATTGAAGTCAACCTAAAAATCCATCAACAAGGATGGCTAAACAAGTTGTGGTATATTACCACTTGGCAGTGAAAAGGATGAATTACTGTACCAATACATGCAACAGCATTACTGAATCTCATAAACATAACTCTGAGAGAAAAATCTAAGCACAAAAAAATGTAGAAAATTGTATGTTTCCATTTAAATAGAAAAAGCAAAACCAAGGTCAAACAAAGTCAGTGGTTGCTTTTTGGAAGTAGGGGACCATCTGGGAAGGGAGGAGTACTCTTTTTTCAGGAAATTCAGGAGATCTGGTAAGGTTGTAGGTACATAGGTATGTCTAGTTCTTAAGGACTGTGAAAACAATGATAATCAAATGGAGGAGTTGGAAGTGGATGGTATAGATGAAATGAGTGGTAGAATATTAATAGTTGAAGTTGAGTGATGAATTAGTGGGGTTCATTATACTATGCTATTTATCTATGTTTGAAATTTTCCACACACAAAAAATGACCTTTTAAAAAAGACAGTAGCAAAAATTATCAAAATGCTTTTGGTGAACTAAAAATAGTTTAGTACAGCTGGTATGGGGAGTGTCTTTTCCACAGTTTCATTTCATAGGAATCTTCCCAGACAGTGGTAGACTGCCGATACCAAATCTCTTAGTCACACCTCATCTGAGACAATGGAAGTTTACAACGACTAGCTGACAAACAAATAATTGTGGTGGGAAAATCAGCCATATGTCTCTCATGTGTAAACAAAGCTTACCAAATATTGTTCCTTGAGGTACCTTGCAGTAATTGGAAAAACAGGAGTCATTTAGTTGCCATGGAATATGGGTATGTTTACTGGTACCTACTCAAATCAGTATAATCCCTTTTCTTAATTTAGTAAAACTCCCAAAGTGGCAGTAACTAAAACACACCACACCCAATCAACAACTAATTAAGAAAAAAGTATGAACATCTTATAAATTAACAATTATATCTGAAAAAATATAAAAATATGCCCTATATATCACTTTCTATTTTAAAATAGATTAATACCAATGCTTTTGGGTATTTCCTGAGAGTCTACATTAAATTTCCTTCATCTAGATGCAACACATTTGTACATGTTTATGTGTAAGTGCATAAAGTCAGGGGTCTCCATAGACTTGTTAAAGTGAATACAGATTTCTTTTTAGGGAAAAACATAAATTTCCCTTCAATTTTACAAATAAGGGAACTGAAACCAAGAGAAATAAAATGACTTGTCTAAGGTAACAAGGAATAAGACCACCACTCAGATCTTCTGATTTCCTCAAATCGAGGTAGACTGTTCTGCAGTGTTCATGGATATGAAATGCTTTCCATTAGCTGTAGAAACCCATACTGAATAACTCAAGAGAACATTATCTTGGTAATTCATTGAATGCTATACAAATGCAGAATTTTTCAAAAGGTTTCCAACACACTAGTAGAAACATTTTGCCCTAAGGAGATTCCAATCCTAGAACGGGATGATATCATCAAAAGATTTTGAAAAATACTGGCAGTTCATCATCTGCTGATGCTTGTGGATATAGCATCATAGTCAACACTGAAATGCTCAAGACCCTTTCTTCTCTTATTTTCTCTTCTTTGTTGTTGTTATTTGGATACTAAGTCATGTCCAACTCTTTTGCCACCCTATGAACTGTATGTAACACTCCATGCTCCTCTGTCCATGGGATTTTCCACACAAGAATACTGGAGTGGGTTGCCATTTCCTCCTTCAAGGGATCTTCCTGATCCAGGGGTGAAACCTGCATCTCCTGGCAAGTGGATTCTGTAGTTGAGCCACCAGGGAAGCCTTCACTGGGTGTCACCACATGCTCTTTACACTATTTTTTTCAAATGGTGGATTATAATCCATTTAATGGGTCATGAAATCAACTTAATGGGAATGATTAGCATTTAAAAAAATGAAATTAATTAGATTAGAAAATATCAGCATATAACACACTCAACCAGCATTATTTTGTGAAAAATTTGTTTCAGTCATATACATATGTGTGTGCCAAGCTCCTCTGTCCATTGGATTCTCCAGGCAAAAATACTAGAATGGGTTACCATTTCCTTCTCCAGGGGATCTTCCCCGACCTAGGGATCAAACCCAGGTTTCCCACACTCCAGGCAGGTGCTTTAACCTCTGCATCACCAGGGAAGCCCTATGTGTGTGCAGTGGGTAGCAATTTCAAACTGTGGATTACAATCAAAAAACACTTCAAAGTCAATGGCTCTCATGGGGTCTCATAGGAACTCTAAAATTCTTTCTCTGATTGCCCCTTTCTCAACTCATGTTTGTACTGTGGACTATTTTTAATCTCATTTTAAGAAAAACACATATACATAATCATTATTCATAATATATACAATGTCTGGTTTTACCCATGTTTGCTGACTTCTTACATCTGTGAACTTTTTATTACAGTAAAACTCACATAAAAATTCAGTTCTAACCATTTTAGAGTGGCATTTAGTGCATTCACAATGATGTACAACCATCATCACTATCTGGTTCCAGAACGTTTTGATTACCCCAATAGGGAAATCCATGCCAATTAAGCAGTTACTCTCCATTCCTTCCTCTTCCCAGCCTCTGGCAGCCAGTAACCTGCTGTCTCTGTGGATCTGCCTACTCTGGACATTTCAAATGGAATCATACAGTATTGGATTTATGAAGTCTGGCTTTTTTCACTTAACATAATATGTTTGAGATTTATCCATGTTGTAGCAAGCATCAGTACTTAATTCTTTGTGTGTGGGGGAATAACATTTTATTTATTAATATAGCAGATCTATTTATCCATCATCCACTGATGGACATTTGGGTTGTTTTTCAGTTCAGTTCATTCGCTCAGTTGTGTCCAACTCTTTGCGACCCCATGAATCACAGCATGCCAGGCTTCCCTGTTCATTACCATCTCTCAGAGTTCACTCAGACTCACGACCATCGAGTCCGTGATAGCATCCAGCCATCTCATCCTCGGTCGTCCCCTGCTCCTCCTGCCCCCAATCCCTCCCAGCATCAGAGTCTTTTCCAATGAGTCAACTCTTCGCATGAGGTAGCCAAAGTACTGGAGTTTCAGCTTTAACATCATTCCTTCCAAAGAACACCCAGGGTTGATCTCCTTCAGAATGAACTGGTTGGATCTCCTTGCATGCAGTCCAAGGGACTCTCAAGAGTCTTCTCCAACACCACAGTTCAAAAGCATCAATTCTTTGGTGCTCAGCCTTCTTCATAGTCCAACTGTCACATCCATACATGACCACAGGAAAAACCATAGCCTTGACTAGATGGACTTTAGTCGGCAAAGTAATGCCTCTGCTTTTGAATATGCTATCTAGGTTGGTCATAACTTTTCTTCCAAGGACTAAGCGTCTTTTAATTTCATGGCTGCAATCACTATCTACAGTGATTTTGGAGCCCCCAAAAATAAAGTCTGACACTGTTTCCACTGTTTCCCCATCTATTTCCCATGGAGTGATGGGACCGGATGCCATGATCTTCGTTTTCTGAATGTTGAGCTTTAAGCCAACTTTTTCACTCTCCTCTTTCACTTTCATCAAGAGGCTTTTAGTTCCTCTTCACTTTCTGCCATAAGGGTGGTGTCATCTGCATATCTGAGGTGATTGATATTTCTCCTGGCAGTCTTGATTTCAGCTTGTGTTTCTTCCAGTCCAGTGTTTCTCATGATGTACTCTGCATAGAAGTTAAATAAGCAGGGTGACAATATACAGCCTTGACATACTCCTTTTCCTATTTGGAACCAGTCTGTTGTTCCATGTCCAGTTCTAACTGTTGCTACCTGGCCTGCATACAGATTTCTCAAGAGGCAAGTCAAGTGGTCTGGTATTCCCATCTCTTTCAGAATTTTCCACAGTTTATTGTGATCCACACAGTCAAAGGCTTTGGCATAGTCAATAAAGCAGAAATAGATGTTTTTCTGGAACTCTCTTGCTTTTTTGATGATTCAGCAGATGTTGGCAATTTGATCTCTGGTTCCTCTGGCTTTTCTAAAACCAGCTTGAACCTTTTGGCTATTGTGAATAATATTGCTATGAACATTTGTGTCCAAGTATCTGTTTGAATATCTGTCATCAGTCTTTGGAGTAGGCAATGGCAACCCACTCCAGTACTCTTGCCTGGAAAATCCCATGGATGGAGGAACCTGGTAGGCTACAGTCCATGGGGTCAAAAAGAATCGGACATGACTGAACAACTTCCCTTTCACTTTTCACTTTCATGCATCGGAGAAGGAAATGGCAACCCATTCCAGTGTTCTTGCCTGGAGAATCCAGGGACGGCGGAGCCTGGTGGGCTGCCATCTATGGGGTCACACAGAGTCGGACACGACTGAAGTGACTTAGCAGCAGCAGCATCAGTCTTTGGGGTTGTATGCCTAGAAGAGGAACTGTTGGGTCATATGGTCAAGATTGCTGGGAGAAATATCAATAAACTCAGATATGCAGATGACACCACCCTTATGGCAGAAAGTGAAGAGGAACTAAACAGCCTCTTGATGAAAGTAAAAGAGGAGAGTGAAAAAGTTGGCTTAAAGCTCAACATTCAGAAAACGAAGATCATGGCATCCGGTCCCATCACTCCATGGGAAATATATGGAGAAACAGTGGAAACAGTGGCAGACTTTATTTTGGGGGCTCCAAAATCACTGCAGATGGTGACTGCAGCCATGAAATTAGAAGACGCTTAGTCCTTGGAAGAAAAGTTATGACCAACCTAGACAGCATATTCAAAAGCAGAGACATCATTTTTGCCGACTAAGGTCCATCTAGTCAAGGCTATGGTTTTTCCAGTAGTCATGTATGGATGTGAGAGTTGGACTATGAAGAAGGCTGAGCGCCAAAGAATTGATGCGTTTGAACTGTGGTGTTGGAGAAGACTCTTGAGAGTCCCTTCGACTGCACGGAGATCCGACCAGTCCATTCTGAAGGAGATCAACCCTGGGATTTCTTTGGAAGGACTGATGCTAAAGCTGAAACTCCAGTACTTTGGCCACCTGATGCGAAGAGTTGACTCATTGGAAAAGAGCTCTGATGCTGGGAAGGATTGGGGGCAGGAGGAGCAGGGGACGACCAAGGATGAGATGGCTGGATGGCATCACTGACTCAATGGACGCAAGTCTGCATTAACTCCGGGCGTTGGTGATGGACAGAGAGGCCTGGCGTGCTGCGATTCATGGGGTGGCAGAGAGTCAGACATGACTGAGCAACTGAACTGAACTGAACTGATGGTAATTCTTCATTTAACTTTTTAAAGAACTACAAAACTTTTTTCCATATTTGCTGCACCATTTAAAATTTCTACGAGCAATGTACAAGGGCTCCAATTTATCCACATCCTCATAGATATTTGTTTTTTTTAATTTATTGGAATATAGTTGATTTACAACATTGTATTAGTTTCAGGCATACAACAAAGTGAATCAGTTATACACCCATTTTTTAGATTATTTTCCCATATAGGTCATTATGAAGTACTGAGTAGAGTTTCCAGTGCTGTACAGTATGTCCTTATTAGTTATCTCTTTTATATATAGTTATGTATATGTAAATCCCAATTTCCCAATTTATCCATCACCAATCCCTCCTGATAACTGTAAGTTTGTTTTCTGTATCTATGATGTTTATTTTATACAAAAATAATCATTCTACTGGGTATGAAGTGGTATCTCCTTGTGGTTTTGACTTGCAGCTCCCTAATAACTAATGATGCCAAACATTTTTTGTGTGCTTATTGGCCATTTATATATGCTCTTTAGAAAAATGGCTATTTAACTCACTTGTTCACTTTTTTATTGTTTTGTCTGTTTGTTATTTGTAGGAGTTCTTTATAAATTCTGGATACTAGGTACATCATTTATATAATTTGAAAATAATAGTTCCAAGTCTGTAGGTTGTCTTTTCACTTTCTTGATAACATCCTCTGATGCAAAAAAATTTTTAATTTTGATGAAGTCCAGTGTCTTTTCTCTTCTGTTTCTTGTGCACTTGGTGATATCTAAGAAACCATTGCCAACTCCAATAGTATGACGATTTACCTCTATGTTTTTTTCCAAAGGTATGGTTTTAATTTTCACATTTAGGTCTTTGATCTATTTTTAGTTAATTTTTGTAAGATAAGTGTCCAACTTTTTTTGCATGTGGATATCCTGAAATTGTTTTTAGAATCATTTTTCTTCTTTCAAGAATGCATTTTGAAAACGTCCCGTTAGGGAAGGTTTGTTGGAAGTAAATTCAGTCTATGTCAGTCCGACTATGTTTCTGTTTCCCTTGTCCTTGAAAAACAGTTTTGCTAAATCTAGAAATCTAGGATGATGGTTATTTTCTCTTCAGAACTTTAGAAGATATAATTCTACTGTGTTCTGTCTTCCATAATTGCTATTGAGAAACTAGATACCTACTTGTTGTTCTTTGTAAATTATCTTTTTCTCTGCCTGTTTAAGAACTTCTCTGTCTTTGATATTCTTTGCTCTTACTAAAATATATCTGGGTATAACTTTCTTTTTAGGTATCTATTCTGTCTTGGACTCATCTGTGGATTCATGTCCTTTTATTGGTTTGGGAAATTCTCAGCCTTTGTGTCTTCAAATGTTGCCTTTTTTCTATTTTTTCTTTCTGGAACTCCAATTAGATGTGTTACACTTTCTCATTATGTCCTCCATGTGGCTAACTCTCTCTTTCATACTTAATGCTCTGTCTCTATGCATTGCAGACAGAGCATTGCCTTCAGAGTTAATATTTTCTTCACCTGCAAATATTGTGCTGTTTAATTCATCCAGTGAGTTATTAAGTTCAGTAATTATGTTTTATTCATAAAGGTTCTAATTTATTTTTTTCAAAAATGCCTGGTATTTTTTTTTTTATTGGCTCTATATTTTGGTCCTTTTCAGTTTTTATTCTATCTTTAATTTCTTAAGGCATTTGATTCATAATTACTTTATACTCTCTAATTTCAATATATAAATTCTCAAGAATTTAAGTGCATTGTTACTGTTTTCTCCTATCTTCCATTCAGGATATGTTTTAAATTTCTAATTATATTTGATTACATTTAATCTTTGCAAATCAAAGGCCTCAACCAGGGATAGGGATTTGTTTCTTCATGAATATGAAGGAGTTGGGGAGACAACTGATCTGAAATCACTCTGGTCCCCTTCAAAGAGCTTGGCTTAATGGAAGAGTCTCACTTTCCATTTTGGGGAAAACCAAAGGTTTAATTTTCTAATCTCAGTGCTGGTATTGACGTTTTCCCTCAAGGCAGTCCTAGCCTTTTCATTTGTTTAAACTGCGCTTCATTCCAGATTTAGTTGTTTTCATTTTCCATACTTTGTATGTTCAGTTTAGTCGCTCAGTCGTGTCCAATACTTTGCGACCCCATGAATTGCAGCACACCAGGCCTCCCTGTCCATCACCAGCTCCTGGAGTTCACACAAACTCACATTCATCGGGTCGGTGATGCCATCCAGCCATCTCATCCTCTGTCGTCCCCTTCTCCTCCTGCCCCCAAGCTCTCCCAGCATCGGGGTCTTTTCCAATGAGTCAACTCTTCGCATGAGGTGACCAAAGTACTGGAGTTTCAGCTTCAGCATCAGTCCTTCCAATGAACACCCAGGACTGATCTCCTTTACAATGGTCTGGTTGAATCTCCTTGCAGTCCAGGGGACTCTCAAGAGTCTTCTCCAACATCACAGTTCAAAAGTATCAATTCTTCGGCACTCAGCTTTCTTCACAGTCCAACTCTCACATCCATACATGACTACAGGAAAAACCATAGCCTTGACTGGACAGACCTTTGTTGACAAAGTAACGTCTCTGCTTTTCAATATACTATCTAAGTTGGTCATAACTTTTCTTCCAAGGAGTAAGCGTCTTTTAATTTCATGGCTGCAATCACCATCTGCAGTGATTTTGGAGCCCAAAAGAATAAAGTCTGACACTGTTTCCCCATCTATTTCCCATGAAGTGATGGGACCAGATGCCATGATCTTAGTTTTTGAATGTTGAGCCTTAAGCCAACTTTTTCACACTCCTCTTTCACTTTCATCAAGAGGCTTTTTAGCTCCTCTTCACTTTCTGCCATATGGGTGGTATCATCTGAATATCTGAAGTTATAATGTATTAAAACTATATTTGAAATTTATTCAGTTTCTAGTCATCTATCTAGTCCAGCATAGTCCTAGCTGTGAACGTGTGAGAAATATTTTAATCTATATAATTGAACGTTATTAACTTTGGAAGAAAAAGAAGTGAGAAATAAATAATAAGCCATGTAGATGTGTTACATAACAGGATTTAGCTTCTTGGGCCATGATTATATCCTGTGTCTTTTTCTGGGAGCTAGAAAGAGGGACTGGAAAAGGTCAGTTTTCATTCTAATCCCAAAGAAGGGCAATGCCAAAGAATGCTCAAACTACCATACAATTGCAATCATTTCACATGCTAGTAAGGTTATGCTTAAAATCCTTCAAGCTAGGCTTCAGCATTATGTGAACTGCGAACTTACAGATGTACAAGCTGAGTTTAGAAAAGGCAGAGGAACCAGAGATCAAATTGGTAACATCAGTTGCATCATAGAGAAAGCAAGAGAATTCCAAGCAAACATCTACTTCTATTTCATTGACTATGCTAAAGCCTATAACTGGGTGGATCACAACAAACTATGGAAAATTCCTAAAGAGGTGGGAATACCAAGACTACCTTACCTGTCTCCTGAGAAACTTGTATGCAGTTAAGAAACAACAGTTAGAACTGGACATGGAACAACTGACTGGTTCAAAATTGGGAAAGGAGTAAGACAAGGTTGTATATTGTCACACTGCTTATTTAACTTATATGCAGTGTACATCATGCAAAATGCTGGGCTGGATGAATCACAAGATGGAATCAAGACTGCCAGGAGAAATATTAACAAACATATGCACATGATACCACTCTAATGGCAGAAAGGGAAGAGGAACTAAAAAACCTCTTGATGAGGATGACAGAGGAGAGTGAAAAAGCTGGCTTAAAGCTTATGGCATTCAGTCCCATCATTTCATGGCAAAGAGGGTAAAAAAAAAACAGTGACAGACTTTATCTTCTTGGGCTCCAAAACCACTTCAGGTTATGACTGCAGCCATGAAATTAAAAGATGCTTTCTGCTTGGAAGGAAATCTATGACAAACCTTGACAGAATAAAAACAGAGACATCACTACTTTCCAGTAGTCATACACAGATGTGAGAGTTGGACCATAAAGAAGGCTGAGTGCTAAAGAACTGATGCTTTTGAATTTTGGTGCTGGAGAAGATTCTTGAGAGTCCCTTGGACTGCAAGGAGATCAAATCAGTCAATCCTAAAGAAAGTCAAACCTACATATTAATTGGCAGGACTAACACTAAAGCTGAAGGTCCAATATTTTGGCCACTTGATGTGAAGAGCTGACTCACTGGGAAATATCCTCACACTGGGAAAGACCAAAGGCCAAAGGAGATGGGGTGGCAGAGGATGAGATGGTTAGATAGCATCACCGACTCAATGGACATGAGTTTGAGCACCCTCTGGGAGGTAGTGAAGGACAGGGAAGACTGGCGTACTGCAGTACACTGGGTAGCAAACAGTCAGACATGACTTAATGACTGAACAACAACAGCAAGAATGAGAGATGTTAGAATAGATAAAGAAAGTTCAGTTCAGGTGTTCAGTCATGTCCAACTCTTTGTGACCCCATGGACTGCAGCATTCCAGGCTTCCCTGTCCATCATCAACTCTGGGAATTTACTCAAACTCCTGTCCATTGAGTAAGTGATGCCATCAAACAATCTCATCCTCTGTTGTTCCCTTAGCCTCCTGTCTTCGTCTTTCCTAGCACCAGGGTCTTTTCAAATGAGTCAGTTCTTCACATCAGGTGGCCAGAGTATTGGAGTTTCAGCTTCAGCATCAGTCCTTCCAATGATTATTCAGGATTGATTTTTCTTTAGGATGGACTGGTTGGCTCTCCTTGATGTCCAAAGGACTCTCAAGAGTCTTCTCCAACACCACAGTTCAAAAGCATCAATTCCTTGGTGCTCAGCTTTCTTTATACTCCAACTCTCATATACATACATAACTACTGGAAAAAAACATAGCTTTGACTAGCTGGACCTTTGGTGGCAAAGTAATGTCTCTGCTTTTTAATATGTTGCCTAGGTTGGTCATAACTTTTCTTCCAAGGAGCAAGCATCTTTTAATTTCATGCCTGCAGTCAGCATCTGCAGTGATTTTGGAGCCCCTGAAAATAAATTATCTCACTGTTTCCATTGTTTCCCCATCTATTTGCCGTGAAGTGAAGGGACCAGATGCTATGATCTTAGTTTTCTGAATGTTGAGCTTTAAGCTAATTTTTACAGTTTCCTCTTTCACTTTCATCAAGAGGTTCTTTACTTCTTCTTCGCTTTCTGCCATAAGGGTGATGTCATCTGCATATCTGAGGTTATTGATATTTCTCCTGGCAATCTTGATTCCAGCTTGTGCTTCATTCAGCATTTCTCATGATGTATTCTGCGTATAAGTTAAATAAGCAGGGCAACAGTATACAGCCTTGATGTACTCCTTTCCCAATTTGAAACCGGTCTGTTGTTCCATGTCTAGTTCTAACTGTTGCTTCTTGACCTGCATACAGATTTCTCAGGAGGCAGGTCAGGTGGTCTGGCATTCTCATCTCTGCAAGAATTTTCCACAGTTTGTTGTGACCCACACAGCCAAAGGCTTTGGCATAGTCAATAAAACAGAGTTTTCTGGAATTCTCTTGCCTTGCCAATGATCCAATGGATGTTGGCAATTTGATTTGTAGTTCCTCTGTTTTTTTCTAAATCCAGCTTTAACATCTGGAAGTTCTCAGTTCACATACTGTTGAAGCCTGGCTTGAAGAATTTCGAGCATTACTTTGTTAGTGTGTGAGATGAGTGCAGTTGTGAGGTAGTTTGAACATTCTTTGGCTTTGCCTTTCTTAGAGATTGGAATGAAAACTGACCATTTAAGTCCCATGGCCACTGCTGAGTTTTCCAAATTTGCTAGCATATTGAGTGCAGCACTTTCACACCATCATCTTTCAGGACTTGAAATAGCTCAACTGGAATTACATCACCTCCACTAGCTTTGTTCCTAATCATGCTTCCTAAGGTCCGTCTAGTCAAGGCTATGGTTTTTCCTGTGGTCATATATGGATGTGAGAGTTGGACTGTGAAGAAGGCTGAGTGCTGAAGAATTGATGCTTTTGAACTGTGGTGTTGGAGAAGATTCTTGAGAGTCCCTTGGACTGCAAGGAGATCCGACCAGTCCATTCTGAAGGAGATCAGCCCTAGGATTTCTTTGGAAGGAATGATGCTGAAGCTGGAAACTCCAGTACTTTGGCCACCTGATGCAGAGATTGACTCATTGGAAAAGACTCTGATGCTGGGAGGGATTGGGGGCAGGAGGAGAAGGGGACGACCGAGGATGAGATGGCTGGATGGCATCACTGACTCGACGGACGCGAGTCTGAGTGAACTCTGGGAGTTGGTGATGGACAGGGAGGCCTGGCGTGCTGCGATTCATGTGGTCGCAAAGAGTCGGACACGACTGAGCGACTGAACTGAAGGCCCATTTTACTTAGCATTCCAGGATGTCTGGCTCTAGGTGAGTGATCGCACCTTCGTGGTTATCTGGGTCATTAAGGTCTTTTTGTATAGTTCTTCTGTGTATTGCTGCCACCTCTTCTTAATATCTTCTGCTTCTGTTAGGTCCATACCATTTCTGCCTTTATCGAGCCCATCTTTGCATGAAATGTTCCCTTGGTATCTCTAATTTTCTTGAAGACATATCTAGTTTTTCCCATTCTATTGTTTTCCTCTGTTTCTTTGCACTGATCACTGAGGAAGGCTTTCTTATGTCTCCTTGCTATTCTTTGGAACTCTGCATTCAAATAGATATGTCATTCCTTTTATCCTTTGCCTTTCACTTTTCTTTTCACAGCTATTTGTAAGGCCTCCTCAGACAACCATTTTGCCTTTTTGCATTTCTTTTTCTTGTGTATGGTCTTGACTCCTGCCTCCTGTACAATGTCATGAACCTCTGTCCATAGTTCTTCAGGCACTCTGTCTATCAGATCTAATCCCTTGAATCTATTTGTCACTTCCACTGTATAATTGTAAGGGATTTGATTTAGGTCATACCTGAATGCTAGTGGTTTTCCCTACTTTCTTCAATTTAAGTCTGAATTTTGCAATAAGATGTTCATGATCTGAGCCACAGTCAGCTACCGGTCTAGTTTTTGCTAACTGTATAGAGCTTCTTCATCTTTGGCTGGAAGGAATAAAATCAATCCGATTTTCAGTATTGGCCATCTGGTGATGTCCATGTGTAGAGTCTTCTCTTGTGTTGTTGGAAGCGGGTGTTTGCTATGACCAGTGCATCCACTTGGCAAAACTCTATTAGCCTTTGCCCTGCTTCATTCTGTACTCCAAGGTCAAATTTGCCCTTTACTCCAGATATTTCTTGACTTCCACTTTTGCATTTCGGTTCCATATAATGAAAAGGACATCTTTTGGGGGTGTTAGTTCTAGAAGGTCTTGTACATCTTCATAGAACTGTTCAGCTTCTTCAGCATTACTGGTTGGGGCATAGACTTGGATTATTGTGATATTGAATGGTTTGCCTTGGAAATGAACAGAGATCATTCTGTCATTTTTGAGATTGCATCCTAGTACTGCACTTTGGACTCTTTTTGACTATGATGGCTACTCCATTTCTTCTAAGAGATTGTTGCCCACAGTAGTAGATATAATGGTTAGATGAGTTAAATTCACCCATTGCAGTCCATTTTAGTTTGCTGATTCCTAAAATGTTGATGTTCACTTTTGCCATCTCCTGTTTGACCACTTCCAGTTTGCCTTGATTCATGGACTTAACATTCCAGGTTCCTATTCAGTATTGTGCTTTACAGCATCAGACTTTACTTCCATTACCAGTCACATCCATAACTGGGTGTTGTTTTTGCTTTGGCTCTGTCTCTTCATTCTTTCTGGAGTTATTTCTCCACTGATTAGTAGCATATTGGGCATCTACCCACCTGGGGAGTTCATCTTTCAGAGTCTTATCTTTTGCCTTTTCATACTGTTTGGCAGCTGCCCGGCACTGGAGCAGATACCCTACGTCCAAGGGCAAAGGATAATTTTAATTTTAAAAAATAAATAATTAAAATAAAATTAATAAAATAAAAAATTTTTAAGTATTAAAAAGGGGTGGGGAGGGCAAAGGAGCAGCCCCAGCAAGACGGTTCAGTTCAGTTCAGTCGCTCAGTTATGTCCGACTCTTTGCGACCCCATGAATTGCAGCACGCCAGGCCTCCTGTTCATTACCATCTCTCGGAGTTCACTCAGACTCATGTTCATCGAGTCCGTGATGCCATCCAGCCATCTCATCCTCGGTCGTCCCCTTCTCCTCCCTG
Organism: Nanger dama; assembly: GCA_917880005.1. NCBI lineage: Eukaryota > Metazoa > Chordata > Mammalia > Artiodactyla > Bovidae > Nanger > Nanger dama. Next base: position 5,925,277 of record CAKJTW010000096.1, on the reverse strand, counting down.
CCCCCAATCCCTCCCAGCATCAGAGTCTTTTCCAATGAGTCAACTCTTCGCATGAGGCAGCCAAAGTACTGGAGTTTTTCAGCTTTAGCATGATTCCTTCCAAAGAAATCCCAGGGCTGATCTCCTTCAGAATGGACTGGTTGGATCTCCTTGCAGTCCAAGGGACTCTCAAGAGTCTTCTCCAACACCACAGTTCAAAAGCATCAATTCTTCAGCACTCAGTCTTCTTCACAGTCCAACTCTCACATCCATACATGACCATAGGGAAAAGGGGCAAAATCGCATTTAGAATCAAACCCCATACCCACCAGAGATGCTCAGAGAGCTCAAACAAATGTGTGCACCAGGACCCAGAGACCCCACAGAGACTGAGCCAGAACTGTTCGAGTGGCTCTTGTGGAGGTACGGGTCAGCAGTAGACTGCTACAGGGACAGGGGCTGTGGGTGAAGCAGATTTGGGTATGGCATAAGTCCTCTGGGAGGAAGTCGCCATCAACCCCACCATAGAGCTGCCAGAACTTACACAGGACTTGGGAAACAGGCTCTTGGAAGGCAAAAACAAAACCTTGTGTGCACTAGGACCCAGGAGAAAGGAGCAGTGACCCCCAAAAGAGACTGACCCAGACTTGCCCCTGAGTGTCCAGGAGTCTCTGGTGGAGGCATGGGTCATGGTGGCCTGCTAAAGGGTTGGGGGCACCGGCGCAGCAGTGCGTGCATGGGACCTTCTGAAGGAGGTCACCTTATCTTCAATACCTCCACCATAGTTTGGCCTCAGGTCATATAACAGGGAGAGAACAGAGCCCTCTCATCAACAGAAAACTGGATTAAAGATTTACTGAGCATGGCCCTGCCCATCAGAATAAGACCCAGTTTCCTTCTCAATCAGTCTCTCCCATCAGGAAGATTCCATAAGCCTGTTATTGTTCTCCATCAGAGGGCAGACAGAATGAAAACCACAATCACAGAAAACTAACCAATCCGATCACAGCCTTGTCTAACTCAATGAAACTATGAGCCATCTTGCATGTAGAGCTACCCAAGATGGATGGATCATGGTGGAGAGTTCTGACAAAATGTGGTCCACTGGAGAAGGTAATGCAAACCACTTCAGTATTCTTGCCTTGAGAACCCCATGAACAGTTTAAAAGATGAAGAAATAATAGTTATAAATGGGGCTAAAATGATTTGAACCAAGTTCACCCTAAAGATTGAAAAAGAAAACTGTCATCTTATATCTGACTACTTAAAGTCACATTTTCATGAAATGATATGTTTCTTGAGAATAAGGACTATATTTTCCCCATGCTATTCAGAGCTCCAACATAAGTAGTACTCATGTACTTTGAGGGATTTGAAACTGCTGTGTTTAAAAGATCTTTGAAGGTTATATAGTTTAATATCTTAAATTTACAGACAAAAAAAAATGGATAATAGTTTTATGCAATTTATCCTGAGGTCACATGAGTTTGAGCAAACTCTGGAAAATAGTGAAGGACAGGGAAACATGGTGTGCTGCAGTTCATGGGGTCACAAAGAGTCAGACACAACTTTAGTAACTAAACAACAACAACACAGCTAGTATGACAGATCATGGGAGTAGACCCAAAGTCTCCTGACTCCCGGCCATGTTGTGCGTTATACAACACTATACCACTGAATTGAGTCAGTGTGACTTGTTCAAGTGTGTGCCTTTGCATACCAGAAAAAAAGGGAGAAAATTCTCTTTGAATGAATTGTTTTTCTTCTTTTTCTTTTACAGAACTAATGACTTCATACATAACCTTGTTTGCTGAAAGAAGCACTATTATTAGTGCTAGTGCTAAATAGTGCTAAAAGAAGCACTATTAAAGAAGGATTATTTTCTATGAACATAAAGCTTTATTATATTTTTAAAAAATAATTTATACCATAAGGGCAATTTTTCTGGGGTAATAGTTCAACTCCTAACCTCAGTGGTTAAGGATATGCCCAGGAATAAGCAAGAACTACAGCTTTAGTTAGAGATCAGGAAAGATTTGACTTGTGCCTAAGAATCAAGGTGTCTCAGACAGAGGCGTAACTAGCAAAGAAGTGAAGAGGGAAAGAAAGAGCTGTACATGTGTGAGGTAGGTCAAGTTGGGACCTAAAATCCTAAAAGATGGATATGCTTAGCTGATTTGGGGGAGGTTTTGAAGAAGGGAAAACTAAATGTATACTGTCTTTGTCTACTTTTCCACCTCCCTTTAGGGTGAAGCTGAGTAGAACTGGATTGGAGTTTCTATAGTGATTTATTTAGTAAACGGCTGCCACACAGTTGAAGATTTGCCTGTAGCACTATAAACTTCCATTAGACCACTGACTGATCAGTTGTTTTTATATAATGTTAGGAATCCAAGATAATATATACAGGGTACCTTAACTTTCTTCCCCATAACAGAGGTGAACTATGGGGGCAGGGTAGGGAGGATGTATAGGATAGACACAGCTGGGCTGAATAGAGCAGGGACCCATGAAAGACAGGCGTATGTAAATATAGGTGAGGAGAGCAAGAGATGTAAGCAACATAATGACAACTCTCCATGTCCAAGAAAGGCTGTCCATAGCTCCCAGCCAGGATTAGTAACAGATCACCTAGAAAGGGACTACACCTGTTTTGTTACTTAAATAGTCCCTTTGGGCCATTGATGGATACAGCAGGGAATGATAAAAGATGTGGTGGATACATGGAGAGAGAAGGTGGTTAGAGCTATGGGTATAGGAGACTAGTCAGGAGCTGCAACCCCATGTATTGTAGCCCACCAGGCTCCTCTGTCCATGGAACTCTCCAGGCAAGAATACTGGAGTGGGTAATCACTTCCTTCTCCAGGGGATCTTCCTGACCAGGGATTGAACTTGGGTCTTCTGCACTGCAGGCAAATTCTTTACCATCTGAGCCATCAGTAACTTCAGCCAAAGTGAAATGATACCAACTTAAATAACAAAAGGGTTATAAGTATAGTCAAAAAGCTATTTGAATGTTCTAAGAAAACATTACATAAAATTTTGGTGCTACAAACTTGAAAATCTAGATGAAATGAATGTTACATAGGAAACATGAATTACTGATACTGACCTAAGAAAAAGAAAACTTCAGTAGACTGGGTTGTACCAGGGATGAGAGGTAGGACTGAGGATAGATATCTTTACATGTTTTTTACCACTTCACTTCCACCTCTCAAGCTAGGATGATTAACCAAAAGGATTCTATCAAATATTTAGAATGAAGGTAATATGTATGATATTCCAAAATCAGAAAAGAAGGAATTTTCCCAATTCATCTTACAAGATTAGAATAACCTGGGGACCAAAATCTCACCAAGAATCATTCAAAACTGTAGACCAACCTCTTAAAATACATAAATAATAAAATATAACAACTGGTTCTAATGGCATATTTGTAAACTATATTGTGCCCAAATATGCTTTATTTCAGAAATGAAAAGTTATTTAAATACTAGAATATATATTTATTAATAGAATAAAAGATTTAAAAAGCAGAAGGCCAAGAGCCAGTCATTATAGCATAAATCAGAGGCTGAAGAAGCAGCCAGTATGGGCTCCAGTCAAGATAGGTAAAGAGGATTATTCTAAGCAAAGAACAGGGACAGTGAGTCAACTGAAAAAACTGGGTTGAGTCTGTAAATTAAAATTTGGTGATCTTTCCTTTTTTTTTTTTTTTTTCCTGAAGGGTCCTTCAGCTACAATAGGAAGGTCCATCACGTTGTGTGCTCAGTTGCATCCAAGTCTTTGTGACCCGGTGGACTGTAGACCACCAGGCTCCTCTGTCCATGGGACTTTCCAAGCAAGAATACTGGAGTGGGTTGGCATTTCCTACTCCAGGGAGTCTTCCTCAACCAGGAATCGAACTGACTCTCTTGCATTTCCTGCACTGACAGGCAGATTCTTTACCACTGAGCTACCTGGAAAGCAGGAAGATCCTCCCTAAGCACAAATAATTCAAACTGTTTAGTATTCCCCATGAGGCTCCTACTGGTGTGTTACCAGTAAAGCTGGAATTTAAAAACAAAATTAGTAGTATCTAATAAAATCACAGATTTATTTGTGAAGTTGGCTGGTGATGAAAAGTCATATCAGCCCAGAGATTATACCTGGGAGATGAAAAGATCTCTCAGGAGAACTCAGTTGATCAACAGTTGGGTTAGATAATACATATGGGCTTTGGCTACAGATGGCCCTGAGGAGGAAATTGGCCTTGGTCACTCACTTGGTGACCTTGGGTCATTTACTTCAACTGTCCAAGAGCCTATATTCTCATCTATAAAGTGGGGATAATATGACATATCTCTCAGGGCTGTTATGAGCATTAGAGATCGTGAAAATGAAGTTAGAACAATCGTCTGGCATCGTTGTATTGGTTGAGGCTGATGGCCAACCTTTCATGTGTGCTTTCTCCTCTGACCACCAGGAGCACACTGAAGTTGCCCTTCCCAGGTGAGAAACGCCTTAGTTCTCCAGTCTGAGACCGCAGAAATGCTCTGGGTAAATCGCTCAGAAGAGCAAACCAACCTTCTGGAAAGGCATAAACAAATATCTGCTTTCCTTCTGATATGTTAATTAAGCAAGGAGTGCGCAGGATAGAAGTTAAATAGTAGCTGAATAAAAAATTATATATAAACATCAAGGTACACTAGGTTTCTGGCATTAGGAAGCAAGGTGATTTGAGGTATTCACTTTCTTTTTCTTTTATATTTCAGAGTACTTTATTACTTCTTTGAAGTACTATTCTACACATAGTTTCATTTTCTCCCTCAAAAGAACACTGTGAGGCACACAGGGCAAAGAACAAATTTTACCTATTTAACTGGTATGAAAACAGAGGCTCTGAAAAGTTTAGTGACTCATTCAAAGTCAAAGAGGTATTTGCTGTCAGAATCTGAACCACCCAGATCTTAAGATATCATGTTCAGAAATGCTCTTTTGTTTCTTTCTTTCCCTACCCCCGTCCATCCCTATTTCCTCCCCCTCTCTTCTTTTTTTCCTTTTCTCTTCCTTCCTGCCCTCTAGCTCCTCCCCTTTTCTTCTTCATTATGCAGTATTTCACACATACATATGTCTGATCTAAACAAAATGAATGCCCATTAATCCACCATCCAGCTTAAGAAATATGATACAAACAATACTTGTGAAGCTCCACAAATTCCACCCCAATTGTAATCACTCTCCTGGATTTTGCCATAATGGTTGCTTTTTCTTTCTAGTTTGATCATCATATCACTTACGCATCCCTACAATATCTATATTGATTTATTCTGCCTATTAATGAACTTTCTATAAATGGAATCATACAGTCTGGATTCTTTTTGGCTAATATTATACATCTGAAATTCATTCCTGTTGATGTGTACAGCTGTAGCTCATTTTCACTGCTTTAGAATACTCCATTGTATGAATATACCACACTCTATTCATCTGTTCTCCTACTGATGGGCGTTTGGGTTGCTTTCCATTATGTGCCAGTCTAAACAAAACTGCATACAACTCTTGTACATGTGCAAGAGTTCCTCCAGTGAAATTACTGACTCATGGAATGTACCTACCTACGCTTTAGTGGCTAATGCCAAATTGTTTTCCAAACCACTTGCACCAGTTCCCATAAGCCTATGAATTCCAATTAGTCCTTATTTTCATCAACTTGAAATTGTCAGAAATTTTAGCCAATTTCACACTATGTTGGATTCTAAACTCTGCTCTCTAATAAAAGGAACCAGAGTTTCTTGGGGAAATGGTTGATTCCAGGGTCAAGGCAGGTAATATAAAGATGAGCTTAGAATATCTTTTCCCAGATGGTAATAACATGCTCCAAAAGCAAAACAGAATACAGGGGTCAATCCAAAGTAGCTCCTAAGTGCCAGAGCTGGAACAATTTGAGCAGTAAAATAAATAATTATAGTTAGATTATAATTCATAAGTATAATAAATGAGCCAATACTGATAAAATAATCAAATAAATAAATAGTAGAAATAGGACAACTCTTCCTTATGATAGAATTTGAATATAAAAGGAAAGAAAAAAATAAAATCATGCAATACCACAAAAATAGCTTGATGACAAGTTGCATCAATAGATGATAAGACTGGTGGGTAAAAGTTTGAGGAGACATAAAGTCTGCATGATTACAAAAAATCTCCCCCAAAATACTTATTAATTACAAAGGGAAAGACATGATTTTATGGTGGAGAAACTTGGCAGAAACCATATTAACCAACTGGGTTAACACCACCAATAATAAAACATATCCACATCATGAACCCTGTGATATATGATGCACTGAAGATAATAGTATTTCATGGTATTCTCACCTAACCAGAGAACCTCAATCCAATCATGAAAAAACATCAGGCCAACTCAAACTCAGAGACATTTGGCAAAACCATCTACATGCTTCAAGAATATCATGGTCATGAAGAACAAGACTGAAGCGCTTTTACAGACCTCAGGGAACCAAGGACAATTAACAATGAAATGCAATGTGAGATCCTAGATAAAATCCTGGAATAGCAAAAGGACATTAGTGGGAGATTCGTGGCAAAATTTTAATAAGTTCTTCAGTTTAGCTAGTAGTACTGTACCTAGGCTAATTTCCTGGTTCTAATTATTATAGTATGCTTATGTCAGATGTTAACATTGGGGGAAGCTAGGTGAAGGATACATGAAACTGTACTAATCTGGCACCTTTTCTATCAGTCTAAATTTAGTTCAACATAAAAAGTCTTAAAGACAGTTCTTCACTAGTCCAAGTTTGTAAAATTGGTAACTAAATGTGAAAAGAAATAGATGTAGGTATATGAAACCGGTGTATGAAAACAAAAGTAGAAGCAGAATATCATCTGCATGCTTGATTAATAGACTTGTGATGAGGGTGAGAGAGTGAAAAAGCTGGCTTAAAACTCAACATTCAAAAACGAAGATCATGGCACCTGGTCCTATCACTTCATGGCAAATAGAAGGGGGAAAAGTGGATTTTCTTGGACTAAAAATTCACTGTGGATGGTGACTACAGCCATGAAATTAAAAGATGCTTGCTCCTTGGAAGAAAAGCTACAACCAACCCAGACAGTGTATTAAAAAGCAGAGACATCACTTTGTCAACAAAGGTCCATATGTTCAAAGCTATGGTTTTTCCAATAGTCATGTATGGATGTGAGAGTTGGACCATAAAGAAGGCTGAGTGCTGAAGAACTGATGCTTTTCAACTGTGGGGTTGGAGAAGACTCTTGTGAGTCCCTTGGACTGCGAGGAGATCCGACCAGTCCGTCCTAAAGGAAATCAGTTCTGAATATTCATTGGAAGGACTGATGCTGAACCTCCAATACTTTGGTCACTTCATGTGAAGAGCTGACTCGTTGGAAAAGGCACTGATGCTGGGAAAGATTGAAGGTAAAAAGAGAAGGGGGTGGCAGAGGATGAGATGGTTATATAGCATCACTGACTCAATGGACATGAGTTTGAGCAAACTCTGGGAGATAGTGAAGGACAGGGAAGCCTGGCATGCTGCAGTCTATGCAGTCACAAAGAGTCAGACATGAATTAATGTCTGAACAACAACAATGCTTGAAAAAGTTGTTGGATAATGTGGCTCAAGTATGAATGAGGCAACAGTAAGCTTCTTAATACCATCCCCAAACCTAGGCAGACTGACTAGCCACCTAGACAGGCAGCACCAGAACCTAAGATCTATCCAGCAAGGGCAGTGGCTTTATAAATAAGGTCACTCATGCACTTTCTCTCTGAAACAAGCCAATTAAAGGAGGTAGAGGTCGGATGCACTCAAGCTTATTCTCCTATATTTACTAATGAGGCAGTTTTTTCCCATTCCCCTGAAGATAAGTAACCTTGAGAGCTACACAGATGCCAGCTATGTTAGACCAACACAGTTCCTTCCACATGGTAGCAAATATCAAGCACTAGCATTTGCTACACTCCTCAGCTACAGAATGTTCCAAGTCGGTGATGTTGGTAGGGGAAGATTTTATACTTTAGATTCCATTCCTTTATTGATTATGGAACACTTCAGGTCTTCTGTTTCTTCTTGAGTCAATTTTAGTAAGTTACATAGTTTTTATATACTTTTTCATTTAATCTGTATTTTCAAAATGTATTGTCATAAATACATTGTGATGAATACCACCACCTCTGCCCCATCTCTGGAAGCAAGTGTCCCCTTCTGGGCCTGGGGAGGTAGGAGTTGTCCAGTGGTGGGCATTTTATCTTTTGCCATCTATGATGATGGCTATTCCTATCCCACCAGGGTGGCAAGCTATGGCTTGACCTCACAGAAAAGAAGAGAGCCTCTAGTGAGAGACCGGATTGGGGAAGTAGATCCCAACATCTGTATGTTTGAAATATTACATAATTTTAAAATTCTAAAAAATAAAAGAATGATTAAGGGTTACAGGACTGGAAAAGGTCAGTTTTTATTCCAATCCCAAAGAAAGGCAATGCCAAAGAATGCTCAAACTACCGCACAACTGCACTCATCTCACATGCTAGTAAAGTAATGTTTAAAATTCTCCAAGCCAGGCTTCAGCAATACATGAACTGTGAACTTCCTGATGTTCAAGCTGGTTTTAGAAAAGGCAGAGGAACCAGAGATCAAATTGCCAACATCCACTGGATCATGGAAAAAGCAAGAGAGTTCCAGAAAAACATCTATTTCTGCTTTATTGACTAGGCCAAAGCCTTCGACTGTGTGGATCACAATAAACTGTGGAAAATTCTGAGAGAGATGGGAATACCAGACCACCTGACCTGCCTCTTGAGAAATCTGTATGCAGGTCAGGAAGCAACAGTTAGAACTGGACATGGAACAACAGACTGGTTCCAAATAGGAATAGGAGTACGTCAAGGCTGTATATTGTCACCCTGCTTATTTAACTTCTATGCAGAGTACATCATGAGAAACGTTGGACTGGAAGAAACACAAGCTGGAATCAAGATTGCCAGGAGAAATATCAATCACCTCAGATATGCAGATGACACCACCCTTATGGCAGAAAGTGAAGAGGAACTAAAAAGCCTCTTGATGAAAGTGAGAGGAGAGTGAAAAAGTTGGCTTAAAGCTCAACATTCAGAAAACTAAGATCATGGCATCTGGTCCCGTCACTTCATGGGAAATAGATGGGGGAACAGTGGAAACAGTGTCAGACTTTATTTTCTGGGGCTCCAAAATCACTGCAGATGGTGATTGCAGCCATGAAATTAAAAGACGCTTAGTCCTTGGAAGAAAAGTTACGACCAACCTAGATAGCATATTCAAAAGCAGAGACATTACTTTGCCAACAAAGGTCTGTCTAGTCAAGGCTATGGTTTTTCCAGTAGTCATGTATGGATGTGAGAGTTGGACTGTGAAGAAGGCTGAGCACCAAAGAATTGATGGTTTTGAACTGTGGTGTTGGAGAAGACTCTTGAGAGTCCCTTGGACTGCAAGGAGATCCAACCAGTCCATTCTGAAGGAGATCAGTCCTGGGATTTCTTTGGAGGTCATGATGCTAAAGCTGAAACTCCAGTACTTTGGCCACCACATGAGAAGTGTTGACTCATTGGAAAAGACTGATGCTGGGAGGGATTGGAGGCAGGAGGAGAAGGGGATGACCGAGGATGAGATGGCTGGATGGCATCACTGACTTGATGGACGTGAGTCTGAGTGAAATCTGGGAGTTGGTGATGGACAGGGAGGCCTGGCGTGCTGTGATTCATGGGGTCACAAAGAGTTGGACTCGACTGAGCGACTGAACTGAAGTGAAGGAGGTAATAAACATATCGCAGGTGGAAAGAGCAGCATGTGCAAAGGCATGGAGAAATATCACTGGAAGTATGGGTAACATGCTTGATGAAGGTCCTTAGCAAGCAATGGAAGAAGAGAAATGGGAGAGTATTGGGGGAGGGGGGGAAACCATGTAACTCAGACTGGGACTTGAACCTACAGTCCTTTAATTGAGATCACACACCTGGTTCCAGGACTTAATGAAGCCCAGGTTCTTGAGGTCTCATTTATAGGAAGAATTCAGGGAGAGACAAAGTTATAGGTGAGAAGTGAAATTATTTAGAGAGAAGCACACTCCACAGAGTGTAGGCCATCTCAGAAGGTGAGAGCGGGCCCCAGGGCATGGGGTTGTCAGTTTTTATAGGGGTGAGTAACTTTATAGGCTAATGTGTGGGAGGAATATTCCAGCTATTTGGGAAAGGGGGTGGAGATTTCCAGGAATTGGGCCACCGCCCCCTTTTGACCCTTGCAGTCTGCTTTGAAACTGTCTTTGCACCTGTGGGTATGTCATTTAGTTTGCTGATGTGTAACAATGATTGTATTCTGAGGTTCAAGTCTAGTGGAAGACAATTCATCCACCATCTTGGAGCCATTTGGTTCTAGTCATTTTATGTAGTGTCATCAGGCTATATATATATTTTTTTTAACATTGTTTATTTTTGGTTGCATCTTGGAGCATGTGAAATCTTAGTTCCCTGACCAAGGATGAAATCAATGCCCCCTGCATTGGGAGCACAGAGTCTTAACCACTGGACCACAAGGAAATCCCTATGGCATTTTTTTAAAAAGGTTGTTCTCCGCCCCCTTCTCTCCTGTTTCAGGAGGGGGTATCAGAATCAAATTCTATTGAAAGGAAGTCAAAAGAAGCTATAGCTGCTGCCAAACCATTTATTTAAAAGAGCAAAGAGAGGTGTTTGGTAGACAGCACATACGAACTCTCATTAAGCATCCCAGTGAGAGGGAATATTTCATACTGAGCATGATAATGTAGCAAGAGCTTTACATACTCCATCCCATGTAATCTTTGCAATAACCCTGAGCTACAGAGAGTAGATCATTATTCCTCCTTCACATTGAGGTTAACTAACTTGACCAAGATCACACAGCTAGTAAATTACAGAGCCAGGAATCTGTCCACAGGTGTGTTTCTAAAGCCAATGTTCTTAAGAAAAAATATATGCATCATAAAATTCAGCCATTTTTAGCATATAATCCAAATGAGTTTCAGTGAGTTTAATACAATTGTGAAACTATCTCCACAATTCAGTTTTGGATTCTGGCTAGACGTCTACTCAATTTTTTTTAACACTGCTCAATTTACCTCTTCCCCTATATATTTAAATTTCTCACATCCCATCGACTGTTCTCACTCCTAACCCCTCCCCTCACACACTTAAGAACTCCCCCTCCCCAGCCACCAAAACACCTTGAGTCCTCAATAATTGCACTTGAATTTGTTAGACTGTAATTCATAGTTCATGAGTTCTCTCTTACTGGGCCATGCTCCTTGAGGACAAGGACTAGGTTTCACTTTATTTCTCTTGCTCCTGGTATAGTTTATGGTCAGTATTAAAAATACTGTTAATTCTCTTCCTTCAAAACTTCAAAATTAGGAAGTTTAAGGACTTCTTGGGCTTCCCTGGTAACTCAGCTGGTAAAGAATCTGCTGCAATGCAGGAGACCTGGGTTCAATCACTGGGTTGGGAAGATCCCCTGGAGAAGGGATAGGCTACCCACTCCAGTATTCTCGTCTGGAGAATTCCATGGACTGTATGGTCCATGGGGTCACAAAGAGTCGGACATGACTGAGTGGCTTGCACTTCACTTCAATTCAAGAACGTCTTAATACAATCTCTTAAGCACTAGGCAACATTCAATGACTAATTGGTTACTTTTTTATTTGATTTGTTGTTTAAGACCAGATCCCGTGTATTTCTGATGATTTCACTTGTTTTCTCTTCCTTTTCCTATTTTTGTTCTTCTTTCTCATCCATTTTAGAGAAGGCAAAGAAAACATAAAGAAATTAAATGCACACACTTACCATTTTTGGATTTAAAAAATGAATCATCTACCATATTTTGTTAAAAGTTGGCCTGTTATTAATATCCCGCCTAATATTGTTGGATCTGAGAACACAGGTTTTTTTTTTCTCAGTTCAATTCAGTTCACTCAGTCATGTCCGACTCCTTGCGACCTCATGAATCGCAGCACGCCAGGCCTCCCTGTCCATCACCAACTCTAGGAGTTTACCCAAATTCATGTCCATTGAGTCAGTGATGCCATCCAGCCATCTCATCCTCGGTCGTCCCCTGCTCCTCCTGCCCCCAATCCTTCCCAGCATCACGGTCTTTTCCAATGAGTCAACTCTTTGCATGAGGTGGCCAAAGTACTGGAGTTTCAGCTTTAGCATCATTCCTTCCAAAGAAATCCCAGGGTTGATCTCCTTCAGAATGGACTGGTTGGATCTCCTTGCAGTCTAAGGGACCGTCAAGAGTCTTCTCCAACATCACAGTTCAAAAGCATCAATTCTTCAGTGCTCAGCTTTCCTCACAGTCTAACTCTCATATCCATACATGACCACAGGAAAAACCATAGCCTTGATTAGACGGACCTTAGTCGGCAAAGTAATGTCTCTGCTTTTGAATATGCTATCTAGGTTGGTCATAACTTTTCTTCAAAGGAGTAAGCATCTTTTAATTTCATGGCTGCAGTCACCATCTGTAGTGATTTTGGAGCCCCTCCAAAATAAAGTCTGACACTGTTTCCACTGTTTCCTCATCTATTTCCCATGAAGTGATGGGACCAGATGCCATGATCTTCGTTTTCTGAATGTTGAGCTTTAAGCCAACTTTTTCACTCTCCTCAAGAGGCTTTTTAGTTCTTCTTCACTTTCTGCCATAAGGGTGGTGTCATCTGCATACCTGAGGTTATTGATATTTCTCCTGGCAATCTTGATTCCAGCTTGTGCTTCTTCCAGCCCGGTATTTCTCATGATGTACTCTGCATATAAGTTAAATAAGCAGGGTGACAATATACAGCCTTGACGTACTCCTTTTCCTATTTGGAACCAGTCAGTTGTTCCATGTCCAGTTCTAACTGTTGCTTCCTGACCTGCATACAGATTTCTCAAGAGGCAGGTCAGGTGGTCTGGTATTCCCATCTCTCAGAATTTTCCACAGTTTATTGTGATCCACACAGTCAAAGGCTTCGGCATAGTCAAGAAAGCAGAGATAGATGTTTTTCTGGAACTCTCTTGCTTTTTTCTCCTACTGGTCTTAAAAATAATTTTCAAGGAAGTTTTAGCAAGCTATAGATGCCTGGCCTTTATACACTTGCTTAACATTTCAAGGGTGAAGAAACTAGGTCATCTGGCATTTAGTTCACCTCAGCTGTCACTGAATGACCATGGGTCACAACCACCTGAGTCAGCACATCATCTCTCCAAGAACCATCAAGTGGTAGTCTTTGCCATAACTCATAAGTCTAATAATATTCACAGAACACCACGTATGAGGATAGCTTTTCTTGTGAATGTTTACATCCTGTGGCCTACAACAGGTGATTTACCTATTCCTTCCTCTTCTCTGACCTCACAGAGAGATGGTGGCAGAGACTAGTTAGGAGATTCAATGGGCATAGGGAGGTCAACAAGGGGCTGGAACTCACTCATAATTACTAAACTCATAACAAATTCTGTATTCTCATTATTATTTACTTGAAAACTCACTAGTAAGTGAAGCCAGTCAAACTATTTTCTAACTTTAATTAGTAAGGACTCTGTGAGGAATTAAATGGGGGATACAAAGAGCTTTGTCTCACTCAAGTTGGAGTCTCAGATCCACAGTAAATAGAGAGAAGATGCCGGGGGCCAGCATGAGGAACTCTGCCCATGGCAAAACAGGAGAGTAGCTTCTCTCCTCCAGGTACAAAATAGTACCTAGAAGTAGCTAGACATGACGGATCTCAAAGCTGCCACAGAACATTCTGGTAAGAAGTTCTGGGACCTCAGATAGCCTCCAAAATGTTTATCACATAAGTAGAAGATATTTTACATGACGGGGCTTAGTTGAGAAGCTGAAACTGATTTCATCTGTAAATATATTATCTTTTTGTCTGCTGTTGTGATTTTTTAAATTTTAGATTTCTTTTTTTCCCCTGTGTATTTCTTAAACCCCTTTAGGCTTCATATTATCTCAGTTCACTGGCAACTGTGGCCTGGCACCTGTTTTGACTAAGTCATCACATGTCTTTCCCTACATAGTGCAGCCCCTGAAGCCTTATCTGCTAGGACCAGCCTTTGGCTGCCCTGGGAAGGCCTCCCAGTTGCTTGCTGTATCTGTTTTTCTCCAGAAGAAAACAAGAGAAAATTAGCAAGGTTGATTTTACCTTCCACATAAGGAATTATACTGGGGTCTTCATTTATTGTTGAGACTTTTTAAAATTTACTGAGTTCTTTCCATGTATTAACTTATTTAAATAGTATAACTTTATGAGGTAGATACCCTTGTGCGTGTGTGCTAAGTTGCTTCAGTTGTGTCTGACTCTTTGTGACCCCATGGACTGTAGCCAGCCAGGCTCCTCTGTCCATGGGATTCTCCAGGGAAGAATACAGAAGTGGGTTGCCATGCCCTCCTCCAAAATACTCTTATAGTGGCCCATTATACAACAGAAGAAATAAAGCAAGGTGTTGAAAAAAATTTGCCCAATATCATGTGGTTAGTACAGGATAGAACCAGGACTGGAATCCAGGCAGAGTGACCCTAAAGCCCACACTCTTACCCACTGTGCTACTGAATTTCCTTTGAACCTCCAAATCATGTTTTCCCCCTGCTGGATAACAACAAATTCCCAGGAACAAAGTTATATTAGAGATTCAGCCTGGGAATTATGAAAATTGGATTCGTCTTCTGCACTTTAACTACCTGTAAAGGAAGAGCATTCTAGGTAGGGAAAATGCTCGTGCAAAGGCCTAATGGCCATAGGGGAGAAGAAAGGCCACTATTACGGACAGTGGGAAGCCGCTATGGTGTTTCAAGCTGGGGGAAGGAGGGGATTAGCTGTACCACAATGACAAAGCTCACCCTGTCTAGCTAAAAGGGGGCAAAAGTGGATTCCGGGAGATTTGTTACTGATAAAATCCAGCCATGAGGCGATGGTAGCTTGGGTTAGGGGTATTGCTATAATGCGTGTGGTGGAGGTGGGGGTGGGGGGCAAAAATCTATCTTTTTTTTTAAAGTATTTATTTGGCTGCATGGGGACAGCTTACAGGATCTTTAGTGCAGCATTTGAACTCTTAGTTGAGGCATGCAGGATCAAGCTCCCTGAGGGACTGAACCTGGGCCTTCTGCATTGGGAGCAGAGTACTAGCCAATGGACCACCAGGAAGTCCCCCAAAGTAGTCTTTCTGGTTAAAACTGTGATTTGATGACGCATACAGCCTTTAACAAAACATTCCAGAAATCACACTCCCAAATATATTGGGAGGTGATACACCCATTTTAATGGTGCTGCATGGCTCTAAACAATTTTGTAAAGCCTCTTTTAGAACTTCCTTCAGAACCAGTTTATAACCAAACCAGAGAAAAAGACTTATTACACTCTATACAGTCATACTTCATAACTCCCCAAAGCTAAGGGAACTATGTAACATTGTTAAATTGATGTAGCTTAAAAGAACTTCCCTTTATGAGTCTGACTTCCCAACATATATAGTGAGAATGCTTCAGTAAGAAAAAAGCAAATATATGGGGGAAAAAAAGCTAAGTTGTCTGATTCTTCATCAAAGAATAAGGATACACTCTTTAGGCAAAGAAGGAGCCAACTTGGGAAACTCAGAGGCAGAAGAAATTCTTGGACAGTCAGGAGCAAATTTTTTTTTTTTTAAGGGAGCAGATAACCAATAAATCTTAGGAGATTGGCAATACATTTCTCACAGTAGGGGAAAAAAAGAATGAAGTTATAGCCATCAGTTTTTAAAAGAAGTAGGAGCATGGTGGGGAAGAGTTCAAATTTCAGAACCAAGTCTAGGAGTCAAACTCAGATGCTCTAATTAGCAGGTTTGCATAGATTCTCTCTGTGCCCTACTTTCCCCATCTGTAAAATGAAGACACATATGCCAGGAGTTGTGTAAGGTTTTATTAGTGGAGCCCAAGTCAGTCTACTCCCCCAATTTCTCTCATCTCAACACCTTTTCTTCAGGTTAAAGAACAGGAAACTTGGGGGAGGGAGGTAGGGGTGAAGGGGCAACCCTCCAGGAACTTTCAGGCTTCCCTGGCTTCAGCTTTCTTAGCTCTGCAGTGCCAGGACACAGAGAGAAAAATGTCTGGCAACTTTACCAGCCTCTTTTCAACAGACATTCCCAGAGCACCCTGTTATTTAAGGAAAGTAGCAGCCCATTTAAGTCCCTGAAACTTTGAAAGTAACTGAAACAACCTCAACGCACAAGAGTAGGAGACTGGTTGAATTGTGAGACATAATACCCAAAGGTAGTCACATGATGGAATTGTAATTAGAGACTATTAAATGACATAGGGAGATGTTCATAATGAATTAAGTAAATATTGCCATGAAACAGTATATATACTATAGATTCCCGTTTTCAAAATAATTGGTTTATAGGGGAAAAATTAGAAGGAAATAAGAATTGTTAACAATTTAGCATGTTAAATTTAAAGAATTTTAACTAATTTTAACTAATTCTAGGAATATGGGTGTTCAAAATTTTTTCCTTTATAAGCCTTGTACAATGAACATAATATTTTTAACATACAGTATTATATTATGTAAATCTGATATGGCATTTGAAAAACAACTCTACAGGGAGAAATTATGACCACTTTGTTCACCCTACGATGCTCCATGTTGAGACACATAGTTCAGACTTCTTAATACCACAGGCTCCTGGCCCCACAGTGGGTTTGTACCCTCTTCAGCATTCACATCTTGACAGTTACCTCTCTGGTTGGCAGCAAGATTAACAAAGGAAATTCCTGTCCTATAGCCTCTGCAGGAGGCCAGACCTCCACTTGAGTATACAGTGGGAAAGGGGAGGAAAGCATATGGCCCAGACTCTCTTGAGTTTGTAAAACAGGAGTATAGTGTGAGTAGTTAAAATACATTTTATCACTGCTGTAGCTGTTAAGAATAACTCCCATTTACTGAACACTTCCTTTGTGCTGGATGCCTCATGCATCATCTAATTTTCATGATGGCCCATTAGGTATTATCCCTATTTCACAGATAAAGACACAGATAAAGAGGTCAGACAATGTGCCTAAGTTCCCAGTGCGAGGAAGTGGCAGACGTAAGGTACTTCAGAGACTGCAAAACTGTTTCAAAATGGCCTCCATCATTCTTTGCACTACTCTGTGAGATGAACATTCTATGATTTAATTTGAGAAAAGAAGGAACAGATGGCTTCAAAGGCCTTTCTGAGGTTCTTCATGGCTAATCCCAAAGGCCATTTCCAGATTTTGGCTTCAGTAGAGGAGTTGTGTACCGAATGCGTCAATGGTGAAGCCAAACATGTTGGATATGTTACCCCAGATGATGAGAAGCAGTTTTAACCTTGAAGAAGGCAGGGTGTGGTGGGAGACCAGCAAACAACCAGATTATGGTGGAAAGATTGCTAAGAAGATAATCCTGTACAGAGGATATAGGACCAGCTACTTTGGAGCTTGCTGGAAGAAAGGAGAGAGCCAAGGCCGAAAAGCCTAGGTTCTTGAATGAATTTGATGATTGGTGCAGCAGCTCAACCCTACCTGTAAAAGGTAGTGGCTCCATTCACATAGCGGTGAAATTATTTTGGCCCAGTGTATAGGCTATCATAAAACTGTATTTTATTCAGGTCCTGAATAAGACACTCTGCTACTAATTCTTAAAGTACTATATGTGCTAATATTGACTTTTTGATATATTCACATAACAGAAAGAAAGACAGTATGGCTGTAATAATTTACTGCATTTTCATTTCTTATTTGGGACAATACCAAATGTTGTTTGAAGTAGTGAACTGGTACACTGAGTTATTTGCATACTATCTATACCGTTTGTTATATCAGAAGTAAATGCTCATGACTGGTCTTAATAGAAGTAAATTTTCAAAATTTTTGTTGTTTAGTGGTTAAGCTGTGTCCAACTATTTTGCAACCTCATGGACTGTGGCCTACCAGGCTCCTTGGTCCATGGGATTTCCCCAGGAAGAATACTGAAGTAGGTTGCCATTTCCTTCTCTAGGAGATCTTCCCGATCCAGGGATTGAACTCACATCTTCTGCATTGACAAATGGGTTTTTACCACTGAGTAACCAGGGAAGCCCCAAATTTTCAAATTAGTGATCTTGGCAAATTTTCAGCTTAGTAATCTCGACTTTTTTTTTTTTTAATTGCTGTGTGTGTGTGTGTGTGTGTGTGTGTGTGTGTGTGTGTGTGTGTGTGTGTTAGGAGAGAGGGAGAGGCAGCAGAAGAGGAAGCATTTTCCCTGAATCATGAATCAGCAACCTTGGATCCTTGTCACTCTAGTATTCTTGCCCAGAAAATCCCCTGAACAGAGGAGCCTGGTGGGCTATAGTCCATGGAGTTGAGAAAAGTCCTGTTGGACTGAGCATGCACATGCAGATCCTTGTCTAGGCTTCGCCCTCACCTAGCTAAGTAATTCTGATTAAATCTCTTAATCTCCAGATCAGTCACCTGTACAAGTGAAAGTGAAAGTGAAGTCGCTCAGTCATATCCGACTCTTTGCGACCCCATAGACTGTAGCCTACCAGGCTCCTCTGTCCATGGGATTTTCCAGGCAATAGTACTGGAGTGGATTGCCATTTCCTTCTCCAGGGGATCTTCCCGACCCAAATGAGACTCTAAAAGGCAGGTGATGTCTGATGTTGTTAATATTCTGTGTGACAAGCTAGCATTCCACAGGTATCCATAACAACAATAAACAGACTTTAAGTCCAGAGTGAAGAAGTGAAGTGAAGTCGCTCAGTCATGTCCGACTCTTTGCGACCCCATAGACTGTAGCCTACCAGGCTCTTTGCGACCCCGTAGACTGTAGCCTACCAGGCTCCTCAATCCATAGAATTCTCCAGGCAATAATACTGGAGTGGGTTGCCATTTCCTTCTCCAGGAGATGTTCCCGACCCAGGGTCGAACCTGGGTCTCCCACATTACAGGCAGACGCTTTACGGTCTGAGTCACCAGGGAAGCCCAGAGTATCCCTAAATGTCAAATGCTAAGATGGGCATTTGTGAGTGGCTGTCTTTATTCTCCAGGGTATGGATGGTGAGCACTCTAAGTAGAAAGCTTTGATGTCAACCTGTAGGAAAGTTTCCCCTCACTCTGTCCTTACCTGGTGTGGAGAAAAGGAAGAGAAAGTGGGTAAGAATATAGGATTTGAAAGCTGCATTCTTGGGAGTCCAGACTGGAAGCTGCCTCCTCGGGTTGCTCAGACCTGACCTCTAGTTAATGACAAATACAAGCTCAATTCAACTATCCCTGGATGGTATCAGTCCCTTGCTGGGATTTGTCAAGCCTTGGATTTGTGCTCTCCCAGAAGTAAGGATCTGTTCTTTGAGATCCTAGGAGAAACTGTTATGCTCTAAGGATAAATGAGATAATAGAACTAACTACAAATGCTTAGGTCTTAATTCAGTACAGTGGATCACAGAGTTTAAAATGTGGAAATTACCTTTGCAAATGTATGTTTAATTATTCTGAGGATCTGGTTACCTGTTAGGTATCTACTGGACTTGTTATGAGGATGAAACGGGAAAAACTCAAAAAGAAGACACTAAACACTAAGAAGGACAGCTTTCAGAAATACAGGAAGGGAAATTTCCCATGTGGTCAGGCAAATACACCAATCCTTACTATCTTTCTTGCCCACCAGAGCTTTTAAGCTCCAACAGTTATGTTCGAAGACTTGTGTGGTGGTTCAAGCTTACTTAGAAGTTTACAGGGCCCTGTGCTAAGCTTCGGGTATTTTCATAGGTTCCTCTTGTTCGGTAATTGTGGCCTCCAAATTTATAATTCTCTTTTCACTCCATGCTCCCTTCATCTGTCCTCTAGGCTCTCAAGTACCTTCCACGAAACATTTTTCTACCTCCAACCAAAACAGTGTAAGAGGACTGCCTAAGTGAAAGTGATAGTCGCTCAGTCGTGTCCGACTCTTTGCGACCCCATGGACCGTCCATGGAATTCTCCAGGCCAGAATACTGGCGTGCGTTGCCATTCCCATCTCCAGGGTATTGTCCCAGCCCAGAGATGGAACCCAGGTCTCCCGCATTGCAGGCGGATTCTTTACCAGCTGAGCCACAAGGGAAGCCCCTGAGTGCCTACGGGGAACCTTCAAAAGTATTAGAGAGAGTGAGGGCCAGTTACTAGCCATAAGTCGGGCACTTTAAAGGCTTTTACTTTAATCACCGTTTAGGATTTAAAACACCACGAAAGCAGGAGCTTTCCTCCGCGAGGAGTGCCCACCTTCATCCCCAAGCTGCAGTTTCCCATGAGTAAAGGGAGGCATCACCTCATCACTTCAAGATTCCGTCGACACTTCTCTAGGTTGGCAGATAGTTCCTTTTCGACGCGTAAACGCTTTCAAGCACCTCAATCGCCTAAGAGCTCCTGAGGTTTAGCTATTGCCCAGGCGACGCTCCGGGTTTTGTTTTTCTACTTCCCCGCCGGAACAAGTCCGCCCACTAGCGTCAGAACTAGCTCCTCACTGGTCCGGAAGTGTGCTCGTCTCCTCAAAGAGCCAATCAGAGCCTCACTTTCTACTCAGGGGATTTGAAAAACGGAAAAGACCTTGACCTGTTCCTGGGAGTAGGGCGGGGGTGTGAATGATTGACAACTCGACTCTCCAATAGTCAGAGCCCTAGGACCTGCCCCTTCTGGCTCCAGGGCTAGAAAAGAGAGTCGATGCCGGCCGCAGTGATGAGCCCTGGGAGACGCTGGCTGTTCGGGTTTTCCGAGGAGCGACTGCTACTGGTAGCCTTTTGCAGGTGAGTGGTGGCTGTTGTTAATAGTGCTGTTGCGAAGGTTTTCCATTTGTCAGTGATGTGGTGGTTTATTTCAGCGCGCTGGAGGGCCAGTTTCTTTCCTCCCCAGGTTCAGTCTGTGGTGGGAGTCTGGCACTCGCGCGCCCACCCCGCAAGCTCCGACCCTCACTTATCCCCCAGGTCCCGCTCAGCTGTCCCTCTCTCAGAACAAGCCTGTCTAGTCTGCCAACGGAAAGGAGGACCCCGCGTTGGTAGTGGTGTCTTGACGGCAAGAATAAACAAGGAGTCGAAGGGAGTGCTACAGTACTCCCCTGGACGTTTCAGGTACCGGCTGTCAGTCAGAGCCTCGTCCGTCGTAGGACTCCCCCTGATAGGGCGCTTCCGTGTGTTTTCAGGGCCTTGGCGCTATATTGAGGGTGATGGCAGGCTTGGCCCTTGAAGGCTCAGTAGATAGAAAAAACCTGAACGTCATGAAAGGAGAAAGGTAAATATCTGCAGTGGTTTCATGGAGGGTTCAAATCTGGAACTAAATCACAGGTTCTTTGAACCACTACAAATGAAAAAGTATTTCTTCTTCTTTCCAAGGGATGAGGGCCATGTTACTGGAGAAAGAGAGTAGAAATGCCACATGGAAGTGAAATTCAGTTGAGTTTTGAGGAATAATTGGTTGTTGGCTAACTTACTATAACTCTCATTACCTTACTGCCTCCCAAATTATGGAGGCTTAAAGGCTTGTAAGTGGTATCAGAATGTTAACTGCCCACTTTGTGAGGTGGGGGAAATCAGATGCAATCTTTTACCAGTAGTTTCTAGGGTTTTCTATAATGAAAGCAGAACACATGTCATTTTGTCTTTTAAAACTGCCTCCTCTGAGGCCAGGGGACTAGGTTTGTTCCATCCTTGTATTACTATGCACCTCACATACCACAGATGCTACTCAATTGTGGTGGGGTTTAGAGAAGCATAATTCAATCAAATGGTGTTGTGGAAGGAGCTCTGAGTTGGCAGTCAAGACACCTGGGTGTAGTCTTGAAGTTGTGTGATCTTAGTGAAGTGAATGAAAGTCACTCAGTCATGTCCGACTCTTTGCAACCCCATGGACTATACAGTCTGTGGAATTCTCCACACCAGAATACTGGAGTGGGTAGCCTTTCCCTTCTCCAGGGAATCTTCCCAACCCAAGGACTGAACCCAGGTCTCCCACATTGCAGGCGGATTCTTTACCGGCTAAGCCACAAGGGAAGCCCAAGAATACTGGAGTGGGTAGCCTATCCCTTCTCCAGGGAATCTTAATCAAACCAGATTCTCCTGCATTGCAGGCAGATTCTTTACCAACTGAGCTACCAGGTGTAATCTTTCAATTCTCTGACTCTTAACTTCTGCCTCTTTAAAAGTGGATGTTGCATTAGATTATTTCTGAGGTCCATGCCTGTGTTCAAAGTCTGTTTTAAACTAAAGATTCTCAAACATTTTCCACCACAAGTACATCAGCAAAATCTCATTACAGTAAATTCCTAACCAGTCTGTTAGCAAACAAAAGCTCCCAGCTACAAGGGTCGTACCTGTTTCTTTGGTGTCCGTATTTAAACCAAACCAGTGGGTCATTGTAGAAAATTCGGTTGTTGTCCAGAATGAACATTGTATAGAAGTAAAACAGAAGATGTCATCCTTTATTCCACTACTCGGAGACAGCTGCTGTTGGTGTCTGGGTAGATCTTTTAGTCTCTCTTCCTCTTTTGCCTTCTATGGTTGGTTGAAATTAAGTGGCACATTTCATTTTAAATTTATATTAAGTAATGACATCTAAATTCAGCCACACCTTCATCTTTGTCTTGTGCCTAGAGCACAGAGGACACACCAGTGTTTGAACTAATGATAGGTCACTTGAACATCCTTGGAATGAAATCTGGTGTGAAGGGATATTTGTATGGGGAAATAGGACTAAAAGTATCACTGAATAACAAAACTCTTTAACTGAAACGTGGCCACAAATATGAAAAAAACATAGTTTATAAAATGTAAAATAAATGTTAGCCACTTTACCAAAGCATGTGAATTATAGAATATCACTTAGTATTTGGTATGCTTCTAGGACTGTATCTTACCATCAACACCCCTGCCCTGAAACACATAACAACATTTGATCGCATTCCTCCTTCCCCTATCTAATTTAACTTTTTCTCCTTAGCCTCACACTCATTTTATTTTATCCCCAGCTTTTGCTTCTGCTCATACCATCAGCAAGGTAGGATCACTTTCAAGGGCCTGAGGTCTGTATCAGTGTTCTTATGTTAGTCAAAGTCTGTGCCATTCAATCCAGAATACCTTGCATTCTTTTAGGGCGCTTCACCATCATCTCATTTAGTATTCCTCATAGCCCCTTGAGAAACAGTAATTTCATTATCCTCATCTTTATGGACAAGGAACCTGAGGTGCAGCAGATAACTTAAATAGTCAAGATGACACTTTCATTAAGTAGCAGAGCTGGGACTAAAGTCTAGGTTTCTTGACTTCACACTTTTGGGATTTGGTGGAAATGGTTTGTTTTGACATAAATGCTACTACTGTAGGGGAATAAGTAACCAGAGATAGGAAGGAGACGTCTTGAATGGGTATTCCTCACATGAGTGATGCCATGCCAGATGGAACAGGCCACATGCCCCATGCATACACATCTCATTGCTGGACACTTCCCTGTGAAAAAGGGTCTACCTGCTATGGTTTGTTACCTCTGCAACATGGGGTCAGTCAGGGCTGTTAGAAGGTATAAAGTTGGAGAATGACAGGGTAATAGTGTCTGGAAAACACCTATAAGTAATAGAGTTTGCTCCTGGTAAAACAGTTGTTCTTATAACGGAAATGCAAATGGAAAAATTACCATTCAAGCTTTTGGAAAAGTAATAGATGAGAAACAGGAGGTACTTCTGGATATAGGCATGTTTGAACTTTTCATATTGAGCTGGGCTCGGATAATCTTAGGAACTGAGCTCCATATTTCATTTCCTTAAGAACTGTTCCTTTTTAATTTATCAGAAACTTGATTAACCTCTTTTTTTTGTCCTCAAGTCTAGCCAGTCTGTCTTCTGTAGAGCTAGATCTCTAATGCAGTGGGGGTTGAGAGTCATTCAAAGCTGCATAGTGAGGATTTAGACCTCCAAGTGGTGCAAACATGGAAACACCCAAATGGTCTAGGGTAGCATTTGAATATTTATTACTGAAGAGAAAGCTTTAGATCAAAGCAACTCTGGCTCTGCATCCCTTATTTTATATTGCTTCAACATTCTATCATTAATTACATTTCTTACTCAGTTTTTGGAAACAGAAAACAAGCTGATACTGGACTTTATCCTATAATTTTCCTCACCTGTTCATGAGTTGCCAGGTATGTATTCACTTGAAGTGTGAAGCACTGTGACAATTTATAAAGATGTCTAATAAAAGTAAAGCATGTCAAAATGACATATTTTTGAAGTTGGTTAACAAGATGAGTAATTTTTTTTCCTTATTCTGTCTTGAACCCATTATTAAGTAATTTGATGAAGCAAAATAAACTACTCAGACTGATTTAAATGTGCTCAGTATTGTCTTATGTGGAGGATTAAAAACAGTTATGAATGGGATTCCATTATTCAAAGTACTTGCAGTGCTGGCCAAGAATAAAATAAGGTGATTTTAATAGTGTTGGGATTATCCTATGACAGGATGCTTAAATATTCAAAATGTTGATGTGATTAGTAGATCTGAGTAATCTCAGCTACACGAGGGTTTAGGAAGCTAAGACCTTCTGGCCTACTATCTTTCCAACCCACAAGCTATGAATGGCTTTTGCATTTTTTTAATGGTTGAAATAAGTCAAAGAATAACAGTATTTCATGAGCATGGAAATTATATGAAATTCTCATTTCCTTATCCATATGTAAAAGACAAAAATTCCAATATGTTTATTGGAACATAGCCTTATTTGTTCATATATGCATTGTCATGACTGCTTTCAACTACAGCGGCAGAATTGAGTGATTTTAAGAGAGACCATATCGCCCACAAAGCCAAAAAATTTACTCTTGGACCTTTTACAGAGAAAGTTGCCCCCCACCTTTTTTTTTTTTTTTTTTTACCTCCAGCCAAGCTGGAGTGTCTCTCACATCACTGCTTTCATCCCATTTCAAAGGCAATTATGCTGCCCCAGGTCTTCATTAAATGTTACCAGAATAGTTGCAAAAGATTCATAAGTATTCACATACATTTCCCTGACTTGTAAATGCTGCCTGATCCTCCTAAAATACACATTATTAAAGCTTTAATGATGTCGCAGTACTTGCAGAATAACCTGTGTTCTTTGGCACAATGTCTTTTCTGGGCCACTATTCAGCCTTATCTTTCTAGACTAGTGTCCTCCTACTTCCTTATTATAGCCTATACTTAGTATAGGGTGATCATATAATTTTCCAGATAGGACCTTCAAGTGTGAAAGGGGCCCTATAATCATTATGTTGGGGAAACAGGTCTAAAGCAAGACTGTTCTAGGCAAACCAGTTTGAATGGGTCTCCATAAATACCCATTCCCTTACCTCTACTCACCGTTCCCTTAGACCAGAATTCCTTTTCTTTTCCTATAAATCTTAAACATCTTTTCAGATCCAGCTTAAATAGTGCCATGTCCACGAAGCATTATTAAAAAAAAAAACAAAACCAAATACAACTCCTTTTCCATTTCCCTTATACATCAAGTGCTTTCTCGAGCTGTGGATTACTTTCTGCTGTTGTGATACACACACATCACTTTTCCCCCATTAGTCCCTTGGAGGCATCATTCATGTTCGATTCTCTGTTCCTCCCAGGCCTTTATGCCATGTTCAAATGAGATTTGCAGCACGTGTTTGAAGAATGAGTTGTTTGACCAGATTGGGCAGCCTGATGAGTATCTGGGGCTGTCAATGGATACATCATCCATTTTTAATGTAATTAAAGTCATGAGAAAAGTTGGGTTTCCAGGGTAGGAAGACAGAGCCTTGGGTGCCCATATGGTAGTACAGCAGAGTGGGTCAGGGCATATGTATAGGCATTGGGGTCCAGGCTGGCCTGATATTGAACTCCTGCTCTGCCACTTACAGTCTTTGTCCTCTTGGGCAAGTTAGCCTCTCCTGAGTTTCTGCATCTATAAAATAGGAGTAATTGTAGTAACCTGTCTATAGAATGGTGGTTGAGAATTCAAATTGTCCCAAGCACACGATGAGCACTCCAAGAAAGGTAGCAGCCGTGGCGTCCATACAGGCTTCCCTGGTGGCTCGGATGGTAAAGACTCTGCCTGCAGTGCAGGAGACCCAGGGTTCAATCCCTGGGTAGAGAAGGTATGCTATGATATATGCTTCACCATCCCAGTACTGTTGCCAACAGGTGGGCAGCACCAGGACGTAACAATAGAAGAGGAGGGAGAAATACAGCCCTGAAGTCTTAGGAGAATTTTTCTTCCCTTGATGGAAGTGCTTAGCTTCAGAGGGGTCAAAGCAGTGGGAGTCCTGAGTGAAGATGGTCTCCACTTACTAAGAAGTGACTAATCAGCAGTCTTTTGAGACACTGTTTCAGTAGAGTGGGCAAGGTACAAGGTACAAGGTAGGTGTCAGGCAACTAAAAAATGGCCAGAAGGAAGGGAATAACAGTAAGAGGAAGGGGCAGGAAGAGGAGATGCAGAGTCATGTAAAAGATATGTTTGCTTAGTATTTTTTTTTTCTTTGAGCCACATCATATTTTAAAAGGCGCCCTGAAGTGTGGTCACTCAGTGACCTGTGTGGCCCCTTGAGGTATGAAGTAAATCACTGACTAAAATCAGCGCTTAATTCAAGTGCCAATAACCCTTGCTGAGAGGATAAATGAGGGCCTTTAAAAAGAATAGTTTTTAATTCTTAGCATGGCCCCTCTTTCTAAGTTGGGGGTGTCTGTTTCCTGATTCAATATTGTGCCTTGAGGTTCTCACAAGCAGTCACACCACACGCCGAGCCCTCCTTTATACTCACCTTGTTTGTGAGCATCTCATGAAATGTCTGCCTGGGTTGGAAAGACAAGCTGTGACTGGAGATGCTCCTGTGAAGTGAAGCCAAGTGAGCCTAGATGCTCACACCCAGCCTCGCAAGTCTCCCATAATGAGGTAGAAAGAGCGTGGGTGTCAGAGGCGCAGGGCCTGGATGACAGCTCCAGTTTCATGTAGTGCTTCTGTGTTTTTCAACAAATCAATCTGTTTTCTCTGTGCATATTATGAAGGCCATTTAAGAACATACTAAACTGTAACAGATACAAAAATATGATGGATAATTGTTCTTGGCTCTGCCCTTGCCATCAAATAACATTGGAATTCTTGAGTTAAATCTTGCCTGGAAAATCCCATGGACAAAGGAACCTGGTAGGCTACAGTCTGTGGGGTCGCAAAGAGTTGGACACGACTGAGCGACTTTACTTACTTAACATTTTGGACCTGCCAACTGCCTGTTGATTTGTTTTTTTGGCCATATCGTGTGACATGTGAGATCTTAGTTCCAACCAGGGATGGAACCCACACTGCTTGCAGTAGAAGGGTGGAGTCTTAACCACTGGATTGCCAGAGATGTCCCCAGCTGACTCTACTATGCTTTAACAGTTAACACAAAAACTATTGGACTTCCTAGCTGGCATAGTGATAAAGAATCTGCCTGCCAATGCAGGAGATGTCAGAGATGTGGGTTCAATACCTGGGCTGGGAATATCCCCTGGACTAGGAAATGGCAACCCCTCTAATATTCTTATCAGGAAAATTCCATGGGCAGAGGAGCCTGGCAGCCAACAGTCCATGGGGTCACAAAGAACTGGACACGACTCTGAATACTCATTGCACCACGCTTAGCTTATTAGCACAGTCTAATCATTTTTGCTTGTCTTTGATTCAGTCAACACACCTACTAAGTACCTAGTGTGTGTCAAGAGTCATGTTGGATTCCAGAGATAGGCAGTGAGTCATCAGCTCTAGTGCAGGTTACAGGGCGCACGGACAGGGAACAAGCGATCCATCACAGTGACCCATTGCAACTGCACCCAGTGTCATAAAGCGAGGGGCTGTGGGAAGGCACTTCACCACTTTCAATGGGTGAGAAAGAAGGACATACACAGAAGTCTGAAGGCATCATCCTCAAACCAGCAGCATCAGCATCACCTGGAATCTTGTTATACCCAACCCAGACCTACTGATTCAGGCTATGGAAATGGGGCACAGTAATCCGAAACAGTTCTCTTGGTGATTCCAATGCACATTAAAGTTTAAGAAACTACCAGCCTAGAGGAAATAACATTTAAACTAAGCTCTATAGTCACACCATTCAATATAGTAACCACTGGCAATGGAGCCCTTGAAACTTGGCTAGTTCAAAGTGAGTTGTGCTTTAAGTATAAAATACAGATCAGTTTCAAACACTTATTAAGAAAAAAACACCTCTAATTATATAGATCATATGTTAGAATGATAATCCTTTGAAACTAAAGGGTTAAATAAAATGAATTATTAAAATTTTACCTACTTTTTTCTGCTTAATATGACTTTTAGAAAGTTTAAAATTACCAATTTTAAGAAGCCGATTATATGTGGCTCGAATTACATTTTGATTGGACACAGCTGATGACTGGTGGGTCCAAAAAGCAGAGTGGGATTGAAGTGGCAGTGGAGGGGAGGTAATGATGGGTAAGGCTTCTGTGTAGACTACAGAGTAAGTTCCTGAGGCCAGAAAGAACACTGTATGTTAAGGAAATAAAGAAAACCAAAGCCTTTCTGGTCACATTAAGAATTTTGAGTTTTGTCCTAAGATCAACAGGAAGTAATTTAAGGATTTTAAACAGGGTACTTAATTTTCAGGAAGTTTGTAGCTAATACATGAGGGTAAGATAACTACGGCTGAATATTGCACGACTCTCAGAATCAAAGCTCCCTGCTCCTTCCCAGAAGATGGTGGGGGTAGGGGCATTTGGTCAGGCAGTACCATCAAAAGGGAGGGAGCAGGACCCTGACCATCAGCTGCCTCCACCCCAGGATATGAGGCACAAATACCCTGCTAAAGGGAAAAGCAGACACCTGGGAATAGTTTTGTGCTCAGTTCATTTTCAGCTTGGTCAATGTTGAGAGCTGGAGGAAACATTCCAGAAGAGTCCAAAGTTGAGTAGGAGTTTGATTACAGAGCTGGGACTTTGCAAGGCACTGGCAAAGGTTTAGTGAAGGGAGGGTCGGGGACAAGGAAGCCTGACATATGTGGAGATTAGCAGGTCTGTCCTTTGAAAAAGTGCACTGGACAACCACAGAGAAAGGGCCCAGATTAGAGCCTGGAGGCCTGGGCTCTGACCATCTCCAGGAGTGGGGGTGGGGTTCCCATTCACCTGTGACCTGGAGGAACTTCCCTTTTAAGTCACAGGTCATACACTAGCAGACTCAAGCTATTCTTAGACAGGTCTTATTTAGCTCATGTTTTTAAAAATGTATTCTAGTTAGTTGCTAGTATTTGTATCGAATATCACATGAAATTACATTTCCAGTTCTTTTGAAAAC
The DNA here is from genome assembly GCA_917880005.1 of Nanger dama. NCBI lineage: Eukaryota > Metazoa > Chordata > Mammalia > Artiodactyla > Bovidae > Nanger > Nanger dama. The sequence continues at coordinate 5,895,929 of CAKJTW010000096.1, read as the reverse complement.
TGGAAAATTGAGGACCTCAGTTCCTCAGTCTCACAGAGAAATGGGCTGGAGCTAAGTAGTAGCTACTCCTTTCATTTTTCCTATGAACTTTTAAGCTGAAATGATCATGTTACAAAAAAATTATATACTCTTCAAAACAGAATCCACAAGTTCTTTCTGGTCTGAGTCTTGCATTCTCTCCAGTCTTCTGTTTCCAGCAGCCCTCAGCTTTTCTTTGTTCTGCAAAAAGTTCCAGAATGGTACCCTTAGCTCAGCAAGACTAAATTATACAGATGCTGGGGCTTCCCTGGTGGCTCAAAGGTTAAAGTTAGACCTGGGTTCGATCCCTGGGTTGGGAAGATCCCCTGGAGAAGGAAATGGCAACCCACTCCAGTATTCTTGCCTGGAGAATCCCGTGGACTGAGGAGCCTGGTGGACTACAGTCCACAGGGTCGCTAAGAGTCGGACACGACTGAGCGACTTCACTTTCACTTTCCATCCATGTGTCAATGTGCATGAGTTGCATCCATCAGAGAAGCACGTATGTTCTCTGCAGTTCAGCAGTGTTCCCACTACCCCTGCAGCCCCACACAGATCTGCAGCCTCTGCATGAAACCTTAAATGCAACTGACAGCAGTGTTGTATTTGTTGGTAAACACTTGGCATTCCAGCTCCCACAGAGATTGAATCATAAAGACTGCAAGCTGTAAACCTCAACAGCTCCTTTGTAAATATTCCGCCATTAATTAAATGGCAAAGGTCAGTTGATAGCAAGGAGGAGAGAAGGAAGGGGTTTTGTTGACCTGAAGTAGATGCCCCAGTTCGGTATCTTATCCTGCGTTTGCCCTCTGTGCACCATAATAAGGGGCTGGTGTATTTGTAGCACTGTTTGTAGAAATTGTAGAAATACTGTAGCACTATTTCTCTGCTCCAGTGTATGTATTTTGAGAGGGAAGAAACAGAAATTGTCTTATTTCTTAAAGTAAACAAATAGAGCTGATTAAAATACTGTATGGTAACCCACTCCAGTGTTCTTGCCTGGAGAACCCCAGGGACGGGGGAGCCTGGTGGGCTGCCGTCTGTGGGGTCGCACAGAGTCGGACACGACTGAAGCGACTTGGTAGTAGTAGTAGTAAAATACTGTAAAGCTTCATGATAGGTGCCCGAGTGTTTGTGATGTTATTGCTACACTTTTTCCCCCTCAGGATAGTTCATCATCAAAAGATGATGAAGTGGTGCATCTGCCTACAATATTTGTGCATCACACCTTCTTCATTTGAATTGAAAAATAACTTCTTTGCTATAAGGAGCTTCTTGCTGACAAGACACAGTAAGGGCTGAGGTAAAGAACCATTGACAGCTTCTCTTTTCTCCATCCGCCTCCACCACCACCACCAAAAACTGATCAGTAAATAAAATGTTGCATGGGCATGAATCCAGTTTTTGATGGGCCTGAAGCTTCTAGCACTTAGTGGATTGGGGTGGGCTCTTCAAAAAAACAATACCCAAGTGTCTTTCTTTTGCTGATTAAACACACATACACATTCTCATCCTTGTGAATTCATTAATTGGTCTCTCCCAGAGCCTTAGAAGTAGTTTGTTCAAGTGAGGGCCCCTAAAGCTTGAGCTTCATTCGTTTCATGAATACCACTTCCAGGTACCAGTAATCACTTAGCCAAACACTGCCTAGCTGCCTTTCCTCCCATTTTCAGTTTTCTGCCCCTCAATGCCCATCTGGGTTGAAGGGAGAGGCATCATTCTCCCTCTGGAAAGTCTCAGCTCTGCAAGGTACCTTCACCTGCGTCCTGAGCCCAGGCTCTTCCAGTACCCTGATGCTTCCTTGTTGCACATGCACTAAATAAAGGTCAGACTTCACTGATGTCCGATGAGAAGGGAAGGTCATAAACCTAATTGCTGTCGCCTCTCAACCACTTGCAGATCCTCTCCATCTGCTTCCTCCCTCAGGTCCGCTCTTGGCCCTCTGAAATTGGAAGCTTTGTTGTAAAGACTTCTCCCCACTTCAGAATCTCTCGGAATTAACTAAGGAAAGGAAGAAATGAGATCCAGATTCCAATTAACTTCATCACTGATTATTATATAACCGTGGGTGAATCACAGTTTAAGTGGGACAGAGTATCTCCAGTTCATGGAAGTTGCCAAGAATGGCAGAAGACCAGGCCCTGATGTTTGTGTAATCTGTACCCCTGGTGTGGAAGGTGCTGGGTACATAAACCGAGTTGCATTTGTCAGTGTGGATCCGTTGAAAGGCCAGTGAGGCAGGCTGGTGCAGCCAGGCTGAAGATTTTCTCCAGGGGACAGAGTGGGCCCAGATTTCTGGGCTAGCAGCTTCAGTTAGGGGGTTCAGAAACCCTCCAGGGTTGCCTGTCCCACCTTACTAGAGTCTTCCTCTGTGATGTGGCTGGCATGTATAGGACAGAGGGTTGAGAGGAGGAGATGTGGCCTCCTTATCTGTGTGCTTCCTCTCCTACAGACCTGCTCCTGTTAATCTGTTTCTACAGGCAGCATCTCTCAGCTGCTTGATTTGATAGCTTGTTTTGTATCCAGATTTATTTTATTTATAAAAACTGTCATCTTGGGTCAGGTGAGAGATTATTTACGTGACTACCATATTGGATGCTAAGGTTGAAATCATCTTAGTATTGTTTAAATGTTGAAACTTAGATTTTCTTGTGTGTGGTGTAGACTATGGCATTAATGAGCCAGTTTTCTCCACTTGGTGATTTACATACCGGGTGAATGTGGTGGTTTATTGAATTAGCATGTTTAATAACTTCTATAATAAGATGAGACTGTAAACATTTATTTCTTCACCAAAGGGAAAACAGAATGAGAAGGGTGTTCCTTCAATCTTGAGTCAGTTTCTCAAAGCTGGGAGTTCCCAGCTACAAGTCATCATTTTAGACACGTACAACTCATTCTATTAAGTCCTCTCTTCTGTAAGCAGGAACTGCCTTTCTATCTGATAGAAATGTAGCATGCCATTAGAATGAAGTGTTCTGTTGTTTTACGTCATCCAATTAACATATACTATCTAACCATCAGAAAATTTAAGCCAGCTAACTAGGTTCCCTGTAATTATCTGTAGACTCTGCCCATATGTGCCATAGTGTGTATGAGTTGCTGGATGCCTGATGTCAAAACGGTTCAAGGAATCATTCCAATGTATTTTAGAAACTGGCTATTGGAAAGTTGTGCTTCCACTGCCAGGTAGTCATTTGAATGAAACATATAACTTTTATACTTCTTGTTTCTTCTCCATCTAGATATATTGTCACTGAACACTGGCCCTTTGGAAAGCCCTAGGGAAGCTCAGCCATCAATATGTCCAAGTACAAACTGATTATGTTAAGACATGGAGAGGGTGCCTGGAATAAAGAGAACCGTTTTTGTAGCTGGGTGGATCAGAAACTCAACAGCAACGGACTGGAGGAAGCGCGGAACTGTGGGAAGCAACTCAAAGCACTAAACTTTGAGTTTGATCTCGTGTTTACATCTATCCTGAACCGATCCATCCACACAGCCTGGCTGATCCTGGAAGAGCTGGGGCAGGAGTGGGTTCCCGTGGAGAGCTCCTGGCGTCTCAACGAGCGTCACTATGGAGCCTTGATCAGTCTCAACAGGGAGCAGATGGCGTTGAATCACGGCGAGGAGCAGGTGAGGCTGTGGAGAAGGAGCTACAACGTGACCCCTCCTCCCATCGATGAGTCCCATCCTTACTACCACGAAATCTACAATGACCGGAAGTATAAAGTGTGTGATGTGCCTTTGGATCAGCTCCCACGATCCGAGAGCTTAAAGGATGTTCTGGAGAGACTCCTTCCCTATTGGAATGAGAGGATTGCTCCTGAAGTATTACGTGGTAAAACCATTCTGATATCTGCTCATGGAAATAGCTGCCGGGCACTCCTGAAATATCTGGAAGGTACCATCTTCATGCTATCACTAACCAGGTCTTAGTCTAGAAAGAACATGGTTTCTAAACTAATAATGCACAGTTTACATTACAGACTTTCCTTCCCTATCACCTTTTGTCGCTTCAGTCGTTTAAGGATTGTTTTGTTCTATCAGAAATCCTGGGTCTTTTATGTGTGTATTATTTGCTCTAATTTCAGCAAGCCTCAATCACCTGAAGGGAGGAAGCATTTGGACCACACCTGGTTTCTGGCCCCATTCTTGGAGCCTGTAGGCCTGGGGTGGGGCTCCATAATTTGCCTTTCCAAAGAATTTTCAGGTGATGCTGATACTGCTGCTCAGGTTTCTCCAAGTGCTTGAGAAGCACTGATTTAAAAGATTATGTGTCTTTTGTTGTAACCAGGTAAGAGGAGGCTGGGGAGGGAAGAGGTTTCTATAGAAATGGTATGCAGGGTACGTTTTTTTTGTTGTTGGTTGTTTAGTGTTTCACAGTAAGTAAAATTATATAGATTTTAGTCTTGCTCATGTTCTTCCAGCTTTAAACAACCATTGCTGTATTTTCAGATGTAGGCTTCCCGGACAGTTGTTTTGTTCCAGTCTTCTCTTTCCAGACCGGATTTAGTCATCGACTGGGAGAAAGTTCAGGAGAAGGAAAAGAAAATGATGGCTTATTAGAGATAATCAGTAGCTCTAATTTTAATTCCTTGATGTTGTATTCCAGAAAGTACTGTTGTTACCTATTTCTGAAGTAACGTGAACTCTTCAGAGGACTCAAGCTCATCAGTTTGGGGCACCGTGATTGCACTGTGACATCTTCAGGGGTTTTCTCTCTCCTTTCTCCCTTCACTCAATAATCCCAATTGTTGTTGTTCAGTGGAGTCTGACTCTTTGCGACCCCACGGACTGCAGCATTCCAGGCTTCCCTGTCTTCCACCATCTTCTGGAGCTTGCTCAAACTCATGTCCATCGAGTTGGTGATGCCACCCAACCATCTTCTTCTTTGTTGTCCCCTTCTCCTCCTGCCTTCAATCTTTCCCAGCATCAGGGTCTTTTCTAATGAGTTAGCTCTTCACATCAGGTGACCAAAGAATTGAAGCTTCAGCATCAATCCTTCCAATGAATATTCAGGACTGATTTCCCTTAGGATTGGCTGGTTTGATCTTCTTGCAGTCCAGGGGACTCTCAAGAGTCGTCTTCAACACCACAGTTCAAAAGCATCAATTCTTTGGTGCTCATCCTTCTGTATGGTCCAACTCTTACATCCATACATGACTACTGAACAAACCATAGCTTTGATTATATGAACCTTTGTCGGCAATGTCTCTGCTTTTTAATACGCTGTCTAGGTTTGTCATAGCTTTTCTTCCAAGGAGCAAGCGTCTTTTAATTTCATGACTGTAGTCACCATCTGCAGTGATTTTGGAGCCCAAGAAAATAAAGTCTGTCACTGTTTCCATTGTTTCCCCATGTATTTGCCATGAAGTGATGGGACCAGACGCCATGATCTTAGTTGTTTGAATGTTGAGTTTTAAGCCAGCTTTTTCACTCTCCTCTTTCACCATCATCTAGAGGCTGTTTAGTTCCTCTTCGCTTTCTGCCATAAGGGTGGTGTCATCTGCATATCTGAGGTTATTAATATTTCTCCCTGCATTCTTGATTCCAGCTTGTGCTTCATGCAGCCCAGCATTTTGTGTGTGATGTACTCTGCATAGAAGTTAAATAAGCAGGGTGACAACATACAGCCTTGATGACCTCGTTTCCCAGATAATCCTGGATGGGTGTGCCTTTTGTGTGATGGGCTCTGTCTGGTGTTTTCCTGTCTCTTGTCACTGTCAGCAGTTAGCTCACTGGCAGTAGAATGCATTTCTCCAACATTCCCTTTTCATTCTGCTTTGCTTTTCTATACAAGGCTGTGAAAAATGAAAAGGTTGACATTGCACATGAATTATTGTTAACAAAATGAAGTGATCTTTATGAGATTTTAATATAAACCTTTTAGCATGTGTTTTTTTCCCCCTCTAATTTTTATAACATGGCCAAGAGCCAAGTCATTACTTGTATACCTGACATCCATTCCTTGTGCAGATATCCGAGATCTATAGACTTCATTAGCTGTTAAAAATTTATTGGCCAGGCATGGTGCTTGATCTGTTTGTGTGTGGGTATGTGTGTGTATCTTATTTACTCAACTGTATAAAGAGTTTTATTCCTTGTTCAGAATAGTCAGATATTTGATTAAATATGTATATATAACTTCATCATTAGTGGGTTTATTATAGTACTTTATTGTTTGAAGAAGAGTTGAGGCTCCTTTCAGGGAGAATAACAAACCGAAATTCAGAATTTCAAAGTTTCTGCCAGAAGATGTATTCTCTTCTCCCCAGACTAATTCCTTTTTTTTCCATAGATGGAATTTAGATCTTTCTGTGGCCAGATTCCCTTCCTTCAAGAAACTGCCATCATCTCCTTATGGATCCTCTTCTCTTCCCCATCTCAGCTTGGAAATCCTCCTTTTAAAGACAATTTCCTGCTGTCTGGTACTATTTACTGTTTGCTTATCTTCACGTTTAGAGTGCTTAGATTATTCTACAGCCCCAACCGTAGCCCTTCTATTAGTGCATTGGTAATTTAACCATTTGTTATTATTCTTTTTTGAAAAATATAGGAAGGCTTAATAAATGGTGGTTAGGATTGCCATCTTGGTGGGGTTGGAGAGAGAATTACTCATCAAGGGCAAGGTAACACATAGAAGACCTGACTGTATTTGAGGGTAGCTTTTGAAATCACTAATAATTTATTAAAAACAACCAAATGATACAGCTTTTTGAGAAAACAATCTGGAAGTTCCTTTATGGTGAAACAATGATCCAACAGTTCTACCCCTAGATACAGTCCTGTATTCATTTCCTAGGGTGATTGTAACAAAGGACCCTTAACTGGGTGGCTTAGAAAAACAGGTAATAATTGTCTCACAGTCCTGGGAGCTGGAAGTCCTAAATCAAAGTATTGGCAGGGTCCTGCTCCCGCTAATGGCTATAGCAGAGAATCTTGTCTTGCCTCTTGTAGTTTCTGGTGTTTGCTGGAAATCTGTAACATTCCTGGTTTATAGATGCATCAGTGCAACCCTCCGTCTTCACTTGAGGTACTCCTGTGTGTCTCTGCATCTTGTCCAAATTTTCCTGTTTATAAGGACACCCAAAATATTGGACTGGAGCCTAACCCAGTGACCTCATTTTGACATGATTACCTCTATAAAAACTCATTTCTAAGTGAGATCACATTCTGAGGTGCTGGAGGTTACCTTCAACATATTTTTTGGGGGAAATACAGTTAAGTTCATAACAATACCTAAGAGAAATGAAAACATATGTCCAAACAAAAACTTGTACACAAACTTTCAAAGCAGCATTATTCATAAAAAACAAAAATGTAGGAACAACCCAAATGCCCATCAGTGGGTGACTGGACAGATGAAATATGTAGTATGTCCATACAATTAAATATTATTCAGCATTAAAAAATAATTAGTGAACATGGTATAATGTGGGTGAGCTTCGATATCATTATTACATGAAAGAACTTAATCACAAAGGATCACAAATTGTAGGAGTGTATTGGTGTAAAATCTCCAGGATAAGCAAATCTATATAGACATAAAATAGATTGTCTCCTGGGACTGAGTTGGAGGGAAGAGGGTGGAGTAGAGAGTGACTGCTGATACATGCAGGGTTTCTTTTGGGGTGGTGAAAATATTCTAAAACTGTGGTGATACTTGCACAACTCTGAATATGCTAAAAGCCATTGTATACATTAAATGGGTCAGTTGTGTGTGGTATGGTATGTGAATTACTAAAGCTACAAAATAATTTAATCAACGAGATTTAAAAATGAGAGGATTTGAAATAGCCCTGGAAAGCAGTAGTTTGGGGCAAATACATGGAAGTGACAGGTAACAAAGGAGATATGCATGGATGTGGAATATAGAATAAATTTAAAAATTAAAATACAGCTTTGACCACTGGGGCAGAAATGGATTTATAGGCATTACTGAGGCTTCCCTGGTGTCTCAGATGGTAAAGAATCCGCCTGCAATGCAAGAGACCTGGGTTCGATCCCTGGGTTGGGAAGATCCCCTGGAGAAGGGAATGGCAACCCATTCTAGTAGTCTTACCTGGAGAATCCCCATGGACAGAGGGGCCTGGTGGGCAACAGTCCGTGGGGTCACAAAGAGACATGACTGAGTGAGAAATTAGTGGGCATTTGTTCTTAGGCTTCATTTAACTTTTCTTGTGAACGTCTTCCTTTAATTTGCATTGTATGGCGCTAACTTACCTTTCAGAGATTAATGAAGTAGTCCCTTAAATTATAACTCCTATTCCTATCACTGTAAACAGGCTGTATAGAAAATGTTTTCATTTGGGAATAACTGATTTAAAACAGCAGTGTTCATGCTAGAAGAGGTCAGTTATACAAAGAATAGAAGGTACGTGTAGAGAAAGGTATAAGGCTGGCGGGTGTCTGCAGGAGAAGAGAAGGGAAGTATATGGGAGGGAGATAATGAAAGTCACTCAGTCATGTCTGACTCTTTGTGACCCCATGGTCTATACAGTCCATGGAATTCTTCAGGCCAGAATACTGGAGTGGGTGGCCTTTCCCTTCTCAGGGGATCTTCCCAACCCAGGGATCAAACCCAGGTCTCCTGTATTGCAAGCGGATTCTTTACCTGCTGAGGAAGGTAGAAATGGTAGAGTTGGTAACCAGGAAGTATGCCAGACATTCAGGGGGGGAAAAATTGGCAGAAAAACCAGAATATACCATTAGGCACAAGCCAATAGCTGGGGAAGCGAATGAGTGAAGATTGCAATTCGTCCATAGGAAGTCTTTTTCTTTTTTAAATTTAATTATTTATTTTAATTGGAGTCTAATTACTTTACATTGTTGTGGTGGTTTTTGCCATACATTGACATGAATCAGGGAAGTATTAAGAGTGGTTTGTGATCTTGGCTTCCCCCATCCTTGGGAGGAAAACAACTTTGTTCCCTTTTGGTGTACAGTACCCCCTGGTGGTACTGTTGTTAAGATTCATCAAGGTTCTTTGCTGTTGCTAAGATTCCCTGTAGTAATTTCCATGCCTAACATGGAAGAAAATGACTTAATGTGCTGGAACTAGACTGGACTAGATTTTAGGATCACATAATAAATTATTTGTTATCTCTTGTTTTAGGAATCCTCTAAATGCTAATTCCCTCTACTAAAATTTCTCTTATAGTGTATGTTGAAAAATAAGATCCAAATATTCTATGCCACAGCTCCAAAAATTAAGCATAAGTCATTTTTTAAAGATCAGAAGAAAGTGTTTATTTCTTCCATGTCATTTCTGATAATTTAGTGAGCTCACAGCCCTTTAAAAAATTTATTGTAGATGTATGCTCACTGGAATAGGAATACCAACATTAGTTATCTTATATGTCATTAACCTTTGAGAGTTCATGGGTGAAGGCTACATGTGTTGTTATTCGCTTCAGTCATGTCCAACTCTTTGTGGCCCCATGGACTATAGTTTGCCAGGCTCCTCTGTCCATGGAATTCTCCAGGCAAGAATACTAGAGTGGGTGGACATTCTTTTCTCCAAGGGCTCTTCCCAACCCAGAGATCTAACCAGAATCTCCTGCTTTGCTGGTGGATCTTCTTGGAAGATTAGGAGACCTAATTTTCATGTGGTACTTGATAAATTCTCAATCTAAAAAAAAAAACGTTGTATTGAATTTGGGAAATATCTTGATTTTGGGAAAGAGAGAAGGCAGGAGAAGGGGATGACAGAGGACGAGGTGGTTCAATGGCGTCACCGACTCAGTGGACATGAGTTTGAGCAAGCTCCAGGAGGTGGCGCAAGACAGGGAGGCCCTGGCATGCTGCAGCCTGTGGGGTCACAGAGGTGGACACAACTGAGTCCCTGAGCAACAACAAATTGAATTCAGATACTGACTTTCCAAGATTCCAAAAATTAAGTGAATCTCGCTTACTTTAAGGGGTTCCCAAGGGCACAATGGTAAAGAAGTCGCCTGCCAATGCAGGAGATATAGGAGATGAGGGTTCAATCTGTGAGTCAGGAAGATCCCCTAGAGTACAAAGTGGCAACCCACTCCAGTATTCTTGCCTGGAAAACTCCAGAGGCAGAGGAGTCTGGTGGTCTACAGTCCATGGAATTGCAGAGAGTCAGACATGACTGAGCAAGGGGCACACACACCCTTACTTTAAGGGGGGAAAATACAAGATTTTTCTAATAGAAAAAGATGACTGGCCACTTTATTTGTGTGTATATGTGCTTATTGTGTTAAAAAAGTGTAAAGGACTTCCTGGTGGTCCAGTGGTTAAGAATCTGCCTGCCAGTGGAGGGGACATGGGTTCAGTCCCTGGCCCAGGAAGATTCCACGTGTGGTGGGACTAAGCCCATGCATCGCAACTGCTGAGCCCATGTGCCTAGAGCCTGTGCTCTGCGACAAGAGAAGCCACCACAATGAGAAGTGTGTGCCCCGGACTAGAGAGTAGGTCCCACTTGCTGCAGCTAGAGAAAGCCCTCACGCAACAGTGAAGATATTTTTTTGAAAAGCCATAAAATTTACCATCTTAATTGCTAATTTATTTTTACTGTGAATGTATATTACTATACATCCCCTTGTTTTTGATCAATGTCTGTTACCCTGGTACAGTTATTCAAAGCATCTCCTTTCACTTTCTAAAGTGCCCCAGCTTGGATGATAAATTATATGGTCATCTTATTATAAAGGTTATTCATCTGTATTAAGAAGGGATCTTTGAAATGGGTGTGACCAGATTCCATATTCCCTATAAGTACAAAAGTTGCTAAATTATTTGCATTGGTCACAAAGGTAAAAATGAATATTGTTGTAGACTTATCTGAATTCTAGTCCTATTTTCTAGATCTGTTTATGTAAAATTCTGCCCCTTCAAACAGGTTCTTTTCAAGGAAGTGGGCAATTTCCCCCATACTGTTCTTAAATTGTTTGACACACTTAAAGCATCTTACCTTCTGTTGGGCAGAGTACAGTAACTGATAGAATTGATGACAGCATACTGTCTTATAGAAATACCTTATTGTAACTTTGGATTGGAAAGAATGATAAGCCAGTCATGGAACTAATTGGGAAATTGGTCTGCCTTGAAGTCTCCAAGGGCCTTAAGATCTTTTGGCTAAGAGTATACACGTTACTCATCTACTCTAGATTGTATATACCTCAGTAATGGAGAAAGTTCCTAAGATGTTGTTTTGTTTCTCAAATATTTGGTGCTATGATTTTACCCTGCTGCTGCTGCTAAGTTGCTTCAGTTGTGTCCGACTCTGTGCAACCCTGTAGATGGCAGCCCACCAGGCTCCTCGGTCCCTGGGATTCTCCAGGCAAGAACACTGGAGTAGGTTGCCATTTCCTTCTCCAAAGCATGAAACTGAAAAGTGAAAGTGAAGTTGCTCAGTCGTGTCCGACTCTATGCGACCCCATGGACAGCAGCCCACTAGGCTCCTCTGTCCACAGGATTCTCTAGGCAAGAACACTGGAGTGGGTTGCCGTTTCCTTCTCCTGATTCTATCCTATAGTCAGTCAGATCCTGCCTGTGGGAAAGAAGGCAGGTGCTATTGAATTAAAGTAAAACCCAGACAAATCTCATGGCTTAGCCATGACCATGATAAGTAGGTGGGGTTGTGAACGAAGCCCAAACCCAGTTCACTAAGTCTCCACTTCCCACATGCTGCTGCTGCTGCTCCTGCTAAGTCGCTTCAGTTGTGTCCGACTCTACACAACCCCGTAGACGGCAGCCCAACAGGCTTCTCTGTCCACAGGATACTTACCACCTGAGCTGTTATAGTTTTTTTCCTGAAAAGTAGCCCTTCCCTTGATTTATTCTGTTTGGAATACTGTTATGAGAAGCTGACTCGAGTATCTTTGGCAAGTAAAGTATAAAAAGGTAATTTCATGGAACTAATTGAGCCTTATATTATTATGGTTTTACATTGTGGGTTGTGAATGACACTCCCTGGTACAGCTATACAAGATGGCCCTTTTTTTGAGTGCATGCTGTGTGCTAAACACAGTTCTAGGCATTTCGCATACATGTTTCTGGTAGGAATTAGAACAAGTGTTTGAACTTACTGGAAACCTGTGGTTTGGTTTTTTTTTTCTTTGTTTCTATGTCTTACTCTGCTATTTAGTGTAGCCAAGTCATGTTTTTTTCATTTTTAAAATTTATTTTTGGCTGTGCTGGGTCTTTGCTGCTACATGGGCTTTTCTTTAGCTGTGGTGAGAGGACTAGGGACTACTCCCTAGTTTCTCATTGCACTGGCTTCTCTTGTTGCAGAACACAGGCTCAAAGGTGCGTGGCCTTCAGTAGGTGCAGCGTGTGGGCTCAGTTGTGATGCGGTGGGGTTAGTTTTTCCATTGCATGTGGGATCTTCCCGGACCAGGGATTGAACCCATGTCTCCTGCATTGGCAGGTGGACTCTTTACCACTGAGCCACCAAGAAAACCTGTAAGTCATGTTTTTAAATTTTCATTTGAACAATCATTGATTTCATTTTGTATTGTTTGGTTGGTTTTTAGATTTCACATGTGAGATCACATGGTATTTGTCTTTCTCTGCCTGATTTCACTTAGCGTAATACCCTCTAGATCCATCCATATTGTCACAGATGGCAAGCTATCTTTTTTATTACTGAATAATGTTTCATTGTATATATGTACTGCATCTTGTTTATCCATTAATTTATCAGTGAATAGTTAGGTTGCTTCCATTTCTTGACTATTATAAATAATGTTTTAGTGAACATTGGTTTGTGTGTATTTTTTTTTTTGAATTAGTGTTTTTGTTTTCTTTGGATAAATACCCAGAAGTGAAATTGCTAAATCATATAGTGGCTTTATTTTTAATGTTTTGAAAAACCTGCGTATTGCTTTCCATAATGGCTGCACCAATTTGCAATCCTGCCAACAGTGCACAGGGTCCCCTTTTCTCCACATCTTTGCCGGCAGTGGTTATTTATTGTCTTTCTGAAGATAGCCACTCTTGACAGGTATGAGGTGGTATCTCACTGTGGTTCTAATTTGCATTTCCCTGATGTTTAGCACAGCTGAGCCTCTTTTATGTGTCTGTTGGCCATCTGCATTTCTCCTTTGGGAAACATCTATTCAGGTCCTCTGCCCATTTTTTAATCAGGTTGCTTGTTTTTGTTTTTTTTTTTTTTGATGCTGAATTGTTTGAATTCCTTGTCTCCTTTGGCTATGAACCCCTTATTGGATGTATCACTTTGCAGATATCTTTCCCCATTCAGAATGCTGCCCTTTGTTTTGTTGATAGTTTCCTTCTTTCTGCAAAGGCTTTCATTTTGGTATAGTGACATGGACTGCTTTACTTTTAACTTTATAGTAGTTCTTAATTCCTTCAGAAGAAAGAAGACTTAAATATGTGAAATACTATATAGTAAGAAAGCCTCTATGTGAAGGACTGCTTTATTGATTTTTAACAGCATAAACAACTACCCATGCTGTACTAAGAAGTCAAGATTACAGCAGGGCCCACCTCTCACCAGCTACTACCACGGTGACTCCTAGCCCAGGCTTAGTATCTAATAGCTCCCTGTTCCTTCGCATTCCAGACGGGTGTGTGTTTCTTTCTCTGTGGTTGGCAGAGCCACTTCCTGTTTGTTTCCTGCCGGCCCACATTGGAGGAGAAGCGGTACTGAACTGAAGCGTTGGATGTAGTCTGCATGTTGCCAGCGGAAGTGGATTGTTTAGTCTGGGTTCAAGAAAGGACTAGGCAGTTTCAAGTTTGGAGTAAAAGTGGCATGCAAGATAGGCTTGCCCCACTGAAGAACTGTGTGCAGCTGCACACGTAAGAGGGCAAAGAAGTGATGAAGTGAAATTAGAGACTGAAGGAGGAAAGGTCAGCTGGGACTTGCTGTGGGACAGGGACTGACCAGTCACCTTTGGCATTTTGTGGGATATTTTCAGAAGCAGCAAAGTCAGGCCTCCCTTCTGTGAAGCAAATGCTTATCTCATGGTATGGTTACGCTTTCTCGTATTATAATTGATTTATAGAAACCTAAACCATTTAACTATAAAATTAGATGTAGCATGGATTCTACTCTCTGCCTTATTCTAAATCAGAGGCTGTTATGTTATCATCATGTTATACTACTCAAATAACCAATTTCTAATTGTCCCCTGGCCAGTCTTTTAAGTTGTACATGGATAGCATTCAAACCTAAAAGAAATAAAATTAAAAAGTAGGTGGACCATATATGAAATTCAGAATCTTGTGTCAGCTCTTATTTTGGCAATAGAGGAATACAGAACTCTCATCACAAGTCACCGTCAGTGGGGTTTTAATTGTGACTGATGTGATTGGGAAAAGGAACGGGGCCATGGGTGGCACCTCACATTTGTATAATTTGATCGGAGTTTTGCCCTCTTTCTCTAATTCCCAAAAATATGCATCATGGAATTGGAGTTTCCCAGGGCTTCCCAGGTAGCGCTAATGGTAAGGAACCCACTTGTCAATGCAGGAGACACAAGAAACACGGGTTTGATCTCTGGGTCAGGAAGATCTCCTAGAGGGGACATGGCAACTCACTTCCAGTATTCTTGCCTGGAAAATCTCATGAACAGAGGAACCTGGCAGGCTACAGTCCATGGGGTCACAAAGAGTTGGACACGACTGAAGCAACTGAGCATGCACGCGCACATTGTCCTGTATAGATCTGTCTCCCCAAACATTTTTCTCTTGTTTCCTGATATTCAAAGATTTGGGGCAAGCACTTTGGAGAAAACCAAAGAAAATATATAGAAGACAAATTTCATTTCAGTTTGCTGTTTGTGCACTAAATACAAATGACTTTTTCTTCAACCTTTTTGACCATCTCTTTTTCCTTAAAAAGGTAATAAAGGAATCACAATCTTTAGTCAGAGCTTCAACAGTAAGGTTTAAGCTTCAACAGTAAGATTTAATTTGTAAGCTTAAAGAGTTCAGGTTCATTCATTTCAGCCATGTGCCAAGGGTCCAGTAAGTCAGGTGCCGTATATTCTTGGTACAAGGATGCAGCACCTGGACTTGGACATGCAAAGTCTGTACTTATGAGGCACACTGTGAGTCTCTGTTTCAATCTCCTGAAATTTGGCCGGTACTGTACCTCCTGAAATTAAAAGATGCTTACTCCTTGGAAGAAAAGTTATGACCAACCTAGATAGCATATTCAAAAGCAGAGACACTACTTTGCCAACAAAGTTCCGTCTAGTCAAGGCTATGGTTTTTCCAGTGGTCATGTATGAATGCGAAGGTTGGACTGTGAAGAAAGCTGAGAGCCGAAGAATTGATGCTTTTGAACTGTGGTGTTGGAGAAGACTCTTGAGAGTCCTTGGACTGCAAGGAGACCCAACCAGTCCATTCTGAAGGAGATCAGCCCTGGGATTTCTTCGGACAGAATGATGCTGAAGCTGAAACTCCAGTCCTTTGGCCACCTCATGCAAAAAGTTGACTCATTGGAAAAGACTCTGATGCTGGGAGGGACTGGGGGCAGGAGGAGAAGGGGACGACAGAGGATGAGATGGCTGGAGGGCATCACTGATTTGATGGACGTGAGTCTGAGTGAACTCCGGGAGTTGGTGATGGACAGGGAGGCCTGGCGTGCTGCGATTCATGGGCTCGCAAAGAGTCGGACACGACTGAGCGACTGAACTGAACTGTACCTCTGACATAATCCTCTGAGTGCTTTCATGTACAGACCATATGTCTTAGAGTGTTTGTTAACATTCTATTCCTAACAGCATTTACTTAATTCATATAGTTGTAATATCAGATCATTAAGCTAAAAAAATTCCGGATTCTACCAGCCAACACATGATGAAATTCCTTACAGTTGAACAAACATTACTAAATTCTTGCATAAGGCCCTGTTCAAAAGCATGAGCATCACAAGAGTGGCTAAAACATTGTCTTACAGTCCTGGTGGGAAAAATGAGTATTTATTTGCTCAGCCACCACTGATGGAAGGCAGAGGGGTAGTGCTGTATATCTGTGTGGGGGATCTTCATGACTGTCCTTCATGGTTCCTGTTCCTGCTCAGTGGTCAGGGGAATCATTGTAGATACAGTCTTGATTTTTAAGTCAGTCCTGTGTGCAGAGAATTAAGTTGTTTAGATTTCTTCCCATATTGACTTTGAGTTACTCCTTTGACTTACCATCAAACTTTCATTATTTCTTAGCTGAAATATCCCAGTCATTAAAATGGATTGCAGTTAACTTTCTGATGCTCCTACATGGAAGATTCAAGAATTAAAGACAACACTCGGGAGTTGGTGAAGGGGTTGATGCAGGATTAGATATTTCCCTTCAGAACATTCTTAGATGCCGTTTAAAACAATATAAACCCATTATCAGATGGAGGATGTGATATCTGGTCGCTCATTATAACTTTCATTTGATGTTCCAGTTAATGCATTTGTAATATGATATTGCATAATATAGTATTGATTCAGTTTGATTTAATCCAATGCAGATGCATTTTTAGCCTTAGGAGTTCTGCTTGCTTAACTCTCTTAGGACAAAGAACGTGGCTTATGCCAAAACTGAGTAATGGCTTCATTGTGGTTTTTCCTAATTTGCTTTTTTAAAATGTCGGTCACTAAGTCTGTTGACTGATTATTAAGCAGTCTAAGTATTTTAAATATTTGTAAGTAATTAGTCTGCTCTGTGAATGGCTTGAGTAGCCATTAAAGTGGAATGTCAATTTTATTTATTGGAAATATTTCTGTTTTTGTTGAACTCTCCTTTCTTTATAGGTGAAATATTGTCATTCTCGTGGCCTTTTGTTTAGTTTGCTCTTTCATTTGGTCCTGCACAAAACCGAATTTTATCTAAGCCATAAGCATGAGCTTGAGAGTAATGCTCTTAAAAATAACACTTGTTACACCTGGTTAGATCTGAGGCCATGATCAGATGAGTTCCACGTGTGCCCCTTGGCCCTTGCCAAAGACCTAGCACTTTTCTCTGAGGTCACATCATAACCCCTAACCCTGGCCCTTGATAATCCCCATGTGTTAGCTATTTCAAGGGGAATCAGACAAGTCAGTTCACCTCTGTTATTGTTGTTTAGTCACCAAGTTATGTCCTACTCTTTTGCGACCCCATGGACTGTAGCATGCCAGGCTCCTCTGTCCATGGGATTTCCCAGGCAAGAATACTAGAATGATTGCCATTTCCTTCTCCAGGGGATCTTCCCAACTCAGGGATCGAGTCCTGGTCTACTGCGCTGCAGGTGGGTGCTTTACTGCTGAGCCACAGGCAAAGCCCATTCATCCCTGTGCTAGTCTTGAAAACATGAGCATCCAGTTATCACCCAGCCCTTCACAAGGGCAGAACATGGACATAAACATTCTGCTCTCTCCTAGTACTAGGGTGGAAATAGCCATCGACGAGTCAAATGACCAGAGCTGAAGTCCTGGAATTTGGAAACTTTTTAAAAGTTCAGTTTTACTACCTTAACTGTCTTGTGATTTGAACTGTAAACTTCTCTGGATCTGTTCAGTATATTTTCAAACATCTTCCTAGAGATATAATTCACATGCCATACAGATCATCCATTTAAAGTATATAATTCAGTGGCTTTTCACAGAGTTGTGTATTCACAGAATTGTCCATCTACTGGCGCAATTTCAGAACATTTTCATTACCCTCAAAAAAAAAAACACCCCATACCTGGCTGTCACTGCGCAGTCCTCCCATCCCCCTCTGGCCCTAAGCAACCACACATCTATTTATGTCACTGTTAGATTTGCCAGTTCTGGCCCTTATATGTGCTTAGTTGCTCAGCCGTGTCTGACTCTTTGTGATCGTTTGGATTGTAGCCTACAAGGCTTCTCTGCCTATGGGATTCTCCAGGCAAGGATACTGGAGTGGGTTGCCATGGCCTCTTCAAGAGGATCTTCTTGGCCCAGGGATCAAACCCATGTGTCTCCTGCATTGGAAGGCGGATTCTTTACCTGCTGAACCATCTTGGGAAGGCACCATTTAGTATAAATGGAATCATGCAGTATATACTCCTTTGTGACTGGCTTCTTTTACTTAGCATACTGTTTCCAGGGGTCATCAATGTTTAGCATGTATCAGCACTTCATTCCGGAGAAGGCAATGGCACCCCACTCCAGTACTCTTGCCTGGAAAGTCCCATGGATGGAGGAGCCTGGTAGGCTGCAGTCCATGGGGTTGCTACAAGTCGGACATGACTGAATGACTTCACTTTCACTTTTCACTTTCATGCATTGGAGAAGGAAATGGCAACCCAATGCAGTGTTCTTGCCTGGAGAATCCCAGGGATGGGGAGCCTGGTGGGCTGCTGTCTGTGCGTTCACACAGAGTCAGAGCGACTGGAGCGACTTAGCAGCAGCAGCAGCAGCAGCAGCAGCACTTCTTTCCTTTTTTATTGCCAAATAATAATCCATTGTCTGGATCTACCACATTTAATTCATCCGTTCATCAGTTGGTGGACTTTTAGGCTGTTTCCATCTTTTATCTGTTACGAATGATGCTGCTCTGAGGGTTCAGGTATGGGTTTTTGTGTGGACATATGTTTGCATTTCTCTTGGGTGTGTACCTAGGAGTAAAATTGCTGGGTCCCATGGTAATTCTGTGTTTACCTGTTTGAAGAATTGCCAGACTGTTTTCCAAAGATTCCACAGGATCTTATACTCTTAATTTACAATGTATTAGGATTTCAGTTTCTCTGTATCCTTAGCGGTCACCCGGCTCTAAACCATGTGCTGTTGCATTCTGCTCTGTTGCAACTGTCTCCAGGGGTTGCGTGTGGCAGCTGCTGTGCGTCCAGCTGACAGATCTGACCTGACAGAGCCCAAGGGCTCCTAAAATCCAAGGCAGTCATCTCCCAGCTAAACAGCTGGCTGTCTGGTCTGAATTTGTTCGTTCTTGCCAGCTTTGGTTTGGAGTGGTAAGCTTAGGTAGGGTTGCAGTGTGAGGGAGGGGGCTCCACAGGGCAAAGTAGTGCATTAGCAGCCTACTCTTTACATCTTCAGCCTAGAAGAGAACTCCTAGTGGAGAAAGAAGAAATACTTTTTGTGCTGTCCTTCTTCATGTATGTTCTCTTTTAAGTCCGTTCCTTCTACCTCACAGCCTTTGTCATGGTGGTAGAGAAGAGTGTGTGTTTCTTTTTTAGTTAGACAGGGGCAGTGGAGGCTCAGAGAGGGCCTCTGAGTTATGCCCATTGGTTGATAAAAATGCCAGAGTGCATTGATAACTAACCGCCACTAACTTATTCTGCCATTCTCACCTTCCAAGTAAAGGAGGACCATTGAACTTGCCTCAGAACTTGCTCTACCTAGGTCCTTTCTGTTAATATAGCACAGAAGCATATGGTTAGAGTTTAGAAGTCTATATAATAAATGTCTGCTTTTAAAGCAGATAATTTGAACACTTTTGTTACCTTTTCATTAGCTTAACTCCATCTCTTCAGATTTCCTCTCTTTTCTTTGTCCATTTGGAATCAGAGAAACTTGAAAAACATTGTATACTAATTACAGACACCTAGGTTTCAGGTCAGTTCAGTCACTCAGTCGTGTCCAGCTCTTTGCGACCCAATGAACTGCAGGACGCCAGTCCTCCTTGTCCATCACCAACTCCCAGAGTTCACCCAAATCCATGTCCATTGAGTTGGTGATGCCATCCAACCATCTCATCCTCTGTCGTCCCCTTCTCCTCCTGTCCCCAATCCCTCCCAGCATCAGGGTATTTTCAAATGAGTCAGCTCTTCACATCAGGTGGCCAAAGTATTGGAGTTTCAGCTTCAACATCAGTCCTACCAATGAACACCCAGGACTGATCTCCTTTAGGATGGACTGGTTGGATCTCCTTGCAGTCCAAGGGACTCTCGAGAGTCTTCTCCAACACCACAGTTCAAAAGCATCAATTTTTTCGGTGCTCAGCTTTCTTCACAGTTCAACTCTCACATCCATACATGACCACTGGAAAAACCATAGCCTTGACTAGATGGACCTTTTTGACAAAGTAATGTCTCTGCTTTTCAATATGCTGGTTTTCCCCTCTATTTGCCATGAAGTGATGGGACCGGATGTCATGATCTTATTTTTCTGAATGTTGAGCTTTAAGCCAACTTTTTCGCTCTCCTCACCTAGGTTTAAATGTAGGCTTTGCTGTTTACAGCCTGTGTGATCTTGAATTGTTTGCTTAACCTCTCTGTGTCAAAATTGTTACATGGAAAAATAATAGTGCATATCTGATTAAACAAGTTACCACACATAAAGTACTTCAAAAGTACCTGGCACGTGGAGTATACATTAGCTATTTATCATTTAAAGCACTCAAACAAACCCCAAAAATACCTATAACCACCACGGCTGCTACTACCCTTCCTACAACTCCAGCTCTTCTGGTCAAAGTTGAACAACCTATGATTCAAGTTACTTAAAAAAGATCTGATGGAAATCCCTGGTGGTCCAGTGGCTAAGGACTCCATGCTTTCATTGCCAAGGCTGTGAGTTTAATCCCTGGTCTGGGAACTCAGATCCCACACACACCTTGCTCTCCCAGCAGCTGGAATGTTAAAGGGCAAGAGGACGAGACCTGTCAATCATTTAGTTAGGAAACAACCAGGAACAGGTTGCCCGCAAAACATATTTTCCTAAGATTTGATGTAATGTAATTTCTGTCTCATCTTTCTTTCTTAATCTTCTGGGATGTCCTTGGCTTCCAGTGACCATAGCTGGAATCCTTCAGTATCTGGCACGGTTCCAAACACACAGTTAATGTGGGCCTAAGTAAATGTGCACTTAAATACGTAACCAGAGCCTCCTCTCGGGTTGTCTTTAACGCCTTGTTTCTCCCCCTCTTGATCTCCAGGTATCTCAGATGAAGAAATTATCAACATTACTCTACCTACTGGGGTCCCCATTCTCCTGGAACTGGACGAGAACCTGCATACTGTTGGGCCTCACCAGTTCCTGGGCAACCAAGAGGCTATCCAAGCAGCCATTAAGAAAGTTGACGATCAAGGAAAAGTGAAACGAGCTGACAAATAAAATCCCACGTGCTGGCTAGGAATAGCTGCAGAAGGAGTGGCATGCGGTGTGTTATGGGTGTCATCTCACTTTTTTTTTTTGTCTCCCCACCTGATTTTTCCAGATCTAGGCTGTGGGGTAGAGTTTGTAGAGGTAATTAGGTAACTTGACGTTGGCCCAGTTAAAGGCTTTAGGATGCCCAAGTGCTTATGTCATAGCCGTATGCGCTAACCCCTGCTGGCCTCCTTTTAATTAATCACTAAGTTAGTCACCAGTGGGGCTTAATCAATGTCCTAAGTTTCTGAGATGGGAAAGCAACAAGTGAAGGTTAAGTTCAAGGTCATCCTCATTCAGTAAATCAGTATTGAGTCACTATTGACAGACCTTCAATAAGACGTTTGTATTTATAGAAAATTTCTGGGATGATAATAAAAGATATTAGATAATACACTCTACTTAAGTATTTATTGCTAGTCTTTTCCTCAAGGAAAAGGGGTACTCTGATAGGTAAGACTAGAGGCCCATTAAATGGGAGCGTCACATATGGATTCTTACAAAGCAGCCAGCTACAAACAGCAAGGCCCTTTGCCTCGTCTCTAGTCCAGAGACATCCTGTTTGACGTCTGGTGGAATTACTCTCTAGCTGCTGGAATTAGCAGCATGTAGACAGCCATAGCTGTTCATGTTCTCTTTGTTTTTAAACATTAATCTTGGGCTCCTTAAAATTGATTTAAAAATAAGTTCCGTGTCTGAAAATGGTACCCCCAAAGTATTTCCATATGATTCATAAGTATTAAGTACAGGCTTCTGAATTAGTCTCTGCTTTTATCTTCCTGTAACACAAAGAGCTGTACTTGTTTCAACACACAGACACATGCTTAATTCTCTATAAATTGAAGTTTGGGTCAGGGTGAAGTTAGAATATAGTGGGTGTAATTTTATTTGCTTGAACAGAGGAAATGGTATACTGGCATTCATCAACGTACATTTGTTCTTTATCTGCTGAGGGCAAAACATGGTGTGTAGTCCACAGTACTCAGGGTGGACCACAGACTGATTGATTGATTGATTGCTCATCAGTCTTAACGATACAGGATGTCTTTAGATGCTGCAGTCAGGTACATCATTTCTTTAAGCTACTGCCTTATATCAAAGCAAGTGACATATCTTTCAGTGACAGAGTCATCTTAACAGTTTACAACTGTAATAGCTATTACAGGTATCACCAGTTTTTCACGGTTTTCCATTGGTGGATTAGTTTATTTGTATCCATTTTATAGTAAAATTGGCATTAGAAGGAAACTAATTATAAAACCCTTGCCACTGCTTGGTCTCCACTGATCCTTAAATCAAGATTTAGAGGGACTTTCCTGGGAATCCAATGGTTCTGACTCTGAACTTCCAGTGTAGGGGACACGCGTTCCATCCCTGGAACTAAGACCCCACGTGCTGTGTAGTGCAGCCAGAAGATAAATAAAGAAGACTTAGAGCATCAGCTGATAAAGAGGGCTGAAAAGAACATGGTTTGCTCACAGCTGGCCACATCTGCAGTACGTAAGGACGTGGAATGTGGCTACTGGACATTCCTGACCAATTACTATCTTTTCTGCTGCCATCCTTCTTTTCACAGTCCTGTTGCCCAACCAAATAGCACACTTTATGATAATTCAGAGATCAGGGTCGCGAACACAACTACTGTCTCTTCCTAGAATTCCAAACCTATGGCTAAACTTCAACTCAGACCATTTTTAAACAGCTTTATCTCTGGAACTGGCATCTGAATTTTCCAGCCCAAGTGGTGACCATGTATTAAAGCAGCTCAAGATCCCAGATTCTAATTCTTCCCTCATCCCACCTCTAGACGTCCACCTCCAGAGGACCCCCAGCAGCATGATTGCTCCTGTGCACAAAGCTGTGCTCACACTCAGTCACTTTGGAATCTCACAGACTTCCTCAGAGAGGGATAATTGTTGCCGACACATTCTGGTACAATTTTGGTTTTATTGTTTTTGAGATCTTGGCTGAAATAAAGAGATAGTTATGAAAACTTGATGTATAATTATCTTTAACAACTTTAGCACGTCAACCTGTAGACCACCTAGTGAACCTGTTTTCTTTGCATGGTTTCACGAAGTATTCAGGATTTTTGATGTAAGTACCTTGAAGTATGCCTAACCTGAATCCTTGGTATCATCCTCTGTACTATGTCAAGCTGGGACCATAAAAAGTGGAGGGGGGGTGGTTTAAATGTAAAAATGATGGTTCAACTAGAAATTTGGTCCTTGGCAGGCCAGGTTTGGCTTGCCTTGGAACCACCTAGACAAGTTTCTTCTACCCAGGCTGTAATGCTTGTTATTTGCAGGTCTAGTGTGGTAAGATAATAGCCATAGCAAGATGCTATGAATTTTCATTTTTAAATATCGCAAATGAATCCTGTATCCCAGTACATTGAGACTGTTTTTCTGAAAAGCACAAAAATTCTGCCTCAGGAAAAGTGTTCTTAAAAATCATCCAGTACAAATTTGAGCACTGAATTAACAAAGCATCCTCGGTTAGGATACGTTACATCATGTATATTTCCTTGATAAAGATGTGCAAGGAAAATTTCTTAACACAATCTGGCTATTTCCATGCTTAACCAGATTCTTTTGCCCCACATTTGCAGACTATTTCTCATCTTGGGTCATGACCACTTTTATTAAAATGCAGCCCTTTGTGTGCACATTAATGGCAGTGGTTATTTGTCTTTAGCCTGGGAAGCCTCCCCAGAGGCTCTGTAGCTTTGTTGCCAAAATGCTTTTTTGGTTAAAGCCAATCCCTGTTGGGCTGCAGTTGGCCAACTTGGTGGCCAGAAGCAGAAATCCTTCCAGGAAAGAGAAGTCAGAGATCACATATGTTTCCCCCTTCCTACCACGTAGTCATAATTTTTTATTTTCCAGGCCCTCTCTGTTTATGACAGAATGAAGTAAGGGAACTGGCTTTACTGGACAGAAAGTTCATCATCCCCAACATTGTTTTTATTTGTATGCTCTTACAGGTGGCAAGTCTCTCTTCAAAGTTCAGGTTCCCTCTCACCTGGAAAGTCTTTCATATGTTTCTCTTCCCTCAGAAAAACAAAACTGCCTCAACATTTCAGACTCTGATCCCTTTCCCTGCTTCTGTCTTCTGCGTGGTTGGATTTTGCAAGTTTGGGGCTCACCTTTATAGCACTATTCATCTTGTAAATCATGCCTTGCCTCTCAGCGGATCTGACTGTGGCAGATGCTATATTATGCTGTATCCTGAGGGTTTCCACATTGGACTGTGAGGGAAATTTTGTTCCAAGGGAAATTGAAATGGCCATACTATAAGAACATTTTAATCATGTAATCTCCCTCTAGTGCCAAAGCTATTTAGCAAAATGATAGGCAGAATTAAAGTCACTCTTGCCCACAACAGGTGAAATTTTGTTCATTGGAGGATAATCTCACTATATAGACTAGCTTTTAAGACGTGGAATTTAAGTCCAAAAATGTAAGTTCCTTGGACAAAATCGTAAACATGAGCCAGATTGTCATCATCATGTTTGACTTTCACATAATAGAGCCACATTTTATTTGCCTTTTATTTAGTTAGGGCTAGCCATTTAAACTTATGCTTACTCTGATTTAAAAGGAATATATTTTTAATATCCTTTTATTATAAAACATTTTGAACATCCACAAAAAGCTGAGACTAAATAGCACAAGCAATACTCATTTACTGATCACCCACTACCACTTCATTAACTTTGTTGTTTAGTTACTAAGTCATGTCTGACTCTTTACAAGTCCATGGACCGTAGCCCACCAGGCTCTTCCCAGGCCCACCACTCCACTTCCCTGGAGTGTGTTGCTGTTTCATCCAGGGGATCTTCCCAACCCAGAAACTGAACTGGTGTCTCTTACTTGGCAGGCAGATGCTATACCACTGAAGCCTTCATTGACATGTGACCACCGTTATGTGTGTCTCCTCAGTCTGCCCACTGGATTGCTTTGAAACAAATGCTGAATGTCAAATAGGATAGGTTTTGAGAAGGAAAACTCCTTTAATAGTCTTCAACCAGTTAAAATGGAATCCCCAGTAATTTCTTCTGATGTTTGTCCACTTTGGTACTCTCAAGAAACAGCCATTGCTAAGTTGTCCAATCCAGGTCCTAAATACAGTTGCATTATCTGTCCTTGCTCTTTAGAGAGCTGTTAGTCTGTTCTGTGTGACTTCTGTGGGATAATTTGGGATGATTTGGTAACACTGATGTTAAATTCAAGTAAAGATGAAAATGTTCTTGAGACTGTTTAAAAGAATTACTTCAGTAATTCTGAATTTCATAGGTTTAAAAATTGAGCATATTTGTGGATGTTATTATAAATTAGGTTACTCACAAAAGGAGAAGAGAAGGTGGAGGAAGATAAAGAAGACTACCATGTTACTAGTTTTGAACTGCAAATATTTGTATGAATGCGTATGTAGTTTCCTCTCCCTTTCCCCCACCCCAAGCTCTAGCTGTGTGCTCTGAAAGGGCCTGGAAGCCATAACCTAGTAATAATGAACACCTAGTTACCTTGATCTTGTTTTCTAAATACTGTTCCACAGATCCAGCGATGTTTGGGAAAACACCGTTGATTCCAGGTTGGAAGCAGAGAAAGTGAGCTTAGAACACCTTGAGTCAGAAAAGAAAATGCCCAAAGACTGGTGGGACATAAACATTGGCTTCAGGTGCCAAATTTGGGGCAGTTTGAGATTAAAGAATAACAAGTGATGGATTATAAAACATTTGTCTTAGTCTGTTCAGACTGTTGTAACAAAGCACCACAGATGACTTAAATAAACATCTCTCACGGTTCAGAAGGCTGGGAAGTCCAAGATCAAGGCACTGGTAGATTCAGTGTCTGATGAGAACTGTCTCCTGGTTTTCAGACTGACGTCTTCTTGCTTGTCCTCACATGGTAGAGAGGGAGGGGGCTCTGGTCTCTTCCTTTTAGAACACTATTCTTATCATGGGGGATCCACCTTCATAACCTCATCTAAACCTGCTCACCTCCCAAAGGCCCCACCTTCAAACACCATCACCCCAGGGAGTAGGGGTTTTACCAATTAGGTTTGAACCTTAATTGGATATTTTGATTAAAAGTTACAAAAGACATTTTAGGGGCTGAAAAATTTAAGGGTAGGGTGTCATGATGCCTGCAATTCACCTTCAAATGGTTCAGCCAACACAGTGTTCATACATATTTAAAGCGACACAGAAAGCAAAATAATAAATGATAAATTGAGGAAAATTTATAACGCCATACTATTCTTCCAGCTTTCCTGTAGGTTTGATATTTTTCAAAATAGAACCAAAGAAAAAGTAATGGGAAACATTGATAAGCAACCAAAACAGCCTCGTATTTAAAATGAAAACATGTTTTCGCTATATCCAATGACTGGATAAATGTGCCTGGTTTCTGTACTTTTTATTCTCGAAATTCCAGTCTTTGTTAGTAAGGGAAAACCTTAAGTCTATATTGTCAAGAAACAAATAGTTGTATGCTTACTTTACTTCTGCTAGGTCTAGTGCTACAGTTACATATCAGACCAACAATTATTAATACCTTCTCTGCTAATACCAGTCAGAAACAGGATTATGATTGCCATCATCTTGTAGCTGAACAAACAGTATTTCTTTCTCCTGATGCAAAAACTTGGGCTTTAATCTTTTCCTGCCCGAGCCTGACCTCCCTTCTTAATGATACCTGTTTGACTCCTAAACTCCACTTAATCTCTGGGCCTCCATTTCCTTGGAATTTAGCTCCCCAAAGCAATCATCTCCCATGTCCCTTGCTTCACTCAGCTCAGTGTCGTACCTCAGCTTGAATACGTGTGACCTCGAAGCAGCTATGGTTTCTACTGCTGCTCCACGCTTCCTTCTACTAAGACTGCTGGGGGTCAACAGCCTGTAATGAATGCCTCTCATTGGCACTAAAAACCAGCCTTTTATTTATATTGTGGTTGGCCACTTAAGCCTTAAGTCTATTCTTACTTTAAAAACAAAGTTCATGAAAATAATCCCTGTTTTCATGAAGGAAGCTCTACCTTTCAAGACGGCTTCATTTAATTCTCTGCAATGCCAAGTTCTTAAAAACTTTGGCACAGACCAGAGTGCAACATAAGCTTGTGTCCAAAGAGCCAGTGCATCACTTCCAGTCTGTAGAAAACAGATGCCATCTGACAGCAACTGCAGCAAACATAGCCTGAGATGTTAGGTGGTGCCTTTCTTTCCCTGGAGCACTTGCACCTGAAGGAGCTATTTTGTTTCCGAGTTTTTACTCAAGAATTTCTCATGAATTCACTCTAGCCACACAGATACTGAAAAGGGCACATTGGCCAACCACATTGCCTTGCATCCACTTGAGAGGAAACTTCATTTGATATAATGTTGAGCTAATGTTAGTCACTCAGTTGTGTCTGACTCTTTGTGACCCTATGGGCTGTAATTCACCAGGCTCCCTCCAGTCAGGAATATGGGAGTGGGTTGCCATTCCCTTCTCTGGGGGATCTTCCCAACCCAGGGCAGGAACCCAGATCTCCTGCATTGCAGGCAGATTCTTCACCATCTGAGCCATGAAGAAAGGTCAGCGTTGACCTAGGTGGAAAATAAAACACAGCTGGAATTTGTATCAGTCACATTAATTGTGTAAAAATCTCCTCTCTTACAGAGAAGACTTTGGAGTATTTAAACCTGGACCTTGGAGCAGAGAGGGTCAAGACCATTATATAGTTGTACACACATGACTGAGGTCATTTAATCCATTCTGACACTTTTTCTATAGAACATTCACTGGAGTTCTCCAGGCAGCCACTAGCCGTTGGTATAGTAAAATACTAGTATTTTTATTTCTGAGGCACCCCAGGATCCTGAATTGGACTGTAGGAAACATTATTTGCAGCTAGAATTCTGGGTACTCTCCCGAGAGTCTTGGTATTTTATAATCTTTATTTAATCTTTATTTCTGCACCTAGACACTGGGGGTCAGTATTTATTCATAAATGCCTCTCAATTTGACTGTAAGCCTAGCTCTGGCTACTTACAAAAGGTGATATCTAGTGAGTCCTGGAGTTGACTGTGGAATTTCTTTCTCTGATTATGTAACTACAGAGCCCAGACTAGGTAAACATGAAATGTAAATATAAACATTGTGGATCCCTGTAGGACTGTAACGCGAGAAGGAGGCGGACAGTTTTCAATCTGAAATATAAACTAACACCAGATCCTTTTCATCTCTGGAGACCTGTCTGGTAACATTGGTCCTACGGGTGCACTCAAATGCTCAGGCAGAATTTGGCCATCACCCTTGACTCTCCTTCTGATGTCTTATTTTTTGTTGATTCTCTCTCCTCCTAGCTGTCAAATTCATCTCTATCCCCACCACTCACACCTTGAGTCACATCCCCACCTTCTCTCTCGTTATGAGCCTCACATGCTGCCTACTGCACTAAGAAGGCGCATTTCTCTCTCTAGACATTTAAGCAGTCAGTCTTCTAGGTGATTTGCTTTTGTTCTCCTTCAGTCCTCTCCCGGGTGACCTTTCAAAAGGTCTACCACACAGTACTTCACACAAACTTTCAGGGACACCAACATTTTTTAAGCCTCTGCCTTTGTACTCATTTCTCCTCCATCACCACCCCATCTTTTTATCTCCTGCCTAATATCTGCTTATCTCTCAGGGCTCTTAGGCTCTCAAGGATCCCTGTGATTTACCTGTGCTGGATCTCATCTGTTCCTTTCTCTTTTCCCTTGTAGGAGAGTGGAATGAATTTCAGTTCAGTTCAGTTCAGTTCAGTTCAATTTAGTCGCTCAGTCATGTCCGACTCTTTGTGACCCTATAAATCGCAGCATGCCAGGCCTCCTTGTCCATCACCAACACCTAGAGTTCACTCAAACTCATGTCCATCAAGTCGGTGATGCCATCCAGCCGTCTCATCCTCTGTTGTCCCCTTCTCCTCCTGTCCCCAGTCCCTCCCAGCATCAGGGTCTTTTCCAGTGAGTCAACTCTTCACATGAGGTGGCCAAAGGACTCGGAGTTTCAGCTTTAGCATCAGTCCTTCCAATGAACACCCAGGACTTGTCTCCTTTAGGACGGACTGGTTGGATCTCCTTGCAGTCCAAGGGACTCTCAAGAGTCTTCTCCAACACCACAGTTCAAAAGCATCAATTCTTCGGTGCTTGGCTTTCTTCACAGTCCAACTCTCACATCCAGACATGACCACTGGAAAAACCATAGCCTTGACTGGACAGACCTTTGCTGGCAAAGTAATGTCTCTGCTTTTGAATATACTATTTAGGTTGGTCATAACATTTCTTCCACGGAGTAAGCGTCTTTTTAATTTCATGGCTGCAATCACCATCTGCAGTGATTTTGGAGCCCCAAGAAATTAAGTCTGACACTGTTTCCCCATCTATTTCCCATGAAGTGACGGGACTGGATGCTATGATCTTCGTTTTCTGAATGTTAGGCTTTAAGCCAACTTTTTCACTCTCCTCTTTCACTTTCATCAAGAGGCTTTTAGGTCCTCTTCACTTTCTGCCATAAGGGTGGTGTCATCTGCATACCTGAGGTTATTGATATTTCTCCTGGCAATCTTGATTCCAGCTTGTGCTTCTTCCAGCCCAGCATTTCTCATGATGTACTCTGCATAGAAGTTAAATAAGCAGGGTGACAGTATACAGCCTTGACGTACTCTTTTTTCCTATTTGGAACCAGTCTGTTGTTCCATGACAAGTTCTAACTGTTGCTTCCTGACCTGCATGTAGGTTTCTCAAGAGGCAGGTCAGGTGGTCTGGTTATGCCCATCTCTTTCAGAATTTTCCACAGTTTATTGTGATCCACACAGTCAAAGGCTTTGGCATAGTCAATAAAGCAGAAATAGATGTTTTTCTGGAACTCTGCCTTTTTTGATGATTCTGCAGATGTTGGCAATTTGAGCTCTGGTTCCTCTGCCTTTTCTAAAACCAGCTTGAACATCTGGAAGTTCATGGTTCACGTATTGCTCAAGCCTGGCTTGGAGAATTTTGAGCATTACTTTACTAGCATGTGAGATGAGTGCAATTGTGCGGTAGTTTGAGCATTCTTTGGCATTGCCTTTCTTTGGGATTGGAATGAAAACTGACCTTTTCTAGTCCTGTGGCCACTGCTGAGTTTTCCAAATTTGCTGACATATTGAGTGCAGCACTTTCACGGCATCATCTTTCAGGATTTGAAATAGCTCAACTGGAATTCCATCGCCTCCATTAGCTTTGTTCATAGTGATGCTTTCTAAGGCCCACTTGACCTCACATTCCAGGATGTCTGGCTCTAGGTGAGTGATCACGCCATTGTGATTATCTGGGTTGTGAAGCTCTTTTTGTACAGTTCTTCTGTGAGTTCTTGCCACCTCTTCTTAATATCTTCTGCTTCTGTTAGGTCTATACCATTTCTGTCTTTTATCGAGCCCATCTTTGCATGAAATGTTCCCTTGATATCTCTAATTTTCCTGAACAGATCTCTAGTCTTTCCCATTCTGTTGTTTTCCTCTATTTGTTTGCATTGATCACTGAAGAAGGCTTTCTTGTCTCTTCTTGCTATTCTTTGGAACTCTGCATTCAGATGCTTATATCTTTCCTTTTCTCCTTTGCTTTTCACTTCTCTTCTTTTCACAGCTATTTGTAAAGCCTCCTTAGACAGCCATTTTGCTTTTTTGCATTTCTTTTCCATGGGGATGGTCTTGATCCCTGCCTCCTGTACAATGTCACGAACCTCCGTCCATAGTTCATCAGGCACTCTATCAGATCTAGTCCCTTAAATCTCTTTCTTACTTCCACTGTATAATCATAAGGGATTTGATTTAGGTCATACCTGAATGGTCTAGTAGTTTTCCCCACTTTCTTCAATTTAAGTCTGAATTTGGTAATAAGGAGTTCATGATCTGAGCCACAGTCAGCTCCTGGTCTTATTTTTGTTGACAGTATAGAGCTTCTCCATCTTTGGCTGCAAAGAATATAATCAATCTGGTTTTGGTGTTGACCATCTGGTGATGTCCATGTGTAGAGTCTTCTCTTGTGTTGTTGGAAGAGGATATTTGCTATGACCAGTGCATTTTCTTGGCAAACCTCTATTAGTCTTTGCCCTGCTTCATTCTGCATTCCAAGGCCAAATTTGCCTGTTACTCCAGGTGTTTCTTAACTTCCTACTTTTGCATTCCAGTCCCCTATGATGAAAAGGACATCTTTTTGGGTGTTAGTTCTAAAAGGTCTTGTAGGTCTTCATAGACCCGTTCCACTTCAGCTTCTTCAGTGTTACTGGTTGGGGCATAGGCTTGGATTACTGTGATATTGAATGGTTTGCCATGGAAGCGAATAGAGATCATTCTGTCGTCTTTGAGATTGCACCCAAGTACTGCATTTTGGACTCTTTTGTTGACCATGGTGGCTACTCCATATCTTCTGAGGGATTCCTCCCCACAGTAGTAGATAAAATGTCCATCTGAGTTAAATTCACCCATTCCGGTCCATTTTAGTTTGCTGATTCCTAGAATGTCGATGTTCACTCTTGCCATCTCCTGTTTGACCACTTCCAATTTGCCTTGATTCATGGACCTGACATTCCAGGTTCCTATGCAATATTGCTCTTTACAGCATCGGACCTTGCTTCTATCACCAGTCCTATCCACAACTGTTCTCTGCCTCACAAAGCTGGGTGCCAGGCAAGGTCATGCAAACTTACTCTCCAGAATCCCCCAATTTATCTCCCATGAGCATTAAACTGTCCAGTTTTTGTAGATATATTCTTTAAGATAGTTCTTATCTAGAGAGATTTGATCTTAAGCTGTACTATGCTTTGTGGCTGTCTTCCCACTGTGTGAATTCATGGAAACAGTAATGGAAACCCTGCTGCTGGTGGAGTGGAAGGCAAGTGAGGCTGAGTAGCCCTTCAACTTAGAGCATTTCTCCATAGGCAGCTGCTATAATGGTGCGAAAACAGGCTAATGAGTTGTGTTCTTGCTTTTTATTCAAATTATAGAGTTAAATATATCAATCTAAATATGTTAAGCATAAGGAAACTCCTTAATCCTACAATCCAGAGAGCTATTTTTTCTTTGTATGAATTTTCACATAGATATATTCTTAATTTGTATTCAATTTTGTATTCTTTTCTTCATCATAAGCATTTCTCCATGCTTCATAGACTGCAAACAATTATGTTATATGGATAAATACCACTCCATTTTTGGATAAAATTTAAATGTCCCAAAAGGAAGCCATTAGACGCTTTCAACATTCTGCTATAATAACTAATTCTGTCCGTATAACTTCTCTCCCAGACTCTTTTTGAATGTTTATGAGGTCCAATACAAGAGCACAGTGGAGACCCATATGCTTTTTGTCCAAATATTTTAAACTATCAATCAAGCTAACAGACATTTTATGTACCTTGATAAATATACCCTCATAACAAAAATATTTTAAAATATGTACAGGTATTTTTAAATAGCTGAAAGCCACCACACATCAGGAATAGTTTTGGCAGTCTTCTCTGAAAATAAGAGTGGTCCAATGGCCCAAGACCTTATTGCCACTGAAGAGCTTCAGCTACATGACACACAGTCTCCCCAAAGCAACATTTACGTTCTACTACCAAGAAATACAATCCCTGTAAGAATCATAAATCCTAAATTAAGAGAGATTAAGGCTCCCAAATATATGAATCATTGGCAGAACCAAAGGGAGAAATGAACAGCAACACTGTAATAGTGGGAGACTTTAATTCCTCCTTTCAGCTACGGATAGAACAACTAGAAAGAAGATCAGTAAGGAAACTGAGGACTTTAACAGCACAATTAGACCAATTGGACTTAATGGACGTATACAGAACATTTCCCTCCAAGCAGCAGAATACATTCTTCTCAAGCACACATAAAATATTCTTCCCACAGACCACATGTAATCTACAAGACAACTCTTCATGCATTTGAGAAGCTGAAATCATATAAAATATCTTCTTCAACCATATAGAGTGGAACTAGAAACCAACAGCAGAGAGAAAACAGGAAAACCCACCAAAATGTGAAAGTAATCAACTCTTTTACCACCAACAAGTCAAAAAAGAAATCACAAGGGAATTTAGAAGATATCTGAGGATAAAATGAAAATGCAACACACCAAAATATATGGCATGCAGTGAAAGCAGTGATAAGAACATTTACGGTGACATAATTAAATGCCTACATTAAGAAGAAGAAAGCTCTCAGATCAACAACCTAATTTTACATCTTAAGGAATTAGGAAAAGAACAAACTAAAGGAAAAGTTAGGGAGAAGAAGGAAATAACAAAGATTAGAGCAGAGATAGAGAATAGAAATAGAAAAAATTAAAATCAAGAGCTGATTTTTCTAAAATTTTTATTGGAGTATAGTTGGCTTAAAATGTGCTAATTTATTCTGTACAGCAAAGTAAATCAGTTATATATATACACACACACATACGTATACCACTGTATTTTAGATTCTCTATTTTCCTATTACAGTGTATTGAGAAGAATACCCTGTGTTATACAGTAAGTCCTTATTATCTATTTTATATATAGTAGTGTGTATATGTCAACCCCAATTTATGCCTCTGGTAATTATCCCCCTGGTAATTATAAGTTTGTTTTCTCTATCTGTGACTTTATTTCTGTTTTTGAAATAAGTTTATTTGTGCCATTTTTTAAGATTTCACATATTAGCAATATCATATATTTGTCTTTCTCTGTCTGACTTACTTCACTCAGTGTGACAAACTCTAGGTTGATCTATGTTGCTGCAGATGACGTCATTTTATTCTTCTCTATGGCTGAGTAATATTCCATTGTATAGATGTACTACATCTTCTTTATCTATTCCTCTGTCAATGAATATTTCAGCTGTTCCATGCCCTGGCTATTATAAATAGTTCAGCAATGACTATTGTGGTGCACGTGTCTTTTGAATTATGGTCTTCTCTGGATATATAAGCTAAAGGCAAAGGAGAAAAGGAAAGATATACCCATCTGAATGCAGAGTTCCAAAGAATAGCAAGGAGAGATAAGAAAGCCTTCCTCAGTGATCAATGCAAACAAATAGAGGAAAACAATAGAATGAGAAAGACTAGAGATCTCTTCAAGAAAATTAGAGATACCAAAGATAGACACAGTAAAGGACAGAAATGGTATGGACCTAACAGAAGCAGAACATATTAAGAAGAGGTGGCAACAAAACACAGAAAAATTATACAAAAAAATCTTACTGACCCAGATAACCATGATGGTGTGATCACTCACCTAGAGCCAGACATCCTGGAATGTGAGGTCAAGTGGAACTTAACAAGCATCATTACAAGCAAAGCTAATGGTAATGCTAGAATTCCAGTTGAGCTATTTCAAATCCTAAAAGATGATGCTGTGAAAGTGCTGCACTCAATATGTCAGCAAATTTAGAAAACTCAGCAGTGGCCACAGGACTAGAAAAGGTCAGTTTTCATTCCAATCCCAAAGAAAGGCAATGCCAAAGGATGTTCAAACTACCACACAATTGCACTCATCTCACACACTAGGAAAGTAATGCTCAAAATTCTCCTACCAAGGCTTGAACAATACGTGAACTGAGAACTTTCATATGTTCAAGCTGGTTTTAGAAAAGGCAGAGGAACCAGAGATCAAATTGCCAACATCTGCTGGATCATCAAAAAAGCAAGAGAGTTCCAGAAAAACATCTTCTGCTTCATTGACTACGCTAAAGCCTTTGATTGTGTGGATCACAGCAAACTGTGGAAAATTCTTCTAGAGATGGGAATACCAGATCACCTGACCTGCCTCCTAAGAAATCTGTATGCAGGTCAAGAAGCAACAGTTAGAACCAGACATGGGACAACATTTTCACAAATTGGGAAAGCAGTACATCAAGGCTGTATATTGTCACTCTGCTTATTTAACTTCTATGCAGAGTACATCATGTGAAATGCTGGGCTCTATAAAGCACAAGCTGGAATCAAGATTGCTGGGGAAAATATGAATAACCTCAATTATGCAAATGACACCACCCTCATGGCAGAAAGTGAAGAACTAAAGAGCCTCTTGATGAAAGTGAAAGAGGAGAGTGAAAAAGCTGGCTTAAAACTCAACATTCAGACAATTAAAATCATGACATCTGGTCCCATCACTTCATGGAATAGATGGGGAAACAAGGAAAGAGTGACAGACTTTATTTGGGGGAGCTCCAAAATCTCAGCAGATGGTGTCTGCAGCCATGAAATTAAAAATGCTTGCTCCTTGGAAGAAAAGCTATGACCAAATCAGAGGGCATATTATAAAGCAGATATTACCAACAAAGTTTCATCTAGTCAAAGCTATAGTTTTTCCATAGTCATGTATGGATTTGAGAGTCGGATCATGAAGAAAGCTGAATGCCAAAGAATTGATGCTTTTGCACTGGTTGGAGAAGACTCTTGAGAGTCCCTTGGACTGCAAGAGAGATCAAACCAGTCAATCATAAAGGAAATCAGTTCTGAATATTCATTGAAAGAACTGCTGCTGAAGCTGAACTCCAATACTTTGGCCACCTGATGGAAAGAACTGACTGGCTGGAAAAGACCCTGACTCTGGGAAAGAGGCAGGAGGAGAGGGGACAACCAAGGATGAGTTAGTTGGATGGCATCACTGGCTCGATGGACATGAGTTTGAGCAAGCTCTGGGAGTTGGTGATGGACACGGAAGCCTGGCATGCTGCAGTCCGTGGGTTGCAAAGAGTTGGACATGACTGAGTGTCTGAGCAATATAAGAGCTGTTTTGTTTTTTTTATAAGACCAGCAAAATTGGAAAACTCTTACATAGAATAACTAAGAAAAAATGAGACTCAGTTAACTTAACTTGGAAATAAAATAGGGGACATTGCAACTGATGTCTCAGAAATAAAAAGGGTTAAACAGACTACTGTGAACAATTATATACCAACAAATTGAATAACCTGGAAGAAAATTATATATTCCTACCAACTGACCAACATAAGAATCATAAGAAATTAATCTGAAGAGACCTATAACTAGTAAGGAGATTAAAGCAATAATCAAAAGCCTCCCAACAAAGAAAAGTCCAGGGCCAGATGACTTCACAGCAGAATTCTATCAGTCATTTAAAGAAGAATGAATATTAATCCTTCTTAAACTCTTCTAAAGAATTTAAAATAAGGGAATGCTCCAAACTCATTCTATGAGGCCAGTATCACTCTGATATGAAAAGAAGATATAAAAGGCACCCAAATTGAAAAGGAAGAAGTAAAATTATCTCTGTTCATAGATAATGTAATCTTATAGAAAACCCTAAAGATTTCACACACAAAAAAATGGTTAAAAGTGAGAAATTATTTTAACAAATTTGCAGGGTAAAAAAATCAACATATAAAAATCAATTGTGTTTCTATACACTAATAATGACCAAACTGAAAAGGAAATTAATGAAATAATCTCCATTTACTATAACATCAAAAAGAATAAGATACTTGGGAATAAGTGTACCCAGGGAGATGAAAGATTTATATACTGAACACTACAAAGTATTACTAAAAGAAATTGAAGAAGATACAATTAAATGGAAAGGCATCTGGTGCTCCTAGATTGGAAGATTTAATGTTGTTAAAATGTTCAGACTATCAAAAGCAGTCTGTAAATTCAGTGCAATCTCCGTCAAAATCCCAGTGGCATTCTTTGCAGAAGTAGACAAAAAAATCTTAAAACTGAATCTCATAGGACCTTTGGTAGCTAAAAACAATCTTGAAAAAGAGGAGCAAATTCAGAGGTCTCACACTTCCTGATTTCAAACATACTACAAAGCAACAGAAATCAAGACCTTTGGGACTGGCAAAGAGACAGATGTAGAGACCAGTGGAACAGAATAGAGTCCAGAAATAAACCTGGTCACATACGGCCAAATGATTTTTGACAATGGTGTCAAGACTGCACAATGAGGAAAGGACAGTCCTTTCTCAAACAGCATTCGGAAAACATTGTCCATCAGGACACTGAGTGGAGCTCGAGAGCTGAGTTTTTTCAGACAAAATTGAAGTGTTTGCTTTTCAAGTTAGAGGAAATAGAGTTTGCGTTTCTTCTTTTCTCAAGCCATCTTCGAAATTCAGGGAATCCAGAGCTTGTATATGAAACCTAGTTGGATTATATGAATGCATACCGAGGAATAGGTGAGCTAAACATTTTATTTGCAAAAAAATAAAAATCAAACATTGTGCTTTCTTCAGCATAGGGTATTTAAAGCCACAGACCCCCAGCCTTAGAAAATATCAGTGTCAGGATCCTTAGTCAGGAACAGTAGAAACCACTCTAGTCTAAACAGAAAAGGAATTTCTTAAAGGATATCAGATGCCTCACAGACTCTTTGGGAAGGCCAAAGAGTTAAGGAAGGCCAGTCAGTTGAGAATAACATCCAAAGTACTGTGTGAGAGTAACTCCAGCAAGGACTCCCCACTGCTGGGCTCAGTTACTGCAGCTCCCACCGATGCTGTTGAAAAGCAGTATAGAGGTTCCCTTAAAACCTAAAAATAAAATCACCATGTCATAGCTGTCTCTGGGGTCGCACAGAGTCGGACACGACTGAAGCGACTTAGCAGCAGCAGCAGCAGTGTGAGAGCAGCCATATACTATACGAAAATGAATGGGTGTGGCAGTGTTCCAGTAAACTTTACTTACAAAAACAAAGGCAATGGGCCTGATTTAATTCAGAGACTAGAGTTTGCCAATCTCCACTCTAGAGCAATGTCATCGGTGGTCTTATTAGACATTAACACCATTGTTTACAGGTGAGAAACTTGGATGTCTTCACTGGGTGCTAGAAATACTAATGTTGCTGTTCTAATTGGCAATGGTCTGGTAGATGGCAAAAATGGCCACACTCTCTCCTTTCATCCATGCTTCTTTACCTGGAGCTTTGTATCCCCTCCCTCCCACCTGATTCTGGGCTCCGCCAATGGGTTATCAGAAAAATGTGACACAAGCAGAGATTTGGAAACGTGCACAATGGGGCTTGTCTTTTCTTAAAACCCTCTTGGATGATGTAATACACGTGGCCCAGTCACTCCCATTACCCAGACCTACAGCTTGACAAACACCAGCCCTGTGATGGAGCTCATGCTAGACTGCCCATCCACTAGCCAGTTTGCCAGTTCATCATGAACGCGTGAGTGAGCCTAGCAATGATCAGCTAAGCTGGCCCAGATCACACAGTCCAGCCAATTCACAAAGTCACAAACTAAATAAATAGTTATTATTATAAGCCACTATGTTCTAAGGTATCAGCACCAAAAGCTCCAAGCTATTAGTTTGCTAAAATTTTTCACTTACCTTACCTCACCTTACTCCCACAATGCAGGAGGAGCAGATATGTAATCCCATGCTGCAAAGGAGAAGAAATTGAGCCCCATAAAAACTTAGTGACCTACTAAATACCAGTGAAAATGAAAATCACTCAGTTGAGTCCAACTCTTTGCGACCCCATGGACTATACAGTCCATGGGATTCTCCAGGCCAGAATACTGGAGTGGGTGGCCGTTACCTTCTCCAGGGGATCTTTCCAACCCAGGTCTCCTGCATCTCAGGCAGATTCTTTATCAGCTAAGCCACCAGGGAAGCCCACCAAATATCGAACTGGTAATAAATAAAAATCTGGGTCTAGAATTGAGTTTGCCTTGACCCCCTAGTCAAAATGTACACATTGACTATATTGTTTTGTTTGTGGCAAGGTAATAGAACAAATATTGCTTCAGCTCAGTCAATAGTTCTGCTAATATACTGTTATCTCCTCCAATTATCTTCTAAATTCTAACAATTCAAAGGATGGTCCTTTGTCAAAATTTGTCTTATCATTTACAAGAAATTATCAAGTATCCAGACTTGGCTAGAGAGACTTTCAGTTGATTGTAGGGAATAAGCAGCCAAACATCTCCCGTGATAAGCATAATTTGGAGGAAATCAACATCTGTTAATCTCTGCAGATCTCTGCTATGGTTTCACACTTGCTGATAACTCTTACAGGTAAACAAGCTCAGCACATTATAGGCAAACGTCTTGGGAAATGTTTCCTGTGAAGGGCTGGCTAGTAAATATTGTCATCCTAATTCTCAAAACAAACTCTCAAACTACTCAATTCTGGGTCATACAGACTCTCAAAACTACTCAATTCTGCTGTCATCCATCATATAAGAGCAGTCACAGACTATTTAAAAATGAAAGGGTGTGGCTATGTTCCAATAACTTTATTTACAAAAACAGGCAGGGGTCTGATTTTGTTCACTGGTCAGAGCTGACCAATTCCCACTTTAAAGCAATGTCTTGGGTGGCCTTCAGTTCAGTTCAGTCGCTCAGTCATGTCCGACTCTTTGCGACCCCATGAATCGCAGCACGCCAGGCCTCCCTGTCCATTACCAACTCCTGGAGTTCACTCAGACTCACGTTCATCGAGTCAGTGATGCCATCAGCCATCTCATCCTCTGTCGTCCCCTTCTCCTCCTGCCCCCAATCCCTCCCAGAATCAGTCTTTTCCAAGGAGTCAACTCTTCGCATGAGGTGGCCAAAGTACTGGAGTTTCAGCTTTAGCATCAGTCCTTCCAAAGAAATCCCAGGGCTGATCTCCTTCAGAATGGACTGGTTGGATCTCCTTGCAGTCCAGGGGACTCTCAAGAGTCTTCTCCAACACCACAGTTCAAAAGCATCAATTCTTTGGTGCTCAGCCTTCTTCACAGTCCAACTCTCACATCCATACATGACCACAGGAAAAACCATAGCCATGACTAGATGGACCTTAGTCGGCAAAGTAATGTCTCTGCTTTTGAATATGCTATCTAGGTTGGTCATAACTTTTCTTCCAAGGACTAAGCGTCTTTTAATTTCATGGTTGAAGTCACCATCTGCAGTGATTTTGGAGACCCCAGAAATTAAGTCTGATACTGTTTCCACGGTTTCCCCATCTATTTCCCGTGAAGTGATGGGACCGAATGCCATGATCTTCGTTTTCTGAATGTTGAACTTTAAGCCAGCTTTTTCACTCCTCTTTCACTTTCATCAAGAGGCTTTTTAGTTCCTCTTCACTTTCTGCCATAAGGGTGGTGTCATCTGCATATCTGAGGTGATTGATATTTCTCCCGGTGATCTTGATTCCAGCTTGTGTTTCTTCCAGTCCAGCGTTTCTCATGATGTACTCTGCATAGAAGTTAAATAAGCAGGGTGACAATATACAGCCTTGACGTACTCCTTTTCCTATTTGGAACCAGTCTGTTGTTCCATGTCCAGTTCTAACTGTTGCTGCCTGGCCTGCATGTAGGTTTCTCAAGAGGCAGGTCAGGTGGTCTGGTATTCCCATCTCTTTCAGAGTTTTCCACAGTTTATTGTGATCCACACAGTCAAAGGCTTTGGCATAGTCAATAAAGCAGAAATAGATGTTTTTCTGGAACTCTCTTGCTTTTTCCATGATCCAGCGGATGTTGGCAATTTGATCTCTGGTTCCTCTGCCTTTTCTAAAACCAGCTTGAACATCAGGAAGTTCGCGGTTCACGTATTGCTGAAGCCTGGCTTGGAGAATTAGGATGTGAATGTCCATAGATATTAACACCATTTTTAGAAGATGAAAGACTTGCATATTTAGTGCACTTTCGTTTAAGGGGACCAACCCACACTCAGGTCCTGTGATTCAATCGTTGCCCTGGCAAAGGACACCGTATTAGGGCCAGCCTGTTGAGTGCATTGGCTGCCTTGCTGTAGAGCATCATCTCCTCCCTAGAACTGTGCCTGGCACATGACACAAGTGGCAGAGGCTGCTGGATGCCCACTAAGACACATTCTCTCCTTGTATAATAGACACTGCAGGGAGGATCATAGCCAGCCAGCCAGGAACTGCTTTTCCCAGCCTCCCTTGCAGCTTGAGTGGCCCTATTTTTAAGTACTTACTAATGGAATGTAAGCTTAAATGAAGTGTTCATCTTCCCACCCCCACATCCTTAAAAGGAAATTGCTGCCATGGATTTACTTTCTCTCTTCCCTTCCTTCAAGCTGGCACAAAAACATGCCAGAGTCCTGGCTCTGACTGTGTGAAGGAGGACAGTGCTAGAGGCAAGGGCTTCTCACACCTAAAGGCATTAGCATCATCTGAAAAGCTACTTATTTGCAAAAAACGCAGTTAGACCTCTACCTCATACTATATATAAAAACTGGGGCTTCCCAGGTGGCGCTAGTGGAAAAGAGCCCGTCTGCCAGTGCAGGAGACCTAAGAGACTTGGGTTCAGTCCCTGGGTTGGCAAGATCCCCTGGAGAAAGAAATGGCAACCCATTCCAATATTCTTGCCTGGAGAATCCATGGACAGAGGAACCTGGTGGGCTACGGTCCATAGAGTCTCAAAGAGTCAGTGACTTAGCACAATATAGCGTATGTAAAAATTAATTCAAAATGGCTCAAAGACCTAAGCATAAGACCTAAAACTGTAAAACTCTTAGAAGAAAGCTTCATGACATTGAATTTGGCAATTATTTCTTCATATGACACCAAAGGCATGGGCAACAGCAACAAAAATAGATTTCATGAGAATTAAAAATTTTGTGTATCAGAACACAGTATCAGCAGAGTAAAAAGACAACCCATAGAGTGTGAAATACTATTTGCATATCATATATCTGCTAAAGGGTTCATATCCAGAATACATAGAGAACTCCTAAAACTTAGCACAATAAACAACTCAATTCAAAAAGGACAAAGGACTCGAATAGACATTTCTCCAAAGAAAATATACTAATGGCCAGTAAACACATGAAAAGATTCTCAACATTGCTAATCGTTAAGGAAATGCAAACCAAATCTATAAGGATATGCCACCTCACCCTCTTTAGGATGGTTACTACCAAAAATAAAACAGAAACCTACAAGTGTTAGTGAGCGTGTAGGAAAACTGGAACTCATGCACTGTCGACGGGAATTTTACATTCAGCAGCTGCAGGAAAACGTTCAGTGATACAGCAGCTGTGGGAAACGGTACGGTGGTTTCAAAAAAATTAAAACTAGGGTCACCATATGATTCAGTACTTCTGCTTTTAAGAACATACCCTTAATAACTGAAAGTGAAGTCTCGAAAAGATATTTGTACACTCATGTTCACGGCAGAATTATTTAAAATAGGTAAAACATGGAAGCAACCCAAGGGTCCAGAAGAATGGATAAACAAAATATGAGAGGTACATACTCGGCAGTATTCAGCCTTAAAGAGGAAGGAAATCCTGACATATGCTACAATGTAGGTAAATTTTGATGATATTATGCTAAGTGACGTAAGCTAGTCACAAAAAGACATGTGCCGTATGATTCTACTTATATAAGATATTTAGAGTAGTCAGGATCATAGAGACAGAAAGTACAACGGTGCTTGCCAGGGGTTGGGGAAATGGAAAGTTACTGTTTAATAGGTTTCAATTTTGCAAGATAAAAAGAATTCTGGACACGGCTAGTGGTGATGGTAGTACAACACTGTGAATGTGTTTAATAGCACTGAACTGTATGCTTAAAAATAGCTAGAATGATAAATTTATGTGTATTTTACCACAATTAAAAAAAAAAAAAGAATTCTCTGGACAGTCTGGTAAAACACAGATTCCTGGGCCCCACCACCAGAAGTACTGGTTCAACAGCTCTGAACTGGGGGCCTATGAATTCAACCTGCTATCAAGCTTTCAGGTGATGCTGATGTTGCCCATCCCTGGGCCATCCTTTGAACAGCACTGTCCTAGCAGAAAACAGGTTAACAATAGTTAAGGAATTTGGGTCATCGAATGATCTCATGTAACTGGGAAGAGAAAGAAAGAAACTTTCTTAAGCAAGTGTCAGCATCGCACACGCCTCGTTGTCATAGCAGCTCGGCTTCTGTCTTCCTTGAGCTGGTGCTCAGCAGCCATTTGCTGGATGATTAAGCAGGCAAACCATTGCATATATGGTGGTAAAAATTGCTAATTGGTCTGGGATGCTTGGCTCTTCTGGTCTGCTTTATGACAGAGGATGATTGGATAACAGAGATGGTTGGATGGCACCACCGACTCAATGGACAGTGAGTTTGAGCAAACTCTGGGAGATGGTGAAGGATGGGGAAGCCTGGTGTGCTGCCGTCCGTGGGGTTGTGAAGAGTTGGACACGACTGAGTGACTGAACAGCAACAAAAGAGTCCAGTAACTGGGACGTGGGCAAGTGCAGCAGTGTTGCTCTGCAGGAAGACCTGCTGCTCCCCAGAGCCAGGCCCTCAGCTCGGAGAGCTGCTGCGACTTCACATGCAGGTCCTCCGCGCAGGCCCAGACGGCTCCAGCTCCGCTATGCCTCCAGCCCCAACTCAGTGTTTACCAATCATTCTCATCTAGAGTTAAAAATGGATTATCTCGCAGGGAATGCTGGGCACACAGGCTTGCTGAGAGAGCTGGATTCCAAGTTCAGGAGATGAAGAGCCAGATGGGCAGGGTTAGACAAGGGAGGTGCTCTCATGGTGGGAAGGAATGCTGGTGGTGACCACTTCCTTCTCTTTATCCTGCATCGGAGTTAAGTGCTAGCCTTGCGTGAATCTCATGCTGAGACCTGGACCTCAGTAACTCCAAAACACACACCCTTTTCAGAAATTTGTCATTTCATCATTTCTTAACCAAATGACTCCAACCGCAGAAAGCCGCAAATTTTCCATTGGGACTTGTTCCACTGCTCCCTTTTGGTGGGTATATTCTTTCCTGCTTCCTTAAAAACCCCATTAATTATATGAAGTATAGGTTTTTTGAAACTGCTGTTAAAGTGAACTGGTTATTAACTATCCATATCTTGTCTTCCAGTCTTTCTCACTCCACGTTATAGATTTGCGAACTGAAACACAGAACAGTCTATGGCTTAGAAAAGCTAAGTTCCCTTTTATTTGGCCCATGGGCCATAATCTGAGCTTTGAAGTCTAAGGATCTAGGATTACCCACCCACCCTCTTCCCCACCCTCAGTATAGCCAGACCGTGATGTGAAAAGCCAGGAACCTCACTCCACAAGTACAGGCAATCCAAGACTTCCAGTTTCTGGTTGCAATTGAAGGCCAGGAAATTTGGAGAACAGGATGGAATTGTTTCTTGTACAGGCAAACAATTTGTAATCATTAAGAAGTACGAAGCTAATGAAAAGCAATTCATCCAATGGCAAGCGTTGCCATAAATTTCATTCCTAAAGTGAACACATGATGCAGGCATGATTCTTGATTTCAGATAAAGAGAAAAATGTGGAGCTATTATTAAATACAAAGTAAAACAACATTAAAAAATGCCAGAAGATAGAAGGAATGCAAGCAGGAGCCCCGGGGCCGAAGGAGGGGAGAGCTCAGTGAAGGTGGGATGTGTAAAGGGAGAGAGGGCCCTGAGGTGGAGCTGTGCCAAGTGGAATCCGTCTCCAGGCTGGCAAGGCCAACGG
The DNA here is from genome assembly GCA_917880005.1 of Nanger dama. Lineage (NCBI taxonomy): Eukaryota > Metazoa > Chordata > Mammalia > Artiodactyla > Bovidae > Nanger > Nanger dama. Next base: position 5,851,422 of record CAKJTW010000096.1, on the reverse strand, counting down.
GTAAGGACAGAGCCCATCCTCCCCCAGGGAGCCCGAGTGGGGCCTCTACGGGCTCGACTGAGCCACTCACCCTCCCCACCCCGCCACCCCCTGCTGCAGGGAGTCACGTGGGGCCCTCCCCGTGTGAAGCAAGAAATAAAGAATGACTCCTCATTTCCTGGAACACTTGAGACCACAGGGGAGTTGGCAGAAGCAGGCAAAGTTTCAGATTTTTGGTAGCATAGGAGCGGAGGTGGGGGAAGAAGGCACCCAAGCTACTTAAGTCTCTCTCCCCAGGCAGACATCTGGCAAATATACCTGTGAGGGCTTTTGAGGTAGCCTGCAGTTGAAAAAAAAATCAGCCAGGGATACTGTAGGTTCTATACAGATCCAGAGGACCAGGTAGAGATTTCTGCCTTTGAAATTCAATATATCCTTTGCTCTTCGAAGTCCACTTAAGGGTACCTTGAATGAATACCTAGTATGATGACAAGATCTTCCCAACCACTAAGAAAAAGTATCTTTCCTTTTTGCCACCACAGAAGCCTGAAATTCCTGTCATAAGGGACTAACAATCTCTACAAAATCATTAGAGATAAAAAAAATTTAAAGAAAATACCACCAAGAAACAGAGCATACTGAAGCCATTCATTCATAAGGAAAAGGTAAGCAGCAAATGAAACCACAGGCTTCCCAGATGATGCTAGTGGTAAAGAACCCAGCTTCCAGTGCAGGAGACATAAGAGATGTAGGTTTGATCCCTGAGTTAGGAAGATCCCCTGGAGGACAGCAGCCCACTCCAGTATTTTTACCTGGAGAATCCCATGGACAGAGGACCCTGGCAGGCTACAGTCCATGGGGGTCACAAAGAGTCAAACACAACTGAAGCAATAGCACGCATGTATGGAAGCACTGCTTTAACAGAGGAAAAGGGGTGCTAAAGCAAAGGAGGGCTTCCCTGGTAGCTCAGATGGTAAAGAATCCTCCTGCAAAGACCTGGGCTCAGTCCCTAGGTTGGGAAGATCCCCTGGAGGAGAGCATGGCAACCCACTCCAGTATTCTTACCTGGAGAATCCCCATGGACAGAGGAGCCTGGTGGGCTATGGTTCATGGGGTCACAAAGAGCCGGACACGACTGAGCGACTAAGCACACACAAAGCAGAGGAGGGACTGAGGACTTCATGGTGGCCCAGCGGTTAAGACTTCACCTTTCAGTGCAGAGGGCGTGACTTTGATACCTAGTCAGGGAGCTACATTTCCAAATGAAAGTGAAAGTTAGTCATGTCACTCTCGACCGCATGAACTTTACAGTCCATGGAATTCTCCAGGCCAGAATACTGGAGTGGGTGGCCTTTCCCATCTCCAGGGGACCTTCCCAACCCAGGGATCAAACCCAGGTCTCCCACATTGCAGGTGGATTCCTTACCAGCTGAGTGACTAGGGAAGCCAAGAATACTGGAGTGGGTAGCCTATCTCTTCTCCAGGGGATCTTCCTGACCCAGGGATCGAACCCAGGGATCGAACCCAGGTATCAAACCCAAGTCTCCCGCATTGCAGGTGGATTCCTTACCAGCTGAGTGACTAGGTAAGCCCCACAATCCCAAACATCTCTCAGCCAAAAAACCCAGAACATAAACAATAGAAGCAATATTGTAACAAATTCAATAATGACCTGAAAAATGGTCCACATCAAAAAAAAAAAAAAAAAAAAAGGAAGGACTTATTTTGAAGAAAGACCTGGAAAACAGTTACTGACTAGCTGATTACACTCAGCGCTGACTGTTTATCTTCAGCTCGTGGGGAGAGAACTGGGTGTGACGATATCTTTGTCTCATGGGTCTGTTGGCAATAGATAGTCTTGTGCATGCCTTATGGAGATTTCGGTGCTTTCTTTCTTACTGTTGTTTTTTTTTTTAATAATTTTTGGCTGTACTGGATCTTTGCTGCTCTGCGGACTTTTCTCTGGTTGTGGAAAGTGGGGGCTACTGTCTTGTTTCGGCCTCAGGTTTCTCATTGTGGTGGCTGCTCTGGTTGCAGAGCACAGGCTCTAGAGCATGTGGACTTCAGTAGCTGTGACTTGAAAGCTCAGTAGTTGCGGCTCCCTGGCTTTAGAGCGCAGGCTCAGTAGTTGTGGCACATGTGTGATCCGAGGCACGTGGGATCTTCCTGGATCAGGGATCGAGCCCAAGTCTCCTACACTGGCAAGTGGATTCTTCACCATTAAGCCACCAGGGAAGTTCCAGTACTTTCTTTCTTAATGCTTTTAAAAAGCATTATTTGAGCATTCTATAGAATCATGGAAGGGGATATCTGTATATGACACAGTTGTTGGTACAGCCTAGTGAAATGCAAAGGACCTGGGCACTGGGACCCCAAGATCTGGGTCCTAGCCCAGGCTCTGCCACCCACTAGCTGAGAGACCTGTGGCCACATGTGTCATCTTTGGTGCTTAATTGCCTTGGGCAGCACTTTCGATTGTGGTTCCCTTCTTTCTCAGTTGGGACACTTTGAAAGCAGAACTGCCCCATTGGAAGTGCAAGGAAGGGCCTCAAAACTCTGCCCACTCTCTCCCCCTTCCTCCCATGGCTTGTGTGGCACCTCATCCAAACCTTGAGACAGTTTCAACTGCACTGGCCCAAATGATGGCTAAACTCTCTTTGAGTTCATCCAAAGGTAGCTTCCGCTAGAAGAACATCACAGACAGGCTTTGAGACTCGGCAGTCTGGATTTAGAGCAAGGCACGTGCTTCATGAGGCTTGTTCTGCTAAGGAATTGTGCATGGGGGCCAGAGGATATATCTCTCTATCATTGTCTCTGTAGATAGATCTCAGGGCCCCGATGTCCCATTTGTTGGCAGTAAGCATTTCTTGAACACTTTCCCTTTGGGAAAGTAAGTTTTTAACCAGTAGAGAGAATAAGAAGCCACATAAAAAATGAGAAACGATGAAACTGGTTCTTTACCTCTTCATGAAAATCATTGCCACATCACACACAGGAAAGAAGCTCTGCAGATCCTTAGACACTGGAGCACAGTGAGAAAAAATTGTATTTGAACAAAACTATTCCTGCAAAAAGATATAAAGGAGATCAGACCAGGGAAAACTCAAACAGGGATACTCAGTGCTTGAGGGCTGGGTGTGATGAGCACCTGGGTGGGGAATGACTGCTCTCCCCTCTGACAGCAGCTCCAGGCAATAGGAAAAACTTGCTCTGGGGCCTGGAGACCTAGGGGCTGGCCCCAGATTTGTTCTCAGCTTGTCAGTAAGAGTCTCTAGAACGAGAGGTTAGGGCTTGAGCATCTGTGAGGCCCACATTGATCCATAAAGTCTACGATGCTCTCCTTCAGCAGCCTTTGTGATCGAGAGGGGCCGAAAATCACTAGGCATGTTTCCCTGTGTTCTCTGCGTATATTTTAATGGGTCCCCAGGTCCTTGTTGATGGTCGAGACATTAGCGCAATCTGCAATGGCCAAAAGCACTACCTTGTGTAATAGCAACTAGCACTTGTGTGGAACTTATTCTGCTCAGGCCCTTCTTAACTGCTTTATATATATTAGTGAATGAAGCAGGTGCTATCATCATTCTCATTTTATAAATAAGGAAACACAGGCACAGAGTGGTTAAGCAAGTGGCTCAAGGTCACACAGCTACAAGTGGTAGAGCTGGGCTTCAGACCTAGGCAGTTTGGCTCTAGAGCCCACGTGTTAAACCACTATATCTTGGTTATAAAACAAATAATAATAGCAGTGGCATATAATACCATATATGGGAACTTCCGGCCATTCTGAACATGGAGAGCTTTGAGGCCATATGTCAAGGAGGCAAGTGGGAGTGGGGTGTCAGGGTACCTCAGAGGGTGCTAAGGGCCTGTGGAGGATCACAGCTACTGTATACATGTATTGCTACCACTGTATCTGTTTCTCTCTAAAATTTAACAGCAACAAAGAGACATGGTCTTTTGCAACTTTGGAAAGAAACTAGCAGCTGTAGGAATCTGGAAATAATATCTCCTTAATTCAAAGAACTGAAGCATTGGTTTAAAAGGGTTGACTTTAAAGCTGGTATGTGAGTTTACTGGGGCCACTGGCAGGGATGTTAACAATTTATGGAATGCATTTTTGGAAAGGATTAGGGGATAAAACATGTTGTGTCTTACAAACCCAGAGTTAGGAATACGGCTCTAAGGGGTGAGCATTAAATATCAGGCTCTCAGTATGCATAGTTTTTAAGGAACTTGGTTTGCCTTCCCTCTTCTTTCTTTTCTTTTTCAGATCTTACCCAAGGATCAAATTCAGGCCATACCGGATGTGTCCAAATCATTTCCATCTGACTCCCAGGACGGCCCAGGAGGCCTGACCTTGAGAAGCAACCCCCAGTGAGTGCTATTTGTGAAGTGACCAAGATAGAACTCTATCAGTCGTTTCGGCTCAGCCTGGTCCCAGGCCCGCCAGCACTGGCTTGCTGGTATTCCTCTGTCAGCTGAGTTTTAGAAATAGGCTGCTGTTTACATTCTGGCCATGAATTGAAATAAGAAAAAGAAGCCCTTCTTTTTATTCTAATTCCCTCTCCCCTTCTCCCTCCCCACTGTACAAATGATGTGCTTCCCACAGAGGAGACTGGGTGTAGGACAGATGGGTAAACTGAGGCATGAAAAAGTTGACTGATGTGACCTGACTCTGCTTGGCTGCCATAGAACAAAGAAAGGCACACAGACCTCTCAGCCCAGAGGAAAACCTCTGGCTGCAAAGAGAGTGTTCAGTCAAAAGGAAAACACTAGGCTTTTAAAAGAATCCCTTTGTTGCTATTTCTGGGAATGGTGCTTGGAGCCCACCTGCCGGCCCCAGATTTTCACAACTCCCCAAAACACAGAGAGCCTTTTAGTTCTGTTTTCACCTCCTCAATGACTAAAATGATTGGACAAAATACACCTGGCAGAAAGGATTTCCAGCTGCTCCTGAAGGCAGCGGTGATTGCGTCAAGGGTGGAGGTTGGGCACACTAGTATTTACCAGGGAGGCAGTGTCTGAACTGAATGAGACAAGCAGACGGGGCAAGCAGACCCCAGCAAGAGGCCAGATGTGCACACAACCTCTGCTTATGCTGGGAGAGAATCTGGTGGGGAAGCTTGTTCTATTGCAGACAGTGGTCTTGGCCCAGGAAGGGCCTGTAGATCCAAGCTTCCAACCCCTACATCTAGCCTTCTAAGTTGTTTTTCTTTTTAAAGATTGTATTTTTAAAAAACACTTGTATTTATTTCTTTATTTTGGCTGCCCTGTGTTTCACTGCTGCATGCAGGCTTTCTCTAGTTGCCGTGAGCAGTGACTACTCTTCGATATGGTGCACAGGCTTCTCATTGCAGTGGCTTCTCTCGTTGCAGAGCACAGGCTCTAGGCAAGAGCTTCAGTAGTTGCAGTGAGCAGGCTCAGTAGCTGTGGCACATGGGCTTGGTTTCTCTATAGCATGGGAATCTCCCCGGACCAGGGATTGAACCCATGTCCCCTGCATTGGCAGGTGGATTCTTATCCACTACGTCACCAGGGAAGTCCTACTGTATTGTTTAAGAGCAGTTTCAGGTTCACAGAAAAATTGAAAGGAAGGTACAGAGCTTTTCCATCTATATACCCCTTCCCCTACACATGTATATGCTTCCCCAGGATCAATATTACTCACCGAAGTGATACATTTGTTATCAAGGATGAATCCACATTGACACATCATAATCACCAAAGTCCATAGTTTACCTTAAGGTTCACTCTTAGAGTTGTACACGTTCTATGGATTCGGTCAAATGTATAATGATATACATCCATCAGTAGTATATCCTACGGAGAAGGCAATGGCACCGCACTCCAGTACTCTTGCCTGGAAAATCCCATGGACGGAGGAACCTAGAAGGCTGCAGTCCATGGGGTCGCTGAGGGTTGGACATAACTGAGCGACTTCACTTTCACTTTTCACTTTCAAGCATTGGAGAAGGAAATGGCAACCCACTCCAGTGTTCTTGCCTGGAGAATCCCAGGGACGGGGGAGCCTGGTGGGCTGCCGTCTATGGGGTCGCATAGAGTCGGACACGACTGAAGTGACTTAGCAGTAGGAGTAGTAGTAGTATAATAGTAGTAGTATATCCTAAGGAGTATTTTCATTGCCCTAAAGATCCCCTGTGTTCTGTATATTCATCCTTCCTTACCCTCCGAGACCCTTGGCAACCACTGATCTTTTACTATCTCCATAGTTTTGTCTTCTCCAGAATTTCATAGAGTATGTAGACTTATGGAATCACACAGTATGTGGCCTTTTCAGATGGGCTTCTTTCACAGTAATATGCATTTAACTTATCCACAGGCCCTTTCATGGCATGAGAGCTCATTTCTTTTCAGTGTTAAACAATATTAAGGTGCCTAGATGTACCACAGTTCATTTATCCATTCACATGCTAAAGGATATCTTGGCTGTTTCTAAGCTTTGGCAATTATAAACAAAGCTGCTATAAATATCTCTGTGCAGGTTTTCATGTGGACGTAAGTTTTCAGCTATTTTAAGTAAGCACCAAGGAGTGCAACTGCTGGATCATAAGGTAGGAGGATATTTAGTTTAGTAAGAAGCTACTGAACTGTTTTACATAGTTGCTGTACCCCACTGGTACGTTCCCACCAATAATATGTGAGAATTCTTATACAGGATGTGGAGCATGTTTTCACGTGTTTATTTTCCATCTATGTATCTTGGAGAAGGAAATAACAACCCACTCCAGCATCCTTGCATGGAAAATTCCATGCACAGAGGAGCCTGGTGGGCTACAGCCCATGGGGTCTCAAAGAGTCAGGCACGACTGAGCTCCCACACACACACATACATGTATCTTAGGTTAGGTGTCTGTGAAGATCTTTGGCCCATTTTTTAAATCAGGTTGGTTGCTTATTGTCGATTTTGAAGATTTCTTTGTATTTTTGTATAACAGTCATTTATCAGATATGTCTTTTTTTGATGTATTTATTTTAATTGGAGGCTAATTACTTTACAATATTGTATTGGTTTTGCCATACATCAACATGAATCCACCACGGGTTCCCCATCCTGAACCTCCCTCCCTCCTCCCTCCCCCCCTCCCCCCTTCCCTCTTCCCTCCTCCCTCCCCATACCATCCCTCTGGGTCATCCCAGTGCACCAGCCCGAGCATCCTGTATCCTGCATCAAACCTAGACTGGCGATTCATTTCTTATATGATATTATACATGTTTTAATGCCATTCTCCCAAATCATCCCACCCTCTCCCTCTCCCACAGAATCCAAAAGCCTATTCTGTACATCTGTGTCTCTTTTGCTGTCTCACATACAGGGTTATCGTTACCATCTTTCTAAATTCCATATATATGTGTTAGTATACTGTATTGGTGTTTTTCTTTCTGTCTTACTTCACTCTGTTTAATAGGCTCCAGTTTCATCCACCTCTTTATCTTTTGAGAATATTTTCTCCCAGTCGGTGGCTTGCCTTTTGTTTCTCTTGACATTGGATTTCACAGACCAGAACTTTTTAAATAAAGTCCAGCTTATCAATTATTTTTTCATGAATTGTGCCTTTGATGTTGTGTCTGTAAATGTATCACCATGCCCAGTATCATATAGGTTTTCTCCCATGTTATTTTCCAATAATTTTACAGTTTTGTATTTTAAATCTGGTCTGTGATCCACTTTGAATTAATTTTGTGAAGGGATATAATGTATGTGTCTAGATGCATTTTTTTTTTATTTTTGCATATAGATGTCTGATTTTTCCAGGACCACTTGTTGAAGAGACTGTCTTTGCTCCATTGTATTGCCTTTGCTTCTTTGTCAGTGATCAGTTAATTATATTTAAAGGGATATATTTCTGGGCTTTCTATTCTATTCCATTGAGCTAAGTGTATATTCTCTCACCAATGCCATACTGTCTTGATTATTGTAACTTTAAAGTGTCTTAAAGTCAGGTAGCGTCAGTCTTCCCACTTCTTTCTTCTATCTCATATTGTGTTGGTTATTCTGGGTCATTTACTGCTCCATGTAAACTTTAAAATTTTGTTTAATATCCATAAAATAATTGCTGGAATTTTGATTGGTATTGCATTGAGTCTATAGATTTAGTTGGAAGAAGCTGACATCTGGATGATATTAAGTTTTCCTATCCATGAACGTGGAGTTCATTTCCTTCATTTTTAAGGATGTTTGAAAAGGACTGATGAGGGAAGACATCTTTGCCTTGTACCTGATTTTAGTGGGAAAGCTCTAATTTTCTCACCATTAAGTCTTAATATAGTATAATGTTAGCTGTAAGAGTTTTGCAGATAGTTTCTAGCAAGTTGAGAAAGTTCCCTTCTATTCCCATTTTACTGAGAGGTCTTTTTGAATTGTGTTCAAAAATATTTAATGACTATATAAGAATATGGAAATATAAATGGTTAGCTGGGAAAATATTTATAATACATAAAACAGTCTAAGAATTAAAATACTAACAAGATAACCCAAAGGAAGATTTTTAAAGTTTTTTTCACTAAAGTATAGTTGATTTACAATATTATATGTTTCAGGTGTACAATATAGCGATTCAAAATTTTTAAAGGTTATACTCCATTTATAGTTATTATTAAATACTGACTATATTCTGTGTGCTGTACATTACTGAGAGTTTTTGTCATGGGTGAGTGTTAGGTTCTGCCAGTTTCTTTTTCTGCATCTATTGATTTGATTGCATGATTTTTTTCTTTTTAGTTTGTTGATGTGATGGATTTTTAATATAAAATTTTAGTTACATGAAAAATGTTATCTTAAAGAATGATATGTTTCAACATCTAAATTACTGTTCTTGTTCCATAAATCAAGACTTTACAGAGAGACCTCTATATTTTGTATTGCACACAGCATTCTGCTCCGTACTCCTCACATTCCGCTCTCTAGAAATCAAATCAATCACATCAGTATTTATGAGCACCATCTGTGTGCAAAACACAGTGCCTGACGTCAAGAAAAATGCCAAGTTGCTTATCCCTACAGTAACGTGTAAACTTTCTACTTTGAAATCATTTTAGAAGTTCCAGAGGAGTTTCAAAATTAGTACTTAAGAAAAAAAAGAATTCGAAGTCTTCAAAAAGAAATTAGTACTTAAGGTTGCTGTGTATGCTTCATCCTGTTTCCCCAATGAGAACAGTTATCAGTTCAGTTCAGTCGCTCAGTCGTGTCCGACTCTTTGCGACCCCATGAACCGCAGCATGCCAGGCCTCCCTGTCCATCACCAACTCCTCGAGTTCACTCAGACTCACGTCCATCAAGTCAGTGATGCCATCCAGCCATCTCATCCTCGGTCGTCCCCTTCTCCTCCTGCCCCCAGTCCTTCCCAGCATCAGAATCTTTTTGTATACATAGCCATAATACATTGTCAAAACTGGGAAACAACGTTCTAGTTTTATGGATGAAAATATGGAAGCTTGGGAAGGCTGGACTTGGCACAGAGGCACATGATGAGGGAGGTAATCTGGTGTCCCCTACAGGCACACCTCACACCCCACTGGGGCAGGTGTACAGTAGTCAGGAGTATCAAGGTTTGCTTGAGTCCAGCTTCTGGCACTGATGAGCTGGGTGACTTTGGACAAGTTTGTTAAGCTCTCTAAGCATCAGTTTTCTCTAATAATGCCTACCTTGAGGGATTATTCTGGAGACTAAGAGGAAGTATATACCAAATGTTACATACAATGTCTGACCTATAACAAGGATTTACTCTTTTTGGAGGCTTCCTCTGTTCCTGGCACTGTTGCAGGTGCTTTGTATGTTCAAGTGTGTGATTCTTAGAACAACTCTAGAACACTTCAGCATCATTTTACACATGAGCAAAGTGATGCACAAAGATGTCACAGACCTAGTGAGGGACAGCGCTGGGACTCAGAGTTAGACATTCTGGGTTGAGGGCTGTTGCTTCAACATCCTGTGGCCAAGACTTAAGGAGCAGATCCGCCACAGTTGCTGTTCTAGCGCCTTGCCTCTCGTCTCGACCCACTGGCTAGCTGGGATGGGTTCTCTAGGCCGTCTCACTGGTGCCACCTGTGTGTGAACTTGAGGACAGGCACTTAGCCTTTGGCCACCATAAGTTAGTGGCTAATAAGCTACTGGGCTGACTTCACTAAGCTCTGGGGCCTTGAAGGAGCTCAGCAGCCATCCAGTCTGAGGATTCCTGCCTTTCCATCACCATTTTCTCCACCTCTTAGGTCCCCTATGTCGCAAAAGATTTTGCTATTGAAATCTTATATTTGTTAATTAGTTGAGCTATATTTCCATTTTTTTAAATTAAAGATAATTACAATGAACAAATAGAGGTATTGAGCAACAAAGGATAATCAGTGTCGTCACATTGGTTTAAGAGAATTCTGGGTAAAAGCAAACAAACTTTGATATTTTAATGGGCCTATGCAGGCTTAAGCAGGCAGTGTGACTTCTAAATATACTGAAAAATAACTTAAAGATTCCTAAGGGTTTAGGAATCCCAAAGACTTAATCCAGTCCCAAAAGACTCTAAAGATTCCAGAAAATCCCTTACAAAATATAAATATGCTTTGTTATATGTGCTTTATGTCAGCCTAAATCCCCATTTCCATATCTTAATCTCATTCTACCTTACAGTTTGATGTTTACATGAGAATCTCTAAAATTTAAAGATATCCAGTTGCATTAAAATATTTCTATGCACATATGGTACCCAGGTGCATAATAAATGTAGAAATCATTATTTCAGAAATAGTGGCATGTAGTTTCTTTTCTGGCCATGCAATCTGCCTACCTCTCCACACATTTTCAGCCATTTTCCCTTTCCTATTCCGTTTTTTTTTGCCTACTTGCCATATTCTTTTTTTTTGCAGTTAAGTCTGAGGTCTAAACAAGGACTGTGTTATTAGGGTTGCCCACAGAAACAGAACCAATATTTTATATGTTTGTGTGTGTGTGTTATAGAAAAAGAGAGAGACAGACAGAAGACAGGAGGAGAGACAGAGAGACAGAGAGACAGACAGAGACAGAGACACAGAGGGAAATGGAGACAGAGAGAGGCAGAGAGTTTTATTTTAAGAAATGAACTTACATGATTGTTGGGGCTGGCAAGTCCAAAATTTGCAGAACAGGCTGGCAGCCTGGAAATTCCAAGAGTTTGATGTAGCGACTCGAGTCTAAAGGGAGTTTGGAGACTGAATTCCTTCCTCTTCCAGGGACTTAAGTCTTTTCTCTTAAGGCCTTCAACTGATAGGATGAAGCCCACCCATACATGGAGAGTAGTCTGCTCTAACTTTACTGATTTAAAAGTTAACCACATCTTTAACATATCTTTACAGCAATATCTAGATGGGTTTTGACCAACAACTGTGCCCCATAGCTAGCCATGACCTATTGTGCTTATTTGCACTCTACTCTCTGCAGCCCCATGGATACAGCCCACCAGGCTCCTCTGTCCATGGAATTTTCCAGGCAAGAATACTGGAGTGGGTTGCCATTTCCTACTCCAGGGGATCTTCCTACCCCAGGAATTAAACCCACGTCTCCTGCACTAGCAAGCAAGTTCTTTACCACTAGCACCCCCTGGGAAGCCGTGCTGGCATAAATATAACCATCATGTGTAAAAGCACTGCACTTAGCACTGGGGCTGAAAGATATATATATATATATAACCTTGTCCCTGACCTTAAGGAGTTGGTAATGAAGTAGAGAAGTGAAGAAGTGATTTTGACAAGTATCATATTCAGGAATGAATATGAAACTAAGACCAGTATGAGAAGGTTATGCTTTAACAGGTATGATTTGAGCTGAATTTTAAAGGCTGAGAGGAGGCTGGCAGAGGAAAGGTGTCCGTCCCAGTGATGGAGTAATGAAAGGAAGTAGGAGATGCGGATGCCTTGATGTGATGGGGGGTGGAGTGTGATGGTGGCGTCTCTAGGATGAGGATGGAAGGATGCTAAGGTACAGACCATGAAGTGAGGGTTGTAGAGGGTTTTATGGAGGAGGCAGAAGCCCTCTGCCCACCTCTGGCTGTTTCTATCAGGAAATGGTGTCAAGGTCACCACACAGCAGTGGTGAGGCTTCCTGGAACTATTCCAGCTGGAAAGTCCCCCAGAAGTGACCTCTGAGGGTTTTCACCTAAGGAGGTACCCCTGGCACCACTGCAGGGGTAACAGGTGGGCAGGACTCTGGGGGATCCCCACACCCTTTTCAAGTTAAGCACTCAAACGCTACACATTATCACATGGGGATTTTCAGCTTCCAGCCAGCAGCTGTTTTCAGACTGGCACCCTTTCCTGGGTAGCCTTCACATGTGCCTCAGCACAGGAGGGGTAGGGGGCACTGGGTTGTCTGAACATTTCAACCTCACTGCCTGTTTACGCTTTCCCGCTCTGTCCTCCTGTAGGTGAAACAAAAGTAGTGCTGAAGAGGGTCACACCTTAATGTGATCAGATAGCACCTTAGCTGGGACCATTTGTTATCCAGCTGGTTCTGCCTGATGAGCCAAATGCCCTGCCTGGCTAGAGCCCCAGGCTAGGGGCAAGGTGGCAACTGCAGCTCTGTGGAGGGGGTCTGAGCCAGGGGGTGGGGGGGTATAGGGAGAGCTCTCTCATGCAGGACATAACTTACCTGCCTCAGTGAGGATCTGGGGTGGAAAGAAGGTGAGGGATAATGTGCAGAAGACGGTTCGTGCATCTGAATGTAGGTGTGAGGACCCTCTTCCCTCTGATACATCCTGGTGCAGTTACTATAGAAGGAGTTCTTCCAGAGGAAAAACAAAAATAAAAGCAAGCCAAACACTAAATCTTCTTTCCTGCGTTCTTCTCCCAAAATTTTAGAAACAATCGTTCTTTCCTCATGAGCTAAACTTAGGTCCTTCACACTAAGGCCAACTGGAAAGAAATAACATCAATTAACGGTTGACTACAGCAATGGATGTTTTCAGTTCTGGATAGGAAACTGACATTTTAAGTAATGTATATGGAAAACTGTGAAATTAAATATTTTTGAAAATAATTTGTACTCTCTTAAAGTATCAGAAAAGCAGAAGAACAAAGACATCCTATGCTAAAAGGTAAACTTTAAAAATAAGCAAGGAAGCAAAGGTACAGGATCAGTGAGCCTGGAAGACCTAAGAGATCGTTCAGCCCATAGATCTCTGCTCAGAGAGGCTGTTTGCTTTACTAAGATCACACAGCTAACAAGTAAAGTTAAGAGATCATTCAGCCCATAGACCTCTGCTCAGAGAGGCTGTTTGCTTTACTAAGATCACACAGCTAACAAGTAAAGTTAAGAGATCATTCAGCCCATAGACCTCTGCTCAGAGAGGCTGTTTGCTTTACTAAGATCATACAGCTAACAAGTAAATTTAAGAGAAAATCACATTTATGTCTTGATAACACTTGTTCCTCTACATAATGCTGCCATTTAGATTTGTGATCATTGCTTCTCCATTTTGGAAGAATGTGAGGGAAGTTTCTGGAATCCATACAGCAAAATAATGAGCAAATTTCATTCCATTTTTGTTGGCTTGTTTTGGTGAAATGTATATAGAATTCACCACCAGACACTATTGGATAGTCTGAAAGAGTAGGAAATGAAAAATTCTGTGCTCCATCTCTTGGTAAAAGAAAGCATGCTGGCATGCATCCCCAAGGGTATGACTGTTTTATTTGAGGTTTTAGGTGTATTCGTGGGGTGGCCTAGCTGGGAAAGAATTCACCTGCACTGTGGGAAACCTGGGTTCAATCTTTGGGTTGGGAAGATCTCCTGGAGAAGGGAGAAGTTACCCACTCCAGTATTCTGCCCTAGAGAATTCCATGAACTATAGTCCATGGGGTCTCGAAGAGCCGGACTCGACTGAGCAACTCTCACTTTCATTTCAGTGGGATTTGTAGTGTGAAGAGACAAAAGAGGAGTTAACAGGAATTGCTACTTTCTGGAGATAAGAATGCCCTGAAGTCAGACATCACTACATTGAACTTTTATCTACTCTTCTTACAAAGGTAGATTCTATCAATTGGTTACTTTTGTGAGAAAGGGATGTATTTGATCTAAAAGGGAGATATAATTATTTTGTTGGACTAAATGACTCTTTCTGCAGACTGAATGTTTATGTCTCCCTGCCCCAATTCATATGTTAAATTCTAATGCCCAATGTGATGGTATTTTGAGGTAGGGTCTTTGAGGGTGCTTAGGTCATGAGAATGGCACCCTGGTGAATATAATTAGTGCCCTGATAAAGGAGGCCCCAGAGAGATCCTCACTCTTCCTACCATGTGGGGACACAGCAAAAAAAAAAAGAGTGTTCATCTATGAACCACAAAGATGGCTCTCACCAGACACCAAACCTGCTAGCATGTCGGACTTAGACTTCCAAGAGCTTCCAAATAAATTTCTGTTGTTTATTAGCTGCCCAGTATATGGAATTTTTTTTATAGCAGCCTGACAACTCAAAACAATGCTTTGTGAAAGCATGTTGTGCCAAGTCAACAGAGAAATATGAAAAAAAGCTGGACTATGCAAAAAAAAAAAAACTTGCATGTTTACAATGATATCTTTGAAGTGAAATTTTACCTGGCCATAGCATAATGAAAACACAGAAGTTCTTTCCTCTGGAGCAAATAATTTATTGGATTTTATGCAGCCTTAGCCTTCGACAGAGGTCTTCATAACTCTTCTTTCATGAAACCAGGATGAAATTTGTCTCCCTACCCCAGGAGGTGGGAGAGTTGGATACTGGAGAAGAGATGATATTGACTGACTATTGGTGATGAAGGGACTTAGGTGAACGGAGGCAGGGACAGGGGGATACTTTTACGATAGTGAATACTTTCTGTTTCCTCAAAAACACCCCAAAGCACCCTAGACAACCCAGACAAGAAGCAAAATGAGTGACCCCTTGCCTCCAGCCAGATATCTGTACAGGTTGGGAGAGCAGCCTCCCAAGAGTCAGGAGATGGGCTGTCTGCCTGCTTAGTCGCCATGAGGTTACAGGGTCAGAAGGTCACTCAGATCTGTTTGTTGAGTCTTTGAGCCCCCAAAACTCCAGAGTGACTTCTTCAAGAGGAGGAAAGCAGGCAGATTCTACAGAAGGCAGCCTCATCAAGACTCCGGGAGTGCCCAGCTGGCTCTGGTCCTACGCATAGCCTGTATTATTCAGCAGTATTACTGAACACCTGTCATTGGCAATATTCTGAGGGGAGTTAGGAGGCCTGTGAAGTCTCACCTTTCCTAAGGGTATGAATTGACACAAACCAGTCAACAGAAATGCAAGTGACCAAGACATTTACCCTCAATCTCCGCTGCCCAGAGATGACACACACACCCCTGCCAGCTCTTTGGTGGGACACACATTCAATTGTAGAACTGGAAGCAGCCTCAGCAATCACCTTGAACATCCTCTTTCCAAATTACAGATGAAAGAATAGTACCCAAAGAAGGGAAGTTCTGCCCCCAGTGGAGTTAGGAACAGACAGAGTTGCAGCAGCGCCTCAGGCTGATGGAGCTGCCTCTCTGTACTTTCTATGGTACCTGCCTCTTCTTGTGGGTTATGGGAAAGAATGAAGTGATAGACGCCAAATAATCCAACAATTTGGGTTTTAATCTCCTCTCTGATATAATCAATGCTTCCAAATGGTCAAGACAGCGTGCAGCTTTGCCTCTTTTTCTACCTGACACCCTGCCAGAAGAACAAAATGACAAGAATAGCAGGATACCCTCCCTGAACTCTGCCTGTGTCTTCCCAACACAGTTATGCCAGCTTACCACTCAGCTCAGCTCTCTCACTAAATCTTTAAACTGAATAGGACTTCCCTGGTGGTCCAGTGGCTAAGACTCCATGCTCCCAATGCAAAAGGGCCCAGGGTTCAATCCCTGGTCAGGGAACAAGATCCCCCTATGCCAGAACCAAGAGTTCTCATGCCCCAAAGAAAGATCACACACGCCACACTGAAGATCAAAAACCCCAAGTGCTGCAACTAAGACCTAAGTAAATAAAGATTAAAAAAAAATATATGGAAACTCCTTTAATTAAAAAAACGTATGCACCATAGAGCATGGAGGTTACAAGCATAAGTTCTGAAACCACACTGCCTGGATCTGAATCCCACCGTTGGCCCTGCTGGCTCTGTGATTTTGGGCAAGTCCCTTAACCTCTCTCCTTTAGTTTCCTTACCTGGAAAGTAAGGAGGTGGGATCAGGTCCTTTCAAAGGTGCTGCCTACCCTGACACTACTGTGCTTCTATTAATTTACCAAAAATACATAAGAAATGACGAGTGTACCAGTGAGAGGAGGGGATGGGTCCAGGGAGCAAGCATTGGTAGAGAAAGACGGACCACAGAGTCTTTTCACTCCACTGGAAAACAGCTGCTTTTGTTCCTCTTTGCCTTGCATGGGGGTGGCCCTGACAACAGAAGGAGACAAACACAGAAACTTCGAGCCGTTGTTATATAGAAGGACTGTGTGTTCAGGTATTTGACTGTGTGTTCAGGGACACCAAAAAGCAGTGAAGCAGTGACTGGCTAAGCAGATGATGAAGACTGGATATTTGGCCCCCAGCTGGGACTCAAAGAAGTCTAAAGTCTTGGGATGTATCAGCTGGGGCGGACTAAGTGATCACCAGGGTTACCCTGTAACTAGTCTGAAAGTCATTGGCAGTGGGCTTGGAACTAATGAATCAGAATTGCTGGAAACGAGGCCCAGGAATCTGCATTTTAACCAGCACCTCAGATTGGCTTTTTAGGCTTTTTTTTTTTTTAGAATTTCTTTTGATTTTTTTGGCTGTATCATGGTATGTGTTGAGTTTTAAGTCAACTTTTTCACTCTTTCACTTTCATCAAGAGGCTCTTTAGTTCTTCTTCACTGTCTACCATAAGGGTAGTGTCATCTGCATATCTGATATTTCTCCCAGCAATCTTGATTCCAGCTTGTGCTTCATCCAGTCTGGCATTTCACATGATATACTCTGCATATAAGTTAAATTAGCAGGGTGACAATATACAGCCTTGACATACTCCTTTCCCGATTTGGAGCCAGTCTCTTGTTCCATGGCCAGTTCTAACTGTTGCTTCTTGACCTGCATACAGATTTCTCAGAAGGCAGGTCAGGTGGTCTGGTATTCCCATCTCTTGAAGAATTTTCCACAGTTTGTTGTGACCCACACAGTCAAAGGCTTTGACGTAGTCAATAAAGCGGAAGTAAATGTTTTCTGGAACTCTCTTGCTTTTTTGATGATCCAGTGGATGTTGGCAATTTGATCTCTTGTTCCTCTGCCTTTTCTAAAACCAGATTGAACATCTGGAAGTTCACAGTTCATAAACTGTTGAAGCTTGGCTTGGAGAATTTTGAGCATTACTTTGCTAGCACGTGAGATGAGTACAACTGTGCAATAGTTTGAACATTCTGAGGCTGAACAAGCTCTGGGAATTGGTGATGGACAGGGAAGCCTAGCGTGCTGCAGTCCATGGGGTTGCAAAGAGTCAGACATGACTGAGCAACTCAACTCAACATGGTATGTGGAACCTTAGTTCCCTGACCAGGGACAGAACCCATGGCCCCTGTAAGTGGAAGCATGGTTTCTAACCACTGGACTGCCAGGGAACTCCCTTTAGGCTTAGTTTTTAAAACTGCTGATATAGTCCTTTGTCTCACTTTTAAACAATAATCAGCTAGTTATTTTGCTCTGCTTCCTTCTACACAAGGAGCTAGAAAGTTGGCATAAGACTGTGGGTAAAAATTGGCCAGAAAATTCTCAGGTCCTCAGTCAAAGACAGATTTGATTTCCTTTAGCCTATTGCTCCCCAGGATGTGTTAATTCTGATGTGCAAGTGGTCTCAGGTGTTGCCAAGAGAGGAGAAAGGCTTCCTAAGAAAGGAGGCCCTTACTTTTCATAGGCCTCATGGTGCAGAGCAGAGGTGCCTTGGACGGTCTTGTTCTGGAAAAAGTTACCCCCTCACCACCATCACCCCCACCTCTCCCTGTCCCCACCCAGCAGAGTCCTAACCTCTCATGAAAACAGTCTCTGAGGTCAAGGACTGAGAACAAACTGCAAATGAAAACATCAGTCTACTTAGCAGCTGACTCACGGGGCCAGCCCAAGGGAGCAGCCAAACCTCTGGATAAGGCAGGAACGGCTTGATTTGGGGCATGTATAAATTAGGAAATGTGTAGTACTACATGGAAAAATAATAGGTAGTTTTATCTGCAGAGTTCATAGACAAATTTGGCATTCTGTGTGCTCAGGCTTTTAAATATTTATAACCGGGAACCTGCGAGGGTAATGTTCTTACAGAAACCTTTCTGACAGAGTTTTGCTAACTACGAAGAGATCTTGGCTAAATCTTTCTGCAAACCCATTCAACACCTTTTAAAAATAATGGTTAGGTATTCCTGGGTCACCTTAGTAAATACCGTATAGTAATACTCTAAATGTGGCCAGGGGTCCAGTGGCCTGGAATGCACCCGAAATACAGGGGCAACTCTCCAGCAAACAGGTGGTTTGCAGATAAGCAGTGGAGATGCTAAACCTATTGTAATTTAACATCGAGGAACCACAGAACTTCCTTTTCAACACATTTTGCTTGAGGTGAGCCTTGGAGACCCACTCTGGAAGTATTTCAGGATTCATGAAAATCTCACCTTCTCTTAGAACTCAAGATGGTCTTAGGGAGTCCTGACCAAACCCCAACTCTGAGGAAGAGGTTTCTTAGGCATGTTGAGACTCTGGGGAGTTCGTGAACTTGTCCTTCTCAGAGTGTCCTGGAGATGGGGGTAGCTGACCCCAAACTAGACACTTCATTATAGCACCTCCCTTATGCTTTCAGTACACACCAGTGGGAATGCCTGGTCCCCACTGCCCTACCCAGCACACCAGGAAACAGTCTTAGGAGAGTAAAAATGACTTGTCCACAGTCCCAGTAAAGTGATGGCAGGGTGAAGACTCAAATTTATATCTTCCAAACCCCAAAGCTGCATTGGTGCATATGATACGTGCTGTGGGGACATTTTCAAACAATTATGAAAGTAATATTATGCTTTTAGTTATTGAGGAGTGCTTTGCCAAACTTCAGACTTAATTATAAATAGATTTATATATCTATAAATTAAGTCTCTTAACATCCATTCATAGAGTTGCACTGAGTACTGAATGAACTAACATGTATGTCAAGCTCCCAACATTTCTTTTTTCCTGGAACATAGAAAACCCATAAACTGTGAGTGCTAATATTTTTTATTGTGTTTGGGGAGTAGAAACAAATGGTCTAGGTGAAGTGTGCTCACAGTTTTCTATGACTCAATACAGAGACAAATCAACTCAATGATTTGGGGGCTCAGATCATGAACTCCTTATTGCCAAATTCAGACTCAAATTGAAGAAAGTGGGGAAAACCACTAGACCATTCAGGTATGACCTAAATCAAATCCCTTATGATTATACAGTGGAAGTGAGAAATAGATTTAAGGGACTAGATCTGATAGAGTGCCTGATGAACTATGGATGGAGGTTCGTGACATTGTACAGGAGACAGGAATCAAGACCATCCCCATGGAAAAGATATGCAAAAAATTTAAAATGGCTGTCTGAGGAGGCCTTATAAATAGCTGTGAAAAGAAGAGAAGTGAAAAGCAAAGGAGAAACAGAAAGATATAAGCATCTGAATGCAGAGTTCCAAAGAATAGCAAGGAGAGATAAAAAAGACTTCCTCAGCGATCAATGCAAAGAAATGGAGGAAAACAACAGAATGGGAAAGACTAGAGATCTCTTCAAGAAAATTAGAGATACCAAGGGAACATTTCATGCAGAGATGGACTCGATAAAGGACAGAAATGGTATGGACCTAACAGAAGCAGAAGATTTTAAGAAGAGGTGGCAAGAATACACAGAAGAATGTACAAAAAAGAGCTTCACGATCCAGATAATCACGATGGTGTGGTCACTCACCTAGAGCCAGACATCCTGGAATGTGAGGTCAAGTGGGCCTTAGAAAGCATCACTATGAACAAAGCTAGTGGAGGCGATGGAATTCCAGTTGAGCTATTTCAAATCCTGAAAGATGATGCTGTGAAAGTGCTGCACTCAATATGTCAGCAAATTTGGAAAACTCAGCAGTGGCCACAGGACTGGAAAAGGTCAGTTTTTATTCCAATCTCAAAGAAAGGCAATGCCAAAGAATGCTCAAACTACCACACAATTGCACACTAACAAAGTAATGCTCAAAATTCTCCAAGCCAGGCTTGAGCAATACGTGAACCATGAACTTCCAGATGTTCAAGCTGGTTTTAGAAAAAGCAGAGGAACCAGAGATCAAATTGCCAACATCTGCTGGATCATTGAAAAACAAGAGTTCCAGATAAACATCTACTTCTGCTTTCTTGACTATGCCAAAGCCTTTGACTGTGTGGATCACAATAAACTGTGGAAAATTCTGAGAGAGATGGGAATACCAGACAACCTGACATGAAACCTATATGCAGGTCAGGAAGTGAAAGTTAGAACTGGACATGGAACAACAGACTGGTTCCAAATAGGAAAAGGAGTACGTCAAGGCTGTATATTGTCACCCTGTTTATTTAACTTCTATGCAGAGTACATCATGAGAAACACTGGGCTGGAAGAAGCACAAGCTGGAATCAAGATTGCCGGGAGAAATATCAATAACCTCAGGTATGCAGGTGTCACCACCTTTATGGCAGAAAGTGAAGAGGAACTAAAAAGCCTCTTGATGAAAGTGAAAGAGGAGAGTGAAAAAGTTGGCTTAAAGCTCAACATTCAGAAAATGAAGATCATGGCATCTGGTCCCATCACTTCATGGGAAATATATGGGGAAACAGTGGAAACAGTGTCAGACTTTATTTTGGGGGCTTGGCTCCAAAATCACTGCAGATGATGACTGCAGCCATGAAATTAAAAGACACTCCTTGGAAGAAAAGTTATGGCCAACCTAAATAGTATACTCAAAAGCAGAGATATTACTTTGCCAATAAATGTCCATCTAGTCAAGGCTATGGTTTTTCCAGTGGTCGTGTATGGATGTTAGAGTTGGACTGTGAAGAAAGCTGAGTGCCAAAGAATTGATGCATTTGAACTGTGGTGTTGGAGAAGACTCTTGCAAGTCCATTGGACTGCAAGGAGATCCAACCTGTTCATTCTAATGGAGATCAGTCCTGGGTATTCTTTGGAAGGACTGATGCTAAAGCTGAAACTCCAATACTTTGGCCCCCTTATGCAAAGAATTGACTCATTGGAAAAGACTCTGATGCTGGGAGGGATTGGGGGCTGGAGGAGAAGGGGACGACAGAGGATGAGATGGCTGGATGGAATCACCGACTCAATGGACCTGAGTTTTTATGATCTCCGGGAGTTGGTGATAGACAGGGAGGCCTTGCGTGCTGTGATTTATGGGGTCGCAAAGAGTCGGACACGACTAAGTGACTGAACTGAACTGACACGTTACAATTGTCTCCCTATCTAATTTGGACTTGACAAAGCTTTAAACTAGTCAACCAACAAAGAAAAAAAAGAAATTAGGGATAATTGTAAGAACTTCGATAGGGATGAACTCAAGACTGTTTTGAATTGTAAAACAATTCATAATTGCAAATACAAACAATAAAGATAGTGAAAGTCGTTCAGTCATGTCTGACTGTTTGTGACCCCATCGATAGTCCAAGGAATTCTCCAGGCCAGAATACTGGTGAGGGTTGCTGTTCCCTTTCCAGGGGATCTTCCCAACTCAAGGATTGAACAGAGGTCTCCTGCATTGCAGGTGGATTCTTTACCAGCTGAGCCACCAGGGAAGCAAAAAAGGACATAATAGCCAACCTGCCAAGACAAGAAAGATAAAATATCCATCCTTCATTCTGCAAGAAATGAGAACTTACTGCATGGTGAGAAGTGTGCAGCCTTGATCTGTGCTCCTCTCAGGAGGGCATTTCTGGTGCTAGAGACTAACTGGAGCCTCCAAGGGCACAGACAAATCACAGCCCGTTTCTATAATGATGGGGGAAGACCATCCCGGAGGAACCAGTGTAGCAGATGATAGTAATATAGCTCAAAAGTTTGTAGCAGTAACCGCTGCTTCTGCTGCCAGTGTTTCTTCCAAAGCAGTTGTATTTATTAGGAAAGCTTTTGTAAATACAATTTTATTGAAATTGTGACATGATGTTTTGAATAAAGAATGTGAGAAAGATATGGCTATTCCTATCAATCAAAATATGAAAATAATGAGCATTTTTGACGGGTAGGTGTTCTCTTGTATTTATGTAGCTGTTGAAGTTTGTAGAAAGAAATATCAGAAAAGTGTCTGCAATTTCAAAAGTACCTGTGGCCAACCTATACCTAATAATAGAGATAAAAATTAACCCCCAAAGGATTAAAAACGTACATGTAAAACCTAAAACTATAAAACTTAAAAAAAAAAACACAAGGCAAAAGCTTCAAGACATTGGATTTGGCAATAAGATCTTGGATATGATACCAAAGGCACAGTCAAGAAAAGAAAAAATAGACTGGGCTTTATGAAAATTTTAAAATATGTGCCCCCAAAGACAAAATCAACAGAGTAGAATGAACCCACAGGATGGAGGAAAATATGTGCAAATCATATATCTGACAAGGGATTCATATCCAGGCTATATGGAGAACTCATAAAACTTAACACTGAAAAAATGATTTGATTCAGAAATGGACAAAGGATTTGAATAGGCATCTCTCCAAAGAAGATATACAAATGGCCAATAAGCACATGAGAGATGCTCAACATTGCTAATTATCAGGTAAACACAAAGCAAAACTACAAAGATATACTACCTCACGCCCCTTAGGATGGCTACTATAGGAAAAAACATAACGTAATGAAAAATAGCAAGTATTAGCATGGATGTGGAGAAGCTGGAACTACTATGCTCTGTTGGGAATGTAAAATGGTACAGCAGCTATGGAAAATAGTATGGTGGTTTTCAAAAATTGAATATAGAACTACCATATGATCCAGCAGTTCCACTTCTGGGTATAAACCCAAAATCATTCAAAGCAGGGTCTTTTAAAAATTTTATTGAAATATAATTGACTCATAATGTTGTATTAGTTTCTGCTGTGCACCAAAGTGACTCAATTATATATTATATGTTTATATATACTTACAGCAAAATGAC
Source organism: Nanger dama (assembly GCA_917880005.1). Lineage (NCBI taxonomy): Eukaryota > Metazoa > Chordata > Mammalia > Artiodactyla > Bovidae > Nanger > Nanger dama. Next base: position 5,828,287 of record CAKJTW010000096.1, on the reverse strand, counting down.
TCAATTATATATATTCTTTTTATATATATATATTTTCCATATTCTTTTCAGCTATGATTTATTACAGTATATGGATACGCTTTATCACAGGATATCAGATATAGTTTCCTGGGTTACACATTAGGACCTTGTTGTTTACACATGCTATACATACTAGTTTGCATGAAAGCAAACTATTGTTGAAGAGGTATTTGCACACCCATGTTCTAGCATCTCAAAAGTCTAACATCTCATCTAACATCTCAAAAATCCTTGGTACCTTCAGGGAAATGGATGCTAATGGAGACTTTCAGAGCAGATCTAATATACCACACACACACACACACACATACACACACACACAACATTGGTCTTGTTACATTAAAGTGATACCTCCTTTTTGGACCAAAATCTATCTTTACTTAGTTTGATGGCAGCTGGGACCACTAGTTATTCATCTAATAGTCTCCTCAGATAGTACATCCATGAACCATTCCACAAACAGTGCCCAATCAATATTTCTTCATTGACTTAGCCATTGATCGAAGATCCTCTTGAGTTACAGGACTTTGTTCTGAATAACTTATAGCTGCCTGTTTCCCAAAGCGCAAGCCACTTTCAGAGGCATGAAGTAGATGTGAGGTGGAAGGAACACTTCGCTTGGAGCCAGAAGTCTGGTTTATTCGCCAGCTCCGTGTTCTTGGCAAATCACTTTACAACTCAGGGCCTCTTTCATGCTGTGGAAGTAATATAAAGTTTGGGGGCTGTTTTGAGGATAATTGGGATGATGTATAAAAATATGGTGGGTTATTTGTTATTGTCATTTACAAGGCTTTCTACAGGTTGTGAAGGAATTTCACACAAAGATTTCCCCCAAATGTTTGGATTCATGAAAGTTAATTGGGATAAGTTTTTGTCTTCACAAGGCAGACATTTCTCATTCATTGCATTAGTTCTGGAATGTTGATTAAAAACTCAGTCACTCTATTACAATTTGAGGGATTAATAAAATGAGTGACAATTTGACAAAGATTTTTACAATTCCCAGCTTTTTCGTTACCGTTTGCAAAGCAAAGGAATGCTGTTGAGACCAAAATGAGAGGGAGGCAGAGATTTAAAATGGAAAGTACCATGACGGGGCATCCGAAGTTTCCTTTGGATTAGGCTCTGATTAAAGAATGGAAAATATTTTTGCAATGAAAATTCTTGTCATTAAGCCAAACACCTTGGATTAGGTCCCTCTTGGGAGAGCTGAAGCTCCCTCCTGGGCAAGGTACCTTATCTCTTTAAGGGATGACATCCCATCTGTAACCAATAATCTCAGCATGGATCTGAATGAGCCTAGTAGTTGTAGGACTTAATTTGTTAAAATGGATTGGTGTAGCATTAAATTGCCAAGAAAGAGGTAAATATTTAAATTTCTCTATGTTGGTCATTTTTTATCACAAAAGTATATATTTTGTACACTTCTACAAAATATATTTAAATGTTTAGTTACAAAGTGTGTTTATGTTTTATCATAAAAGCATATTTTGTACATTTATACAAATATATTTTTGTGAAAAATTTGGAAAATGCAGAAAAACATAAAAATCACGCTCACTCATAATTATATTTCATTTTTAAGCCTATCTTCATTCTATGTGTGTGTATATATATACACACACACACATACAGACATACATATACACACATATATGCTTACAGGGGGCTACCCAGGTGGTACTAGTGGTAAAAGAACCCATCTGCCAATGCAGGAGATGTAAAATATAAAGGTTTAATCCCTGAGTCAGGAAGATCCCCTGAGGAGAGCATGGCAACCCACTCCAGTATTCATGCCTGGATAACACCGTGGACAGAGGAGCCTGGCGGGCTATGGTCCATGGGGTCATGAGTCAGACACGACTGAAGACTTAGCACAGCACATTTATATGTTAGATATATAAAATATATGGAATACACACTTTTAATGAGCTCATATTTACAAACTGTTAGGAACTGGTTTTTTTGTTTTTGTTTTTGTTTTTCAGTTTAGTGCCTCATGAACATTTGCCCATCTCATTAAACCTTCTCCTACTGAATGACTGGAGGTGGCTGTAGAATAGCCCTCCGCCATGGGTTTTGGTGTGGTCTGGCCACCGGGTTCAGGAAGCGCTGCTGAGCCAGGTTGGTTAGCACTTCCCTGCCCTTCTGTGCTCTAGAGGAGCGTGTGTTCTGGTGAGGACATCCCATGGAGGGTCACTGCTGGCATCCTCTGGGTCCACTATCACACTTTGTGTGCTATCCCCTGGGGCTCAACGCAACCGCAGCAGCAGCCTCTCATCACCGAGGACTTCAGCAACCTAGAACGCCCCTTGGAGGGTGGGAGGAGGCAAGGATGTCTTCTGTCGTGGCCATCTTGCATACTGAGTGGGACTATAAAGAAAGCTGAGCATCAAAGAATTGATGCTTTTGAACTGTGGTGTTGGAGAAGACTCTTGAGAGTCCCTTGGACTTCAAGGAGATCCAACCAGTCCATCCTAAAGGAAATTAGTCCTGAATATTCATTGGAAGGACTGATGCTGAAGCTGAAGCTCTAATACTTTGGCCACCTGATGGGAAGAACTGACTCAGTGGAAAAGACCCTGATGCTGGGAAAGATTGAAGGCAGGAGGAAAAGGGGATGACAGAAGATGAGACAATTGGATGGCATCACCAACTTGATGGACATAAGTGTGAGCAAACTCCAGGAGTTGATGATGGACAGGACTGGCATGCTGCAGTCCCTGGGGTCGCAAAGAGTCGGACACGACTTAGCGACTGAACTGACTGACTGATCCTGTATATTGAGGGAGGCAGCCTGGCTACCACATGCTCTGGTGCCAGACTGATTGGCCTTGACTCCCTATCCCACTCTGCACCAGCTGTAGGACCTTCAGTAAAGTGCCTCACCTCTCCGGGTGAGAGAAGATAATAATCATAATGCCTGCTTTATAGAGTTGTGAGAATGAAATGAGAAACTCAAGCAGAGTTTAGCACAGTGTCTGGCAAATAGTAAGAGCTGAATAGATGTCAGCCACTCATTGTCACCTCGGTGTTCCTCGGGGATATTTGACAGAAAAACAAGATGGGACAGGGCACAGAGATGACTCACAAGAAGAAAGAACCCAGGAAGGATCCTAGAAAGGGTGGGGGGAGGGGCTGTGTGATTGTTAATTTTATATGTCAAGTAGTTCTGGTTGTAGTACCCAGATATTTGGTCAAACACCAGTCTAAATGTCACTGTGAAGACTTTTTTTTTTTCCCAAAGATGTGATCCACATTTAAATCAGTAGACTTTGAGTAAAGGAAAACTGTTTTACTCTACCCTCTATAGTGTGGATGGGCTTCATCCAATCAACTGAAGGCTTACGTTAAGAGAAGACTGACCTCTCCCCAGCAAGAAGGATTTCTATAATACCTCCAGACTGCTTTTGGGCTTGAATTGTAACATCAACTCTTCTCAGCATCTCCAGGCTGCCAGCCTGCTCTTTAGATTTTGGACTTACCAGCCCCCATAATCATGTGAGCCAATTCCTAAAAATCTCTCCCTCAAAGAGAACTATATATATATTGAACATCTCAGGTTTAAACTGTGCGGGTCTACTTATATGCAGATATTTCTTCAATAGTAAACACTACAAGACTGAGGTTAGTTGAATTTGTAGATGCAGAACCATGGATACAAAGGAAATTCATGTATGGAGGGCTGAGTGTAAATTATCCATGGATATTTGACTGTGCAGAGGCTTGGTGCCCCTAACCCCTGCCTTTATTCAAGGCATATGTGTGTGTGTGTGTGCGTGTGTGTGTGTATCTCCTATTGATTTTTTTCTCTGGAGAGCGATAACTAATACAGGCTGTCGTCTAAAATGTAGGAAAAATAGAGAAAGGTCAAGTCAGTGGAAGAGGAAAGCGGGCAGTTGGGAGTACTGGGTATATTCAGAGCAGAAGCCATGCCATGTTTGTCTCTGTAGCTTAACACAGTTCCCGGTGTTTAAGTACCAACGAAGGAAAGGAGAAGAAGGGATGGAAGGAGGGAGAGAAAGAGGAAGGTAGCAAAAGGAAAGGAGCGGGACTGGGGCAGACAGGAAAGAGGGGAAGAAGGAGAAAAGGAAGCCCCAAGGGAGGCTTGAGGCAAGACTCTTCTAGATGTCCTTTTCTTTTAATTCTTGACCTAATGCCTGAAGTATTCCTCTTCTGTTTACTTAAAATCAAGCAACAAGCCCAAATCTCTTACCATTTCCCCAACCTTTTTGCTTCATCAGACACCTCTCTCATCTACATCACTTGGAGGTCTGGTCAACAATATCTTCTTTTAAATTAAAGTATTTAGTCTGAAATCTGTCTTGGCAGAGCCATAACGCTCTGCTTTGATTATGGATCGGTTGGAGAGATGGGACCAGGAAGATGAATGCTCAGATTGCTGGCTAATTACGTCCTGACCACTAGAATTCCCCCTTGTGGTTTCACTTGGATATAGGCATGCTTTCCTGGCATGCGCTGGAGTTACCCACAAAGTAGTCACATTCCTGCCCAGGGTACAGGGGCTATGTCCCCTGGAAAACATTCCACCTGGCACAATACCTGGAGGGTACTCTGGAATGAAAGTAGAATCCAAAAGGTGATAGGTTATCATTTCATTATGTTCATTGCATGGCTCCTTAGGGTTCAGTTAAGAGTGGGTTTCTCTTTTGTGGTGATATTGCAAGGATATGGGGAGACTCTGATGCTCAGAGATCCTTCCCACCACAGAGTCAGAGAGTCTTTTAAGTAAGATTTGACTTGCATCAAGATAACAACCTACCCATGAAAAAAGAGCACTTTAAGGTGGAATCAGGCACGTCTTCCTGACTTCCTGGGACTTCCCAGGTGGCACAAGTGGTAAAGAACCCACCTGCCGATGCTGGAGATGTAAGAGACGTGGGTTCGGTCCTGGGTTGGGAAGATCCCTGGAGGAGGGCATGGCAACCCACTCCAGTATTCTTGCCTGGAGAATCCCATGGACAGAGGAGCCTAGTGGGCTGCAGTCCATGGTGTCATAAAGAGTCGGACACGACTGAAGTGACATAGCACAGCGCACAGCACACAGGCATGTCTTAGTGGGAAGTTTTCATAATAGAAGGAAAGAAGAGAAGAAAGACACTGAAACCCAAGACAGGAGAAAACACAGCTGAAAATAAACTTTACTTTTTTATTTTTCTTAGTTGGCCTAGAATCATGTGCACTCACTCATTCATGAAGTTCATTTAAGACTTCATTGAGTGTCTATCACATGCAAGCACTCAGGGATATATCACAAGGGATACAAAATGGTAAAAGGAACTTTAAACCCTTATTTTATAGTGACACATAAAGTTCTGGAGAGTTCTTAAAATTACTTCCAAGCAAGTCAGCACTGGGAAGTAAGTGACATCAGTGTTTATTTTCCTCTCACCGTCTTTTCAGTCCCTATTCCCTGGGCGCCCTGCATGCACACACACATTTCTTTGGGAGTTGTACTGAATGTCTGCCTAGAGCCTAACACTGATTTATTAATTTCCACTCTGTGGCTCAGACTGTAAAGAATCCGCCTGCAATGCAGGAGACCCAAGTTTGATTCCTGGGTCAGGAAGATCCCTTGGGGAAGGAAATAGCAAACCACTCCAGTATTCTTGCCTGGAGAATTCCATGGACAGAAGAGCCTGGCAGGCTACAGTCCATGGGGTCCCAAAGAGTCTGACACAACTGAGCAACTAACACTTTCACTTTCACTCTAATTCAAACTTATCTGACCTTGGTCCTATTCCTTCTCACCTGGAAAATAACCACAGCAAACAATTTCCTTTTAAGGAGTTTAGTTGACTATGTGTTTGGCTCTCCAACATCCAGTTTCCTGAGATGTGGACAGAATGGTGAATGATAGTCTGTGAATGTGACTGAGAGCAGAGGCCTCCAGGAGATGCAATATTCCTCAGACCGGGTTCTCTGGAACATGAGTTTGGGGAGATAGTTACAAGCACTCAATAAAGAATTTATTTCTCAACTGAATGAACATGGGAAACATGACATATTATATTCTCCCTTGGAAATTCCCAAGAAACATTATAGTTTAAGTAAAGACTTGATATTCTGCAGTAAAGAAACTCATTTAATTTAGTTTAACTTAATAATGATCCCAAGTGGAAAAATTAAATTTTTTTTCCTATGGACTGATGATTCACAGAACATTAGTGTGGAAAAGGCACACACCTGACCTAGTGAAGCGGAAAACAAAAACAAACAAACAAAAACCCAGAAGTGTAGATGGAGGGATTTCAGGTGAGTTCAGCAGAGAGAAGGGATGTCTTGAACCACAAGGGCTCGTTGGAGCAGAAGACATTCCACCTCCATGATGTGGTCTTGTACAACCACAGAGATGGCTAGTCATTGTCATCCTACATCTCCTGGACAACTTTCTCCTCCTCTGGCACGGTCTGTCCAGACCTTTGGGTGTCTCCTCTTCCAGTCTCTGTCTGGTTCTCACCCAGAGAAGTTCTGTGGAGAAGATCTTGCTCTATTCAGGTTTCTCCTTCTCTCAGACCATTTCTTCCTCTACATCTCTGCATGCTGGCACCAGTTGTGGCTTCATGTTTGCCTGATGAGAGGAGGGGCCTTCCTTTTCCTGATCATTTGGGTCAATTCTATTCCTGTATTATCATATGTTATCCATGGGGCAAACATATGCCTGGTTGCAAAAATTCCATAAATGTAGAATTCTAGCTTCTTCTTAAAATACACACACGTCAACTATTAAAAAAAGAAACTATGATAATAAACACACACTCTCTAATTTGACATGCACCAGATTTTAGCATATTCGGGACCACCACTACCGTGTACTACTGGGTGAACTTGGTTTAATTCAGACCTGGAAATAGCATTTCTCTTTATGTCTATGTGTGTGTATATGTTTGGATGTCTTATGGATAGATGTTCCTCTGAACAGAGCTTGTTGCTCTGCTCCTTTCTGTTCCTGAATTCAGGCCTGTCCATTTTTCCTGGGGTAAACTATTACAAGTGCCTCCCCTCCACTAACACGGGAGGGATCATGCTTTACTAAACGCTGGGCAAGGCTTATGTGCATGTGTTTAGCACATGCTCTCCTCAAGGAGTGGAAATCAGTTGCACAGTAATAAGCGGACATTTAACGCATTGCATTATGATAGCATCGTATTATTGTGGTTTTAATGAATTGTTTCATCTTTTCAATCTTCATATTTACAAATATAATACATATATATCTGTGGGCTTCCCAGGTGATGCTAATGGTAAAAGAACCCATCTGCCAATGCAGGAGACATAAGAAATAAGGTTCAATCCCTGGGCCAGGAAGAGCCCTCAGAGGAGGGAATAGCTACCCATTCCAGTATTCTTGCCTTGAGAGTCCAATGACAGAGGAGGCTGGTAGGCTACAGTCCATTCGGTCTCAAAGAGTCAGACACAACTGAGACGACTTAACACACACACATATGTATCTATGTCTTTGGGAGAGTTTATTTTTATCTCCCCCACTGTTGTCATCGTTTAGTCACTTAAGTCGTGTCTGACTCTTTGTGACCCCATGGACTGCAGCACTCAAGGCTTCCCTGTCTTTCACCGTCTCCCGGAATTTGCTCAAACTCATGTCCATTGAGTCAATGATGACATCCAACCATCTTGTCCTTTGTTGCCCCCTTTTCCTCCTGCCTTCTGTCTTTCCCAGCATCAAGGTCTTTTCCAATGAGTTGGTTCTTTGTGTCCGGTGATCAAAGTAGCTTCAGCCTCAGCATCTCTCCCATAGTAATATGAAATAATTATATTTATAATAAGAAAAGGATCAAGCTAATCATGACAAATCTAACCAGAAAAAGCATCTTTCCAGAAAACCAAGGCCCTGTCTGGAAAAGTATCTCATAAAGTCATTGAAAGACAAGAAGAACAGTAATTATTGTTTGTCATTGGGGTTCACCTTTTATGGTGTTAAAAGTTACTGGATGTACTTCATGCAGTAAAAATTTGCAAAATAGTTCTACAATGCCTGCCAAGTTACAGTGGCATTTTGAAACAGAATATAGTGAGAATAAAAAGAAGGCTATTGACATCTTGCAGTCTTGAGATTACTGTTCCTAGAAAACAGAATACACACTAAAATTAAATCTGACAATGAAAATTCACAAGCAGCATCACTCAAAGTAGATGGGCTCTGAGAGACAGAATGGAATGTTCCATCAGGGAAACCTCATTAAACGTTCCATTACTAAGGAGGCAACTGGCTACTATAAATATTCAACCACTACCATTGTCTGACAAGAGTATAGTGCAAAATTCAAGAATTATTACCCAATGTGCTTGGTGAATTAATTCAAAGGTTAAGATTTTCAAAATCTTCATGGATCCGGTGGACAACACAACTTTTCTTGCCTTTGTATTATAAGTTCATGCAGACAAATATGAGAAAGATGCATTAGTTTTAAAAACTTTTGACATGTACACAAAGAAGAAGAAATTTTAAGGTGTTTAAACCAGCTTTTAACAAACCCTCAAAGACAGTGGCAAAAATAGAAGCTATCTGTAGGAATGGTACGAAAACAATGGTAGGGAAAGACCTCAGAAGGAACAGTTCATTTTTATTTATTTATTTATTTATTTTAACTGGAGACTAATTACAGTATTGTGGTGATTTTTGCCATACATTCACATGAATCAGCCATGGGTGTATATGTGTTTCCCATCCTGATCCTCCCTCCCACCTCCCTCCCCATCTTAAAGCCATTGTGTGCTGTCTGCAAAGTCACTTCAGTCGTGTCCAACTCTTTGCAACCTTATGGACTGTAGCCTGCCAGGCTCCTCTGTCCCTAGGATTCTCCAGGCAAGAATACTAGAATGGGTTGCCATGCCTTCCTCCAGGGGACCTTCTTGACCCAGGGATCAAATCCATGTCTCATTATGTCTCCTGCTTTAGCAAGGAGGTTCTTTACCACTTGTGCCACTTGGGAAGCCCTCCAAGAATACTGGAATGGGCTGCCATTCCCTCCTCCAGGGGCTTCCCAACCCAAGGATCAAACCCTGGTCTCTGCATTGCAAGCAGATTCTTTACCATCTGAGCCACCAGGAACCACACTGAATAGTGCCACACAAATTTTCAATTTTATTAAGAAACAGTATTTACATTGTGTCCTTCCAAGTTGGATTTAAACAATATGATTAATGAGTTCTAGAATTTACTTTTTCATACCAAAGACAGAGCCAAATGAGATATTGCTGGTATTGTTTTGTTTGTAGATATTTTCATTGGTAAAGAAACTCCATTACCACATTATTTCTCAAATATAACAAGAATGGACTACTGTACATTTTTAAAAATAGATATAATAGGTTTATTTTATTTTCAGTCACACTGCATGGATTGTAGAATCTTAGTTCCCTGACCAGGAACTGAACCTGTGCCCTCGGCAGTGAAAGCATGGAGTCCTAACCACCAGGGAATTCCCAGATTTTTATTTTTTTTAAAGAAGTCCTAGGGTTAGAGAAAAATTGAGGAGTAAGTACAGAGTTCCTTGATGTCCTTCTAGTTCCCCTAGTAGTACCAGTTTCCTCTGGTATTTGCATGTTGCTTGACTGTGGTAGACTTGTTGAAATGGATGACCCAATACTGATAGAGTATTGTTAACTATCAGTCTATAGTTTACAGCAGGGCTCACTCCTTGTGTAGTCCGTTCTTTGGGTTTTGACAAGTGTGTAACATCATGTGTCCACCATCACAGTGTCAACCAGATAGCGTCACCTCCTTGAGGACCACGGTAGTCTTAGTAAGCTGAAAGAGCCCAGCTGGGAAATCAGAGTAACCTGGTTACCTTGCTCACAACTGCAGGCAAAGCACCAGCAACTAAAATGAAACACATTTCATTTCATTTCAGTCCATCTCATTCAACACGTTTCATGCAATACAAGCTAAGTTGACCTGCTTTGATGCTGAGAAGGAAGGAAACATAAGGGAACAGAAAGTGGTGAGCAGAAGGAAAGGCGTGATGCAGAACATCAGGCAGCACTGGAGCCCAGCTCACAGCTTTGCCAGTCCCTGATGGGGCTCTGTCTGCCTCTGCTGGCTGGGCTCCGTGTCCACAAAGCGAAGGGTTTGAAGCCATGACTGCAAAGGCCCTTCAGCTCCAGTCGAAAGAGGGTACAGATAATTATAGCTAGGGTAGTATGTGTTTAGTGGATTGGAAAACATTTCCCTCGAGCCTCAGGATTTCTTGTGCTGATTGCCTTTGGAGAATTCAAAAATTAAAAAGACTAAGAAAACATAAATAGAAAGATTCTTATTTTGGATTTTACCAATTTAGTCATTAAATAGCATGTTTGGGCTACAGCTAAAAGAAACAAACAAACAAAAATAATAATACTAACAGATTATTTCCAGATAAGAATCCATAAATGCTATTCTCTTCATCTCCCTTAAGTACATGAATAAAGTGTATTAAAGAACATTCTTCTTAGAATAGAAATAAAGCTCAAAACTAACTGAATGACTGCTCAGGGAAGGTGGACCTTTTATTTGTTATGGATTTGTCTTCCTTCTTATTTACATATAACTGAAACAGGAAGAAAGGAGGCAGGGCACAACCTTTGAAAGAATGACCCAGCCAGAGGACACAGTATAAACAGATTAGAATCAAATGGGTCCAAGACGGCAGACAAGTCAACTTCAACCAGACCTTGATCCTCAGTATTGTTGCTGTTCTGTTGCTCAGTCATGTCCGGCTCTTTGCAACCCCATGGACTGCAACACACCAGTCATCCTTCACTACCTCCCAGAGCTTGCTCAAACTCACATCCATTGAGTCAGTGATGTGAAGAGCGGACTCACTGGAAAAGACCCTGATGCTGGGAAAGACTGAGGGCAAGAGGAGAAGGGGGCAACAGCAGACGAGATGGTTGGCTCATCAGTATAGGCTCATTGTAACACATCAGCAAGCTAAATGACACCCAGGGTTGTTGCCATGATAGTTTCAAGGTCCACCATCAAAGACCAAAAAGTGGGCAGTGGCCCAGTTCCTGGAAATCTCCACCCCTTCTCCAAAATAGTTGGAATGACCCTCCCACTCATTAGCCTGTGAAATTACCCAGCCCATAAGAGCTAACCACACCACATTTTGAGGGCACACTCAGCCTCTGTGACAGCCTGACTTTGTCTCTCAGTGACTTCTTTCTTCAGTGAGACATCAAGAACCTGGACTTCATTCGGTCTTAAAACCAGGTTTGCGATCTCAGTTGGAAGATTGTGGGTTTTGGACGGATTAGAGTCCCAGCACATAGGTTCAAGTCCCAATCTGAGGTAAACAGTTTCAGAACTATACTTAAGTCATTTAGTGGTGAGGAGCAAAAAATACAGAGGGCAGTTTTGGTTATAAGTGCTTGTGGATTTATTCTAAAATCCTAGGTTCTAGACTGAATACAGTTTTAAAAGTCTGGCACTTGAGGAAGAAGACTATTTCAAAGGAACGTGTGAATATTCATTGTTAAAAATAGCTAACATTTATTGAAGCCTGACACCATTCTAAGTACTTTACATGGACTAAAGCATTTTATCTACTCATAAATATTATGAAGGAAACACTATCATTATCTCCATTTTGCAGAGGCAAAGATAAAGTTGAGAAGTTAAATAACCCTCCAGGCCACTCTACAGTGATTAAGTTGAATTTTGAACCTGGGCAGGCTGACTCCCAAACTTCACTTCCTACCCACTATACTGCTGCTATAAATTACATGTTTATATCTATGGTTTTATTTAATGGGAAAGTAAGGAAACTTTAATATAATGATGTATCTCAGATAGGAGCCAAGATAAGTGGGCAGATAAAGCTGGTCTGTAAGACTTGTTCTATACTTAGAAATGCATGAATCTTGGCTCTCAGCTCTTTTAAAATTGTGGTAAATTACTGTTCATATTTATGTCACAATTAGTAGTCTTCCATTGTTTAATATAGATTCTGTTGTAGAGCAGATGGACCTAAGAGACTTGAGCTTACATTCAAATTTCAGATACGCTGTCCATTTGCCACTGCTGTTGCTGCTGCTGCTTCTAAGTCACTTCAGTCGTGTCCGACTCTGTGCGACCCCATAGATGGCAGCCCACCAGGCTCCGCCGTCCCTGGGATTCTTCAGGCAAGAACACTGGAGTGGGTTGCCATTTCCTTCTCCAATTCATGAAGGTGAAAAGTGAAAGTGAAGTCGCTCAGTCATGTCCGACTCTTAGCCACCCCATGGACTGCAGCCCACCAGGCTCCTCCATCCATGGGATTTTCCAGGCCAGAGTACTGAAGTGGGGTGCCATTGCCTTCTCCGGTTTTAGCTCTAGAAGTGTTATTTTCAAACCAAATTACAAAGGCTAACTGGGAAAGGAAAAATGATTGTTTAAAGAGAAGATGTGAGCTTCAAACAAGAAGGAAAGAGTAAAGTGGAGAAAGTGAGAGTGAAAGAAAATAGAAAGAGGGGAGACAGATAGGATGAAGATATATGTCCCAATAATTTTAGAGAGCAAATACGGGACTGGGGTTCCCTGAAACAAGGGAACAGGAGGAGATTAAGGAGCTGGTTAAGGGAACTTGGTGGAGATCCATGGAAAATCTCAAATATAGCACCCAAGTAAAGCCTGGAGGGCGCCAAAAAGTCAACTTCAGGAGTCCAAGAAAACAGCAGGGGAGGTGGGAGCGGGGGGGGGGAGGGTGGCAGAGGAGGAATGCAGAATGCAGTTCATCCGAGGAGTCCCGTATAAGTGAGAGAAGGGGAATCAAGCAAGAGGTCTTGGTGGTTGGAGGGGACAACTAGGAGTGATTTCTTGATGCACTTGAATAGTATAAAGTGAGGAAGTCTTTTTCATTATTGAGTGTTTATCTGCTTTGTTTTCTTTATTTATCAATGGTCTTTCCTATGTGCAAAAGGGAACTATTAAGGACCACGTGTGGTTTGGACAGAGCGACAGTAACCACCAGTTACCGCTGCTGGCCCTCAGGGGAATGAACTCTGTAAGGTACTTGTTTAAAACCCAAAATGTTTGGGATCAATCTCCCAAGAAACCTGCAGGGAGTTTTTCTGTCCCTGTTTTTATCTCTGTTTCAATTCACTTTGAGCTTCACAGAGCCTTAAAAATAATAAAGTTTGCTGTTATATTTAACTCTCACTCTGGGTAGCAACTAACGAGTATGATGTCAGTACATAGCCCCGTAAGCATTGCCCACCATATCTTGTTTTGTTTAGACTCACACTTCACTCACTAATATTCTGCAAACATTTATCAGTGATGATGGTGGCACCCTGGTAAGCCCCTCACCCCCGGTTCTTTGTTTCCTGGCAGAGCATGGTTGAAATAAACTAGGAAAGTTTCTTTTCTTCAGGGGAGCTGCGAAAGAATGATAAATAGGTTCCTTGTTCTGATGCATCCTTCTGTTTCCTACAAGGGAAAAACCGAACAGCTGCTCATCTCTGTGCTGTCAGGAGCCCCATTTGCTCTCTAATAAGATCACTCACTGTTGTGTGGTCGAGGTGAAGGTGAGTTTCATATTATTCATTAGGCTTGAGTCCTCATTAGTAACTTCTTTTATAAAATAAACACTCAGCTCTGCAGACACAGAGAACAAGAGCCTACTTCATACAAATTACAATGATAAATGTCTCCTGTGGCCCTAGATTCCAACTCTTAACATCTGGGATCTCCCCATCTCCATGGCAACATAAAGTAAATAATAAAAATAGTTCACATCCAGGAAAAAGCACAGCGGGGAATGTCTGTCCTGAAAGAAAACAAGTGCTTGACATGCATTCACATACCCACAAGAGGACCCATGCAAAACTTAACAGTTGATCAATAGGAAAACAGCAGTGAGTGGATAACGCCAAGAGCGAAAACAGACAAAAACGTCAGATGGTTTGAAGTATTGTCTGCTTTCAATAGGATGCCTGAAAGGAACACTGCTTCTTATATTCATGGGCTTGTACAGTATGTCTTTTACATTTTGTACAAATGTGTTTTGAATTACACTGTATTTAAAGGGAACCATAGATTATAAAAGTAATAGTATCGTGCAAGGAGTTGGGAACTGCTGATTTTGTTTTTGCCACTAACTTCTTAGCAAAGCCTCCGCCTGCCAAATAGGGCTCCTGCAACTCCTCCCAACATGCACTCCAACAACCCGGAGGGCCACTCCTCCCACACCCCCGCCCACCCCAGGGGGACACAAAATGGTACATTTGGGAGGCTCCATAGCCCCCACAGTTGGCGTGAGAGCATCCAAGCAGCCCTCTGGGAGAAAAGAATGTGCCTTCAGGGGCTCAAGAAAAAGCTCAGGAATAGGATGTTTTCAAGAATGGGGTTTTTGACTTAATTTCCTAGATAGCTGTAGTCACTTTGGACCTTTCAGTTCACTGAGCCTGGTTTAACTCATCTGTGAAAATAGAGACAGGGGGACTTCATGACCCGGTGTCCCTACCAACCCTGGAATTCTACTATTCTGTGAACTGAGCCCAAAGCATGATTTTGTTTTAATCTTTCTGGGTAAAAATTTCTGGAGTTTACTGTTCTACTCTAGCAAAAACTGCACTGAATGTAACCAGATGGCAGGGTCGGGGCAAGGGGGAGGGAGGAGGGGAGGGTTAGACACAGCTTGGGGGAAAGCCTGAGGGGTCTAGAGCCAATCCCAGTGACTGCTTGTGTGACCCTGGGCAAATTACTCAACCTTTCTTGGCCATAATATCTTCATCCCTACCAATGGGAATGATGGTCCTCACCTTACAGCATCGCTGTAGGAATAACTGTAAGTAATCAATAAACGGCAACTATTAACTTTTTATGGATCTTTGAGACAGTTATTTAAAAACTATTTTGATCAGAGAAGTAAGATTTTATAGCAGTGGGGCAGCTTGTCTGGTGTGATTTATGGAAAGCCAACTCAGTACTTTGTCATGGGGATACTATTTGGCACTACCTTTGTGTGAATCTAAAGAGTCGGACACGACTGAGCGACTGAACTGAACTGAACTGATACTGAAGATCTACCATGGGCTTTTCTTTGAATCCCTAATAGTAGCTTTTATACTCTGCCTCTTTCTCCCAAAATTGTGAAAGTCTCTTAGTCGTGTCTGACTCTTTGCGACCCCATGGACTATACAGTCCATGGAATTCTCCAGGCCAGAATACTGGAGTGGGTAGACTTTCCCTTCTCCAAGGAATCTTCCCAACCCAGGGACTGAACCCAGGTCTCCCACATTGCAGGCTGATTCTTTACCAGCTGAGCCACAAGGGAAGCCCCAAATACTGGAGTGGGTAACCATCCCTTCTCCCAGGGGATCTTCCCAACCCAGGGATAGAACCCAGGTCTCCTGCATTGGTGGGTGGTTTCTTTACCACTGAGCCACCAGGGAAGCCCAAAATTAGAGTGTAGCTAAACACTACACTTTAATTTAATAATCTAGAAAAGTTGGGCTCTGTTATATTAAGTGAAAGTTCTTGCTATATGAGTTGTGCACAGACATCTTGCCATGTATTCACAGCCAAATATTCAAATTAAAAGCTAACCATGTTCATTGAAGCATTATTTATAATAGCCAAGATATGGAAACAACTTGAGTGTTCATCAGTGGCTGAATGCATAAAGATGTGGTGCATGTACAGAATGGAATACTACTAGGCTGGAAAGAGAATGAAATCTCTCTCACCATTCTCAACAAAACAAATAGACTTCGCTAGATGAGTGAAATCAGTTAGACTGAGAAAGATAAATAGAATGTGATCTCAGTTTTATGTGGAATCTAAAAAAAAAAAAAACACAAAAACAAGCTCATAGATACAGAAAGGTGATTGGTGGTTACCAGAGGGGAAGGGGAAGGAGGTAGATGAAATGCAGGAGTTCATTGTATAATGATGGATGCTAACTAGATCTTTCTTGGTTGGTGATCACTTTATAATATATACAGATGTTGTATCTTAGCAGTGCACACTTGAAATTTTATATAATGTTATATACCGATTTAAAAAAATTCACCAGAGACTAACACAATATTGTAAATCAACTATTCTTGAATTGAAGGGAGAAAAAAGCTAACTAGATGTTAACAGTCACAAAGATGGCTTTGGGGGCAGATTCTTTTGTCGAGGGGCTTCTCTGGTGGCTCAGATGGTAAAGAATCTGCCTGCAGTGCAGGAGACCCGGGTTCGATCGCTGGGTCGAGAAAAGATTCCCTGGAGAAGGGAATGACTACTCTCTCCAGTATTCTTGCCTGGAGAATTCCACGGACAGAGGAGCCTGGTAGGCTACAGTGCATAGGATCACAGAGAGTCGGACATGACTGAGCAACTTTCACTTCTCTATTTATTCCTTTCTTCCAGTTAAGTTCCTCTTCGTCTCTTTTGTGTCTGTTGACCACTCTCCCCGTCTTAGTTTCCCCCCCTGATCTTCTGATTTTAATGTGCTCTTCTTTCCAATTCTGTGTTGTATATTCTTCAGTATTGTGCATTCCTCACTCCTTTACTACTTCTTATTCCATTCCTGACCTCCTTTTTATTGTCTCAAGTTTCACTTCCACTGATCCACAGTACCTTCTGGGAGTGGGTGGGTGGGTTTTGCAGAAAGATAAATATTAGAAGGGCAGATGGACTTTCCTTGGAATAGAAGAAGCAGGACTTACAGTTAACTACTAGGACTGAATTTCCAGAGGATGGTTCATATCCGAGCATCCAGCTGCCCAGGATTTAGAGACATCAAGCGAAGAACCAGCAGGTGAGTGGGGAGTAGTGGCTCCAGGGGCACTGGAGTCTAACCCGCCAAGGGAAGAGGGAGTCAGTTAGAAGAATAAGGTGTTGTGTTTGATCCAAAAGACAAATCCAGCATTTGGACTGCCTGACCTGAAAGGATGGGAAAAAGGCTAAATGAAAAAGGCTAAATTGACCTCTGTTCCAATATTACAATAAGACTAACCCAAAAAATGTGATGAAAATAACTGATGTATTGAACTCCTTGGTCAAATAGGAACGCTAGTTAGTCTCTAATATTAACTATCAAAGAACCCACCTGCCAATGCAGGAGACATAAGGGACTTGGGTTCAATCCCTGGATCAGGAAGATCCCCTGAGGAGAGCATGGCAACCCACTCCAGTATTCTTGCTTGGAGAATCCCATAGACAGAGGAGCCTGGCAGGATATAGTCCATAGGGTCACAAAGAGTCAGACATGACTGAAGTGACTTAACATACATGCGCACCTCACCCTAGTCAGCTCTGAGTCTTCTGCCCCTCTCTACCAGTTATCATCTGACTGATCTTGGATAAAATACTTAACATTTTCACGTTTTTGGTTCCCTCTATAAAACCATATGACACCTGTGCCTTTATAAGTAACAGAGATTAAATGAAATCTCATGTGAAATGCACTCAGGGTACTTTGAAGTTTCTATGCAGTTACTGTATCTTGGTCTTGGGATTTTCATATTTCAGAGATGCTTTGTTCATCTAATGGGTAGTTAAAGGTCCATTTGGCTCAGTGCCCTACCCTGTCCTTGTGCCCTGACATTAAGCAAGTTTGAAATAACCTTACATCTATATCGTGCTGTATAATACACTGCTCTCGGCACCCTTACATCCAGCCATTCTTGGCACCTCCTCCCCGAATTCCCATTTGGCTCACTAATGATTTAAGTTGTCTGGTATGGAAGGAAAAGTTAAAGCCAGAGGCTTAAAACCCATTTTAAACCTCACACCAGGTATGTTAAAGCAGCAGTTTCCAAGCAGGGGTGACTTTAACTCCCAGGGACATTTGCTAATGTCTGGAGACATTTTTCATTGTTACAACTTGGCGGGTAGGTTGAGGTGGTACTCCTGGCAGGTGATAGGTAAAGGCCAGGAATGCTACTGAATATTCACAGTGCAAAGAAATGCTTCATCCAAAATTTCAACAGTGCTCGGGTTGAGAGACCCTAGTTTGGAAGCAGTCAGTTGGACAAATCGTTTTTGTAAATGGGAGACCTTCCTTTCCAGTTTTAGCCTCTTACTATTTATTAAGTTTGAGAATGTCTGGACAGAGGAGGCATTCAACGGGATCGGAAAACCTTTAAAACTGAGCTGCTGTTATGAGTTCAGAGAAATATGTTTGCCCTTTGGACAAAGAGATCTGTAGCCTTGTACATGCCAAAAATTTGCTCAGGGTTTGCTGTGCGGCAGCAAGCGAATCTGTCCATAAAAGGGATGGACTTCACTGCTCAGAGGGGTTCCCTTCAAGGGTTTCCCTTGCGAGCTGAAAAAAAAAAATTATTGGGAAAGGCAAGGCTGGCCAGCCTTCTGAGTTCCAGCCCCTCATCAAGGAGTGTTTATACTTCCCCGGAGGTGAGAGCATGGAGGCTGTGGGGAAGGGCAGCACTCTATCCCTAAAAAGGGGTTGTTTGGGGAACCATCTTATTTTTTAGATGCGAAGATGAACCAGCTTAGCTGGAAGTTTCTTTTAAAGGAGAATCTGGGTTTTATCTCAGGGGAAGCTGAGAGGAAGTCATCATGGAGGGACAAATGCCTGGGCTTCTGGATCAGAAACATCGGGGTTAGACCCCAGCTCCTGCAGCTGATTACTGACGCTGTCACCCTGGACAACGAAAATAAATAAGCTAAAATTACCACATACCTACTACATGCCAGACTTAATGCTAGTCTTACACGTGCAATATGATTTCACTTTATTTTTACATTAACACTTTGAGGTAGCTTGGTTATGTCATATAGTCAGTAACGGGCTAAATCACCTAGGTTTGTTTGACTCCAAAGCCTGTGATTTTTCCACTACATCCCATTGTCTCCTCTCAGTTTCGTTGCTTGTTAAATGGGACTCTGACCTCCCTCAAGAGAGTGTTAGAAAGATCAGCCCCAAACAACCTTGGATGCCTCTGGTCTGCAGGCAATTCTGGCCTCCAGGGGGCGCTCAACACTCCTCTTGTCTACTTCCTGCGCCACTTTCAGCCGTGGTTGATCGACTATAAGAACATTTATTTGCTGGCTCAGAGGTTAAAGCGTTTTGCCCCCAATGAGGGAGACCCGGGTTCGATCCCTGGGTCAAGAAGATACCCTGGAGAAGGAAATGGCAACCCACTCCAGTACTCTTGTCTGGAGAATCCCATGGAGGGAGGAGCCTGGTAGGCTACAGTCCTTGGGGTCACAAAGAGTCAGACACGACTGAACGACTTCATTTTCACTTTCATCAGCCTTTGCATCTGTGGGGGTACATCAGTGAGCTGAGAAAGAGGCTCATGCCCTTCCAGGAGGCTTGCTTCTGCTCTCTCTTCTTTCCTTTTATTTTTTTTTCTTTTAAATATTTATTCATTTATGTAGTTGGCTGTGTCAGGTCTTAGTTACAGCACTGCAGCATGCAGAATATTTAGTTGCAACATGCAGGGTCTTTTAGTTGTGGCATGGGACGTCTAGTTCCCTGACCAGGGATCGAACCTGGGCCCCTGACCCTGGGAGCACGGAGTCTTAGCCACTGGACCACCAGTGAGATCCCTGCTTCTTCTTTCTCTGAAGCCACAGTCAGCTCCCTTGACTAGGGAATCTCAGAGATGGGGGGCAGTCACCTCCCTCTCCCAATGGCCAACCTGATCTCTTCCACTTCTGAGGGTGATGAGGTTGGGTGGCCTACATCTTGCTTCTCTGACTGGCACACACCTGTCCTCTCTTTCTGACTCCTCGGACACCCTCGGATCTACTGCCCTGATCTGGGTGTCTGTGTGGAGAGCCCAGGCCAGCTCCTCTCTAGGCCTCAGAGAAAGTCTTGCTTGTGCTGGCTGGAACCATCCCTCAATCCAGTGTTTTTGATCCTTGATGCAGAGATGAACAGATAACACCTCCACAGGCCTCTCTGCAATGAAACGGAAGGAGGACCCTATAGGTTGAGCCTGGCTCCTTGGCTCCTACATTGCATACAGGATCCAAATCCTGCTGAGAACAGTGTTGCTTTATCTGGTTTCATAATCAGTGCTCCTATCTCTTTCAGAGAAGTCTTCAAAAGTGGGACGTTTAGGATAATGTTCCACTATTCCTTAATTTCCTGTCCACAGGATATTCACGTTGCCCCTTGAGTCTGACATCCTCCTGTGTCTAACAGTTAGTGCTTGACGGGTGTTACTCCTCCCTTAGACACAAACAAGAGCCTGAGAGATCATACAGTTTAGGGGTGTTTAACTTAGAATCCTACTAAGGGTAGAGTCAGCGACATAAGGAGCGTTTTCTCTCTCATTAGTCAACAATCCAAAACTTTTGACCCATGGAATAAAGCATGAGACAGAGCAAGAGGCTTCTCTATGTCAGGAACCTCTCTTCTACAGTCATCGTTACAGTATGGTTGCACTGTTGCTCAATTTGAATCCTGAGGATTTGAAGTATTCCAATACACTCTTTATAAACAAAAATTTTAAAATATGAATCCCCTTATTCTTTCTGGAAGTGGGACGGGGAGGGAAACCTCAAGAAGAGTCTAATTCCAAATCTGGTAGCCTGAGTGAGTAGAAAATCTTGGTTAGGCTGTGTGCTCCATGATGGTTTGAAATACCTGGAGAATAGCAATGCCCATCAGCTGTTGACTGTGATGTATGAACTCACTATTGTTTACATGTTGTGAGTAGACTTAGTGTCTATCACTTGCTGTTGCTCTGTGTGACTGTCCTCTTTATATCAAATACCAATGCCATCTATATGCCTATTAAGTGATAGAGCTAGAGTTTTCTTTTTAAAAAAGTGTTCTTTGGACTAAAATAGGGGTCAACATACTTTCTCTCCAAGGGCCAGACAGTACATACCTTATGCTTTGCATACCATATAGTCTTTGTCACAACTATTCTACTCTGCCATTAAAGCATAGAACCCACAACATATAAGTGGAGGTACAAGGCTGTGTTCTAATAAAACTTTATATATAGATGCTGAAATTTGAATTTCATATAATTTTCACACTGTCAAAAATCCTTTTTTTTCTGTTTAAAAATGTAAAACCTATTTTTAGCTTGTAGGTCATACAAAACCAAGTGATGAGCCAGATTTAGGCCACAGGTTACAGGTTTATGGCACCTAGACTAGGCTGCTGTCTATGGGGTTGCACGGGGTCAGACACGACTAAAGCGACTTAGCAGCAGCAGCAGCAGCAGAGACTAGAAGTTAGATATCATAAAAAGGCATTAAGTGTTATTTATTTTGCTTAGAAACTTTGTTAGAGGAAAAATAAGTTACAATGATGTTGATCTGTATGGTACACACATGTATACACACACAGATATACACAGACACGCATATGCACGGATTCCCACTGGAAATTATTTTTGAATTGTTGAGGAGGGTGTGTCTATAGGCTGCTGCTGTGGCCCAGAGGCACCAGCAAAAGACTAGATCAGTTTTCAAGTCCCTTAGCCAGAAAGGGCAAAAAGAGAAGATACTGTGATGTTCTGTATATAATTCTATTAGTTGGGTACCAGAAAAACAGAGATCTAAATACACAATGGTTTGAACAATATAGTAAATATATCTTTCTGCATGTAAGAGTCTGGACAGGCAGTGCAAAGCTGCACCCAGGTCCCTTCATCTCAATTTTCTACCAGCTTCAGCAGCCTGCTCTTACCCTCATAGTCCATGAGGTCTGCTCCACCTCCCCCCATCATACCCATATTCCAGTGAGAAAGAAAAGAGAAAGGGGCAGAGGAGGGCACACTTGGTCATGATTTTTTTTTAATTTTTATTTCTTAATTTTTAAATTATTTTTTGCCACACCATGCAGCATATGGGATCATAGTTCCCCAAACAGGGATAAAACCCACATCCCTTGCAGTGTAATTCCCATGATGTTTATTTTCGGGGCTAGTGCACTGGGATGACCCAGAGGGATGGGATGGGGAGGGAGGTGGGAGGGGGGTTCAGGATGGGGAACACGTGTACACCCGTGGCAGAGTCATGTCAATATATGGCAAAAACCAATACAATATTGTAAAGTAATTAGCCTCCCAAAAAAAATGGTACTTTCTTTTTCCAGACAAGATGGGGTAACAGGGACTGGTTTTATCCTCTTGTTCCAAACAACAACAACAAGACAAACTACCAGACAATGGTTTTCAAGATATAAGACATCAGGCAACAAAGGGCAGCAGTTCCTGAGAGAGAGGAAACAAAGGAGGTGACCTCTGAAGGTGTTCCAGACCTTGGTGCAAGACGGGAAATCCAGAGTGGAGGGAGTAGAGTGGAGCTGGGAGTCCCGGGAAGCCCAGGTCTTTAGGGTTCACAGGCAGAGGACCACAAAAGAGACAACTCTGGAGGTCTGCCAAGGGTCCTGCTAACCCCGCCCCTCACCCCCCAACCCCTTGGTTTCATCTGAGCACTGAGCACTACACGGTGTGAAGGAGCTAGCCAAGGCCTGAGAGTATCGGAAGGAAAATTCTCTAGAGCTCACCCAGAGGCAGGAAGAGCTCCTCTTACAGTAGCCAGAGTAGAAAATCTTCTAATTCACAGGGCGTCAAGTAGAATTCTGAGCTCTGCCTCAGAAGTGGGACAAAATGAATTCTAGCTTAAACTCTACTCTGCTTCCACCTAACTAAACCTAAAACCAAACATAAATAGATCATTTCCTAATGTAATGGGATGAATTGGGAGCCCAAAGATAAAAGTCCTAATCTTTGGAACTTAGAAATGTTACCAGATTTGGGGAAAAGGATCTTTATATGTGTGACTGTGTTAGGGATCTTGAGATGGGAAGACCATCCTGGATTATTCCAGGAGGCCCCAAATGCCACCACAAGTGTCCTTATAAGAAGGAGGCAGGACTTGCCAGATGGTCCAGCGGTTAAGAATCTCTGCCTGCCAATGCAGGGGTCTCAGCTTCGATCCCCGGTCAGGGAGGATCCCACAACTAAGCCCGGGCGCCTCAATTACTGAAGTCCATACACTCTAGAACCAGTGAGCCGCCAGGGAGAAGCCTCTGCCGTGAGACGCCCATATGCCACAGCTAGAGAGTATCCTCCACTCGCCACAACAAGAGAAAGCCCAAACACAGCAACGAAGACCCAGTGCGAACAAAAACAAATAAATCTAAGAAGGAGGCAGGAGTAGAGCCACACAGAGGCAAAGGCAACGTGAAGACAACTGGCTGAGATTGGAGTGATGTGGTCAAGGGATGCTGGGCTCCACCAGAAGCCGGAAGAGGCAAGAGATGAAACCTCCCCTTGGAGCCCCTGGAGCCGCCCCCACTGACACTTTGGTTTCAGACTTCTGGCATAAAGAATAAATTTCTATTGTTCTGAGCCACTACGTTTGAGGTAATTTATTACTGCAGCATCAAGAGACTAACACACCAAGTAACTTAATCACATCCCATAACAGAACTCAAGAATATTTATAGGAATACAAAATTATTCAGCACCTAACAAGATAAAATTCACAGTGTTTACCATCCAAGCAAAAATTACCAGGTATGCAAAAAGGCTGGGAAATACATAAATGAAGGGAAAATCAATCGATTGACCTGACCCAGAAAACACAGATGGTAGCACTGGCATACATCCTCTTTTTCTTTTTTTGGCTTCCCTGATAGCTCAGTTGGTAAAGAATCCACCTGCAATGCAGGAGACCCCGGTTCGATTCCTGGGTCAGGAAGATCCACTAGAGACGAGATAGGCTACTCACTCCAATATTCTTAGGCTTCCCTTATGGCTCAGCTGGTAAGGTGTGCAATGTGTGAGACCTGGGTTCGGTCCCTGGGTTGGGAAGATCCCCTGGATAAGGGAAGGACTGCCCACTCCAGTTTTCTGGCCTGGAGAATTCCATGGACTATATAGTCCATGGGATCACCAAGAGTCAGACATGACTGAGTGACTTTCACTTTTTCAGTTCAGGACCTAAGGTCAAGACGTGTGCTGCTGTGGATGCAGCTCACATCCTGAGTTCTACAACCAAAAGATGAAACGGAGAATATTGGCAGATGGCTAGCAGTCCCAGCCATCATAGTAAAAACTTGTCTCACCGATTGTATTAGTCAGGGTTTTATAGTTGCAAACAACTGAAACAGATGTGGTTGATTTAAGTGAAAAAAAATTTAATAAAAGGATATTGTGTATTTCACAGACTTTAGAACCAGGCTTAGAAATTGATCAGGAACAAATGAGACCTGGCAGCAGCCAGGACCACAGCCAAAATCTTGCTCCAAAGCCCATCTAGTGAGGATAGTGTTCGCTGGACGTCACAGTCTGCCCTCTGCAATCACCTGGCTGCAGCCGCAGCTTCCCGGATGCTGCTGCCACCAGAAAGTCCACGTCGTGGAGTCCGCTGCTGCCGGCCGCCAGCAGGGATGCTCCTTGTCCTGTTTCTTTGGACCGCTAGCTAAAGGCTGCCATGGGGGCACTGGACAACTGAGCTTCACCACAGTCTGAGTCCCAGCTGCTAGGAAGGCTGACAGAAGGAGTTTTCAGCTTCTGCCCCAGAAAGCATCAAGAGGAAAAGAAATTGTCTCAGAACTGGAAGCGGGTGCAGAAACTGAACAGCCAAGTAGTAATGGCAGTAGTCATAATTACCGACAAAGGCCATTTTATGAGTTCAGATTCTACTGATGTTGGCAAGCCATGAGTGCAGAGCGAAGGGGGACCTTAGCATTGGTGCACGTGTGAAGTCTCTCCAGTCGTGTCTGACTCCATCCATGGAATCTCTAGGCAAGAATACTGGAGTGGGTTGCCATGTGCTCCTCCAGGGCGTCTTCTCCACCCAGGGATCGTACCTGCATCTCACATCTCCTGCACGGGCAGGCAGGTTCTTCACCACCAGCACCACCTGGGAAGCCCTAGCATTGCTGAAACAACTTCTACGCTTCTGAATCCAGCTTACGCCTATCTAAGCCCACCTTTGTTTTCTATTCCTAATGAATACATTTTAGTCATATTTACACGTATTTGAGATGCGTGAGTGATCCTGCAGAAGTAAATCATCCAAGTCAGTGTTATTAACTTCCCATTTTTGGTGATTTTCTTACTAACATGTCCATTACTTTATGGACAGCCTATTGGCTACCAACCTTTGCTTGCTTCCTGAATTATGTCTTTAATCTGTGATGATTCTTATGCAGTCCGTTTCCCCACCCCGCCCCCCTTCACTCCCACCACCAGCCTGGATTCTCCTTGCTTAAAAGGAAGTAGTAGGGAATATCTGACCGGAAGGACCAGTGATTTAGAAAGCTGCGTTAGTATGACTCAAGAGTGATGGGAGGAGCTCTACATTGTCCCTATAGTTCTGACCTTTAAAGTTAATTCCTTGGACACTTTCCGTAAGTCTCTCACTAAAATACCAAACAAAAACAAAAAACCATAGAAGGGACAACACATAAAACAATCATCACTTTTAACGTTTTTCCGGCACTAACTAACATTTACTTGGCACTACAGAGTGCCTTGGGCTCCCCTGGTGGCTCAGTGGTAAAGAATCCGCATGCCGATGCAGGAGGCTTGGTTTGAACCCTGGGTCAGGAAGAGCTGCTGGAGAAGGAAATGGCAACCCACTTCCAGAATTCTTGCCTGGGAAACCCCATGTAGAGAGGAGCCTGGCGGGCTACAGTCCATGGAGTTGCAAAGAGTCAGACGCGACTTAGCAACTAGCAATAACAACAAGAGTGCTTCTCGTGCGGTTTAAGTCACTATTATTCATGAAGTCCTATCTTGGGGGTATTATTATTGCTGCTTTTCTACAGATGAGGAAAGGGAGGGTCGGAGAAGTCATGTAACTTGCCCAAGGTCACACAGACAGTGAATGGCAGAGCTGTGATTCAAATCCCCAGAATTGCTCTGTAACTGTCTAGCCTCTGTGCTAGACTGGTGGCTGCCTCTCACCTAAGAGAATTCTGACCTGAACAATACACAGGGAAGCTAAGTGCTGATAAAAGGGAGAAAGGAGCTCAGGTCCAGGGCACAGCACACTGTCCATGCAGGGCAGGCCCAAGTCCAGGTGGGAACTCTGTGGGACACACAGAAGACAGATCTAGGGGGCTGGACAGCACACATCACCCTGTGGCTAAGGGTCTGCCTTCTTTCTGGCTGGAGGCCCTTGGCCGTCTTGTGCCGATGGCTCTGACTTCAAGGATCTGCCTTCTTGAAGAAGTCCCCAGCTACTTTCATTCTTGATGAAGTCGGCAAACTCTGTCTGCCACCTTGAGGTCCAAGGACAAAGGTGAGGGAGGGGGGACTATTATGTAGAACTCTCTGAACACTACTTAAAGATGCACAGAAAATGATTTGCTGCCTATGCGAAGCAAAGTCAGCAACATGCGTAACAGTGAGGCCAGTTGCTTATGAGAGAAAGAAAACCTGTTGAAGCCATCGTTAAATGGAGAGTCAGACGGGAGACTTAATGGCCAGGATGGCAGTCTCTGTGGACTCTCCAGCCTCTTCACTGGAGAGCTGAATTCACAAAGCACCACACAAGCGCAAGTATTCACAGACAGAAGCCATGGAGTTGCTGCTCTTGCTTCTGCTGGGGATTTTACTACCTTTAAATAGTGAGTTTTAGTTCTGCGGAACTATCCCTTTCAGGCATCCCAGGTGGTGTTAGTGGTAAAGAATCTGCCTGTCACTGCAGGAGACATGAGACCTGGGTTTGATCCTTGGGTCTAGAAGATCCCCTGGAGGAGGAGGGTATGGCAACCTACTCCAGTGTTCTTGCCTGGAGAATCCCCATGGACAGAGGAGCCTCATGGGCTACGTAGGGTTGCAAAGAGTAGAACACGACAGAAGCAACACAGCACACACACATCCGTTTCACAGAAAAGTCCAGAATCCAAACTCCATTCAAATCCCATCTTGGTTCTCTTGGTCTCTTTTCCCTCCCTACCCTACAGCGTCCAAAGTGTCTGATTCTAAAGAAAAATCAAGCAACCAGAAACATTAGAAGATAAGTAAAGAGAACTAAAGCAAAAGAACATCCTTCAGTTTTTGCACCCAGACCAGACAGTGGTGGAGAAAAACAGAAAAGTTTCTGCCAAAACCATCCTGCAATAACTCCAGCTTTCTAGTTCTTTGCTCATCAGCAGGCGAGTCAGATACTATCAGCAGAAATAGGCTTTACAAGTAGCAGCGTGAGCACTGCACCATGATTTAAGCTTCTTGAAACATCCAGACTTAGGGCACTTAGACTGATAACAGATTATATCTGAAAAATGTCTTCTATCCAGCATCCTTTCTTTTGAGGAAACACAGAAATGAGCAATGCGAATTAGCCTGTTTATAAATTTTTTGGCCTTATCTATTCTTTAGAATTAAAAAATAATATTAAAACACTAGATAATACCATACTTAAGAACAACACACGTTACAAAGCAGCAATGTAGAAGGCAATTTTAGAATTAAAATTAGACATCAGGCTTTCATGAGTCATAAGATTTTGTATATCAGACAGGCTGGCATTTGTGTGGGAGGAGGGCCAGGGAGGGACTGAAGGTGTGGAGTGGGGAGATTTCCAGATGTAGAGTGCATACACTCACAGGAAATTGGTTTTTACCCAGCCCCCACCCTCCTGTCCCACCCCTCGGTCCCACTGCTCTGTTATCTGTTGACCCACAGTCACCTCTAGCATCTGGTCTCTCCCCCTTGTCTCTCCATCATTCCATCTGTCCACCTAGACTTCTGTGGTTCTGATGTTACCTCCCCAGCTTCTACCTGCCTTTGGAGCAACCTCCTAGGCTAACCTGCCATCCTAATCTCTCTCTCTCTTTTTTTTTTTTTTTAAAGAAAATGTACACCCATGGTGGATCCATGTCAATGTATGGCAAAACCAATACAGTATTGTAAAGTAAAATAATAAATAAGTAAAACTGAAAAATAAAATTTAAATTTAAAAAATAAATTAAAAAGATATTTTTACAGGAGTATAGTGGTGGCTCTGTCGGTAAAGAATCTACCTGCAATTCAGGAGAGCCGGGTTCAATCTCTGGGTTGGGAAGATCCCCTGGAGGAGGGCATGGCAACCCACTCCAGTGTTCTTGCCTGGAGAATCCCACGGACAGAGGAGCCTGGCAGGCTGCAGTCTATGGGGTCGCAAAGAGTCGGACACGACTGAGTGACACACACACACAGTTGCCTTACGATGTTGTGTTAGTTTCTGCTGTACAAACAAGTGAAGCGGCTCTACGTTTACATGTATCCCCTCTTTTTAAAAAGTGTCCTCCGCATTTAGGTCACCACGGAGCACTCAGTAGAGTTCCCCGTGCTCTACAGTAGATTCTCAATAGTTTTCTGTATTATTCATAGTATCAATAGCATAGGTATGTCAGTCCCAGTGTTACCCCATCCTCCCCCCTTTCCCCCTTAGCATCCCTTGGCATCTAAGTCTGTATCTCCATTTGCTTTGCAAATAAGATCATGTTATACCATGTTTCTAGTTGCCAGATATTTTATGAATTAACACACCATAGTCTCTTGACTGGAGTTCCTCCACCTACACCAAACCTTTGCTCTGTTTCACAGACTGTGTCTCTCACTCTCCTCTCTATCTCCACCAATGGATCTTGCTCCCCGATTGTAGTCACATGTCAGTTTTTCCTATCCAAAACCAGCTGACCAACCCCAAAACTAAAATAAAATAGAAAGAAAAAGAACATCCACAAACATAAACAAAATCACTGGTCCTCTAGTCTGCTTCCTCACACCTCCCAGGGCGCATCGCTATCTCTCTCTCCATCATAAAACTTCTTTAAAAGTCCCCTTTGCCAGTTGCTTCCTTTCCGATACCACTGGCTCCCTTCTTACTCCTTGCAGTTAGGCTCCAGCTCTTATACCGCCATAGTAAGTTTTTAAAGGCCAGTAGTCAGCCGGTTACCAAACGCAGTGATTTGTTTTATTGTCATTCTGCTTAGCCACCTCACACGATCGGCCCTGCTCTGCCACTCCCAACCGTTGTCTCCACGCCTGGGAAATTCTCAGCTTCATTCATTTCTTATCCCTTCTTTTATCCCTGTGTCTCCTCCCCTTCCTCTTCTTTTTAACTCCAAAAAAAGTTTCCCCTAGGAATCTGCCCTTGACCCTGTTCTCCATCCTTTCTTCTGCACGTTTCTCCTTGGAAACTCATCCAGTCTCATGGCTTTGACTCTTCTGTCCGAGTGACTGTTTTCTGAAACCTCCTCTCTCGCTCTGACAACCCTCATGGCTCCCATCTGGCTTCCCCAGCTCCTGGCTGGAAGCTTCCGCCCTGGTGTTCTCCTAGTGTGTTGATCTTAACAGGTTCAAATCTAAACTCCTTCTTTTCCCTGCTGACCATTAACTTCCTATTTCTGTTAATTAAGACTTTTTAATCACAACAGCTCAAATTGTTGGAGAATCTTCCCTGTTTTGTTTTGTCCTGTATTTGATTAGCAGTCAAGTTCTGTCAATTTGTTGAAAATATGTATCATTTGTGTTTCTTCTTTCCTTGGTATACCCTCTGATACCCTCTAGTTCAAGATCTGACCTCCTCCCTCATTATTTAATGCCATAATGTCCTAATAGGGCTCCCTCCTTACTTCCGGTTTCACCCCACTGCGCTGCACCTGATATTCGACACAGCACTACTGTACTCATCTTCCTGCAACACATGTCAAAGCTGGCTATCTTCCTGCTCAGTCACTTTTAATGGCTCCCCAGTGCCCTAAAGCATAAAGACCCAAACACACACAACATATGGAGGATCCTTCACCTCTAGCCCCAAACTACCTCTCTAGGTTTATTTCCCATCAGTTTTTTTTCTTTTCTCTCTTACCAGTTATTTACTCTGGCCACCACCACACAATCACATGTTAATTTTTTAAAAATATTTATTTATTGTGTCAGGTCTGAGTTATGGCATGCAGTTATCTTTAGCTGCTGCATATGGGGTCTAGTTCCTGACCAGAGAGCAGACTCAGATCTCCCCCACCGGAAATGTGGAGTCTTAGCCACTGGACTGCCAGAGAAGTCCCTCACTTGCTAAAGTTTGACAGCCAGTGGCAAGAAACAAACAAACAAAAAACTCTAACTCAAAATCACTCAATTTATGTATGTATAGATTTGGTTAGTGATAATGAAATTTATGATTAAATTTAGGCGATACATGATAAAATTACCACAGGAAGTTCTGAAGCAGGAGGCCCCTGGCATGGATGTTCCCGAGCTGATCCTGCTTCTTTGCAATTCTGTTGACAGAAGAGACTGTTATTTTGCTTACAGGCTTACTCGAAGTTGGAACTCACCCTGTGCTGATCACAGTGTGCTTTGTATTATAATTACCCGTTGCCAGTCCTATCCTTGTTGAGATTGGAGGGGGCCCCATGAAATTACACCCTTCTCCTCTCCACCTGAGTTCTGAAGTGAAGGAGAGAGAGGAAGGAGTGGCAGATAAGATCAAAACAACATTTTATTCCTAATGAAACTGGTTCTGAAGAAAGGTGCTTCTCTGTGCTGCAACAAAAGTCTTCCTAACACACGAAACCCCAGAACATGACAGATGCGTCTCCAGTCACAGGCAGGGTTAGAAGACAGGGCTCCTGAAAGGGCAAGAAGTAAGGGGCCCATCCCAGTCAGTACTCTGGAAATTATATACGGTAACCCACTCCTCTAAAGGGAAGAATAAGGGACGAGACAAGAACCCAAGGGTGGTTAGGGGAAACATCTCTCCCGAAAACCATCGAAAAACTCAAAATCCTCTCTTGAAGTCAATCTTTTAAGGTGATACACATATTGGGTGCTTAATAATGTCTGCTGTGCATGCGTGCAAGCTAAGTTGCTTCAATTGTGTCCAGCTCTTTGCAACATTATGGACTGTAGCCCATCAAGCTCCTCCATCCATGGGATTCTCCAGGAAAGAATACTGGAGTGGATTGCCATGACCTCCTCCAGGGGATCTTCCCGATTCAGGGACTGAATTCAAGTCTCCTGCGGCTCTTGCATTGCAGGTGGATTCTTTACCACTGAGCCACCAGGACAGCTCCAATAGTCTGCTACATTATATTAAGTTATATGATAATTATTACACATAAATGATATAGTAATTATATAACAATTTATATTATATAATTTATATATTATAAGCTTGGTATGTTATATTATTACAAAGTATCACATATAAAACATATTATATAAAATTATTTATATTCAGTTCAGTTCAGTTGCTCAGAGTGTCCACCTCTTTGTGACCCTATGACTGTAGCACACCAGGCCTCCCTGTCCATCACCAACTCCTGAAACTTGCTCAAACTCATGTCCATCGAGTTGGTGATGCCATCCAATCATCTCATCCTCTGTCATCCCCTTCTCCTCCTGCCTTCAATCTTTCCCATCATCAGGGTCTTTTCGAATGAGTCAGTTCTTCACATCAGGTGGCCAAAGTATTGGAGCTTCAGCATCAGTCCTTGCAATGAATATTCAGGACTGATTTCCTTTAGGATTGACTTTTGTTTGATCTCCTTGCAGTCCAAGGGACTCTCAAGAGTCTTCTCCAACACCACAGTTCAAAAGCATCAATTCTTCAGCACTCAGCCTTCATTATGGTTCAACTCTCACATCCACACGTGACCACTGGAAAAACCATAGACAGACTTCTGTTGGCAAAGTAATGTCTCTGCTTTCTAATCTGCTGTAGGTTGGTCACAGCTTTTCTTCCACAGAGAAAGCGTCTTTTAAATTCATGCTATAGTCACCATCTGCAGCAATTTTGGAGCCCCCAAAATAAAGTCTCTCACGGTTTCCACTGTTTCTCCATCTATTTGCCATGAAGTGATGGGACCAGATGCTATGATCTTCATTTTCTGAATATTGAGTTTCAAGCCAGCTTTTTCACTCTCCTCTTTCACTTTCATCAAGAGACTCTTTAGTTCCTCTTCCCTTTCTGCCAAAAGGGTGATCTGAATAACTGAGGTTATTGATATTTCTCCTGGCAATCTTGTTTCCAGCTTATTGCTCCATCCAGCCCAGCATTTCACATGATGTACTCTGCACAGAAGTTAAATAAACAGGGTGACAATATACAGCTTTGATGTACTCCTTTCCCAATTTTGAACCAGTCCGTTGTTCCACATCCGGTTCTAACTGTTGCTTCTTGACCTGCATACAGATTTCTTAGGAGGCTGGTAAGGCTGTTTGGTATTCCCAGCTCTTGAAGAATTTTCCACAGTTTGTTGTGACCCACACAGTCAAACACTTTGGCATAGTCAATAAAGCAGAAGTAGATGTTTTTCTGGAATATCACATATAAAATGTATTATATAGAATTATTTATATTAAAATTATTAAAATTTAAAGAGCTATTAATATGCAACAGTGACATTACCAGAGACTTACACAAGCAAAACTGGTTATAACACAGTGAAACAAATTATTCTTGAACCTGCATAGCATAAGGGGAGGCTTACAGAGAAAATGGACACACTTAGAGCTTTGTGTATCATCAGATAGAATAAGGTAATTATTAGATAAAATATTTCCTATGAAGAGTTATTTCTTAAAAATCCTATCAAAGCAGCTAGGTTTTTATTTCTTTCCAAAATTTATAAGAAAACTTATTCATTTTATTAACAGTGAATCATTTTGTACCACCCAGACACTTCCTACAATCCCAACCATCTAGGTATATAGAAAACTAGCATTTGTGACTCACTGTTTTCAACTTTCATTAAGATATTTGGTGTCAAATAGATGTGACATAAATGCATCTCTTTGAAGTGCTTTAATATTGATATGACACATTGTCACACCACATAATTCAAAATTTAGACACATTAATCTATTTGGAGAGTCTTGATGGAAAAACTTATCACACATTAACAAACACCATTCAGTATATTTTAATAACTGAGTTCAGAAGGGTGAAATATTGAAGTAAACCTTAGAACTTAAACTTGGGTGGTAATACCATATATGCATATAATCTGCTGAGTGTGTGCATATCACATAGCTCACTTATTTAAATAACAGTCAAACACTTCTAAAGGAATGGCCTCTCTCTCTCTTTCTCTTGGGATGTATGTGTGTGTGTGTGTGTGTGTGTGTGTGTGTGTGTGTGTGTGTGTGTGTGTATCTAGGTGGAACCTGATCTCTTAGCAGAAGCAATTTTCTGTCCTTATTCCAGGTACTATGATGTCCCTTGGATTGCTTCTGGGACTTAATTTACACACCATCCTATTGCCCTAAGGGATTTTAAAGCTGAATTTAAAACTTTTTGTGAAGTTCCATGGCTGCCTGAGGTTGAGTAATGCTGGAAAGTAGGGATATATAACAAGCCACTCAGAGGGAACCACTGAATAATTAGGGAAATCGTTTAAGGTAAGACAGTGTTCGTGCTGCTTCCCTGGTCAGGCAGAGTGTGGTGCTCAGGGGAGAGTGAGCTTCAGGGCTGGAGACGTGCTGTGTGTAAACCTGGAAGCTCTGGACAGTCCTCTGAAAGCTGGTTTCTGACAGAGCAGCTGGGATCCATTTTATGAGGAGTCTGATTGAGCCCCTGAGCAGTAGCCTATGGAAAACTATTTTAGGGACACTGATGACTGCCATCTGGGAAACTGATCACATTACTTTGATTGCTTTTTGTTTAGCTGCTAAATCATGTCCGACTTGTTTTCATCCCCGTGGACTGTAGTCTGCCAGGCTCCTCCATCCATGGGATTTCCCAGACAAGAATACTGAAATGGGTTGCCATTTCCTTCTCCAGAGGATCTTCCCAACCCAGGAATCGAACTTGAGTATCCTGTTCTGGCAGGTGGATTCTTTACGATATTAACAGGAAAAAAAAAAAAAAATCCACAGGGACACTGATCAGCTATCTATAAGAACTACTCACACTTAAAATCCCAGATTGGAGAAGAATGAGTAGATACAGTGTCCTACTGTTACTGACCTTTTCAGGTTGGGACCTTACAAGGGTCCGCCTGCCTGTGTCCTTTGAGCCGATAGAATGAGGCAGAGTTCCAATTCAGAAGCAAAGGGATGCTCTGGGTTTGTTTTAGTTTTTGGACATGTCATGCAGCATAAAGGATCTTGTTTCCCTGGCCAGATATTGGACCAGGGAGCAAGGAGTCTTTACCTCTGGGCTGCCAGGGAGTCCCAGGAAAGCTTTATTTTCGGATCTAAGAACGGAGAAGTGCGAGCTCCTGCTCTGGAGTACACTTCTCCAGACAGGCTGTGGGTGAGGCTGCCTTATAGGATCTCAAGGGGGCGCTTTCCGAACTCGCACAGCTGTGCTGCTTAAGCTTCTGATTGCAGTGCCGGGCCCAGAATCTCTGCACACAGCCCGTTGTCACCATCTTGCACTGCAGGGTCGAGTGCAGACCTTCTGCACACAGCCCGTCCGAGCAGGAGTGCCCGGTGTGAGGTCTCTATACAGGGGATCCTATGAGCAAGCGAAATTAGATGAAGCGTAAAGGAAAAGAAAGGAGAAAAATGGTTAGAATTTATTACCGAGATTCTATTTTTATTTCCCTGGAATTATTAATGGACTTTGCCAGTGATAGCACTTTTAAAAAAGCCCCTCTTGAAAGGGTTTTGGTTCTAGATTCTTCCTGCCTTTGGTGGTGCAGATGACACCACCCTTATGGCAGGAAGTGAAGAGGAATGAAAAAGCCTCTTGATGAAAGTGAAAGAGGAGAGTGAAAAAGTTGGCTTAAAGCTCAACATTCAGAAAACGAACATCATGGCATCTAGTCCCATCACTTCATGGCAAATAGATGGGAAAACAGTGGAAACAGTGTCAGACTTTATTTTTGGGGCTCCAAAATCACTACAGATGGTAATTGCAACTATGAAATTAAAAGACGCTTACTCCTTGGAAGGAAAGTTGTGACCAACCTAGATAGCATATTCAAAAGCAGAGATATTACTTTGCCAACAAAGTCCATCTAGTCAAGGATATGGTTTTTCCAATGGTCATGTATGGATGTGAGAGTTGGACTGTGAAGAAAGCTGAATGCCAAAGAATTAATGCTTTTGAACTGTGGTGTTGGAGAAGACTTGAGAGTCCCTGGGACTGCAAGGAGATCCAACCAGTCCATCCTAAAGGAGATCAGCCCTGAGTGTTCATTGAAGGACTGATGCAAAAGCTGAAACTCCAATACTTTGGCCACCTCATGCAAAGAATTGACTCATTGGAAAAGACTCTGATGCTGGGAGGGATTGGGGGCAGGAGGAGAAGGGGACGACAGAGGACGAGATGGCTAGATGGCATCACCGACCTGATGTACGTGAGTTTGGTGAACTCCGGGAGTTGGTGATGGACAGGGAAGCCTGGCGTGCTGGACACGACTGAGTGACTGAACTGAACTGATGGTGGTGCCTGCCATGGGAAATGGTAATGTAAATCTTTCTCCTTGATGTGCCTATTAAAGGAAAAGGAGTGAAGGCAGAGGTCTTTCTCTGCTTTAAAAATCACCATCACCACCATCAAAAACACACCAAACATTTCCCTTAAACGCAGAGAATAATAAGGGAGTTATATCTGAACAGATAGGATGAAGTCCAAAATCTCTTACTGGAGGTAAGATCAGTGAAATCCTATGGAGAAAGTCTCAAATTCCAGTTTAGGGTGTGACCCAGTAAAAGAGGACAGCACGTTTATGTACTTAAAACTCTTTGTACGTATCCGTACAGAGCTGACAGTGTAGAGCTACAGAAAAATGCTTAGACGTGCACATTGGCTCTATCCATCCACTCCCCTCAGGCTATTCCTCTAAGCTGCATGCTTCCAGACTGATCATCGCAATTGGAGGTTCTGAGCAGCAGGACCCCTCCCTTTTTTTTTTAAAGCCTCAGACGCTTCAAAGAGAAATCACGTGTTTTGTACAGAGAGACAAAATGACTGCCACTCTCCATCCCTTGAAGAACAAAACTAAACGATATGTCACCTGGCCAGAGTCATCTGATTTGGCTAATGACAACTCTGTCCAGGTGGCTTTAAGTTCCCTGAGAATATTCACCGGATGGTGCATAGGTAGGGTACATCACAAAGTGATATCTTTGGCAAAATGTAGTACCTGCTGCTTCACTGGAGGATTCTTTTTTCCTTCTTTTAATCAAATTAGAAAATTCTCACCATTCATTACCTTTTTCATTATTGCCTTGGCAACTTTCTCTCTCCTTATTTTCTAGAAATCCTTTAATTTATTTTGTTATTTTTAAAATTTTGGCTGTGACTCGTGGCTTGTGTGATCTTAGTACCTCCACCAGAGACTGAATCCAGGTCCTAGGCAGTGAAAGCACTGAGTCCTAATCACTGAACTGCCAGGAAATTCTTGTAGAAATCTTTTTAGACTTAATTGAAACTTCTCATGCTTTCTACATTTTCTTTTTTTTTTTTTTCCTACCTTTTCTATCTTCACTTCCCTTCCAAGTTTTCCATTTCATTATTTCTCTGGGCTGTATTCTGGTATGTTGCTTTAGCTTGGTCTGCTCATTTACTAATTCTTCTTCAATAGATTGCATCTAATTCCAATAACTTTATTTTGTTTCTAAGCTTTCTATTCAGTTCTTTAATTTTTATTTTGAACTTTTTATTTTGTATTGAATATAGCCAATTAACAATGTGATAGTTTCAGGTGAACAGCCAAGGGACTCAGCCAAACATGCATATATCCATCCCCCCCACCCCGTTCTAATCAGTTCTTTAAATCTACCTTTTCTTTCTTCCTTCTTTCCTACCTTCCTCTCTCTCTCTTTCTTCCTTCCTTTCTTTCATAGATTTCTTTTCTTTTGTAATGTCTGCAGTCATTTTGAGCATGCTTATTTCATTTTCTCTTTCAGATTGTTTTAGTAGCTCAATTCCTTGGAGGTGGGAGGTGATGGAGGTAAATTCTGTTGTCTGAAGTATCTTTTCTTTCTTTTTAAAAGCACTTTTGACCATGCCATGGAGCATGGTCTTAGTCCTCACCCAGGGACTGAACCTGCCATCCGTACGGTGGAAGCTCAGTCTTAACTGCTGGACCGCCAGAGAAGTCCCTGTTCATAATTTCTACTGACTCTTGCCCATGATGTATTTGTCCCTCCAGTGTTTTGTAATTTCTTTTATTGTGAGCTCATCTCGTGTGGGACTTGCTTATTTCTGTGAAACTACCTGTATTCTAAATTGTGAAATGTTTCTCTAGCGTGTCTTTTATAACTGCCTACGCCAGACACTCCCAAAATATTACTAGACAGGGACCAGTTTTTACATTAATTTCTTGGCTTGGAAGTTTCTGGGCCATTCCAGTAGGGCAATTTGAAAAACAAATTCATTTGTAGAGCTGTTCCAGGGTTTCAAATTCTCAGGAAAGACTTCTTTTCCACAAAGGGTGCCAAATGAATTTTCATGTCATCTTGCTGTGCTGGTTAGAAAAATTTTTTTCTGGTCAATACTCTCCCTGATGGTTCAGGCCTACCAAGGATCTTGGCTTTCTGTGGGAGTCTTATTTTCATCCCCATCTTTTGCAGGTTTATATCCTTGGTCTATTATTAATAAAATCCAAGTTCCAAGGCTGGTGAAGATCTGTGATTCACTCCAGTTCTAAGGGCAAAAGGAGCATCAGTTCATATGCTAACTTCTTGGGTTTCATTCTTCCTCTTGTGATTTCTTTTTCTTTCCTACTATCTTAACTTTGCTTAAAAATTTGTTTTTGTTATATTTTATCCTGTAATCCTAAATATACTTAGGAAGGAAGAGTTTTCAAGTTATGCTTGCCTGCCATACTATCATAATCAGAAGTCCTTTCACCTGTGCTTTATATTTTCTGCCCCATACTCTTAAATCCTCATGCTAAGACTATTGCACTAGTCCCCTAATGTATTTCCCTCCAAGAGGTCTAAGATATGAAGTGCTGCTGTGATCACAAGATTTCCAGGCTTTACGACAGTTAATGGTCTTCTTGTGGTCTGTTGCATAAAGTCTAATTTCCTTGTCCTTGCGTATAAGATTATTCATTGATTCACTCAACAGTTGAACAAATCTTTATTGCACCGACTACATGCCACTCCCTGGGCTAGGGCTGGTGGTACAGCAATGGATAAAATGAGTTAAGATTGTGCTCTCATGGTCCCAGAAATTTACAGTTCTGTGTTTTATCCAAGTCTATATTTAACCAAAAATGGTAGACTTGGAATTAGAGCCAGGCTTTTTAAACCTTTGACCCATTGAACTCCTCCAGTCACAGGTTTAGCTTCGTATTTGATCTGGAATAATATGTGGCTCCCACCTAGATTATGTCTGCTGTCTGTCTGTTTTAGAGTTGAGTTTACTGTACATCTAAGCCATTTCCTCTTTTTGCGGGGCACATAATTAGACCACATTTCCCACCTTCCCATGCAGGTCGAGGTGGTTATGTGACTGAGTTCTAACCAGTGACATATGCAGAGGTGATATGTACTGCTTCCCAGCCT
Source organism: Nanger dama (assembly GCA_917880005.1). NCBI lineage: Eukaryota > Metazoa > Chordata > Mammalia > Artiodactyla > Bovidae > Nanger > Nanger dama. Next base: position 5,789,914 of record CAKJTW010000096.1, on the reverse strand, counting down.
GGACCACAGAACCCTACACCTGTCATCATCTGTCCTTTCTCTCCATGAGCTGCTGAACATAGAGGACTCCAAGGACCAAGAAAAGGGTGAATCTGCAACATGAAAGAAACACTTCCTGAATTACACATGGAAAGCAGCCTGTCAACCAGGAGAACTTTGTATGATTTCTTGTGAGTGAGAAATAAATTTCTATTGTCTTAAGTCACTGGGGTTTGGGAAACTCTTTTTTTTTTTACAGCAGATAATAAATGCACCCTTCAAATAAAAACCTAAAATAGGACTATAAGAATGATAATCAAATGGCATAACTTTATTCTTAAATAATCTATTAAACTATATGACCTATGTTCTTCTTCAACAATCTGGATATAGACATCAATAGTCTCATCACATTCAAAGGAGATAGCAGCACTCCAGGAAAATTTAAAATGATATTCAACGATACTGTAGATCCAGTGTATCTTAATGTCAACAAGGCGTGCACGCTAAGTGACTTCAGTCATGTCCAGCTCTTTGCAACACTGTGGACTGTAGCCCACCAGGCTCTTCTGTCCGTCGGATTTTCCAGGCAAGAACACTGGAGTGGATAGCCATTTCCTCCTCCAGGAGATCTTCCCAACTCAGGGATCGAACCCTCATCTCTTACATCTCCTGCATTGACAGGCAGGTTCTTTACCACTAGTGCCACCTGGGAAGTCCTCAACAGGGCATTTTTGAATAAAATAGTGAAATAGGGGTACTACTCAATGAGCTCAAAGCTGCCTAATCAATTATACCCCAGATGATTAGTGGACACATGTAAGTATGCAGAGTGCTCTGCAACTCCAGAAATACTGGGCTATTCTCTTAGCCTTGTCTTGGTCAGCATTTTTATTGGTGTCTTGCATGAGGATGTAATAAGTATGCTGATCAAATGTGCTTGTGACACAAGTCTGGAGGGGCTAGAAATGAGATATGAGATCACTGACAGAATCAGGATTCATTATCTTGATATGCTATAGTGCTGGGCCAAAATCAGTAACGTGGCATGTAATAAGGATAAATGCAAGGTCTTGTTTTTAGGTCCAAAATGAATTATAAAAATACAAGATGGAGAACATGTAGCTTGGCAGCAGTTGGTGTAAAATGGCTCTGGGGGTCTTATTTAACCAAAAGCTCAATTTGAGCCAACAGTGTGATATGGCTTCTCAAACATGTGTTTTAATCGAAGCATCGTGGGATCATCATGAGACACATTAGGCTGTGTGCTCCTCAGATGAAATCTGGGGGTATTATTTTTAATTATAGTTTTTTTAATGTATTTATTTATTTCTTTTTGGCTGCTCTGGGCCTTCGTTGCTTTGCAAGGGCTTTCACCGGTTGCAGTGGGCAGGGGCTACTCTTGGCTGTGATCTGTGGGCTTGCCGCTGCAAGTGGCTTCCTTTGTTGAGGAGCAGGGCTCTGGGCGAGAGGGCTTCAGGAGCCGTGGCACACAGGCTCAGCAGTGGTGCCACATGGCCTTAGTTGCTCCATGGCGTGTGGGATCTTCCGCACCAGGGATCAAACCCATGCGCCCTGCACTGGCAGATGATTCTTATCCACTGTGTCACCAGGGAAGTCTTTTAATGATAATTGTAAACTTTTGTGTATGTTGGAACAGTAATGAACTGAAGACTCCATGGAGGAGGTGATGAAGATGGTGAATAAAGATGTCTGCTGCCTTGCCTCCATAGCATACCACTATTTAGCATTCATTTCTCCAGCTTTGCACTACAGTCTGTCTCATCCACTCGACAAGCTCCATTAATGAAGGGATCCTAATAATTATAGCATCAACAATGTTTACAGGTAATATTGACTGAGTTTTTCCCATATGCAAGGCATTTCTCTAAATGTTTTACATATATTCCCTTATTTAACCTCATGGCAGCTCTATGAAATGGATCCCACTAGTGATCTCCTTTCATGGATGAACTGAGACATAGCGGGGTCAAGCTCCTTAGTAAACGATGGAATCAGGGCACAGTTTCAGGCACGCTCTGAAATCCCCAACCTTAAGTCCTCATGCTCAGTCATTTTACTGAGGGAGAGTAGAGTGGTACATAGAAACCAAGTTGTACAAAGAACCAAGAGGGGCAGGTGTCAAAAACATTTTAAAAACACTTGATGCTCTTTAATCCTCCAGATTTCTTTGCAAATAAAGCATGGCAAGTTTAGAATAAGGAAACAAGCCCAGAAAGACTACATTAGTTCGTTCACCCATATGTTTATCAACAAAAACTCATTAAATGTCTATTATGTTCCAGACAATACCACGAGATCATAGGGACTTTATAAAGCAGGTGTTATTTCTATTTCATATTCAAGGAAATAGAACTTCTGGAAATGGAAGTTCATGTATACATATGATACATGTCTGGCTCTGACATTACATATTTTTCTTTCAAAGCTTGAAGTTGGAGGGGTCATTCTTCCTCAGTGTTAAATTTCACAGCCCTCTGTGCTGGAAAGGGGTTTCCATATCTAATTAGTAGTTGAGCTCTTGGTTTCCAATATGGTGTTCTTACCATGAGATAGGTTATGTGAAAAAAAAATCAAAATGACATAAATGCAAAGAAGGGTCATCACCATCAGTAGGGATGAAGATTCTTAAACAAACACCTGTTAGAAAATGAGATCATCCTTGGGAGGTGCTTTGAGGTCTTTGGGTAGTGTGCTTGGAGTTGAGGGGAGCAAGCCAGGACACCTTCCTGTCCAGACATTCCAGGCTCCAGGCCTCCCAGCTGTGGAATGTCCTGGAATGTGCTTGAATCAGTGTGGGCTGTGGAGTCTGGGAGCAGTAGGGCTCTGATGGCAGGGGCTGGTCTGGACCCACCTGGGACCTCTGGCGTGGTTCACCAGCGAGGTAAAGAAACTAATAGGGAATGCAAAAAACCCGCCTGATAAGGCAGGAGACATGGGTTTGATCCCTGCATGGGGAAGATCTCCTGGAAGAGGAAATGGCAACCCACTCCAGTATTCTTCCCTGGGAAATCCCATGGACATAGCCTGGTGGGCTACAATCCACAGGGTCACAAAGAGTCAGACAGGACTGAAGCTACTTAGCACACTTGCATGCACAGCTTGGCACTGCAGGCCTCCCTGAAAGCAGAGGTGGGTTCAGGGAGAAACCAAAACCAAAGAAGAGAGTGGAGGCTCTATCCTTTCTTACAAATATCCACCAAATCAGCGTAATTTCCAGCAGGGGCTGTCCAAACGTCTCCCTCACCCCTGTGACACAGAGAGTTAGAGAGGCTGTGTCACCTATCCTTCTTCCTTTTAAAGAAATGGTCTTCTTTAAGGTCAGAACTGAAGAGAAGTTGTGGACCCAGGCAGTGAAGGGTAAGGAGTTGGTAGTGAGAAGAGAAGCAAAGTGTTTAGTGCTTCAGTCCTAGAAGTTTCTGGGGGCTCTCCTGCCCACTTCTCCTTTTTAGTACAGACACAAAGGCTAGCCCCTCTGCAGCAGCCTTTTAAAGTGCTGTCAATAAGAGATCTTTCAAGGATAGTTGGAATGCTCCTCAGGGGAAAGATTTCTGTTTCTCTCCTGGGAGGCCTCAGAGAAGTCTACATTTTCCAGAACTTCCCAGAACAGAATCAAGGGGAAGGAAAATTACTGCTTAGACTGCAGTTGGCAGTGGCTTTGGGGATCAGCTCCCTGCCCCCAGGCCCTGGCTTGGTGCCTCTATGGAGAAGCATCTTTAATTTTCATTGCCAGGGGTGTTTTGCTTCTAGTGAGTGGAGGAGGAGATAGGAGAGGAAATAAAAGCACAAAAATGAAAAACAAAGAATTCCTGAAGGTCTGATAAGTTGTTCAACTATGCACCAAAACATAAATATTTGGCCAAATTAGTTACTCCAAATGCTTTATATTTCTAAAATTGAGCCATAATTTTGTTATACTTTGAAGTTTTTCAGCTCTTGACAATCTTGTGCAAATCTAAGGGGAGTGGGGCTTGGAGTTCATTTCCTCCCTGAGATCTCAGCAAATACTTAGCTTCTTTTCTTTGAGGCCTGGTAAATTGATTTTGTTTTGTTGGCCATCTCTTTCCAAAGGGACATGTTCTGTGTTTGTGCAGTCACTCAAGTCAGCATTTTATTAGTGAACAAGCAACAAGCAGCATGTGCTGGAAAATAATAGCTTGGAACTGATGAGAAAGCCCTAATGGTTATTAAAATATCTGCATCCTAATATAATCTGCAGTGATGGTACAGCTTAATTTCTGCTCACTTTTTGTTGAATTCACCTTTTGAGATTTGCATGACTTCAATCATGGAGTATCTCATAACTGAAATAGAATTTACTTATGCTATGGCATGGCAGAAATCACTGTTCCCTCGGGCTGAAGAATGAACATTCATAAATTGAGAGTTTATATGATCCTCAAGCTCTTGGTTAATTTCCTCAGTGCAGTCCTGTTACCTGAAAACTTGGGTTCACCTCTTGGTGGATGTCAAGCCAAAAGACACAACCAAGCCAAGGAAGGAGAGATGGAAGGTTTTACTATACCTGCAGCAAGTAAGGAGAACCAGGGACTGTTCCCAAAGCAGTGTTTTCCCAGACAGCAAAATTGCGCAAGTTTAAACTAAAGATAAATGCATATTCGTGAAAGGGTTTGAGTAGTAGGCAGAGACCAAACTTTAACTAATTAAAGTCAGGAGGGTCAGTAACATCCTCATCCTTTACGTTCCAGCTGATCTTGTGTGGTTGAGTGCTTCAGGCTAATCTTTACCTTGAAATAGAACTGGAACTCTTCACAAGTGGTATATTATGTTTGCTAGTGTTATTTCTTGTGTTATAAGAGTCTTTGTTTCTGCATTCTTTTGTTCCCTAGAGATCATTAATTACTGAGACTTGGTCAAGAGCATGACCAGACTTGAGTCATGGAATGGTTTAGGCCAAAAATGGCTTCTTGTATGTCGAGAAAGCTATGCCTAGTTTTATTTCTCTGGGCATCCCTTCTTTAACTGCTTATAGTCCTCTAATAAATTCAATGAAAAATAGCCAATCTGATGAATTGTTTGCTATCATTTTAAAAAGCAGTGAGATATTTTAGGTCTAGGAAACAATGGGCCCCTCTTTTCCTGCAGTACCCATGTTTAAGGGAGTTAATCATTTGTTATTTCTTTATGTTTGGCTGTGATGGGTCTTTGTTGCTGCACGGGGTCTTCTCTAGGTGCAGTGAGCAGGGGCTACTCTTCTGTTGCAGTGTGCAGGCTTCTCATTGTGGTGGCTTCTTTCGTTGTGGAGCACAGGCTCTAGGTGCATGGGCTTCCGTAGTTGCGGTTTGCAGGCTCTGGAGCTCGGGCTTAGTAGTTGTGGGCTTAGTTGCTCTGGGGCATGTGGGATCTTCCCAGACCAGGATTGAACCTGAGTCCTCAGCATTGCAAGGTGGACTCTCAACCACTCGACCTCCAGGGAAGCCCAAGGAAGTTAATTAAACAAGGAGGATATTAGATTAAAGTGGCTTTAATGCCTTAGTAGCCTAACCTAAGCCAAACTTAAGCAAACCCAAACCTAAACCTGTAGACTCCTCAAGGTAAAGAAATTAAACCTAAGGAGAACCCATCAGAACAAACCAAGTAGACTTTCCCAAATAAGGCAACTGCTTCAGCTATAGTCAAGCAGATAATTGCTTTGTTTTTTGCCTCTTCTCTATCAAGTCTCTACTGAGCATCTATAATGTAAGTGGTGAAGCGCTCTGGTTTGCTGGTACCCAATTCAAATCGATTTTTGCTCAAATAAACTCTTAAAAGTGTAGTATGCCTCACTTGATCTTTTAACAAGGGGAAGATCAAGACAGAAAGATGGAAGAACAAAGCCCCATGGTTAAGCCTTTGGCCAGTGGGAAACTTTTTCTCTAGAGTAGCTCACTGTGCATCATAGTAATGAGAATTATTTTTTTAAATTATTTGGCTGCACCAGGTCTTAGTTGCGGCACGTGACGACTTTAGTTGCAGCATGCGGGATTCTTTTAGTTGTGCATATGGGATCTAGTTCCCTGACCAGGGATCAAAACCGGGTCCCCTGCATTGGGAGCATGGAGCCTTAGCCACTGGACCACCTGGGAAATCCCAAGAACTACTTTTGTTAAAGAAGACAATGTGTCGTGGTTGCCAAGAACAGTCACTTTCTAGGCAAAATGCTAAAGAAGCATCAAGCCTGCTCTCAGGCCCCAAATCTTTTGACCTCATTCCCAAGGAAACAAGACTATGGACCACCTCTGCATGTTGCTGATGAGAGTGAGTGTGTAGCTTAGAGTTCAGGTCAGATATTTAATGCAGAAAATCAGAGGTCTTGCCTCTTTAGAGTTAGCTCTAAGGATTTATTCTATTCTATTAGGAAATACTTGTGTTTGGGGATGGGGGTGATTATGAGAGGGAAAGAGCAAGACTGAGTGCATAATTTTTGTGTAGGAAACTTTGGAGATATTGAAAGCACAGGAGGTTCACCTATGTATGCAGACATTGACTGAATTACTCTGAAATTGTTTCTGTTGTCGGATCGCTCAGTCATGTCCGATAATTTGCAACCCCATGGACGGCAGCATGCCAGGCTTCCTTGTCCTTCACTGTCTCCCAGAGTTTGTTCAAACTCATGAGGATGAGATGGTTGGATGGCATCACCCACTCAACAGACGTGAGTTTGAGCAAGCTCTGGAAGTTGGTGGTGGACAGGGAAGCTTGGCGTGCTTCCCTGCAGTCCATGGGATCGCAAAGAGTCAGACACGACTGATCGACTAAACTGAACTGAACCTTTAATCAAAGTAAACCAATCTCAGTAAGCTTGCCAGAGCAAAATTCTTCAGAAGATATTATCTCCACATCTTCCTGGTCACTATCACTTGATTTTCTCAAAGGAGCCTCTCCCTCTCCTTGACTAGCCCCTCATTTCCTGCCCTTCCTAAGCCTTGGAAGGCCTGTCTCTCTTTTCTCTTGAAAGAGCAGTTGAAACTCCTCTTCCTCCAGGAAGGCTTTCTTGGAAAAAAAGAGCGACTCGCCTTTCTCTGGACTCTTGCTGAACTTTACTTGCACCATTTCATGGCAGTTATTTAATTATGCTGCTTTGTAGCAGTGTATATTCAAATTTTATTTCTTCTACTTATCTCATCTGACTTATAAGCTCCTGGAAGGCAAGATCTGTGATATATAGATAGTCCCTAACATTCAGAAAACTAAGATCATGGCATCTGGTCCCATCACTTCATGGGAAATAAATGGGGAAACAGTGGAAACAGTGTCAGACTTTATTTTGGGGGCTCCAAAATCACTGCAGATGGTGATTGTGGCCATGAAATTAAAAGACGCTTACTCCTTGGAAGGAAAGTTATGACCAACCTAGATAGCATATTCAAAAGCAGAGACATTACTTTGTCAACAAAGGTCCATCTAGTCAAGGCTGTGGTTTTTCCACTAGTCATGTACAAATGTGAGATTTGGACTGTGAAGAAAGCTGAGCACTGAAGAATTGATGGTTTTGAACTGTGGTGTTGAAGAAGACTCTTGAGAGTCCCTTGGACTGCAAGGAGATCCAACCAGTCCATTCTAAAGGAGATCAGCCCTGGGTGTTCTTTGGAAGGAATGATGCTAAACCTGAAACTCCAGTACTTTGGCCACCTGATGCGAAGAGTTGACTCATTGGAAAAGACTCTGATGCTGGGAGGGATTGGGGGCAGGAGGAGAAGGGGATGACAGAGGATGAGATGGCTGGATGGCATCACCACCTTGGTGGATGTGAGTCTGAGTGAACTCTAGGAGATGGTGATGGACAGGGAGGCCTGGCGTGCTGCGATTCATGGGGTTGGAAAGAGTCGGACTTGACTGAGCGACTGAACTGAATTGAACTTAGGATTCAACTTATGATTTCTTGACTTTACAAGGGTATGAAAGCAATATGTATTCAGTAGAAACTGTACATCAAACTTTGAGCTTTCCCAAGACTAGTGATGTGCAGTCCAGTACTCTCCTGATGCTGGGCAGTGGCAGTAACCTTCTCTCCCAGTCAGTCATGCCATTGTGAGAGTAAACAGTGGATACACTCTCAACCATTCTGTACCCACACAACGATTCTGTTCTTCACTTTCAGTACAATGTTCAATAAGGTACATGAGCTATTCAACACCTTGTTGTAAAATAGGCCTTAGATGATTTTGCCGAACTGCAGGCTAGTGTAAGTGTTTTAAGTGCATTTAACACACGGTGTTTGGTATGTTAGGTGTATTAAACGTATTTTCAACTTACAACATCTGAATGTAACCCCATTATAAGTTGAGGAAGATCTGCATTGTACTTTGTGTCATTGTTTCATCATGCAGTCATTAAGCCATGTCCGATTCTTTGCGACCTCATGGACTGTAGCACACTGGGCTCCTCTGTTCTCCACTATCTCCCAGAGTTTGCTCAAATTCATGTCCATTGAGGGGTGATGCTGTCTAACCATCTCAGCTTCTGCTACCCCCTTCTCCTCTTGGCTTCAGTTGTTCCCAGTATCAGGGTTTTTTTCAATGAGTCAGCTCTTCACATCAGGTGGCTGAAGTATTAGAGCTTCAGCTTCAGCATCAGTCCTTCTAGTGAATAATTCAGAGTTGATTTCCTTTAGAATTGACTGGTTTTATCTCCTTGCTGTCCAAGGGACTCTCAAGAGTCTTCTCCAGAACCACAGTTCAAAAGCATCAATTCTTTGGCTCTCAGCCTTCCTTATGGTCCAACTGTCACATCCATACATGACTACTGGAAAAACCATAGCTTTGATTAGATGAACTTTAGTTGGCAAACTGATGTCTCTAGTTTTTATTATGCTGTCTAGGTTTGTCATAGCTTCTCTTCCAAAGACCAAGCGTCTTTTAATTTCATGGCTGTAGTCACCCCAGTGATTCTGGAGCCCCAAAACATAAAATCTATCACTACTTCCACTTTTCCCCTTCTATTTGCCATGAAGTGATGAGACCAGATGCCATGATCTTAGTTTTTGAATGTTGAGTTTTAAGCCAGCTTTTTCTCTCTGCTCTTTTACCCTACCTCAAAAGGCTCTTTAGTTCCTCTTCACTTTCTGCCATTAGAGTGGTATCATCTGCATATCTGAGATTGTTGATATTTCTCCTGGAAATATCTTGATTTCAGCTTGTGATTCATCCAACCTGGTATTTCATATGATGTTCTCTGCATATAAGTTAAAAAAACTGAATGACAATATATGGACTTGAGGTACTCCTTTCCCAATTTGGAACCAGTCAGTTGTTCCATGTCCAGTTCTAACTGTTGCTTCTTGACCTATATCCAGGTTTCTCAGGAGACAAGTAAAGTGGTCTGGTAGTCCCATCTCTTTAAGAATTTTCCACAGTTTGTTGTGATCCACACAGCCTGTGGCTATGTGGATCATAATTTGTATCTTCACGCTGTTTAGCATAGTACCTCGTTCTTAAAAGGCATACTACTATTTGTTTAGCAATGAAATAAATGCATCCAAGGCCAGATCTACTGCACAGCAGTAGCCTGTGACCAAAATGGTCTTACAAATAAGGATAGAAAAAGTCAAAGCTACACTTTCTAAGTTTCAAATAAATACTTTTTATTTGCTCTATCAAAACTCAGTACTGAGCATATTAAATTTGGTCAGAATCAACTGAGCAGTTTAGAGTGTAAACTCAAGTAAACATTTTTCTTTCTCTTTCTTTTTTTCTTCCTTGGGAACAGATGACACTTTACTAGACAAAAAGGAAAAATATCTGGGTGGGAGAATTGGGTGGGGCCAGTTAAGCCCACATTCCACTATTAGATTTAGTTGAAAATACCAAGCTGTTTTCAAGAAGTCTGAATTTAACCGACTCCCTCACACCGTACTCAGGGGTGCCTTCCTTGGAGAACTGAAAGCAGAAGGAGCTGGGAGCTGAGAGTAATGCTGAACAAAAGGTAATTATTTTAAATCAAAACATATGCAGGAAGGGTGAACTTAAGCTAAATTCCAAGAGGCAATTGCCACTCAGCTTTCACTTCTCAGACCTATCTTCTCTGATAAATTTTCCCTCGTTACATAAAAAAAAAGAGGTGGGGTGGGGTTTGCTTTGCCATTCTTTAAAGTAGCACTTTTAAATAAACCGTCTCCTTTTAATATCCTAGTGCTTCTCATCTTCTGATTGCCCTATATATACCTGGTACGATGTGGTTTTAATATGTAAGTAATGAGAAGATGAGGAACAAGTGGTAGAGGAATTAAAAGGAGGAAGAAAGGTAGGAAGGATAGTTCCTATCCTGTTTACTCAATGTCTGAGAGTTCTGGGAGACTTGGGAAGCCTTTTGGTTGTGACAATGGTAGAATATATTTTTCAGTTTGTAATGCATAATGTTATCTCTCATGGTTGTGTGGATTTCATGAAACAACTGCTATTAGTTTGGGATAACTGGGGAAAGTCTATGGGCAATCAGTGCAAAGAGCCTAACTGGGCTGAAATCTCCAGCAGTGATAACTTTGGGGCACAGAACTTAAGTCCTATCATTTGGATACTTGGACTTTGAGGAAGGAAGAAATTGGTGAGAAATAATAATTAGAGGTTAGCCTAATGACACTAGAGAAATGAAAACAGAGGCTTGTTTACGCTTCTTCACAAATACAGAGAAATGCCTGTCAGCCCTGGCCCCAACAATGGAAGTGACACAAGAGTGCAGAGCAAGGATCAGGACTCTCAAGGCGAAAGCCAAAAGGGTGAGGTCAAGGGTAGATGTGCTGTGGGTCTAGCCTCGAAGGGCTTACAGCACAGTCGGGTACGATGCACCCCCAGCTAGGGACCGAGATGGACACTCTAACTTTATGAAGGGATTCTGTTTAGCTAACCCTAGACAGGGGCTTTTCAAAGTTCCAGAAACAGCAGGGAGTTTTAATAGTGCCTAGGAAATACACAGATGTCTGAGAAGCCAGAGATTCAAGAGTGGGTGACATTTCTGGAGTTTTATTTAGAGAATACATAGATATCTAGAGCTCAGGGTTGGAGCAAAGATGTTCTTGATCTCACAGACAGAGCAAATTCTGAGACCTCTTTAGGAAATGCACTTCACAGTAAAGAACAACATTCTAGAAAAAGCAGGTCTCCCAGAACTAGAGAAATAAGAGAAAGAAAGAGAGAATGACCCCTTCAGAAACCCCAGAACAACTGCTCTGATAAGGTGAGAGCACTGGGGAACTCTGGGTCGGGATGGGTTCTGCCCCTCAGGATCCTGAGACCTACCCATCCTCTGAGTAACACCTCTCCAATGGATGACTTCCTCTGGCACCTTTCTGCCCATTGATGACCCAGCCTAACTTCTAAATCCTCCAATAAAATGGCACCAGCCACTTTACCATCCTCTCCAAACATCTGGCCTTCCTTTGATCTTCCTCTTGATCGTGAAATTCCTTTTAAAAACCCCATTGGTTGCCATGGATTTTTAAAAAAATTTTTATTTTTTGCTATTTTCTGCTCACTTAGGGCTTTAGCATTCCTGATGCTTTATTAGTTCAGGTCCATTCAGAAGATAAAACTGCTACTAGTTATTTGAACAGAGAGAATTTAGCATATTTTTAAAGCCTGTTAATGAGATGTAGAGCTATTAGCAAAGTAAATAAAAGGATAAGTGTGTGCATGCTAAGTCACTTCAGTCATGTCCAACTCTTTGCGTACCTATGTACCGTAGCCCGCCAGGCTCCTCTGTCCATGGAATTCTCCAGGCAAGAGTACTGGAGTGGGTTGCCATTTCCTACTCCAGTGGGCCTTCCCAACCCAGGGGCTGAACCCAAGTCTGTTGAGTCTCCTGCACTGGCAGGTGGATTCTTCCCACTGTGCCACCTGGGAAACCCAGTACCACTATCTATACATAATTAATATTCAATGATCAATTCTAGATCTTACTTCTGTACTAGTTTTATCTGTCAGAAGTATGTAATTAATGTTCTCCTTCTGAGCAGATGGCCCCTAACAATTTCAAAGCAAGCTATTTCTTCTCTAACGCAGCTCCACTCTACAGTGTTTCCATTCATAGGTTATTCATGTGAATAGCTCCTTGACATATAATACCACCCAGGCTTCCCTTATTAGAGGCACATCATTTAGGACTAGGGCTTGCTCTCCCTCACCATATTTCAGTATGGAATCTCTTCCTACTGCTGCTACTGCTAAGTCACTTCAATCGTGTCCGGCTCTGTGTGACCCCATAGATGGCAGCCCACCCTGGGATTCTCCAGGCAAGAACACTGGAGTGGGTTGCCTTCTCCAATGCATGAAAGTGAAAAGTGAAAAGGAAGTTGCTCAGTCGTGTCCGACTCTTCACAACCCCATGGACTGCAGCCTACCAGGCTCCTCTGTCCTACCATGTCTCAAAAATCACATTGTGATATAATTCCAATTTCACTTTGCTTATACTACACACTTCGTAGGTTAGGGAGACAGTATGATGTAGTGTGAATCCTGGACCACACTGTGTGTGTGTGCACTCAGTTGCTCAGTCGTGTCCGACCCTTTGTGACCCCATGGACTGTAGCCTGCCAGGCTCCTTTGGGTCCAGGAAAATTTCCAGGCAAGAATACTGGAGCAGATTGCCACTTCCTTCCCTGGGGGATCTTCCTGACCCGGGATCGAACCTGTGTCTCCTGCATTGGGAGGCAGATTCTTTATCACTATGCCTCCTGGGAAGACCCCTGAGAAGCCCCCTGGACCAGATTGCCCATATCTAAACCCTTGCCTTCCCTTTTACCAGCTGTGCATGTCCTTGTAAACACAGCTTCTTAAATGCCTATAAGCTTAGTTTCTATAAGCTTCATTTCTCTATCTGTAAAATGTAAGCAATAATGGTACCTTCTTTAAAAGATTGTTTTTAAGTTTACTAGTGATATGCAGGGAGTAAATAATCAGTGAGATATTATTCAGTTCAGTTCAGTTGCTCAGTCGTGTCTGACTCTTTGCGACCTCATGAATCACAGCACACCAGGCCTCCCTGTCCATCACCAACTCCCGGAGTTCACTTAGACTCGCATCCGTCGAGTCAGTGATGTCATCCAGCCATCTCATCCTCAGTTGTCCCCTTCTCCTCCTGCCCCCAATCCCTCCCAGCATCAGAGTCTTTTCCAATGAGTCAACTCTTCACATGAGGTGGCCAAAGTACTGGAGCTTCAGCTTTAGCATCATTCCTTCCAAAGAAATCCCAGGGCTGATCTCCTTCAGAATGGACTGGTTGGATCTCCTTGCAGTCCAAGGGACTCTCAAGAGTCTTCTCCAACACCACAGTTCAAAAGCATCAATTCTTCGGCGCTCAGCCTTCCTCACAGTTCAACTCTCACATCCATACATGACCACAGGAAAAACCATAGCCTTGACTAGACGGACCGGATATTAAGTCTATCAGTTATTCCCTTCTCCTAGCCAATATTTTCTGGGTACAAAACACTAAGTCCCTCCCAATACTCTTATTCTTCTTCTCATCTTACATTTGTCGTCCTCTACAGGTACCACTTTCATAGGTTTGTCAAGGTGACTGTCTCCCTCTCCTTCTTTAGTTTTTCAATCAAGTCAGTTAGACTCTGGTTATACATACTTCCCTGACTATGCATCCATCACTCCTCCCAGTATCTAAGACCATAGTTTTGTCTTTTAAATCTCATTTCTCATCATCCCTTTATTGGGATGTTCAATTCCCACATCTTCCTTTCTCTTCCAAGCCTGTGTTGTCAGTAGAGAAATTATGTCGATCATCTGTGCTATATTGGCTTTTGATTCCTAGTCCAAGGCCTCTTAGTTTCTTTTCAGTTAATGTTGTTCTTGCAGCATTTTAAGCTTGAGATGTGCTGGGAGGAGATTTCCAGGAGGAAGTGAAGAAGAATCTTCAAGTGGCAGAGGAATCATGAGAGCAGACACAAGAGCATAAGATAATAACTTTTAAGCGCTCGGTGATCTGTCTTGGGTATTTGACTTGGACAGAATGCTTATTCATATAGGTTGAGCAGGGCATCTCAAGACTGTCAGAAAATGAATCTGTCTTTGTTATGCCAAAGATAGCTGTTATCTAGTCAAAACAACTAATCAAATAATTTCCACATTAACTTTTCATTTTATGCTTGTATTTGCACATCCAGCCCAAAACTCTCCAAGGAATAAATTATTATTTCAGTATGTGAAGGTTTAGTTTCTTTTGGCTACTCTAAACCTTCCAAATTATGAAAGTTAAACTATCTATCATGCTTCATAAACGTACTTCCAAGAGCCAGAGAAGAGGCATCAGGAGTGGGGAATTTCTTATGTGTCCATGCACGTACAGAGTTCAAGCTCTAGGAATAAATGTGTCAAGAATGTGTAACTGCTCCCGAGTAATTGTGCAACTTACATTTCTGCCAATAAAATTTGAGCCTGAGTTATGTAAGACTGAATTATAAATCCAACCTTTGCACCAATTATCACTGAGATGTGGAAAGAAGGAACATCATAAAGGGTAGAGGGGAAGAAAATGAATGACAAGTAATAGTCTTTACGTAAATCTGGGAGTGCACGATAAATGTTAGTGTTGGTTACTCTAGCTTGTACAACTGCCACTATCATTTTTTAATTCCTGCAACATGTCTTCTTTGTGACGTGTTAATAGCACACTTGTCTCAAGGGTGCAAGCACAGAATGGGAGTGTAAATTTTTTTAAATGTCAATAAGAAACACATATATTCTCCTGTTCAACAATGTAAACATTAAAAGCAACTAAAACTGACTTCCATGCCTAATCCCAGTTGGCTCCCAGGGGTATCCCCCATAAACTGCAGTATAATCCTTTAGTGCATTCACATACAAAGACATACATACATGTTATATAATACATATAATTATATAATATAGATATTATATTATAAAATCGATTACTGTGTGTGTATGAGTGTATGTTTTATATATCTAGTATCATACCATACGTGTCATTATGAAACTTACTTCTTTCGTACAACAATATATAATGAAGATCTTTGATTTCACTACGTACAGATCTATCTCATTCTACTTAACTACTAAACTTTATCTATACAAATAAAATGTTTCTAGTTTATGTGATTACAAACAATTCTGCCATGAATAGCTTACGTATGTGAGAGTAGAGCTTTCTTAAATAGAGAAATAAAATTGTTAGATCCTAGGGATTTTTAATTAAATGTGTATCATCACATTCATACAGGAATGCAAGAGGATACCGTTTCACTATACCCTAGCCAACAATGATATTTTACATCTTGTTGGTCTGAAATGGTATTTCTTAATTGATGTTAAATGTTTTCTCATTATTGAGGTGGTGAAAATACGCTTCATTGTTGTTCCAGTTTGCATTGCTTTGACTGTGAGTGAGATCTGACATCTTTGTACATGTTTATTGTTACTTGTATTTCCTCCTCTTTGAATTCACTTTTCATATCCTCTGCACACTTTCTATTGGATGGCTTATTTTCTTCTTATTGACGTAGGGGTGCTTTAAATATCTTGGATTTTGATCAAGGCAACTTTAGGGACACCATTCACACTGTGGTTTACATGAAAGTCTCCCCCTGGTGGTGTGCAGTGTACAATTTACATAGTCACACTTGGCAGTTCATCTTTTGTTTGTGATGAATTATGTAAGCATTTTATCCTTAATCTGTCTCCTTTAACATTGCTTGTGTTATTTTTTTCATAGTAGAATAATCATACCTAATCAGTCTTTTCCTTTGTGTTGTTCGCTTTCTCTGTCTTGTTTAAAATGGTCTTTCCTACCAAAGGTAATGAGACATTTTCCTGAATTTCCTCTGATTGTTTTTATAGTTATTTTTAAATGCCTGTATCTTTAATGTTTCTGAAAATTATTAAATTTTGTAAATGATGTGAAATATGAATCTAAACATTATTTTTCCTATTAATCATAACCAATAGTTCCAACAAATTATTGGATAGTTATCCTATCCCCTTATCTAAAATACTACCTTTATTATATACTCTTTTTTTTTCCTATACTCCTGACTACATTTGGGGGTTCTGCACTATGGTCTTATGATTAAAATAATATTTGGAGAAAGTACTCATTTAGCTACACTAGGGTTATCACTATCTACTAGTAACTGAGAGGTTAAGATTAAAATAAGAATCCATTCAATATTAGCTTTAATTCATAGTATACAACCTTATGTTAAACTTTGTTATAAATTATGTGAAATTCTCACTTCTGAGAGGAGGCTCAATCTATCTTATTAATCTGTCTGTCATCTTTATAGAGTCCCTACATTGAAGACCCTGTCTAATTGCTCTTATAAACATGTAGTTAGAACTGGTGGATCTTACATAATGTTTCTGGTGCCCAGCTAAGCAGCCAAACTTTTTCTTCCTGAATACTGTGCTTGACTTGAAAATGCTTAACTTGATTTAGCCATGTACATAGTAAATTAATAAAAATTAATAACTATATCTTTTAATGTTAAATGAATAGATCGCTTGCAACAAAAGTGTAAAGCATTTGAGCTTTTCTGTAGGGCCATGAGGACCTTAAGTGTAAGATACATCTGATAGCCCAATTTGACAGATAGTCAGCACTAAATACACATTTGCAAGGTGAAAGAAGCTAATACCAGGCTTAACTTAAAGAAAACTTTTTTTTTTTTAATGGGAGTATAATTGCTTTACAATGTTATGCAAGCTTAACTTTAAAAAAAAGCATTATTATTATTTCTTTTTCTAGGCATTTTACTGATTTGCTTCATTCAGAGCTGCTGTTTTGCTCTTATTGCTTTACAATATATGATATTAGAAACGTTCAGTCGCTCAGTCATGTCCGACTCTTTGCAACCCCATAGACTGCAGCATGCCAGGCTTCCCTGTTCTTCACCATCTCCTGGAGCTTGCTTAAACTGATGTCCATCAAGTCAGTGATGCCATCCAACAATCTCATCGTCTGTCATCCTCTTCCCTCCTGCCTTCAATCTTTCCCAGCGTCAGGGTCTTTTCTAATGAATTGGCTCTTTGCATCAGGAGCCAAAGTACTGGACTTGGCATTAATCTGTCTTTTTTAGCCAGAAAACTTTAAGTCAATTTATTCTTTTCTTTGAGATCTATTTAAATCCAAGATTTAGTTAGTTAGTTATTGGTTAAAAGAAAAACAACCTGAGGTATAAATCTCGTTGTCCATATTTGCTTTCCATGTAGACCAATTGAATGAAAACTCACTTTCCTCTTCTTTCTCTCCAGGTATGCCGGTGTTTTTGAGTGATGCTAGCTTATTCTGACTGTTATTTGCAACTCTATTCTTTCTTAAAGCGTGTGTGAGATAATGCAAAAATCAAAGTCAAATCCTAGATTCACAGATTCTTACAACTGGAAATGCCTTGAGATATTCTAGTCTAACCATCTCATTTTAGAACTGGGATGAATGCCCTGTTGACACAATTTGACTATATATATATATATATATATATATATATATAAAATTATAGTTATATTTAGTTAAACTTTATATGAACTAATCATTTGAGATAAGAGTCTAAATATATTTACAAACACATGGAGTTAAAATATCCATAGCACCTACTGAATGTACGTGAATGTGCAATTATAAGAATGTAAGGATAGAGAAGTTACTGATTATCACCCATTAGCCTGACAGGAATGGTTAAAATGTGAAACAGTTTCCAGCAACATGTGGATTTCTGGCTGGCTGCTTTTATTTCAAAGTCTGTTTTATTTTCTGAAACAGTTTCTTATCACATTTATTTATTATTTCTCAAAGGGGTGCTGGGAAATATTCTGCCTTTATTGCTATTCTCATGTTCACACGTGAGAAAATCAAGTTCACACAGAGCTTAGCATTCTCTTCCTGGAAATATGTACTTAAAATAACCCACAAAACACTCAGCTATCTGTCACTCAGCTCAGCACCCTTTTCTAGTCCTTTCTCTTCCAGCCTGAGGGTTTTCACACAGATGAAGCTGATATTACACGGAAATTCCCCAAATCAAGGCTTGTTTAAAAATCCCCAAGAGACACTGGACTAGGCATATCCCCTTGTGGCTGAAAATACATGCACACAAAGTGATACCAGTAAACTTTGGAAGAAGACATGTAACACCAAAACCGCACAGTTTATTGAAGATAATGGTTGTCTTCAGCGGAGAGAGGTGAAATAAGAGGATGCTGTGAAAACAACATTAAGTTTTATTTTTGCTTCTCCCCACCCCAGTTTTCCAAAAGTATCTTATTCCAATATTTAAGAAAAACTTTAGTGTTTTTCTCTGCACAAAGTGGAATTTCAACAATTTCTTCGGAATGACAAGTATCAGAAAAAGTTCTGCTGCTGCTAAAATCACTGTTCCATAATCTATCAAGAGTCAGGATCTCACAAGAAGAAAATTTGCAGTATATTAACTTAAAGTTAAAAAAAACACACACAACTGACAGCCAGGAGACCACTTGGGTTTTAATCTCAGTTCTGTGCTGATAATGATAACAACTCATAGCTAAGTACTTTTTAACAGTTTATAAAACATGTTCACATATATTAATCTATTTGATCTTCATAGCAACTCTTCAAGGGAGCTGTTATATAAATGAAAGAACTAAAGCTCAGACTGTTCAAATGATTTTTTAAAATCATTTTAGACTATTTATTTTTACTTATTTATTTGGCTCTACCAGGTCTTAGTTGAGTTAAGGCATACAGAATCTTTGGTCTGTGTTGTGGCAGGCTGGAACGTTACTTGCAGCATGCGGAATCTAATTCGCTGACCAGTGATTGAACCCAGGACCCCTGCAATGGGAGTGCAGAGTCTTAGCTACTGGACACCAGGGAAACCCCTTACATGGCATTCAGTTCATTTCAGCTGCTCAGCCGTGTCTATTTGCGACCCCATGAATCACAGCACGCCAGGCCTCCCTGTCCATCTCCAACTCCCAGAGTTCACTCAGACTCAGACAGTCAGACACTCAGACACTCAGACAGTTCACTTGAGACAGTGATGCCATCCAGCCATCTCATCCTCTGTCATCCCCTTCTCCTCCTGCCCCCAAGCCCTCCCAGCATCAGAGTCTTTTCCAATGAGTCAATTCTTCTCATGAGGTGGCCAAAGTACTGGAGTTTCAGCTTTAGCATCATTCCTTCCAAAGAAATCCCAGGGTTGATCTCCTTTAGGATGGACTGGTTGGATCTCCTTGCAGTCCAGGGGACTCTCAAGAGTCTTCTCCAACACCACAGTTCCAAAGCATCAATTCCTCGGTCCTCAGCCTTCTTCACAGTCCAACTCTCACGTCCATACATGACCACAGGAAAAACCATAGCCTTGACTAGATGGACCTTAGTCGGCAAAGTAATGTCTCTGCTTTTGAATATGCTATCTAGGTTGGTCATAACTTTTCTTCCAAGGAATAAGAGTCTTTTAATTTCATGGCTGCAATCACCATCTGCAGTTATTTTTGAGCCCCCAAAATAAAGTCTGACACTGTTTTCCCATCTATTTCCCACGAAGTGATGGGACCGGATGCCATGATCTTCGTTTTCTGAATGTTGAGCTTTAGGCCAACTTTTTCACTCTCCACTTTCACTTTCATCAAGAGGCTTTTTAGTTCCTCTTCACTTTCTGCCATAAGGGTGGTGTCATCTGCATATCTGAGGTTATTAGTGTTTCTCCCAGCAATCTTGATTTCAGCTTGTGATTCATCCAGCCCAGCTTCTCTAAAATTCATTCATTCATTCCAAAACACTTTGTGTTAGGTATTACACTATGTTTTGGGATACAGGGATGAGTATTTGCTTGTACTGTGTGTGCATATAAAGAAAGAGATATGGACAGATTATGAATAATTGACTTAAATGAAAACTTCCCAGAAATTGTCCACTCAACAGAGAACAGATATAGAGGTAGTCCTTCTCTGGATATAATTTCTTGGAATATAGATTCCTGTAGATTATGTGAAGATAGTCAATTACAAATAATACATAAATTTGAGATATGTAAGTTGAAAGAATTCAATGTAAATGGTAGGATAGGAAAAGACAAGTCTGGTGTTTTAGAGCTTTGGACAGAAGAAAATGCCAGTATTCCCCTAGTACTGTTTTAGGAGAGGTTCTCTCAGCAATGGAGTCCTATTCTTCCAACAGAAATGTTCCTTAAAGACTGGCATTTTAGTCAGTCACCACTGAAGACATGAAATCATCCCTTCAGACTGGCCGGCCTCTTGGGCTTTGGGTCAGAGCTTTCCCTAATACCTCCCTCAGCATCCTAAGCTGCCTGTTGGAAAGGAGACTTGATTCAAATGGCCACCTCAATTTTCTGTCTCAGGATATATTTTAACTTTTAGAGAATAAGTTAGCACTCTAGTTTCTAAGGCAACACTAGGCATACCCATTTGTCTCTTATTTTTATCATGGCTCTTACTTCCCTGCCTTCCAGAAGAGTCATGAGAACCCAATATCCCCAAAAGTCTATACATGGATAATTCTGTTTGAAGTATGCCTGGTATCCATATGTGTGTGGGAGTTCACCTCCCCAGTCACCTGCTCCTCTTAATTAGGATTGCAACAGCAAGACTCCAGGGTTCCTGGCCTAGACCCAGTCATACTCAGCAGTCCCCAAGCACTGACTTGAACTCTCAGTTTTGGTCCTAGGTTTGCATACAGTTGAATATAAATAGTTTTTGTCAAGATTTTACTATTTCATTTGTTTGGGTTTCCTAAAGCAGTGTTGAGGGGACATAAGTAAGCATAATATATGGCCCCAAATTTTAAGTATGATCCCTGTTTCTATTTTTTTTTACTTAATTTTTTTTTTTACTTATTTTATTAATTTTTGACTGCACTGTGTCTTTGTTGCTGGGAGAGGGGCTACTCTCTAGTTGTGGTGTGAGGGCTTCTCATTGCAGTGACTTCTTTTTGTTGTGGAGCGCAGGCTCTAAGGCAGGCCAGTTTCAGTAGTTGGGGCACATGGGCTATGTTGCCATGAGGCATGTGGGGTCTTCCCAGACCAGGGACTGAAACTGTGTCCCTTCCACTAGCTGGTTCACCAGGGAAGTCCCTGGCCCCTGAGTTGTGTGCCTTGTTTACCACTGCATCACTAGGACCTGATAGTGTTAACAATGCATAGCAGACAACCAAGAAATATTTTTTCATTATCAATTCAGTTCCATTCAGTCCCTCAGTTGTGTCCTACTCTTTGCGATCCCATGGACTGCAGCATGTCAGGCTTCCCTGTCCATCACCAACTCCCGAACTTCACTCAAACTCACGTCCATCGAGTCAGTAATGCTATCCAACCATCTCACAGTCTCTCATCCCTTTCTCCTCCTGCCTTCAATCTTTCCCAGCATCAGGGATTTTCCAATGAGTCAGTTCTGTGCGTCAGGTGGCCAAAGTATTGGTGTTTCCGCTTCAGCATTATCCTTCCAATGAATATTCAGGACTGATTTCCTTTAGAATGGACTGGTTTGATCTCCTTGCAGTCCAAGGGATTCTCAAAAGTCTTTTCCAACACCACAAAATATCAGTTCTTTGGTGCTCAGCTTTCTTTATGGCTTTCATTATCAATGAATTAACCATTACTGAAATAACTGGTTAAGCCATCATTAGTTAATTAATCTAGGATGTAAAAATCCAAATGAAATAATCAAATCAGTAATGGGTAAATAGAAAATGAGTCGGTTTGACATCAGGTTTTTAATTCATTTAAGGAGGGCTGTTAACTGAGGGCTGAGATTTTTGTGATGGTTTTCAGGTGGATCTGGGGCTCAGGAAGTATGAAGGAGGAGGAGCCAAGTGACTGAAGTCCCTGAGGCAGAAGGTGCATCATCAGAATGGGAGGGCGAGTGATTTGTGTCAGAATCATCAGAGGAGTAAGAAAGAGGATGATTGTGAAAATCACTGTAAAATGCCAAGTCAAGTTTTGACTTTATTGTTTTGATGGTAAGATGATATTGAAGATTTCTGAGCAAGGAAATTCATGATAAAACCTAAAGTTCAGAGCTAAATATGTATTTTTATTTAAAAATACATTTATTTAAAAGGCAAGCCCCTTTATGGGAAGGGGCCATACAGGGCCTTATATAGGACCAAGAAAAGTTTTAGTATGGGCAAAGTACTTCATAAATGTTTGTCCTATGAATAAATAAATGAGCGTTTAGTTCACAAAACAACTTCATAACCATTTTATCTTCATAACCATTTAATTCTTACATCTGCCCTGTGAAACAGATATTATTATTCTCTGAGAGAGCTCAGTTCAGTTCAGTTCATTCACTCACTCATGTCTGACTCTTTGCGACCCTATGAATCACAGTACGCCAGACCTCCCTGTCCATCACAACTCCCGGAGTTCACTCAAACTCATGTCCATCAAGTCAGTGACACCATTCAGCCATCTCATCCTCGGTCGTCCCCTTCTCCTCCTGCCCCCAACCCCTCCCAGCATCAGAGTCTTTTCCAGTGAGTCAACTCTTCGCATGAGGTGGCCAAAGTACTGGAGTTTCAGCTTTAGCATCATTCCTTCCAAAGAAATCCCAGGGCTGATCTCCTTCAGAATGGACTGGTTGGATCTCCTTGCAGTCCAAGGGACTTTCAAGAGTCTTCTCCAGCACCACAGTTCCAAAGCATCAATTCTTCAGCGCTCAGCCTTCTTCACAGTCCAACTCTCACATCCACACATGACCACAGGAAAAACCATAGCCTTGACTAGACGGACCTTAGTCAGCAAAGTAACGTCTCTGCTTTTGAATATGCTGTCTAGGTTGGTCATAACTTTTCTTCCAAGGAGTAAGCGTCTTTTAATTTCATGGCTGCAGTCACCATCTGCAGTGATTTTGGAGCCCAAAATGAGAGAGCTCAGACCTGGGCATAGGGGGATGTCCAAAATTGTGAGAAAGGAAAGAGCAAGTGGGAAAATCAGAGAGGCCGGAGAGGTGAGACAACAGTCAGGACACCAGTGGCAGGGGCCGCCAAAGACAGAGCCGAGAGGGTCTGGGGGCTGGGGGAGGACTGCCTGCAGGGGCCGCAGACCAGACTGCTCAGAAGCGGGAGAGGAGGGGACAGAAGGTAAAATGTCCAGGGCCAAGAAGAAGGGAGGTCATGGAAGAAGTGGGGGTGCAGGGGGAGACTGCATCATAAATGCATCGTTTGGAGAAATTTGACTTTGAAAGAGAGGAGTGAAGCTCAAAGAAACAAGACACAAGGTGATCTGCCCCCAAGCCTTGGACATGTTTTGGACAGAGGTCACTGACCATTGCAGAGCGAGGCATGCGCGAGGGCGCATGAGGTGAGGTGCTGCTGGACAGCAAAGACATCTCAGGTCTCACACGGGCTCTCTCGCTGACATCATGTGATCAACCCCAGCACAGCTTGATCAGTGGTTAGATGTATCTAAGTACATAGCTAGTTTGCTTGTTCCAGACAGCCATCATCCTTCCCCATGTATTACCAGACTCCACTATCTTTGAAAATATGTTTTCTCTTTTGTTGGATCTTAAAAATAGTCTTCCTCCCCAAGAGAAATCACTGCCTCTTAGATGACATTCTGCCAGGCCAAAGCTACAAAACCTCACCCAAAATAGATCAAATATTTTAAATATTTTCTTATTTGCACCCCTCACAAGTATGCCTGCAATGCAAAGCCAATTATGAGACTAACTTTTTTTTTTTTTCCTGAAATGACAGAAGATATATTTTCTGGTTAAAAAAAGTGGACACTAGGTCTCACCACATGGTGTTGGTTGGATTTCAGCCAGCCTTCCCTAGGCCTGGGACAGGGAGAGGGAACACCTACAGCTGGGTTAACACGTGCAGAGTAAGGAGGTCTCTGTTAGCATTTGCCATCTGGGAGTCCAGCCCGTGCACTTGTCTGCGCTTCCCCGTTAGAACAGTGATTCTCTAAAGGCAGGTGTAGTGTTTTCACAAGATTACAAAAGGCACATAGCCTGACACTGAGCCTTTCAGGTAATAGATGTGCAGAGGTTGGTTGAATGAATGAAAGAATAAACAAAACTACCCGAGAAGAATCCTGTTTACAGCTCTGAGTGACAAGAGGAATTTCTTGTGAATGAAACCTTTTGCTTTCTCTGAGGGAGAAAGCAAATCCAACAGGAAGAGTGAGGGAAGAGTGGAAACCGTCGAGCCGTAAGAAATAGGGAGACAGAGATTTCTCGCTGGACACTGAGGGAATTCTTTAGTCCTGTTGGGCAGGCGTGGAGAACCGTAGCTTGTCTCAGATGGCTGTCCTTCCCTGCACACTGGATCTTCTCCCATCTCACTCCCTTTCTATTCTGTCAAGTCCTCACCCTTACCCCATGTAACCATGTCCTGCTTCTACCTGGTGCCTTGGGAGCCAGCCCCTCCTTCTTTCTTCTTTGCCCCATAAGTGCAGAGTCTCCCTTCAACCATACCCTGTTCAAAGAACATAGGCTATGGCTTAAGGTGTTAGCCCTTAAGGGTAACTACTGTTTCCATGGTGTCAAAGCTTTGCTACAAAGGTGTGACTAGGTTGAGGACTTCCCATTCAGGGCAGATCCCCTCCTGCTAGTCAGGCTGGCCCTGAGTGGGGAACATCACTAGTCTGGGGACAAAGGAGGGCAATGGCTTTTCCCAGGGTCCTATAGGTGACCACATTCTAGTGCCCTGGAGAGAGAGTTCTCATCTGTATAGCAGCTTCTTAAGAAAAAAAAAAAAAGTTTAAGGATAGAATAAAACCTGTGTACATGCTCTGCAGAATTAACAAATGTAATAATTCTGTCATCATTGCCTAAGATCTTTTATATATTGCAGAAAATTTTGAAGTTCCTTGATTTTGTGGCCAGTACCATTCTCTCTCCCTCTCATGGGAAACCACTATGTTGAACTTTGGGGCTTCCCAGGTGGTCTAGTGGTAAAGAGTCTGCCTACCAATGCAGGAGATGTAAGAGATGTAGGTTCAATCCCTTGCTTGGAAAAATCCCATGGAGATCCCTTTGGTATTGTTGCCTGGAGAATCCCATAGACAGAGGAGCCTGGCAGGCTCCGGTCCATGGGGTCACATAGGATCGATCACAACTGAAGTGACTTAGCAGTAGCGTGTTGAATTTGGTGTGGTTCTACCATCAGAGGTATTTATATAATTCATAGGAGTAGAATCAATCATCCATCCCTTTTGGCTGCTCTATAGTATTCCATCCTATACTTTAGTTTATATAGCCTCTCCCTCATTGACAGCTGTTGGAAATTTTGCAGTGATATTGCAATTACAGATGATATTCCAAAGAGCTGTCTTTTACATGTCTCCTTGCTGAAGAATGTGGGAGTTTCCCAAGAAGATATACCTAAAAATGGAATTGCTAGATAAGAAATGCATATACGGAACATCACTAGATATTGCCAAATCACTGCAAAGTGAAGGTTCCAATTTACTTTCTTATACAAGATATATACACATTACCAGCAATATTTAGTTTTTCAAAATCAGATGTCTTTTTCTTTACCAATTTGCTGGTTAGGAACTGGTATCAAGGTTTCATCAAGCATTTTCTGGTTACTAATGAGTCTGGGCATCATTTCATGGTTTTTGGCCTTTGAATTTTTTTCATGTGTGGACTGTAATATCCTATTCCCATTTCCCACTGGGTTTTTCTCTCTGTGTGTGTCTTTGTGTCTTTCTCTCTGTCCCTCCCATACATACCACAATCAATTTTCAGGCATTTTTTTAATATTCTAGATTCTAATCTTCTGTTTTATACCTTGCATATCTTCTCTTGGCTTGTCTTCTTACTTTGTATATGACAGCTTTTGTTGCACAGAAGTTTTTACATCTTGAAATCTTGAAGTAACTAAATTTTCTTTAGTTTAAATTTCTTTAGCTTAATTTTTACTTTATAGAAATAAATATTACTTAGCTTTTTCTTGGTTAAAAAATGTTTCAAAATCTCAGTGGCTTATGACAAACATTTATTTCTTACTGCTTGTTCAGTAGCTGGGTTCACTGGCCCAGCAGAGCTGGGTTCACTGGCCCAGCAGAGCTCTTTGTGTGTCTTCTTCTGAAACTCAAGCTGAAGAGCAGCCATGATCTGGACTGTATTGGATTCCTGCTTTGCTATAACGAGTTATCACAAACTGGGTGGCTTAAAATGACAGAAATTTATTCTTCCACCATTGTGGAGGTGAGGAGTCCAAAATCAAGGTATTGACAGGGTTGTTGGCTTTTTCTGAAGACTCTGAGGGAGAATCTGTTCCACGCCTCTCCCTAAGCTTCTAGTGGTTGCTGGCCATCCTTAGCATTACAAATATTTGTTTACTTATTAGGCTGTGTCAGGTCTTATTTGCAGCACCCAGGTACTTCACTGCAACATGCGGGATCTTTCATTGTGGTGCAAGGGCCTGTCTCTAATTATGGTGCTCAGGCTCCAGAGTCCATGGGCTCAGTAGTTGAAATGCATGGGCTTAGTTGCCCCACAGATTTAGTTCCCCAATGGCATGTAGGGAAACTTAGTTTCAGACCAGGGATCGAACCTGGGTCTCCTGCATTGGATGGTGGATTCTTAACCACTGGACCATCAGGAAGGTCCCTGTCCTTTTCTTATAAGGACACTTATTGGATATAGGGCCTGCCAAGATAATCCATCCAGGCTACAGTCCAGGGGTCAAAAAGAATCCAACACAACTTAGCAACTAAGTACAACACAGATAATCCTGTATGATTTCATCTTGAAATTCTTAATGATTAATATATCTGCAAAGACCCCATTTTCAAACAACATCACATTGACAGGTTCTGGATGAATATATCTTTGCAGGGGATGGGGAGACCCCATTCAATTCCATGGCGCCTGTTATCGCAGCAAAGAGCAGACACTCAAGAGTAAAAGCAAAATGTGATGCCACTTAAAGCCTCCATCTGGGATGGGCACAGCGTCACTTTCAGCCACATCCCACAATTCACAGCAAAACCCAGGTCAAGACCTCCTAGGAAGAGCATCGCGGCAATACAAGGCAGAGGACATGGGCATTTAATCCCAGTCACAGAGGAAGTGAATATTTAGCTGTAAGAATCCAATCTATTACAAACCACATTATTTCTGAAGTCAAATAATACATGCAGCTTTCAATAAAAGGCAGTCGTCATCTACCTCACCCACTCCTGTAACTGATCCTCCCCCAGGCAATGACTCTCAATGAGTCCTTCTCAGCCTCCTTTTCTGGGCTCTAAATGGGGTGTCAGTTCCCACACCTCTTCTTTTCACTGCCTGCATCATTTTTTTTTTTCAGGTAACTTATTCCTGGCTTAACAATACTATCTATAAATGGACAGCTCTCAAGGGTGCATCTCCAGCTCATCCTCCCCTCTTGACACCAGATTTGTTCATCCCAGGACCTATCTGTGCTTCTACTTGGATGCCTCTTATCATCTTAATATGCTTCACATATGTCTCGTGTGATTCCCACCCCTCCTTGAAATCTACACCTCCCTCAGGGGTCCCCATTTCATGAAATAACACTCCCACTCAGTTATCCGGACCATGAAAGGAGATATCTTTGATTCCTCTTTTTCTCACATCCCTCATTCAAACCATCCAGATACGTCCAAAATTCAGTGCTTTCTCAGTCCCCTGAGCACAACGGCCCTAGTCCCAGGAGCACTTCATGCCTAGGAGGAGGCAACAGCTCCCTCCTGCTTCTTCCCTCGCACTCACGCCACAGATTCTGCACAAGTGTGTGTGTGTGCGCGCTACCAGAGTGACCCTTTCCTCTCTATTCGACATCTTCCAGTGCCTTTCTCTCTGACTTGGAACAAAACACGAAGTCCTTGCTGTGACCATAAGGTTCTGCATGATCTGAGCCATTGGAGGTCACTTTTCCCAATCACTCTGAAATCTCTGTTATTCCTTCAGTACGCACCTGCTACGCTCACAGCCAGGAATGCCCTTCCTTCCTGTGGTCTCACTGCTTACTCCTTCATTTTTTTAATCCACTTCTCTATCAAAGAACTTTTCCAAAGAGGACTTTCTGATTTCCTCTCTTCCTCTGCACTTTCTTATTTTTTCTGTACAGTACTTTCCCCTGCCTTATATTATATATTCATGTATTAGCTAATGCGTTTATCTGTCTCCCTTCATCGAAATGTATTTTGTTCACAGTGAACGCCTAGAACAGGTCCTGGCATGTGGGTGAGACTCAATAAACATTTGTTCTGTGAATGAATGAACTATTGTAGGCGGAGTTGGTAATTGCTTTCATATTCCTATCAATATACTAATTCTACTATTTATTAAAAGTTCAAGAGTAGGCATTTATTACCAATTTCCTGCTAAACAAAATGCAGATTTAGCTCTCTTATCTAGCATCATCCTACTAACGTGTTCTTGCTCATTCTCCTCTGAATCTAATTACATCATCACTGTTTTGGTGAGCTCAGCATGTAATGTTTACACAATTACGGCTGTAAATTTTTCTCACAGTTGACCTGTGTAGTGTACAATAGCCACTTTTCCTTTCCCATACAAATATGTAATTTTTCCTGAAATTATAATGACCTCAATCCTATGCTTACTTATTTTCTACATACCAATCATATATCTTTTCCCAAGAACATATCAGGTAATCTATCTACTTGCCTTTTCTTAAAATATCTTCCCTGGAGTCCTCTGTTCCAGTCTCTACTGATTGGTTTCTGGACCAGCTGTTGTCCTGGAATTTTCTTTCACCATCATCATGGGACCACTTTTTGCCTCTATTGTGGGTTTGCGTCCCCTGTTTTCTGATCCTTGTCTTTGAAGCTTCTTGGTTTCTAGTTTTAGCTCCTACTTTTTTCTCCCTTTAAAATATATAACTTCAAGAACTTGATGACTTCAGAATACAATATGTTTTCATTCATTTTACTGGATGACCAATGGGCCCTCTGAATCAGGAAACGTCTGCCTTTTAGTTTGAGGAAATTTTAATTTATTATTTCTTTCGTAATTTCCTTCCCACAATTTTCTGGAGTACTCAGACTTTGATTCTCTAAAGTTCTTTTCTCTCCTTTTTCCCATCCTGTCTTTTTCTTCTACTTTTCTGGAAAATTTTTCTAAACTTTATCCTCCACTTCTTGAATTGAATTTTTATGAATTTCTGTCCTAGTATTTTTCACTTACAATAGTTCTTTCCTGTTCCCTGCAAATACCTTTTACAGAGTCTTTCTCTTGTCTCATGGCTACAGTACCTTCTCTTACCTCTCTGAGAATGGTAATTATTGTTTTCTTGAAGTTACATGGTAATTATAGCTTTCTTGAAGTTTTTTTCCATTTCTCACCCTCCCCCTATTCCTCTGAGTTTCCTTTTTTCTGTTGTTCTAATCTTTCTTTCAGAGCTTTTCTTTAACTCGATGTTCATATTTAAGAGTGAGATGCTAAACAGTTGACTGAAATTTCCTTTCAATTCACAAAAGTTCACAAAAGGGCTTTGGGTGGTAAGATAGACGTTTCCAGGGTCCCTCACATTCTGTGCCTCTAGATCCTTTCTCCATGGGTCTGCCAGTTTCTCTGGAGTGGGATCCCCCAGCCTCCTTTCTGTGTAGTACAGGCTCAGTGTTCCTTGAGCAGACATTCATTTCAAAGTCTGTTTTTAGCACATGGCATCTGTTCTGTCCTCTGCTTTGCCTGACGTCCTGAGGCCAGCACTTCTCTTCAGAAAATGAACTTCATGTCTGTCTGGTTGGGTGAGAGGTGGGCATCTGGGTTGGTGGGGGCAGAGGAGTATCCAGGCTTCTAACTGTTCCTCATTGGATTTTCGGCCTAACCTGTTTGCTGCTCCATCTCCCACCTCTGAGATTCCCAAGCTTCCACATCCTGAGTTTTTCCTGGCTCTGAGGCTAGAATTGGCTTCTTTCTCGTTCATCAGCCTTCTGCTCCACAGGGCCAGAGTTCGGTTTCTCAGCTCTGGTAAGTCAATTACTAACCACCCATCCACTTTCCATATTTCAGAATTTGGCTCACATCAACCTGTGTTGACTCTTTTCCAGTACTCTGCCCTGTAGGATTTATTTATGATTTTTTATTTCTTTGTTATCATTTTGATGAGATTTGGGGAAGGAGCAGAAATAAATGAGGGATATGCATTTAATCTGCTGAGTTTAACCATATCCTCAAGTTTTTGTTTAGTCTTTTCATTTGCGTGTTCTGCTTTTTATGATTTAAGAATTCTGCCATCCTCTATCTTAAATATATTCTCCTACAATTTTTCCTAATCATTTTCAAGTTTTGCTTTTCATGTAGTCTATATTCTTTTGCTGTGGGTGGAAATTCTGAATCTAACTGTATTATTTTCATATAATTGGTTGTAACCTTGCCATGAAAAATACACCATTTTCTCCCTAATCTATAATGCCTTCACTATTATTTTAAATGTTTTCATAAATACTTGAGACTGTTTCTAAGCTTTCTACTTGATCCTATTAATCTATTGGTCTTATTTTAACTAGAATTGTCCTATAAATATATTGGTGCTTTTCTTTAGATCTTTACTTTTCCATATTACTTTTAGGATTATTTTGTCAAATTCTATAAAATAGATCATTTAGGGATTTTAGTTGTAATAGTAAATGCATAGGTTAATATGAGAAGAATGTACATGTTTATAATTTTGAGGTTTGCCATTTTATAAAAGTGATATATTTCACGATTCAGGCAGACCTTTCATGTCCTTAAATTCAGGACATAAGCATTTTGTAATTTTCTTCCACATATTTTGTTACATTTATTTCCCAGGTAATAGACACTTTTGTTGCTAATAATAACATATTTTTCCACTATATTTTAAAATTAAAGACAGCTGGTTACAGAAACTCTGAATTTTTGTATACTGAACTTGATTCCAATAATCTTGCTAACTTCTTTTAGTAGTTCTAATATATTTGATGATTCTCTTTCTACATAGATAATCATATCATAAATAGCAAATAAATAAATCATATCATAGCAAATAGCATGTTTCTCTTTCTAATTTCAATAGCTCCTATTTCTTTTTTCTATTTCTTTTTCTTGGCTAGGACTTCCAATCCATTTTTCAATTGCAGAAGAGATAATAGTCATTCTTGTCTTTTCATTGATTATAATGGGAATACTTTTAAATGTCATCATTAATTGTGATGTTTGCTCTATATTTCTGGTTAATATCTTTTATGTTTACAAAGATTCTGGTGCTAGTTTTTCAAGAGCTTTTTTTTCCCTATAAGTGATTACTAATTTTTCCAAGCATTCAGTTTCAGTTTTAGTTCAGTTGCTCAGTCATGTCTGACTCTTTGCGACCCCATGGAAGCATGCCAGGCTTCCCTGTCCATCACCAATTCCTGGAGCTTGCTCAAACTCATGTCCATCGAGTTGGTGATGCCATCCACTGATTTCATTCTCTGTCATCCCCTTCTCCTCCCACCTTCAATCTTTCCTGGATCAGGGTCTTTTCCAATGAGTTAGTTCTTTGCATCAGGTGGCCAAAATATTGTAGTTTCAGCTTTAGTATCAGTCCTTCCAATCAGTCCTACCAAACATTACTTTTAATTATCGAGATGAGCATTCACTTTCTTTTTTTCTATTTTTATAGACTTCTAAACTGCTAATAGTGTATAATATATCAATAGATTTTCAGATTTTGACCATCACAGAATTGGCCCTTTTTTTTTTTTTGCACTGTTAGATTCAATATGCTAATTTTTTCATCTAGGTTCATAAGTACATTTAGTCTAATTTTCTTTTCTTTTTCTTTCTTTCTTTTTTTTTTTACCATTTTTATTGTCCAACTTTGATATTAACATTCTACTAATCTGATTTTATTGTTTATAAACTTGAGTTTCTGGATATACTTCATTTGAGTAAAAGAACGTATGTGTATGTGGGAGACAGGTTGTTTTACTGCCTTTTAAAATGTCTGAAGTACCTGTTCGATTCAATAAAATAGATATTTTAAGTTGGAAGAATGTATATTTTTCATGGAACTCAGTGAATTGCTCTTCATTTTGAATGAGAAAAGTATGGCTTGCTTTTACTTTTTCCAAATTGACACACTAGCAAAATAAAACTGCTCACCACTGCATGCTTGCAAATACTCAGTTGGAAATGAAAGAATACAATGAATCATCCAGGTGTTTCCAAATGTCTTTTTAGAGTTGTTATGGTTTGATCAGGTAGATACAGCCTATGCTAGGCAAGCTGTTCTTTATCTGGGATGTCCAAGTGGGAAATATATTCCACAGAAGTTTCCTACATAAATCCTGTATTTTTAGTGTCATTTATAAATGACGTCTGGAAAAAGTGAATATTATTATCCCATGACAGAGATTGGCAACATATATCTCTTTTCTTTCTTTTTATTCCCTTTCTTTTTTATTCCTGTTTACTTTTTTAAAAGTAAAAGGACAATGAAGAAAGAATTTTTCTATGTCATGCTGTATATTACATGAAATTTGTTAAATAGATACTCTTCCAACTACATAGTTCCTGCACAATAAGTCTATTTTCAAGTACACAAAATAGGCTGAATGATCACTCATCCACAAAACCCTGGACTCAGAATTTATCTAGGGAAACATACGTCTCTTTTCTAAAGACATAATCCAAAAATATTTAGCCATTTATCTCCTAAAAACCATGCAAAATGCATGTCCTTTCCATGTTTCCTGCTGATAATAGTTTCCCCATTTGTAGCACAACTTTTCTTTCCTCTGGAAAGCTGGTACTTATTTTATTCATAGATGGTAAATTGTGCCCTGATCCTGCTCAACCAAAGGGTATTACTCAAACAAGCAGGAAGAATGCTGCTTAGGAAATAATCAGAGGTGGCCATGGAAAGCAGCACATCGAAATAGGCCTCACTGAGTTATAGTCATGCTGCCTGGAGATCACAGGCACCAAGTCTTTCTGGACACAGGTCCTATCTTCACATAAACTTCACAGCTGAGTTGTTTTTACAGCTCAGGGATGCCTGCCCCACCAAGTGTTCAAGCTCAGCAGTTTACCAGACTGCGGAGTGTTAGTCTATCTTTACAACCTGTCCCCAGCAGCCCAAACTGGTTGTGTTCCCAAAGTTTATTTCCAAATCATTTCATTGGGATCAGAGAGCATTTTCCCATAGGAGCAATTTTTATAAACAGTGGTGTTCCACAAATGCCTGGTTGAGCCACAGCACACTTGAAATGCAGCAGTGACTGTCCTGTTCCCACAAGCCGTTATTTATTCTGCTTCCCTGGGAAAGTGCATTCTGGGCTTCAGCTTGGGATGCCTGGAGCTCACCTCTCCCTCCGCCTGGCAGCTTTTGCTGTAGGTTTTTTTTTTTTTTTTTTTAGGCTGTGCTGCAGTAGCAGTTGGAAAGAGGGGACAGAGTAGCCTTTCTGCTAAAAAGGTGAGTGTAGGTTGACAGAGATGCCTCTGGGTAACTCAGTGCTTTGGAACTGAAGAAGGACGCCACCGATGAGGCTCAGTCGCTTCCCCAGTCTTCTGAGGGAGGCAAAATGGGCAGGGACTTTCTCCTAAGTAGAGTTCATTTCTAATTCGGGTCTTCCTAAATAGGAAAAAGGCTTATACAAGTTATACCTAAGATTTTTGAAGACCATGCTTCTGGGCTTGTAATTAGCTAGGGAAAATATTTTAACTCCTTCTGGTCAGTAATGGAACCGTCTCCAAACACAGAGCAATAATGAATGAGGCAGAAATGTAGCACCTAGCCCCAGCACCTGGCTCACAATCTCTTGTTACTGAACTGAGTACTGATCAACTGAATAAAGTCTGTATTGAGAAGTACAAGACCACAGGATATATGTAGACACAGGCTAGTTAATTGCAATTCAGCATCTCCTAATTCTGACGCTCTCACAGCACACATCCTACCGAGGAAGAGCAGTTTGGAGTACTTTCAAGAAGACGCCAGGATGTCAGTGTCATCTCTGGGCATATGCATCCATCTGCAGCAGCTCCAAAGCAGCTGCTAGGTCCCTTCACACCCTCTCTATTGCGCAGTTTCCAGCAATATCTCTGTCGCCAAATCAGAGTAAACAGAGGGGAGAGGGAAGGAGAGAGAAAGGTGATGTGGAAAACCAAAGAGGATAGCCAAGTCTATAGGACCCTGCCTGGATGAATTTCTGGCAGCATACTTATTCTACTTGCCTTTTTTTTTTTTTTTTTTGATTAGTTGTTTTTATAGCACATATTTTAGGAGGCTGGTCCTCTTTCAGTTTAAATTTTAGCCAGTACGTTGGACCTGGGTCCTAGCCATTTCAGGCTTTAAAATTGCATACACAATTAAATTCTATTTTGTATGTACAACTCCTTTTCAAAGAAATAGGCTATCAAAACTCTTTCTGTTAAAAAGCCTTTCCCAGCCCCCACTCCAGTAAACGTACAGTTAAGTTTAAGTTTCATGGACCGTGCTTTCTTTTTAAAGCTCCATTTGTGTTCTACAAGACAGCCTCTTTCTCCAAGATTAACATTTCTTATGATTGTTCCTGACAATGGATTCACTTCCAGAGGCCCTGCTAAGGATAACCAAAAAGGGCATGTAGCAGGCTGGTTTTGGCAGCCTGCACGCAGTTTCAGAGCTTTTAGGTCTTGGTTTTTTCTGATGAGTGATTTCCTGAGCATGCCTAGGGAATGACAGGCATCTCCACAGGCAGGCTGCATCCACCTCGGCTGGGGTGTCGTCATTGGCTGCCTATTAGAAAAACTACAGGACAATGCATACCACCGATGCCGACTGTAAACATAGGGGATATGTGTTCACTTAGCATGGACTTCTGGGAGGGGCTAAGGAAGGGCGGTCTGGAGTTTTATTGAATAGAGCAGTGTGTATTAGGCTGCCTGCTGCCTGCCCTCTTGCTGTGCTCCTGCTTAAAGAAATCAGTCCTTCCTTTCCGACTTAGTCCCCGGAAGACATTCAGCTTACGAGGTAAGGCACAGAGGGCTTTCTTTTAATCTCCTCCAGAGAGCGTGGGGGCTTTCTCTGGGTTTCAGTCAGCATTCCTGGGCAAGGTAGCTGGAGATGCAAGATTATAAAAGTCAATAAACCATGCTCGGGATTGGGATTTGCTGCCCTGCAGATGTTCCCGGAAGACAAACAGGATGAGATTTCAAGTTTTGTTCTTAGAGTCAGGATGAGAGGAGAGATTATAGAGATACTTATATTCAGGGACCACTGGCAACTTTGATAAGATAGCCTTTTGTTCAGGAGTGCCCTGGGGATTATACCTGATCGCCATAGGCCAGTGACAATAGTTGTGCAGTGCCTATTTGCTCATGCCAGCCGTCTCTCCTGCATCTTTTATTATCAGAGATTTAAAGAGGTTTTGCTTTAAAAGCAACAATAACTTTCTAGGTGGATCAGAAGCCAAAAGTGATCATTTTTAATCAAACGCATTTACATTTTATTCTGCTACCAGTGTTTAAGACTTGACTTCTAGAGCTGCAAGGAGATAAGTTCGGGGGTGGGGGGGGAGAAGAGCACTGTCATTTAGCATGGGCTGGGTTAAAGCAGCTGATCTGCTATTTGCCCAGACAGAAGATGCCTCCCGTGATCTGTTTCCTATAAAACCTAATAATGAGAGAATGCATGTGCTAGTGGGTGTGTTTTTAGAAATCGCATTTCACATCTGACCAAACTATTTCTCAAGAAACCCTATTTTCTGTTTGAAAGCATGCCTGAGTGTCACTGGAGAATTTGAAAAAGGTGTAGGTTGCAAGTTTGTTCTGGGAAGGGAGGGAGCAGGCTTTCATTTCAAGATAGTCAGACATATTGGGGCATCTTAAACAGTAGTGCAAGGCAGCTAGTTGGTAGTAGCCTGGAACTCCTTTTAGAAAGAGATGATTGTAAAGGGTGGGGAAATTTTAGTGGCGATACATGGTCAAAAAAAAAAGATGAGTGAGAACAAAATACTTGGTATTCATGGATCCCATCTGTTAATCAGACTATGCAAATAGACTTGTGAGCTGGATTAGTGAAATCCTTCTAATGTGTTTGGCAAAACCAGATGTGGATGTCAAGAACTTAAGTGAAGACTAGGTGGTATGGGGCAAGAAAGGCAAATCTGAGCATTGTTTTCAAAAATAAACCTGGATATTAAAGGTTTCCAGTTCCAACTGACTGACTCGATTTGATTTTATTCCATGAATAGAGGTGGTTTTGTGTTGCAATTCATTAAATAATCTTCTATCTTCGTATTTAAAAGTTTGAGGATAATTTTCTTGAGAATGCTTCCCTCTCCTTCTAGAAGTAATATATGAGAACAGAATTCCCTGTGAGTTTCTCTTCCTGGAACAATTCTGAGTAAGTGTGAAAGAAAGGCTGCAGGCAAAGCTATAGTTTGATTATTGTCATTCCCTCGAAGAGATCAAGTTCCAAACTATTTTCACAGTGTTTTTAATGTCAATCAAAATATGGAGAGCAGTTTCTTTCTCAACTGCTCTCTAAACCATGTAGAGAATGTAAGTTTGGGAGGAAATCTATAATCTTGGGATTTGAGGATAAATTCCATTTTGAAACCAACATCTCTGAATTCCTGACAGTTCAAACTTTGCTACCACCACTCTCTCCTGCCTTCCTCTTGTGCTCCCCACCCCCAAACAACCACAAGAATACGTTTTCTCAAAACAACGCTTCAAGGGTTCCACTCTACTTAGTGATGGAACAAGGGGATTTGGGCATCATACTTTAGGTAGGACTTCAGGCCACTCTTTCTGCTACTTTTGTTGAATATTAGCTAGCACTCATCTCCCCAAATAGTAAAGCAAAGGAGCACAATGAAACCACAGCACAAAAATTTGCGTTTGATTAAAATCATTTAATAAAAAGAAATACAATGGCAAAAACGTGGACTAAAAAGTCACTAGTGAAAAGTGATCTCAGCACACAGGAGGAACGTACAATAAATTGATCCACAGGTAACATGCTGGGTTGTTTTCGTTATTCAAAACCAGCAGAATGTACAATTTAAATAATTCAGATCAAAAGATTGCTTTAAATAAACACAAACTTC
This sequence comes from Nanger dama, assembly GCA_917880005.1. Classification (NCBI taxonomy): domain Eukaryota; kingdom Metazoa; phylum Chordata; class Mammalia; order Artiodactyla; family Bovidae; genus Nanger; species Nanger dama. The sequence continues at coordinate 5,752,962 of CAKJTW010000096.1, read as the reverse complement.
TTACATTGAAAAAAAGGTTCAAACTGAAGTTTAAAGGATTTAAATGAGATGCATATAAGTATTCCCTGACAGTGAGGCCATTAGCAGTCCTAATTGGCTCTTGTGGCTGGCCTGAGGATCTCCTCTGGAGCAGATGGTATAGAGTGGTTCTGTGCCTGGCCGTATTTTCTTTTCTGATGAGTACAATGTACCCTTGTACATGCTTGCTCAGTCGTGTCCTACTCTGCGACCCCATGGACTGTAGGCCACCAGGCTCCTCTGTCCATGGGATTTCCCAGGCAAGATTACTGGAGTGGGGTGCCATTTCCTTCTCCAGTGAATCTTCCCAACCCAGGGATCAAACCCAGGTCCTCTGAGGCTCCTGCATTGGCAGGAGGGATTCTTTACCACTGAGTCCCCTGGAGAAGCCCTCAAAATGTACCTTAGTAGACCTTTTCTTAAGAACACACGTAGTTATCTCCCTTTGTCATTTTCATGGTAGGATGGTTACTGGTTGGTCATTCTTCAGCAAGACAAAAAAATGACCTGTACATGGGCATGAGGAAGGTCTGGCAGGTTCCCCATCTGCCTGCAGCCTGTCACGTGTCTCGGAAATGTGGTAGGGTGAGGCCATGGTGGGGGGCCAGGGAAAATGCTGACGGGGTGGTATGCAAATAGCATGGTAGGACTAAGGAGGAGGTTAGAAAGATGCTGCCAAAGAATTTTCAGACTTTAAAAAGAATTTTCTGGGTACATTCTCCCAGGGCCCCAAAATAGAAACATTTTCTCCTTACTGAAAGGCCTTCATCCATCAAGTTAATTCAAGTTTGATACTGGAGAAATGCCCATAGGACTGGAGTAGTTGGTTAATTTAAAGAGATACTTGTAGCTCTGGCTTCACTCCTGAGAGTCAGTCTGAGTACTGGTTCTCCTATTTAAAAAGCCCAGAACTCTGAGGAAAGTCATCAGTCTTTGACCTCATGTGTGGAATGGGCCTTCTAATGTTTCTCCTACCTCCCACAGCGGTTAAGATGTGTGAAGGAGATGAAGCTGTTTTGCCTTCTTCTCTATAGGCTGCATGCGCCACTGCCTTCAGTTTGAGTCCTTTGGACATTATGCTCATTTTGGCTGGTATCTCCCCTTCTTATCTATTTTCCCTAATTATCTGCTCAATTCTTCCTCATATTTGAAGACCTTAGAGTGATACCGGCTAGATCCTGGTTCTTTCTAAAACCCAGAACCCAGAGTTTAGGGAATACTGGTCCACCCCAGTGTTGACTAAACTTTGGCTTTCATAATTAGAGACCAGGATGACAAAAGTTTCAGGAATCGAACAAGACGGGTCGTCAGTGGTGTTGAGGCCAAATCCAGGAACCAGGAAATCTGAAGAGCCTGTTGAATAGAAGACCAGTGACAATGCGCTGACAACAGAAAGGCCTTGGTAAGTGAGGCAGTTTCTCTGCCCCCAGCCAAAAGCGTGGAACGAATCCCAGCATGTCAGGCCTGGGTCTTGTGAGGAGGCTGAGGTAATCGAGAGCGCCTGGCCGTGGTTCCTGTTGGTACTGAGACCAGAGAGAGCCGTGCATCTGGCCTCTCACCTCTGCTCGCTTCAGTCTTCAGCACGCCCAGCTGGGTCCCCTGTGACGGGCCCTGCGTGGCATCCCTCACTTCCTACCCCAGGCCTCCGCCTCTACCACTTTCTCTGGTTCTTCCATCCCCAGGCCAAACAAAGGGGCTTTCCTGACCCGACACAGACAGTTTACAGAGGCTGGGCTGTAGGGTGAGGCCCAGACAATAGCCGAAGGGTCAGGCCTAGATATGCTCGAGATAGGGAAAGCCTCATCGCATTTTTAGGTCAAGGGAGAAGGGAGAGAGCAGATGAGAGCAGTTCTGTGGTAAAGAGCCACTCTGCAGCTCACGGGCTGGCTGCTGGTGGATGAGTGTCGTGAGCAGAGGGGAAAAAGGCGGGGGTCGCGGGGTAGCTGTGAGGAAGAGGTGATGGCGCTGCCTTTCAGCCGTCCTTCCTTGTGCTGCTGCTGCTGTTTTCTCATGGACGCCTTTGAGAAACTGATAAAAACTCTAACCCCTCAAGGTCCACTGAGAACGCACTTTTCTGACTGACTTGTGAGAAACCCTTGAGCCGGTGGAGGTTGGGGTGGGGAGTGGGACAAAGTGTTGGTTCTCCCTGGTGACAAGAGTGAATGGCAGCAGAACATGTGAGGAGGGGTCCTTCCTAGTTTCCCAGATTCTCTGGAAGGAAGACAGGATGGTGTAAATATACACATATATAGAAGGAGATTACCTCATATGGCCTCCATTTCAAAGAAAACATCATCTCTAGAGAAGCAGTTTTCTGTGGAGAACCGAGGGGCTGAAGAATTCAGGAAAGGCTGCTGTTAAGCTCTTAAGTGTATGCTGAGAGCTTAGTAAAAGGATTGATAAGAATGGTTGAAAGAAAATGAATATTTGGGGGAATATTTTAGGTGAATTGGGTGTTCTTACTAAGCGCTCATTTTAGAACATGACCTTTCTTTTAAAAATGAATGTATACCACTGATGGCTAACTTGAAGATAAATTACTTTTTAATAATTTCCTGAGGCTTCTGACATGGTTTTGAAAATATGTAGATGAAAGCACTTAACTGTAAGAAAGTCATCTCACTAGGAGGGGGATATATTAAGTAGGAATAGGTAATTAGTTTCTTTTACCCTCACATGCAACATTCCCTCTTGGCTCAAGCTGGGGAGCTGGGCAGATTTCACCTGTGCGCTAAAGAGGGGCAGGACCAGGGTGAGTCCCCCACCCCCACCAGAGACCCTAGGGACAGAAGTACCAAGGACGTTCATTCCGCTGGAGTCAGGAGGGTCTAAGCCACATAGACATAAAATATACCGATGGGCTAACATGTGAATTATAGCCAGATAAGTAAAAGAAAAACAGCAAAAATCAGAAGTCAGACGGAGGTTAAAAACCAAGAGCTTGCTTAGCAAGTCAGTGTACAGACAGGTACAATAACATATGTGAGAACTCTTGGCACACTGCTTGGAACAAGTAGACCCTTACGTTAATAAGCTTCAGTAGCTTGAGTAAAGGGACAGAATGATAAGATACATGTGGAATAATAAAGAGATGGAATTTCAAGGAAACCCAAGGCTAGAAGCCAAGATGGGACCAGAGCCCAAGGAGAGTGGGCCTGCAATCAAGGTGGGTCAAAGCAATCCAGTAGAGGTCCATGTGCTGCCCTTAACGTAACTCAGCTGCAGCATGTATGGCTGCTGCTTTTTGCTGACCTGCAGACTGGGAAATTTTTCTGCACTTCCTGGTTAAATTCTGAGGGAGAAAATGTGATTGGTTCAGCTAATAACTATTGTTTTTGGCAAATCCCTTAGGAAAATCAAGGGTTACTTGCATGCCTATGGATGAATTACCAGTGTGTCTGGCTGCAGTCCTCACCCCTGGGGAAAATATAGCCCAGTGGGCAATTTTTTTAGTTAGAAGAGAAAGTTAGGCATGGAAAGCAAATTAGCTGAAATGTCCAACAGCTGTCAATGAATATCATTTGAATTTTTTACGTGACAGAATTTCTAGAGAATCAAACACCCACTGTCAGAGTCATACATTTCCTAATGATCACTTCAGCATGGTCCGATGAACCAATCTTAAAGGAACTGGCCTGGAAGCTTGTACCACTGATAATTGAAAAGATAAGAATTATCCATTTTAGAAAGATTCCAAAGAAAACATGAGTATTTTCATGTGAGTCATTTGTGTGATATGGCTCCCCACAAAATAAGGCAATCTTTAAAATTAAATATGCAATGACTTAGTAATGTTAATAAATAAAAATAACTATCAGTACATCTCTTAGGCCTTCCCTGTCTCAATTGGTAAAGAATCCACCAGCAATGCAGGAGATCCCGGTTCAATTCCTGGGTTGGGAAGATCCGCTGGAGAAGGGATAGGCTACCCACTCCATTATTCTTGGGCTTCCCTTGTGGCTCACCTGGTAAAGAATCCACCTGCAATGTGGGAAACCTGGGTTCGATCCCTGGGTTGGGAAGATCCCTTGGAAAAGGGAAACATTATCCACTCCAGTATTCTGGCCTGGAGAATCGCATGGACTATATAGTCCATGGGGTTGCAAACAGTCAGACAAGACCGAGCGAATTTCACACACACATATCATACATCTCAGTGTAAATCACAGTACTTAGTAAGTTAAATGCATAAAAGCTAATATACTCTAGTAAACGTTTCAGTTTTTGGTAATGTTTGCAAGACAACAGTGCATGCTAAGTCAGTTCAGTCATGCCCAACTATTTGCAACCCCACGGACCATAGCTCACCAGGCTCCTCTGTCCATGGGATTCTCCAGGCAAGAATACTGGAGTGAGTCGCCATGCCCTCCTCCAGGGGATCTTCCCAACCCAGGGACTGAATCCAGGTCTCTTATGTCTCCTGCATTGGCAGGTGGGTTCTTTACCACTAACACTATGTGGGAAGCCCCATAAGATGGCAGAACTAAATATAAACAATTCATGGATTTTTAAAAGCTGGGCAAGGCTTTAGGAGTCATTTAGCCCGGGGATGATAATAATTTTTCATCTGTTTGCCAGCTTTAAACAGTTGGTTGTGACCTGGAATACTCTGTGGAGACGGATTCTGAGGCTGAGGCTAAACTTCCTTTGGGCAGTCAAATGCTGTCATTGATAGTGATGTCTGTTGTATAAGAAAAGAGCCATTGCTACTCAGGTACCACGTATTTCGTCAGATTAACATAGTCTTGTAGTTTCCTAACCTCTGTATCTTGGACCCCTGGGAGGACACTAAGTTACTGCAAGAGGTAAATAAGTCCATACATGCAGTAAATGATTTTGACAAGCTGAATAAACAATATGTGCTACTATTTTTCTAATTATATAGGTGCATTATGAAGACAAAAATGTTAATTTATTGTAAACAGCTATTGAGTTCATAGTAGCTTTTGGTATTGTGTTTTCTCAATCAGTGGACCTAAAACATATAATTATATTGTGTGTGGGGAGGGTGGGGCAAGAAATTTGGGGTCTTAAGAAGAAATTCTTAAAAAAAAAAAAAAGAACCAGTAATCTAATCTTCATTTTCTAGATGAGAAATTAAAGCTTAGCCACACCAAGTAAAATTACAGATATTTGTAGGTTCTTTGATTCTTGTCGGTAAGAGTCATAATGACAGGAAACATCTTTTTTTTTTCCATTATATTCCTAATGCCTGGCACATCACAGAAGTCCAGTAAATATCTGCTGAATGAAAGAACAAACCAAGTCACTCTACCAAGGTCACCCAGTTAATTAGTAGCAAAGGTGATTCCAGAACACACATGCCCTAAGTCCCACAGTGTTAATCTTTCAGTACACCAGATTGCTTCTCCTGGTAGCATAAGAAAATGTCCCTCCCATTTTAACAGTTTATGGATTTGGATTATACACTGTAGCCCAATTTGCCTATAATCCAGGAGATCTTAATCAGAGTCAAATGTAGGGTTTTCTGAAAACATCCCTGAGACCCTCTACAGAGATTCTGATACAGTAGAATGGGGTCCAGTTTGTGAAAACTCCCTGTGATTCTGCTAAAACACCCTGACTCAGAAACAGTTCTGTACATCTGTGCTTAAAATAACTTATAGTAGATCCATGGAATCACTTACTCCTCAGAAGCCTTGTTGTTTAGTTTCAGATAATTTCTTTCCAAAAGTTACAGCTGTCTATTCCAAATAATCAGTATTGCTACAGAGTCTCTCAAGAAGCACTAGAATATTTATCTGAAAATTCCTCCAGCTTCCAATACTCTTTTGGTTTGGCCGCAAAGTTATCAACCCTGTAAGGTCAAGCTCTCTGATGAGATTTCCAGTGTTTGCTTTTGTAAAGCACTGAAAATGTGGCAAGAATAAAATTTCTCATGGTATTTCCACTTCCTGTTCCAGCCACCATTACTAAGTGAAATTGAGGCTTCAGGGGAGGGCTGAATTGAAGAAAAATTGTCTCTTTAAGTATTTCTGTCCTTAGGATGTTATGAAGATTGGTTACTTTAGATATTCAGCTTACCAAGAAAAACAGAAAATGTTTTTCTCTGTTTTCCACTTTGTGGTAAGGAATGTACAAATCCTCCACTCTCACCGTCTATCTCCTCTTAGTCTGAGGCCTTGGATGCTTCCCTGGGTGGCCCCTTCAGAAGTCTGTTAGCCCTAAGAGACAAGAGGCCTCAGGTTCATGGACAGGAGGAGTAATCTGCTTCTGTAGGACAGAAAATCCATCCCTAGGGTTTTCCTTTACACAATAGTCAGGAGGCACCTCCGTATTGCGCAGAAGAATCTGCTATATTCAGAGCACCAGGGACATAAATTATATTCACTAAGGCTTGTAGAGTTAAAACCATATCTGTATGAACAACCTGGTCCAATAAGAATGCCAGAATGGTTGCTATATTTGTGCCGATGGTATTTAGTTTACAGAGCAGTGCTTCCACAGTGTACATGAAAGCAGAGCTTGCTGGAAAAAAGCAACTAAAAAGGAATCAGATTAGGACCTGTGTCTGCACGATGACACAACTGTGACTCAGTCTCCTTTTCCTCTGAAATGTCTCCTTACCCAGTAGTGTGTGCAGCCAGCTCATACTAGGTCCCAAAAGCCAATTGCTAAATTTTGAGAACTAGTCATTATACAGTCATTACCAAAAATTAAATTACATAGACTTTCAGTTAAACTATAGCAAAAAACAAGGTTAAAAAAATACTCAAAACTGATCTCTTCCTAATTATTTTACATTTTACTATTAACTATGCTGTCGAGGTTAGTTACATCTATTTTATCCATATAATGGAAATACCACCAAATACTGTGCAAGAGAACTTCTCCCAATTCTTCATTCACTGATGACATGTTGGGAGCTTGAGGTCAACTGTGATGAAAGTATTTACACCCTGGAAATTAGGAAATAACACAAATCAGACTCCCCGCCCCTGCCAACCCCCCAGGGATAGTTATCGAACATTTATTAGCACACCACTGACCCTAAAATATCAAGTCTGTAAAATTAATTGAAGAGCCAATCAGGATACCCCTGATACTTAGGTTCATGCATATTCATAATGTATGCTTATGACTGCCTATTTATTTGTTTACTTGTTTATTATTTCCCATGCTCCTAAAACAAAGCACTATGAACTCAGAAACCTTGTCTGGATTTTTCAAGTGCTGTGACTTGAGCCTAAAAGTGCCTTGCCTCACATAAAGTAGGTGCTTAATATGTGAGTTAAATAATTAAAGGAATAAATGTCCATAATTTCTTCTTGATAAGAAAATGGAAGCCAATAGTTTGAATTCATTGATTGCTCTCTGATTGTATCAGTCCTAAGTGCTTACAACAGCCCCTGACAGGCCAAGTAGCTAATTAAATAAATAATCTTAATAACAATCAGATTGACAGATGAGGAAACTGAGTCACACAGTTAGGTTAAGTAACACATCTAATGTCACACAGATAGTAAGTGGCAGAATCAGGATTCAAACCTGGATAAACTGGCTCCACAGTCCACAGCCTCAGCCACCACACTGCGCTGCCTAATTACCCCATTTGCGCTTGTGTATGCTTCTGGGGATGTGGCCTATCTGAGAACGCACTTTAAAATCAGGAAGACTTGAGCTGGAATCTTAAACTTACCATTATCTGGCCCATTTCTTTACCTCAACAAGGGGATCATTTTTTCCTTTTTGTCATGTCATAAGAACTAGAAATAATAGAGTTGAACTGCTTTGCACATGACAAGCACTAAGTTAAAAATCGTCAGCTACCAGCCGTGGCTTCCTGTGGAGGCTATCTGTAGGCATGGGACTCCTTTAAAAGTGCCAGTGCTCTTAGCCACCCATTCTCCCAAGTTGCCTATTCCACTGCTATCCTGTAGACAGAGCAAAAGGAGCCAAATTCTTTCATGTCCAGTTCTCCAGGAAGTAAAACTAGGACCAATAGATACACTTCCGGGAAACTCTGTTTTGATCAGCGTAAGCACTTTCTAACTAGATCTATCTGTCTCTGGAGCTCAGACAGCCGTACTCTGCAGAGGCAGACAACCCCCACCATCCCTTTCAACCACAGGATTTTCTCTCCTACACTTATCACTGGGTCTGTGCTGCCTTGAACATTCTAAATCATCTTTTATCTAGTATGACCAAAGAGTTTTATTATTCCTGAGACTGAGTTGTTTTGTAGGATTTTTGTGTTTTAGACCTAGACTGAGAGGTAGAGAGGAAAGAAGAGAGAACGGGAGAAGGAAGAAGACTGAGACTTATCTAGGGAATAAAGCACTGACCTTGGAAGATAGAGCAAACAAACGAAGTGATTGATGGCTCTCCTGAGCCTTTAAGTTAAAGATGGTTGTGAAGGTAAGCTAACTCAGTATACTACCTTGTTGGCATACTTGTTACATGTTCTAGTAGGCACTAGAAGGCAGTGCCTTCTACTAGGCACTGTTCTAGTAGACGATAACTATCTCAGGTCAGTAAAGTAAATTCAGTTCAGTTGCTCAGCTGTGTTCGACTCTTTGCAACCCCCTGGACTGCCTCACACCAGGCTTCCCTGTCTATCGTCAACTCCTGGAGCTTGCTCACACTTATGTCCATCAAGTTGGTGATACCATCCAACCGTCTTATCCTCTGTCATCCCCTTCTCTTCCTGCCTTCAGTCTTTCCCAGCATCAGGGTCTTTTCCAGTGAGTAAGTTCTTTGCATCAGGTGGCCAAAATATTGGAGTTTCAGCTTCAGCATCAGTCCTTCCAATGAATATTCAGGACTGATTTCCTTTAGGATGGACTGATTTGATTTCCTTGCAGTCCAAGTGTCTCTCAAGACTCTCAAAAGTAAATTAGTTGCCCAAAGTCACACAACTGGCAAATAGCTGAGCTAGATTCAGTGGTATTCCCTGACTCCAACCTTTTCCATTTCCCTACAGCTGTCTGTTCTGTGTCTTTCCCGGGAAGAGCGATGGAAACCAGAGCAGGAGGTTTCCATAACCAGTCATTATAATTTGTCAGAGAGCCACACTGCAGTTCAAATAGACAAGCATATTGTCTTTCCCTGCCATATAAGGAAGCAGGGCTAAACACCACTGCTTTCACTAGTGACTCAAGAGGTTGTTCAAGTGAGTGTTCAATAGGATGAGATCTAGGCCTATAACAGCTTAAAAAAAAGTAATGTGCAGAAATATTTTTGTGTTTTCTTTTTCTGGTAGCAGAGATAGTTTAACAAGCAGGTTAACAAGCCTTTTCTCTAACACAAGAGGAGATAGTCTGTACTGAAGGAAAACTCTTTGTCCAAATACATCAAGCTGTTTGGGGTTTTAATTATGTCAAATTTAGGTACTCAAAAGGTGGAGACAGCTGATTCTGTGAGGATCAGGTGGGAAGTCCTCCACTTTTGTGATCAGCTAAAGAACTGAGGGTCTACTTTCCGTGACAGCTGTTCTCAGTGTATTTATTAATAAGGTTCCACATTTTAAGTTTGGTCTTCCTGCCCCAAACTCAGAATATTTCTGTGATCACCCTTCACCTTGCCACTCAGTCACAGTGTGAATTTCAGACCACAGGCCCTATGATCAACTCCATGGAGGGAGAAACTGAGGCATGAACTATCAAAATTATTTCCTCAGGATCATCCAATCTGACTTGCCACAGGGACTCTTTCAGATAACACAAAGAAGCATTCCTTAGTCTTCTTAGGAAATGAAAGAAACTGTAATTAGTCTGGTGAGCTTCTCCTAACTCTCATCTTCCACCAGACTGCATCTCTGGGGTATCAGTCTCCTAGGACTGCTATAATAAAGTAACACAATCTGCTGCTGCTGCTGCTGCTGCTGCTAAGTCACTTCAGTCGTGTCCGACTCTGTGTGACCCCATAGAAGGCAGCCCACCAGGCTCCCCTGTCCCTGGAGTTCTCCAGGCAAGAACACTGGAGCGGGTTGCCATTTCCTTCTCCAATGCATGAAAGTGAAAAGTGAAAGTGAAGTCACTCAGTAGTGTCCAACTCTCAGCGACCCCAAGGACTGCAGCCTACCAGGCTCCTCCGTCCATGGGATTTTCCAGGCAAGAGTACTGGAGTAGGGTGCCATTGCCTTCTCCGGTAACACAATCTAGATGGCTTAAATAACAGAAACCTATTGTTCTGGAGGCTGGAAGTCCAACATCAAGGCGTCAGAGGAGCTGGTTCCTCTGAGGGCTGTGAGAGCAAGATCTGCTTCAGGCATCTCCCCTTGATTTGTAGATGGCCTTCTTCATGTAAACATAGCATCCTCTCTGTATGCAAATTTCTTCTTCTAAAGTTACCAGTAGTATTGGATTAGGGCTCATCCTAATGATCTCATTGTAAGCTGATTGCCTCTGTGAAGATCCTATTTTAAAAAAAAGTTCACATTCTGAGGTACTGGGGGTTAGGACATCAACATAAGAATTTTAAAGGAGACACACTTCAACCCATAATATGCCCCAATTCAAAATAATGGTAGAAATCTATGAGACATAGTTTTTGAAACTCTAAATACCAAAGACCCTCTTGCTGGTGGTATTCCATCTTCCCTCTGGCTTAGCTAGAAATCACTTGGCCTTTTGAACTTGCCCTTGACATTTACTTTCTGCTTTTCGCAACACAAAATTCCGATCCAGGAAAAAGTCAAAAGAGGTCTCTGAAATGACGCAGCGAAGGGCAGCTTCACATACTGTGGCCTATCTGTGGAAGCCTGTGAAACCACAGTGGCAGACAGTCTGGTATGCGGCCATCAGAGGTGGGGGGCGGGGGCTCGGTGGGAAGGCTTGCTCATGGCAGCCTGCAAGGCTGAGAGGCAGAGAGTTAGGAGGAGGAGGTGAGCAGCTTTGGATCAGCAGGCTAGGAGACAACAGCAGATGGGACTTTATGTGTGCCTACACAGGGTAGAAAGCCAGGATGGCCGTTTTAAGTCATTTTTATACATGCTGGTCATAACCACGAATCCCCCAATACAGGGGAAAATATAGGAGCCTAAACATATCTGTGCTCTGAATCATGTCTCTTGTCTTTGGTTTCTTCTATCTCTTCCCCATCCATCTCTAAGTTTTCATATACTTTTTCCTATACAAGGCCTTTCTAACTTTATTTGTGTTTGGCATAACTGGTTACAAATTGTCTGCACATTATACCTGGTCTCTTTTTTTTCTCCTCTTTCTTTAGCTATTGTTTCCTTTTACCCCTTCCTTAAAGCTCTTCTTGATGTCATTGCATGGGTTGAGTCCTGCTTATGGCTACTTTCTGCCTTTGGCCAGAGGTCTATAGACGCTAACTCTAGCATTTATTATCCTAACAAAGAGGGAAAGGAAGAGCTATTAATAATTTTCCTAAAAGAACAGTTCTAAAGGGAGACAGTCATGGGTAATTGGGGATGGACCCGTTATCCTACCCATGACTGTTTTCTGCCTTTCATAGCACCTACTTCACTTAGCAATGGCTCTCTCTATTTCTGGATCTTAAAAAAACAACACCATTTATGTTCTGATTCTTCCTTTTATTTCCACCCCAGTAACCTTTTTGTATTTTTGTCATTGTGAGTTTCTATTTTCCCTTATCCCCTCGTCACTTTTCTTTCCTCTTCTCTATTCCAGATCTTACGTCACCACTTGAGTTCCTCTTCTTCCCTTTCTTTTGCTACTATCTTGACTGCATCTCAAAGAGGCCACATTTGCTTACTATAATACATGCAGGACACACCTGTTTGTTTGTTGAACACACACATACACACACACAACCACCACCACAATCAAATGGGTCTCAAGTGAGTCCCTTATAGGACTGTCACAATTCAGCACCTCTGCTTAGAGACTAGAACAATCTCTATCCTACATAAGCAGCCATACCTAGAACTATCACATAGATGCATTCTGTGTATGCATCTGGGATCTTACATGGCATATTTTCAGTATGCATACATGTATACACTTAGAGTTGAAAATATATGGCCTGAAAAAGATAGTCAAAGCTGACTGTGTTGTGACTTCAGTAAGCTGGATTATTTTAGCCTCTAAAGTAATATATACTAAAAATGTAGTAATGGCTGCTATAGGCTTAACATATGTAGAAATAAACTTTGAGGTGAAAAGATTAAGAATAAACATTGACTTAGATCTCTTTCAAATGCAGTTCTTTTTATGATTCAGTCATCTGCAACTTACAGTTCATTCTGAAAAATCACATCAGTTATCATTCAAGGTCATACAAGGACGTACCTTCTGAACTCTAAAATGAGAAAGGCAAAATAGTTTCCTCTTGTGAACTGCTGGAAACCAAGCCCTCAATTCTGAAATATTTGACAGTATAGCACTGTGTCGGGCTTCCCTGGTAGCTCAGCAGTAAAGATTCTGCCTGCAATGAAGGAGACAGGACATGGGCTTTCAATTCCCGGGTCAGGAAGATCCCCTGGAGAAGGGGGATGGCAACCCACTCATTTTCTTGCCTGGAGAATCCCACGGACAGAGGATTCTGGCAGGCTGCAGTCCACAGCGTCGCAAAGAGTCAGACACGACTGAAGTGATTGATCTTGCATGCATGTGGCGCTGTCAGCCAGAAAAAGCTGCTTTTGTCCTTTAGTTATTTACTTATTTTAGAATTTGGATCATAATTTTCCCTCCTTTTTAAAGTACTCAAAAAAATTAATAAATAAGGGAAACTGAAAGAAGATACTTTTTGGAAGGAAGGAAGGGTTTTGTTAAAGTTTACTCCCTTCTTCCTTCCATCCTTCTTTCTCTTCCCACCGCAGGGCCTCCTTCCGTTTCATCTTCCCCCTCCTTTTTTGAAGGTGATAGGAAATCATTTATTAGAAAATGAGATTTGATTATAACAAAAGGAGAGAGAATTTTCACTAAAACCGTCTGGTCTGATTTTGGAGCCTATGGGAAAGACTGACTCAAGGCTGAAGTGTGACATCCTTCACTTTTTTTGAGGTGGAATGTACGCAGAGTTGTAATATACATACAGTAAAGTGCACTGATCTTAAAGGTACAGCTGGAAGAATTTCTACACATGTATGTTGCTTCTGCTAAGTCGCTTCAGTCGTGTCCGACTCTATAGATGGCAGCCCAGCAGGCTCCCCCGTCCCTGGGATTCTCCCGGCAAGAATACTGGAGTGGGTTGCCATTTCCTTCTCCAATGCATGAAAGTGAAAAGTGAAAGGGAAGTCGCTCAGTCGTGTTCTGACTCTTCGCGACCCCATGGACTGCAGCCCACCAGGCTCCTCCATCCATGGATTTTCCAAGCAAGAGTACTGAAGTGGGGTGCCATTGCTTTCTCCGACATATGTATACACCCGTATAACTATCCTCCAGATCAAGATGGAGACGAATTCCATCCATTCTCCTCTAGCCCCTCTCCCCATTGCTGTACCTGGGCCCAGGGAACCACTGTTCTGGCCTCTGTCCCTTCCATCCATTTGTTCCTAGACTTCAAGAAGGGGCTCCCTGCGTGGCTTGTGAAAGTACCCTGTCACCAAGTTGGCCAGCTGTTCACCCCTGACCCTGCCTATGGTGTCCTTCACCCTTTCCGTCACTGTGCTGACAGTCCATTGAATGATTATACCCCAGTTTGCCTGGTGAAAAACTCAAGTCATTTCTGACTTTTGATGAATATGACTAGAGCAGCTAGGCATGTTGTGGCACTCCTCCTGATGGATCATGTTCAGCACTCAATTCTGTGGCTTTTTTTCCCTCAACTATTTATTTACTTATTTATTTGGCTGCTCCATGTCTTAGCTGCCCAGAGACTGAACCCCAGGCCCCCTGCATTGGAAGCACAGATTCTTAGCCGCTGGACCTTCAGGGAAGTCTCTCAGTTCTATGGCTTTTTCCCCAGGTAATGCAGGCAGGATCCTGATGCCACAGCACTTGCCCTCGCTAATCTCCTTCTATTTGTTATTGTTGTTTCTTCTCCCTTTGAGATTTATTTGGTTGAAAATGTTCTATAGCTGTTGGGTAGGAGTCGGACACAACTGAGCAACTTCCCTTTCACTTTTCACTTTCATGCATTGGAGAAGGCAATGGCAATCCACTCCAGTGTTCTTGCCTGGAGAATCCCAGGGACTGGGGAGCCTGGTGGGCTGCCTTCTATGGGGTCACACAGAGTCGGACACGACTGAAGTGACTTAGCAGCAGCAGCAGCAACAGCCATATGCTTTAGCCTTGAAGTCCTTATGTCTCTCATGCTTAAATATATCGTCTTTAAAATGTTGATGATAATAAAAGGAAAACTCAATTTTCAAAAAACTCTGCAGGGTAAGTATAACATACAGTTATGGCAATGACGGAATGGAAATATCTAGCTAAGGAGCTCTCTAGTGCCTCTAAGACTGGATACAAAGATTATATCAGCCAGCCTGGAACTACTGACCCACCTGTGCTTGAATAAATAGGAAATGAGAAGTATAGAAGTTTGAGAATTTTTGATATGTCATAGCTTTCCATATTTCTGCTTTTAGTTACGCTGTTAAAGCAGTCTTACCATTGGGAATAGTTTTCTAATTCTTTTTCCTGAGAGCATGTGCAATGAGGTTTAAGTTTTTGCTGTCTTGGTTCTTATGGTTTGTGAGTACCTCAGATTCCAGGCGGGTGGTCTCACTGAAAAGTGGCCCTGGTGCCTGCTTCATGTCTACAGCTGATAACCTGTGTAGCTTTGAACAGACTTCTATGCCTCAGGCTTCCAGATTATAAAACTCACAACAGCCTTTTTCCTTCTCTGTAATCCCAGGTAGAGAGCAGTGAGATCGTAACATAAAGGCACTTTATGTAGTAAAGTATCTTTAGGACACAATTTTCTTTTTTTTTTTTTTTTAAATATGAAGACTTTTGCTTTTGGTTTTCTGGGAAGATATAAGTCATATTGAATACATCCTTAAATAAAACTCTCTAGATTCTAAGTTCAGAATTTGAAGTTTCCAAAATGATGCCATTCCTGACAGCTTCTGCTTTCTCTTTCTGGAGTAAGCTGCCCCATCCCTGATTCAGCCTTTCCTTCTCTTCCCCCGCCCCACCCCCCTCCCGCTACCCCCACCCCTGTTTTTCCTTTTTAAGGCTTCTGGGACAAGCACATTCCTTTATATCCTTGCCCTAAAAAGCAATATTGACCAGCATCTTGTTTGGAGACAATCTGAAACACCAAGGTGCTGAAAAAGGATGATTAAGACAAACTACCATCCAATTTGAGCTTATTCTCTAATGTAGTCAGAAAAGTTTTTTTTTACAAGCTTTTCTGAAACCAAAGCACAAAGAGAACAGTTTCAGATCTTAGAATCTTGTCACTCTCCGATTCGCTAAAATTGTCTTCATCAGCATTTAAATTTCTAACACATGAGATCACATATATGAAAGTGCTGTGCTTTGTAATGTCTGTGATTATAGTATCTATAGCCAAATATGTTAAAGTTTAAAAATGCTCTAGGAACCTAAGGAGAAGAGTAGAAGAAAAGCGAGTTTGATCCAAGCAAGAGTGCTTGGGCCAAGCTTGTACAAGCAGTCCTATGGGTGGGTCATGCGGTTTATTATTTTTTAAACTAAAATTTTATTTTAGAATAATAATTTGTAGATTTATAGAAGAGTTGCAAGGACATTACAGCGTTCTCATATACCCACACCAAATATCCTCTGTTGTAAGCATTGCTGTGCATGTGTGTCACAACAAATGAAACATTATCTATAACATAATTATTAACAAAACTCCATAATGGTTCAGATGGTAAAGAATCTGCCTGAAACGCAGGAGACCCGGGTTTGATCCCTGGGTCAGGAAAATCCCCTGGAGAAGGAAATGGCTACCCATTTCAGTATTCTTGCCTGGAGAATCCCATAGTTAGAGGAGCCTGGTGGGCTACAAAGTCCATGGGGTCACAATGAGTCAGACATGACTGAGCAACCAACACTTTCACTTTCATACTTTATTTGGATCACCTTAGATTTTGCCTAGTGTTCTTGGCTTAATTTTTAAGCCCCTTAGAATTGTGCTTTACATAGTAAAAGTTTTATATGTACATCATTAGAGATATGGATGGAACATTGTTGCATGTATGAAGATTGTGTAATCCCCTGAGGACTTTCCACCTGAAATACCCAAATACTCCTCTGGATTCTGATTTGTTTCCCTGAAGGTGATGGCAAATTCCTCAGCCTGCTCTACCTTGATGCCAGATTCTGGAACCCTCTCACTGCTTTACTGAGATGGGTCATCCCAAACAAATGGTAACATCCAGCAACACCTCCCACTCTCACTTTACAGTTTTAGGCAGAAGTATTAGAGTAAAAGGGTTTATTTACCTGGCTGTTCAACTCCTGACACTCTGCTCTGAAACTGCATCCCATCACAGTTATTTGTAAGAGCTTCAACACTAACAAAGGCAAGAAAGACGATCCACGATCCCCCAAACTTGAAATTTAGGTTTTAGCCAATTTAAAAACACCACAATTTATTTTTTTTTAAACTATTACTAAAACATAAATTATGGAGGGACTTGCCTTATAGAATTTATCTCAGTAACAGTCTTCCTTTTACTGAGCTTCCAAACTTTCTCTGAAATATGAGTTAGCAGTAGATAATAGCCAGAGAAGGCAATGGCACCCCACTCCAGTACTCTTGCCTGGAAAATCCCCAGGACGGAGGAGTCTGGTGGGCTGCAGTCCATGAGGTCATTCAGAGTCGGACAGGACTGAGTGACTTCACTTTCACTTTTCACTTTCATGCATTGGAAAAGGCAATGGCAACCCACTCCAGTGTTCTTGCCTGGAGAATCCCAGGGACTGGGGAGCCTGGTGAGCTGCCTTCTATGGGGTCGCACAGAATCGGACACAACTGAAGTGACTTAGCAGCAGCAGCAGCAGCAGAGTAGATAATAGTGGAAAGAGTCCATTTAATTCTGCCTTTGAGCCACATGATGATGTCAGGCAGGTGACTCAACCTCCCGGTTGCCAGTTTTTGTAATGAAGAGGGTGTACTAGGTGTGGTCTCTCCTAGCTCTAATGCCCTGTGGATCACTGGCTTTATGATTTCCCCTCAAAAGGCTTGATATTGTCCTTTCTATCAGGGTTACCTCTCTAATACTGTACTTTTTAAAGGAGAATAACAGCTAATTTGGGCATCCCTGGTGGCTTAGCAGTAAAAAATCTGCCTGCAATGTAGGAGACTTCCAGGAGAGGCAGGTTCAATCCCGGGTTGAGAGGATGCCTTGGAGAAGGAAATGGCAACCCACTCCAGTATTCTTGCATGGGAAATCCCATGGACAGAGGACCCTGGCAGGCTACAATCCTTGGGGTCGCAAAGATCAGACACGACCGAGCGAGTAAACAACAACAACAAAAAGCTAAATTAGGTCACACAGTCATTAGAAATCAGTTGCATTCAAGGTAGCCAGGCTTTCTTTTTTGTTTTGTTTTTTTAATAACAGTTTGTTTTTAAAGTAGATTTTGTGTGGAGATGTAACACATGCAATGAAAACAATAAAAATGAAAATATATATATTAATGAGGAAGGTATCTTCTTGTTATATTCATATCAAAAAATTGATTGAAGGAATCTACACATCAGTGAGTGAAAGTGATAGTCTTGACTCAAAGATAGTCCTTAAAACCTCCTGATAAGAACATTATCATCACTGAGTTTGTTATCTATATATAAATAAAGCTGGTAAGAGACACCTTCCATAAAAGAAATGATTGAACTGACTCTCAAATAGGAAGACATCAAAGTCAAGGAAGAGAGTAAAAGCTAAAGCCATGGAGTGGAAATGGTTACTGGGTTTAGCCATCTGCTTTGGTCTTTCCTGTTCCACATGTAGCTATATAGTTTACATAAAAATATCTCTCCAGAGGATCAGAAAGAACAGATTTATGAAACCAGATGTAGGTTAGCATTTCTACAGGTGTGGCTCTGCAGCTGAAAGAACATGTTGTACCAGGGATGGAGTTTCTTATTATGTAATCAATATAAATTACCTCTAGACTTTTACAGAGGTTGATAAAGCAAACATGTGTCATTTGGACTGGCCTTCTGATATATAAAGAGAACCTGCTATCCTTGGGGCACAACGTGAAAAATGCACCATTTAGTATTTATGAAAGATTTGGTAGCAAATGCCATCACAGTGATCAGGCAAAGTCATTACAGTTTGCACCCGGAGGGAATAGCTGGTGAATAGATGGAAATGGTATATATGTATTTTTCTTCATCAGGAAAGACAAGGAACAGGTCATAAATATTTATGACATTTTTCAGCATCTGATAGTAAAGGGCCAAGAGAATGAAAATGATTAGAGGACTGGGGAAAAGAAAAATATAACATGAGAAAAGATGAAAAAATTAAACTAAAGAGGCAAATATCCTGCTTAAATGATACATAAAGTTAGGACTATTAAAAAAATTAACTTGATAAATCGCAGAGCACTTTAACAATTACACACAAAAAGAGGATTTGAAAATTTTAGACAGTAAGAGTAAAAATGTTGATGGCTAATTAACTTTGGTCACCAGATTAACACAAATGTTTTGATTCTTTAAAAAACTGAGTGCTTTTATGTTAGATTATCTAATGAAACAAAAATGAATATTTGGACACTTATCATTTGCTTAAAGCTTTTTTGATTGATTTAATTGTATTTTTCAAATATCTTATATACTTATTAATTTTTTTAGTTTCTTAATCTGGTAATTACTAAGAGAGCTGTGATTGTGAATTTGTCTACTTCTACTTGTAAAATTTGTCATTATTATGGTTCACATGTTTTGTGAAGTGAAGTGAAATCGCTCAGTCATGTCCAACTCTTTGCGACCCCATGGGCTGTAGCCTACCAGGCTCCTCTGTCCATGGGATTTTCACATGTTTTAAGGCTCTGTTATTCATACATGTATGTTTGTGATTTTTAAATCTTTCTGATGGAGTATTCCTTTCATCATTAATTCACCTTAAATTCTACTTTGCCTGCTATTAATATTGCTACAATGCCTTTCTTTCTATAGTTATTTACTTAATAAATAAATTTTAAAACTTTCACATCAGTATTCCTATGTGAAATAAAAATTAAAAACATTTTAAAAATAAAAATAAAGTGGCTCTTTCATAAATGGCTTATAGACGAATTCTAAATATCCTCAAAGATTTTTATCATTTGATATATAAGCCCGTTTGTTATGGTTCATGATATATAGGATGTTTGAAAATTCTGAAAACATAGAACGAACTTAAATTTTTTTTTAAGACATTTATTTATTGGCTGTGATAGGTCTACACTGCAACAGCAGGCTTCCTCTATTTGCAACAAGTAGGGTCTACTCTTCACTGGGGTGTGCAGGCTTCTCATCGCAGTGGCTTCTCTTGTTGCAGAGCACAGCCTCTAGGTGCAGGCTTCAGTAGCTGCAGCACACAGGCTCAGTAGTTACGGCTCTCGGGCTGTTGCTCTCGGGCTGTTGCTCTGCAGCAATTGGCATCTAATGCATTGCATTCAGTCCCTTGCATTGCAAGATGGATTCTTAACCACTGGACCACCAGGGAAGCCCTCAGACTTAATTTTAAATAGTAAATTAGCTACATTTTAACATAATTTGCTCAATATATTTTTCTTCAAGCTTCAGAAAACATTTCAAGTGAAGTGTCTCTAAATTTAAAGCAATGGGACCAATTATTAATCTTAAAAAGAAAAAGACAGTATACACACCATTTCCCTTGAGTTTCCAGAATTGTTAGACCTTATGTGGTGTGTTTATTATATAAGGCATATTGCACATATTGTTTGAAAACAGAACTAACCTGCAGTATAAGCATGCCAAATCTTTATCTGCTGTAACAGAAAGTTAACAGGTAGTCTCTAATACTAATAAGACTACCAAAATCAAAACAGTTTTATATTGGTGTAAGAATTAACAAAGAGATCTATGAGACAGAAGAGAAACTAATGTCAGAAATAAACATCATATTCCCCATTTTTCTAATATTATTACTGTATATTGCTCCTAGCTGACCACATAGTATATATTAATATTATTATTAATTTTTATTTCTTATATTACTACCTCCCTTCTCCCAACTCTCATAATTTAATCAGTCAGTTCAGTTCAGTCACTCAGTCGTGTCCAACTCTTTGCAACCCCATGAATTGCAGCACACCAGGCCTCCCTGTCCATCACCAACTCCCAGATTTCACTCAAACTCACGTCCATCGGAGTCGGTGATGCCATCCAGCCATCTCATCCTCTGTTGTCCCCCTTTTCTCCTGCCCCCTGCTTAACTTTCTATCATTAATGCAAACATCAAACTCTTTTCAGTACAGTGAAATGCATCAGGTAAATTAACATTTTTCTTTCTTTAAAGGTGTCCTTTTGGAAACTGCTTAGAATTTTTCTACGTTTGTTGCACAGCTAGCTGTTCTAAATCTTTACTTCGTAGTCATCTTAGGAATTTCCTTCCTAGGATTGAAAGGAATTTCCTTTGCATGTGGGTTGAAATTTGAATCCTGTTCCCTGATTCCCATTCTTTCTCTTTCTTTAATACCCTGATTTGATGGAGAAGATCGTTTAGGATTTTGCTGAACATGGATGCAGAGGAGAAGAACAAATTTTAGTGTCTTTCATTTATCTTATACTTGGTTGATTATTTGGTTACACATAGAATTCTAGGCTGAAAATAATTTTCCCTAGAACTTCTCTAAGTATGCCTGCATTGTCTTCTAGATTCCAATGTTGATTTTTTACATCTGATGCCATTTTGAATCCTGAACATTTGTATGTTGCCTGATTTTTTTTCCCTCTGTGGAAGCATTTAAGATCTTCTTTTTATCTTTAATATTCTGAAATTTTATGACAACGTACCCTGGTATTATTTGGATTTTTATTCATTCTTTTGAATACTTAGTGCACCTGCTGAATCTAGAAAAACACATATTTTAGTTTGGGGAAATTTTCTTATATCATTTTGGTGGCCATTTCCTTCTCATTCATTTTCCATATTCTCTCTCTCTCTCATATTTTATACACTTATCCTCTGATTTTTATGTTTTCTCAGATCTTTTTAGATCTTATTCTAGTATCTTGGAGGTTTCCTTAATTTTGTCTTTATATTCCTTGTTTTTAACCATAATACTTTGAATTTCCAAGAATTCTTTGGTTGTCCTTATTGTTCTGAATGTTCCTTTTTATAACATACTGATTTTTTCAGAGCTACAATGGTTCTCCCATCTCCTTGGAAATATCATTTATACTTTTAAGTACTTTTCTCTTCCTGTGTCATCTGTGTTTCTATATTTTGTTGTTTGTGTTGGTTTCTGTCTTTAATTCCTTTCTAAAAATACTGGTGATCCTTGACTGGCTGTCCATATACAGAAGTGAGACAATAAAACACCAATGACGCTCCAAGGACAGGGGCATTCTTGGGCCCACTGGCATATATTGGACCAGTTTTTGTCAATGGACAATCACCAAATGCCTATATATATAGATTCTTTTCTTGAACAAGTTTATCCAAAGACTTTCACAATCTCCTCCCGGTCCTCATAAGCACAGCTCCAGCATTTTGAGATGTTTTAAGGCCTGGATTGTGGAGGCTCCCCCACGGGATGGTTTCCTATTTGTCTTCACTAGTCTCTGACCGTTTCACTGCCTATAGACCATGTGTCTCTTCAGTTTCTGGGCTGGAAGTTTTAAGTGGGAAATTCAGATTCGGATCCCACTCCCTTACACAGAAAGAGGTCTCCCCTTCTTCCAGCGCAGGGTTTGCCTCTTGCTGACAGATTCCTTCCCCTTTAGTGAGTTACCATGAGGAGAGTATTCCTGTTCTTCTTCACAGATGCAGCACCATCTTCATAGCTCTCGGCTTTAGGCTTAGGAATAGTTTTTCTGTCATGTTAACAATGAAATCTGCCACACCTTCAGTAGAGGCTAACCTCTTTGTCTTTGAATTCCCTTCTTAACTGTTCCTCTCTTTCTTTCAACCTTGTTTGTTATTGTTCAGTTGCTAAGTCACGTCCAACTCTTTGAGACCCCACGGACTGCAGGATGCCACTTCCCTGTCCTCCACTGTCTCCCACAGTTTGCTCAAGTTCGTGTCCGTTGAGACGGCCATGCTGCCTAACCTCTCAACCTCATTTAACTGTTTCTAGATGTTTTTCTGCAACATTTATGTGTTTGGAGCATAGCAGGAACACTTCTTGAATCTGCTTAGTCTACCATGTTGAGCAGAAATAGAAAATAATTGATTCAAAATACTAACCTCTTAGAGCTCTGAGTAAGTTATAATGCCTACATTTGTTTTTGTGTATATTATCAATCCTTGGTCATTAATTTTACCTGCAAAAAGTTTTCTCAATGTAGTTTTTATAGTACTTGTTTTTCTGTATGTATCAGTTAGTTAAGTCACTAAACAAACAAAATTTAGGGATATTGGTCTAAGGGACATTTTTTTCTGGTAGCTTTTTTTCCTTTTTTTTTCCTTCCTTTTAAGTCTAACTCTCCAAAAGTAGATCGATAGATGAGACTGAATGCTTTGAAATAGCTTGATAATCCTTGTCAGTTTTTTTTAAGTTTCAAATTTTACCTATTTCTTCATTCAGTCTGCATTATTATTAATAATTGAGGAAATTTAAGTTAACCTACTGGAGATTTAGCCTTGAATATATTTTAAAAGGAAATTTGTTGCCTCCTCTGAGAGAGCTGTGATGGGAGGAAGATACTCAGAAAGTCAACCCTTCTGTGTTTGTATGTAGGCAGAGAATTGTTATGGGCTTCCCTGGTGGCTCAGATGGTAAAGAATCTGCCTGCAAGGCAAGAGACCTGGGTTCAACCCCAGTCAGGAAGATGCTCTGGTGAAGGGAATGGCTACCTACTCCAGTATTCTTGCTTGGGGAATTCCATGGACCGAGGAAGCTGGAGGGCTACAGTCCATGGGGTTGCAAAGAGGTGGACATGACTAAGCGACTAACGCTTTCACTTTTCAAAAAACAGTCATGATGGTCGGAAAAGCTAGTTCTTACTCCTATTTATGTTTTTCCTTGCTCAACTTTTTAAACAGAGATGATTCTCCTAATGGGAGAAATATAAACCTTGCACCTTGAGAATCATGAAGAATATGAAATCTGGAGACATCTAACTACATACGTATTTAGACATTAACCCAACTGTAGAAAACTCTTTCTGTGATAGAATGACCTGTTTACTGGGTGTATGAAGACAACATGGTTTTATGTTTGGTTTTTTTTCTTATTAGTACCTTTAACTGTTCTGTTTCAAACTTCCTTTTATCATCGAGTAGAGGAGTCCCTTAAATACATCTCCGCCCAGCATCCAAATCAAGAAAGATAAATGTTTATTTTAAAATTTCACTCTCATCTCTGACTTGATTCAAAGCTCTGCTTCCACCTCTACTGGCAGGATAGTCTAGGGGCTTAGAGTGTGGCTGAGGCTCTTTGAAAACTCCCCCTGCCACTCCCTCACCAAGGTGAATAACTGGAATTCTGGGGGCTTGTAAGAAGAGAGAAGGAGGAAGAGGTCTCTACTCGACTTCCACAATACTGGTTGTTGTAGAAAGACCTACTCTAATTTGCCTGGCTTTTTATGGTCAACGTCAGTAGTCTCTAATTATCAGATAAAGTCACTGCTTCCTCCCGGATAACCTGCCAGATAACCAGGTATGTTACAATGGAAACAAGGCTCAGAAACTAAGTTCTGCACACACGCAAACATTCATTAGCCAGTAGGCACAAAAACAACTAGAAAATCTGTTCTGTAGACTTGGAGAAGCTCTTGCTTTGTCCTTTTAGTTGCTCTGACAAATACCTTTTACTAAAGGTTTACTCCCTGGCAAGTGTTACAAAACTCTTATAACAGCATCAGTTTCCCTTCTAGCCAGGTCCAAATTTTTAAATGGGCATATTTGAAGCCCAAATAGGATCCTAGAGTTATGGTACTTCTCCAATGCAGGGCTTGCCAGATTCTTAATTGCTATACACACTAGGATGAGATGCATGAACAAGTCTTTCTAGGCAAATCAATCATATATATTGACCCTCCATTCATCTGCCAAATGAAAAGCTATTTCTGCATCCTTTATGCTAATTTATAGGCTTCTTAGATATGTATTTAGATAGTGGTATTTTGGGCTTCCCTTGTGGCTCAGCTGGTAAAGAATTTGCCTGCAATTCGGGAGACCTGGGTTCGATCCCTGGGTTGGGAAGATCCCCCGGAGAAGGGAATGACTACCCACTCCAGTATTCTAGTCTGGAGAATTCCATGGACTGTATAGTCCGTGGGGTCACAAAGATTGGGACATGACTGAGTGAATTTCACTTTCACTTTCAGTGGTATTTTAAACATCAGTCTTATACACTTTATGGAGTGTATTTTCCTAACTAGAGTCCTTCATATACTAATTAACAGTAGTTCCTAGCATATACAGGTTAGAGTTAATTTACACCACACGCATTTGTTGTTGTTCATTGCTCAGTCATGTCCGATTCTTTGAGACCCCATAGACTGCAGCACACCAGGCTTTTCTGTCCTTCACCATCTCCCAGAGTTTGCTCAAACTCATATCCATTGAGTCAACGATGCCATCCAACCATTTCATCTTCTGTTGTCCCCTTCTCCTCCTGCCTTCAGCCTTTCCCAGCATCAGGGTCTTTTCCAGTGGGTCGGTTCTTTGCATCAGGTGCCAAAGTACTGGAGCTTCAGCTTCAGCTCCGGTTCTTCCAATGAATATTCAGGGTTGATTTCCTTTAGGATTAACTGGTTTGATCTCCTTGCTGTCCAAGGGCCTCTCAAGAGTCTTCTCTAGCACCACAGTTTGAAGGTATCAGTTCTTTGGCACTCAGCCTTTTTATTCTCCAGCTCTCACACACATGTATAAATTACACTGAATACACTGAAGTATTTAAAAATAAAATTTCAACAGTGTAACATTGGTCATAATTCTGAACTAACTCTTTGAAAACCAGTAATGAGGAGCTCATTCCAGAGGGATGAAAAAAAAAGTAGTTAAGGAGTCTAGGGTGGTAAGAAAATAGTACAACAAGGGTAAAGACTAACTTATAAAAAAACTTATGTTTACAAAGGAAATGACACTAAAGCTAAAACCCATGAGGATAATATATTCCTCCAAGCTTTCCACTTTCGAGCTAAAATTACCAATATGATTTATGTATAATGAGTCCATACTAAGTCGCTTCAGTCATGTGTAACTCTTTGAGACCCTCTGGACTGTAGCCCACTAGGCTCCTCTGACCATGGGATTCTCCATGCAAGAATACTAGAGGGGGTTGCCACGCCCACTCCTAGCGGATCTTCTGCACCCAGGGTTTGAATCCGTGTTTCTTATGTCTCCTGCATTGGCCGGCAGGTTCTTTGCCACTAGCACCACCTGGGAAGGCCCTTATGTGTAATAATGGGGGTGCAAATAATATTATTGCTACCAGTCATGCCACTAGCCTTTGACTGACGTTGCTAATTAAACGTAGCATTCTTTCTCATGGCTTCAGAATTATTTACAATGCAGTATTCTAAGCAGCTGAAGCTGATAGATTAGAATTGACAGACAAGTGAGAACGTGGTGGAGGACAAAAGTCACAGGGTCTATACAGTATATAAGACCTATAGGTAAAATTTTGAAGCCCTTCAAATTTTCATTTCCTCATTTGTTAAAAAAAAAAAGGCATGGCTGGAAGTCATAAGAATTAAATGAAAGAATATAAATAACTTAGCACAGAGCCTGTAGAAGTTCAATATTAGTTCCCTCCTCTTGTAACCTAAACTTTTTTTTACCAAGATGATATATGTTACTTTCAGCTCATGTCTTTTCTATGAGAACGACACTTTCATCTAGAACAAAATGTACATTCGACATGGTACAGTTGTCTAAATTTTGACTGTCAGTTTTAGTCATGTCTGTCATTTTTATTTTCCAACATGAAAAGAAAGGTTTAGGATAGTAGTCACATTGGAAAACAAAGACAATAAGATTAAATTCCCTCAAATCAGCTTTGGAGCCACAAAAATATTAATGTCTCGACAGCTTACTCACAATTGCAAGAGGCTGTGAGCCAACATCTTGCTTTGTATCATAGAGGTGATGAGAACATATTTTCATTGCTAGAAAAAAATTAAGCTATACAGACAGAAATGGGACATGAGAGCCAAATTCCACATGAACACCCTCAAGTTTAAAGATTTTTTCCCCCATAATTTGACAAAGTTTAGAAAACCAAAGACTATACACTTTTAAAGGATTCTTGGATAGCTTACAGATATAGTAAGGTCACCAAAACACTTAGCAGATATTGAATTTTAATAAAAGTACTTAAATTGATTAATATTAGTCTCAGAAATAGCATAAACTTAAAAATCAGAAATGCTTACTACAGTGAGCATATTGTGACTAGTTGCCAATTGTCTAATTAACCCATCTGGCCTAATCCTGCATTTTCAAGGAACAGACAGATCCTGCCCATGTGAAAAGAATCAAATGGTTGGAGACGGCAAATCATCCAGTGAATTATCCTCTGCTGTCTTAATCAGTGTTTTCTAGATTTTTCCAGTTTCTGACACACCTCTGAATTGCCAGATGATGCCTGGTGAGGGTCTAGTCTCCCTTTCTCTGATTGGTTATAATTACCATGAGCTATTTACAAGAAAATGCACTGTGGACACACTGTTGGTAAGATATTTGCATGTTGTTTTTCCAATCATCAATATACTCTTGTATAGCACCATAGGTCAAAAGTGTGCCCTCTGCAATGGCTACATGGAGCGAGAGTTACAGTCTGCGACCGATGTTCTGGCCATTGAGAAGACCAAACCATTGACTTCTTCATTCACGCTCCTCTTTGTGGTAGTGGAAGGCCTTCTCTTTACCCATACCCAAGTGTATGGCAGTTTTTTAATTGGGTAGCAGTTTAATGAAACCCAAAGTTTATCTGTGAGGTTTGCTCAGGTTGTCATTCTGTTTTCAACCTTTGTATTCTCAGTCTGAGTATACCTCCTATTCCCTTTCAGCTGACAGTGCAGCTGCTAGGTGTGCGTGGGCAAGACTCTTGACATCTCCTGGACCAAAGAGGAATGACTAACCACCCATGTTACATACATAATTTTCCAGAAACATGTCTATCAACACAAGCCATCAGCTAAGAAGAATGTTTCTTGGTGCATGGGTCCTTTTGCATTCACTTTCTGCGGATTGAAAATCAGTAACCTATAGTTCAGCTCATGTACCACTACCTCCTTCTTGTCCCAGTCAGAGTGGATGGAGAAGTTTCCCACAACTTAAACCTCTGTGTATTATATCTGACCAAAAGAGTTTACTATTCTTTTCTCTCCACTCCACCATCAGGCAGGAACAATTTTCATTGATCTTTATATATCCTGCCCTCAATTCCACTGTAAATTACAACTTCAAGTCCAAAGTAGAGGATCAACAAATGCTGAACTGAATTCACTTAATTGAAGACAGGAATGTTCACTGACACGATTAATACTTCTGATATTATTCTGCCTCCCTGGGGACTCATAACTGGGGGAGGAGGGTTGCCAAGTACAATCAGAATTGGCTGGAGAGTTTTTTCAAACTACCGAGGCTGATAGTGTGAATTGTGCTACTCAGGACATTCTGAAATTATCCTCACCTATTCCCCCACCAACCCTCATCCTGTTTGAGAACCTTCAGAGAAGGCTGCCTAAGATTCATCATTCAGAACCTTCTATTTACTCCTATTCATTTTAATGAAAACTTCATAAAACTATCCACAGCTGTGTTTCCATCACATTTGAAGTTTAATTGACTGATAGCTTGGGCGTGATGAAAATGCTTAGCTAGATTATCTTAAGTTACATTTAAACAAAACTATTTACAAAAGATCTACTTCGTGGATGGGCTATTTTTAATGTTTCCTAAACAAGTTATTGTAGGTGGGCCAATTTTCCCTCTTTGCTTGTCACTTTAGAAGCTCATTTGGACATGTTCTATCCCCGATCTTGTTCTCTCACCCCACTGGCTACAGAGTAGTGCGTTCTTGTTTGAAAGGGTCAAAACATTCAGAATCTGACATCCAAAATATGTGCTCTTTTTCCCTTTTTTTTTTTTTCTTTTGGAGTCAAAACCCCTGAAGTATAAATCCTTTTTAAATGAAGAAAACAGTGCCAAAAGGAATGAAACATTTTTGGTCCCTCTCCAAAACAGAGAGATAGCACTGAAACAGGAAGTGGATGATTTAAATATCCACTCGGCATCTTGGCAACATATTTATGTTTGAGGGACTTAAGGTTAAAAGGTTTTAGTCTGGCCTGGGAACACTCTATCTTCCCTTAGGGTTTAGAGCTTTGGGGAAAACTTTTAAGCACTTATCAAATATTCGCAATTAGCCATTTTTTTTTCTGAGACTAGACTGTTACTAAGAATGTCACAGGACCGTGCTCCTCACATGTAGCATGCCACCATTAAGTTCAGTTCAGTCGCTCAGTTGTGCCCAACTCTCTGCGACCCCATGAATCGCAGCACGCCAGGCCTCCCCTGTCCATCACCAACTCCCAGAGTTCACTCACACATCCATCAAGTTGGTGATGCCATCCAGCCATCTCATCCTCTGTCATCCCCTTCTCCTCCTGCCCCCAATCCCTCCCAGCATCAGAGTCTTTTCCAATGAATCAACTCTTCACATGAGGTGGCCAAAGTACTGGAGTTTCCGCTTTAGCATCATTCCTTCCAAAGAAATCCCAGGGCTGATCTCCTTCAGAATGGACTGGTTGGATCTCCTTGCAGTCCAAGGGACTCTCTCAAGAGTCTTCTCCAGCACCACAGTTCAAAAGCATCAATTCTTTGGCACTCAGCTTTCTTCATAGTCCACCTCTCACATCCATACATGACCACTGGAAAAACCATAGCCTTGACTAGATGGACATTTGCTGGCAAAGTAATGTCTCTGCTTTTCTATATGCTATCTAGGTTGGTCATAACTTTTCTTCCAAGGAGTAAACATCTTTTAATTTCATGGCTGCAGTCACCATCTGCAGTGATTTTGGAGCCCCCAAAAATAAAGCCTGACACTGTTTCCACTGTTTCCCCATCTATCTCCCATGAAGTGATGAGACCAGATGCCATAATCTTTGTTTTATGAATGTTGAGCTTTAAACTTTTTCACTCTCCTCTTTCACTTTCATTAAGAGGTTTTTTAGTTCCTCTTCACTTTCTGCCATAAGGGTGGTGTCATCTGCATATCTGAGGTTATTGATATTTCTCCTGGCAGTCTTGATTCCAGCTTGTGCTTCTTCAGCCCAGCGTTTCTCATGATGTACTCTCCATATAAGTTAAATAAGCAGGGTGACAATATACAGCCTTGATGTACTCCTTTTCCTATTTGGAACCAGTTTGTTGTTCCATGTCCAGTTCTAACTGCATATATTACTGATCTGCACATATTACTCTCCTGCTTCTTATGATTATCTCTTTAGCCATCTAGACTGGTATGGTATTTTCCATAAAGAGAGAAGAATGCAGTCTCCATTTCTGCTTCTCCCAAATCTGGAACTACACAGAAAGACAGAACAAGCAGAATACAAAATTGGGGTTCAATTGACTGTGTATCGCAGGGGCCACTGAAGGGCTCCATCCTCCAGGAAAATTTCCCTCTCCCCTGTCTAAGCTCTATACCTCTCTTCTCTCACAGCACCACCTGCCCATACCATTATCATTTATTTTATTTCTCTCTTTTTCTTTTTTTCATTCTTCCATTCTTCCTTCTCTTCTACCTCTCTTTCATTTCTCTTCTTCCTTCCATTTTATCCCCATTTTTTCAGGTAATGCCTTGTGGACCATTTGCTCAACTTGGGATTTTATTCTATGTAAATCAGGAAGCAATTAGAAAGTTTTAAGCAAAAGAGTGATGTGAATTGACTTAGCGTTTACAGCTGACTCCTGTGTTGAGAACAGACTGGCGTGGGGAGAGTGGGAGCGGTGGGGAAGCTGATGTAGCTCAAAGAGAATGATGGCTTGAATTAGAGTGGCAGTGATGGAGACAATGAAAAGTGATCAGCTTCTAGATATTTATTTTGAACATAGAGCCATCATGATTTACTAATGAATTGAAAAGTGAAAGAGACACAGACAGTAAGCGGTATTCTGGAGCCAGGTCATAAGAACTCATGAGAACCAATAGGTAAATTTTTAGGAATTTCGTAAGCCAGTTGTTAAACACAAACTGTATTACAAATTAATTATATAAAGTTATAATTAAAAGTTGTATTAAAACAAAGGTAATGAATACTAAAAAAAAAAAAAACACCTCATCATTTCCTAGTTATTTTACTATATTTTACAATTACCTAAGCTCTTCAAGTTATTTACATCTTTGGTTATCTGTATGGTGGAAATATTACATGATGGAGAGCGAGTATGCATCTCTTTGCAACTTAGTGTTCAGTAATGTGATCTTTGTCACTAAAAATGCTTAACTGTGGGAGTATTTATACAGAGAAAGTTGGACCTTCTCCTACTGCCCACCCTGTTACAAAACTTCTTACATGTTTACCAGAAAATCATTGGGAAAAAGCAGTCCAAAATGAGCTCAAGGTTTTTAGTTTAAAAAATTGGAAAAAGGAATTTTCATTTACCAAGTTCAGGAAAAATGAAGATGTTGGTGGTTGGAAATCCATAGTTTGATTTTGAACATTTTGAATTTAACATAACAACTATTCATCTGATTGGAACTGTTACATAGGGTGTTGGATATACACATCTGGGGTTCAGGGGAGAGGTCCTGGGTGAAGATAATGTTTTTGAGAGTCATCAGCATTTTCATGATATTTAATGCCAAGTGACAAGATGTGATCAGGGAAGTGAGTTAGATAGAGAAACACAATCTTCGGACATTTTCCAGGGTCCTCCGACTTTTAAAGATCAGAATGAAGGCCAAGAACCATCCCAAGAGACCAAGAAGAATGGCTAATGGAAGTAGAAAGAGAACCAGGAGGGTGTGATGTGCTAGAAACCAAGGGAAGAAAAGACTTCCAAAGAGAGGAAGTAACCATGTCAAATGCTAATAGGCCAAGTAAAACAATGATCACTGGATTTAGCAATAGAAGTATTGATGACTCTGAAAGAAAAGTGGATAAAAAGCTTGATTGGTATGGATTTCAAGAGAAAATGGGAGGCAAAGAAGTAGGAACTATGAGTAAAGGCAACTCTTTCCAGATTTTTTAAAAATAATTTTATTTTTTATTTATTCATGTGTTTATTTTTGGCAGTTCTGTGTCTTGTTGCTGCACTCGGCCTTTTCCCTCGTGAGGGAGCTGGGGCTGCTCTTGAATTGTAGTGCTCAGGCTTCTCACCGTGGTGGCTGCTATTGTTGAGAAGCTTGGCCTCTAGGGCTCGCAGGCATCCTTAGTTGTGGCTCCTGGACTCTAGAGCACAGGCTCAGTAGCTGTGGTGCATGGGCTTAGTTGCTCCATGGCTTGTGGGGTCTTCCTGGATCAGGGATGGAATCTGTGTCTCCTGCATTGGCAGGTGGATTCTTTACCACTGACCTGCCCAGAAGCCTCAGAATTTTTATTGACAACGGAGCAGAGGATTATAATAGTTTTTGAAGTGTCACATGAGTTTAATAAAAGTTCTCTTTTCTTAATTTAAGATGAGATATATTTAGGCATGTTTGATGGTTGAAATAATTTGGTGGAGAAAGAAATATTGATGATGCAGAAGAGAAGCAGCAGTTGCTAAAACAATGCCCTTGGGAAGGATTCAGCTATAGGCGGATTGGGAAATATGATGGTGGGAACCTGTGAAGTTTCCATCTGATTTCCTCCATTTTCTCAGTGAAATAGAAAGCAAGTTTATCAGCTAAGCTGGGAAGGGAAGAGGAGATTTGGGAGGTTTTACGAGAAGAGAGGATGTTTAGACTCAGGAAACAGAACTTTCAGGTAGCACTAAGGATCCACTCAATATTAGTAGTAATGAATTTTAAGTAAAACCAGTCAGCTTAGCTGTGAGTTTCCTCCAGCTGGGTTCAGCTGCCTGCCTGCTACATGGAAAGTAGTGTTTAGAACGATGAATCATGGGGCTATCATCCGGGAAAGGAGGTGGGTGGCTGAGATAAGTTGGAGAACAAGATCATTGGAGGAGAGGAGCTCAAGGAACTAGGAGGCCAGGTAATAGAAGGATCACATACATGAAATTTGAAGTCACTGAGAATTTTGACAGGTATCATGTTGAAAAGAGTTACAATCAGGAGCTAAAATCTTCTATAAATGAAGGGGAGTAATGCAAAAATCAGTAAATGACTGTAACAAGAAGGGGTAATGGGTAGTATTTTTAGGGAGAAATGAGGGATGAAAAATGGCAAAGAGGAGAAAGGAGGATACCTCCTCCACCCTCAAGCTCTGTGATACACGGGTGTGGATGACAGAAGGACTGAAAATTGTAACAGGATATATGAGGCATGAAATAGGAGGGAATAATTGAAGAGTTTGTGATATGGGATCTTGGCTGATGACGGATTCTGAGTTCTAGAGAAATCAGGTAGGGGGATGTTATGGGATCAGAACAGGAGATGCATAGAGTCAGTTGGACTTGGATTATGGGTGGTGTAGGAGGATCTGACAGTCTTGGGAGCCTTGCAGAATGTAGCGCATGTTACAGTCAGTCCTGATAGTCTCACATGCAGACTGTGATAGTAAGTCTGGGACTGTTGCTGAGAAGGGAGGGATTTCTTTCCAGGAACATGCAGAATTCTGGGGCTTCTTTTCCAAGCCAACTTAGTGATCAGTAGAAGCTTGTGAAGGGGTTGTTTACTAGGAGTGCTAAAACTCTACAGGCCACCTTGACTCCTGCATAATATCTGTCCCTTCTTTTTAGCCCTTAGCTCACCGAGATTTAATACTGTTTTACTTCACAGTCTTCTGAAACACTAGAAGCTCATGCCTATGTCTGTGTCCCTAGTCCTAGCATTCTCCTGTAACATGCTCAGGAATATGAACAAGTGAATGAATGAATAAGGATTTAACTGAATGGTAAATCTTTAAAGATCTACTGTGGGAAAAAAACAAATAAGCAAAGTGAGAAGCAGCTTCTGTTCACACCCAAGCTCTTTCCTCAATAGACTTCTTCCTCCTGAATCTTTTGAACTCACTAGACTTGTTGACGCCTACTGGCAACCTTAGCCAAGCCCTTCACGGTCTGTCTTTCTGACTGGACTGCGTCATCCTCTGTAAACAGGTGTAACTCCAGGAAATGAGGGGCTCCCCAGGTGGCACTAGTGGTAAAGAACCCACCTGCCAGTGCAGGAGACATGAGAGACATGGGTTCCATCCCTGGGTCGGAAAGGTCCCTGGAGAAGGAAATGGCAACCCGCTCCAGTATTCTTGCCTGAAGAATCTCATGGACAGAGGAGCCTGGTGGGCTGCAGTCCGTG
This sequence comes from Nanger dama, assembly GCA_917880005.1. NCBI lineage: Eukaryota > Metazoa > Chordata > Mammalia > Artiodactyla > Bovidae > Nanger > Nanger dama. Next base: position 5,719,531 of record CAKJTW010000096.1, on the reverse strand, counting down.
GAGTCACAAATAGTTGGACAGGACTGAAGTGACTTAGCACACAGCCAGAACATGGATCTGGTGACCAAGCCCCAACTCTCCTGATCCTGAACTACCTCACTGCTTGCCAGATTCTGAGAGAGGGCTTTGAGCACAAGTTTACCCCTTTCACTGGTGTGTTTAGGATGACTTGGTAAGCTACCTGGCCTCACTTTTATGGCCCTCAAGAGCAGTATCTGGGGATTTGCCTGGCAGTCCAGTGGTTAAGAGTCCACCGTGCAGTGCAGAGATGCAGGTTTGATCCCTGGATGGGGAACTAAGATCCTACATGCCACAGGGCAACTAAGCCAGCATGCCACAACTAGAAAGTCCATATGCTGCAACAAAAGATCCCACATGACACAATGACTATGCCACAGCTAAAATTCAATATAGCCAAATAAAATGATTTTAAAAAAGCAATATCCAGCTGCATCCCCTCAACCCAGAACAACTATTGCTTATGATTGCTCTTCGTCCTTTAGTATACTTAGTCAATGGTGCTATCTTGCTTTGTAAGGAGATAGTAATTCCAATTAGTTTCAGGAGGCTTAGACTTGAGACCTCTTTAGGGAATAAGAAGGGTGGGTTTGAGACTTTGATGTGGCTGATACTAATCTGAAATTTACTTATAAGATTTAAATTCTACATTTAGAATTGTCTTTCCAAGAATGATATTTACTTGTCACACTGTGGTGAACCCTAAGATGATTACAGAGAAGGGCAAAGTCAGGGACTTTGAGAGTGTTAGAAACTGGATGGATGAAAGCTACATAATCAGACATATAACCATAGAGAACAGGATGAAATAGTATGTAGTTAAAAGCTGAAATCAAGATTGCCAGGAGAAATATCAATAACTTGAGATATGCAGATGACACCACCCTTATGGCAGAAAGTGAAGAGGAACTAAAAAGCCTCTTGATGAAAGTGAAAGTGGAGAGTGAAAAAGTTGGCTTAAAGCTCAACATTCAGAAAACGAAGATCATGGCAACTGGTCTCATCACTTCATGGGAAATATATGGGGAAACAGTGGAAACAGTGTCAGACTTTATTATTTTGGGCTCCAAAATCACTGCAGATGGTGACTGCAGCCATGAAATTAAAAACGCTTACTCCTTGGAAGAAAAGTTATGACCAACCTAGATAGTATATTCAAAAGCAGAGACATTACTTTGCCAACTAAGGTCCGTCTAGTCAAGGCTATGGTTTTTCCTGTGGTCATGTATGGATGTGAGAGTTGGACTGTGAAGAAGGCTGAGTGCCGAAGAATTGATGCTTTTGAACTGTGGTGTTGGAGAAGACTCTTGAGAGTCCCTTGGACTGCAAGGAGATCCAACCAGTCCATTCTGAAGGAGATCAGCCCTGGGATTTCTTTGGAAGGAATGATGCTAAAGCTGAAACTCCAGTACTTTGGCCACCTCATGCGAAGAGTTGACTCATTGGAAAAGACTCTGATGCTGGGAGGGATTGGGGGCAGGAGGAGAAGGGGACGACAGAGGATGAGATGGCTGGATGGCATCACTGACTCGATGGACGCAAGTCTGAGTGAACTCTGGGAGTTGGTGATGGACAGGGAGGCCTGGCGTGCTGCGATTCATGGGGCCACAAAGAGTCGGACACAACTGAGCGACTGAACTGAACTGAAATGACAGAAGGCAGGGGTCAGATCCAGCCAGAGCAGGAGAAAGAGTTTAAGTGGAAGTCATCATGATCTAATAAGACTACTTGGAGGAGATGGGGTTTCATCTGGGCCTTAAAAATCAAGCAAGAGTAAGACAGAGATAAAAATATGTCATATGGAGCTATTTATATTAAAGCACAACAATACAGACATTATTGTAAGACTTTATGGAGAATTCACTCACCTGATGACGGGGAAAGGTGAACGTAGAGGAGTAATGAAAGGTAAAGTTGAGTCCACAGCAGCAGCTATGAAATGGCCTCTCAGCTCTTCAGCTGTTGGGGGTATAACTGCTCGATGCCTCAGCAGCTGCACTTTAAAGTCTGTGTTCTTGCTGAAACCACAGATCCTATGGAACCTTGCCAGGAATATTAAAGTAGGCTTGCTTCTGGGAGATGTGGGACTCCTCTGGTGGGCAACTTAGTTTTGAGGACTATCCTAGGTCTTGACTGACTTCTTTTTTAAGATTGTGGGTGGGGGAAGGATCATTTTTAAAGTCTTTGTTGAATTTGTTACAATATTGTTTCTGCTTTATGTTTTGGTTTTTTGGCCATAAAGCAGGTGGGATCTTAGCTCTCTGACCAGGGATTGAACCCACATCCCTTGCATTGGCAGGTGAAGTCTTAACCACTGGACTGTCAGGGAAGTCCTTGCCTGACTTTCTCAGAACTTCTCTCTAACAGAAAATTATTCCTGCTACCCACCTTCCTTCTCTCCCTTCTTCATGGCGCTGAGCCCTGCATCCCACTCTGTGTTTCTCTCAGCTTCTCCTGGTTCGTCACAATTACCAGCGTTGTCCCTCCAATCAGCTGCTCTGATCTGCACCAGCTCCTGCTGGGTCATCCTAGTCATTGATCTGTTGATCTGGAGGAGTGACCAAACTAATGATTTTCTTATGATTTTTAAGGTTGAGGGAATGTTTAGGACTATGAGATCCCAGTCCCAGAGTTTTATTTTAACTTCTAGAAGCTGACAGGTTCTAGAGTTTTGACTAAGCTGAACAACTTTGCTGAACCAGTTGGACTGAGAAATCTGATGTTTGAACCAAATGCATGGAAAGAATGAAAGTAGAGATCAAATGTATGTTAGTCATTTGTGTGTGTGTGCATGTTCAGCCTCTTCAGTCATGTCCAACTGTTTGAAACCCTATGGACTTCAGCCCACCAGGCTCCTCTGTCTATGGAACTCTCCAGGCAAGAATACTGGAGTAGGTAGCCATTCTTTTCTCCAAGGGATCTTCTCAACCCAAGGATGGAACTTGAGTCTCCTGCATTGTAGGCAGATTTTATACCATCTGAGCTACTTGGGAAGCCTGAATACTTAACACTATTAATATATGACATTTTCAAAAGATTGTTTTTATCAAATAAAGCATTTAAAAATATCTTTCCTCTAAAAAAGTCTAATTAAAAGTCAACTGGTGTATATTCCTTTTGTGAAATATCAGTTTCTTAAGAATCTTCCTTTTAATTGCAATTATGTTAACCAGGGTCATTGAGTTGTGAATCCATCTAGTCTTCTCTTGACCAAATCTAGAACACCAGTTTTGCCCATCACTTTCTGTTTTCCCCAAGCCTAGCTAAGGGTTTGGTAATTTAGTTCAGTTAGGTACTTTTCTTCTGGTTGCAATCTTCCTTCAGTCCTAATATTTTATTTTTCTGGAAAAGTGCAAGAGCTTATATGCACAAATATAGACTATAGAGTTTTAAAAATAAAGCAAAATGTTATATCAAATCAAGTGTAACGGCATCTGGTTATACGTGTATATCAAATCAGCAACTGTGTTTCCAGAAAAACTAGATGAGGCTGAGGAACAGAAGGATCCTGCCATCACCTTCAGACTAAGAATCTCACAGCTTATCAACTAACAACCTTTTATTGAAGGAAATTACTGGAGTTCTTGCATTTTCCAGTTAGTAATTTTCATATGCTAGAGAAAGTGAAACTTGACTAATTATATTTAGTTTGCATTTTAAAGACTACTCCAAAATATTTAAAAGAGTTTAGGGGACTTCCCTGATGGTCCAGGTTAGGAATCCATCTTGCAATGCAGAGGACATAAGTTCAATCCCTGGCCTAGGGAACGAAGACCCCACATACCCTGGAAGCAACTAAGCCCACAAGCGACAACTAATGAGCTCGAGCAACCAAAGACCCCGCATGCTGCAGCTAAGACCCAAGGCAGCCAAATTAATAATAAATAAATTTCAAAAAATAAATAAGTTTAGGATATCTTTCTTAGATCTGGTGTACATTCACAGCAACAAAACCATTCCTGAACAGTCTCTGTTCAGCCATTTTAAGCTAGCTGTGGGCTGTTTTGTATGTGCTGTGCTTAGCTGCTCAGTTTTGTCCAACTCTTTGTGACCCCATGGACTGTAGCCCACCAGGCCCCTTTGCCCGTGGGTATTCTCCAAGCAAGAATACTGGAGTGGGTTCAATGAGTCTGGAAGATTTATATTTATGTTACTGCTTTTACTGAACTGGCATTTTAGAAGACTTTTGGAATCTCCAAATTAATAGGTAAAGTTTAGAGAGTAAGGACACTTTGGGCATTGATCACATGATCAATGTTTTCTGCCAAATACAAGTAAAGACAATTTCATTGGTTCCAGTGCAGGTCACATTTCATTGACAATCCCATGGCTTTAGTAGGTGAGGTTTTACTAAATCAGATGGTAGAAAAATGAAATTAATGATGAAATCCCTGATGAAATCTGTCTTCTTCCTGGCTTTAAAAATAATCATTTATCTGTTGTTTTTGAAACAGTGGCTATTAAAATGTGGATTCATTGAGTTGGATTATTTATTGTAAAGAAAGTTAATGTTATAACCAGAGCAGTGAACTGCTGTTTACATTTGCTAGGAAATGGTAATTGTTTGGGTTTTATTTTTATTTTCATTTTTTATCACTAGTCTTATGTACGGTCAAAACTGTAAAGAGTGTACCTTAGGAGGAGTGTAAGGTAGACAAGCTTACTGTCTACAGGACTATGTCCAAGGAAGAGTTCCATTTAACAAACAGTTATAGTCTCAACAGACACGTACCTTCAGAAAGGGCTATTTTATTTGTTTGTGCTTTTTGACCACTGACATTTATTTTCATTTTTTAACTTTCTATTTTGAAATAATTATAGATTTGCAGGAAGTTACAAAAATAGTACACAGAAGTCCTTAAGAACCCTTCAGTCTGTTTTCCCCAGTGGTAATATCTTATATAACTACAGTTGCTGCTGCTGCTAAGTCACTTCAGTCGTGTCCGACTCTGTGCGGCCCCCATAGATGGGAGCCCACCAAGCTCCCCAACCCTGGGATTCTCCAGGCAAGAACACTAGAGTGGGTTGCCATTTCTTTCTCCTATGCATGAAAGTAAAAAGTGAAAGTGAAGTTGCTCAGTCGTGTCTGACTCTTCACAACCCTATGGACTGCAGCCTACCAAGCTCCTCCATCCATGGGATTTTCCAGGCAAGAGTACTGGAGTGGGGTGCCATTGCCTTCTCCTATAACTACAGTACACCACAGGACACCATCAAAACCCAAGAAATCAATTTTGGTACAACCCACAGATCTTATTCATGTAGGAAAGACTTTTTAAAACAAGAAATAATTCATAACAACCACAGTCATCTTCTAAAACCTGACCTTCTTACAGGGAAGAACCTAAGTGTAGTTTATTGACATTTCTCCAGACTTTTCAGAGACAAACTCACTTGGGACTGAACTTTTAAAAAAAAAATTACATTTCTTCTAAAAGATTATCTTCACAAAGTACAGCATGTTGAGGACAGAACAAAGTTATTGTTTCCTTTCATGAAGTATACAAAAGCTAAATGGAAAACCATATGGGAAGGTAGAAATCAGTTTGCACAAAGTACTTAGAAAGCTGAATGAGGCAGGAATTCTCTTACTCGCTCCATTATATAAGAAGCCTTTCAAGACAGAGGATATTGTTTTTATTTTCCCATATAGGATTTGTCTGAAAAGTCACAGGTGTGTGGCAGCAAGATAGGAATTTTCAAACAATAGTTTTCCTCAGAGTAACCTTCAGCTCACTGAGATATAACCTCTTCTTAATGAAACCACAGAGTTTTCTCTTTTCCTCTTTTTCTTAGTTAACTGTTTTCAAGTTTGATCCATATATATGTATACATGTATATATGTGTGTATATATATATGTGTATATATATGGGTATATATATATGTATATATATGTATACATGACTATATATATGTATATTAATAATATACATATATTAGTGACTTAGCAGCATATATATATATATATATATATATATATCACAACTTTTGTAGGAGGAGGCAAGTCACACACACACAAGTTGTTTTGTGCTGTTGTTTTTTTCATGGTGTACTTAAACTGGGCTTCCCAGGTGGCCCTAGTGATAAAGAACCCACCGGCCAGTGCAGGAGACATAAGAGACACAGGTTTGATCTCTGGGTTGGGAAGATCCCCTGGAGAAGGGAATGGCACCCCACTCCAGTACTCTTGCCTGGAAAATCCATGGACAGAGGAGCCTGGCAGGCTACAGTCCATAGGGTCGCAAAGAGTCAGACGCGACTGAAGCAACTTAGCACGCACACACACACTTAAGCTATTTTGAGTGCAAACACCCAAATATTCTGAGGTGAATACAGTGCTTTACTTGTCAAAATTTGTATTAGCAACAAGATATTATTGAAGTGTAAGTGACTTACCTCCCTGTATAAGTTTAAGGCATACAGAGTGAAGGTTTGATTTTCATATGTAGATTGTGAAATGATTACCACAATAAGTTGAGCTAACATTCATCTTTTCTTATAGATAAAATAGAAAGAAGAAAAGAAGGAAGGGAAAAACAATTTCTCTTTGTGCATGAGAACTTACAGGATTTCCTGTCTTAACTTCCTATCAATATAGATCATACAGCAGTGTTAGCTGTGTCGTATTCCTTAATTCAGTCGCTCAGTCGTGTCCGACTCTTTGCAACCCCAAGAATCGCAGCACGCCAGGCCTCCCTGTCCATCACCAACTCCCAGAGTTCACCCAAACTCATGTGCATCGAGTGGGTGATGCCATCCAGCCATCTCGTCCTCTGTCATCCCCTTCTCCTCCTGCCTCCAATCCCTCCCAGCATCAGAGTCTTTTCCAATGAGTCAACTCTTCGCGTGAGGTGGCCAAAGTACTGAAGTTTCAGCCTTAGCATCAGTCCTTCCAAAGAACGCCCAGGACTGATCTCTTTTAGAATGGACTGGTTGGATCTCCTTGCAATCCAAGGGACTCTCAGGAGTCTTCTCCAACACCGCAGTTCAAAAGCATCAATTCTTTGGCATTCAGCTTTTTCACAGTCCAACTCTCACATCCATACATGACCACTGGAAAAACCATAGCCTTGACTAGATGGACCTTAGCTGGCAAAGTAATATCTCTGCTTTTGAATATGCTATCTAGGTTGGTCATAAGCTTCCTTCCAAGGAGTAAGCATCTTTTAATATCATGGCTGCAGTCACCATCTGCAGTGATTTTGGAGCCCCCCAAAATAAAGTCTGACACTGTTTCTACTGTTTCCCCATCTATTTCCCATGAAGTGATGGGACCAGATGCCATGATCTTCGTTTTCAGAATATTGAGCTTCAAGCCAATTTTTTCACTCTTCTCTTTCACTTTCAAGAGGTTTTTAGCTCCTCTTCACTTTCTGCCGTAAGGATGGTGTCATCTGCATATCTGAGGTTATTGATATTTCTCCCGGCAGTCTTGATTCCAGCTTGTGCTTCTTCCAGCCCAGCGTTTCTCATGATGTACTCTGCACAGAAGTTAAATAAGAAGGGTGACAATATACAGCCTTAACGTACTCCTTTGTATTCCTTACTTATTTTTTAACTAAAAGTTATTAGCAGTGAATTTAGTTTTGTGGGATAAGGATGGAACACTGTAAACATGGAAGTACTACCTTAAGGCCAGTGATAAACCTGATACCATCTAAAATAGATCCAAGACTGGTTTGAAGTCTCAGCTAGAATTTCATGCAGCATACTTTTTGCATCTTAAGTCTTAATGCTGGTTGATAAAAGGAAAAGTAAACTGCTTTCTGATAACCAATTATCACAGAAGGCTTTCTGCTCAAAACATAGATTTATTTTATTCTTGGGTTCCTCTGTTTTTGAAGGGTTCAGTGTTTATTGGAGGAAGGTTTATGTCAATTATCTAATCAGAAACAGACCCCAGGCTCTGCCAGAGATATCTTGGAATGTACAATCTACTTCAAAGGAAGGTTCCATGTCTCTATACCCAGATGAACCCAATTTTTCATAGTGAAGACCAAGGTAATTAGATTTTCTTTTTCAGAGCAAAAATTATTCTTAGGTTGAATTTAATGGGTCATATTTCTCTGCTCAGTAAATCTTGCAATTATCACTCCTCTCTGGAAAATGTAACTGGATGACCCACCAGTGTGCCAGAGCTTCTGTGGGTCACCACGGAAGAAGGACAGATGGCAGACACGCTCCAGGAAGCCCCTGGACGCAGGGGTGAGGCTGGTGTCTATGGCACTCTCCAAGATCAAAACCGAGCCACCAACTGATGGCAGTAGTCCACATGCCACCATTTTTTGTTTGTTTGGAATGGAAAACTTTAGGAGGAAAAAGACAGGAGACTGGGTGCCAGGAGCATGTGGTAGAGATTTTAACCATGTTCAGTCACTGCAGAGAATCTGAACTGACCACTCTAAAGAGGGCCTTTCTTTGAAAGGAAAGGCAGTGAGTCCAGATCTAAATTCTAGACATATGTCTTCTTCTCCTCTCTGCTCTATAAGCTCTTCTGATACTGTACAAAGCAAGAGGAACCAGGACAAAGAATCTGACTAGACGGAAGGAGTGACCCCAGGTGAGGCCCAGGAGAAAGAACCAAGGCCCTAGCATGGAGAATATACTTGAGGCACAAATGACTCTCTGGGAAATTAAAAAGATTCTCCATGCCATGCCACCCCCTCTTACTCTACTACCTGAAGTCTCAGCTTAGATGCCACTTTCTCAGGAAAGCTTAACAGGCTCATGTTTGGCTAATTGCCTTCTCTGTTCTCTAACAATGTGCAATTCTTTCTCTATAGCAAGATTATCACACTGCATTGTGATATTTGATTTTCATACCCCTAGTAGACTTCAAACTTAAGAGGACTGGGACAATGTCTCTCATGTTTACAGCTTTATTCTCAGTGCTCTTAGCACTGGATCAGCACGATAGTAAATACTCACTATAAATGTGCTGTTTTGAGTTGGTGTAGTGAAGCACAGGTGATATCCACACCCTTCGTGTTTGGGATTCTCAAGACTGCTTAACAAAAGTACTTGCATACCTTCAGAACCTCAATCCAGTCTAGTAGTGTTGAAATCATCTCTATAAAGTTTTGGAAAGTTCAGTCAACAGCTAAGAAGCCATTGTAAAATCACTGCACATAAAACACATTGTTTTTATCATATTTATTATTTTTTAATCATAAAGCCCCTGTAGAGATGGAAAAGGAAAAATAGGTTTAATTTCATAAGTGAAGAGAGTCAGACCTCATAGTAGAGAATTGTCAACCAAGGTTGTGGAAATTGACCAGCCTATTTGTGGCACCTCACAGACAGGGCATCCCATAGTTCTGCATGCTCTAGTTAACTGCCACTTGAATATCCCTCTGCCACCACTGGCCAGTCTTTATTGCCCAATGGAAAGAAGAATTGTGGAACACTAATAATCCCCCAATAAAAGTTTCTGTTTCTCTAGTCGTCTTCCAAGTTTTAAAGAAAGGATGAAGAAAGGCATGAAAATATACCTGAAAAGATAACAGGAACCGAAATAATGGGTCTAGTAAAAATCAGACGTGGTCTTACAATTTTGTTAATGCACTTATTTTTCAGCCTTCTCCACAGTCCAGTTTTAATTTTCAGGAAATGTGAATCTAAAAGGGAACTTTGAGTCATGTCTCTTTATATATATGATAACCAGAAACTTCTAAGCCATAGTCTAAGTGTAACTTCAGTCCACATTGATGAGAGTAGTTGTGTAGTCTGTCTACACTGTAGTAAGATTAAACTGACTGATCTGATGATTTTGACCCTATGTAGATGGACAGTAGGACTTCCCAGTTAGCACTAGTGGTAAAGAACCCTCCTGCCAATGCAGGAGACATAAGAGGTTCCCTGGGTTGGGAAGATCCTCTGGAGGAGGGCATGGCAACCCACTCCAGTTTTCTTGCCTGGAGAATCCCATGGACAGAGGAGCCTGGTGGGCTATAGGCCATAGCATCACAGAATGAGACATGACTGAGACTTAGCATAGCACAGCACAGATGGACAGTAATCTGAAAGCTATGAATAGAGGAGCTGCCCTTTAAACCATGTTACTCCAAAGTCTATTGGTTTCTATAAGAAAATAGTTCTGTTTTTTAAAGGAAGATCAGTAAAATGTAGGAGAAATCTGACACAGGTAAAAATAAATAGAGCACATTTAGTCTTCCAGGTAAAATACTTCTGGGCCTAAAAGACTGCTGAAAGATATATGAAAGTCTAGATGTTGGATGATCCTATTCAGATACTTTTGTGTGATATACAGAGTATTGAAAGAAAAGTTACAGTACAAAGTATATAGAAACTAGCACACAAGATAGAGAAAAAGCATCTGGCTACTGGAAGACTTTTTGACTGTATTATCCACTAGAAATGTTTAAGCGATCTGAAGGTCTACCTTACACCTTTCAGTTCAGTTGCTCAGAAATGTTTGACTTTTTGCAAACCCATGGCTATCAGCATGCCAGGCTTCCCTGTCCATTACCTGGAGCTTGTGCAAACTCACGTCCATCAAATTAGTGATGCCATCCAACCAGCTCATCCTCTCTTGTCCCCTTCTTCTCCTGCCTTCAGTCTTTCCCAGCATCAGGGTCTTTTCAAATGAGTCAGTTCTTCGCATGAGGTGGCCAAAGTATTGGAGCTTCAGCTTCATTCTCTGTCCTTCCAGTGACTATTCAGGACTGATTGCCTTTAGGATTGACTGGTTTGACCTCCTTGCAGTCCAAGGTACTTTCAAGAGCCTTCTCCAACACCACAGTTCAAAAGCAACAATTCTTTGGTGCTCAGCTTTCTTTATAGTTCAACTCTCTTGCACATTTAGTGATTCGTATAATTTAAAATGAGATTCCTTATAGGCACTGGATGTCCATGGTTGCCTAATTTTTTTTTTAAAAATGTGTTACTTTGCAATTTTGGCCAACTTTTTTTCCTGGAAGGTAAAGTGGGAGGAAGCAGGGGGTGGTGGGATATGGTAGAAGCTTCAGCTTTGAAATATATGTGAGCATTCCCATTATTTAAAAGAAGACTCATAATGTAACATGTTGTTTTATATTAATCTTAGATTATATTTACAATTAAATATAAAACTAAGGCTAAACAACTGTTACTATTATGATTTAAAATGTAAATGTTATATACCTTAACAACTAAAAATAATAATGATATTGTTTTAAAATAGAGAAGGAACTGTAAAACATGGTGTTACGGAAACAAATTTCCTTGTGTTTTATAGTAGAGAGTTCGGTAATGTCTAAAGATATCTATAGTGAAAACAACAGTTATAACCCCAGTCTGTCTATCTGTCTAGCCATCCATCTTTCCTTGAGTCCCTCAAAGATTTAACATATAATTCTTATAAAAATGGGTAAACTTCAGCACACCAAATTATACTGGCCAGACACTTGTAGGGGAAAGTCCTAAACTATTAACAAAATGAGAGTGAAAGTGAAAGCCGCTCAGTGGTGTGTCCAACTCTTTGTGACCCCATGGACAATGTAGTCCATGGAATTCTCCAGGTCAGAATACTGCAGTGGGTAGCCTTTCCCTTCTCCAGGGGATCTTCCCAAACCTGGGATCAAACCCAGGTCTCCTGTAGTTCAGGCATATTCTTTACCAGCTGAGCTACCAGGGAAGCCCTGTTAACAAAATAGTTGAGACTAACAAAACAACTGACAATTTTGTGACTTTTCACCAAAAAGATGATGATGATGCTCAAGATGGTGTCAATCCTTGGGCAACTCTACCTTGTTTTAAGTTCAGTACTGCTTGCTAAGGTAAAGTTATACATAGTAGGGAAATCAGAAATATTCAGTTTTAGAATTTTGTATTTAATGAGAGGCCAATAACTACCTTTTACTATTGTGATGTCTGGACTTAAAATGAGGTTTGCCTCATTTCCTCAGTATGTGGGAAAATGTTATACTTCCTTGCTTTGTTCTGACAGTCGATTTATTTGGTGAATGATAATGGGTAAATTGAATGAAGAGAGACTTCCTGGAATTTCTAGAATCATGTGTCTGAACAAGACATACATTTGACCGATTCACTTGTTAAATGCGTTGCCCAATGTAGTATAAATAAGGTATATAGTAGACTGACTGAGATTTTATTCTTCAGTTGAATGTCATATTGTGATTTTCATAAGAAATTTGACAAAATTTAATGTTATAATTTTTTTAAAGAAAGACACTAACTAACACACTCCTGGAATGCTGTCAGTGTTGAATAATTGTCATATGAGTGAAAGCTAACACTATAAATAATCTATGACATGGATATCTCCTTGTATAAAAGTATTTTGACTTTCTAAAACAGTGCCTTTTATCATCACCTTTTCAAACTTCCTTTCCAGATCTTAAAGCAACTTGTGCTACTTCATTTGAAGAGAATTAGGTATGTTTTATTGCATTTTTGTTTATTTTTAATATAAATTTTTGAAATGTATTCATTTATTTATTTGGCTGCTTTGGGTCTTAGTTGTGACACGTGGACTTAGTTGCCCTACTGCATATGGGATCTTAGTTCCTCTTCAGGGACTGAGCCCAAGTCCCCTGCATTGGAAAGCAGATTCTTAACCACTGGACCACCAGGAGAGTCCCTGTTGCATTTTTTATACTCAGCTTTCTATTTTGTGATATACTTGGTTGTGTCCATCTCCCTGTTTAAATTCTTTGAAGACAAAAACTGTGCCTTCATTGACCTTTGTTTTGTCCCCTCTCCACTATGACTATAAAGTACAATACTTTATATATGGACACTCCAGACTCAGGTCAATAATTGTCGAGTTGCTTTGAGATGAAGTTGTTGGATAGGTTTTTAGAAAACTTCCTGTGTAACAGGCCTGTGACTAAGCTCAAATGTGATTGTGACAGAGAAAGTTTTGACACTATAAAGTTATAAACTGGTGTTCAGTTCAATTCAGTTCAGTTGCTCAGTTGTGTCTGGCTCTTTGCGACCCCATGGACTGCAGCACGCCAGGCCTCCCTGTCTGTCACCAACTCCTAGAGTTTACTCAAACTCATCTCCGTTGAGTCTGTGATGTCACCCAATCATCTCATCCTTGTCGTCCCCTTCTCCTCCCACCTTTACTCTATCCCAGCATTAGGGTCTTTTCTAAGGAGTTAGTTCTTTGCATCAGGTGGCCAAAGTATTGGAGTTTCAGCTTCAGCATCAGTCCTTCCAATGAATATTCAAGACTGATCTCCTTTAGGATGGACTGGTTGGATCTCCTTGCAGTCCAAGGGACTCTCAAGAGTCTTCTCCAACACCGCAATTCAAAAGCATCAGTTCTTTGGCATTCAGCTTTCTTTATAGTCCATCTCTTACATCCATATATAACTACTGGAAAACCCATAGCTTTGACTAGACGGGCCTTTGTTGACAAAGTAATGTCTCTGCTTTTTAAAGACATTTTTCATCATTTAAGCTTCGAGCATGTGATACGTGACCGAATGGAATTCCTGGAGAACTGTATTAACGTGTTCCAAAGAGCTGAATCCTGAGGAAAGGATTAGGAGTGCACCTTCAGAGATGCAGCCTAGTTTCAGCCCACAGACCCCACAGAGACTGGAGACAGAGCTGTGTTTGAGTGTTTCCTGTGGGGCACAGGTCAGCAGTGGACTGCCACAGGGCCAGGGGCTCTGGGTGCAGCAGACCTGGGTATGGCATAAGCCCTCTTGACGAGGTCGCCATTAACCCTGCCACAGAGCTGCCAGAACTTACACAGGACTGGGAAATAGGCTTTTGAAGGGCACAAACAGAAACTTGTGTGTACCAGGACCCAGGAGAAAGGAGCCGGGACCCCACAAGAGACTGACCCAGACTTGCCGGGGAGTGTCCAGGAGTCTCTGCAGAGGCGTGAGTCGTGGTGGCCTGCTGCAGGGCTGGGGGCACGGAGTGCAGCAGTGCCTGCATGGGACCTTCTGAAGGAGGTCACATTATCTTCATCACCTCCACCATAGTTGGGCCTCAGGTCAAATAACAGGGAGGGAACACAGCCCCGCCCTTCAGTAGAAACTGGTGTTAGTGGTTATTATCATACCCATCTGTAGATTGGAAAGTTTAACTTTGGAGCCCTTAAGCAAAAATTCTAGAAAGTCTCCATTTATCTCATTTATCCATTATCATTTACTAATCTCTGTGGGTCATCCTGCCAACCCCAACTGTCCCCTCATCTATGTTCCTTGAAATGTCAGAGTTGCTAAAGGCTTGGGGAAGGTTTGGTTTTCATATTATCTTCTTATGTACACCCTGACATCATCTCAAAAGTACAATTAGTATAATATTTACATAAAAGGTGTTTATGAGGACAAAATCAAACAAATAACTAAAGACTTAAGCACTCAATATGCTTCCCAGATGGCTCAGCAGTAAAAGAGACGTGGGTTCGATCCCTGGTCAGGAAGATCCCCTGGAAAAGGAAATGGCAACCCATTCCAGTATTCTTACCTGGGAAATCCCATGAACGGAGGAGCCTGGCAGGCTGCAATCCACGAGGTCAGAAGGAGTTGAACACGACTTAGAGACTAAACAGCAACAGCCAGCACTCAATAGAATGAATACAGGAGATATTTGCATGTTTCACAGATTTTACAGGGCAGCACACATCTGCTTGAAAAGTGAAAAATTCAGCCCTTTAGATGACTGATTCCAAATTGTCAAACATTAGGTATCTTGTCATCTACATCTGGTTGATAGAATGTGAATCCTCCCCAACACCCTTTTTTTTTTTCTTTTGCCAGATGGCTTCAGCCGTAGATAAAGCATGGACTTTTCCATGTTTCACATGGTACTTGATGTTGTAGAATTCCGTTTTTGTGCTGTTCTTTTCTCCCCTCTTGCTATTGCCTGGATCTCATTAGAAACCATTAGTGATGTAATACTAAACCTATGGAATCTTAAACATGCTTTTAAAATCCTGTGGAATAAAGATGTCTCCTACCAAACCAAAAATGCAGTGGGAATAGACAAAGTTACATTTCTTTAAGAAAAATGACTCATTTCATAGTTTCCAAACTGTTTTGACTGAAGCCTCTCAAAATAAACTTTCTGCAATATGCAGCCTTTGATGTCTGACTTTGGAAAAAAAATCATTTCTAAAGATACAATTCAGTCTTTTTTGGGTGTTCATGTATTTTTGCAGATTAACCTACTTTTATTTCAACCAGTGAATGACACAATATTAAATAGCCATCAGACTAAAAAAGAAAAGTATGTTTGAAGTGGTCTTAACTCCTACATAAACCAAATGTAAAGAACATGCCATATGACTTTTTAAATTACCACAAAAATAGAATTTCCAGAACATTACCAGAAAGGGGATTTGGTCCATTAAGAATAACAAAACAGTGTAGATGTCATGAAAGTGGAAGATTAGGAGTGCAGTTAAGCTTAGTAATGATATTTTTGATTCATATGCTATTTCCTAGGCTAGGCAACATTTTTAATTTTTCACAGTCCTGAACCTTAATCCTTAAAGGGTAATTCAAGTTTCGGAGCTTACATGCCGCAATTTGTTTGGGGTGGCGATTTGCCATTGACTTGCCTCCGGCTCCTTTCGTGCTCTTCCAGCTGGGGGACTCAAAGGTGGTCATTTATTAAGTCCAGGTCTACATATGGCCACTGAAATAACTGGCTTTCAATCAAACCTTTATAAAAATCCAAACAACCAGTTCTTGTGCAGTTGATCAGATTGATTTAAGACATCAGTTGCTTCTGTTCAAACAACAGTGAATGAAATAACTGGGTAACTGAACAACCTTTTCTTTCTTTCTTTAATTCTTTTTTTTTTTTTTTTTCCTTTTGAATGTTTCCCTTTGGAGCGGTGGGAAGGAGCTAGATTAAGATGTGCATTCTAGTTCCAGCTCTTCCACCTCTATCTGATGATTGGCAAGTTCCTTAACCTCTCAAGCCTGTACTTTCTAATCTACAAGTAGAGAGAAAAAACACTCTCCTTGTGGGTTTGTCTGAAACATTAAAAGAGAGATGTATGGCATTTGACACACACTTCAGTCAGTTCAGTTCAGTCGCTTGGTCTTGTCCGACTCTTTGTGACCCCATGAATCGCAGTACGCCAGGCCTTCCTGTCCATCACCAACTCCCAGAGTTCACTCAAACTCACGTCCATCGAGTCAGTGATGCTATCCAGCCATCTCATCCTCGGTCATCCCCTTCTCCTCCTGCCCCCAATCCCTCCCAGCATCAGAGTCTTTTCCAATGAGTCAACTCTTTGCATCAGGTGGCCAAAGTCCTGGAGTTTCAGCTTTAGCATCATTCCTTCCAAAGAAATCCCAGGGCTGATCTCCTTCAGAATGGACTGGTTGGATCTTCTTGCAGTCCAAGGGACTATCAAGAGTCTTCTCCAACACTACAGTTCAAAAGCATCAATTCTTTGGCACTCAGCCTTCTTCACAGTCCAATTCTCACATCCATACATGACCACAGGAAAAACCATAGCCTTGACTAGACGGACCTTAGTCAGCAAAGTAATGTCTCTGCTTTTGAATATGCTATCTAGGTTGGTCATAACTTTCCTTCCAAAGACACACACTTAGCATATCATAAATATGAATTTCTTTCCAGTTGCCTGAATGGTATATACATAACATCTTCTGCTTTTTCCACTTTCCACTGTAACGATAATTTCTCAATAAAAAAGTGAAGAGAATATTTGACACTCAAGTCATTAGACTATTATAAATATCAGAATCTAAGATATATCTCACTTGGTCAATTCAAGTTCTATAGCCAGATGTCTGAGATAATGGCAAGAAGGGACTATTCTTGGAATTTATGTTATATTATGGAACCTGTACATCCTCTAGAACTTAATGTTATCCTCAAGCCTTCTTTTTCTTTCCTTTCTTTCAGAGGCCTTTTCAAGTCTATTATCCAATAATATCTCTAAACTCTTCTTGAACCTATATGCATTTTTAGCCTGGTACCAGCACTGCAAGTAATGTTTTCCAAGTGTTTACTACCCATAATTTGAAGAGGTTCTTCTATTATTTGGCCTGAAACTGTCATTTCAAAGCATCAAAACTGAGACAAAGCAGGGAATGGGAGATGGGAAAAGGGCAAGACAACTAATATTTATAAGATGACAGAAAGTTTAATAGAAAATGAATGGGGTCATACATTCTGGTAGGCTTGGACTTCATTCCATTCTTGGACTCTGTTTCATTCCACTTCATAGAGTTGTTAGGAGGATGCTATGTACCCAGTTAAAATAAATCTGCTTTGCAAACTTTGCTAATGCCGGTAGACAGTTAATTTTGGATTCCTTTTTTCAAATCATTTATTTTAATGAGCAATTAAGGGAACTTCTCTTGTGATCCAGTGGTTAAAACACTGTGCTTGCCGTGCAGTGGGTGCAGGTTTGATCCTTGGTCTGGAGAGTAAGATCCCACATACCATGTGGTGCAGCCAAAAAGAAAAAGTAAATAGGGTAGCTTACGGTCTTTAAATTGCTATAAAATGTCTAAGTATTAAAGAGGGAGAGAAATTAGTATTGTTTTCTCTGTAAAGCATCTGCCTACAATGCAGGAGACCCAGGTTTGATCCCTGGGTCAGGAAGATCCCCTGGAGAAGGAAATGGCAACCCACTCCAGTACTCTTGCCTGGAAAATCCCATGGATGGAGAAGTGTGGTAGGCTACAATCCATGGGGTCCCAAAGAGTCAGACATGACTGAGCGACTTCACTTTCTTTCTCTGTGTAAAGATAATTTCATAGCCTAACTTTCAGATTTGTAGAAAGTGAAAGTCGTTCAGCCATGTCCTACTCTTTTCAACCCCATGGACTATACAAGTTCATGGAATTCTCCAGACCAGAATACTGGAGTGAGTTTCCAGCCCTTCCCTTCTCCAAGGGATCTTCCCAACCCAGGGATGGGACCCAGGTCTCCCACATTGCAAGTGGATTCTTTACCAGCTGAGTAAGTCTTATTTATATTATTTCCACCTCCACCCTGTGAATTATTGCTAACCATTTTTATTGCTAAGGGCATCTGCTCTAATACTTTAACATAGTGAGTCTCAAATTTTAACACTGGAATCATCTGGGGAACTTGTAAAACACAGCTTGCCATGCCCCTTCCCCTGTCTCTAATTCAATAGGTGTGGGGAGGGGCCCCAAAGTTTCACAATTTTGAGTAAATTTCTATGTTGTACTGATGCTGCTGGTCTGGGGACTACATCTTGAGGACCACTAGGATGGTATTTTGTTCTGGATAAGCATCAAACCCCAAGAGCTAGGTTTCAAGTTGTGCCCAGGTGGCAATAACCTTCCCATGTTAAAGAAAAGAGAAAGGTGATTGGGAGGATCAAAGTTTCCTGTGTTGTAGGCCTTTCTCAGGGTGAAAGTTCTCATTCTTTCTGAGACAATCTCTTACTTTTAGCTGGATTTCAAGAAAAATGTGAGAAGCAGGAACTAAATCTTTATAAGGTAGTGTTAGTCACTTAGTCGTGTCCAACTCTTTGTGACCCGTGGACTATAGCACACCAGGCTCCTCTGTCTATGGAATTCTCCAGGCAGTAATACTGAAGTGGGCTCCATTCCTTTCTCCTGGGGAATCTACCCAACCCAGGGATAAAACCCGGGTTTCCTGAATTACAGGTAGATTCTTTACCATCTGAGACACCTGAGCCACCGCGGAAAACCTTCTAAGGTAGAGGCAGGCCTAAGGTTTGTTGTGTGTATAATATGTATATTCTTTCAGAATAACATGGAGATTTGTTTTTACTGAAGTCATTTGGAGTGGATTATTGGTCTATACAATTTATAAAATTATATTCAATCATACAATTAAAGAAAAGACCTCTATTTGCAAAATAGCCCAAAGTCATTTTATACCTACCAAAAAAAAAAGATCTTGGCACTTCCTGTAGATAAATCTTCCAAATGACTTATGAACCATTAATAGCTCAAGTCTTAGACCCAGGAATTAGAATTAAGTGTTCTATCTGAGAAAGGATAACTCCACAGACTAACCAGAGGTGATAGAACAGGTTGGAGAGAAATAAATGCATCATTTCTAGATTCTTCACTGATTCTCTTTTCATCTAAAGCTTCATTGTCACCATTTTAATTAAGATTTCAAGAATCACCAAACTTATTTCCTCCCTGACCCATCTCATTCCAGACACTGATTGTGAATCTTTCCAAACTACCATTTATATTTAAAAACTCTAATTCCTACTGACTGTTCCAAGAATAAAGTGTGAAATGGATATCCAAGGACATAATCAATGCAGCATGCTTCCCCAACACTCCCAGCCATACTTTTGAATGTGCTCACTCATGAATTTAACTTGTGTTTTTCTGCTCAAATGGCTTTGCTTTGTTCCTGAGCAAGAGTGAAACATCCTCACTCCTTTTTTTTCTAGTTCTCCTGAATCTTCACTCTTCCCTGAGAGCCAGTCCTCTCTGTGGAGCCTCTCCTGAGTACTGTGTGTGTGTGTGTGTTTGCTGAGTTGTTCAGTTGTGTCCACTTTGTGACTCCATGAACCATAGCATGCCAAGCTCCTCTGTCCATGGACTTTTTCCAAGAAACAACACTGGAGCAGATTGCCATTTCCTGCTCTGAAGGATCTTCCCAACCCAGGGATGAAACCCACAACTATTGCATCTCCTACATTGGCAGACGGATTGCTTACCACTGGGCCGCCTGGGAAGCCTTCCTGAATACTGTGGCTCGTCTAATCCACAAATAGCAGAGCTCTTCCAATACACCTTTCATCCTTTTACCCTTGAGGAACTGGAGGGCTACAGAGTTCATGACTTGCCCAAAGTCCCATTGAAGCCATTTAACATCTAGCCAGTACTTTCCATTACACAGTGATAATTGTCTGAATTATTTAAACTAATCATAACCTTCTTTGTATTGTTGATTAATTGTTCATAAGTATGTAACCTGGAAATGACAAAGCTCTCCCTGGGTTACTGGGGCCTCAATCTCCATATTTCTAGGAATCCCCACAAAAGAGAGTGCTGGGAATGCCTATGTTTTCCTGTCACCTCCTGCTCCAAATTCCTGTCATCCTCTTAGAATTTTCCACCCCCTCCCCCATCTCTCTTGGCTTCACCCTAGGCATGGAAAAACTCCTTTTTCCTGATTCCAACAAAACTGTGCCGTTTAATAGACTCTGATGAATGGTTTAAGTGTTAGAAGAATATCATGGTACAGCCCAGACTGGATCACAGTTTAAAACAAAATGTTAGACGTGGTGGCAATGGGGCCTCAGGAGGAAGAGGGCAAATGAAAAGTTACCTGAGACTGGAATGGCTGCGGGGGAAAAAAAATCAGCTTTTAGCTCTTGGCCTAATTCTCTCCTAAGCAACTTGGGGGTGGGTATGTTGTTCACCTTTACAGAAACAAAAATAGATCAAAGTGTTCAATTTACATAAAACAAAACAGTCATCCGCCCTGGGCTTATGCCCTTTCTTAGTAGCTCTAATTCACAACAAAAATGTTGATGTTAGTTTTTCTTTAACTTGGGCCAGCCTGAATTTTTAGGCAGCACTCCATTCCTCAATGACCAAGGCAAATTTCCGAGGTCAATGGTATATTTTTCCCTTTGAATTTCTGCACAGGTAGTTAGGCAAAAGCCTCCAGCAGGAGTGTGCAGAATGCCCTGAGATTAGGAAGAGAACAGATGCAGAACATGGGGGTTTGCCGACATTTACCAAGTGTTTCCTTCATGTCGGGTGTCATACTGCCATGTGATAGCTCATTTAGTTCCCACAACAGCCGTGCAAAAGAGATGCTTTCCATTTTTACAGAGAAATTAAAACAGTCTGCAAAAGTCATCCAGCAAATAAGTGGCAGATCTGAAGTGCAGATCCAGATCTGTCTGACTTTAAAACATTTCTCATGCCTCAAAACAGCCAAAGAAATTGCAGTGCCTGGTCAGGTGACCTTTGTAGCAGGCCAGGCACAAAAGTTTATGAACAAAGAAAACAGTAGTGGGAATGGAAACAAGGAAGCCCTCAGGACTGAAACAGCCCAAGAAGAATTCTCAGATCTGATGACTATTCATTACATTTGTGGACTTCCCCGATGGCTTAGCTGGTAAGCTGGTAAAGAATCCACCTGCCAGTCCAGAAGACATAAGAGACACGGGTTCAGTCCCTAGGTTGGGAAGATCCCTTGGAGAAGGAAATAGCAACCCATTCCAGTAGTCTTGCTTGGAGACTCCCATAGACCAAGGAGCCTAGCAGGCTTCTTCAGTCCATGGGGTCCCTAAGAGTCGGACACAACGGGCACACACGCATAAGCATTGTATTTGTGATGAGAAAAAGGGTGAAGTTAAAATAGTATTGATATCTATATCTGAGTACCAGGAGTAAGAAGCAGAAATGTCGGTCAGAGATGTTGTTTGCAGAAGATAATGATAAATCCATGACGGGAAATGGTAAATTTTCTTCTGTGTGTAGCTATTTGATTTTACACAAACTCAGAGGCCCTCCTACGGAATCTTAATTGGGTATACTCAGTCACTCAGCCTTTATAACCCAAGAAGGGCAACGTATTCAATGTAGTATCACTGAAAGCCTTCTTGGGCAACTTTTATTTATTCATCTAGCCTGTGAGTGGGCAAAGCGGGCAGGTGTCTGGTTTTTGTTACTGCGTAGACGTCCTTACAGTTTTGTTGATGTGAATGGATAAGTACTAGCATCTGAATGGCAATTACTCTGTCTAAACAGAGGACTCTGTGGCAGTTTCTTACTAAAAAGTTGTTAAATTTGGCAATCCTCACTCTGTTGTAGTCATACATTTTCTTAGCCATATTAGGTTATATGGAAAAAAGCCAGTATCATGGCTGGTGTATGAGTAGTTTTTCTGTACCAAGGCAGTTTTCTTGAGAGCCTTTTCTCATTAGTTTAAAAAAAAGAGGCAAATGTGGCCCAGAGTATATTTTGATATATGGCTGGAAAGAAAAATAAAATCTTGCCAGTCCCAAAAGTCCTAGGAATGGCATCTAAGACCAAAATCAGATTTTTAACCTGGATGACTTGGGAATATTTGGGTATTTATTTGTTTCTTATTAAAGGGCTGTATCAATTTATTAAAAGTCCAACTAACCTTATCACAGATACAGAGGAAGAGATTAGAACAAAATCACATTAACTGTCTCATATTTTCTCTTGCTCTTGTTTTCACTCAGTCTCTAGTGTTAGAAATTCAGCATCTGAGTTCTGGACCCATTACAGTCTGAGTAATCATAGACATAGGACTTAAGTTCATTGTTCACCAAGTGGAGATGATATAGTCTCTATCTCACAATGTTCTTATGAGAATCAAATGATATAATGCATGATTCAACCATTAACGATGGAAAGTATACTTTCTCTTCCAAAGTACTTTTAGAGAAAAGTGTAGCAGCAAGTTATTTACCTGGTTGCTTTGGTATGGTTCTCTCCCTTTCATTCAGAATTTAATAATATTCTATTTTGATACCTAATAAAAATTCATCCATATATTCATTAATTTATTCAGTTTATTGAGCACTTGGTCAATGACAAACTTAGTAAATACTCTATCTGCAAATAGATAATAAACCTATAAATTAATTAATCTATAATTAATTAATTCTCTATCTTGTCACTGGATATTCTTTTGAAATATTGACTGTTTCTTGGTCACTTATTCATTTTATACATATTTGTTGAGGGATCACTATATTTTGGGTAATGGCAAAGTGCTTGGGGATCAATGGTTTAAGAAAAAAAAAAAAGCAGAAAGCTTTTTGGAGCTTTCAACCTGGTAGGAAAAAGTTGAAAGCTTTATGGAGCTTTCAACCAGGTAGGAAAGACAAACATTAAATAAATACATAGACACTGAAACATAAATGTCATTACAAATTGTGATTGTACATGAAGATATATAGCAAGAGCCATAAAAGAATAATGTGAAGGGAAAAAATCTTAAAAATCTTTATATCTAATACCTTTAATTTATATACCTTGGCAATATAAATGGATAGAATACTTAAAGCTTTAATCATGTGTCTTGTGCCTGTGCTATAACCAAAAAGAATCAGTGTTTTGTGAGTGTTGCAAAAACTTTGACTTTGTGGGTTTAAGGAAAGCTAAGGGCTATCCAAATGAGAAATGTGCTGGTATTACTAAGGAAAGGTAAGGGAATCATTTCAGTCTTAGAGAACAGCATGACCTAGGGGCTGGCAAGATTTGGATCCATGAAAGAAACTGAAAGAAAGTCTGACCAAATCACAAAATTAGTGATACAAGAGGAAACTGGAGAGTTAGGCAGGGACAGATCATAAACAGTAGTTGCAGGTTGTGTAAATAATTGAATTTATAATCTAAGTGTACTATGAAGCTCTAGAGGTATTTTAAGCAGGGCAGTGATCCGATCAGATTAGTGTTTTTTAAAAGGTCTTTATTTGCAGAAGGCCAGAAAATTTGAACAGAAAGATGTGTAAAGGAGTCTCCTGGAATGATCCAAAGAGATAAGGTGGCTCGGATTAGAGCAGTAACAGTAATTATGAAGATAAATGGACTGCTTCACTAAATATTCTGGAGTGAGAATCACTGGACTTATTTATTGCTGGGGAGTAGTGGGGAATATACGGTGAGGACAAAGTGGCGGGAAAGACTCCCAAGTCAGGGCTCAAGCAGTCAGGTGAATGCTAATGCCATATTTGAAGATGGGAAGAATTCAGGGAATATGGACTATGTTCAATTATTAACATATTATTTTTGCTGAAAGAAAAAGGAGCAGTGCTTGAATGTTTTGAGTTGTAGAGAGGAAACAAAAGTGTAAAGTATAAACTCCACCTTGAGAGTATTTGCGCCATAGGCATTAAGCCCGCTGTTGACACTGTTTGACGTCCCTGGGCTTCCCTGATGGCTCAGACAGTAAAGAATCCGCCTGCGATGTGGGGAGAGCTGGCTTCAATCCTGGGTTAGGAAGATTCCCTGGAGAAGGGAACGGCTACTCACTCCAGTATTCTGGCCTGGAATTCCATGGACAGAGGAGCCTGGCAGGCTACCGTCCGTGGGGTCACAAAGAGTCAAACACGACTGAGCAACTTTCACTACCAGACCCTCTCAAACCACCAGAGGCTCTCCGATGATGCTATGGGCTACCTCACTACTAGGACTTATTCCCTCTCCTTTCTCCCACTGTGTGTACCTACCTATAATGTGTTTGCTTACCATACACTTTTGTGTATATTTTGCTTATAATACACTTCTGAATTATCTCATTTCTCAAGACTTAAATCGGTCAGTCTTGAAAGTTAGGTATTTTGTTTTGTTTTTGGCTGTGCCAGGTCTTTGCTGTGGCATACAGGGTCTTATGTTAGTTGCAGCATGTGGGATCTAGTTCCCTGACCACGGATTGAACCCAGGGCCCCTGCACTGGGAACATGAAGGCTTAACCCACTGGGCCACCAAGGGAGTCTCCCAAAATTAGGTCCTTAAAAACAACTTTGCAGAGCGGGGGTGGGGGGGTGGGGGGTGCGGGGGGGTTGCGGTTTCTATAATCTTGGCAGTGAATGGATAATACTAGAGGTCTTTTCAATTTTGTCTTGCTATGAATATATTAGTTACTGTAACTCATCTGTAAGTATTTTGGTGGCATTGCAGTTATTGTTCCAACTTTTCCAGCTGGTTATTTGAAAACAAGAATTCACATAAAGAAAATGTGATCAATTTGATCCCTTGAGCATCACTACACCCTCTACATTACTTAACAATTAGAAACAAAGTGACTGAGATTTGGGGATTATGGTTTATGTATAAGAATGTCCATTACAATATTACTTATAATAGCCCAAACTTGAAATATATGTCCAGTCATAGGGAAATGATTATGTAAACCATGACATTGTTAATCAAGTTAAAAGAATGGTGTAGGAAAATATGTGTAGGTGAAAAATATGAATACATAACATATTAAATTTGTTTTTAAAATACTATCATATGTGTTAGTAAAGAGAACCAGAAGGAAATATTTTTAAACTTTAAATCTCAGAGTGGGAGGGATTAAGAGACTTTAAAATTGTTCTCTGCATATATTTCTATATTTTCTAAATTTTCTAGAGTGAAATTTATGTTTGTATATTCTCCTTTTGTTGTTGTCTTTTAGTCACTAAGTCATGTCTGACTCTTTTGTGACCCCATGGACTGTAACCCACCAGGCTCCTCAATTCAGTTCAATTCAGTCGCTCAGTCATGTCCAGTTCTTTGTGACCGCATGGACTGCAGCATGACAGGCCTCCCTGTGCGTTACCAACTCCCCGATTCATGTCCATTGAGTTGGTGATGCCATCCAACCATCTCATCCTCCGTTGTCCCCTTCTCCTCCTGCCTTCAATCTCTCCTAGCATCAGGGTCTTTTCAAATGAGTCAGTTATTCTCATCAGGTGGCCAAAGTATTAGAGTTTCAGCTTCAGCATCAGTCCTTCCAATGAATATTCAGGACTGATTTCTTTTAGGATGGATGGGTTGGATCTCTTTGCAGTCCAAGGGACTCTCGAAAGTCTTCTCCAACACCACGGTTCAAAAGCATCAGTTCTTCAGCGCTCAGCTTTCTTTATAGTCCAATTCTTACATCCATACATGACTCCTGGAAAAACCATAGCTTTGACTAAACGGACCTTTGTTGGCAAAGTAATGTCTCTGCTTTTTAATAAGCTGTTTAGGTTGGTCATAGCTTTTCTTCCAAGGAGGAAGCTAGTGGATGTGATGAAATTCCAGTTGAGCTATTTCAAATCCTAAAATATGATGCTGTAAAAGTGCTGCACTCAATATGCCAACAAATTTGGAAAAACTCAGCAGTGGACACAGGACTGGAAAAGGTCAGTTTTTATTACATTCCCAAAGAAAGGCAATGCCAAAAAGTGTTCAAACTACTGTACAATTGCACTTATCTCACATAGTAGCAAAGTAATGCTCAAATTCTCCAACCAGGCCAGGCTCCTCTGTCCATGGGATTTCCCAGGCTAAAACGCTGGAGTGGGTTGCCATTTCCTTCTCCAGGGAATCTTCCTGACCCAGGGATCAAACCCGCATCTCCTGCATTGGCAGGCAGATTCTTTACCACTGAGACACCTGGAAAGCCCATATTCTCCATAATAAGATGTATATCTACAGAGCATTCAGAGATACATCTGACTTTACAGATTTAATGATCTGAAACGTTTTTCAACAGAGTAAAATAGAAAGAAAAGTAGTCTTGAAAATCATCAATCTTTCAGTCTGTCAATAAATAATTGATGAGTACTGCACAAGTTGCCTTGGGGATGTAAAGTGATAAAATGTTACTCCTCACTCAAGGAACTTGTGATCAAGTGCCTGCTCTCCTAGATTTCCCCCTTTGGATTCAAATAGCCTAAAAACATAATAAGGACAGTTTTTATGTTTGTCTCTGAGCTTTTCCTTTTGAGATACATCAGGAAATGAAAGGGCTCAGAGAGAGAGAGAGGAAAAACACTACCTAAGTAGCTTAAGTATCTACGCAGCCTCAATGCCATTTAAATCCTGGCTAAATTTAATGTTTTCCTCTCACATTTCTAGTATATTTCATATAATATATTTGTAATTCCATCCAAAGTTCTAGGGTGGCATTTGTATGCAAGCTTAGTTGTTCTGAATTATTCAGTCATTTGTTTTTCATTCTTTAGCAGTGATTTCTCACAATCCTATTTTGTGTTCCAAACATGTAAGAATCGTTGTCTCTGAAAAGTGCATTTTCTTTAGCTGCAAGGTACATTTTACATACTTGTCAGCTCTATTCAGTCTTTATGTGCCTTCATAATGCCAGAATTGCCATTTCAGAAGACAGAGAGCTGCCCAGTATGAAATTATTTGGTGGTGGCAGTTGCCCAAAAGATTTTATTGAACTAATTTGTCTCTTTCATTTAATTCAATGAACTCAGCTATAAATGGTGTCCCTGATGAGGCTTCTGTTGGTATCTTTGTTGACATATGAATAAAGACACTGCTGTTTAAAAAATGCTGTTCTTTAGAGATAAATTTACTATAGAATGTTAAATTTGAAATATTGTAATAATGTGAAAATGGATTTCATTGATCCATCTGTATCTTCACTCCATGCTCCGTTCGTTTAATCACACAGTTTTTTGTTTTGCTTTTTTTTTTGAGAGATCAGCCTGGATTTAAGTTTGTTGCTATGAAAGACTGAAGCTGAGGTATTGTCCACACAACCATCAACCATCTAATATAATTGCCAATAAAATCATTAGTAACAGGCTTCAGTGAGATTCTGATTGCCCTATTTGTATCTAGTTTGAATCTGGTCCCAGAAAAAATGACCCTGGATAATAAGTCAAGATTTATAAATAGAAAAGCCAGAACATCTAGAAACATCACACGTATTTACTGAGAAACTAACGTGCACTCAGAACTCCACAAAGCGCTGCGGATATCGAAGTGAAGACTTTAAGAAAGTAGATCATATGTTATGGGTTCCTAATCACAATTTTTTTTTTCAAGAACTCAAGCCAAAGAAATAACAAAAAAGTGAAAAATAGTTTAATATTTTTTACTTTTCTCACTAGGGAATTAGCTCAGTGAGGGCAAAGATCTTGTCAGTCTGTCTCTGCCTCATCCTTAGCAGTTTCCATTTCATAATTAGAAATAGAATCTCAAACTGGGCTGATGTTTTGTGTCATGATATAGGAACAGAAGATGAGCAAATCTCGAAATATTTTTCTCCCTGTGTCATGTGTGAGGAATGATATTCACAGCGAAGTCTCACTCTCAGGAATACACATAAGAAGGCCTTTTCTTCCACTCAAGAAAGATTCCGAGAATGCAACTGAGTGAGAGTCAGGTTTACAGAGATAACCTTGACTCTTTCCTAATGGTTTAATAAAGAGTAAATCACATGTAACCTCAGATTTCTGATGACACTTCACGGGCAATGATGCTGTGATTGAGA
Source organism: Nanger dama (assembly GCA_917880005.1). NCBI lineage: Eukaryota > Metazoa > Chordata > Mammalia > Artiodactyla > Bovidae > Nanger > Nanger dama. The sequence goes on along the minus strand of CAKJTW010000096.1, from coordinate 5,691,579 downwards.
ATTCATGTGGAAAACCTCTGGTGGGCCTCCATACCTTGACAGATCTATTTTGATGTTCAGGTGCTTTGAGGTTAAGATGACTACTTGAAGGATTTATCAATTGTAGCACTCCCCACAGCATATCATTACTGCAAAGACAGTGCAAACTGTAAGGGTAACAAAGAATCAGTTCTCAGGATTGTTGTTTTGAAAATTTTTATCCCATGATACCAGTCGGGAGTCAAATAAATGGATGTATCTGTCCTCTAAAAACAAATATAGTAATTGATTTGTCTTAAAATAAAAAACAACCAGCTCCTGCTGAGTGAACTTGGTTGTTAAGTAACCAACGAGAGTCAGAGTAGTGTTCTACAAAGAGAAAAGATCTGGAGACCCGTATCTACTCACCACTAGCTGAGAGGCCTTGGACAAACCATTTAACTTCTCCAGGACTCTCTAGGTCCTGTTTATAAAATGTTTCCAATAATATTTATCTTACTGATATCCAGGGTTGACATGAAAATCATTTGGGAAAAGGAATATGAAAGCTCTGTTTACTATAAAATTGCTTTCGTTTGTATTTTTAGTCCATTGATGATACCACTAGTCACTTAGAAATCAGTCCACAAATGACTGATCCCATTGATGATAGAAGCATAATTGCCTTGTGACCAACCACTTCATCCCTATCAAGCATTCCAGGCATTTCAGTGCAAAAACAAGGTCTATGGGAAAAAGTCAAAAGGCAAGTGATCAGAGGAATTCCACTGGCCCTTCCCAGGGCCCTGTGCACAAAATGGTCCCCTGTGCATTGTTATTTTGCTGTGTTTGCTGATGTCCATAGTTTCCAAGACAATCACAGACTGATAACTGGGGGGTGATGATGAACAGAGACAGAGTGAGCATGATGTTATACCAGTCTTCTAGTGCAAAGGCCCCTCTATCTCATCCATGGGGTTGCAGCCTTCACTGTCTACTCTTTGAGTTAAATGTGCAAATACATTATGCAGAGACTGACATTTTTAAATGTTGAGGAATGACATCAACCAGCAAATTTTTTTTCAGGGCTACACACATTGATGCTTTTGTCTGTTATGTGGGTAGGACAAAGTGATTCTAGGTTCTAAGCCCTCAGTCCTACCACTGTTGACATTCCCGGTCAGACTTTTGTGCTTGAGGCTCTGAATCAGGTCTTGGAGGACCTGGAGTGGAGGAGAAAGGTGGGCTGTGCTAGTTGATTACAACAAAGAGAAGAGGAACAGGTTCATTCCACTTTCGGTGTTATTTTTCTTTGTGGCTTTGCTCATCTTGAGCAACCAGCCATACAAAAAAATATATAATATACAGTCCTTGAATTTTAATCAGTAGTAAAAGCTAACAGTAGTAAAAGTTTTAAGAATACTTTAAACAAAGTACATATTATATAATAGAAATAAGAATATTGATTCACAAAATCAATAAAGTGTGCTCAAATTTTCCACTGAGCTGACTGAATTGAATAAATAATCCAATTGCTTTGATTACCTGCAGTCTCACCCAGAAAAAACTGAAATAGGACACTGCTTCTATTGGAATATCCAAAATTCCTGAGTACTGAGATTGTTAATAAACTGAGAGTCTATTGAAACTAATGGGTTTGATTTAATGAATTGTAACTAAACTTACAATTATCAAACTTATTCTGTATGCCTGAAGTTTACTGCACAGCAAATATTTACAAGTTATTCACCTTGCATAGCAACGATGTTGGCAAAACAGAGCCCTGCTGGTAGGAATATCAAATGGTGCAGCCACTTTGGAAAAATGTCTTGTAGTCCCTCAAACAGTTAAACATAGAATTACCATATGACTCTGCAATTCCACTCCCAGGTATATGCCTGAGAGAAATAAGAACATATGTCTGTGCAAAAACTCGTATACAAATGTTTATGCCAACGTTATTCACAACAGGCAAAAAAAAAAGCAAATAACAAAACATCCATCCACAAACAAAATGGATAAGTAAATTGTGATGTATCCATACAATGGAATATTATTTGGCCATAAAAATGAATGAAATGCTGATACATGCTACTATATGGATGACCCTTGAAAACATTGTGCCAAGTGAAATAACTCAGTCACGAAAGACCATATATTATATGGTTCTATTCATATGAAATGTTCACAACAGAGAACTTTATGGAAACAAAATATAGTTTAGTGATTGCTTAGGGCTGGAAGATGTAGGGGATATTATGGTGAGTGGGGAGATGGCTAAGATTGTGGTGGTAACTGCACAAATCTGAATGTACTAAAACTATTGATTTACACACTTAAACAGATCAATTCTCTGACATGAGTTGCGTGGTGTGTGAACTATATCTTAATAAAACTGTTATTTAAAAATAAAGTAATACCTGATAAATAAAATATACTCAATTGAAAAATAAAGAAGCCATACATAACCACTTAGGCAGATGAGTGCCACGAAGACTGTATGCTTTGGAGATTTTAATATGTGTAAAAATTAAATGTACCATTTAATATTACTCATGAGAGGCCCAGTATTTAAGAGTGCCTTAAAATAATATAAACAAACACCAGTGCTTGTTAGTAATGATAATGGTGGTGGTGATGCTGATGTTTATGATGATGATGGTGACAAAATCAATTGCCATTGCCTCTCCACAATCTTTGGACTTCTAAAAATATCTACATTAGGTTTTTCCTGATGGGAGGCAGTTAAATGAAGTGCCAGGTGCAGGCACGCCATGATTCTGTAAAGAGAAAGATTGCATTTTTCTTAGGAATTAATGTCTCATATGTTTGTAGCCACAGGAAACTTATCAAACACTGACGTCAGCTACTTTCCCATGAGAAGCTCAGAAATTTCATAATACCATAAATTACTTTCGCTTTCCTGCTTGCTTCAGACAAGTAGAGAACTTTTCATAAAGCTTAAAAATAAACATCTAACCCTCACCCTGCCATGGACACATTCTTAAGGCTTCTCTGATCAGAAATCATCTTGCCTCTAAAAATTTACCCTTATTCTTCTATTAACAATTGAAAAATCTTGGCCAATGCAAATAACATCATGGATTATTCCTATTCAAAAATTGTCCAAGAAAAAAGAGGAAAGGCTGCAGCAAATAGGAACCATTTTACGATATCCAAGCCCTTCTTTTGTACCATTATGTGATCTTGTTTTTTCATCTTCATACTTGTACAAAATTGGCTCCTCTGTGAACAAAAATACAAGCAATGTCTTTGGCTTCCCATGAAATTTGAAGGGGAATTCAAAAAAACTTCCTTGGCTACCTTGGCTAGTCCTGGCCATCTAATAAAAATAAGCTAAGGGTTGATTGATTCTTCTTTCCAGATAGAGAATAACCAAAGGAGGAGGAAAAGAAAGGGGTGATATTCATTAGGAGCCTATAGCATTCTAGATTCAGTAACGGACACTTTGTATGTTATCTCATTCACTCACCAGTGAACTTTTACAGAGTATTATATGTCATGGAATTTACTAAATACTTGGGATAGAATTATGAGTAAGACCTTTCCTTACCATCAAAATGGTCATGCTCATATATACACTATCATCTGTAAAACGAATTATTAATAGCAAGCGGGAAGCAGCTGTATAGCAAAGGGAGCTCAGCTTGATGCTTTGTGATGATCTAGATGGGTGGGATGAGAGCTAGGTGGGAGGGAGGCTCAAGAGGAAGGGGATATATGTATGCATATAGCTGATTTACATCGTCGCACAGAAGAAACCAACACAACACTGTAAGGCAATTATACTCCAAATTTTTTTATTGTAAAAAAACAGATAAAGAAGCCCATGCTCATAAGATGACAGCCCACTGTGGCAATGCATCCAGAGCAGCATTAGCAAAATACTACATAGGCACAGATGAGTAAAAGCCCTTCAAAGCAGTTATTATTATCCTCATTTTAAAATAGACTCTGCTGTGCATGCATGCTAAGTTGCTTAAGTCATATCCAACTTTTTGCCACCCTATGGACTGTAGCCCACCAAGCTCCTCTGTCCATGGAATTCTCCTGACAAGGATAGTGGAGTGAGTGGCTGCCATGCCCTTTTCCAGTGGATCTTCCCAACCCAGGGATTGAACCCACATCTCTTATGTCTCCTGCACTGGCAGGCAAATTTCTTTACCACTAGCAAAAATAAGTAACTGATACCTAAACTCATATATCTCTCTTACGACCTCACAGCCTGTCTTCTTTCACAGTTCCATGCTGCTTTTAAGGGAAAGACATTTCCAACCCAACTGAATACTCTAAAGCTTTGTTAGCAATCCAGTGAAACTGTTGCAGGATGCCAAGACAATTTTTACTTTCATTGGATAATTGACTTTTTCTTGAATTATAAGAGCAATTTCTTTACTCTCTTGCTTTATTTAGTCTGCTTGGTAGCTAAATTCCTAACATAGTATTCTGTTGATACATGTTGTCCCTCTTATCTACTAGTTTATACAAATATCTCTGTGTATCCATATGCATAATCTCATAAGAATATGAAAAATGCATCCTACAAAAATCAAGAGATTCTCCCACATGCATAAAAATTCACACTGAAATACAAGCATACTATAGGCAAGTGTTACTCAAGATACACAGGCAAAAACTTAAATGGAAACAAACAGTTGAAACAACCGAAGAGGAAACTTTGTGCAAGAACTGAAGGTACACGCAAGGCACTGCAGATAGATTTGGGAAGAGCAGTGGTGGAAAGTGAAGAGGACACACTGTGGCTAGTGAGCAAGGGTCTGAACGCACTCCGAGGTTTTACAGCATCTTAAGATGATAAGTAGTCCCTGTATTTGAATTGCTTTGGTATGGGCCACTTGCAAAAACATTCAATATTTCCCTTCTAAGATATAGTAAGCCAAAATATATATGTGGAAAGTTCACTAAGTCATTGGTAAATAATCCAGTGTTGACTTTTAATTTAGAAATAACTGGCCAAATTGATCCCAGCCTTCCTGACTGCGATTTTGCCCCTACAGAGTACATTCATGTATATTACGTTTTTGTTTTCTCTCATTGTTTGTCTTTCTTTTTATTATTTTATTTTCCTACTCTAATATATAGTAATATATGACTGGGAATATTAAATTTTCATAATTTTATATATGTTGAGCTCATAAATTCCCTTTAGTTGTCATCTTTCCAGATTGAGGCTTCATCTTTTTCTATTCACATGTTATTAAAATAGTCTTTTTATTGATGTGTAGCATACAGAAAAGCACACAAATCGTAACTATACAGCATGGTTAATTTTCACAGAATGAGCAAAGCGATGTAGTCAACACCCAGATCAAGTAACAGAACATTACTTAGCACCCCAGGACCCCCTCGTGCCCCCTTCCACAGTCATGCCTCCTCCCCTCCCCCACTGCCCCAGGATAACCATCATTTTGACTTCTGACACCTAGTGACAGTTTTGTTTATTTGTTTGTTTTTGCTGAATTTTATAGTAATGTAATCCTACAGAATTTGGGGCAGAGGGGGTGTCCAAACTCTGTTATTTAAAATTATGTCTCTGAAATTCATTGCGTAAGCAATAATTATATTATTCTAATTTGCAACACCATATTTTGTTGTTTGCCAACCACAGTTTATCCATATTACTATTGATAGGCACTGCAGTGATTTCCACTTTGTAGATGTTTTGAGTAGCGCTGGTATGAGCATTCTAGTTCATGTGTTCTGATGAATATATGCATGGATCTTTGTCATCTATATACAGAGGAGTAAGCTTTCTGGGTCACCAGTTAGACCAATATTCAGCTTTAGCAGATACTGTCAAATATTTTACCTCAGTGATTATTCCAACTGACATTCCCACAGCATTGCACGAGAGTTACAGCTGCTCATCAAAACTTTGAACTGTCAGTCTTTGCAATTTTCGCTATTCTAGTAGTGTGTAATTTGAATTAGAATTTTCTGATGATTAATGAAATTGAGCTCTTTTCATACATTTATTGCCATTTTAATATCCTCTTTTTGTGAAGTACCCATTAGAGTTGTTACTTATTTTTTAATATAAATTTATTTTAATTGGAGGTTAATTCAGTTCAGTTACTTTACCATATTATATTGGTTTTGCCGTACATCAACATGAATCCACCACAGGTATACACGTGTTCCCCATCGTGAAACCCCCTCCCACCTCCTTCCCCGTACCATCCCTCTGGGTCGTCCCAGTGCACCAGCCCCAAGCATCCAGTATCATGTATCGAACCTGGACTGGAGATTCATTTCATATATGATATTATACATGTTTCAATGCCATTCTCCCAAATCATCCCACCCTCTCCCTCTCCCACAGAGTCCAAAAGCCTGTTCTATACATCTGTGTCTCTTTTGCTGTCTCACATAGAGGGTTATTGTTACCATCTTTCTAAATTCCATATATATGCATTAGTATACTATATTGGTGTTTTTCTTTCTGGCTTACTTCACTCTGTATAATGGGCTCCAGTTTCATCCACCTCATCAGAATTGATTCAAATGTATTCTTTTTAATGGCTGAGTAATACTCCATTGTGTATATGTACCACAGCTTTCTTATCCATTCATCTGCTGATGAACATCTAGGTTGTTTCCATGTCCTGGCTATTATAAACTGTGCTGCGATGAATATTGGGGTACACATGTCTCTTTCAATTCTGGTTTCCTTGGTGTGTATGCCCAGCAGTGGGATTGCTGGGTCGTATGGCAGTTCTATTTCCAGTTTTTTAAGGAATCTCCACACTGTTCTCCATAGTGGCTGTACTAGTTTGCATTCCCACCAACAGTGTAAGAGGCTTCCCTTTTCTCCACACCCTCTCCTGCATTTATTGCTTGTAAACTTTTGGATTGCAGCCATTCTGACTGGCATGAAATGGTACCTCATTGTGGTTTTGATTTGCATTTCTCTGATAATGAGTGATGTTGAGCATCTTTTCATGTGCTTGTTAGCCATCTGTATGTCTTCTTTGGAGAAATGTCTAGTTCTTTGGCCCATTTTTTGATTGCGTTGTCTATTTTTCTGGAATTGAGCTCCAGGAGTTGCTTGTATATATTTTTGGATTAGTTGTTTGTCAGTTGCTTCATTTGCTATTATTTTCTCCCATTCTGAAGGCTGTCTTTTCACCTTGCTTATAGTTTCCTTTGTTGTGCAGAAGCTTTTAAGTTTAACTAGATCCCATTTGTTTATTTTTGCTTTTATTTCTGATATTCTGAGAGGTGGATCAGAGAGGATCCTGCTGTGATTCATGTCGGAGAGTGTTTTGCCTATGTTCTCCTCTAGGAGTTTTATAGTTTCTGGTCTTACGTTTAGATCTTTAATCCATTTTGAGTTTACTTTTGTGTATGGTGTTCGAAAGTGTTCTAGTTTCATTCTTTTACAAGTGGTTGATCAGTTTTCCCAGCACCACTTGTTAAAGAGATTGTCTTTTCTTCATTGTATATTCTTGCCTCCTTTGTAAAAGACAAGGTGCCCGTAGGTGTGTGGATTTATCTCTGGGCTTTCTATTTTGTTCCATTGATCTATATTTCTGTCTTTGTGCCAGTACCATAGTGTCTTGATGACTGTGGCTTTGTAGTAGAGCCTGAAGTCAGGCAAGTTGATTCCTCCAGTTCCATTCTTCTTTCTCAAGATTGCTTTGGCTATTTGAGGTTTTTTGTATTTCCATACAAATTGTGAAATTATTTGTTCTAGCTCTGTGAAAACTATTGTTGGTAGCTTTATAGAGTCATATTTGTTATTGATTTGTGGGAATTCTTTGAATATTTAAATACAAGTCCTTTGTCAGATGTAAGTTTTGCTAACATACATTTTCTAAATCTGTGGTTTGCCTTTCACTCTCTTTATGGTTCTTAATTTTGATGCAGTACAATTTATCAATTTTATTCTTTTATGGTTAGTAATTTATATATCCTATTTACAAAATCTTTGCCTGTCCCCAGACCATGGAGGTATCTTCTTTTTTCTGAGAGCTTTAATGTGTAAGTTTTCACATTTAGATCTGTAATGAACCTGGAATTGGAGGAGGGGGTGTATGATATATGATATTAAATAAAAGTCAAGATTTTCTTCTCCTTTCTTCCATACGGGTATCCAGTTGAGGTGCTAGGTGATGTTACTTTCCTCCAGACTGAGTTACTTTATCTTCTTGTGGTTTGATAAAATTGGGAAAATTCCCTTTAGTTGAATTTGAAATTCATCTGCCATTTCCTATGATTCCATTGACTTCTAGCTTGCCCCTTCTCCACAGATGGACTCTCCAAAGGTCTGAGACTATATCCCAAGATCCTTTCCTATTTTTTTTTCTTGCTTCCATTTTTTTAATCAAAGTTTCTTTGGAAGGAATGATGTTAAAGCTGAAACTCCAGTACTTTGGCCACTTCATGCAAAGGGTTGGCTCATTGGAAAAGACTTTGATGCTGGGAGGGATTAGGGGCAGGAGAAGAAGGGGATGACAGAGGATGAGATGGCTGGATGGCATCACTGCCTCGATGGACGCAAGTCTGAGTGAACTCCGGGGAGTTGATGATGGACAGGGAGGCCTGGCGTGCTGCGATTCATGGGGTTGCAAAGAGTCGGACACGACTGAGCGACTGAACTGAACTGAACTGATAATTAATATATGGTAAAAATTTACTCCTTTCAATGTACAGTTCTATAAGTTTTGACAAATACAGATAGTTGTGTAACTCCCACCACAAGTGAGAAATAGATATATCAACTCCAAAGTACTTCTTCCTTCTTGTACTTTTGAGTGTTTCCTACTCAGGGCCAGATTACTGCAGAAAACTCGGCTGTGCTTTTCAGAAACATTGTCTCTTATTCTCTTACTGACTCTCATCCTTTCCACTCGAAGTGTTCAGTCCTAGAAAGCGCTATGAAGTTGAACAAGTCTAGGATGCAATTTCAACTCTGATACATGTTAACTATGTGACAATGAATCTGAATCTGTGTCCTTACTTTGAAATAAGATACTAAAACAACTATTTTTGGTTTTCTTTTGAAGGTTCATTAGATACCAAATATCAAGTACCTTGCACATAGTAGGTGTTCAATATATTCTCCAAGAACTGTAAGATACATTTATCTTTTAGAAATAATGGAGAAAGGGTGAGGTAGGTGGTCCCTGAAAAGCTATTCTTTTCTCTGGGAAACCCCTTCGATGCTGAACTTGATAGAACTTGTTTTACTCCCAGCCATAACAAGGTCATTCATAGATACTGAGACATACACATTATATACTTTTTCCTTAAAAAACCATAGAATTATAGGAAAACCCTCTGAATTGGAGAGATCTTTAAAAATCTATTCCAAATGCTTCATGTTACAGATGAAAGAACTGAGGGGCCAAGAGTACTTTAATAACTTGGTCAAGGTCACCTCACTCATTAGTATTTACTTAAGTGACCCGAATTCCCTGAGATCACATATTTCTTCTCTTCCAAAATACTCCTTGGTCCTATATTCAACTATAAATGTAAAACAGAGACAATTCACAAGAGACAATTATTAATGTTTTATTGTTACTGGCGCATTTTGACTAAAACCCATAGATCTATTTTTAAATATTTTATTTTAATTTCCATTCCCACAAATTATGCGACTTCCTGCCAACTAAGTCTGAAATAGCTTCTTACCATTCCTTTCCCATTCCAAGGATTATATCCTGTAGTGTTTCATTCTTTTATTATTAAGAAATATTCTGCCTTATTCTCCAATGCACAAGACTGAAAGGAGCTCATGGAAACCCACAGAAGACAGCTCTCTTCATACCAAGTTAACAGGAGTGCAGGGGGGGCATCTATTGTCCTGGGCATTGGATGCTCAGGTAACCAAGTGCATCCCTAGCATGCTCCCAGATGGCTGGAGACAGATGACCAGCACCTCTGCCATCCTCATGCTTTCTGGCAAAGGTGGTACTCTGACAATCTTTTTGTTTGTTTGTTTTGGTAAATCCCTTTTGTTCAGCACATCTTTCAGCATTGTATATTCTGCTAATGGACAGATAAGCATGAATCCCATATGGACTGAACAATTTGGAAGAGTTTCATGATCACAGCACACACAGTCATCTCATAAAACCCTCTACCTCCCACCAGGATTCTCAAAGGCTCTTCCAGAAACACTCTTCACATGAGTGACTCCTTAGACTAGAAATATATTTTCAGCCTAGGTAGCTCCTCTTCAGAGAGACCATCTCTCACCATCCAGCATTCAGTGGCCCTCTGTCACCTTAGGCTCTTTTATTTGCTCACTATTGGAAATATGCGTGCTATCTACTCCACCAGAATATAACTTCCATGACAGCAGAGTCCTTGCCCTTCACTGTGTGTCCCTTCCTGGCTTAGAGAACTCACTCAATCTGTAAATGAATGTGGGCGTGTATCCATCTCCTATGCCTGTCAGGCTGAGTCTGCCCCCAGATTTGAATACTGGCTTCATTACTTACTGCTGCTGCTAAGTCGCTTCAGTCGTGTCCGACTCTGTGCGACCCCATAGACGGCAGCCCACCAGGCTCCCCTGTCCCTGGGATTCTCCAGGCAAGAACACTGAAGTGGGTTGCCATTTCCTTCTCCAATGCATGAAAGTGAAAAGTGAAAGTGAAGTTGCTCAGTCGTGTCTGACTCTTAGCAACCCCATGGACTGCAGGCCACCAGGCTCCCCTGTCCATGGGATTTTCCAGGCAAGAGTATTGGAGTGGGGTGCCATTGCCTTCCTGCCAGCTGGGTGAATTCAGGTCAATGTGTTAAACACAACAAGTTTCTCAGGGCTTCTCCTATGTTAAGAACATGTATCTCATTAGATTGTTATAATGATAAATGAGACATATGAAAAGAGCTTAGCACAGGGCCTGGCACTAAAAACCCTTAACACACAGTAGTTATCAGAATCTCCATGAGGCGAGCAGAGCATATTAACAAAAGTGTCATGGGGGATTTTTTAATATAAATATTAATGTTGAAATCAAAGGACCCTAACTCAACTCCACAAGGCAATATATAAATTAATGAAAACCCAGTTCTTCTTGTTGACTCCATGAAGTTATTCTTTTTTATAAAGGATCTGTAATTGAACCTTTTAGATAACTCCCTGTTATAATAAGTTATCCGACCCCATGGTTTCTTTTTGGAAAATGGCATCTTTCTGTGAACACTTGTGATAGGAATTTTAAAGGAGAAGCATAACCACTTTTTGCAAGCATGTACTGTCAATATTTTTCCGTTTGTGTAACCTAGGAAGGTGCTAGGTCCTGCTCCTCATGCTACTGAATGGCTTCACCTGGAGGTTTCCTGAGGGTTTTAAGAAAATCACTCCCCTTAGAAGACTAGAAAGCTGATTGAAAGGAGAGAAACTCCTCCTTTCTTTTTATTACACCTTGATTCTCCCATAGTGAATGCTTCATATAAAACCCCAATTTCCCCACATGCCTGAGCAGACAGTTCAATCAAAGGAGCAATAAATAGCACCTGGCTGTTTGCCACTGGCTGGGAAGGCGACTGGACCGAGGCAGCGGGGCTCATGTGCCGTCCGCCGTCCAGCTCGCTCTTCCGGCCCCTCTTCCTTCATCTCGGGTCTCTCCCTTCCTTACCATGTCCGGTCTAGACTTAGCTCTGCCTGCAGAGAATTTCAGCCGCTGCCTCTGAGCCAAGTCAGTCCATGCCCTATATTGGGCACCGAATGAAAAGCTTAAAGGGATCCAGCGAATAATGGCTCACCCAGGAAAGCATCTGAAGTTGCAAGGTAGCGGGACAGTAGAAAATGGTCTTGAAACAGGAAGTGAGAGCTTCATCAACTTTCTGGCCCTTCCGTCCTCAATCTGAAAATAAAAAGTATATGTGAAGACATACTCTGTGTCTAGTCACTGTGCTCTTCACCTTATGGTTTCTCTCAAAAGCCTTTCTATCTTTGTCTCACTAACAAGATGGTTCATTAACATAGACATAGACTCTACAGACCAAAAAAGAAACATTTCCCCAGATCCCCGATTTCTTTATATTTTTTTTGTTCTGTTCCCAATTTTTAAAATACAAATACTAAGGGAATTGGGACCAGGGAAAGGGAAACTAGGCAAATAAGTACTGACCCTGCCAGAGGGTTTAGGGGAAGGTACTGAGGATTATTTTTTCCTGTAAGTTTAAATCTCTTGATTCATTCATTAGGCAAATAACTCCCTGATTTCCTCTAGTCTCCTGTTCCTTCGATGAAGCCTGAGGGTCAAGAATGAGAGGCCTATGTGGAAGGGGTGGACTCCCCTGGTAAAGAATCCACCTGCCACTGCAGGATACCTGGGTTCAATCCTGGATGGGGAAGATCCCTGGCGAAGGAAATAGCAACCCATTCCAGTATTCTTGCCTGGGAAACCCTGGAGGGCTACAGTCCACAGGGTAGCCAAGAGTCAGACATGATTTAGCAATTAAACAACAGCAAGAGCAACATGTGGAGTGGGTACTATAATCTGCATCAGCATCTGAAGGTAAGGAACTTCTTGTAATGTACAGATTTCTGGACACCTGTCTGGAATTTCCCGTGTCATATTTTCTTGAAAAAGCTCTCCCAGAAGATTCCGATATGCAGCCAGTCTAAGAACCTTGATTCTAGGGGGACAGTGTACCATAAGTGCCATTAAGCCAGGTTCAGTGGCTGTTTGTTCACTGACAGATCTCAGATATGTTCCTGGCACATAGAGAGGAGCAGGACCTGGAGGGGAATCTCTCCCACCTGCACCCTACATGTGCACAGGCTCAATGATTTGGAAAAGAAGTCTGCGTCTTTATCTCAGTGACTTGCAACCTGCCAGCACTTTAGATTCACTGAGGACAGTTGAGAAACACATATGCCTAGGGCCTAACCCCCAGATCCTTGTTAGGTTGATCAAAGGAGGGTCCCTGAGTTGAGTCATTTTTTCAGAGCTCCTTGAGTGATTGTTGTGTACAGCCAAGGTCAAGACCATCAGCTAACTCTTAGGCCCTTGAAGCTGCCCTGATGTTAGGAGGGTCAGGGATCATGCCTTCCCTGCATTCTAGAGATGATGAAAGAAAGGCCAGGGAATAGTCGCAGTAGGTCTGGATGTGGCAGCATGGGGACTAGGAACTCAATCCTTATTTGTTTTTAAATTTACTCATGGGATTTGTTCTCATCTAAACTCTATCCTCTCATGCTATGCTAGGGCTTCCCGGGTGGTGCTAATGGTAAAGAACCCCACTGCCAATGCCAGAGACGTAAGAGCCGCGGGTTCGATCCCTGGGTAGGGAAGATCCCCTGGAAGAGGGCATGGAAACCTGCTTTAGTATTCTTGCCTGGAATATCCCATGGACAGAGGAGCCTGGAGGGCCACAGCCCATGGGATTGCAAAGCGTCAGACATGACTGAAGCAACTTAACGCACACGTACTAGTGCTATCCTGAGCATTTAGGCAGTGGTTCTTAATTTGAGGGGAGGGGAAAAGGGAACAGAGACTATTTCAGAAATGAATGAAAGGTAACACACAAAATCTGGCCTACAGTTTTGAGGAGTTCATCACCCCCACTAACTCATAGGTTTTGTTCACTCACTCAACAAAATTTCTGGATGCCCTGCTGCGTGCTGGCAGAGGCCTAGGAGCTGTAGGGAACTCGACTGTAAGCCAGGCTTGAGCAACTTCCCCAACTAGCAGATGTCTCACAGATTTTCTTGTCCCCCTTTTCTGCAGTTTTATAGGAAAGTCCTCCAACATGAGGCCCATAGCAGAAGGAAAGGAATTTAAATGGGATTTGGAGCTCTTACCACTTTCTGGCATTGTAACCTAGAAGGATAATTATGTCTTTTATCACTCCTGCTAGGTATTAGGCTCCTTAAGATCAACGCCCACATCTCCAGAATACCGAGCAAGGTACTGTTGTAGATGTACGACAATACAACAGTTGAAGTGTGCGTTTTGGACAAATAGGAGGAGGTGTAGAGGTTGAGGGAGGGGAGCTGAAGGTAGCCTGAGTGACTCTCAGGAATAAAGAAATGGAATAAGAAATAGCACCTGGCCCTGCTAAACAATTTACAAGTCCCTCAGGGTTCCCCATCCTTAGTGTGCAAACCAGCCTTCCTGAGATGGATACAAACCACTGATACTATGCTAGGCAGGTTTTTGTTTGGTTTGCATTTTACCTTTGAAATCTGAAATGAGAATCTAGGAATCTAAGATTGATTCCCAGCAGTGTGATTCCAAGCAAGTTCCTAAACTCCAAGAACTTCTAATTTCTTCCAATGCAAAAACAAAGAATGGGGTGGGAGAAAGCAACATGTGTCCTTAAGGTCCATGTGGGCCCCATTATTCTACCAAAAAAGGCAAATGTTAAAACCCAGAGCTGCACTTCCCACACTCATACCCATAGCATCCTTGCTGCATCATGTTGGGGCAAGTTAGGGATGCAATGGTGATTTGCTGTTGCAGTTCATTATTTCTTTGGTCTAATATTTAATATTTGTTGCTGTGTTTCAAGTACAAGAGAGTTACCTCTAGATTATCTACTAGTGCATTCTATCATTAGTTGTAATCTTCTGGAGCCTCCTCTTTTACCTATTAACCAAGTTCCTAACGATCAATAGCAGAAGACTTTGGGCAAAGCAAAGGGTCTAAAAAGACTTTGAGAGTCTGAGGTTTAGAAGGTTTTGAAGGTGAACTTAGAAAAGGCAGTGTCCCTGACTATATTCTAATCCCTTTGGTCTTTGATTGTTGGCATTGGTAGTGCTCCCTACTTTGTACAAACCATCTCTCACCTCCATTATTTAGAAGAATTTAGGGACTGACTCTGTAATAATTGTATTAAGTTTCTTTAAAATGCAAATACAGCTATCAATTGCAAATGCAATATCTATTTATATCTGTGCTTTATTTCCCTTTCATGGTCCTAACCAACATCAGTACCTGAGACAGAAATTGTATCTTAACTATTTGGAATAGTTCTACATTAACTAAAATTCACTCCACTGTTTCCATCCTTTTATGCCAGGTAATCATTGAAAAGCTTGAAGATCATCCAGCCGAATTCACAGGGATTGGTAATCAACCAGAGGTTCACGAGCAGACATTTGACTGCTTACCTGTGAGTAGAGTTTATGTGGTTTTGTTGGTGGCGAGGGCTGATCTTAACAATTACATGGCCTTTCTCTGCCTGATGGTCTAAATTCTCGCAGATAAAGATGCATTGTGAGAAACCAAGGGTTCTGCTATGCCCTTCATAGTTTATTTACCAAGTAATCTATCAAGTTTGAAAGAATTGTTTTCCTGTTTTGGAATCTGATTTTTTATTTTCAATTTATTTCCTGCATCTATAGTATATTAAACAAAACAGTCCCCAATCAATAATGAAGTTCTCACTTCCCAAGAATGTTGCTGACTTGAGGGAATAGAGAGATGATGAGGCAGTCTTCAGGGTAAAGGAGCTCACCTTTGAACAAACAATGATTTCAGAAGGAAGTACTCTTCACTCTCAGCAAATCCTCCTCACCTGGAAGAACTTCTACCAGTAGACAGTCTACCTGGGGAGCAGCAAGAGGAACTTTCAGAAGGTAGAGGATGGAGAAGCTAAAGGAAATCTCATTCATTCACAATTTTTCCAAGGCTGGCACTAGTAGGGAGAAGTGGTTTTCTGTGACTGCCAGAGCAAATTACCACAACCGGGTGGCTTACATAGCTGAGATTTATTTCCTCACAGTTACGAAGGCTGGAAGTTCAAGGTGAAGGAGGCGACAGGTTTGTTTTCTTCGAAGGCCTCTCTCCTTGACTTGCAGATGGCCCTCTTTTCCTGTGTCTTCACTAGCATCCCACTGCCAGCACAAGTTGAGAGTGCCCTCTCTGTGGCCAGCATTTCCTCTTCTTAGAAGGGCCACAGTCATATCGGACTAATGCATGCTCTAAAGATTTTATCTTAACTTAATTACCTCTTTAATGACCAGATCTCCAAATTTGTTTATATTCTAAGTTATTCGGAGCTAAGATTTCAACATATGAATTTGTGGGAACACAACTCAGTCTCTAATATCTGAACATTTTTCCCCCATATGCTGATTTTTAGTTTGTTGCATATGGACGGCTCTCTGAGTCTCCTCTCCTGAACTACCTTAGCATTTATATCACTCTTAGAATATTTGGTTTTCCTGCAGTATGTTGCAGTCCTTTGTATACATCTCTGACTTCCCTGTTTCATTACATAATTTTTGAAGCTGAAAAGTGTGCCTTTTACATCTTTCATAGTACTAGAGGAGGCTTTGTAAATAGTGAGCATTCAATAGTAGTTATTAAATGAATACGTGAATGGAGAGGTAAGGTACAAGTCTCTGAACCTATAATTTGCTTTAAGACTACCTCCAAATAATGATTATTAGTGGTGCTTTCTCCTTACTTGCTGCCTGTCTCCTCACTTCCAAAAAGTGGAAATAAGTCAAAGCTGGAGAAAGAGACTGAATATATATATATATATATATATATATATATATATATATATATGATTAACTGATGGCAGAAGACTTACCTCGCTCCTCAAAGAGTAAATAACATGGACCTGCTCCAGATACTGAGAACACTCTTAGGGGAGCCAAGAGGGAAGGACAGTGAGTTTAGACTGAGACTTGCTGAGTTTAAGGGCCGGTGCGACATCCAAGGGTGTGTGTATAGAATACAAGGGCTATGCACGTCTGAAGCCCAGGTAATAACTAGAGATAGAAATTTTCATAATCATAACCTACACATAGGAATTATGAGGCCACCCAGAAAGACTGCAGAGGGAGAGGAGCAGCGGTTTAACAATGCCACTAGAAATCGCATGTAGAAAGTTTTCCTGGTGAATAACAGGAGAAAGAAATCTAAATGGCATTTCTAATGTAAGAACATGTGTATTAGCAGCTGTGGATGTCTGTCTATTTCTCTCTTCACTTATTCCTTTGGTCCTATTTTATACCTTCTTCTGTCCTCTCCTTTAGGGCTTTGCCGCAGACATTCCTAGGGAGCTCTCTCTACCCGAGCTTGCTCCTCTCTAGCCAACTCCACCCACAAACATGTGTTTGACTCCCCAGCTGCTTGCCCAGGGCTATCATACGTCAGCACTTCCCTTTAGGACCATTTTCTCCATCACAATCAGAGCTGATAAGACTGGACAGTAGAGGGGGTCCACGATTAGACTCCTCTGTGTCCAAAGAGACAGAAGGCCATGTGGCTGGGACGTCTCTGCCATGAAACATCGTCTTGTCCAGACAGTCAGTAAAGGACTCAGTTGAGGGGAATGTACCTCCTCTGCACTGAACCCCTTCCATAGTCCATTGGTCTCCTCACACTTCCTCTGCCTTCAAGGAGGTTTTGGTGATATTTTCATGTTTCATGCACAGGACAGAATGGGGGCTAAGGAAGCATGAACGGACCAGGCCCTGAGTCACGATGACCATAGCAAGCTTCTCCTCTCTGGGTCTCACCATCAAAAGTGATTTCTTTTTTTTTTATTTTATTTTTACTTTATTTTACTTTACAATACCGTATTGGTTTTGCCATAAATTAACGTGAATCCGCCAGACATTTCTCCAAAGAAGACATACGGATGGCTAACAAACACATGAAAAGATGCTCAATATCACTCATTATCAGAGAAATGCAAAAGTGATTTCTAATCGAGCCACCTTCACCCCAGCCCTGAATTTTCCACTTTTTTCCTGCTTGCTGCTGTTGCTGCTCTAAGTCGCTTCAGTGGTGTCTGACTCTGTGCGACCCCATAGACAGCAGCCCATGAGGCTCCCCTTGTCCCTGGGATTCTCCAGGCAAGAACACTGGAGTGGGTTGCCATTTCCTTCTCCAATGCATGAAAGTGAAAAGTGAAAGTGAAGTCGCTCAGTCATGTCCCACCAGGCTCCTCCGTCCATGGGATTTTTCCTGCTTAGTGTGATACAAACAAAAGGAAGAAAACTATTCATTCATTTCTCTGTTATTTCCTCAAGTGTCATTTCTTTTCCTTGCTTCTCCATGCTCACCCCCCCTCCCCTTTCTCCACTGGTTCCCTTTCTCTAGCAAAAATCCATGATTCTTTCTTTGGATTGTCTGATTATTAGCAGGAGAGCCTGTCAGAGGTTTGTAAATTTCCTCCTTCTCTACATATCCCATTCTATTTTTTAAACTTTGAGATACCAGATTTCTTCAAGAACCCCCACTTCCATACTTTCCTCTTGGTATTCTTCAAATTGCCAGGACAAAGATGCCCTTTTTCACTCAGTGACGTAAAGTGCTAATGGCACCTGTGTCAGTGGATTTTACATAAATTGCTATTTGTATAAAATGAGCATGGGGAAATTTTGAAGTCAAGAGGAAACAGCTCTGCAATCCTTGAGTGGCCTAAGTTGGGTATTCCAGATGAATGGCGGCCAGTGGCCAGCAGAGGTGCCCGCAGACTGCATTTTATTCATTTCATTCAGCTACAGGATATGAAGAGAAAGATACTTTTCCTATGAGCATGTATAAGAAGTGCTTTGAGTTGTAAGCACCTAGCAGGCTTTGCCTTGTTTTAGAACAGCATAAATGGGAGTTTTTATAATCACTATGGGCCAGTATTTTTAGTCAGTTGAAGCTCCAGATGGTATGGAAAGAGAGGGTTTTTTTCCTTTATCTTCTCTTGAGTTTTGCAGAACAAGCCTCTCTGGACACTCTTGACACAATATTCAGCCTCCTGTTTAGTTCAAGTGTGTCTATACTTGTTACAGCACAATCTGAAGGGATCACTTTTGCACTAAAAGTCTTTTCTACAGATTTCTGGTAGTGGCTGCAGAACAACGCCCAAATTTGCTTAGAAATCAAGAGGACTCAAGGAGCATGGGTTCTCAGGTCTTCCCAGTTCTTGAAACTTTAATGATAAGGAAGGTAACAGGACATTCCAGCATCACCATGTGGCCAAGCGATGGTGGTTCCTTGGCCAGGAATTGCACCTGGCCTTAGGAGGCACCTCCATTAAGCACACATTCCTACCCAGCATGGCTGTTGATGGAAAGAGGTTTCGTCAGGGTGGGCAAACCAAGATCAAGGCACAGATAGCAGGGAGAAAAACAAACAATGGCGCCAGGAGTTCTTGCCTAGAACTCCTTTCCAGATTTCTGTTCCAAAAAACATGAGTGAGTATGCCATAAAGAGGGGAAAAAAAAGAATGATCCTGCTATTTAGCTTTCAAACAAAACTATCAGAAGTCTGAGGTTCCACCTGTGACAGGATTTGTACAGTTCAAGGACACAGACTCAACTACTTCCAAAGTTTGCTTTGGGATGTTCAACAAAATAAAGCTGCAAACATCTTGCACTCGTCCACAGAACAGTCCTCCAGTAGAGTTTAAAGGCTCAGTCTGAGGCAGGGGGAAGACTAAGACATTTTCCTTCCTACTATTTTCTGTATCAGGTCCAACTTAATGCCAAATTAAATCTAGATTTTTTTTAAATCAACTTTTACTGGAGGAAAAAGCAGAGCTGCATTCCCTGAAACAGATATTTTAAGGCCAAACTTATTACTTGGGTGTTTTTTTTTCTCCTCTTTTTGCTAATTCAAAACAAAATGTCTATCATTCACTCTAACACCAGTCTTTAAGAGCTGGAGACAAATGGAGTCTGAATATTCACGCCAACGTGGTATAAATGAGCTGTGATTTCAGGAGGCTGGCTGTTTCTCTGACAGGGGAAAAGAGAGGTTGACTAGTTTAATATCTTTGGCTGAAAACACTTTGTTAAAGAGAGATGGAGACAGCCAACATTAATATCAAGTCCTGTTATTTAATGACCAAGAACGACATACCGTGGAAGGGGGCATCCTGAGTTTGGAGAGAGGTGTGTTTATCATATTCAGAGAATGCAGAGAGGGAGTGAATACAAACACATGTCAGGCCTGAAGGAAGGCGCTCTTCTAAAAGCGTTTTCTTCAAGTTCTTCAAAAGATTCCTCCCATAAGCATATTATACCCATGACTGTGAATCTGATTCCATCACAGACTCTCAAGATATATAAACATAAAGACATTCGTTATCATGAGGGCCTCTGGGGACATATCTACTGCCTCCCCCAGCTTGCTGGCTAATGGATTAGAACTGAAAGATGCAGTTATGAGTCCGGGTTGGTGAGGGAGGCTTGTGACCACTGTTAGCACCATCTGTCCTTTTCTTGCTCTTCAAACATACATATTCAGTCACTCACTAATGCATTCACTCTACAGCTATATACGGAATTGGAACTTCTCTAGCCAGTGCTAAATTAGGCCTGGGCTCCATGAACAATTCTAGTGTTCTTTCATTCTTCCTATAAAATGGACTTTTTAATTGAATGCAGTGGAAAATTTAGTGACTCCAATAATATACTCATTGACATAAATTGTGATTTCTGGTTCTTTTATTTATTTTTATTGGCCTTATCTTAACAAAGAGTCATAATATTTTATATATCTCTGCTGTCTCATTTACCTATCATTCTTAATTATGTGGTTTACAGGCAAAACACTGCAGAGCACTGGCTATATCTCTAATTCTGCTTTTCTGAAAATTGCTTTGAAGAATGATGCTTAATTGTCCCCTGCCTTATTTGTTTCCTAAATTCTGTTTTCAAGAAGAATATTTTAGGGGGAGACACAACTATAATATCAAAATAATTGAAAATTAAGAGCAAAGTAAGGGTTTGTCACTTTTTACTGGAATGCTCAAAGAATCAAAGATGACAGACCAAGAGTGATTCACTGTGAAACCAGTGGTGTGCTTAAGCCACAGTGCCCCTCCTTTGAACAGATGTCTGTCACACCCCTGCCTAAGATTTTACATTTAACAATGTATTAGCGTTCTTAAAGGACTTCCAAATAATTTTCAGGTCCCACAAACTCTGACTCTGTCTTAAGACAGATACTAACAGATAATCTTAGATGATTTTGCTTCCTGTCTGAAATTAATTAAATGAAAAAGTGAAAAGAAATAGTCAAAGTGTGTTTTATTTTTTAAAGACTTTAGGATGAATTCAGCTTATTTTTTAAAGTGAACCCCACTTAAATGAAATAATAAATTTGTTTGCCAAAGCCCAAATGAAGATCAACAAGATTCATTTTCATTTCATTGATAAACATCAAATATGGACTCCCCCTAACATCAAACAAGCCAAATCCTTCCAGTAGGAAACAAATTCTAGACAGGGTTGTTTGTAGCGGAGTATGGATCCTTTAGGCAATTACATGGTCTTTTCATCAATGAGTTTCTTGCCATAAGCTACTTTGTATTACATCTTGTGAGAAATAGCATAGTCTCACAAAGCACAGACTCTAAGGGCTAGGCTGCCTGGATGTAAATCCGGGCTCTAATATTTGCTAACTCTGTGACCATTTGGGGGCTCCAAAATCACTGCAGATGGTGACTGCAGCCATGAAATTAAAAGACGCTTACTCCTTAGAAGGAAAGTTATGACCAACCTAGATAGCATATGAAAAATCAGAGACATTACTTTGCCAACAAAGGTCCATCTAGTCAAGGCTATGGTTTTTCCAGTGGTCATGTATGGATATGAGAGTTGGACTGTGAAGAAAGCTGAGCACCAAAGAATTGATGCTTTTGAACTGTGGTGTTGGAGAAGACTCTTGAGAGTCCCTTGGACAGCAAGGAAATCCAACCAGTCCATCCTAAAGGAGATCAGTCCTGGGTGTTCATAGGAAGGACTGATACTAAAGCTGAAACTCCAATACTTTGGCCACCTCATGCGAAGAGTTGACTCATTGGGAAAGACTCTGATGCTGGGAGGGATTGGGGGCAGGCAGAGAAGGAGATGACAGAGGATGAGATGGCTGGATTGCATCACCGACTCAATGGACATGAGTTTGGGTAAACTCCAGGAGTTGGTGATGGACAGGGAGGCCTGACGTGCTGCAATTCATGGGGTCACAAAGAGTCGGACATGACTTAGCTGAACTGAACTGAACTGTGACCTTGGGCAAATGGCACACCTTCTCTGAGCCTTAGTCTTTCCGTCTGTAAAATGGACTCAATAAAGATTGTTATAAAGATTTAAACTGATACTTATAAAGTTCTTAGAACTGTACTGGGTACATAGCACATACTATATAACCATTGACTAAATAAATAAACTTCTCCATCTAGAATGTAGGCTAATAGATGAATTCACAGAAGTTTACCCTTTAACTCCTCACAGTGCCTAGCCTGGCGCATGAGAGCCATTAGGGAATGACTGTATAAATGAGGGATTACTAACAAACAACCTGAGGTCCACACGGACCTGCAAGTGAGCTTCCTTTGCCCAGCATGGTTTTCTTGAAATTTTGATTTTGAATTTTTTTAGAGATGCATGCATTCTCCATTTCCCCACAGGCCACCACTCTCCAAGTATTTACCTTTGGGGTCCTTAAAAGCATTTGAGTTTGCCATTCCTGGTGTTAGTGAATGAGCACATAACACGTGAGTACTCCTGCAGTTAGCAGCAGTTTTATGACTCGCTGGAGTAGGCAGATGGGGCCAATGAGCCATTGCCACTCCCTGAAGCCCTACCTGATTAGCTTACCCATTCGTGTTTCTATGCTAAAAGCCAGAGAACAGAAACAGAAAATCAGTAAGTTGAATAAATACCTTCAGGCAGCAGTGCCTAATATCACAAGATCATTTTTATCATGGACTAACTTAACCATGGCTATGTCAGTCATGGCAAGCTAGGTTATGCTGGGGTTGGGGACCACTCAAAATCTTAGTGACTTCAACACAAAGGTTGCTCACTCATGCTTTCTCTCTAACCCTGGATAGGCAGGGGTCTCTGGTCCACATCACTGCCATCCTTACTTGGGGACCCAGGGCAGGGAGAAAAATACTCTGAAGGATCTCATATTAACAAAGAAATGGTCTGCCCCAGAAGTGACGGGATACTTCTGCTCACAACTCACTGGCCAGAACTAGTCACTTGGCCCCAGCTGCCCACGGGGAAGCCGGCAAGTACAGTTCTATAAGGTGCCCAGAAAGTGCCTAGGGTACTAATGGCCAGAGGTGTGGAATTTTTGGCACTTGGATTTTTAGGCAAGAAGTTTTCCATTAAGTTCAGTTCAGCAACCCTTCTCCTGTATCTATAAAGGCAGAGCAAAACACCCAGCACTGCGAGGGGATAGCAAAAGAGAGGCAGGCCCTGACACTGAGCAGCTTCACATTTGCTCCAGAGAAAGAAAGGTTATAACACATTCGAATAACAAAGCTGTATAGCATTGACCATCAAAAAGAACAGTGCTAACAATGCCACAGAGTTGAAAGACAGGATGCTTGCAGACGGAATGGAGGGCTCTGCAGGTACAGAAGAGAGGAAACAGGGACCAAGGCCCAGAGGCAAAAATACTAGCTGGATTCTTGCAGGACTAAGGAGTGCCCTGACAGTGGGGTCAGGAGAGGTGGTGGGTACAGTGGAGTCATTCCACGCAGGGCCTCTGAGATGGACAGGGAAACAGGATGGTAGCTTTGGTGGGGGGTGGGGGGAGCTGGGGGAAAGACCATCCCTCCTCACTAACCCCTTCAAAACCCAGGCACCTAAACCTCTCGGGCATCAGCTTATTCCCCAAACCAAGACTCCTGGATGTGCAGTCTTCCCAGACCCACAGGGCAAATTGAATGGAGACAGTAGTAAACCTTGGGTTGCTCCTGTTTTCAGTCCCAGGGTTTAATCGCTTATCCTCCTAACAAAAGAATATTCAAGTTCAAGTGAAACAGCCTCTCATTGCTGGGGTCAGTTCAGCCCTTTTGCTATGGAACATCTGTTTTTGAAATTCAGCTGAGACCCTGACTTAAATCTGTTTAACTTAAAAAGCAGCAAGAGAACATCTTGTTTTCATGAATGTCCAGGGGCTGTATGACAACAAATTAAAGGTCTGCTTGTGGTATTCAAAGTAGAAAAGCTGGTCATGAGATGTTCTGCCACTGGAGTAAATTTATTACGGGTTGTTCATTTCTTGGAATCATGAACCAAAATTTAAAAAAAAACCAAAGTGGACCAGCTACATTTGAATCAACAAATTTCTGCCCAGTGGCGAGCAAGAAACATACTTTTGTTGTTGGAAGGTCACTGAGTTGGGTGGTTTCTAGAAAGATGCCCTCCACTCTAGCCATGTGACATTGCTATCTTAAGTGGATTCCCTGTGTCTGTACCCGTTCTGGCAGACCATATTTGATAGGTCATTATTTTACGTTACTTACATAGGATCTGAAGTTGGAGAGAAAGGGTGAGAATAGTTCACCGTCCTTCAGATCTGACTAGCTGCTTTACTTTACTCTTCACTTACTTTTTTAGGACAGAAAAGTAGAGACAAGTTCGATTTATCAACACCTAGTGTTGTTGTGCAAGTGCCTGGCACAATCTGGATGTTGATATATATTTAATAAATACAAACCTCAGTCTCACACATTTATGTTCCCTTTATCAATGCTTGTCTGTAGTGTATTAACATTATTCTTTTTGAGAATGCTGTTACTTCTTAAATCTTATTTTAACCCAAAGGAAACCTTGAGTTAGAACTCTGCTCAATGTTAAGTAGCAGCTTGGATAGGAGGGGAGTTTGGGGGAGAATGGATACATACATATGTATGGTTGAGTCCCTTCACTGCTCACCTGAAACGATCATAACATTGCTAATTGGCTACTTCCCAATACAAAATAAAAAGTTTGCAAAAAATATTAAAAAGCAAAAAAATACAAAGAAAACCGTGAGTCATTGCTGTAGTTCTCTCTCATAGCAGCTTATATTTTCCTTTCCTAACCCCATCCCAGTTTATATTTTATTGATTTATTGCCTGTCTCCACCATCAGACTATAAGCACAGTGAGAGCAGAGTAGTTGCATTCACAACCTATTTGCCACGCCCAGCAAGGTAGCAAATGGTAATTCGTAATATTTGTTGAATGTTGTTTTTGAAGTTTTGATTGTGATGATGGGTGTAGAGCCTTTACCAGTCTTGAATATGTTGTTGTTCAATCGCTCAGTCGTATCTGACTCTTTGCGACCCCATGCACTGCAGCACACCAGGCTTCCCTCTTCTTCACTATCTCCCAGAGTTTACCCAGATTCATGCCCACTGAGTCCATGATGCCATCCAATCATCTCCTCCTCTGTCATCCCATTCTCCTCCTGCCCTCAAGCTTTCCTAGCATCAGGGTCTTTTCCAATGAGTTGGCTCTTCACATCAGGTGGCCAAAGTATTGGAGCTTCAGTTTCAGCATCTCTTGAATATACATGAATATAAACACAGTGAAGAAGACATCAGTTGAATATAGAGAAGCCTTTTGTGTGATGACACACTCCCATTCATTTGGCATGCTCTCTCCTGAAGGTCATGGTGGGATGGGTTGGTCTAATCATCTCTATGTTCTCTCAACTGAAAATTGTCAGACCACATCTGCAATGTAGCTGGCCAAGATTAATGTCAAAGCACATGGCAACAGTTTAGGACTTTTTTTCCTCCCAAATAGCTAACTCATTCCTGGTAGGATTAAACCTCTGACATTAGCCTTGTTTGTAATAATTTTTGATCCAGCAAGCTCCCTGGTAGAGACAGCACAAAGACCTACAGTCAGAAAGCTGTTTCAGTTGTCTGATGGGCATGTGGCTTTGTGTGCTCATTCCCTTGTCTGGTGGTCACTGTTTACTTTTCTGATGGTCAAGCAAAATACCAACACTTTAGCTGACTAGGGACAATGTGGATTCACTTTCTCTGTTTTACTGTTACTGTCTGTGTAGACAGGATTGAAATGGGACTTAACTTGTGAGTTATCTCAAGAGAAATGCTCATTCATTTACAGGAGGTGCAATTCCACAACACTTTCTTGCTTTGTATACTTGAAAACATTCCCAAAGAAACAAAGTTGGATGCAGAAAAAATAATGGGAGGAAAGAAAAATAATACTCTGAATTCTGAACAATTCTACTTTAATAGGTTGATCTGTCTGCCAGCTGGCCCCAGTGTTGACTACTTGTAATATATACTTTTGGTAGGCCGCATGTAGTTCTTGGAACTGTTTATATTAGACTGCAGAAACTTAATTATTCTGAAACTGGCAGGACTCGCTTTGGTTACTTAATACAGAGTTGCTTAGTCATCTTTATACATGGTGTGGACAGCATTGTTTAAGTGTGAAAATTTGGAAAATGCAAATGTGTTCTGAAGAGATTACAGGTCAGGTAGAAAAATAAGAAGTTATCGTTGTTTCAAGATGCTAGGCAGGTGGTTGCCACATGTTTTAATTTGACAAGCTAGGTGACTGTTGAGTTGAAGCCTTTGATTACAAGTATTTTTCCATTTTCTTTGTGAATTTTGTCAGAAGTAAAAACTGCTGTTGCCGCTGCTTCTTAGATCATATTCTGATCCACATTTTGCAAAGTACAGATTTCCCAGCAAGAGTGTGAGGTACTCTAGAAGACACTGTTAAAATGGCTTTCTTGTTTTCAGAAACAAATAAGGATGTTATTTCATGCTGGTCATTGCAACGATCCTTCTTTGTAATCTTCTGGTTTGAATGCTTATCTTGCCATACTTGAACTGCTGCCTTCCAAATGCAATACAGATTTATAGAGCTTCAGTAAGGAAACAGGCAGGCAAAATGAGTTTCTTCCGTGTATTTTAGAGTCTGAAGTGGCGCCGGAGGTCTCCAGGTTTTCCAGGAATGCCCATGGCAACCTCACACTCTTCCTGTGACCTGGGTAGGAGCTCCTAAGAGAGATGGTGAGAAAAGATAAAGGTCCTGTAGCCAATGGGTAGTGACACCAAGCCAGGGAGGGTAGGTTCCCGAGAAAACATCCAGAACAGGGCCTTATGTTTCTAATTACCAAGCATGGTTACAGAGTAAAATCAGGCAACACTTTTTTTTTAGACTGATGGAAGCATTTAAATCAGCTCTGAATGTCAGTGTTTTCTAATTATGATGGAGGAGTGGCAAGGCATCTCCAAAGGCCTTGGAAATTTGATGTGTTCAACCCTGATTCTCTTCTTATTCATTATCATCTCTTCTCTTTCCTTTTCCTTTGAACGTCCCAGAAATTCCCTCAGTTACAAAGGCCTAATACCCTTCTTTCCTGAAACCAGAATGTCTTTCTAAGACAAGTTTCTTTTCCACTAGAAGAAAACAACCACAACTACAAAGTCTCAGTATAAAATAGAGCTTCGTAGTGAACCACCATCCCCAAGGTTACTAAGAGTTCAACTGGAAGCATGACCTTTTGATCATGTCTTAGTCAAGTTCCTCTGTTTACCAATTAAATCCAAAAATAAGCAATGCCCTGGAACTCACTTTAATTCAACAAGTGTGAACTTAGTGCTGACTATAAGAAAAAAAAATAGCTAAAATCTTTGAGGGTTGATAAAAATGAATGATAATCACTAGGAGATTACAACCTTCTGTGTGTTAGTCGCTCAGTCGTGTATGACTCTTTGCAACCCTGTGGGCTATAGCCTGCCAGGCTCCTCTGCCCAAGGGATTCTCCAGGCAAGAATACTGGAGTCAGTTGCCATTTCCTTCTCCGTACAGCCTCCTAGGGAAAACAGATATGTGTTCAGTAATTAAAATGCAAGCTCCAATAATACAGATATCAGTAAACACTCATGTCAGTGAATACAAGATTCAGAGATCCTGTCATCTCTGCTTGTTGTAAGTGGGGTTACACTCTGAGCCATTCTTTATTTGAAGGAAAGTCCAGAAATTCCCAAACTAACAAATGGGTGAAACTACCATCTAAATGATTCATGAGAAAGGGAGGAGGAAGCAGTCTAGGCACTTTTCAATTTGTTATTTAACTTCATTGCAGATTTATATGTTAAATTGTGTATCTATTACATTTAAGGGACATAATGGATAATGTCCCTCAGTTTGGCTTCAAAACTTATCATCTTAGATTACAAACTCCTAGAATATAGTCTCTAACTTGCTTCAAAATTCTAAAACGCAGTAAGTGCATTTGATAATCATGATGAATAGATGTTGAATAGTTTACTAAGGAAAAATTAATCCCCTGATTGTAATAACATGTCCTTCACCCCACTCCAGTACTCTTGCCTGGAAAATCTCATGGACAGAGGAGCCTGGTGGGCTGCAGTCCATGGGGTCGCTGAGAGTTGGACATGACTGAGTGGCTTCCCTTTCACTTTTCACTTTCATGCATTGGAGAAGGAAATGGCAACCCACTCCAGTGTTCTTGCCTGGAGAATCCCAGGGACGGGGGAGCCTGGTGGGCTCCCATCTATGGGGTCGCACAGAGTCGGACACGACCGAAGCAACTTAGCAGCAGCAGCATGTGCAAAAATGTCACCAGTACAAAGTATCACTGGGGCATACCATTGAATTGTTCCCAGCGGTGTAAATGGATTTGTATCCTGCTATGGGCTTCCCCATGGGCTCAGTGGTAAAGAATCTGCTTTTGATGTGAGAGACGAGGATTCAGTCTCTGGGTTGGAAAGATCCCCTGGAGGAAGAAATGGCAACCACTCCCGTATTCTTGCTGGGAAAATCCCATGGACAGAGGAGCCTGGTGAGCTACAGTCTTATTATTGTTCAGTCACTCAGTCATGTCCAACTCTTTGTGACCCCATGTACTGCTGCACACGAGACATCCTGTCCTTCACCACCTCCTGGAGCTTACTCAAACTCATGTCCATTGAGTAGGTGACACTATCCAAGCATCTCATCCTGTCGTCCCCTTCTCCTCCTCCCTTCAGTCTTTCCCAGCATCAGGATCTTTTCCAGCGAGTAGGTTCTTTGCATCAGATGGCCAAAGTATTGGAGCTTCAGCTTCATTCTCAGTCCTTCCAATGAATATTCAGGACTGATTTCCTTTAGGATTGACTGATTTGATCTCCTTGCGGTCCAAGGGACTCTTGAGAGTCTTCTCCAACACCACAGTTCGAAAGCATCAATTCTTCAGCACTCAGCCTTCTTTTGGTTCAACTCTCACATCCATACATGACCACTGGAAAAACCATAGCTTTGACTATACAAACCTTTGTTGGCAAAGTAATGTCTCTGCTTTTACTATGCTGTCTAGGTTTGTCATAGCTTTTCCTCCAAGGGCTACAGTCTATAGTATCACAAAGAGTCGGACACAACTGAGTACATCTAAACTCTGTCACTTTACTAATCTCTTGTACTAGCAGGATACCTGGGTAAGACTCTGGATCTTGTTGATCACTAAATTGGAAATGTTAGATGAGAAACCAATCATGAAGAGCAGTCTTATGCATTGCTGATATTTTTATAGCCGGGTAGACTGGAAAGGCCAGAGAGTCATGCACAAGTAAAACTAAACTGTTATGTAAAATACGGTGACCTCCGTACTGTTTATAATTGGTGAAGACCTATGGCCTCTGACCTTTTGTTCCAAGTAAGCCACTCTTGGGTCTTGTTGTGCAATTTGAAGTGTGATCTCTCTTCAGACAGTGTCTCAGCTTCTTTTGCATTCACTGAACAGTCATTTCACTTTCTCAGTTGCAAGTGTGCTAGAACAGCAAGACTGCAGATCTGAAATATCTCTCATGGATCAACAAAGAAGTTACTAATGAGAGGATTAAATGAGTACATCCCTGCTTTGAGAGGCTGGCCCATACCATACCCCCTCATTTCCATTCCATCTACTCTAGGAGATATAAGGTTTTTGAAGACAGAGATGTCTCTGAACTGCATAACACCATGGTAAAGTCACTTCATATTAGGAGCTGGAAGGCCTTACAGTGGGCTGGCCAATAGAACTTTCTGTGATGATTGAATGTTCTCTGTGCTGTCTTACATGGAAGCCACTAGACACATGTGGCTACAGAGCACTTGAAATGGGGCTGGTGAGACAGAGGCACTGAATTTCTAGTTTTACTCAATTTTGATTAATTTAAATCACCTCCTGTGACTAATGACAACCATATTGAGCAACACAGCCTTAGAATCTCAAAAAATATCTTCCCACTACAACCCTAAACAGATGGCCATTTCACCTCTACCTGACTATTTCCAGTAATTGGGTTCACATTTTCTCAGTAGCCCCATCCATTGTTGGATACGTCCACTGGGACAAGGATCCTACCCTGATGTGACATCAGAATTAGCCTCTGTTATCAGGTATGCATTTAGAAAGCACCTTTAGGAATTTTTAAAGCATAGCTATGCATTTTTTTTCTCACTTGGGCATAGATTGGTGGAGAATTTCTATCTTTGTTATAGCAATTTGCTCCCATGACTTTTGATGCTTTTCTCTTCTTTCTGGGCCAAGAGAGCAACAGTGACCCTATGTCTTTGCTGATTTGATAAGTTCTATTCTGTGTCTTTTGGTCTAATTCTCCTGGAGTTTGCTGTGAAAGAGTATTTCAAACTCTCAAAAGGGTACCAAAGGAATAGTATTCCAAATTTTTAATTCTTTCTCTCTTATAAGAAAAGTTTTCAGCTTGGTTTAGAGATTAGTCTAAATACCAGTCCTGGTTTTCCACTGATGGGCTGTGGTGCAGGAGCTGATGCCTCAGTCCTATTTGTCTCGGTCTTCTTTCGTTAAATGGAGGTGACTCTACTTTTCTTACTTGGGAAGGTCAGTGAAATGCCACGGGGTTCTGAACAACTTAAAGTGCTCCAAATGGGTAGTAACGCTTGGAAATGAGACATAAAATTCCAAAGTGTGTGGCCTTCCCGAATGTGGAGGTCAGTGTAGATAAACACCACCCCTTCACAAATCTAAAACGCCCAGTGTCCACCCCTTCTAAGGTGGAAAGGAGGCCATGAAGACATTGATTTTTGTAACATTAAGACTTCTGTTCTCCTGTTTTGCAAGTGGGAAATTACGAATAGAGAAAAAAGTAATAATGAAAGACTGAGCAGAGGACAAAAGAAAAAACAGGTCATAACATGTTAATCTGCTCTTAGTAGGGCCTAGTGTTCTGTATTCCACTGATGAGAGAAAAGAAACAACTTGAGAAGGCAGAGTTCCTCAGATTGATCCCATTCATTTTTATTTCTGTGTTCCTGGTCTCGACATATGTGTCTTACTGATTGCATTTTTTAAAAAGTAGCACAGATTTTTGGAGCAAAATGGTGAAGGTTGAGCTAAAGTTAAGTCCAAACTGTGTTAGAATCTATATGTTTATTTGGTTTTTGAGTCCCAAATGAACTATTTAGTTGAGAAAAGAATAAAGCAGGTTGATAAATTGATTTTTTGTAAAGGACAAAAGTTCATTTTCTATCGTCAGAAAGAAAACACTGCCAGATCTACTGTGTAACTACTGCAAATATGGGTTTATATAACTTTTGAGATTCATATACAGCCTATTACCTAGGTCTTTAATTCAGTTTGTAAACACTAATCAGTCAGTAAATCACAGAGATGATTCAGCTTGAGTTACATTTTTCACTCTCAGCATGGTAAAATCAAGAATAAAAATCTAATAGTTCAAGTCAGCTACAATTCCTGAGTGCCTGCTATGTCCCAAGAGTGAAAAGAGCTTTTAAAAGGCTGTATCTACTCATAAGTGGCCTTGAGAATGAAAGCATATGGAAAGTAAATTATCAGTAACATATTTAAGTACTAGTTAGAACAACTCATAAGCCAGGGCAAGGCAGTACATTATTAATTACCAAAATTGAATGATGGATATTCAAGGAGTGAGATATCACTACCAAACTGGAGTCCTCAGGAAAGGCATAAAGGAATTGAAATTTGAGCCAGAAATGCATGACTGGACAGAAATGCATGAATGTGGACAATGAAACGATTCCGTCTGATACTGTAATGATAAATACATCACGTTACGTGTTTGGCAAAACCCATAGAATGTACCAAAGTGTGAAACAACGTAAACATGAACCTTAAAAGCTAGCAGAGGTGATAGAATTCCAGGTGAGTTATTTAAAAATCTGAAAGATGATGCTGTAAAAGTGCTGCATTCAGTGTGTCAGCAAATTTGGAAAACTCAGCAGTGACCACAGGACTGGAAAAGGTCCGTCACTTTTCATCCTAATCTCAAAGAAGGGCAGTGTAAAAGAATGCTCAAACTACTGGACAGTTGTGCTCATTTCACATGCGAGTAAGGTTATGCTCAAAATCCTTCAAGTTAGGCTTCAGCAGTACATAAGCCAGTAACTTCCAGATGTATAAGCTGGGTTTAGAAAAGGCAAAGGAACCAGAGATCAAATTGCCAACATTAGTTGGATCATAGAGAAAGCAAGGAAATTCCAGAAAAATATCTCCTTCTGCTTCATTGACTATGCTAAAGCCTTTGTATGGATCACAACAAACTGGAAAATTCTTTAAGGGATGAGAATACCAGACCACCTCACCTGCCTCCTGAGAAACATGTATGCCAATCAAGAAGCAATAGCTAGAACTGGACATGGAACAATAAATTGGTTCAAAATTGGGGAAATAGTACAACAAGGATGTATATTGTCACCCTGTTTATTTAACATATGCAAAGTACATCATGTGAAATACCAGACTGGATGAATCGCAAGCTGGAATCAAGATTGCCAGGAGAAATATCAACAACCTCAGATATGCAGATGATACTGATGAATGGCAAAAAGCAAAGAGGAACTTAAGAGCCTCTTGATGAGAATGAAAGAGGAGAGTGAAAAAACTGACTTAAAACTCAACATTCAAAAGACGAAGATCATGGCATCCAATCCCAATGCTTCATGGCAAATAGAAGGGGAAAAATTAGAAGCAGGGATAGATTTTCTTTCCTTGGGCTCCAAAATCACTGCGGATGTGACTGCAGCCAAGAAATTAAAAGACGCTTGCTTCTTGAAAGGAAAGCTACGACCAACCTAGACAGCATATTAAAAAACAGAGACATCACTTTGCTGACAGAGGTCTGTATAGTCAGAGCTATAGTTCTTCCAGTAGTCATGTATGGACGTGAGAGTTGGAAAAGACCCTGATGCTGGGAAAGATTGAAGGCAAAAGGAGAAGAGGCTAGCAGAAGATGAGACGGTTAGACAGCATCACAGACTCAATAGACTGATTTGAGCAAACTCTGGAGACAGTGCAGTACAGGGAAGCCTGGTGTAACACAGTCCATGGAGTCACCAAGAGTCAGACATGACTTAGTGACTGATTGACAAAAACAACAAATCAATATCAGCTCGTTAATTATAACAAATGTACCACTGCAAGATTTTAGTAATGGGCTGTATTAGTTTGCTAGGACTGCTGTAACAAAGTACCACAAACTGGGTGGCTTAGAATAGAAATGTATTACCTCACAGTTCCAGAGACTAGAAATCAAAGTGTCAGCAGGGTGCCTCTGAAGACCCCAGGGAATGTCTCACTCCTAGCTGCTCATAGCCTGAGGCATTCCTGTTGCACCATATTCTCATGTGTTTGCCCATGATCTTCCCTCTGTGTATGTCTGTCTCTAAGTCCAAATTTCCCCTTTTTATAAGGACGCCAGTCATACAGGATTAGGGCCCATCCTAATACTCATCTTAACTTGACTACATGTGCAAAGACACAGTTTCTAAACAAGGTCACATTCTGAGGTGCTGGGGGTAGGACTTCAGCATATCTTTTGGTGGGGAATACACAGTTCATTGCAAACACAGAAACACCAGGTGGGGGTAAAGGTGAGGGAATATATGGGTACTCTACTTTCTGCTCAGTTTTTCCTTAACCTATCTTGTTGTTCAGTCACTTAGTCATGTCCAACTCTTTGTGACCCCATGAACTGCAGCACGCCAGGCTTCTCTGTCCTTCACTAAGTCCCAGAGTTTGCTCAGACTCATGTCCATTGAGTCAGTGATGCTATCCAGCCATATCATCCTCTGGTGCCCCCCTTCTCTTGCCCTCAGTCTTTCCCAGCATCAAGGTCTTTTCCAATGAATCAGTTCTTTGCCTTAGTTGATCAAAGTCTTGGAGTTTCAGCTTCAGCCCTTCCTAGGAACATTCAGGCTTGATTTCCTTTAAGATTGACTGGTTTGGTCTTCTTGCTGTCCAAAGGACTCTCAAGAGTCTTCTCCAGCACCACAGTTCAAAAGCATCAGTTCTTCAGTGTTCAGCCTTCTTTATAGTCCAACTTTCACATCCATATATGACTACTGGAAAAACCATAGCTTTGTCTATACAGCAGACCTTTGTCGGCAAAATGATGTCTCTGCTTTTTGATACACATGTTTGTCATAGCTATTCTTTCAAGGAGCAAGTGTTTTTTAATTTATGGCTGCAGTCACTGTCCACAGTGATTTTGGAGTCTGAGAAAGTGAAATGTGACACTGTTTCCACATTTTCTCCATCTATTTGCCATGAAGTGATAGAACTGGATGCCATGATCTTAGTTTTTTGAATGTAAGTTTTAAGTCAACTTTTCACTCTTCTCTTTCACCTTCATCAAGAGGCTCTTTAGTTTCTCTTCACTTTCTGCTATTAAAGTGGTATCATAGGAGTATCTGAGGTTATTGATACTTCTCTCAGCAATCTTGATTCAGCTTGTGATTCATCCAGCCTAGCGTTTCTCATGATGTACTCTGCATAGAAGTTAAATAAGCAGGGTGACAATATACAGCCTTGATGTGCTCCTTTCCCTATTTTGAACCAGTTCATTGGTTCCATGTCTGTTGTTCCTTCAACTTAAAACTACACTAAAAAAATCAATTAAAATTTTTTTAATTTAAAAAATATGATCCAGCACATAGCACATATTTGATTCATGTTGGTTACTTTTGAAAGTTGCATTGACTTAGCATCCCTGACACAACAGATTTTATTATTAATGTGTTCTGAGACCAGTGTTGGCACTGCCCCAAATTCCAAGGACCTTCTGCAATCATTCACCATTCACTCTATGATGATTTGAAGATAGATAGAACTCAGCTTTCTCTACAAATGTCTCCTCTTAATAATGGAGTACTGGCCAGCTGCTGCTGCTAAGTCACTTCAGTCGTGTCCAACTCTGTGTGACCCAATAGACAGCAGCCCACAGGCTCTCCCATCTCTGGGATTATCCAGGCAAGAACACTGGAGTGGGTTGCCATTTCCTTCTCCAATACTGGCCAGCTAGCTACCACCTACTGCCTTGACTATTTTTACACCTGTGTGCATGTGTGTGAATACACATATTAATACATGCACATACACTCACACACACACAAACACATACACACCCACATATATGCACACACATACACATTTAAGATGGCTTCCTACCTCCCACCAACCCTGTCCCAAACAAAAGCAGAAACTAGTTCTCTTTATAAAGGTGTCTCAGGAAATCTCTCTAGTGAAGATCACATATCCATTAAGGAAAAAAAAAAAACTTTGCAAAGGTAAAATTATAATAATAGTTAGAATTCGTGATTGAAAGACGCACATTGGAAATTAAACTCAATATTTTTAAGGAAAAGAATCCTAGATTGGATTTAATAAGTGGATTTTAATTCCCAATACAGAGAGGGAAATGGATATAGGAGGAAACAAGGAAAGTATCACAGAATGAGACACATAAAAAAGGAAATGACAGAAGAAATATTGATAAATATCTCCCCATCCCCAAAAAGAAATTGAGAGGGCAAAAGAAAGCAGAGAGAAGGAAAGGGAAGGAGGAAGCTTCAGGATGCTCTGGCACAGAGGTGAACCACGTGATGGACACACAGGAGGGCCACTCACAGTGCCAGTCACCTGTGTCATTGGCTTGGTAGTGCCGTTACCCAAAGGAAGGGCAGCATGTTAAGTAATTCAAAATCTGACATTGACTTACTCCTTAATTGTACCAGCATAGACATGCCCTATTTTAAGAAAATCTGGTATTTGAGAACCCATATTGAAAAGACAGGTGTATCAGTAGGTGATGGTTCTCCTGCCTTTGTAAAATGCTTTTTCTCCCTGACAAAAGGAGTCACACCAAGGTTTTTCAGTAGCATGACTACAATCTCCCCAGCACAAAAATTTAGATTTTCATAAAGCTTTTCAAGAACCCATCTGTCACATTCATGGATAATACCTCCCTTCGTCTGCATCTGTCTTTCAAGCTACTCTGTCCACTTGCGACACTCACGAGCTCCACTGTTTACAGAAGCTCTCTGCTTTGACATGTCATCACTTGGTTGATGGAGAGTTTGTTTCCTGTCCAATGTTACTGGAAGGAGTTCAGCACCGACTGGGGGTCAGGGAGGAAATGAGAGATTACTAGCTGAGGACATGGGAGCTGCTGCTTCCAAAAGGGGAAAATTCATTTACAATTCTCCCCAGACGCGGCTCCCCCTTACAAGGAACAGTGCCAGGGAGGTTCAGAGAAGTTCTGTGATGATATAAGGGTGTGAAGATTGAGAAGACTTCCAGCTCCATCCTACAGTGGGACCAGCAAAGAGCCATTTTCACAAGAACAGACAACTTCCCCCAAACACAGCACGTGAGAGTCATCCCGCACCACCTGGTACAGAAATATGCTTCTTCCACCACCTCAAGTGTACCCGTCACATATCCACAAAGCAGAGCCCAGAAAGCCATCACGTGTGTAGATGCTTCATAGAGCGCTCACTCCCTCTCTCTTCCTCCTAGTGCCTTACTTCATTCAATGAGCAAACACCTGGTTAAGTAGAGTTCCTACATGGTTGAAGGAGAAAAACACCCAAATAATAAAAGATGGGATCTGCTTGCAATGCGGGAGACCTGGGTTTGATCCCTGGGTCAGAAGACCCCCTGGAGAAGGGAATGCAACCTACTCCAGTATTCTTGCCTGGAGAATTCCCTGGATGGAGGAGCCTTGCAGGCTCCAGGACATGGGGTCGCAAAGAGTTGGACATGACGGAGTGGCTAACACACACACACGCACACACAATAAGAGGTGAGGAGTAGGAGGACGGAATGGGTCGGGGAAAAAATTTGCGTGGGTCGAGAGCCAGTGAGGGTGGCCAACCACAGTGACCACATGATGTTAATTAGCTGCACTTCCTGAATGCTCCAGGATGCTGCTTGGCTCTGCCAGCCGTGCGCATCTTTGGCCTGCTTGGAAATGTTTGTTTCACCACTCGTAGGCACCTGCACTAGAGGTATAGTCTGAGAAAAAACCCAGCCGCCGCTGCCAGCAAACCACCAGCACAACTCCTCGGCTTAATGAGGCTGGAGCAAGAGACCCAGAGGCTTAGAGGCTGCTCTTCAAGCTACTTAGATAAATTAAGAAAAGTGAAATTGTTTGCTTACAGACAGAACCTCTTTCCCCTGTTTCTGTTTGCTGTTGCTATAGTTATTTCAGAAGTGGTGCATATACGACGAAAGACTTCACTGAAGGAAGGAAGGAGAAGCCTTTGCCCCACTGCACCCAGCACTCAAGTCATGGGGGTCTGGTCCCGCCGCTCCCAGGGCAGCCCTCACGCACCCTGCATTGTGCTCAGAACAGGAGCCCATCCCAGGGAGACACGTGGCCTCTCAGGAGACCCTCGAATCACTTTCTTTTTTTTCCATTCTGATAACTATGGAGAGATCAGACTGAAAAATATAAAGAAATTTTTTTCTTGGTTGCTGAAGCAATTTTTCAAAAAAGAAAACTGATTTTTTTCCTTTATAACTAGCTAAATATTTGGAAAGAACTCTTTGTAAGAGGCAGATAGAAAAACACTGAAAAGTCAAAAATCCCCAAATAAAACACCCAAATTTGAATTTCTAAAGGATTTATGAGCAGTATAAATAATACCTTAGGGAATAAGAAGGAGGGGGAATTCAGACGTTGTATCATTTTGTTATGGTTGGCTGAGATTTTATTTTTGTTTTTGTGGGTTTTTTAAGGGGGAAATGCTTGGAAAAATAAAAGCATCTAGTGATTTCAGAAGGTTTCTGAACTTGGCCTTAAAGTCTAAGTTTTGTTTTGCACTCCCTCACACAAAGATGCCATCAGGGGATGGCTTCAGGTCTTGCACGTCTCTCTCTCCTTACGCAGGGCAAATGGCTTGTCTCATGTGCACAGAAAGGGCTGGAAAATATTTTTGTGATCTGAGTGCAGCACAGAGTCTAGGATTCCAGAGGAAGTGGAGGCCTCCCGCCCCACACAGGAAGCAATCTTCAAGCAGGCCTTAAACGCCAGATTCCAGGCCGAGTCTAACTAACCACTGACAGCTCTGTAAACAAAGCAAGGACAAAAGAGCCCGCTTCCCCTTTTCTGGGAGTCATTTTGGGTTTGGGGGCTGCAGGGGAATTCTGGAATACTTGACTCCATGGCACAGAGACGCAGGAAAGCGGACTCTTCAGTTGAAGAGCTGGAAAGGGAAGATCTTTCTGGGATTAAAACCATCACAGAGGAGGTAGGAAAGGAGAAAATGGTGGGGTTACAAACAGCAGCGACTTCTGAGCTCCGAAAACAGTTTGATCATATGTAACTGCTTTGAAAAATGCTGCACTGTTTAGTCATGGTACTCTTACTGTGGTCTTTATTATCATTCTGATATTAATATTCTTTTAGGATATGCAATAATGCCTAGATGCTTGTATTGTTTTCTTTTTCTTGACTTCTGCTTTTCTCTTAGTTCCAGACATTCCTTGTCTTGCCACTTTTCTTTTTCTCACTTGTGTTCCCCTTTCCTCTTTCTTTGTTCACTGAATTTTATAACTTTGGCCT
The DNA here is from genome assembly GCA_917880005.1 of Nanger dama. Classification (NCBI taxonomy): domain Eukaryota; kingdom Metazoa; phylum Chordata; class Mammalia; order Artiodactyla; family Bovidae; genus Nanger; species Nanger dama. The sequence goes on along the minus strand of CAKJTW010000096.1, from coordinate 5,653,030 downwards.
GTAGCTCAGCAGGTTACAAAGAACAATATCATTCAGTAGCTTTCGAGTGATCCCAGCAATATTTCAAGTCGTCAGACCTGTCTCTCAAGGTCTTTCCTTTAAAAAAAAAAATAAACCTGTGATTCTGGGATTTTACTTATTTGTCTCTAAGTTGCATGAATGGGGCTGAATTTAGCACATAAAGGACACAGCTTGGCTTGGGAGTCAGAAATTGATCACTGGCTACCTCATTCATCTTCTAAAGTGTTTTTCTTAAGAATTAAAAAAAAGAGGGGGGATAAAATAATGGTGAGGGGCTAAGACGACTCATCTATAATATCGATTTTGCTTCCTCCCCTTTAGATCCAGACGTTCTCTGGTCTCCCTAAATCTGAACCCACACCATGGATGATTTTGAACGTCGCAGAGAACTTAGGAGGCAAAAGCGAGAAGAGATGCGTCTGGAAGCAGAAAGGTAAGGTTTCTCTGTTCTGTATTGGTTTCAGGCCCCGAAGATCACTGGCCTCAAGGGCCAAATATATGGCACGCTAAACTGTTTGCAAAAGCAGTTGTAGAAAATATTCGCAGCCATTAAGACTCTAAATTCTGGGCAAACAAACATCAGGAAAAAGAGAGATTGGAGATTTAATCTGTGTCTTTCATATTATCCAGAGACTTTTAAATGACAATGTATGGATAAATGTTTTAAAATCACTTGTAATATTGAAATGCCAAAAAAAATGACAAATATTGAATAGTGAAACCATTTAGGAAATGGAAGTCTTCAGTCTGAAAGAATAAAGGCAATAGGATCCGGATGGACCTCAGTACAAATTTTTATTCTTATGAGAAAAGCAGCCAAATGCAGTAATGGACATATTATGGGTTGGTAGCTGACAGAGTGTGTTATTGTGGAGATTCTAATTGAAACTTGTTGGGTTGTGTGAGGCCTCTGTTGTGTTGACTTTCAAGGGCAGATTGGGGAAATAAAGCAGTGACATACAACACACAGAACATAAAGGCATCTTTTAAATCTTTAGGTCTTGGAGCAAAGGACAGTGGCATTTAATGCGACTTAACTCAGATATTCATTTGAGAAAGCAGAATAGGCATTCACAGAAAGAAAAATGTTAAAACAGTTATTTAAAATCAAATAGATTTTGCCTCATAATATTAGTAATTCCAAAAGATGATAGTAAGATAATACCTTAGTGATTCTGTAGTAGAAAACTAGAAACTTAAACTGATAGCAAAATATATTTAAAGCATGTGCTAAATTGCTTCAGTCATGTCTGACTCTTTGTGACTGGTAGCCTGCCAGGCTCCTCTCTCCATGGGGATTCTCAAGGCAAGAATACCAGAGTGGGTTGCTGTGCCCTCCTCCAGGATTTAAAGCATGGGATCTACTTATTTGTGTAGAGAATTCAAAAGAAGAAGGTAAGATTACTGCCTTTGATTAAGTTGGTCAGAGTAGATTGCTGTATGCCACATGGTACCAGGAACAGTACCTGGGGTCCATAGGTTCAGATCCCACCTCTCACTTCTGAGCTCTGTGGCCATGAGCAAGTGACTTCCCTCTACACCACAGCTGCCTTATTTGTAAAATAGGCATAATATCTGTGTAGCTTCTGTGGTTGTTGTGAAGATTATTGAACTCAATAAATGGCCTAGACTAGTACCTGGCACATAAGTAAATGTATGTTACTATTTTTTTTATTAGAGTATAATTGCATTACAGTGTCGTGTTAGTTTCCACTGTACAATGAAGTGAGTCAGCTGTATATATACATATATCCCCTCCGTCTTGAGCGTCCCTCCCTCCCCACCCCCTAGGCCATCACAGAGCGCAGAGCTGAGCTTCCCTGCAGTCAGCAACTTCCCACTAGCCAGCCATTATACGCATGGTAGTAATGGCAACCAGCTCCAGTGTTCTTGCCTGGAGAATCCCAGGGACGGGGGAGCCTGGTGGGAGGCCATCTATGGGGTCGCACAGAGGTGGACATGACTGAAGCGACTTCGCAGCAGCAGCAGCAGTGTATACATGTCAAGGCAACTTTCCCAGTTAGTCCCGCCCTCCCCTTCCCCCGCTGTGTCCACACATCCGTTCTCTACATCTGCATCTCTATTCGTGCACTGCAAACAGGCTCATTTGTACCATCTTTCTTGTGTGTTATTATTTTTCAAAATCGTTATCCTTAGCTAAACAAGTAAGAAACAACAGCGATATAACCAGAACTAAAAATTAATGCCAGGAAAAGGCAGTTATCATACTGCGATGAAACGAGCCAAGAAAGGCTCCCTGGAAGTGGAGAGTTATGGAGGAAGTTAACAATGGTGATGATGAATGAATACAGTGGGGGCTGTGTAGAGGAGGGAGTGACATCTGCAAAAGCTCAGGGGTGGGAATAAGAATCCTGGTGCAAGAAACCTGTTGAGTGCTTAGGGAAGAATGAGTTAGATTTGTATATCTTGGGTATTTCTATTTCATATAAAAGGCAATAGAGACTTCACCAAAAATGAAAACATACTGTGGGATGTTATCTACAGTGGGCTAAAGTGTGGGGGCACTGGAAGAGTTAGTGTTGAACACGCGATGATGAGAACTGAATCAGGGCAGCAAATATGGAAATAAAGATCAAATGTGAGCATCTTTAGAGGGAGAATTAGCACATCTTTCAGGAGAGGGAGAAACTCAAGACAATCCCACAGATTGTAAGCCTGGGGAACTGCAAGGGGAAACTGGAAAGTGTTGCATGCTTGGGTAGGCATGGGGAGAGTGCTTAATTTCAGGTAGAAACCACATCCAAAAAGAGATTTCCTTTTTTGTTATTATTATTATTTTTTAATACTTTATTCTACTTTACAATACTGTATTGGTTTTGCCATACATTGACATGAATCAGCCACAGGTTAAAAAAAAGAGAGAGAGATTTCCTTCAGGCATTGAAAGATAGGCACTCCAATCTTTGTTCAAAATGGGAGAAAAATTATCGTTAGAGAAGTTGGTTTGGGCAGACTCAGTGTAGCAACGGTAGCACAAAAACAGAAAACGGATGGTAGCAAGTGGAGACAGTGAGAGGTCATAAATACATAATGGATGGGCTCCCTTAGTGGTCCAGTGGTTGAGACTTTGCCTTCCACCTCAGGGTGCAGGTTCAATCCCTGGTCAGGGAGTTAAGACCCCACATGCCTCATGGCCAAAAACCAAAGCAGAAAACAGAAGCAATATAAGACTTTAAAAAGGTCCACATCAAAAACAAAAAATAATGTTTAAAAAATAAAAGATGAAATGGAAACCATCACAGGAGACAAAAAATCAGGGAGAGGAGGAAAACCAAGGATAGCATGGGACAACCATGATGAGTGTACATGGAAGTCCTGGGTCCAGACCCACTGGAGTGTACCTCTTATCCTTTCCAATGATGTGTTATGTGACCTCAGTTTCTCCTGAAAGTCTACAAGATGCTGTACCCTGCGAATGTTTATTCAGCATCAGCACTATGCTAGGAACAGTGAAAAATGGGGAAATATAAATATACATAGTTTCTGTCTTTATATTCCTCATGATGTGCTAGGAAACCAAAGTACAGCAGAATCAGAATACAGACCAGGCCAGGACAAGGGGGCAGATCCAACAGAATTGAGGCTAGAGGGATTCAAGAGTGGGTACAGGAAGTTGGGCGTCACGCTAGGTCAGTATCTTCAACTTCTTCCTTGATTGTGTGAATTGGAAACGGGGACTCAACAGGAGAGGAATAATAGGATGAATTTGTTGTGGTTACACCCATACTATAATTACAGTGAATGAGCTAGAGTCTTTTAGAATTTTGCCTAAGAATTTTCCATACATCTACACAGTTCATTCCTTCTAGTTTTTTGTTTTGTGTGGAAGAGTATGTCTTCCTTTCTTTTAGAAATGCACCCAGTAAAGCTTAGCTAGGTACACTTAATAACCTAAAACAAATTCTTACAAATTTGTACTACCCTTGTTTAACTTACATTTCTTCAGGGGTATTATAGTTCGTGTGACTCCTTTTCTTTCTTTCTTTCTTTTTTTAAAGAGAAATACTTAAGTACTTCCTTATATTTGTACTTATTAAATTTAATGTTTCAAGGGGAACACTTTAGTTATGTTATTCTGTAATTTGTTAAGCAATCCCATGTTCACCCTATAGGATTTTGTAAAATCTGATCATTTATGGAAATGTAAAGGTCAGGCTTGTGGTCTAGCCAACTTTGATGGGAAATTCAGGGTGTGTACAGGAAACAGATGTCCAGAATCAGGAATTAAGTGCCATCTAAAAGCATCTGAAAGGGCATAAGACCCTGGACAAGTCCCTCTTCTTTTAGCTTTAAATCTTGGCTTCTTCATCTGTGACTGGAGTAGGGGATTGGCGATAATTTTTATTTTCCTTTTGCTTTTGGTACTGTCTAATTTTTACAATGATCATGTGTTTCTTGGCTTAAAAGCAAATAAAACAATAAGGTAGATTTCCATTTTGAAAAATAAGATTCTGTGGGCTTTGGCATTGTACCTCGGGTCAGGATGGAGAAGATAAAATTCTCCTTTGGGTTTATGGAACTAAAAGAAAGAACTCAGCCTTGATCTGGAATGGCCCTAAAGCTCTGGGCTGCAAGCTCATTCATTCACTCACTCACTCATTCAACAAATTTTATTGGGCTTCTACTCTGCTTCAAGCTTTATTTGGGGGCATTGAAGATAGACCAACAGAATGACAGAATTGGGGAAAGTGTGCTTAATGCTTTTCAACCTGTGTAAAACCAGGTGGTGATCAAGCAACTATACTCATATGTCCTCAAATGTAATATGTACTCTGATATTCACTGATAGTTTTTAAAGGTGGCTTATGCCCTTTGTATGCTGTACCCCTGCAGAGAGTATGGGGAAAATGGTAACACGGAGAAGAAGGTGTTGACTTTTCCTCTTCTTACCCACAAACCCTTTCCAAATAAAAATACCCTGTTATTTTAATTAGTTGTTATTGAGTTTGACTAGCAGGTGCTGTTCTACTTTGCAATGATAAATAATATAAAACTTGTACTCTCACCAGATGTTAAAACCACAAGTTAAAATGAACCAGACTCTTTACACATTTTATTCCTCAGAAATAGAGTTTTAAAAGAGGTTACTTAAAAAGATAACTGTACATTTAGGGCCATGCTGGCTTTTCAGGGTTTGGGACTGACAGTTCTTTGCTGCACTTCAACTGCCTTGAGACTCTTGAGCTCAGACCTCATTCCAAGGGTTTGCAGTCCACTGCATTTCAAATCATTTTGCCTGCCATCACCTAGACTGGGAATCTAGTTACATCAAAAATATACTTCCCTTCTTTATCATGCCTTAACCTATGCATCTTTTTACTATTCACTTGTCCAACATATTCCGTATTTTTGCCTAGAGAATCATATGGACAGAAGAGCTTGGCAAGCCCCAGTCCATGGGGTCACAAAGAGTCAGACATGACTGAGAGATTAACTCTTGTCCTTCACTTGACTTTCAGTCTGAGTCCTTAAGATGAAGACTTTAGAGTTGGTAAAGGAAGTGCTTCATTCAGTCTTTAGATCTGGTAAAAATCCAAAGACTGTCTATTGTTTATCTATTCGGTCCAAAAAGTATGGAATATCTCTAAAGCACAAGATACTATATTGAACCAAAGGGATGAGTTCTCACCAATCCATGCAGTATCCCAACAGCCATGAAGCACGTATCATAGATGAATTAGTAACTTTAGAGCCAACTTGATCAAAAGGGGAAGAAAAAAATTTCAATAGGCAGAATGAATTCAGCAGGTAATCTGTGAAAATCCTAAATGCTTTGTTTCTAAGAAAAATGCTATTTGTATACATCTCAAATTAAACTGTACTTCTGAATCAATTACCTATTTGAACAAAATTTGTTTTGCTGTCTATTATTCTTTACCTATGTCATGGGGATACAAAATGAATAGGTATATTCATTCATTCTGCTTCCCTTTCTGTTCTTTTATTTCAGTCCCTTTCTGCCTCTGTCTCTGTATTCCTTTTCTTTCTTCACAATTTTTTGGCATGCTGCACGGCATGTGGGATCTTAGACCCCAGCCAGGATCGAAGCCATGCCCTTTGCAGCGGAAGCGTAGAGTCTTAGCCACTGGGCCGCCAAAGAAGTTCTGTCTAAAAAAAAAAAAAAAAAAGAATAAGAAGAAGAAGTTCTGCCTCTGTATTTCTTAGCGCATCTTGATGTGTTTCCCCTGGTCCGTGTGCATCTTTATCAACACTCATCCGCTTGTTTCTATTTCCATCTCCTCCTCATTATCTATCCTGGATTATGCGCAAATGTCCTTTTGTACCATCAGGGAATACATTTTCAAAGGGGAAAATGTAGGGTAGAGTAATACATTTTCAAAGAGGTCAAGTTCAACTCTCTCTCTGTTTAACAAGTACCACCCCCCTCCAAATGCCAAGCATTTTATGTGTATCTAGCAAAAATGGACTGGACACAGCACCAATAAAACGTATGTGTGAATAAAACACACGTTCTGTGTAAACAAAGCAACCCAAAGAGGCCTAACAGTGAAAGGCAGTAGAGCTTAGCAGTCAAGGGCATGGACTTGAGCAATACACAGCTGTGCTGTCAAATTTAAGATCTGCTGCTAATTAGCTACATGATCTTACATATTATTCATTCTTCCTAACATTCTTTTTCATTATCTGTAAAATGGGGGAAATAAGATTATCCACTTCGTAGGGTTTTTGTGGGGATATAAAAAGATAATACATGTAAGTATTAACACACTACTAATCATCTAGTGTTTATTATTTAAATAATAATTAGCTATTATTTAAATTATTTAAATAATAATTATTTATTAATCATTGGATTACTTTTATTTATTGACTGTTATTCAGTAAACATCTATATTAAATTACTCATCTAATCTGATTCTACACAACACACAAAGAATTGAAGAAATATTTTACATTTACCATAAAACAAAACAAAATAAAAAATATGAAGGTTTTCTTTCTACACTTCTCAAAGGACACAGGAACCTTAGGAAGATGAGGAGCAGGAATTTGCTGTTGAGTGAAGAGTTTTGAGGATGTGACTGGTAACAAGGTCTGTCTCAGTAAGAAGTTCAGTTCAGTTCATCACTCAGTCGTGTCTGACTCTTTGCGACCCCATGGACTGCAGCATGCCAGGCTTCCCTGTCCATCACCAGCTCCTGGAGCTTGCTCAAACTCATGTCCATAGAGTCAGTGATGCCATCCAACCATCTCATTCTCTGTCGTCCCCTTCTCCTGCCTTCAATCTTTCCCAGCATTAGGGTCTTTTCAGATGAGTCAGCTCTTTGCATCAGTCCTTCCAATGAATATACAGGACTGATTTCCTTTAGGATGGACTGGTTTGTGAACTCTTTAGGGTTGACTGGTTTGTGAACTCTTGAGTTCACACTAATTTAAACTGAGATCGTCTATTACATTTGGACAAAAGTGTTTTGAACTTTGATGTATCTGCTGAGAAACCTGCAGTGATGATTTATCCATGAAGAGAGCTTGAGTGAGACATACTTTTCCCTGCATTTAGCTTGCTTTCAAAAGCAGCTCTCTCGCTTTCCAAGACGTGCACTCACTGCATTCCCAGCTCCTGCTTTCCATATCCGAATGTGAGTTTCTCTTTCTGATCAGAAGAAAGGTTGCTATTGTATAGTTGTTATCAGATTCAGAGGCTCATATATGTAAATATAGGGAGCAAAAACACTCATGCTGTTGTCATTGTTCATACATTTTTATAGGTCTCTGAAATATACTGACGATTAGACATTTGAAAGTAAATATTTTTATTTCACTAAAAAAACACACAAATTTTTAAAGTTCATTGAGAAATAAATAAATAAATAAAGTTCACTGAGGCTAAGTAGTGGTCTTCCAGAATTCTATCACTGAAACCTTTTTACATGATCTAATGGTGTGACCAATCAATGATTATACAAAAACACTTTTCTTTACAGTGCTTAGCACTGTGACATTGAAATTTCAAATCAAAGCAGTTTTTTGTTACTCTGTAATCAGAAAATTATTTTCAATTAGGAAGTTAAATAAAATATTCCTTTGAAACTGTCTAAATTATTAGAGGAGTTAAATTTGCTCAAAACTTCCCTTCAGTTCTCTCAGCAAATTCATCACTCCAGGGAAGCAAAAAATTGTTAAGATTTGTATCTGCATTTTTACTTTTAAGTTAAAAGATTTTTTTCAAGTAATTCATTTGAAAGAGATTTTAAAATATCTCTGTAAGGTTCTTATATTTATTTGATGTTATGTAGGGTCAGCCTAACTTGAATGTAGGAGCATTGAGAGAAGGAGGTAATTTTCACTTAAAGGATCTTTAATTATTTATTTGTGTCTAGTCACACGAAAAATCAAAATATGTACACATATTCATATTCTCATTCTCTTTCTCACACATCATAAATAGACATTGGTTCAGAGGGTAAAGCATCTGCCTGTAGTGTGGAAGACCCAGGTTCAATCCCTGTGTCAGGAAGATCCCCTGGAGAAGGAAATGGCAACCCACTCCAGTACTCTTGCATGGAAAATTCCATGGACAGAGGATAGGATATAGGATAGGATATAGTCCATGGGGTCTCAATGAGTCGGACACGACTGAGCGACTTCACTTTTCACTTTCACTTACTGATGTATAGATCAAATTATAAACAATGAAGATGGCATAGTTGGACCAATTTCTACTAACCTAACAATTCCTCTAGTCCTAAAAGTATCCTACTTTATGATGATCAGTAGATCAAGAATTCAAGATCTGCCTGAGGTGACACTTGTTCAGTAGGAATGAAAAATCCAGATTCTTAAGGGCTTCGCATGCTGACCTATAACTTCATTCTTAGCTGGAAAAAAAAATGTGGCGCATACATGAGTCAATATAGTTTAAAACAACACTGAAAAAAAAGATAAATAAATAAAATAGTACTGAAAATTTCTAAACAATTTCTATTTGTGACTTATAATGTATCAGTCTTCACTCACCTGAAGAGAGACAGGACAATGCAGTGGTTAAGTACGTGAACGATGAAGTCTGACAGACTGGAATTCCAGTCCTGACTTTGACAACTACTGGTTGGGTAACTTCATGACAAATAACTTAAACATCTCATCATTTGTTTAGCATCAGCCACGTGCCAGGCTAGATGATGCACTTTATACACTTTGTGTGTGTGTGTGTGTGTGTGTGTGTATGCTCAGTCACTCAGTCATGTATGACTCCTTGCAGCCCCATGGACTGTAGCCCACCAGGTTCTGCTGCCCATGGAATTTTCCAGGCAAGAATACCAGAGTGGATTGCCATTTCCTACCCAAGGATCTTCCACACCCAGGGATCAAAACCACGTCTCTTGCTTCAATTCCTTTATGTATAAAATGAGGATAATTATTCTACCTTCCAGGATCATTGTAAACAATAAGCTAGTTAACCCATGTAGGCAAATTAGCACAATGACTGGCATAGAATATATGCTCAATAAATGTTAGGTGTTATTATTAAAGTCATTAATGTTTTGGCAGGCTTTTGGTACAAAATACTATTTTACTGGGTTTGAATTTTCACCTGTCTATCAGGTCAGTTATTATGATTTGTTTCATCCTTCTTTCCTATACTGATCTGTATACTTGTTAAGACAGTGGCTAAGATACTTGCTGAATACTTTCTACTGAAGTTGGGAAAGAATGAAAACTTCTGACCATAAATAAGTCTACTGCACAAATAAAATTGCTGTATGAGTATTTCAAAATCACATATTATAGCTATGAAATTAATCAATTCATTCATTGTAAGTCTTTATCTTAAATATAGCATATAAAACTTAACTCAGAATATTACCTGAAGAGTTCAATTCAGCAAAAATAGTTCTCAAGTTGAAAAAAGTATAACCAGATTTTTCATCCAAAGTTAAAAAGGAAAAGGAACCATCATTTGTTTAGCATCAGCCACTTGCCAGGCTAGATGATGCACTTTATACACCTTGTGTGTGTGTGTGTGTGTGTGTATGCTCAGTCACTCAGTCATGTATGACTCTTTGCAGCCCCATGGACTGTAGCCCACCAGGTTCCGCTGCCCATGGAATTTTCCAGGCAAGAATACCAGAGTGGATTGCCATTTCCTACCCAAAGATCTTCCACACCCAGGGATCGAAACCACGTCTTTTGCATCTCCTGCTTTGGCAGGCCAATTCTTTATGTCTAGCACCACCGGGAAAGCCCCTATACACTTTATATCATTTAATTATCAAAACAACTGTATGACATTATCTTAGTTTGTTCACTCTGTTATAACAGAATACCATAGATTGAGTGGTTTATAAACAATAGAACTTTATTTCACACAGTTCCAGATGCTAAAATGTCCAAGATGAAGGCATCAGCAGAATCACTGTGATGTGGGTCCGCTTCCTGGCTCACAGATATCTTTTACTGTGTCCCCTCCCTGGCAGAGGGAACTCTCTGAGGTCTTGTTGAAAAGAGGTACTTACCCCATTCATGATAACTTCATGACGTTATCACCTCTCAAAGTCCCCAACTCTAAATACCATCACATTGGGGATGAGGTTTCCACATACAAATCTAGTGGGGGACCCATTCAGTTTACAGCAGACCTGGATATTATCATCCCTATTTTATAGCTGAGGAAACTGCATGTCTGAAAGATTAAGTTATATGTCCAAATTCATATAGCTGTGGACCACAGTCTGGTTCTGCCTGTCCCAAGTCTCAAAACCTTTTCACTGTAGTAAACTGATCAATAGAATTTTTCATGTTTCAACTGGCTGTCTTGGCTGAAGATCCATCAGCTTTACAATGCCAAAATAACTCCCTTAGATGAGGAGGGGAATCATTCAAAGAAGTTATGTGGCAACAGAGAAAATGAGGTTATTGGGCTTGATTGAACTGCCTTTTATGCTTATTCAGATAAATTACTTACATGTGTAGACAAAGTCATTATTTTCTTTGCCCTCAAAAAAAAAAAAAATCTCCCATGCTATTCCCATTTCACAGAAAAATAGAAACAGAGAAGATCAAATTTTCTCCTTCCTAGCCAAAGGAGGTTGTTAGCATAAATCCTCTTGACTTTTCTCTGGATTTTTCTCAATAAGATTGTGTTCACCATTAGGATGGGACTTAGTCACATCATCAGTCATGAAATCTCATGGCTGTCACTAACTTTATAGATAATCTGCTTCAGTGGAATGTTACTTTTTCATTTTTGGACCACACACTACTTTGAGTCTCTGATGAAGGCTATAGACACTCCCACAAGAAAAATTTATATATGCACCCACAAAACTTGGCACTTGCTTTCAATGGTGTCATGGTCCTTCATCCACAGACCTCGTGGGGGGCCCTTGAACATGGGGCCAAGAATCCCTGATCTAATGAATTTTAAAAGCTCATTTTACATAAGAAGAAACTTATCTCAAGGGATGCACACCTCCTCAAGATCACCCAGCTAAGCTAGGGCAGAGCCTGCTGGCACAGTGCAGGCTCCTGAATAAATGGAATTGTCTATAAAGATGCCATGGCTATTGGTTAGGAAAATAGAGCATGCTTTAGGGAAAATAGTGTATACTACAGTGTAAGCTGTATTTTAAATTTAAAAACAGCTTTTGGATAATATTACAAAATAAGAGGAAACTGCAAGATTAATTCACAGTGAGTAAAATGAAAAGCAAAGAAAGATAAGTAGATAGGCACAAAGAAAAGTTAATTGTTAGCAGCTAGGAATTGAACTTTGCCATCTTAGTCAAGAAGGAAAAGAAAACTGTGGTGATTTTCCAAAGAGAACCCTGTTGCCATCAGTTTTGGAAGTATTTTATTTGACATATGTTGTCTTGGCAAGATTTCTTTATACCAAGCTCAATTATGATACTAAGTTATCATGTAGGATTTCTCCTTCCTTACCAGTTTCATTTGAGCAATTCAAACTCATCAAAGGATTTTTCTCTCTAAAAATGAGAGAGGTAAGAACTGATGTGATTAAAGAGAATCTTGTGTTTCACCTTTATCAAGACAATCTTTTGAGAGAATGGGCAGATTTGAGTGGGACACAGACATGAGGATGTCTGCCAGCAAGCAGAATCATGCAGACTTGGGTGCGAGTCCTGGCTGGGTTAGGAAAGAGGATTCTACTTAGTCTCTCTGAGCCCAAATTTTCTCATCAGAAAAATGGCCTCATAATAGTTCCTTCTTGTGGGGTTTCATATGGATTACAAAGCACTAGGGAGATAGATGACTGATGATAGACGACTGATGATAGACAAATGGATAGATAGATGATAGTAGAATATATATGCTATATATGGTATGAATACATGATACCTAGATATGATTGAAAAGCGAAAATGACAGTGTTAGTTGCTCAGTCATGTCCTACTCTTTGCAACCCCATGCACTATAGCCCACTGGGCTCCTCTGTCCATAGAATTCTCCAGGCAAGCATACTGGAGTGGGTTGCCATGCCTTTCTCTTGGGAATCTTCCAGACCCAGAGATCAAACCTCCATTGCAGGCATTGTAGGCAGATTCTTTACCATCTGTGCCACCAGGGAAGCCCCATGATTAGTGCACGGTAAATGTTACCTGTCGGTGATAGTTTTCAGCCGGCTAGAAGACAGAGTCAGAGAAGGCAATGGCACCCCCACTCCAGTACTCTTGCCTGGAAAGTCCCATGGACGGAGGATCCTGGTGGGCAGCAGTCCATGGGGTCGCAAAGAGTTGGACATGACTGAGCGACTTCACTTTCACTTTTCACTTTCATGCATTGGAGAAGGAAATGGCAACCCACTCCAGTGTTCTTGCCTGGAGAATCCCAGGGACGGGGGAGCCTGGTGGGCTGCCGTCTATGGGATCGCACAGAGTCGGACACGACTGAAGCAACTTAGCAGCAGCAGCAGAAGACAGAGTAAGGAAGGAGCTATTGGGAAAGCCCTCTCCAAAGTCATCTCCCAAGAAACTCGACCCCTCTCCAGCTACATTCTGGGGTTTCTGAATCACTGAGCATGTGCACAGACCCCATGTCTTCAGACAGTCTGGTTTCCAATCTACTCTATTTCAAATCTGTTCTAGCAGTCACTTTGCCAGTGATGGTAGAGTTATGGATACGAAGTCTCCATGCTGAAAATAAAATCTACCTCCTTATTTTAAAGTCTTTTTTTCTTCCATACTAGTTTGAAACCGATAAAAATATAGGGTAGTCTGGTATCTAACATATCAAGATTTTTTATCTTGATAATTTATGTATTAGTTAATCACATATTCTAAATAGGTTTTTTTTTCCTAGTTGAATTAAGGTCTTTTTTCATATTACATAATTGTGGTTTCAATACAGCTAAAGAAGTAACTTAAAGACTCTCAAAATAAAACTGTACTCATAAAATAAAGAAGTTATATGCCTAATTTTTACAAAATAACTTTTAATCACTTTATTCTAAATTTGTGATTTTATTCATTTTAGTTATGAAGAGCCAATACATACAAAATAATATTATGTAATGTATACAGAGATTATAGAGCTTCCCCAGTGGCTCAGGAGAGTGCAGGAAGACAAAGTTTGATTCCTGGGTTTGGAAGATGCCCTGGAGAAAGAAAATGGCAATCCACTCCAGTATTCTTGCCTGGGAAATCCCAATCCATAGGGTTGCAAAAGAGTCAGACACAACTGGGCAGCTAGACAACAAAAATAGAGAGGTTATAAATCATTGTAATGCATACACTACAAACTTGTCATTCATCTTAAGACCTAGAACATTTCTAATACCACTGAAACTCCCTCTCCAACCCACTCCCTTGCTGCCACTCTCCCACCCACAGAGTTAACTAGAACCTTGAAAAATAAAATTCTAAATAAGATGATATGAACTTAGGTCATAGTTTTCTAGGGCCCTGTGATCCAAATTTTTCCAAAGATTCTTTCCAGACTCAAGTGAAGGTGTTCATGAGAAGCCCAGTATTCTCTGAGAAGGCAACAAATTTGCCTTTCTAAATACAGAGGACCAAAGAAGTCCTTCTGTGTCTATAGCTGGGAACCTGGGATAAGTATTACAAAACAAAGAATCCTCTACAAGCAAAGAATGCTCATAAAAACAAATAAAGTATAATGAAGGCTATCAAATATGTATACTGAATACATCTATTCTGCTCACTGGTTTTCTGACTGACCAGCCAAGTATAAGAGATCTGCATTGCAGCCATCATTTGACCAGGTGGGAATGGTGGACAGGAATGGTTACAGACTATTCCAAATTCTTATTCGAGGAGAATCTATCTCAATTGCTTTGAAGTCTTCTAGGGAAATTCTTGACCTTTATTAGCCCAAAAGTTCTTAACATTGTTACAAGAACATACCACTGGATGTGAAACATGAGCATGTTGGAATGAACACTGGCTATATAAATGGATTCTCATCCATCTGTGAATGAAGTTAAAGAGTAATGTGCATACCTTATGAGCAAAACCAGTTGTTTTCATGAGTTTGCTATATAATAGGTAATGTTCATCAGGAGTCGGAAAATCAGTTTTCAGTCTGATAAATCTTCATTAATATTCAGATTCTTCCACTTAAAAATATTTATGAGACTGTGGAAAAGTATAAATTTGAACTATTTGTAAATAAAGGATTTGATTAATATGTTAAATATGCAAGCTGCATTCCATGGCTTAGTTATTAAGCACTTGAGAACACAACTTTTTAAAGAATTTTGGAAAAATTCACCCTCATTTAAAGGTTTAATTTGCTAGTTATAATTTATTTTTATGTATGCAAATTTTAAATGTTTCTAATGTTTTGTTAGTCTGGTTGAAGTCACCAGACATTCTTGAACATATTTTCAAAACAGAATTTCTTTCAAAATATTATATAATTTGTAATGGCCTTCCTTTCATTTGTGCTTCCCTGGTGGGTCAGATGGTAAAGAACCTGCTTGCAATGCAGGAGTCCTTTCAGTTACTCTAGATTAGTGAGATTTGACATTACATCTGAGATTATTACCAATGAAATAAATTAAAATGTGAGGGTGTATTTTCCATTTTAATAACCCCTACATCACATACAGTTCCTTTGTTGGGATAAAAATCTTGGTAAAATACACATCAGCCTCTATAAATAGCAGCCATAAGCCTGTACATTCAGGAGAGTCTCCAGAGAGTGTATTTTAAACTGCACATTGTTTAGAATAGGAAATTCTTCTGATGTTCATATTTTCCATTGTGAGTGACATGGTCTATTCCATGTCACATCTTCATTGGCTTCCATCTTATACCATTTAGGGATCCAACTGGTAGATTCCAGAAGATTGCTCAATATGTGCTTTTAGTTTCTTAAGTAGTCTGGGTCTTACTGCCTATGGGAATTCTGCATAATGAGGGGCTCTCCAAATGAAAGCTAGATAACTTCCAGAGCTGGGCCCAGCAACTAGACCATTGAAACAGTACTTACCTTTGGAGCTAGTAACTCTCCTGTGCCCATTCAGTATAATAGTAGTCAATCTATTTTTCATTCCCACAGGAAGCTTTGCACTGTTGGCAGAACTTTCTGGAGAAATCAAGAGACTAATATGGAAAATTACTGAGCAGGAAATGAACAAACAGACAAACATGATGAGATGATGGGTTATCATGCAGATTCCAAGACAAGGAGCCTCAGCAGTTATAATTACACTGCATCTTTCCCAAGGCACTGTTGGCAACCACAGTAGCTGTACGCCTCTGCCCCCTCTTTCCTTGACGAGTCCTTCTGTTTCTCTAATCAAAACTGTTGTGTGAATCTAATTTTTTTTTTAGTAAGGGCCCATTTTGGAGATCTAATATTCCCTCACCATTTCTCCTTCCTTGATGAAGAGGATGAGAAATTACTGTTTAAGGGGACCTGGACAAAAGTTGTGATATACAAGGAGTTGATACCTGATGCCCTTCCTTGCTGATACTCCCTTTTAAGAGCCTTTAACTCTTCCCACCTAACGAACCATGAAAGCAAAACATTCCTCATATATGTATGTTTTCTGAGCCATCACCCTCAGAGTATATCCTGGCTGCCCAGGGAGTACCATTGCTGCGGAAGCTCTGTGGTTTATGAACTGAACAGAATGAAGCTTTTATAAAACTCAAGGCTGGGGCAGGATGGAAATTCCTAATCCTTTCATTTCTCAGTGCCTTATAAAAGAGGCACAGGAATATAAGTTCTATCTCATTGAAACACTTATCAGAGCAATGGTAGCATGAACTGGGGAGACATGCCCTTCAGAAAGGAGTTAGTCTTCCGTAAGAATGCTGACTGAAGTGAGAATTACTGCTAGGAAACATCCTGGTATCGTGTTGGGTTGTGTGATCAGAAATTAAGGCTCTCTTCCCTGCGTTCTCAGGAAAGAGTTTAGAAATTCAAATCACTGAACTCGGACTTGCAAAGCAGCACGTCCAAGAGCAGACAGCCAGGGGCAGCGTTAAGCCTGGAGACTCTGCCATTTACTTTAGTTCTGGTGCCCTTCTCTCTGCATTGTGCTGCGCCAGACCCCTCCAACTGCCTCTAACTCCACGAAAGAAAGTACCTTTTAGATCAATGATTAAAGAAAAAGGACACTGTATAAAGGTTGAGCAGATCTGGGCTTCCTCAACAGTAAAATAGAATTAACACTTCTCAGGGTAGCGGAGAAAATGAAAAGACATATGGACAGATACCATCAAAAGTGTAAGGGGCTGCACGTGGCAAATGCTTATCAGGTGGAGATACCTGATTCGTTTAAGTCAAATTCACTTCCATTTAACTCTATGTGTTGTGGCAAGTTTCCTCTGGCCATATACTGTGTTTCAGACCTTCTGGTCATATAATGTGTTCCGGAAGCATGTTCACACTTCACATTCTGCTGTGTTATGCTGTCTAACTGGCCCTCAAGCATTCAGGTCTTTCAAAAATCCGACTCAAAGAAAACGCTGTAAAATGTTACCTCCCACTCTCCCTATAGCCTGTCACCTCTGGAGAGGCCTTAGGACCTCAAATGCAGATTAAAAGATACCATTTTATCTTCCCTTTCCTAGTGGTGAATTGAAGAGAAAATTCAAAAGATTTTAAAATGATGACTTTATCCCATTCAAAATTAAATCCTGCTGTTGGTCACTTACCTGTCTGATTTTGCATCTAAGTAAGCAAAAGCCCTCAGGCTTAGAGGGATTTTGTGCTGCTCCACACCATTGTCCTTCCCTCCTGAAACTCTTTTAAGTGGTGAACTCTTACCTTGAAGCCCCATCTCAACAGTCATCCTCTGGAAGAGTCCCCAGTCAAAGTGACTGATTTCCCACCTTGGGTTTCCCGTAGCACTTTTCTGGTACAGTAATTATTATCACCCATTTTATTTCTTATTTGTTCCCATGTCTGTTTTCCCCACCAAACTGAAAGCAACTCGAAATCCAAAACTACATCTTACTTTTATTTCCCCAATGACTCATACTCAATGCTGAAGAAATGAATGAAAAACCAGCTACTTCAACTTATATCTGTGTACCAAGGCAGAACTTTGCTTACTTCAATAGGCTATTTACGGACTTCCCTGGTGGTCTAGGAGTTAAGACTTCACTTTCTAAAGCAAGGGTGCGGGTTCAATCCCTAGTCAGAGAGATATGATCCCACATGCCTTGAGGCCAAACAAAAAACCAAAGCATAAAACAGAAGTAATATTTAATAAGTTCAATAAAGACTTTTTTTCGTAATGGTCTTTAAAAAAATAAATTTTCGGGGGACGCGGAAACACTGGTGGCCTCTGGGGTATTCTCTGAGTATCAGCACCATCCATACAGTGCTTGAGGTTCTGTCACTCTCCTGACGAACCACTGGCATTTTGACTTCCTGTATTTGTCTAGAGATATGAAGAAACTCACCTCCTGTATTTCTCTGATTATTAAGGATAGTGGACTTCTGTTCCATGTAATTTTTGACCATTATGTTTATTTAGTTGCTTCATGAAGGCAAATGATATTAATGTGGTAAGAGTAGATTCCCTTGAGCTTCCCTGGTGGCTCAGCAGTAAAGAATCTGCCTACAATGTAGGAGACGTGGGTTCGAGCCCTAGGTCAGAAGATCCCCTGGAAGGGGAAAATGGCAACCCGTGCCAATATTCCTGCCTGGAGAATCCCATGGACAAAGGAGCCTCGTGGGCTACAGTCCAAGGAGTCGCAAAGAGTCGGACACAACTGAAGGGACTTAGCAGCAGCAGCAGAGATTCCCTTTAGCTGGCCTCTTTGTTCTAATAGTCAAGCTCTTAAGTGTTATTTGCAATTAACATGTGCATTGTGAGACCAGATAATCATTGCATTACAGGGTTCATACCAAGCTCCAAAGAGTCCAACAGTGAACAAACTATATAATCAAAAATTTCTCTAATGAAAGACCAAGTTTGCAGTCTGGAGGAGTAAACTTCTTCAGCTAATCCCAGGAGGAAGGGCAGAAATAGATGAGGATTAGGGTCAACCTCAGACGAGTATTTACTAACACTCTTTCTGAAATAGAGAGTGTTTAACACACAAGTTGGGTCTAAAGTTTAGACTCTAAATAGTGTACTGTTTTCTAACATTGGGATGTTGTGAGGAGGCAAGAGAGGGAAAAGGAATAGAGAAAGATGTTAGAAAACCCAAGACTTTTAAACCAAGATATGGACAGTTAACTTTATTTTCAGTGAAATGGAAAACTTTTTGGTTTTATTAATAGTTTATACACCTCCAAATGGGAATTCCTAGTGGCCCAGAGGTTAAAGTATCTGCCTCCAGTGCGGGAAACCCGGGTTTGATCCCTGGGTCGGGAAGATCCCCTGGAGAAGGAAATGACAACCCACTCCAGTATTCTTGCCTGGAGAGTCCCATGGACAGAGGAGCTTGGTAGGCTACAGTCCATAGGGTCACAAAGAGTCAGACACGACTGAGTGACTTCACTTTCACTTTCACACCTCCAAAAGTATTGTTTGGAAGAAAGAGGAGAAGCATTTGTAAATAAATGTTTATTTATAAGTAAACTATTTATAAATAGTTATCAATCAAAACTCTAAGATTCAGATTAATTCAGTAAACATTGGCTATGATACAACACAGTAGGCACTAGGTTTCTTAATTATAAAAGTATAACTTTGGTTGATTTGTTACCCTAAAATTTATAATTAAAATGAAGTTAATGAACTGGAACACCCAGACAGATAGGCTTGGAAGCACTATAGAATAGTCTCAGAATTGTATCTTTTTATTAATTTAATTTTTAATTGTTAGATTCACTGAAAAAGAGTCAAAAGGAAAGATAATTTCAAGTTATCCTAGAAAGACACTGAATTCTAACATACCTATGGGAATCTCAGATTACATCAACTTTCTCTACTTTGAAACATAGTTTAGAAAACTGAATGTATATTTCAGGTCACTGGCTTTCAGATTTGACTTGACTGAATGCTACTTTTATATAAGTATCATCCATTTTATTTTCTTTGTTGTCTTCATGAGATCTTAAAATTAGAAAGCTTTCCAGATGGCTTTTGACTTCTAAATAAGAAAAATGAATATGATTTTTCTTTTTTTCTTTCTTTTTTTTTTACTTTATTCTACTTTACAATACTGTATTGGTTTTGCCATACATTGACATGAATCAGCCACAGGTGTACACGAGCTCCCAATCCTGAAACCCCTCCCACCTCCCATGCCATATCATCTCTCTGGATCATCCCCGTGTACCAGCCCCAAACATCCTGTATCCTTTATCGAACATAAACTGGTGCTTCGTTTCTTACATGATAGTATACATGTTTCAATGCCATTCTCCCAAATCATCCCACCCTCTCCCTCTCCCTCAGAGTCCAAAAGTCCATTCTATACATCTGTGTCTCTTTTGTTGTCTCACATACAGGGTCATCATTACTATCTTTCTAAATTCCATATATATGTGTCAGTATACTGTATTGGTGTTTTTCTTTCTGGCTTATTTCACTCTGTATAATCGGCTCTAGTTTCATCCATCTCATTAGAACTGATTCAAATTTATTCTTTTTAAGGGCTGAGTAATACTCCATTATGTATATGTACCACAGCTTTCTTATCCATTCATCTGCTGATGGACATCTAGGTTGTTTCCATGTCCTGGCTATTATAAACAATGCTGCAATGAACACTGGGGTACATGTGTCTCTTTCAGTTCTGGTTTCCTCATTGTGTATGCCCAGCAGTGGGATTGCTGGGTCATAAGGCAGATCTATTTCCAGTTTTAAATGTTTTCACTAAAACCTCTTCCCTGTTCTGTTCTATAAACTAATGAACAAAAAGGAGCTCTATTTGTTTTTCTTGCCTTGGTCTTAATAATAGTTTTATTTCATTGCTCAATAACTTCAAAGTAACATAGTGTCCTAAAGCTGAAGAGCTTCCTCCTAGTCTACTTCTAACCTCTTATCTCAAGGCATATTATAAAGACACTCAAAAATTATACAAAAGAACATTTCTAATACATTCAACATGTGTCAAATTACATTAGGTCTCCCACATGTAAGCGAATGGAATCTAACTGCAGTCTACTCTACTAGTCAGTCTGGACTGCTGTAGCAGAATCCCAGAGACTGGGTAGGTTAAATAGAAAGAATTCATTTCGTGTAGTGCTGGAAGCTGGGAAATCTAAGACCAAGCTACTGGCAGATCTGGTGTCTGATGAGAGCCCTCTTCCTGATTTGCAGTTGATTGTCTCCTTGATGCATCTTTACACAGAGGAGAGAGACAAAAAGCAAGCCTTCTCACGTCTATTCTAATAAAGACACTAATTCCGCTCATGAGGACATCTTAATGGCCCAATTATCCCCCAAAGGCCTATCCCTTAGTACCATCACATCCACAGTTAGGATTTCAACATATGAATTTTAGGAGATACAAACATTCAGTCCACATTCCTGATGGTATCAGTAAGTCTGGAAAAAGAATAGGCCAGTAGAAGAGGACTGCCTGGGTGCCAGGTCCAGGGTTGGCACTGGGTATCTAGGAATATCCAGATGAGATAGACCTTGACTCTCAGGGTTTGTTCAGTCTTGTGATGTTATAGATATTTTCTCCACTGAAGGAGATGTTTCCTCACATCTCCCCTTAGTTTGGGTGAAACCTTCTCTATGGTGCTCTCCCTTCCCTTTGCTCTGACTCCATGTCATAAAGCAGTCTCTGGTGAATGAGACTTCTTGACACTCTGGTGTGGGAACTGGGGGCATCCTGGTTGGGAAATAGGAGCTCTCCGGGCACTGAAGAGGGAGGTCATCCATTCCATCTTAACTAATTGGCCTTAACTGGGCATTCTGATATACACATCAGTTTCTCGTGAGTTTGTGAGCCAATCAGTCTCTTTGAGACCTGTCCATCCTGAGAACTCCGAGGAGTCAGTGGGGGGGGTCGGGCAGAGTGTCTAGAATTTGTACCATGAGAAATACTCTGAAAAAGACCACTCCATGGTAGTATCTGGTAGGACCGGCCAACTGGCCTTCTTCATGAAGCATCTCTAGTCCATTGCTGACCCCCTTTAACCCAGACAGCAAATGATGAGAATTATTTCAGCATCTGCCATATGTCTGACACTATTTTAGGCTGTATCAGATGTCAAAGAGGTGTTAGGAAACATCCCTGCCAGAAAACAGGTGAGAAGAGGTATATACACATGAACAGTGAATAAATAAGACTCTCCGTATCCATTCATCTATTTCTATCTATCAGTTCAGTTCAGTTCAGTTCAGTCGCTCAGTCGTGTCCGACTCTCTGCGACCCCATGAATTGCAGCACGCCAGGCCTCCCTGTTCATCACCATCTCCCGGAGTTCACTCACAGTCACGTCCATCGAGTCCGTGATGCCATCCCTTCTCCTCCTGCCCCCAATTCCTCCCAGCATCAGAGTCTTTTCCAATGAGTCAACTCTTCGCATGAGGTGGCCAAAGTACTGGAGTTTCAGCTTTAGCATCATTCCTTCCAAAGAAATCTCAGGGCTGATCTCCTTCAGAATGGACTGGTTGGATCTCCTTGCAGACCAAGGGACTCTCAAGAGTCTTCTCCAACAACACAGTTCAAAAGCATCAATTCTTTGGTGCTCAGCCTTCTTCACATAGAAATAGATATTTCTATAATACTAATTCATGTGATCTGTTAATCACAAAATAGGACAGTACCTTAAAAGTATCATTTATGTAATATAAATAGTAAACACTACCTCCAAAGTATCCAAAATACACAATGGATTATTTCTCTAGCAATAAGAACAAATAGATATTTTAATCCAGGTCTGACCACCTAATAAAGAAATCAAGTTTTTTCAGACCTTACATTGTATTCTGGAAAAAATCTGGATTTGATTCCAGCTCTGAAAGCCATGTGTAAATTTTATATCCAGATGCATAAAGTGGACATTAGAAAATAAATTCATGGTGTGGAAATATTTAGATAGTTTGAACAAGAGTGATACACACTGTGAATTCTGTGGCTTGAGAACTACCATGCTTCCTTTGAAGATGTGACTTTTTCCCTGCACCAGAATTATATTCTGAGTCCCCATGATAGTTTCTTAATTTCCTTCACAGTTTAATTGTATCTATATACAAGAAATCTATATTCTAAAGTTATCACCAAGGGCCAAATCCAGTTTCCTACAGACAGAGACCATATCTTTCATGTACACACTTCTTCCCTAGAATTATATAAGGTATATATTATTACTTTCTGAGACCAGAACCAGGGGTTTATAAATGTGCACTAGCAACCATTCATTCAAGAAACTGATGTTAGAACCCTACTATTTCCAAGCACTGTCTTACTGTTTTAAAAATGTGTTTCAAGCTGGAGGGTGGAGGGGAGTTTGAGGCACAATCTTTTAAGATAGTGACTTTTCTTTCCAGGAAAAGAAAGTAGTGCAGCTAGCTAAAGCCCTTAGATTTTAAAAAGAGCTTAGAGACTAGACGTAAATAATTGTTGCAAAAGAATTTAAACAGAAATGGAACCTCGCAGCAAGTTAGCTGGAAGGGCTGAGTCACACATAACACAACTATTCCTCACATGCAAGTAAGTGTGGGCTTGAATTTTCTCATCGCTCCTCCTAAGATGATAGATTACAAAGAAATAAAGTCAAAACTAGGAAGACTTTATAGAGGTGGAGCCAGACACTGGTTCTTAAAGAATCACTAGAATTCAAAGAAGCAAAGGAAATTTAAAAGGCCGTTTTAGGGAAAAGGAGAAAGAATAGCCTCATTGGGTAAAGGCAGAACACTTCAGGAGATATCGGGAAAATGGTGGCAAATGCCAAAAATCTTTTCACTGAACAAAAGTCTCCTTTATGATCCATGTTAGGGTACACTGCACTGAGGATATTCGTGTGCTAGATTGCCGATGGGTACAGCTGGAGGTCATGAATTCCTAAGGGGACAAATTAGCAAGGTAAAGCTGGAGTTCAACGTTTGGCCTTGAGAAGGAAAGAATGCCCTCCTTTTAACTGAATGGTAGGGTCTTGAGCAGAGGACCTACATTTCATCGTGAAAACACAGAAGCATCAAGGCAGAGTGAAATGATGTCTCACTCCCCTATGCCCATCCTGTTTTATTTGAGAACCAAATACATACTAGGACGGCACTGATGGTGAGCCCACTGGGCCAGCCAGGAGGAGAAGAGGGGAGGAATAGTTCACAGGATTAGATCTCAAGAAAGCAGATTAGACAGACTGAGGAGAAACACTACTTCCTAAAAGGGACAAAGGGAGAAAGTCATCCTGGGAGAACCCATGGAGCACTAAGTGACTCTCAAAGTCTTCTTTCTTTAGCTGAATGGTTTATTATAGTTTATTATAGTTTCTTGCTCCTTTTAGTTTGTCTACGATTTAGAATAAAACCTAATTTTTAAAACGTACAGAAACCTTATAACCAGCACCCATATATCCTCAATCAGATCTGCCTATGGATGTCAACAAAATGACCTTACTAGTGGTATAAGTCTTAATGATCCCTGCTGATGCAAGACTAACTCCACCAATAACTTTTTTTTTAAAAAAAGAGTCCTTCTGTTTCTAGAAGTCTGATTCATAAAACCTAACAAATGGCGCATTCAGCCACCATGTGCAACCTTCTGTGCCTCCTGCCGCTGATTCCCTGCCCCAGTGAGGCCCTGCCCCCACCCTCTGCCACTGCCCTGGGACTTATTTGAGACCCTCCCTTTCCATGTCAAAGATGCTGTCTCATGCCCTTACTACAAACTTTCAAGTTTCCAAAGTGGTCCTGCGTTTCCTTCACTCTTCCAGAATTCCAAAACGGCTGTGGTTATAGAAGTGTGTGTCTTGGGGGTGAGGGGTTTTCCTCTGCCCCTCTTTGTCACCAGGCCACCAAAACTCAGCCTAGACTCACCAAACATCTTGTGGTTTTGCTGAGTGGTTTTCCTTTCAGACTCAGGAAACACCTTCCACTTCCCTGAAGCCCACTTTGGTCCTCAGGGCACAAACGTATGGGTCTCAGCTCAGAGCCAATTCCAAGGCATGGGATGGCAGACAATGCGCCAAACCTCCATGCCGATCAGCTCCCTGGACCCTCTTCACCACACAGTCACACGTGCCCAGAGGCATCTCAGTTCCAGCGGTGGGCATAACTGGCCTTGAGGCTGGGCCACCAGACACATCAATTATCCTCTCATTTCAACTCAATGACAGAAGAAAACAAATTAACTTGGTCAAGGCCATTATTTGCTCTTGATGAAGCTGTGTGCCCTAGTTTACTTACATAGCACATGTTACAGAAGCGCTGCCCTATGCCAGACATTGTGCTAACTCGAGTGAGAGGATGGGGCACGAAGATGGATAAGACACAGTGCTCCTCCTCAAGGGGCTCACAGCCTAATAGTGGGAGGTAGAAATACGTAAATATACTCGGAACGCAGTCCAGGGCCTTGAACTCTGTGTTGCTTCAAACAGATCATTAGAATTCCCAGACATTGAAATGTAGGTATATATATATATATATATATGCTCTTTGAAAGATCGTGTCCTCCTTTCTTGAAATCATATTTTGTGTTTCAAGCAGGAGAGCAAGAAAAATACTATAGAGAGTAAGCTGAAAGAACTGAAAAATGGGCCTCTGGAGATAGTATTCATATGAGGGTAATTAATAACAACAAAAATAGCTTAACATAGAAATGCTGGAGATAGATTGACTACACAACAAATCTGGAGGAAAAAAAAGGCCACCCTGGATTTAGCACAAAAATTAATGAGTGATCTCTATAAGAGATGCTATTATCAACGTGAAAACAATGTTTGGATGTGTTAACAGGAATGTGGCAGGCAGTGCTGGGACTTCAGCCAGCCACATTCAGCCTTGGTCAAGCCTTTATTATGTCCAATTTTGGTTTCCCGTTTGAAGAGTTGTTAAATTTCAGGCTGATATTAAAAGGATGGAAAATAGGCATTGGCATGTAGCCTAGAAAGACGAAACTGAAGGATGACTTAATACCTGCGGCCCTAACAGAGATAAGTGGATTTCTATTTCAGGCACAGGAAGTCTAGTTCAATCACCGAATAAATTGAGCGTTTAAGAGTGATTAAACACTGGGACCTTGACCATGGGATGTCACCTTAGAAGTAGAATACTTCAGCTCTGCCACTTTCAGAATACTGTTTACTCTCCATCTTGCATTAATATTTTGGAATGCATATCTTATCTCCCTTTGGGACTGCCCTTCTTATCTTTGGAGGTCTCATGGCTCTTAACTCTATGACTTGCTTGTAATAAATATCCAAATAGTGTTAGGTAGGGGGAAGGTGCTGGAATGGAAACTATATGGCCACCATTATGAGGTCGACAAGGGGATGTAGCAGCCCAAGCTGTGTTACGGGCCTGGAGTGAGACCAGTGAATAGTTCAGAGAATCTTCTCAGCAAAGGCTGTAAACATTCTTGTGATGGACAGGGCACTGCACTGGAAGACTAGGAGGAGGGGTGAATGATGACTTTCTAGAACAGTCCATACAGCACTCCACCCCCCCTGCCCAGCCCAACACACATTCCACAGTGGGAACTACAGACTTTAGCTAAGACATGATATGGAAGGAGAGACAAGGAAAATACTGGATGGTAGAGAGCAGAAGAAAGAAGGAAGAGTAGTCTGTAATTTCTGCAAAAGGAGATGGAAAAGGGAGAAGCATTTCACAAGAAGCTTTCTCAGGAAGATTTGTTAAAAAAGCAGTAATCCCAGGAAAATACAAAGCAATATCATTTAAGTGAAAGGTGTTCAGTACCATTCGGGAGGGGAATGGGGAGGAAGGTGATGAAGAAAGGCTCTGAGAGGCCACAGGAAAGGAGGAAAGATGTCGTTAACCCCTTCACTCTTGTTCCTGGTGAGCGGCTGTCTAGGCAAGATCTTTTGGCTCATTCTAAGAGTGTAGTGTCAGTGAACTTTTCTTTACAAGAAACACTTTCTTCAAGAACTTTTAAAAACATCCTCTTTAAATTATTTGAATGGTTGCCTTTCATGTGTTTAGATTTCCTTTGACTTTGTGTTTCTGCAGGAGAGGGGGTGTGTGTGTGTGTCTGTCTGTCTGTCTTGAGTGCATTAGAGTAGTACATGGGTTACTTCCCACATACCTCTCTTTTCCCTAGGGAATTGCTCCAAGGTAGAAAGAAGCTGTTCTTAAACAACCATTGCAGACCATAAAATCTGGAACAGATCATGGAGCTCCTACCTCCATGAAGTAAAGTTATTTTTAATCATATTTTATTAATAAAGGACCACCCTGTGGTGGGAGCTTATTTCTTTCTATAGCACTGACCTCCTTCAAACCTTCCCAGCCCAGAATCTCTTTGACGAAAAATAAAACAAACTATCTAGAAATGGAGGGTGCTATCAGTCATTTCCTTGATGCTGGAAAAGATTGAAGGCTCGAGGGGAAGGGGACAACAGAAGATATGATGGTTGGATGGCATCACTGACTCGATGGACATGAGTTTGAGCAAGCTCCGGGAGTTGATGAAGGACAGAGAAGCCTGGCGTGCTGCAGTCCATGGGGTGACAGAGTTGGACACAACTGGGTGACTGAACTGAACTGATTAGTAATTCAAGAGTGACCCAGATTTTCATTTTCGCTAGTAAGAGGCCAGAAATGTCACATGTATGACACCTTCTCTCTTGCTGAAGGATGACTGGCCCAGCTGTTCATAGTACCAATGAAGGATCATTACTGTGGTTCTCAGAGACACCAGTTCTGGCAGTTGGACTCTGAGTACCTGTGTCTGTGCTACGCAGTGAAAGCACATGTGCTTGGTGGTCTCTGCAGAAACAGACGCTGTTCGCAAATAACCTTCTGGTATGTTCTTCCTGATTCCTCTCACTTCGCCTCTCCAGCCCCTGGCGGCTGGACCTCAGAGGGCTAGCTGGAAGCAGCTGCCTACTCCAGCCCCGCTCTCATCTTGTGATTCTCTCGTCTTCCTGCCTCTCAAATGCATCCAGTCTCCCTCTCATTGTCCTCTGTGCGCTCCCTCTTCCATACTGGAGTCTGACCGAGCCCCAGATTCATTCCTCTCTTTGCTGTTGTCATGTTAGTACCCTATTAGGTAGCAGGAGTTATAACATCCATTAGTTTTACAAAATGAAGACAGACAGCTACTTCCCAAACACATTCCATTAATTACAAGGGGCCAGCTACAAGAGTGCATGATTTCTCTCTTTCTATCTGTACAACTAGGGAAATAACTCGGTGGATATGTTTTATATAGCTGGCCATTAGTGTATTTTCAGTGCATGAATGTCAGTATGTTAGTGGAAAATTACTAAATTCTTTCTCTCCTCTATGTGCATGTGCATGTGCGTGCGTGCGTGCGTGCGTGCGTGTGTGTGTGTGTGTGTGTGTGTGTGTGTGTGTGTGTAGAAAAAAGTCTAGCCTGGAAGAACCACTGAATTTTTTCCAGGCTAGTCGATTTTATGAGTTTATTCTGATGATGCCAAAATTATACTTGCCACCTCAGAATTGGGTGGGAGTCAGAAACAGGAAATCAGGAGGTGAAATGTATTCCCAAGGTCAACTGAGGCCCATAAGCAAATGTATTGGTTTTCGATCACTGCTGTAACAAAGAACCACAATCGTGGGGGCTTTAAACAGTACCAGTACAAACTTACTCTCCATTGTTCTAGAGGTACAGAGTCCAACACAGTTCTCTCCAGGCTAACCTCAAGGGATAGATAGATAGGGCTGCATTCCTTTCTGGAAGCTCTAGGGGCAAATCCATTTCCCTGCCTTTCCAGTTTCTAGAAGCTGCCACATTCCTGGATTCCTGGCCCCATGCTTCTGTCTTCAGCAAGGTCATCTCTCTGGCCACTATAGCCACACCTCCTTGTGACCTCAGCAGGAGAGGCTTATCTCATTTTAGACCTTTTATGACTAAGAGTGAGCACATCTGGATAATCCAGGATAATCTCTCCACCTCAAGGCCTTTAATTTAATCACATCTGGAAAATCCCTTTTGCTGTGTAAGGTAACATATTCACAAGTTCTGGGCACTAGGACATTGGATGTCTTTGGGAGAAACATTATTCTGCCTGCCACAGCAAATCACTGAATTTTAGAGGAAAAAAATTAAATGGGAAAAATGTGGTAGAAAGAGGAATGGTAAAATGCCTCAATACATGTATCTATCACAGCTTTGGAGCAATAAACTCAAACCAAGTCAGTATTTTATTAAAGCCTCTTGTGTAATCTCTAATTTTATGAGTGTCTTGTGCACTTTAAGTAGTCTATATACATTGAATGATAATATACATAATCAAAGGGATGTTTAAAGGTGTATATTCATTATGTGCATGTGTGTTAGTCACTCAGTAGTGTCGGAGTCTTTTCGATTCCATGGACTGCAGCCCGCCAGTCTCCTGTGTCCATGGAATTCTCCAAGCAAGAATACTGGAATGGGTTACCATTCCCTTCTCCAGAGGATCTTCCCTACCCAGGGATCTAATCCAGGTCTCCTGCATTGCAGGCAGATTCTTTACTATCTCAGCCACCAGGGAAGACCATTCATCATAGTATATGGCGATAATTAACTTTGAAATGCATTAAACTCTACTATTCTATAAACTCTGACTTTGAGAAAAGCATAGGACTTAAGCAGAAAAACAACCAACATTTTCTAGTTAGTGAAAGTGAAGAGAGGATTTAATCTAACTAAGTTAAACTTCTTTAAGCTGAGCACAAGAGTACCTGCTTTGGTTCCTCTCCGTGACTCGGGGTGAACTTTTGAAATGCTCAGTGCTTTTGCATCCATGCTTGTAACATGAAGCCACAGATCTCAAAGATTTTTTTTTTTAATCATGTGAAGGATGTGAATCAATGTGTGAAGGGGATTGTTTCTCCTGCTATATACCAAAAGAATCATCTTAACCCTACATTGTGGAGATCTGAGTTGTTCAACTGATTTAACAGAAAGCCAGTATCTTGGTGCCCCAGCAGCAATCTGTTCATTGCTTGTTAGAGATGAAGAAACACATTCACAACTCAGGCCTACGCAGAGTGTCATCTCCAGATAGAATCAACACCACCCCCCTCCACAGGGGCTGGAATCTGGCTGCTTTCCAAGCTGTTGCTGACCAGGCTCCCTTGCCTGGCCTGGCTGATGAGATCATCACACCAAGTGCCACGGGGGCAGACGAGGCTCGCTGTTGCAACATGCTCCTTCCTCGGGCTGTTACCTTCACGTCACCAAATGCCCTGTATAGCCCAGCATATCTCTGATCCACTGGCTCTCTTCCCTTTGCCTTTGTATGCATTTTTATATCATGCATCTTCCCCTGAATAAAAGGGATAATAGAGGTTTCTCAGATTTGATTTCTCAGTGGGAATTGTTTGCTTTGGAAGCCACCTACACCACTTCTAATTGAGAACAGAGCTCAGAAGGAGGGCCTGAGAACTGCACCCGGATGAACTTTTTGGTGGGCTGATTTCCGCTGATTTCTTTAGCATTGGATTTTGTATGTGAATGATCCTAGGGTCGACTGTTTTCCAAAACCCTGGGCACATGGATCAATCAGTGTCTTTTTCTTTAACTAGTTCTCTACCTTGGAAGGATTCTTTGTAATTGGTCATATAAAGTCTTCATCATGAAAGCTACTGGGGATCCTGGGTCCCGCTGTCCAGTCATAAACATTATGGAAATCAAGAAGCAATCTGGGCCCTTTACAACCTAAACGTCCAAACATGATGAGCCTCTATTAGAGAGATTACAGTAAAAAATAACAATCAGCTCTCTGATGATCCTGTGCGGAGGGGAAGGGTGGGGAGGAGTAGATCTGGCAAAGGACAAGCCCAGACTTTCGTCACAGGGACAGACCAAAGTGTTAACACAAAGGGAGAACCCGGGAGCATCCCGCACACTGCATTTCAGCCCAGATAACATGGCACTTCCGCGGGCCGGGTCCACGCCCTGACCGCCGGAGGGTCTCAGCACCTCTGCGCCCGCCCGCCGCCTTTCAGCTGCAGACATGCTCGCGGGATCCGGATCTCAGGGAAGACGCAGCCTGGCCGCGCTCTCCCAGTGAGTGCTTGCTTCACCTCTTCGGGGGTTTCTTCTTCTTTCGTATAAAGGAATTGCTGTTTTTAAAATGCTTTTTAATTGTGGGAGTGGGAGGAGAGAGGAGAAGCCAGGAGGCAAAGGAAGGCAGTGAGTGTGTAAGTTTCAGACCCGTATGGAACTTTTTTGGTCTCAACTTGGTGGTGGTTCTGATTGGTTTTCCTCGGTTCCATTTTTTGGGTGGTTCGTAGACCATTTGCGGGGAGTTGATACCTAGGCACTGAGTTTTCTTATTCCAAATACCGATCCACAAAGCATCGGGTTTCTAAAGATCTGCTGTTAATTTAGACCTGAGCCCTCTGCTCGGAATGATCCATCTGCAGGGCTCAGAGACTTTGGCTAAAGCACACATTGCCCAATCCGTAGAGTCAACAGCCCAAAGCCCTTAATACACTCACCATCTGACTGTGACAGAACAAGACCCGGAGCACATGCTATCGATCAGAGAATTGTTCAGATAACAGGCTCCAAAGTTTAGGATCCTGGAATCTTAGAATGTTCAAGCTAGAGGGCCCCTAGGGCTGTTTGCTGAAACTCTTTCCTATAGACTGAGAAACTGGAACCCCAAGGGGCAACTCCTCTCACCCAAAGCCAGACAGCAGTCAACAGCGGGGAAGCCAGTGTCTTTGTACTTGCAGGCAAGGGCCCTTTTCACGCTGGCGTTTATGAGGTTTGGAAAACTCTCTGGGTCTTGGGAAAAGGTACCGCACAAGAGTAAGAACACCAGATGGCCTTTCAGTAAATCTGTCCCATTTTTGAAAGTTTTGGCATCGATTCAGCATGACAATTGTTGTTCCAGTCGCTCCAGCATTTGTAACAGTTCATCAAATAAACAGGAACTCAACAGGGTCCTAAAAACGAGATCCATGTCCACTGCATTGGCAGATCTCTTGGATAACCAGTTTCTTTGCGTGTGATCACTCAAGTGTGAGAGTGAAAAGGGGTGTCAGAGGTTATCTGTATGGCTATCAGACTGCTTGGGGGGTTGTTTTTTTTTTTTTAGCAAACTGTTACGAGGAATTCTGTTACATAAAGGAGATATTCTGATCAAACGGGTGGTTTTGGATCTAGAGCTTCTCTTCACTGCTGCAGTCCCCATTGCTCATCCCCCCACCCCCATCCTTCTCTACCCCACCCCACTCTACCCACTCCACCAAAACTTCCTTGGAATCCTAGGTGTCCGTGGAATTTGAGAAACCCCCCGATTGTGTTCAATGGCTCAATTTCCAATGAGGAAACTGAGGCACATGGGGTAAAGGGCTGGCCCAGTATTCACAGCTGATCAACAACAGAGCCTGGAATGTAAGGCAAAGAGCCCAATCTGGGTGTGTGTGTGTGTGTGTGTGTGTGTGTGTGTGAATTCCTGGTCCTGACTCTTCCCGCTTTATCATGCCCATGCTTCTATCAGTTTACTTTCTCCATATCTCTCTCTTATCTACTCATCTGTCATTTCGTGAATTTCAGCAGTTACTGCCCCCACCCCCACACACACACCTGGACAATTCTAATTGCCTCCTATCTGGTTCCAGCTTCAGTCTCCGCCTGCTTTCTGATCGTGTCCCCCGAGCCCTACCACCCCTCACCCTTGAAGACAGAGCTCACTGTCCTCCACATGGCATTCACAGTCCTCCACGATCTGCCTTTTGTATCCCTTCCCATTCTGACCGCCCCCTGCTCTGGCCGAATCAGATTACTCACTGGTCCCCAAACTCATCACATAAAAGCCACCTCCATTCCTTGGCTCACCCTATATCTTATATGGAGAACACTCTATAAGCCTCAGTTTCCCCTCTGAAATGAAGGAATTGAACAAGATTGGGGCTTCTGAAGTGTTCTATGGAGACCAAGGATTCCAAGGAAGTTTTGGAGTGGGTAGGGCGAGGTGGGATAGGGAAAAGACAGGGAGTATGTATGGTGGGAGATAGAGGCAATGGAGAGACGGGGTGTGATTGGAGAATGCAATAGGGATGAGCGGCTCTGTCTCATGTGCTCCTGACTCCACTCCTGTCCTCCAGGGCCCTCATCAAATGCTGCCTTTCTCCGCAAGGCTTCCTCTGCTCCTCTTTTGTCCGCACACCACTAACCTTTGCTGTCCATCCTTCTGTTATTAGCTTAGTGGTGAGCATGCCTGTCCTCTTGCAATAAATGGTAATTCACTTGAGCGTAGGAACTATTTTGACTCTTTAGACTTTCAGCTTCCAGCATGATGCCAATGGTCAAAAAATATTCTTTAACTTTCCCATTATTGGATAAATCAAACTCAGTTCATCTAAGTTCACACTTTTCATTGGAGACATTTGAACACACCAGAGCTTCTGGACCTTCTGCTTTGGAAGAAGTTTTAGGTTAAATGCCAAAACAGATGCCCAACAAAATGATTTCTAAATTCCTTTGCATTTGCATCAGATAATTTATCTCAGTTTCATCACCTATGGAGCAAGATTGGAAGTATTTCTTTTAGGAGGTACATTAAGATTCCTAAATGCCAAGACCTACCCAGGGTCATGTTATTCTCAGGGGCAGTTGTGAATGGTTTTTCAGTTCTTTATAGTTTTCAAGGTGCTGCTTAATTTGTTCCTGATAGGATTATTGAGAGATTCTGTCACTCGAGGTCTAATATTTTCACCGCTTACTTTCTCATTTTCCCAAAGCCTGGGTGAAATCTTCTTGAGTCAAGATATGGGGTTTCCTGTAAATAACCATGCTTTTGCCACATTTTGTAACAAACGTAGAAGGGTATATAAATTGTTAAACCATGATACCAAAGAAAACATAGGAAATTTTTTAGTTCATGCCACAGTTTTCTGAAGAAACTAAGCAAAAAATGACAGGAAAATAAGTATATCCAGTTCTAGTGGTTCCACTCACTATCAAGACTATCAGGAAACCCCATTTGTTACAACTGTGTTCAAGGAAAAGGTCAACAGTCTGGGCAGAGGAACACTCAGGCACTTTCTCTCTTACCAAGTAAAAGGCGTGTACATTTTGTGACTGTTGATTTGTATACCAAACCAGCCGTTTTTGTCCACTTTGGAATTCAAAGTTTGGCTTTAAATGATTGACTTCACTGGACCTCTTATCTGGTTAAGGGTAAAATTACCACTTGCTGTTAGTGGATAAAAAATAAGAAAAATGGCAGAGAAACGGGCAGTTATGCTTTGCCAGTATGGGGCACTCTATAAACAATATTGCTGAATTTCTGCTGAAATGGTGATGATACCAAATCTTTATGGGAATGGTGTCGACTTTCTGCACGTGTCTTCCTAGCCACCTGGCCGCAAGCACACTGACTGGGTGCCTGGTGGCCACAGGCCTTTCTTTCCCTCCTGGTTGATGCAATTTGCATTGCTCACTTCTCTTTCCCTCTCCTTACCTTTAACCTATTTTTATCCTTGACATGAGCGCTCACTTCATACTGCTTCTCACACCCCCTCCCCAGTTCCCCCAAAATGGCTTTGCAGAGGCCAGGCTAGCTGAGGCCAGAGGAATGGGGGCTGGGGAGGTGTTCCTCTGCCTCTGGAGGCTAATTTGCCTCTAGCATTCCCAACTGGACCAGTGAGGATGCTTTTTCCCCCGTAGAAATGCAGTGTCAGTTCTCAGTACTAGCTTCAGATATATCTTGGGTTTTAAAAGGTGGTTGTGGGCTGGCGCAAGATCCCAACTGCCATGTATAATAATGTTTGAAGTTCCAAAACCAATTTGCAAATTAAGGTTTTGGAAACAAGCTTTTCATAAATGTAGGACTGCCTGAATTCATTTCCAAGCCTAATTGAGTTTTTAAGAGGAGCCTTTAAAAATCTGTAAACCTCACTCATTTCCATGCATTCATTCAACAAATATTCATTGAGGGTTTCCTGTGCCAGTTAGTGCTGCTGGGACTAGGCACTAAGAACATAAAAAGAACAAAGCACAGGCTCTGGCTTCAAGATAACCTCCCGCCCAGTGCAGGAATGCTCCTCTGTTCTCATCCCACACCCACCTCCCAGCAGACACACATCGCCCCGTCCATCAGGGGGCTGCCGACAGAACAGCACAGACACCTGACCAGCGCCAGCTGCAGCAGTGTTTCTGTTTTCTCTTTCCCTCTGACCCTCTGAAAGAAGTACTAGTTTCTATTAGACTTGAGTATAAGCTTAAATATAATAAACTTAAGTTTATTTTGGGCTCAGTATGTCAGTGACTCAATGGACATGAGTTTAAGCAAACTCCGGGAGATGGTGGAGGACAGGGAAGCCTGGGCTGCGGCATACCATGGGGTCGCAAAGAGTCAGACACGACTGAACTAAGCACACAGGCGCCATACATATGCACACATATATCTATTCGAAACAAATGTTTCACAAAATAATGCTCACTCTTGCTGTGTTCAGTGCCCGCTGATGTTTTCGTTTTCAAGTTGTACTATTGATTTTTTTCACCTTTATTAAAGTAGGACTGACAAATAAGATTATTATTATACATCCACAGGATTCTCCAGGCAAGAATACTGGAGTGGATTGCCATGCCCTTCTCCAGGTCAATTATTAAAGTCTAATTGACAAATAAGCTTATAATATATTTAAAATGTACTATATGACGATCTATCGATCTATACACTGTGAAAGAAGTCTCATAGTTAAGTTAATTAACATATTCATCACCTATCATATTTACCTTTCTTTCCTTTTTTGGTGAGAACACTTAAGTTCCACTCTTTTAGCATATTTCAGTTGACAACACTGTATTATTAACTATAGTCACTATGTTATCCATTGGATCCATAAGACTTTATTTGCCTTATCACTAAAAGTTTATAGCCTTTTACCAGCCTCTCCCCATTTCCCCTAGCCTCCAGCCCTTGGCAATCACTATTCTAGTTTAACTTTTTAATTCAAATTCCACATATAAACGATAGCATGCAGTATTCATGTTTCTCTGTCTGGCTTATCTCAGCACAATGCTCTCCATATTCATTCATGTTGTTGCAAATGGAAGAATTTCCTTCTTTTTTAAAAAATAAGTTTTGTGGGCCTATAGTTGATTTACAGTGTTGTATTAGTTTCAGTGTCCTTCTTTCTAAAGGTTGAATAGGATTACACATTACTATGTACATATTGTATATGTTACAATATTCCGTATATATATATTTACATGCACATGTGTATGGATCTCCATTCACCCACTGATGAACACGCAGGTTGTTTCCATACCTTGGCTATTGTGAGCAATGCTGAAATAACATGAAAATGCAGATGTTTCTGATATAGTGATATAGTTTCTTGCCCTCTGATATTTTCTTTAGCCTATATTTCATTAAAAATGCTAGTCATAACCTACGAAGTAGATCTCTGCAAACTGAATTTTGAAAGCCACTGAACATATTACATACTCTTGATAACCCTGACCCTGCTAGCTGCCTGTTTCAGAGATCAGCCTAGATACTTAAAGAGACGCTTTCCAGGTGGGAATCAGAGGGTCTTGATTCTGGTCTGACTCCTTCAGCAATAAGCCCTGTGGTCTCCAGGAAGCCACTTCATCTTGCTACAATGCAGCTGTAAGATAGAAATGCTTGTGTCTGCTCAGTGTAACTTGCAGGGTGGTAAGACCATCCAGTACAGTGATGTGTGTCAAAGTATACGAAAAAAAAAACTGAGTACTAAACAAATACAAGTTATTATTAAATAGCCTTATTTTTCCCAATTAAAATTTAATATCAGAGGAGCAACTTGGGGAGACCATTTGTTCTTTATAGCGTTGTGGAAAGATCCTTGCATGGGCTATAATATTATGCAACTTCACAAATGAAAATCTCAGAGTGACATTTGTTTGGGATGTTGTAACTAGGTTTGTATTTAAGAAGCTCAGCCAGGTCATCCTCTTTTCTCTGCCCTTAAATACTTTTTCCGGTTGTAAAATCAAGGAAGCAACTAGGTGGTCGGTGGATTTTTAACTTCTGAGCCAATTTGTGAAGGCGTATGCTTTGCCTGATAGTATCTGCTCTGGCCCACTGCATTGATAAACGCTCATTTCCACTGCTATTAAGACTGTTTTTTATTAAAAACAACTGACATTAAATAAAAGTAATGAGTAAAGGAGATAGCTTTATTAAGAAAGGTATAAAACAATAAATTTCTAAAGAAAATATGGTACTTTTCTCACTGACCATTCACTTTTTCTTTATAACCTTTATTGTAAACCTCTCATGCAGATATTGATTAGAATGCTTCTTACATCTTGATATTACTATTTAGGGCCTGGTATTTTAGGCTGGTATTTTCTATGCTAATGAATTCCTATTGAAGGTCTAACCCACACTAGGCAGGCTCTTCCAGTCTAGCCCTGTCTTTTCTTTCCATGACTTCTTTCTGATAGTTACAAGGAGTAAGCACTCACCTTTTACAGAACTCAATTCAGTAAGTCACTATACCTTGCTCTTTATATGCAACAGAGATAATATGTGCTTAGTCACTCAGTCGTGTCCGACTCTTGCGACCCCCTGGACTATAGCCTGCCAGGTTCCTCTGTCCATGCGGATTCTCCAGGCAAGAATACTGGAGTGGGTTGCCATGCAATTCTCCAGGGGATCTTCCCAACCCAGGGATTGAACCCAGGCCTCCCGCTTTGCAGATAGATTCTTTACCAACTGAGCCACCAGGAAGAGATAAAATAACAATATAATAAAGTAAGGACTATACTCACCCCAAGATAATTAGCCACTTTTGCTCTCTGAAGAGTGAAAACATTCTTGCACAGATCAGCGATACCCCACCAAAGGCCACACTTCATAATTATCTTGCATAGTTTCCAGAGAAGGGTACATGAAATACAAAAAATTTAAGTAATTTTTTCAACCCACTTTTAATATGGTTTCATGATATTTATAGCTTTTGTGTGTAATTCCCATAGCTACTTAATGAATTAATATGATATGTCTAAGAATTGCATTGAAAATAACGGTGTTCACACATAAGAGTAAATTTAAGGTCCCAGGTGGCCTGTGTACACTAAACTTTTGAAGCAGAAGAGATGGCTTTAAAGAAGAGCTGATCACTTACCTCTGCTATTTCTCAGGTAGTCTTTCCAGAGTGAAACAGCACTGCTGGCTGGGAAAAAGGTCTCAGTACTGTTTCTACTGACCTGACCCCACTTTCAAAGCACTAAATGGGCACATTATTGGGAGGTGAAAACTAGAGCCAGGTATCCCGACTCCCACATCTGTGTCTAAACTTTGGTCTGTGATGAGTGTGTGATTGAGCAGGTCTATTAATTTCAGTGGGCCTAAGTTTCTTCATATATGGGGCGGAGCAGGTGGGGGAAAGAAAGGTATAGTATCTGTCTTGCAGGTTTAGTGAAAATTAAAGGAATTAGTTACATGAAGATGTGTAAACCACAGCAGATAATCAATCAGTGTTAAATTTTCCACCTTCCTCTTCTGTAGGAGCTCTTCTTTTCCTACAGATCCTAGAAGAAAAATGGCTTGATATCTTACACCAACAAAGCTACTGGGGTGTAAGATGCTGTAAGCCAGGTGAATTCAGTTTGTGATTGACATGTGTTCAAAAAATCCATCTATTTTTAAAAAGTCAGAGGAGCTTCTCATCTCAGATTTTAGTTGTTTCATGTACTTCCTACTTAAAAACTATAACCCATACTGCAATACTTTGGATAACTCTTAAAGTTAAAAGAAACTTGCTAAAAATAGGCTTTGGGGGCAAAATATAAAATTGCTACTTTCCAAAACTGGCCTAAACCAGACACATTGTGAAGGAGGACATAGTAAGAAGTAGGAATTTGTTTGCCAAAAACTTTGATGCCACCA
Organism: Nanger dama; assembly: GCA_917880005.1. Taxonomy (NCBI): domain Eukaryota; kingdom Metazoa; phylum Chordata; class Mammalia; order Artiodactyla; family Bovidae; genus Nanger; species Nanger dama. The sequence goes on along the minus strand of CAKJTW010000096.1, from coordinate 5,614,639 downwards.
ATCTCTAAGTAAGCTTGATAGAGAAGGAGAGTATAAATTAAGAATATTAACTTTGAAAAAATGCAAATAAAGTTGGAGCTGGACTCAAGTCCTAGTTGCATCATTTTATTAACTATGTGCCCTTGAGCTGATTACCTAATCTCACTGAGTTTTTCAGTGTATTTGTCTATAAAATGAGGAAAAGATATGTAAAGTGGTTAGCACGGTGCCTGGCTCTTAGCTCAGAAAGCTGTGTGTGGGGTGATAGACAGTAATAATTACTGGCATTAACTGGATGCCTAAGGGAATGAGTCTGAGGTAGCTTCCTGGTACAGTAAGCCCCCTACACATGAATCTTCAAGTAGTGAACTTTCAAAGATGCGATCGTGCATTCCGTCAACATCAGGCATGCGTGAAATTGCAGCTTGCCCTCCGTCTCCTTGGCAGTTCTTCAGCTCTACCATCTCCCACCTCCACTCCCTCCTCCACTCAGTAACTCTTCTTGCCTGTTCACTCAATGCCAGCCTCTATGTATTAGCTTACTACTGTACTTTTCAAGGTAATGTTCTTAAAAATGGTTTCTTTATTTTTTGTGGGTTTTTTTAATGTATTATGTATACTATTACAGTACAGTGCTATATAGCCAATTGTGATAGTTGGGTACCTAGGCTAACTTTGTTGGAATTACAAATGCCCTCTCGGAACAGAACTTGCTCGTATGTAGTGGACTTACTGTATTCACAGAACTGTGAATGACTGATGAGTCGTATTAGTTTCCTAGGGCTCACATAACAGTACCACAAACTAGGTGGCGTAGAACCACAGAAACTCATTCTCTCACAGTTTTAGAGGCTAGAAGCCTGACGTCAAGGTGTCTGCAGGACTATGCGCCCCTTGAATCCTATAGGGGAAGATTCTTCCTTGCTTTTTCTGGATGCTGGTGGCCCCAGCTGAGCCTTGGTTTGTGGCAGGATAGCTCCAATTTTTCCATTACGTCTCATGACATTCTCCCTATTTCTCTTCACATCATCTTCCCTCTGTCTGTCTCTGTGTCTGAATTTCTACTTTTATAAGAACTTCAGTCATTGTGGATTGGAGTTCACACTAATGGCCTTATCTTAACTTGATTACATCTTAATTCCAAATAAAGTCATGTCTTGAGGTACTGGAGGCTAGGACTTCAATGCATTTTTGGAGACAACACAGTTAGACCCCACATAATTATGTGGGTACACAGAGTTCCTAGAATTAAATACAACAAACCTGGGCCTTACCTCTACATCTAAATTGAGCAAACCTTCTGTACCCTGGAGATACCTTATGTGGAAATGGTGTTCTGATGTGAGCTTGCTGAGTAGTAGATATTTCGGGGGATTCCCAGGTGGCTCAGTGGGTAAAGAATCCACCTGCAGTGCAGGAGAAGCAGGTTCAGTCCCTGGGTAGGGAAGATCCTCTGGAGGAGGGCATGGCAACCTACTCCAGTATTCTTGCCTGGAGAATCCCATGGACAGAGGAGCCTGCTGGGCTGCAGTCCATAGGGTCACATAGAGTTGGACACAACTGAAGCAACTTAGCAGGCATGCACACAGGTACTTCCTGATCACTAAAGGACAAAAGCTCCTTAGGCTCAGGCATTATGGGGCTTTCCTTTTAACCTCAGTGAGTGAAAGGCACCCAAGAAGTATGTATGTATAGCATAGCCTCTTCTCACCCCAAGGGAAACAGCCTTGAAGTCATAAATTGAACCGTGCCAGGCCTGTACTGTATGAGTTAGTATCATCGGAAAGATTTACTTTCCACTTATTCTCCCTCACTTGTATACATTTTTAAACTTCTGACCTTAATTAAGCATTCAGTTTGACCCAGGGAAGCATTATAAGTCTGTCTCTCTCAGATCTGAAGACTTACAGGTTGGAAGGGAGATACTGTAAAACATTCCCTCCATCCAGGAGCTTAAGAAGGCTAGTTTTATGAGTCCACCTAGAGCTACAGGTAAATCTCAAACCAAGACCCTCAGACACCAGAGGAGCAAAAGGAACACAGCAAAGGTGGGAACTGAGCATATGAAGAAATAAAATTATAAGTTACAATGGAAGGCAACTTCATAAATTAGATGGGCTACTGATTCAATGTAAGGAACCATACACCAAAATAAACAGCAGAAGGTGCTTGTAACCGTTGAGAAAAATTAGCAAAGTAGAACCATGTTGTTGTTCAGTCGCTAAGTAGTGTCCGACTCTTTGCAACCCCATGGGCTGAAACACATCAGGCTCCTCTGTCCTCCACTGTCTCCTGGAGTTTGCTTAAATTCATTTCCATTGAGTCGGTGATGCCATCTAACCATCTCATCCTCTGTTGCCCCCTTCTCCTTTTGCATTCAGTCTTTCACAGCATCAGGGTCTTTTCCAGTGAGTAGGCTCTTTGCATCCGGTGGCCAAAGTATTGGAGCTTCAGCAGAAACACTCTGTCTTAGTTTCCTCGGTGCCTTAGTGCCTTAACAGAGCACTACATACTTTAAACCAACATACTACATACATTAAACCAACAGGCAGGGTTGTTCCCTTCGGAGGGCCACAAGGGAGAATCTGTCCCAGGCCTCTCTCCTAGCTTCTCTTGGTCTCCTGGTCATCTTTGACTCTCCTTGGCATGTAGATATATCACTCCAGTCCTCTGCCTTCCTCTGACATTCTCTCTGTTTCTTCACATAGTCTACCTTCCAAGCATGTCTCTTTCTGTGTCCAGTTTTCTTCCTTTATATAAGGACTCCAGTCCTATTGGATGAGGGCCCTCTGTAAAGGCCTTATTTCCAAATAAGATCACCTTCTGAGGTTCTGGGGGTGAGGTCACCAACCAATCTTTTTTTTTTTTTTTCCATAATTTTATTTCTTATTTATTTATTTTTGGCTGTGCTGGGTCTTTGTTGCTGCCTGGCTTTCTCTAGTTGTGGCAAACAGGGGGCTGCCCTGTAGTTGAGCTGCATAGACTTCTCCTTGTGGTGGCTTCTCTTGTCAAGGAGCATGGGCTCTAGGTGCTCAGACTTCAGTAGCTGCAGCACGTGGGCTCAGTAATTGTTGATCTCTGGCTCTACAGACTCAGTTGTGGTGCATGGACTTAGTTGCTCCAAGGCTTGTGGGATCTTCTCCAAGACACGTTCTATCCCTCCCAGATCAGGGATAGAACCCCTGTGTCTCCTGCATTGGCAGGCGAATTCTCTACCACTGAGCCACTAGGAAGCCCCCAACCTATCATTTTTAGAGAGGACACACTTCAACCCATTACAGATTCTGAGAGATTTAAAATAACTTTAACATGACATTGCATAGTTTAATTCATAAGCGGTAAGTGGGATAACTTTCTAGTACAATTAGAATGCCAGCTGACTGAAGGATATGGGAGCAGTGTCAGGCCATCTGTTTAATGCCATTCCAGTGACACTCAGAACCAACCTCTATGCGTAGAGTTCTGAACCATCAATTCTCCACTAAGTTTGGGTGTTAAGCCAGCCCCAAGGAATAATAGAAAAGGGGATTATCCTCTTCTGCTGGCATGCATGCATTTTTCTGGAATGGGAAGATAAAGCTGTCTGATGGTAAATTTTACATTTTAACGACAAGTGACATGGGGACTAAGAGAGAGACAGAGAAAATGAGAGATAAAAGGCATTCCATTTAGTGCACATTTTTAGCCCCTACTCTTCCTCTCCACACTCCACCCCTCAAATAAACAAACAAACAAAAAATACAGAGACAGGTAGTCAACAGAGAAGGAATAAAGGAATACCAACAGAAGAATATTTCCCTGTGTTTGTTCTGCATTTCTAAGCCCTCTCTGGTGTTAATATTCTCAGTGAAAAGGAGTTTAAGATCCTTGAGTAGAAAAATCTTCCTGCCCAGTTCTCCCCTTCATGCTTGGAAACAACAGCATGCCCTGGAAGACATAAGCACAGAACCTATTTTCTATATGATGATGAAGAGGAGGAAGAGAAGGATGGTAAAAGTAATAGTAATAATAAAGAGCAATAATAATAGTTAGCACTCATACAGTGCTTAGAATGTGCCAAGCCCTGCGCTAGTGCATTGCAAATATGCGTTTATTTAATTCTTCAACAGCATGACGCGTTGAGTACCATTATCTCCATTTTCGGTCCATTCAGTCGCTCAGTTGTGTCTAACTTTGGCAACCCCATGGACTGCAGCATGCCAGGCTTCCCTGTCCATCACTAACCCCCAGAGCTTGCTCAAACTCATGTCCATTTTACAGATGAGGAAAATGAGGCCAAAGAGGTTGATTCACTAGCCCTCTTCCTCCCTGTGTGGGTGTGTAATGCCTGGCTTCTGCCTCCTGGCTGACTCCCGGTGGCTCCCTCCTTTCTCCAGCCTGGATGTTATTCCAGGCCTGTACTTCACAGCTCTAACCTCTGGTCTTTGAGTGGGAGAATCTGGCAGCAACTGTAATATGACATCAGATCCTGCTTGATGAGCAAGCTTCTCCTGGTGGAGCAGGGCTGGATGGGGTGAGACGAGTGGTCTGGTGAGGGTCTTTGATCTTTCATGACTCTTTACCTTAAACAACCCACCCAGGGGACTACAGATTGCTTTAAGGGCCCTACAAAGAGGCAATGAGTGTGCCATTAATAATCACATGGCTTTCTTATGCTATTTAAAAGAAAATAAACTCTTTGAATAATTTTGACCTTTTCCATATCTTAACTTCTCAGTCCTGCCCTGTCAAAGAACTGAGACCTGAAACGAAAGAGACAAGCTATGTCATAGTTGTGCAAAGAGCCCAGATTTTGGTGTCGGCCAGACGCGCAAGCTAAGAGCCTACAGGTATAAGCCTGGGCAAGTGAGTTGACTTCTCTGGGCCAGGTTTGTTCCTCTCGTCTGTAGATGGGATCTGCTGTGTGTTCAGTGCTGTTGTAAGGGTTAGATGAGATGCATCCTGTGCATTGCCTGACACTTAGTCAGTACAGGCAGATCTCACTTTACTGAGCTTCACAGATACTGTGTTTTTACAAATTGAAGGTTTGTCAGTGCTGCATTGAGCAAGTCTATTGACGCCATTTAATCAACAGCATTTGCTCTCTTTGTGTCTCTGTGTCACACTTTGGTGATTCTTGCAATATTTCGAACTTTTTCATTATCACTGTATTTGTTATGGAGATCTGTGATCAGTGACCTTTGTTATTGTTGTTGTTCAGGTCTTAAATCATGTCCGACTCTTTGCGACCTCATAGACTGCAGCATGCCAGGCCACACCGTCCTCCATTGTCTGCCAGAGTTTGCTCAAATTCATATCCGTTGAGTTGGTGATGCTTTCTAACCATTACACGCTCTGCCGCCCCCTTCTCCTTTAGCCTTCAAACTTTCCCAGCATCAGGATCTTTTCCAATGAGTTAACTCTTCTCATCTTTGATATTACGATCATAATTTTTGGTATTTCTAGCAATAAGGTATTTTTTAATTAAGGTATATAAATTGTTTTTTAGACATAATGCCATTGCACACTTAATATACTGCAATATAACATAACATCACTTTTATGTGCACTGGGAAACCACAGAATTTGTGTGACTAGCTTTATTGTGATATTTGCTTTATTGCCGTGGTCTGGAACTGAAACTGCAGTATCGCTGAGGTCTTCCTGTACTGTACAAATGGGAGTTATATATCACCACTGAATAAGCCCCCTCACTTTTTTTAAACAATTTGTTTTTAAAAATTGTTTGCTTCATTCATTCAAAGTCAAGGTTGGCTGGTCTTATACATTCCTCTTTTTATCACCAATGTTATTATTTCAAATGGATAATGGCTATTGTGTTTGGATCATTAGCCTTAGAAATATTGAACTTAAAACTTTAACACGGTGTAAAATTTAGCGGAATGAGTTGTTGGCTACAGCACCCAGAGGGCAAGGTGACTCCTGGAGCCACCTCCGGTCTCCTGGGGGCCGTAAGCACTTTTAAAAAAAAAGTCCCTGGGGAGCTTGAGGACTTAAAATCTCTGTGGTAGGCTTCAGAGCTCCATCTGAGCAAAACACCACAATTCTATGACATCACTGAGATGGAAGAGAGCATCAGTCAGAATAGTTCAAAATTACAATGATGTCCTGACTCTGAACATAAGTCACTCATCTTCTCTGAGCCTGTTTCCTCAGTTGCGAAACAAGGACGGGGTGTCTGCCTCACTATTGAGAGCATGTACATGCTAAAAGTGTTTTATAAACTCTAGTTAAAGTTAGAATTGTGTGGATGGATCTGAGTTTCTGAGTTGGCTCTGAAAACAGCTCAGCCACTAAACAGGATGGGATTGACAAGACAGCCCTGCTGACACAGATCATAACAGGGCGGCATCTCATTTTGACTTGGATGCTGTTCCTGGTTGTACTAAAGTCCTGGGGTGGGGGGTGGAGTGGGGGGGAGCCTGGTTTAAGTGGTGGAACACTGAAAAAGGAAGAAAGTGGTCAGCTAGGACGAGTCAGAGCATGGAGAGGGGAACCTTTGTAGCCAGGTGAGAGAGAAGTAGAAAGACAGAAGGAGTCAGGGCTTTTATTTTGCTTCAGGTTCAAAACCAAAGACGCAAATGACACACCTCTAGGTTCAGGTATATGCTTTAGAACTGGGGCAGGCCATCTAAGCCTAACCCTTCTTTAGGTTAAGACCAGGTACTCACCGATTATACATATTCAACTCCCTGGAAGCATTCAGCTTAAAATTTCCTTGCCTGCATTTCTAAGTTTCAAAAAACCCTTCCAAAAAAAAAAAAACCACTGCATTTAAAAAATATTAAGATTGTGTTTTTTGGTTTGGCTTTAAAAAAAATTTTTTTTAATCCAAAACCATAATTGTGGCCTACCAAGATGGATTCTCCTCCCATTCAGAGAGGATTTAATTTTTCCAGTCCCCTCCCTCGGTGCCTGTTACCCTCTGCTCATTTCTGATGAACTGCACATGTTGTAGAAGCCACTCCTGGGCCTTAGACACGAGCAGTCTCCCTCGCCACTGCCAGTGTCCTAATAAGGGAATGAACACGCTCCTATTGGTGACCTAAGAGGAGTCAGGCGGTGGATGATATTTTTGCTGATTGAGGAGGATAAGGTGTGGTTTGGCAGGTACCTCGTTGGTTTGGCTGGCTCCCGAACTAGTTTTTTTTTCTTTTCTTTTCTTTTAGAGTTCAAATTCTGTCAAACAGGCACTCAGAATTATTTTCTCGCTTAAAGCTGAGTATCATCTTGACACAGATCATCCACGACGGGGGAAAAGATAGGAATATGGAGTGAGATGAAGTTTTCATCCTGAATGGAGGTTGAGGGACTGCCACCAGAAGGAAGTGGCATCAGACTCAGTCAAATTTGGTCATGGAGAGAACATGCAATAGACCACTCAGCATACTTAATCAGTGTTTCATAAGTTTAAAATCTTTATCTGCACAAAAATATTACATAACATTCACTTGCTGCCTGCAAATATTGATATGCCCTAATTTTAAAAAATAAAACAAACAAAAAGAATATCTAGGATCATAAGGACAAGTGTCCCTATCTATTTCCACTCTGATCTCAAACTACTTGCCCACTACTCCTGTCTCCACTCTTGTTTTTTGAATGACTTTCCGTTGCCATTTAACGTGACTGCATCTGTTCCTCAGTTACTCATTATGAATCAGTGTTTCTCAGCCTAGAACCACTTGGGGAGCTTTAATGCCTGGATCGTAACCCACAGTGGGTCTGATTTAATTGGTTTGGGGCACAGCCTGGGCAGAAAGATGTTTAAAAGCTCCCCCAGGTGATTCTAATGTGCAGCCAAGATTGAGAACTGCTGCTCTGAGTGCATCCTCTAATCTATTGTCCAAGGTCCTGGATGGCAGGGCCAGCGTCTCTCTCTTTCTGATGTTTTGAAATCTCTTTAAAAGAGAATGCAACATGTATATGAAACGAGTTAGACAGGTTTCTTCTCAGGTTGGTAAGTTCAGTTCAGCTGTTTTAAACCCAACAGTAGAGACTTGTGCTTTCAGCCCAAATCAACTCTTCTAGACATATGGGTATCATTTGAATTTTACTTTCCATGCATGTAAAGAAGTGAAATTCTCTGCCAACTAGTCAAAAAACAGTGATTCCATTTTAAACGCATAAGAAATGACGTTATATTTTAATGTTTTCTCTGTGTTTATACAAGCTAGTCATCTCTTGATATTTAATTTAGTTAATAAATGCTTCTTTATTTGACTTTTCTTCTAATATTAACCAAACTTCACATCCTGAAACTATGAACTTGCTATATCTAGCAAAGATAGGATGATATGACTGAGAAATTTTTAAAAACTATTTTTAAGTGATCCATCTTTGAAAACAAGAGGATCTGAGAGTGTAGTACCACCATGGAGAGAAGTTTTGAATTTTGGAAAAGTCATGATCAATCAGATGTCCAAAATAGCTTATTACTCTCAACTTCTTCACTGGAAATTTCATTATCAAAGGAAAAGGTCATTTAGAAATTCAGAACAGCCTACACTCTAATTTATATGGAATATAGATTAGAAAACCATCACCTAAAAATTGACTAGCAAGTTATAAACATAGATGGGATTACTTAGGGCAAGTATGTTGAATAAGACTAGCGCTGAGAAAGACACAGGAAACTGCAAAATATTTCATAAATGATAGGCACAGTATTTCACATAGGAAAATATGGTCAACAGTGTCAAAGACCTCTGTGAGCTCATTTAAAATGGGGTCTGGAAAGGGCCGCTAGACGCTCTGTTCCAAAGTGTAGCCCTAGAGAGCACAATTCAGTAATACAATGTCATTGGGGATTATGGCTACTAATGCCTGGATCAAAAATAGTCAACCTAGTGTTTGGAGACATTTAATTGTTCTTGTTGTTGTTCAGTTGCTCAGTCATGTCCAACTCTTTATGACCCCATGGACTGCAGCTTGCCAGGCTTCTCTGTCCTTCACCATCTCCCGGAGCTTGCTCAAACTCGTGTCCATCAGGTCATATCCTGTCATCCCCTTCTCCTGGCGTCAATCTTTCCCAGAATCAGGGTCTTTTCCAATCAGTCAGTTCTTCCCATCAGGTGGCCAAAGTATTGGAGCTTCAGCTCCAGCATCAGTCCTTCTAATGAATATTCAGATTTGATTTTCTTTAGGATTGACTGGTTTGATCTTGCAGTCCAAGGGACTTTCAAGAGTCTTCTCCAACACCACAGTTCGAAAGCATCAATTCTAGAGTATTGAATAACCAAATTGAAATGTTCCTTATTTGCTTGTTTGTTTATTTTGATCAGTTGGGCAAGTGGGTAATATGTCTGGAAAGTGTTAGTCACTCAGTTGTGTCTGACTCTTTGCAACCCCATGGACTGCAGCCCACCAGGCTCCTCAGTCCATGAGATTTTCCAGGCAAGAATACTGGAATAGGTAGCCATTCCCTTCTCCAGGGGATCTTCCCAACCCAGGGACTGAACCCTGGTATCCTGCATTGTAGGAAGATTCTTGACTGTCTGAGCCACCAGGAAGCTCCAAGATGTCTGGGGATAAAAATCACTTCATTAACCCTTTGTAGATGCATCTCTGGGTGAGTTTAGGTTAGCTACAAAGTGGATAAAACTAAGTTAGAAGCCTAACTCTAAAAACAGATGTAAAAGAACAAGACTTCCCATGATACAGTGGAATTAGCTATTTTTGATTACCTTAACGATTTATCCCATGAGTTACAGAATCTGTTTTGACTAGAGCACATAAAAATATTTCTCAAGGACTTCCTAACTCAAATTTGCTTGGTTTACCTACTTGTACTGAAGTATTTTTGCTTTCTACGCACATTGCAAAAGGCCAAAACCAATACTAGGCTTGATAGTGAGAGGAGAGAGAATGTAGAGGGATAGAAGGATTTTATAAGGGAAAATGATACAAGAGGGAGTGGTGGGAGTTGGGAGCAGGGAGGCATGCGCCAGAGTAACAGGGAAACAAAGAGTTTCTGCTCCGCTCACAAACCGTGCCGAGGCCAGTCCTGTGACAGGAACAGAGACAGACCGATGGCAGGCACGCATGTGCACACACTCACACACACAAGCCTCTGAAGCAGGCCAAGGTCTGCAAACAAATGAGAAAACACTAGTTGACTCAGTTTAACTTTAGTCCCTGACTATTGACTATATTCTAAAGTCAAATACCTTTCCTGTTCATAACAATTTGGTTCTTCTTACCCAGGAAAACATACATTTTCCAGCTCTAAACTCAGAGTCTAAGTCTAAAGGCTAAGAGGATTTCTGTATGTAGTTACAACATAATCTCATACATAGAGAAAATAGCATTCAAATAAGAAACACATTTATAATAAATGCATTAAAATTTTGGCATTTTTGGCCAGTGAGTTACATTTTCCAGGTACCCACAGAGACAGTGTAAGATGGCTTTGACTAGTAGCTGTTCCCAACTTCTAGCAGGAAGGACTTCAGAGAAATGTGAGGTATTGGGATTCTACCTCCTGCATTTTTTGCTAACCATCTTCTGTCTCCAAGCATAGCGTGGAAGCTGCCACTGGCAGTCCCAGTTCCAAGTAATACGGCTCTCTTCCATCGCTTCATAGTGTTGAAGTTCAGACCTGAGAGGTGCTTTCTTCCCACTGTGAATGATTAGGCTTCAGCTTCTGGAACTCACGGTCAGAGAGCAAGTCCCATGGCCAATGCAGTATGGCCATGGGCACAGCTAGATTTCCTGATTCATACTCACAAGCCAGTGTTGAGTGTCTGCCTTCTCGGAGACTCACAAAACTTCTGAATGAGTGTGCATGTTCATGCACACGTGTGCCTTTGGGACATCCTTTGGGGGTGGCTTCTAACAAAGCTCTAATCACCCTAAACATCATTTTCTCAGTAAATACTTGTGAGCCTCATGTAGAATTGTTGGCCTTTCCCTGTTCATGAAACTCAGTCACATTTCATTAATCTGTCCTTTGGGGAAGCATTGTTGTCCTGTATTTGACACTAAAACTTTTAAATAGCTTCATGTTGACTTATTTGTCCTTTCCATATCTGATTAAGTTAAATCCACATAAACTTAGGCAGTTCACCTCATATGCAAGGAACTGAATTAGCCTTCATCATTGTTAATTAGCCATATTGCTCACTGTCTTTTGCTGTATGCCTTTCTTGAATTTATTACTAAAAATACTTATTAAATATGTACCTTATGCAAACACATTGGGGAAGAGGTCTAAAAATAGGTATAAAACATGACTCTTGCTTTCAATAAACATGAAATAGTATGAGAGAGAAAAATGTATGCGTGCTCAATCGTGACCGACTCTTTTCAACCCCGTGAACTGTAGCCTGCCAGGCTCCTCTGTCCATGGGATTTTCCAGGCAAGAATACTGGAGTGGGTTGCCATTTCCTTCTCCAGGGGATTTTCCCAACCCGGGGATCAAACCTTCATTTCCTGTGTCTCCTGCATTGGCAGGCAGATTCTTTACCATTGAGCCACCAGGGAAGATGTACGAGAGATAGGATGTTACACAAAGAACAATAAGGCAGTATTGAAAAATATCTGGAAAAACTGCAAAGGTTTCAAGGAAGGAAGGAGTTCCTTCCAGGTGACTTCCATTATGTCTGGTAAGACTCACACAGATCTGAGCTGGCTGTGATGGGTAGAGAAGCGGCCTCTAGGTAAAAACAGAGAGGTGGGAAGAGCACAGTCCAAGAGCAGGCAAGAAGGTGTAACTGAAGTTAAACTAATAGGAAATGAAGCTTGATTGATGCTTATTATGCTTTCTGGCCCTGACACCTTCACATAGTTCCCATTTTCCAACCATGTGTGACTGTCTTGAAGGAAGAGCAGGAGTTCCACCCCCAGAGGTGAGGCGACCCTTGTCCTTTCCATACTGTGACTCCTTGCAATTTACTTGTAACTGGGTAAGTGCATCTACCGATGGTATAGCTTATCTAGTTTAAGGTAAACTAGCCTTTGTGAAATGGATTCAGATTGAAGGATTCCTGTGGAAACTGCAGCGTGACGGAATACTGACCATGTGAACCCAGGGCAAGTCTGAGAAAGAGCTCCAGGTGTCACTAACGCTGCGGCGTGTACGAGTGCTTAGCTACGCACGTCACCTGCGCCTTTCAGTGAAGAGCTTTCCACAAAGAGTGAGGAATGTAACTGTTTTTAGAAGAAGCTCATGCAGCAGAGAAATCATTGGGAAATAATCCTATTGCTTTGTGACTTTTTTTTTTGTCTAAAAAGATGTAAACACATAACCTACCTAAGACTATTGGTCTTCATACCTCACCTTGGGACCAGCCTTTTCTAATCTATTAAAAGAAACCACCTAAGCAAAACATAACAGTGGATTTGAAGCTCTTTATTTTAAAATGTAAAACTAAAATAGCTTTGGCTCTGACTTTAAGCGAACAACTGGTTGATAACATGACAAACATAAATTTCCTAGGCAAATTTCACCAAGAACTGCATAGTTGGTGTGGGAGATGGACTCTATTAGCATAATGCGTAAAAATGCCAAGCCAGTGGTGTGTTCTTCCTATTTGTATCTACCTTTTAGGAGTTTTTGTTTGTTTGTTTATTTTAATTATAGTTGTCATTTAAAATCAACTATCAAAAATAAATTGAACTTATAAAGTTTCAAACTACTGATCCAGCATGTTAAACTAAGAATTTTGAAAAAATATTTTATGAACACTAACAAATTAAACTTATTTTAAATGTTCTATTTTGTTGTCGTATCTTTTTCTGTTTTATAAATCTGTAAACATTTAAACAGCACCACATGTATATTATTTATAAATAACTGAATATATACATGTATGTGTATGTGTTCATACACGTACATAAGCACATATGTGTATATACATACATATTTTCAAATTTATGAGAAGTACCCTCTCTGTCATAATTACTCAACTCTGTATGTGACTACTTTCACATTTGAATGCCAATCTGGGAATGACTATGCTCCAATAAAACTTTGTTTACAACATTAGAATGTGGGCTGGATTTAGCCCTGGGGCCATAGTTTGCCAATCTCTGACTTAGACGACTGGAGCCGTTTGTTAATCTACAGAACACCCTAAGAAAACTGACCAGAGTGTCATAGGTTAGAAAGAAAACAAATATGGGGTATAAAGACCTGGGTCTAGTCCTGATTTTGTAATTGCTTGTGTGAGTCACTTCACCTCTTCAACCCCATGTTACCATGTATAGCATAGATTGAAAATAACCTCCAACATTCCTTCCAGTTTAATTATTCTATGTTTTTAATATCTTGCCAGATTGCCACAGTGGTGGATCGCACCTGGGATTTGATGAACAAGCAGAATAAGTCAAAATTTTATTTACTCTGTGTGGACAAAGTGGAGACAAGACAGTGGAGAATGTGGCAAGAATATAAAAGAGCATAATGCCACTCTGAAAAATTGGAAATCATAGTGTATTGCTCTTGAAGGATCCTCCACAGTGCTTCTGTTCTAAATGATTGTAGGATTTGCTGAACTGAAGTCTCCTCTTGTAGCTAAGATTTATGAAGCCCTTGATATTGGGTAGCTGGCCCTTTATTTCTCAGAGAAAGCTGTGGAGTGAAATGAAACACCTGGAGTGGAGACTGAAACTAGAAAAGCCTCCCTGTGTGTTTCCGTAGGGCCGCCACCACCACGGAAGAAGCCTCCCGCCTTAAGCTTTGTAAAATGGTCAGTTTACTCTTCCAGTTACTGGAAGCTGTCCTTCTGCGTGTGCCAAGCACAACTGGAGCCTCACTAATACCCTTCATGTACTCCAAGCCCCAGCCAGGCTGGATTGTTTGCTTTCTCATGTCCATATTTCCTGACTCTGCAACCTTGCAATCTGAGCTCTTTGTATGCGGGAGGATCCCTTTCTGTCCCCCAGTCCTCGTGCTAAAGATCTACACTTTCTCCATCTACTTCTCTGATCCCTTAGCTAGAATTGCCTTCTTCTTCTTTTAAACTTCAAATCATTTCATCAACATTTCCTCTGATATTTACTGCATTCTACCTACTATTACATTCTTATACATTTTTTAGCTTCCCTACTAGATTACAACTCCTCAGGATTTTCATCTTGGTTTCTACTTTCAGTGGCTTGAGTAAATACTCAGTAAATGTGTGTTGAATGAATGCATTAATTCCAGTCACCTAGTGTCAATTTGCGTGTTAAGAGTAGCATTAACAATCAGCACCCCAGTACCGTAAGTTAAAATGCCACATTCATATCTGGCACATCACCCACCACTTCTTCAGAATCTAGACTGCTCATGGCCCACCACTCTGATGTCCCACTTTGTCCTTTTCAGAGTCTATGTTCTGCGTGGATCAGTGGTTTGGTTGTAGAGAAGAATATATAGAAGATTAGAAACCTATAAGGGCTTCCCTAGTGGCTCAGATGGTAAAGAATCTGCTGCAATACAGAAGACCCAGGTTTGATCCCTGGGTCAGGGAGATCCCCTGAAGTAGGAAATGGCAACTCACACCAGTATTCTTGCCTGGAGAATTCCATGAACAGAGGAGCCTAGCGGGCTGTTGTCCATGGGATCACCAAGAATCAGACATGACGGAGTGACTAACACTTTAGCACACTTTTAGAAACCTATAAACCAGTGCCAATGCTGTAACTTTGTAACTTGTAATTAAAAATATATTTTTTAAGTTGGTTATCTCCCTTCCTGAAGCAGTGCCTCCTGTACTAGGTAACAGTTTTAAAGAACTAATGACTGCATGACTGCACTGGTATCTACTCAGAAGAGTACATAAGCCTTGTTGGTTTACACTCTGCTGTTGGAATATCAGTCTGCTGGTACAGGACAGGTACCTCAAGCAGTTTAAGTGTTATCCAAGAATGTTTCTAATGCCCATGTCCCCCTCTCTCAGAGCCCTGGCTGTCTGATTCTTAAGCTGTTGGTGATTCTAATTCGATTAACATGCATAAATGTGGGAGCTTAGCTATTGAATATTACATTAATTGTTTAAGTGTTCACATTTTTATAGGGGTCTTCTATTAACTTTAACTGTGCAAGATGGTTTTTTTCAGGCTGGCTTTTTAACCAAATCACAACAAATAGGTGTCTGCTTTATCCCTTACCCATGGTGCAGGTCCCAGTGTAGGTAACGTTTCTGTTGACTGAGGAAGATGATCCAAGCGCAGAGCAGACCCTTTGCCTTCTTTTCCTAACAGTAGGGAGATTGGGCCCATCAGCAGTTGTTGGCTCCCAAGTCCCCTGCAAGAATAAGTGTTCTTCCCGCAGGTCCAAGTTTCAGGATTTGGCCTTTCATTTTCCATTTCCTGTCTCTATCCAAAGTTTGTCTTTCTACTTGCTACTACTTGTAAACAAAACTCTGTGGTCCTAGCAGAGGCAGGGAAGCTTTGAGCCAGCTGGATGTTAGGTATGGGTATGTGTGCACTCAGCCATGTCTGACTTTGTGCCCCCACGGACTGTAGTCCACCAGGCTCCTCTGTCCATGGGATTATCCCGGCAAGAATACTGGAGTGGGTTGCCATTTCCTACTCCAGGGGATCTTCCTGACTCAGGGATCAAGCCCGGATCTCCTCTGTCGGCAGGCAGATTCTTTACCACTAGTGCCACCTGGGAAGCCCACAGATGTTAGGTAAGGTTGTGTAATACCTCTAGAATTGAGGAGGCAGTAATCACCCCTCAAATGTGCTTTCTTTTATAACAGTCCCTTCACTCGCCAGAGCTGCCAGAAACCATGGTCCAGTATCATATCCGTCAGTATATTTGAGCTTTTGGTTTCTGAAGAAGAGAGGAGGGAGAGAAAGGAGGGGTGGTGATGGGAGGCCATGCCACCCAAAGGGAAATGGAGCCAAGAGAGTGCTAGAAAAGAGGAAATGAATGCTAAATCTTTTTCCAATTAAGAAAAATGAGAGTGGAAGCACGAAAGCTCCAGAGGGCACTTTGGGGGAGGAGAAGATCATAAAGGCCTGTTATGAAAATCCATTAGCCATAAATTTCCCTGCATTAAGCACTGCCTATGTAGAGAGGATGCTGAGAATCCTCTCAGCTGACACAGGACATGTGACTTCAGTTAGCAATACCCACACGCCATGTACCATTTCCATCAGCATGTCTGAAATACTGCTTTCCCTTACAAGAATTCCTTCTAATTACTCACAGGTTCATCATCTCCTCTTAAGGACATCTTGTTTTTGTTTTTCCAATCACTTTGTTTCTTTTGTCTGATGTTTAGCAATGTGATAGCAGTGCCATAATTCAAAGCCCCACCATGTGGAATTATGGGCCTTTGAACTGCATCATACAAGTATTTCTAGATCACACTAAGACTCATCTAAAATGAGTTCATATATTCACATTTGAAGATGGCAATGGAAATTTCTGCTTCTAGGAGATTGTTTTTGATTGTGAAAAGAATCTGCTTGTTTATATATCTGTGGTCAGATGTAGTTGCATCCAAATTGGCCTTTGTGTGGGGTTTTCCTGCACCCTGTTCTCAGGTAGTTTGTGTTTTTTTCCAATCAGTTGTATATCCACGTTCAGACCTACATGCGAGAGAAAGAACTGGCAAGGTGTAGCATTGCCAGTCATAGATACCTGGGCCTGACGAATTACTTTATCATGTTTTATTTGAAAATAAATTACCTAGGCCCAAGGTTTATTGTCCACATCTATTATGCACATTAAAACAAGATTGTCCTTTCACAGATACCTCAGGAAACAGCCCCCAGTCATATTTTACTTTTGACTGATAGCATTTTTAAAAGTCTAAGTTTATTAATGATCATATTTCATTTAAGATTCTTACTAGACAAAGAATCCTAGGTTGAGGATGAAGAAAAAGCAATGTTTATGAAAACACAAGTAATAATTAGGTTTATCCGCCAACCACATTTTATACCAGTTGAATTTCAAATTAGAGTTAAGAGAGGAAAGTTTGGTTGCTTTATTTTAATTATCTTGCTGCTGCTGCTGCTGCTGCTGCTAAGTCGCTTCAGTCATGTCCAACTCTGTGCGACCCACAGACCTCAGCCCACCAGGCTCCCCCGTCCCTGGGATTCTCCAGGCAAGAACACTGGAATCGGTTGCCATTTCTTTCTCCAATGCATGAAAGGGAAAAGGGAAATTAAAGTCGCTCAGTCATGTCTTACTCTTAGCAACCCCATGGACTGCAGCCTACCAGGCCCCTCCGTCCACGGGATTTTCCAGGCAAGAGTACTGGAGTGGGGTGCCATCGCCTTCTCCGTTATCTTACTAGCCACTTAAACATTTCTCTTACTCCTTGTCATTCATTTCAAATCAAAGCTTAACTTGAATTATCAAGTGAGAAGTAAAATATATCTTCTCCATCATCAACCTGCTCTTTCCATAACTACACTTTCTAAACATTTATAAATTAAAAACTGAACTGTATCTGACCAAGCTTATTGTTTGAATAGGGTGGGTTCATGGGAGTGGTGCAAATTCAGTCCTATTTGTGACAGAATAAATAGAGTTTACTTTATCTCAGGAAACTGCCATGGAATTATCCCTCCAAAATCTGTGTTTAATAGATACGACAGAAGCATTTTTCTTTAAAAAAAAAATGTAAAAAATAGCAATTCAGAAAGAAATAAATCCCAATTCTATTCATTTTATTTCGTCTGAATATCACCAACCATCTTTGGAGTTTTAAAAATACTTGGCACCCACTGGATAAAAAATTAGACATTTATCTCATCTAAACTATAATCTCAAGAATTGTTTGGGAAACCTGTGTCTCATCTGTCATTGTAAACTACAGGTATTTATATAAATATAGATGAATCTCAGAAGCATACTATTGGGTAAAAGAAACTAATCACAGGATTCATACAGTATGATTATATGAAGTTCTAAGAAGGCAAAACTGAAAACTGAATTGTTTGGGGGAACATCTGTTGGGGTAAAACTACAAAGAAAAGCAAGAAAATAATTAAAACAGGAAAAAATCAGGCTAAAGGTTACTTGGAGGCCTTAAAAAAGAGAGGCGGATAGGACTGAAGAAGAGCATGTAAGGCCCTCCAGGGTGCTGGTGCGACTGAAGCTGGGTGGAAGGCACATGGTATTTGTTTCATTATTTTTCTTTTAAGTAGTCATGTACTATACACTCATTCATAGGTAAAATATATTTCATGCTAAACATCTTTTTAATTTAAAATACCGATCCCAAACAACCAGAGTTCATCTTTTAAAACTTTCCTGTGACTATGTGTATCAATTCAGAAGTGAGTCTCTGAGCTTAGGAATGTGCCTGGGCCGGACCATTCTGAGAACTGTGTTCACATAAGCCCTTAGCCGTATCAACCTGAGTCACAGCCAGAACTTCCTGTGCTCCCCGATACGAGATCGATCAGACCCGATCCATTTATCTGACAGGATGTCACAGTTACGATTCCAAGAACCAGCCTGCTCCGAGAGTGTGAAGAGGCAAGTGAAGAGATTTTTCTCCCACTGCCCGATGGCTGTTTCTTTCTAATGTGTTCTGCAACAAATGCTTCCCCATCATGGTCTGTGGTTATAGAAACGTATGTGACTGTGGCCGTCACCATTATATAAAGCACATGGTAGGCTTGTGGTGACAACATATATAAGAACTCTGAAGTGTGCAAGCACGCAGTGTCTTACTACTGAGAACCAAAATTTACGGCTGGTTTGCAAACTTAGTAATTCTCAAATGTGTGTGTATGAGGAGATGGGGTGGGACATACCTTTCTTCCTAAGTAAACTTCTTCAGAGTATCATATCCCCTTGCATGCCAGCACTCCCACAAAAGGCATACCCTGACATAGCAATGAATCCTACAGTGAAAGTCAGCATATTTTTACCAGGAAAAAAAATACACACACACACACACACACACACACACATTCTAAATGAGAATGGCTTTCTTTCATTTTGGCCTGCCTTAATTACTAATAGACCAATTGACTATTGGCTATTAATCCATTTCTCAACATATTCTGACCTGAAAATACTTTTATTTTCTTGATTTTTTTCCTCCACTGTAATTTTCAATGCCTTTCTTTTAAGAAATCCAAGGAAAAACATTCAGAATTGGACCTCATGTGCATTAAATGAAGCCACAACATTTTACAGATACCACATATAAACAAAATCATATTTAAGAGCCTGGAATGTATCTATAAACCTCTTTTTAACTTTCAAATACACAATAAATCTGTAGAGCAAATATGACTCATTTCAGTAGCTTAGGATTTTTTCCCTCCTGATCACAGCATTGCCTGAAATTTTACTGAGAACATTTGAGCAATTCACAGAACTAACTGGATATGTTTGGAGAATTGCTTGCATTTCATATTATGAAAAAAAGATCAGATCACTGGGGTTTTTGGTACATGAAAAACAATACTGAAAGTATGTATCAATCTCTCTGCCTCCTAATAGCTGATGAGTATATTTTCAGCCCATAGGAGGTTTTAGCTCTAAGTTGGATCCCATTGTAAAACCCAGGTCAAGACAATGACATTGTCAGAACCAAGAATGACGGAAATCAAAGAAATGTAATTGACTAAGCAGTTGGCCTTTGTGGCTGAACCCCAGGCTGTCTTCCTCCTGAGTCTGGCCTGCGTGGGGGATGTACAGCTGCAGAAAACCGGGGCAAATCATGTTTGGGGTTGAGTATCTCAGTTACCACCTGAAATCTTTTTCAGCTAGCACCACCTTCTATCAGATGACTCCTTGCATGAAAGCAGAGTTATGGAGGGCTACAGGGAGATGAAAGCTGAACTTGGGCTTCAGCTAAGTGTCTACTGGTCTGCAACTTAATGTGAATCCACAAATGATGAGCTACTGGTAGGAGTCCTTCTTTCAGGTAGTGAATTTATTTGTTCTGTTGGAATTTTAGTTGCAACATTCTCTTTTTAAAGTAGAAGAATATGACAGAAACAATCAAGGGACAGAGAGACCTGGAAATTTTGATCCGAATGAGCTCTCTTTAAGTCTTTTGTACACAGGCCTCATTTTAGTGCCTTGAGCCTTTTGTTTTCCCTGAGGTTTTTGTCACTTAATCAGTGGGTCTGCATGTGTGCTTACCAAGAACAAGGAATGTTAAAGGATGGAAAAGGGCTTGAAGGGGATAAGTCCAAGTCTGTTAAGTAGCACTCTGGTAATCTTCTATATATATATACCAGTGGTTCTCTAGCAATGAAATTACTGAAAGAGTCCCAAGTTTATATCCACACCAAGTGTTTTCTGTAGTCTGATAAATAACTTTTTAATGTATAAAAAACTGTTCTCCAAATATGTATTAATACACTTCTTTATAAAATACAGATTCCTTTCTATAAAGTGTTGAATTTATAGGCACTTTATAAGACATTTTTAATAGATAACAAATGTATAAGCAATTGTCATAATATTTGATTTTTTTCTTGATATTTTAAAGGGATTCACATTCCTCAAATGTTACTAACTACTGCTATAATATGTGGAAAATTAAATCTTTTCTGTAGTGCTCTTAAACTTTTAATAAAATCAGCCCTCTCATAAAAATAGTTATTATTTTTTCTTGTTCTATTTTTAAACATGGTTTCCTGATAAGAGATCTTGTTAATAAAATGTTATTGCCAGAATTTTTACTTGAAAGTTTAAGGATTGTGTACTAGAATCTCAAATCAGAAAACGGCAAAAAAAAATTTTCTTAAGAAAAAAAAAAATCAAAGGAAATTGAGAGTAATATTCTTCTAACTATGGAGAACATGGGGTTAAAAAAACTCTAAACTGTATATGAAATCATAAGAAGAATTTTGTCAGTGTTGAGCAAGTCTTGAGAAGTGTTTTGGAGAAGATGGGATTTAGGGGACATTGGGGCAAGCTGACAACTAGTGGCTTGCATCTGACTGTGGAAGCCTCTGCCACTTCCTCTTTCATCTAGTATACTCCCAGCCAACTGTAAAGACACTGAGTCCTCAGTGGTTTCATTATTTGCCATGTCTGCAAAACTTTTATTTATTTGAACTTTCTATCTAAAGGCACAGCTTGTAACATGATTACCATGTTACTTGAATACACTGAGGCAGTAGAAGTCTGGTGGTAAAGACTTAAAAGTCTTTGGTGTGAAAGCCACAGCATTCCAAGAGAGTTTTCCCAGTGCATAGATCTGTTTTTCCTTATAATATAACACCAGGATATTTAGGCAGTGGTTCTGGGAATGGAAGAAAAGCCAGTCCTTTCTGCTTTTTTCATACCACTGACACAATGAAATAACATCATGTCATTACTATTGACTTTTGAGACTGGTCAACGCTTTATTCACATACACACACACACACAAGATCGTCTCTCTCCCAGACAGCTGATGTGCCATTTTGCTGCCCTCAGCACTTGCCTTCCTGCGGTAAGATCAATCACGCCTTTCTCCAAGTGTTCTCTAAAACATGAGGAAAGGCAGTTACCCAGAAACAAAGCGTAATGTTCCAGAGTAAACCTGCTTTCACCTTCGCTGGATGGGAAAATCATGGATTCCGGTTAATTGAACATTTCATTTAATAAGAGGTGCCTTACATATCACTTGAGATTTTGTTATTGTTGTTCAGTTGCTAAGTTGAGTCCAACTCTTTGCAAACCCCAAGGACCGCATTCACCAGTCTTCCCTGTCCTTCACTATCTCCCAGAGTTTACTCAAACTCATGTCCAGTGGGAGGCTATCTAACCATCTCATCCTCAGATGGCCTTTTCTCCTTTTGCCTTCAATCTTTTCCAGCATCAGGGTCTTTTCCAATGAGTTGGCACTTCACATCAGGTGGCCAAAGTATTACAACTTCAGCTTTGGCATCAGTCCTTCCAATGAATATTCAAGGTTGATTTCCTTTAGGATTTACTGGCTTGATCTCCTTGCTTTTCAAGGGACTCTAGAGTCTTCTCCAGCACCTCAATTCAAAAGCATCAATTCTTCATTCCTCAGCCTTCTTTATAGTCCAACTCTCACTTCCATACATGACTACTGGAAAAAGCATAGCTTTGACTATACAGAATTTTGTTGATAAAGTGATGTCTCTGCTTTTTAATATGCTGCCTAGGTTGGTCATAGCTTTCCTTCCAAGGAGCAAGTGTCTTTTAATACCATGGCTGCACTCACCATCCACAGAGATTTTGGAGTCCAAGAAAATAAAAATCTGTCACTGTTTCCACTTATTCCCCTTCTAGTTGCCATGAAGTGACAAGACTGGATGCCATGATGTTAGTTTTTCGAATGTTGAGTTTTAAGCCAGCTTTTTCACTCTCCTATTTCACCCTTATCAAGTGATCATTTGGGATTACTCATTTTTAAATAAAATGCATTTTATTAAAACTTTAATAAACATAGTTTAATCTTTCTCAGATGATTCAGAGGAAATCTGCTGCTTGTGAATCATCTGGGAACATCAATTATCTTTGTAGGATACAGTAGACTGGTTACTGCCAGCATCTGCTGAAGTTTCACAGAAAGAATAAGCAGATTGTTATGCTTTCATTGCAGCCCACTGGGTGGTTAGGTATGATTTTTACTGGTCAGCAGCATTTCAATACATGTAAATGTGGTGTGTGGAAAATCAGAAATGTTAACATTTTGTCTTTAACCAAAGCCTAAAGCAGTTGTGCTATCATGTGGGTGTATTAAGGATGCTGTGTTCTCATCTGTCTTTTTGAGTAAGTTCTTATTATGGTGAAATTAACATTCATATGTGACATACCTTTCTGGAGGGCAGTTTGTCAATGTGTATCAAAAGTCTTTAAATCAGCATACTCCTAAACTCAGAAATTCTAACTTTTGAGAATATTTGCTAGAAAAGTAATTGAACAAGTGGTAAAAATATATCTATAGTGAGGTCCTGTGCAGCATTGTTTATAAGAACATAAATTTGGAAAAATCTTAACTGTCGGTAGAAAACTGGTTAAATAGATTATAGTACACTGTATACATATATCTACTACATACATCCAGTCAAAGAATACTGTGTTGCTGTTGAAAATTATATTTTGCTACTGTGTTAAAATAGTAATAAATAAGGTAAATTAGAGAAATTGTTTCTAAAATAATGTATATATCATCATCCTACTTGGTTAAAAATTAAAATATCTATGCATGCATAGTTCTTCCCTAGTGGCTCAGATGGTAAAGAATCTGCCTGCAGTGTAGGAGACCTGGGTTCAGTCCCTAGGTCAGGAAGATTCTCTGGAGAAGGGAATGACAACACAACCCATTCCAGTATTCTTGCTTGGAGAATGCCATGGACAGAGGAGCCTGGTGGGCTACAGTCCATGGGGTCACAAAGAGTGAGACATGACTGAGAGACTAACACTTTCATGTAAAGATAGGAGAAGTTCTGATAGATTGCATTGAATATTAATCATATTCATATCTGAGGGTGTGATTAGGAAACTGATTTTTCTTTCTCTTTATACATTTTAAAATGTCTGGCTTAAGAAAACAATACATGCATGTTACTTTTGGAGCCAGAAAAAATTTAACAATTAAGTTTTTTCAATTTTGAAAGAAAAGTAATAAATCTCTGGTAGTAGTATGAAGAGTAGTTGTCATGGGAGAGGCCTGAAAGCTAAGCAGCCACTGTGTGGTTGCTCTGACCTTGGAGAGCTGGTGTAGGGAGGCTCACTTTCAAAGAATTTCCACACATATCAAGTCATTTGGCATGGACACAATTTCACGTATAAAGTCAACTGATAAGTCATTGAGTCAGCAACTGGGCACATTCTGATTCAAAATACCATGAAATCATCTTGTCTCCTTCTTTGTTTTTAACTTTGAAAACAATTTTAACATGTTTCTCCATTAGTAGCCATATGTATTAAATAGATAACTAATGAGAACCTACTATGTAGCACGGGGAAAAAAGAAAGGTACAATCTGTAGGACATAAATGAAGCTAACCTTAAAAATACATCCCAATACACATTGCTATGCTGTGCCGTGCTTAAGTTACTCAGTCGTGTCTGACTCTTTGCAACTCCATGGACTGTAGCCCACCAGGGTCCTGCATCCATGGGATTCTCCCAGGCAAGAATACTGCAGTGGGTTGCCATGCCCTCCTCTAGGAGGGTCTTCCCAACCTAAGGACTGAACCCAGGTCTCCTACATTGCAGGTGATTCCTTACCATCTGAGCCACTGGGAAGCCCATGAATATTGGAGTGGGTAGCCTATCCCTTCTCCAGGGAGTCTTCCCAACCCAGGAATCAAACCAGGGTCTCCTGCATTGCAGGTAGAGTCTAAACCAGCTGAGCTACCAGGGAAGCCCCAATACACTTAGGTACGGACAAATACTGTTTGATTCTACTTATACAAGATATCTAGAATAGTCAAGTTCATAGCATCAGAAAGTGCACTGGTAGATGCCAGGAGCCGGGGGGTGAGAGGATGGGAAAGGAGAACTGGGAATTAGTGTTTAATGGGGACAGAGTTTCCGTTTAGGAAGGTGAAACATTCAGGAGATGGATGATGGTGAGAATTACATGACAGTGTGGATATACTTAGTGCCACTGAACTAACTATACACTTAAATATGGTTAAAATAGTACATTTTATATTTTACCACAATAAAAAACATTAAAAATAAATAAATGTCCTCAAAAATCTAGCTCTGGCAATTGTGTGTCCTAAACAAGATTCTACTGATGGAATGTAATGGTAACTTGTAAGCCAAATAGGAAAAGGAGTACATCAAGGCTGTATATTGTCACCCTGCTTATTTAATTTATATGCAGAGTACATCATTAGAAACACTGGGCTGGAAGAAGCACAAGCTGGAATCAAGATTGCTGGGAGAAATATCAATAACCTCAGATATGCAGATGACACCACCCTTATGGCAGAAAGTGAAGAAGAACTAAAGAGCCTCTTGATGAAAGTGAAAGAAGAGAGTGAAAAAGTTGACTTAAAGCTCAACATTCAGAAAATGAAGATCATGGCATCTGGTCCCATCACTTCATGGCAAATAGATGGGGAAACAGTGGCTGACTTTATTTTTCTGGGCAGAATCACTGCAGATGGTGATTGCAGCCATGAAATTAAAAGACACTTATTCCTTGGAAGGAAAGTTATGACCAACCTAGACAGCGTATTAAAAGCAGAGACATTGCCAACAAATGTCCATCGATTCAAGGCTATGTCCGTCTAGTCAAGGCTTTTCCAGTAGTTATATATGGATGTGAGAGCTGGACTATAAAGAAAGCTGAGCGCCAAAGAATTGATGCTTTTGAACTGTGGTGTTGGAGAAGACTCTTGAGAGTCCCTTGGACTGCAAGAAGATCCAACCAGTCCATCCTAAAGGAGATTAGTCCTGGGAGGGACTAATGTTGAAGCTGAAACTCCAATACTTTGGCCACCTGATGTGAAGAGTTGACTCATTTGAAAAGACTGATGCTGGGAGGGATTGGGGGCAGGAGGAGAAGGGGACAACAGAGGATGAGATGGCTGGATGGCATCACCGACTCAATGGACATGAGTTTGGGTGGACTCTGGGAGTTGGTGATGGACAGGGAGGCCTGGCATGCTGCGGTTCATGGGGTTACAAAGAGTCAGACACGACTGAGTGACTGAACTGAACTGAACTGAAGCTGTATGAAGTAAGAAGGGACAGTGGAGATGATCTGGTTGTTCAAGGTCACTCCTCCAATGAGGAATCTGAGATGAAGGAAGACTGTGACCTGGCCAAGACAGATGGCAGATCTAGGTGGTGTCAGAACTAAAAGCCAACAGCCTCCACCTTGAAGCTCATTGGGTGGGTGGGAGGAGACAGTAACGTCTCAAATTGTTCAAGTGTAATGCGAAATTAAGGGCTTCAAATGAGATTCCATTTTTAGGAGAGGGGAGAATTTTGTTTCTGGCATAAAGTGTCCCACATGGAGCTTTTATGTGTCTTGCTTGCCTTGGAAAAGGAAGGCCCCAAGTAATAGCCAAGACCTCATGGCTGAACCAGAGATGTAGAAGGGCAAATTAAGACTTTCTGTTTGATTAGCTTGGGAAGCCGTCATTAAGGACTCATTCTCCCTGCTGTGGTTAAAGTTGTCTATTGAGAAATAAGCCAAAGGAATATGAAGCCAAGAATCTGAAGACTGAAGCCAAACCACTGGGAAGGGCTTTTGACTGCAAACTACAGTGTGATTGAATTAGAAAGGAACATTTGAATCTTGTCATGCTGTCACCTCAAATTCAACAAGTCTAAAATTGAACTCATCTTTCCTCACAAAGCAGCTCCTCCGCTGCACTTTCCTATTAACAGCAAAATACTACACTGTAGCTTGCCTTACTGCAACACACCCGTGATTTCTTTTGATTACCCACTTCCAGACAAAGCAGTGTAACGCAGGTTAATCAAAAAGCTGCAAGCTAGGGAGAGACCAGTTGTAGAAACCAGGTTTTCTGAATGTTAATCTAGTTATCCTTTAACTGTATCACACTACCCTTCTCTCCATATTTGTGGAAATAAACCAGTCAGCTTTATAGAATTACTAAGGGACAGTTTATTTATATTGGCATTTGAGTATTGCACACCAGCACATTTTAGCAAGTATGAAGTCAGAGTTTCTTAAGTAGCAAAGAAGCAAACCAACCAACCTTCAGAACTGTTCATCTTATTTTGTAAGATACCTAGATCCAAAAACATTCATAGCATTTGTATTATTGAAGTCAAAAGATAAAGTACTGGATCTAAAAATAGCGTTTGTAAACCTAACAGGAGCAAACTTCATCTGTCCTGTTAGGTTTGTTTTGTTGGTATAAATTGTATGATTTCATTTGTAAATTATTTTAGCTTAGTCATGATTGATAGGCATGTAATGTTTACATACCTGCATTTCTATTTGTAGATATGTTAAGTAACACTGTTAAAAAAAGAAAAAGCACGTGAACTCTCCAATGTAAAAAGCAGTCTGGTGGTCAACGCAGCTGCATCCCCAACCCATGGAACCATCAGGTCACCCAGCACTGCCCTGCCTTCCCAGCGCTGTGTATCTCAGTCATAGCCCTCCCTCCAGAACAGCCAGGTTAACCATGTAGGCCTTCTCCTTTTGAGTCGGGCATCTGCAGCACTCCAGCTCCAACTCTTTACTTGGGAATAAATATTAGAGGAAAAATATCTAACTAGTGATTCCGATTGTATAACTTCCCTAAATAGCTCTTTGCGTCAGATTAAACCAGGAAAACTAAATATCACATGTGCCTGTGAAACCCTCTCTGCCTCTTCTACTTGCTGTTGCTGCTGTCATTGTGCAGTCTCTAAGTCATGTCGGACTCTTTGTGATCCCACGGAATGCAGCACGCTTTAGCCCACAGGTTCTATCTAAATACACACCTGTAGGCTCCCATGAGGCACCCAGTGTGAGGATAGTGGTAAACGAGGCAGTTTTAGAACAAAAGAGGGGGCCATAGAGGGCACTGCCAGTGGCTCAGTGATAGAGAATCCTTCTGCAGTGCAGGAGACATAAGAGATGCAGGTCAGATCTCTGGGTCAGGAAGATCCCCTGGAGGAGGAGATGGCAACCCACTCCAGTGTTCTCGCCTGGAGAATCCCATGGACAAAGGAGCCTTGCAGGTTGCAGTCCATGGGGTCACAAGAGTCGGTCACAATGAGCACACACACATATAGGCAGAGGGTACTGCCCTGAGTGTGAAGCCTCTTCTCAGTTGTCAATGACACCTTCTTTCTCCCATGAAAAGGAACTACAAAGAAAAAAATAAATCCAAGCAAAGAGAATATCCTGCTCTGGTTTTTAGTTAGCTGTTTGGCTTGTTAATGCCAGATTCCTGGCTTGGTAACATAACTTGATTCTTTTCTGACTTTTGTGAAAATGTATCCACAAATAATTCATACAACATGCTGAATCTTTTCGATGAGTGTTTTGATTACTTTCAGTTCAATTCTTTGGATTTCTGCTTCTAAATCTTTACTAATCATCAGCTTAGTAAAGAAATCTAAATAAGCTAGCCCACAATCTTCAAAGGCAGTTTCTGTTGTATAAATTTTTTTCAGTTTAAGCTGTTATTTGATCATTGTCAATTATCCTCTGTAGCTATTGGACTAATGGTTTTCAGATACTTAATAAAACGCGTCAGATCAGGTCTCTAAATGTTAAGAAACAGAACCGTCCTCTTAGAACTCTGTGGTTCAGTAAGTAGTCACGTTCAGGGTTGATCCTGCCAAGAAGCTGGTATAGATGGTTGGCATTTGGCTCAAGAGGTGGTGTTTTCGATGTTGCAGAATCGCCTACCAGCGGAATGACGATGACGAGGAAGAGGCCGCCCGGGAACGGCGCCGCCGCGCCCGACAGGAAAGGCTGCGGCAGAAGCAAGAGGAAGAAGCCTTGGGGCAGGTGACTGACCAGGTGGAGGTCAATACCCAGAACAGGTACTGTCCTCTTCGGAAGGGCACATTTCTCAATTGCTTTTTAGCCAGTCTGATGAAAGAAATGTGTTGGGCAAAGCACTCCCTTCTCAGCGCAACTCAATCTCTTTCACTTTCTAGCTTGTTTAATTCTTGTGTGGCCGTTATTGGCAACTCACCAGACTGGACAGTTGATCTGATTGAGACATCAGGACACCAATACTCCTTTCTTCTCACCCCCTATCCCGTCACCTAAAACACACCCCAATTGAAGGATATTTTCTTTGTGATCTAGTAAATTTTTTATTTACTAAAAATCACGGGTCATATTCTTAAATAAGGAAAACTATTTACATTCATTCTTTAAGGTATTGTTATCTGTTCTGAACTAAAGATATATTAGTTTAAAAGTCCTCTGCACCTACCAGTAGCAGAGATAATACTTCAATTTTAAAAGTAGACATGAATTGCAGATGTCTTATTCTTCCTAATATACACCCCTAACCCAGTATTCTCTGTTCTTGGTCATATTCTGCAAGGTGCAGAATCCCATTTAATTTAATGTAGTTATTCAAAGAAACTTATGAATTTAGTACTGCATTTTTCCCTATACCAGTTCTGGTGGAAATCAGGAAAGTCGAGATCTCTTAGTAAGTTCAATTTCTTATAACAAGTGTGTGTTAGTTGCTCAGTCGTGTCCGACTCTCTGCTATCCCATGGACTGTGCCTACCAGGCTCCTCTATCCATGGCATTCTCCAGGCAAGTATACTGGAGTGGGTTGCTGTTCCCTTCTCCAGGGGATCTTCCTGACCCAGGTCTCCTGCATTGCAGGCAGATTCTTTACCATCTGACCCATCAGGGGAGCCCTAACTTCTTTTAAAGGGACTTTTAAAAGTTCACACATACAAGGTCACACAATGCAGTATGCTAATAGTTAGTATATGTCATGTATATGCTCCAAGGTACAGAAAAAATGAGGATGTTTGAAGGGGAATGGAGGAAAATATTTTAAAATTATGAAATGGTTACATATAATGAAATCATCATATAAGATCTTTTGTGTGGTTTTGGTTTTAGATTCTCTTATTTTGTGCGTGTTGGGAGGAAACTGTATTTGATAATCCCCTTCATTCAATCTATATAGAAAATTCTGAAGGGAAAGAGTTATGACCTCTTTAATGTGAATTTCAGTGGGTACACAAAAGGTTCCTGAAGGCAGTCATGAAAATGCTGGCAGGATGCCTCAATAAGGAAGCTTCTTGGTTAGGTGGACAAACAGACCTCATCCCTCAGTAAGTAGCTACTAATTAGGGAGGGTGTATAGCCAAGAGGTTGAGGTTTGTGCTTTGGGGTTCACCACCTAGTTTTGAATCCCAACTTGACCCTCCCTTCACTAACTCTGTTTCTTCAGTTAAATGGAAATAAAAATTATACTTTTGTTTTAGGCGTGTCATTAAATTTAAATGAGATGATAACACATGTAAAATGCACATAATAATCTTGACCATTATTAGGAAGATGGTAGCAGAATCTTCTAAATCATAGCAGTATGGTCATCACTTCCTTTTCCATTTTTGAGCTGAGAGAGATGGGAAAAAAAGAGGTTAAGCACAATATTTTACATTTTAAGGCCTTCCATGAATCTGGCTATTAGGGAATAATCAACAATGCCGTAAAAAGTTACTAGTGCCTGTAGTTTTCTTGCTTTTAAAATCTTGCTCCTACTTGTATTTCTCTTCTTTCACAATTTACTATTAATAGTTATTTCATGCTATTGATTGAGTACAGAATTTTTTTTTTTTGGTAGCTCATATTCGTGTAATTTATCTATGACATGAAGAATAAGTATTCTTCTTGGGGCTAAGCAACTGTAATTGGTACTCAGCTTCTACTGATAATAGCTGTCCTGATTTATAAATAGCAAATAGCAAAAAAGATTCAGTAGAGTCTGTTGTTTCTTAGAGTTCTTTAAGCCAACTAGCATTTTGGAATTTAAGATACCTCTTAAAAATTACTTAAATTCAGTTGATCCAAATGCCTCATATACATAGATTTTCCCCCTTAAATTCTAAACTATTTGCATTTTCAGAGAAGTTTAATCCTTATGTGTCTAATTCATTGACATGGTGCCTTACAGCAACAGCAAAGGCCAGGAAAGTTTAGCCTCTACTCTGCCATTTCTTATTGTTAAAGGTGAAGTGTGTTTTTCCAAAATTAAGTGAACTCGAACTTCAAATGGGCCAAGGTTGGTATGAACCATGAAATTTGATGGAGTTTCAAAACACTGCAAGACCTACTTTTCCAACTCTGGTCACAGTCCTAGTATCACGTGACTAGTCGTTTCCCGCAGTGAAGACCAACACCCCTGGCTTGGGCAGTGTCCAGCTAGCGCCCCACAGTAGTGAGCATGGTGATGGACATGCTGCAATATGGTTTTTAGAGATTTTCTCTTCTTATTTTATAAACGTCAAATCTAACTGTTCTTTGTCTACTATAGAAAAGAAGGGCAAGAGACCCTTTAACTCATGGAAATCTTGACAAAGAATGTAGATGGTATATTATATAGATATTAGTTAGGGCAACATCAGCTGCTTTAACAATGAGTTCCCAAATTGGGTATTTCTGATTGGTAGAACTGGTCCTCGATCTTCTGTCCTCTTATAAGTCTATCACACTCAGGGGCTTTGGAGTCCTCTAATCTAGCAAGCAGAGATTGAAAAGGAAGAGAATGTACCTCTGCTTCTTATTTGTCCTGGCCTGGACATCACACTTCTACTCATACTTCATTGGAATTATTGGGTATGTGGCCCCAGCCAGGTGCAAGAAGAGAGGGTTAGGCCATGACTTCCCCGTGACTAAGGAAGGAGGAGCATGAATTGTGGTGGACAGTTGGATGTCCCCACCGTGGGGGTTATTAGCCTGAATATAGTGTAGCATCTGTGCCCTATTATTAATACATACACTCCCTTCCTCTCGAAGTACTTTGTGTTCCAGAAATCCAGATCAGGAATTCCAGATGATTTGGCAACATGTGGGAACACTATATGATATGAGAGGGATTTGTTTCTTCAGTTTGGTCCTTGTCTTAATTTGAGTTCTCCAAGAATCAGATTCTGAAACAAAGATTTAAGCACAAACAGTTTATTTGTAAAGTGATCCTAGAAAAAGCCGGTAGCAGTGTGGGAAAGTGAGTCAGAGAAGGCAACACAGCCAAATAAAGGTTTTCTTTCTGAGCAAATTACCACTGTGAGTATCTGGAGCTTAACTCCACTGGGGGCTCTAAGACCTAGTGTGCTGCAGGTACCTCGGAGCTATCTGATTCCAAAGGTGAAGGGAGCTGAGGTATTTATTCACTAATGCTCATCAATTTTTGCTAGAGGCACAGTGCCCAGGGGGCGTTAATACTCAGCTCTTCTGTTTACAGAATAGACTCACCGTGGCCAGAGAAAGACCAGGGACAAAGGTTTGCATATGCTACCATTGAAAGCCAGGCAGGAATGTACTAATATGGGGTTATATATGGGGAGTGTGTGTATATAGATTTCTCTATGTATCTGCTGTAGTTCCCACGTGGCACAGTACATGAATCCAGCTGACTGATTAATCAGCAAGCTGTCCTTGATGTCGTTTCTGTTGTCCAGTGTGCCTGACGAGGAGGTCAAGACAACCACCACCAACACTCAGGCGGAGGGCGATGATGAGGCTGCTCTCCTGGAGCGACTGGCTCGGGCGGGAGGAAAGACGCCAAAAGCGCTCCAGGAAGCCCTGGAACGGCAGAAGGAGTTTGACCCAACAATAACAGATGCAAGTTTGTCGCTCTCCAGCAGAAGAATGCAAAACAACACAACAGACAATGAAACAGCAGAGAAGGAAGGAAAAAGTGAAAGTGGCCAGGAAAGACAGGAGCTGGAGGAAACGGAAATAGTCACCAAGACACACCAGAAGAATGATTGGATGGAAGCGGAAGAGAAAAAGAAAGACGAGAAGGAAAAGGAGGAAGAGGAAGAAGAGAAGCCAAAGCCAGGGAGCACTGAAGAAAATCAGGTAGAGGTGGTGGTAGAAGAGAAAACAGCAGACACCCAGCAGGAAACAGTAACGCCACTGAAAAATGGGCAGATCAGTGCAGATGAGCCTAAGACCGAGGAGGAGGGGGAAAGAGGCTCAGATGAGATTCTCCAGAGTGAAAAGATGGAAGAGGAAGCCAGGAAAGAGCTGAGGCCGAAAGGGCCAGGTTGGAAGCAGAAGAAAGAGAAAGAATTAAAGCTGAGCAAGACCAAAAATAGCAGAGGAGAAAGCAAAAAGGAAGCAGAAGAAAAAGCAGCTGCCCAAGAGAGAGAAAGACAGGAGGCAGAGGAGAGGGAGAGGGTTAAGGAGGAGGAGAGAAGGGCAGAAGAGGAGAGGAACAGGATCAAGGAGCAGGAGAGGAAGGCAGAAGAGGAGAGGCAGAGGGTCAAGGAGCAGGAGAGGAAGGCAGAAGAGGAGAGGCAGAGGGTCAAGGAGCAGGAGAGGAAGGCAGAAGAGGAGAGGCAGAGGGTCAAGGAGCAGGAGAGGAAGGCAGAAGAGGAGAGGCAGAGGGCAAAGGCAGAGGAAGAAGAGAGAGCTAAGATAGAAGAGCAAAAACGTAAGAAGCAACTAGAAGAGAAAAAGGGGCAAATTCAAGAGAAAAAGATTAAAGGGGAAAAGGTAGAGGAGAAAACAGCAGGAAGGGGGTCAATGAAAAGAAAGTACAAGAAGATAAACCTCATACAGCTGTCCCAAAGAAACAGGTACAGTAAACCTTTTGCACCAAGTGTGTGATGCCTGCAACTTGCGAGAAATGTAATGCACATCAAATTTGGGACTGAGGCCACATTCCTAAGGCCCCGTGTGCTTAATTGTTTGGCAAGCTGTTCATTTTTTTAGGTCATAGCAATATGCAAGCATAGAGCAATCAACTGAGAGCTAAATATTCCACCAACCAAATTTACTGATACAACCAGAGCGAAGTGAATTGCTCTGTGCTTGATTGCTATGAATGCCAGAAAAAAATGAATTAACCCAAAGATGACAAGTGTGGTGGTGCTGCACTGAAATGATTCTGCACTTGCATCTAAACTCATTCCTTCTAACAACTTACCTCTCTCCACAGGTCTACATGAGGCAGGAGGACCATAACTCCTCACCTCATCTATGTGTTTGGCATCTAATAAAAGATGCTAAAAGTTGGGGTAGGAAACTGACATGACGAATCATGGTCAGAAATATCTTAAGAAGACAAAAATAACCCCCTTGAAATTAACTGGTAATAAAGGAGGGAAAGGAGCCATTTTGGAGCCTTTTATTTAAGAAAAGTCAAAATCCTGACTTGCCGTCATGTAGACCTGAGCCTAATGTAGACTTGCAGAAAGCCATTCATCTGGGGCAGCATCAACTTAAAACTGTTGGTAATTACGAGCACACATTTTGCTTCTTTTACCATCTGGGTGATACAGATTTATGTAGCACAGGAAGAGTGGAATGGGGCTGGGGGGAATGTTTGTAATCTAAGAAACATTTTTGTTTCTCTGTCTGCAAGGCTACATTAAAAGCACTATACCTAACCAGAAAAGAAAAGAGATGCTTGTGTATTCAGCTTTCCAAAGAGAACTCTCTATCGCTAAGTCTGCATTGCACTCAAGTCATCTTTCACTTCTGCTTCTTACAAGGGGCTCATAAACACAGCTATCATAAGAGATGATCAGGAACTAGATGCAGCAAACACTTACGAGGTTTTTAGCACTCACCAGAAGCACCACGTCACGCTGGACCTCAGTGAGCACGGTGGCAGGCACATGAGGAAAGATTTGGTGGGGGGAAACTATCCCACATTGCTGTTTAGAATCACTGGCACTGGGGAAATGTGAGGATTGGTACAGCCACAGAGAAGTCACTTCACGCCACATGCAGAGTGACCTGAGCACCCTCTCACTCTTGCTTTTAAATAAGTGACCTTACCATTCTTGAAAATAAAAAGGAAGAAGAAAGGGGGGCTAAAGTGCCAGCTAAAAGAGAAAAGTCCCAAGAAGACAAGGCTGCCTTCAAAAAGAAGAGGTAAATATCAGTGAGCAGGAACCTAGTCATAAAGCGTAGAGAGCAGTGTTCCATGACGTTTCAGGTCAGATGATCTCAAAACTGTAACCTCTAACCCAGTATTTTTCAAGCCATGGCTCATGATCCACTGAATGTTTAAATCAGTTTAAAGCAAAACTAGTTAAAAATGTCAATCTGCATTTTTTTAATGAAGTAGAATAGAAAATATCAGAGGGCATCGTGGCCACTAAATATTGCATTGTGATACAAATTGTCTTTTCTACTATGGGTCACAGTCAGAAAGCTTGAAAAACACTTCTCTGATCAACTTTTCCTGCTTTCTACTCTCCTCCAAAAGCTATTTTTTTTTCCTTTGAGCCATCCTACTTTGATTTCAATCATGAAATATTTCCAACTGGCTTTGATTAATGATTTAACTTTTCAAAGGGAAAACACTCCCACACCTCTCAGTAGAAAATCTGATGAACTGAAGATGATATTTGGTTTTCAAAAGAATAGCTTGGCACAGTGTTCTGCATTGCATTTCTGAGGCACACACAGGAGCTGGTGCCAGGGTGTTTGACTGTAGGTAAGTAGTAAACAAGTCAGTGGACCAGAGGCTGCTGCAGAGAGCATGTCATTATGTCCCGACATAATCAAAATGCCACATCAGAAAGCCTGACCTCAGGGCTTCCGTGGCCATCCAGTGGTTAAGACTCTTTGCTCCCAGTGCAGGGGGCACAGGTTTGATCCCTGGTTGGGGGAACTAAGATCCTGCATGCTACATAGCACAGCTTAAAAAAAAAAGGAGAAAGAAAGCCTGACCTTGTTTTAACCATCATGCTTATGTTAGCTCCAGGCAATCCTAAAAATGATGATAGTATTTAATAAGCTCAAAGTACTTGATCGTGGTAAAACTAAATTATCAAACATAAGATTTGAATTACTCTGCCTGTGGGACTGAATTGTAGTTATTGAGCTCCAACTCAGATGGACTTTTGCTACATTTTTCTGCCCATTATAGCACAGAATAAGACACAGACAAATCTATATTTAGCAAACAGATGAGATTTAATAGAATGATTATTTTCTTAAACGTTTTTTTCCTAAGATTCATGTAAAAAGAACCCTAGTTCATGTTATATTTATTTTGTTTTTGGTATGTGTTCCTCCCATTTTCTAGTAGAACTTGTGGTGGCTTGGGAGTAAAAACCAAATGTGAACACTGCCCAGTTAAAAGCAGGAGAAAGGATGAATGCTAAAAACTAGAAAACTAAATTTGGCTCTAATGAGGCTGCTGAGAAATTTGTTGAACATGTTGGGAAACAACTGTTCTCATTCTGTAACAGAAAAACAACTACAAATTCATTTCCAAAAATGAACATTATTTTGGGACTAAACTCAGAACTAGCCCACATATATTATTTATTTCGCTTCCCACATATGTATTTATATATCCCACATATTATTTAGCTTCATCTCTAAAGCTAGCATTTTATGTGGGGAATATCTTTATTTTTTAATTGGAGTATAGTTGCTTTACAGCACTGTACTAGTCTCTGCTGTGCAACAGCATGAAATCAGCTGTGTGTGTACATATACCCGCTCCCTCTCGAGCCTTCCCGCCACCACCCATCTAGGTCATCAGAGAGCTGAGCTCCCTCTGCTATACAGAAACTTCTTGGGGGAATATCTTTAAATACAGGAGGGAGAGAGCATGAAATCATAGCTCGGGATTACGTTTCTGTGGAGCAGGAGAGGCGGTATGACTCTGAATTCTCCATTTCATTCAGTTTAGTTCAGTTCAGTTTTTAATGACCAAGGCATTCTGTGTCCACATTTCGTGTCTGTGAACTAGAAGGAGCTCACCAGCAGCCATCCCATCATCCTTTAGCTTCTTTTCGGATAAGGCCCCAGTTCAGCAGTGGCCGCGGTTTGATGATTTCAGTCCTCCCCTTTCTCAATCTGCCTTCCAGCACATTCCAGTGTCCCAAAACGTGGCCTCGTTTTGACACAAGAACAGATTAGCTTCTTAACCCAAGCTTTGGGGCAGGGGAAAACTGCCATTCCTGTGTTTTTTGGTTTTTTTTTTTTTTTTTTTTGAAGGGTAATAAATTTATTTTATTATTTTATTTATTTTTTAAAATTTTATTTTTACTTTATTCTACTTTACAACACTGTATTGGTTTTGCCATACATTGACATGAATCCGCCACGGGTGTATACAAGCTCCCAATCCTGAATCCCCTCCCACCTCCCGCCCCATATCATCTCTCTGGATCATCCCCGGCACCAGCCCCAAGCATCCTGTATCCTGTATCGGACATAGACTGGCGCTTCGTTTCTTACATGATAGTATACATGTTTCAATGCCACTCTCCCAAATCATCTCACCCTCTCCCTCTCCCTCAGAGGCCAAAAGTCCATTCTATACATCTGTTTTAACATTGCATACATAAATTACTGGTTGAATAATCCCTCTCCACCTGTTTGTGTAGCTACTCCACTTAGATGACTTTAAATCATAGTTTACATGATGTGGCCATTTTAAATGCCCTCCTTCTACCCGCCATCTCCCTTTTTTGTTCTCTACTCTCAACAAAAGTCTTTCCTTTCACGGAGTTAGCAAGAAAAGGAAACACAAACATCAGGTGAGCTACAGTTCCAGAAGTCACTCCAATTCCTTACACAAAACCTTCTTTCTCCGACTGCAGTTTAACTGTTTGCAGCAGTGAATCACAGATAACCAGTAACCCTGAAACGTAATTTAACTTTTTTCTCTTCCCCAACTATAAAATGCCTTCTTATAATTTTTTAAAAATTTTGTTGAAGTACAGTGTTGTGTTTATGCTGTACAGCAAGTGATTCATTTATACAGATACGGCGTGTGTACATGAATTCGTGCTCAGTTGTGTCTGACTCTCTGCGACCCCATGGACTGTAGCCACACCATGCTCCTCTGTCCATGGGATTTGCCAGGCAAGAATACTGAAATGGGTTGCCATTTCCTACTCCAGAGTAATCATCCAACCCAGGCATCGAACCCACATCTCTTGTGTCTCATGCATGGGCAGGCGGATTCTTTACCCACTAAGCCACCTGGGAAGCCCTTTATACATATACATACATTCTTATTTTATCTACAGTATTTTCCATTATGGTTTATCATAGGATATTGAATATAAAATGCCTCCCTGTAAAATGCCTCCTTTTAGTTCTTCACCCCAGAGCTCGTTTTTTGTTCTGGTCTCTAATAGGAAAACAGTTTCCAGCAGAGCTGTTCATATAGTAATGAAACTAATATTCATATCATGTAGACCAGAGCCTCTCACTAAACATCAAGGTACATGCTGGTCACCTGAGATCTTATGAAACACAGACTCTGACTCTGTGGGTCTGGGTAGAGCCTCAGCTCCCCAGGAAGTCCATGTTGTCCATGGACAGGGCCATTCATGGGATAGACATTGGGCCTGGAACAGGAACTGAGGCTTCTGAATCTAACAAAAGTATGTTCAACTTAATCTGAAAAAGTGTAACTTGCACCAGTTCTTATCATTCTTCTGGGATCAAATGACACAAAGCAGTACAACAGAGAAACTGGTGCCTCAGTCCTTTTAGACTTGTTCAAACTTTTTGAGTGTCTCTCTGGCACAAGCATATGTCACTGGAATCCTACCCCTACACACATACACCCATGTGTTACCACTGATCACTTTTTTTTTTTGCTGTGCTGTACCCAGTTGTGTCCAACTCTTTGTGACCCCATGGATTATAGCCCAGGCTTCCCAGGTGGCACTGGTGGTAAGCAACGTGCCTGTCAATGCAGGAAATGCAAGAGAGGCGGGTTCAATCCCTGGGTCAGGAGGATCCCCTGGAGTAGGGCATAGCAACCCACTCCAGTATTCTTGCCCAGGATAACCCCATGGACAGAGGAGCTTGGCAGGCTACTGCAACAGGGTCAGACATGACTGAAGCGACTTAGCACGCACAGACTAGCCCACCAGGGTCCTCTATCCATGGGATTTCCCAGGTGAGAATGCTGGAGCAGAGTGCCATTTCCTACTCAGGATACATGGCCCTGTATTAATCCATCAGCATAGATTCTCTTCTTGGTAACATTTTGATCTAGAGGCTCTAATGCTTTTCCCAGTGGGCTCAGAATATCCCATTAGCTTAGGTTGAATCTGCTGTAGAAGCCAACCCACTGTGCTCCTTAAAGTGTTACAGAATTTATTTATTCATTTCCCAGAAAGAAAAAATAATTTGCAGTCAGCATAAAATTATCATTATTTCTTTGGGAATTTTTTTTTAAGTCTTCCAAAGAGAATATAAGCATACCAGCTACCACAACTTTGCCAGTACAGGCAGAACTTGAAAAAAGGGATGTTTCTTCTGTTAGACATGTGTGGTTTTACAAATCTATTTTACACACATTTTTGGTCAGTAAATTAGATAATGCATTTTGAGAGACTGGAAAGATCTCTGACTCCAAGATAGGAGAAATGAGTTTCTCTTTGTATAGTGCTCCACAAACTATAAGGTGTGACTCACAATTTCTTTCATGGGTTCAATGCAAGGGGACACCCTCACCCTTAAATGTGTATCCCCAGATACTTCTTAACCAGGATATAAACTCTCATCCATAGTTTCTGGGGCTATTCCCAACAATGGTAGGTGAGAATGAAAAGAGACCTTGCTTGCTCCTGCCTGCCCAATAAATACTGATTTACCACCAGGCAAGGACAGTTGAATTAAAGCTGCGGGAAAGACCAGGAGCTTCTTTCTCTTCTCTGAGCCTCTCAGCACAAATCTGGAGCCAAGAGGGAAGGCACAGGATGAAGGATTAGGAAGGGATCATCTAGCCCAACCTTCTCTCTTCATGCACGTGGAGCCAGCATTCCAGAGATGTTAGGTGACTTAAAGTAACAGTTAGATTGTTGACAATACTAAAACTAAAACTCAGATTTCCTGACTTTCAGACAAAGCTCTCAGAAAGACTAGCAAAATTACAGCTTCCCTCTTCAGCAAGTCCAAGGGATGTCCTAGATATATGCCACTTGGAAAAAGATTAGAAGTCTTAACTTTTAGCTAGGGCTCCGTGGTAGTGAATAGTCCATCGATAGTAATTTAATCAAATAATGCTCAGAAAAAGCAATCAGGCAAAGGACTACTGAAGACTCATCAGTAAAGAGAGAAAAAAAAATCCTTTTCTTAGTAAAACGTGCACTTTGGTGGGGGTTAAGTATCAGAAGCATAACAACTGCAAAGAGGTGAGTGATCAGGTAAGGGCTGGGACCATCCTTGGCAGCCCCTGGAGCCCTGGAGTTCTTACACCCAAACCCTCCTCCTTTGGTCTCTTTAGAATGTTAGTGCTTTGTCACTGTTTGTCTTCAAATGAGCAGTAATGAACCTCACCTGTTCTCACACTCATTTTTTAAGAATGGGTGAGATGATGAAGGTAATTTGAACTCCTTTACCTCCCCCAAAAAGCTATGCAAATTCAGTATACTTTGAAATAATCTGTCTCACTGTGACGAACTTGTAACACAAAGCCTACACGTGCACACAAAAATTAGAGCTAATACCTGCTCTCCATGTACCACCTTCCTCTGTCTCCCACAACAGTCGCAAAGCCACTTTCAGAGACTAAATTATCACCTTCAATGGAAGTCAAGCTCAGCCCTGGAATTTTCCCTTTTTGTTCTATCTTTAATGCTTTAGATGACTACAAACATGGCCCCACAGGTCTCTGTGTCATCCCTCTAAAGGTAGGGTTATTATGTCTTCTATCCTGAAGACCCTAGTTATTCATTTGATTAAAATACTAGGGTGGTCTTCCTCTGACATCTGCCAAGACTGACTTGACAGATCTGGCTAACTCAGTAGGTTTCTTATTTCCTCCTCAACACATTCAAATCCTTCTCAAAGAAGCACCCTTCATCCAAGAAGAAACCTGTCCAAGTAACTTGGCTATTCTCCCATCAAGGCCATACTAATAATTGCTCTTCCCGGTGGGAACTGAAAACAATCGCTCTCATGTGGAGTTTCCATAACATAATGGTTTCCAAATGGTAACACCTCCGTCACTTTTGAAAATCAAACCTCAGTGAAATAAGGATGATCCTGACCTCCTAAAATTGTGGTCAGGGTCTTTGCTCGGAAGCTGGAGGACAATAGCTCATGCTCCAAGAATTTCCTCTGATTCCAGGTCTACCACATCATTCTCCAGTGGTTTGTTTTACTTCTCAGTTTTCTGGCTCCCTAACAATGTTGGGTTTTATTTGGTGATACCAACCGAAACCTAATAAGATTTTTATCGTTATGTTTCTTCCTGATATGTACCATTGGTTAGCTCAAAGATGAGAAGACTAAAAAGGACAAAGAAAGCAAAGACGTTAAGAGCTTCTTGGATGCAAAGAAAGGATTTACAGAAGTGAAGTCTCAGAATGGAGAATTCATGACCCACAAGCTTAAACACACCGAGAATACTTTCAGGTAAGACATAGTGGCTAGTTAACAGTGACTGTGCTCATGTGAAAAAAAAAGTCAGTCTCCCTACCCTGTGACTCCAGGCAGAAACGTGCTAACAGGCAACATACTTTTGTTGTGAGGTCACTGGCCTTTGTGTTAGAGATACTCCGTCAGCAGATCAGGCTATCAATCACTAACAGGAGAACAGCGGGCCCTGCTCAGACAAGGTTTGATCTGCTTTTCCCATTATTTGGGATCAATCCTGCTTGGTATCTATGTTTTTGTTCATTGACCTAATATGTTCACCTAAGATCAGCTTATTAGAAAACATTATCACCAGAGTTCATGTCATTGATTCATTCTCTGTAGAGTCTAGCAGACCTCATAAAAAAACTCTCAATATCATTTTCAAGAACGTATTTTCTAAACATTGTTAAAAAATTGTTGCAGAAAAGGAAGATTGCCCTGTGGCCAGATACTTTGGAAACATGAGATTAAACTAAATAAGTTACCTCTCTTTACCGCAGGACTTAGTGTTATTTTGCCTTGGAGAATCTCTAAGAGGGAAGAAGAGGGTGAGCAACTAATGCTCCAGTTTGGAAAACCCTCTTGCAGAGCTTCAGATTCTCCGTTTTCATCCCCTCTCCTATCACACTGAATAGATCTGGGCGATTAAGTTTAGGACAGATAGACAAGCGCATGCATGCTTCAGTCCTCTCCAGCTCTTCACAACTCCATGGGCTGTAGCCCACCAGGCTCCCCAGTCTATGGAATTCTCCAGGCAAGAATATTGGAGTGGGTTGCCATGCCCTCCTCCAGGGGAACTTCCTGACCCAGGGATCAAGTATATGCAGGCAAATCCTCACTTCTAGGTTGAATATGGAGATTTCCCCCACCCCCAGCTTTGAGGAAGAACTCAAGTTACAGAAGCCTGCCATGGACACCTGGCTACCTGACTCTCTGTGCCCCATTCCTACACACACTCGCTCCAACTGCTGGTGCCAAATTGCAGTCTCTGTTATGTCACTGGCTGCTGTGCCAAACATTCTGGAAAAAGTCTGAGGTCCCTATAATGTGGATTCCTTGCCTGTAGACCCTGTTTTTGGAACACTTCACATATGAAAGTTCCAAGCAGATGTTGTATAGAAGTCAGACTGCTCCTTACATCAAAGCATGGGTAACACTCAGAAGCAAGCAGAACTATGAGGGATGGACATTTCTAGCCGCTTTCAGATGCTAAAGTGTTAGGTGAATATAGTTGTTATGCACACAATTTTTCTACACAAAAATCTGAGCAGAAATCTAGTCACAGTTTTACAAAAGAGCTAAAAGCACATGGAAGGAAAGATATGTATTCAAAGCCTAAATAAAGTGTGAGGGAATGAGAAGGATAGAACTTATGGATGTTACTTGGGATTGGCAAGAAAATAGATGTAAAAATTAAGTTTATTAGGAATTCATAGAAAATCTAGAAATCAAGCTGATTCAGGCTAGTAAGCTGAGTGCAGAGCTTGCTGAAGTGCCAGTCCTTTAATGTGTTAGAGCCCTAGAACAGTGTCAAGTTCATGAAAAGTGTTCAAAGAATATTACCTAAAAATATTATTTAATTACTTAGATAAGACCTTGATCCTAGGAAAGATTAAGGGCAAGAGAAGAAGGGGGTGACAGAGGATGAGATGGTTGGATGGCATCATCAATTCAATGGACATGTGTCTGAGCGAACTCCCGGAGATGGTGAAGGATGGGGAACCTGGCGTGCTGCAGTCCATGGAGTTTCGATTGTCAGACACACCTTAGCAACTGAAGAGCAACAACAATTACTCGATAGTTTAAAACATGTGCTGTCCGTGCAAGTACAATTTTATTAAAAGAAATAACTTTAAAAATCTGTCAGTAGAAAGAAGTTTGGTTAACAATTAGCAAGCTTCTCAACCAGTTTTAATCAAAACTCAAATTGACAATTAACATGCCCATTGTTTGGAAATCCAGAAAACTGGGTAACTCGAAAAGATAAGTCACAAGAGACGGCAACACACTGAGAACTGAGAACCCATAATCGAGACTTTTGCTTTAATTTTGCTATGTTTTGACAGGAAAAAAATGAAACAAACTTCTACCATATTATTAGTTTTTAATTTAGCTGCCAACATATGTTAGTTGTAGTTTCAATTAGAAATTGATTCCTATAGTAGAAGTACAGACACCTCACTTCGCTCCAAATAGTTATAGAGGTGAGAGGAGCTGGGGAGGAGTGAGAGCCTCTATTTGGATTAGCTTAGTACCTAATAGTCTAACTGAAAAATAGCTATGTTCATAGTGAAAGGTCTATATTAATCTCAACTTTCACCTAGCGAAGGCACAGAAAGATGAAAGAAACTTCTGGAAGAAATTTCCATATTAGTGGTACCCTAACACTCAGGCTGGAGAAGGCAATGGCACCCTACTCCAGTACTCTTGCCTGGAAAATCCCATGGACAGACGAGCCTGGTGGGCTGCAGTCCATGGGGTCACTAAGAGTCAGACACGACTGAGCAACTTCACTTTCACTTTTCACTTTCATGCATTGGAGAAGGAAATGGCAACCCACTCCAGTGTTCTTGCCTGGAGAATCCCAGGGATGAGGGAGCCTGATGGGCTGCCATCTATGGGGTCACACAGAGTTGGACACAACTGAAGCGAATTAGCAGCAGCAACACTCAGGCCATGCCAGCACATCTGAGCAGATGTGATGCAGCCAAAATTCTTGTTCCTGTTTTGAGCTAGATGTTTTCTCTAAAATATGACATGAAAATCTCAATTCAGGAGCACCTAAGGAAACCACCAGTAACATTTTCCCCAGATACTCTTTATGTGTATACATTCAAAAGACATAGATGTATCAGTTCAGTTCAGTCGCTCAGTCGTGTCTGACTCTTTGCGACCCCATGAATCGCAGCACGCCAGGCCTCCTGTCCATCACCAACTCCCAGAGTTCACTCAAACTCATGTCCATCGAGTCCACGATGCCATCCAGCCATCTCATCCTGGCGTCGTCTCCTTCTCTTCCTGCCCCCAATCCCTCCCAGCATCAGAGTCTTTTCCAATGAGTCAACTCTTCGCATGAGGTGGCCAAAGTACGAGTTTCACCTTTAGCATCATTCCTTCCAGAGAAATCCCAGGGTTGATCTCCTTCCGAATGGACTGGTTGGATCTCCTTGCAGTCCAAGGGACTCAAGAGTCTTCTCCAACACCACAGTTCAAAAGCATCAATTCTTCGGCACTCAGCTTTCTTCATAGTCCAACTCTCACATCCATACATGACCACAGGAAAAACCATAGCCTTGACTAGACGGACCTTAGTTGGCAAAGTAATTTCTCTGCTTCTGAATATACTATCTAGGTTGGTCATAACTTTTCTTCCAAAGAGTAAGTGTCTTAATTTCATGACTGCAGTCACCATGTGCAGTGATTTTGGAGCCCCCAAAAATAAAGTCTGACACTGTTTCCACTGTTTCCCCATCTACTTCCCATGAAGTGATGGGACCAGATGCCATGATCTTCATTTTCTGAATGTTGAGTTTTAGGCCAACTTTTTCACTCTCCACTTTCACTTTCATCAAGAGGCTTCTTAGTTCTTCTTCACTTTCTGCCATAAGGGTGGTGTCATGTGCATATCTGAGGTGATAGATATTTCTCCTGGCAAGCTTGATTCCAGCTTATGTTTCTTCCAGTCCAGCATTTCTCAGGATGTACTCTGCCTATAAGTTAAACAAGCAGGGTGACAATATACAGCCTTGACATACTCCTTTCCCGATTTGGAACCAGTCTGTTGTTCCATGTCCAGTTCTAACTGTTGCTTCCTGACCTGCATACAGATTTCTCAAGGGGCAGGTCAGGTGGTCTGGTATTCCCATCTCTTTCAAAATTTTCCACAGTTTATTGTGATCCACACAGTCAAAGGTTTTGGCATAGTCAAGAGAGCAGAAATAGATGTTTTTCTGGAACTCTCTTGCTTTTTCCATGATCCAGCAGATGTTGGCAATTTGGTCTCTGCTTCCTCTGCCTTTTCTAAAACCAGCTTGAACATCAGGAAG
Organism: Nanger dama; assembly: GCA_917880005.1. Classification (NCBI taxonomy): domain Eukaryota; kingdom Metazoa; phylum Chordata; class Mammalia; order Artiodactyla; family Bovidae; genus Nanger; species Nanger dama. Next base: position 5,569,724 of record CAKJTW010000096.1, on the reverse strand, counting down.
TTCACGGTTCACGTATTGCTAAAGTCTGGCTTGGAGAATTTTGAGCATTACTTTACTAGCATGTGAAATGAGTGCAATTGTGTGGTAGTTTGAGCATTCTTTGGCATTGCCTTTCTTTGGGATTGGAATGAAAACTGACCTTTTCCAGTCCTGTGGCCACTGCTGAGTTTTCCAAATTTGCTGGCATATTGAGTGTAGCATTTTCACAGCATCATCTTTCATGATTTGAAACTGCTTAACTGGAATTTCATCACCTCCACTAGCTTTGTTCGTAGCGATGCTTTCCAAGGCCCACTTGACTTCACATTCCAGGATGTCTGGCTCTAGATTAGTGATCACACCATCATGATTATCTGGGTCATGAAGATCTTTTTGTATAGTTCTTCTGTGTATTCTTTCCCCCTCTTGATATTTTCTGCTTCTGTTAGGTCCAGACCATTTCTGTCCTTTATCGAGCTATATGAGTATAATTATGAATCTCTGTCTTAAAGTGATTCTTTCACTGAGCATAATGGTGTATCTTTTTGCTAGCTTTCTACACCAGTGAGTATAAGCCTACAGTTAATGTTAGAATGTTCTACTGGGTGAATGGGTCATGTCCCTAATGAGGGGCATCTGGATGTCCAAAATGAAGATTGAGCGACACCTAGTGGAATCCAGAAAAGTTTCTATAGGCACATGTTAGCAGTTCTACCAAACAAAACATCATCAACAGGAAGAACCAACTCTCTGAAGATGGAGAGACTTTAACTGAAAGAGCAATATCAAGTCTTACGGGGTCCCCTAACCTTGACTGAGTTAAAAATAAGAGTTGATCTTTAGCTATCAAGAACCTAGAATGGTATTTTTTAACTTTTTAACCTCAACTCCTAGTAAGATATAAATTTTATATAATATCCTGGTGCACATCTACATGTGTATTTATAACTGAAACAAGAATGTCAAAAAGGTCGTTTCCCTTGTTCCATGCAATACCCTCTGATGTTTTCTCGTTGGTTCTTTTAAATGCTAATTACAGTCCACTAAATAGATTTTACAAAATGCAGCTTGAAAAGCACAGTACTAAAGGGCATAGTTTACTCAGAACTATCTCACTATTTTAAAAGCATGAGATGCATGCAAAACAATCAGTGTCGGGAACTATGTAATCTTGAACTCCTTTTCTGTTCCTCCTCTTGCTTCATAGCTAGAAACACCAGAGCTATTCTCTGCATGGAATAAATGATACTAGATCATGGTAATTCATCTGTTACAAAAGTGTCAGAAATGGGCCACCTATGTTCAGATATAGTTAAGAATGCCCTCACTACCTGTTAATGAGTATTTATGTAAGATTTCTTCCATTTTTGTGGCTCAGTAATATTCCACTGTGTGTATTTTTACATTTTTGTAACACGTTCACCCACCAATGGGCACTTAGGCTGTTCCCACATCTTGCCTATTGTAAATGATGCCGCATGACCATGGCTGTCACCTTATCTTTTGAGTTAGTGTTTTCATTTTCTTTGGATAAATATCCAGAAGTGGAATTCCTGCATCATATGGCAGTTCTACTTTTAATTTTGGGGGAACCTCCATACTGTTTTCCCTAGTGGTCATACCGATTTACAGCCCCGCCAACAGTGCCTGTTTGCTCCCATTGTACAACCTAGGAAACCCAGGGTTAAGTGGCAGAGAGGGGGCTCGGATTCAAACCTGGGAATTCCAGATGGACCCCAACTTAGCCGTGAGGATCCGCTGTCCAGTGAGGGCAGTGGAGATTTCCGTGTGGGATGCAAGGCCTGCAGACCGACCTCCCCTGCTTCCAGGGGCAGTGAGGGTAGGCTGCAAGGCAGACGAGTGTCCCACTCCTTTGCAGCCGCGCTGGAGGGAGGGTCAGCGAGGCCAAGGAGGCTGAAGGCACTTCCCAGGTGGAAGCCGGCAAGAGGCTGGAGGAGCTGCGCCGCCGCCGTGGGGAGACGGAGAGCGAGGAGTTCGAGAAGCTCAAGCAGAAGCAGCAGGAGGCGGCCTTGGAGCTGGAGGAGCTGAAGAAGAAGAGGGAGGAGCGAAGGAAAGTCCTGGAGGAGGAGGAGCAGAGGAAGAAGCAGGAGGAAGCAGAGCGGAAAGTGAGAGAGGAGGTAAGGCGGGCGCAGCGCGGCGGTCTAGCGCCTTCACTCACCCAAGCTCGCGAGTACCGTCTCCCCGTGAACATTCTGACCCTGGAAAATGGTTTCTTCCCTGGTGAACTGCTGCTGCCCTTTTGAACGTGAATTCTTACAGGTGCACGAATCTGAGCAAACTCCAGGAGATAGTGAAGGACTAGCAAGCCTGGTGTGCTGCAGTCCTTAGGGTCACAAAGAGTCCAAGTTGACTTAGCTACTGAACAACAGCAGCAGCTTGCTGTGTGCTAGGCGTGGTTCTAAAACTTTTATACACATTAATTTATTCAGTTCTCCTAAGAGCTCTCTGATATAGGTAGTCTTCTCATCCCCATTTTACAGATCAGGAAACTAAGGCACCGAGAGGTTTTGTAATTTTCCCCAGGTCCCGCTTGTCTTTGTCTTAACGCATGTCCCTGTAAATGTCCCTCAATAAAGACTGGGAAAGCAGAGGATGAAAAAGCCTGCAGATCAGGCACAAGAACCGAGAGTCACATGGTAGTTGTTTTTTGATATTTGAAGAGGTTTCGTAGAGAAGATTTTCCCAAAAATTGTTTTGGGGGTGTGTTAAGTGGAAGAGTAAGTGACTCGATTTTCACAGGCAGGGACGATACCTGCTTTGTTCATGGCTGTGCACCCTGGACCCGGCACAGCACCAGTCATGTAGCAGGAGCCCAGTGATTATGAGCAGATGAATTTGTTCCATCTTCTTAAGCAGAACTGAAAATGACAGATAAAGTTACAAGAAGGCAAATTTTGAAAACGGAAAAAGTGCTTAACCACCTACTGTAAGCACTGCAGTAGTTCACAAAGAGAATTTTTTCCTTGTATCCTGAGGTACATTATTATCCTCCTCTTATGGACAAAGAAATGGGAATCGTAGTTTGACTGACTTGCGTGAAGTCACTTGACTAATAGGTGATAGATTTGCTACTGGGACCCAGCTTCTCCAACTCCGCCTAGAGCTTTCCACACAAATCTCCAGAGACTGTGATCTCCCATCATTTAGAATATGCAAAAAAGAGTTTAGATGACTCTCTGACATGGATCCTATACACACATTCCCCAAACTGTGTGGAAAGTTTGGATACATTACTCCAAGGTCTCTTCAACTCCAGCTCTTCTTGAGCCTGTGACCTTTGGTTAGAAAGTGATTGGAATGATCATTTTAGAATCAGACCCTCCGCCACTGGCAAGCTGGGACCTTGGGAGAGTCACTAGACCGTGAGACCTCTTTTCCTTATCTGTGAAATATCTACTTTCAGGATTGTGGTGGTGATTAAATCAGGGTGCCTGGTACATGACAGACCCTCAGGAAGTCATAGTTTTCATTCCTGTTATTACTGTTATTGCTGTTCTCTAGAGGAGCAAAGTATCAATGAAAGCAGAGGAGAAACATGCCCTCTGAGACCTGGATTGGACCTCAGAGATGATTTGGTCTAACCTCCTACCAAGCGCGGTGTCTTAGTGGCGGCCGCTATAACAAACTGCCATAGGCTGGCTGGCTGATAAGACACACAGGAGATGTTTGTCTCATAGTTCTGAGGCTAGGAAGTCCAAGATCGAAATGCCAGCAAACTCTGTGTCTGGTGCGACCTCAGTTCACAGATAGCAGTCTTCTCGCTGTGTCCTCATGGGGCAGAAGGGGTGAGAGAGCTCCCTAGAGCCTTTTTTAGGTTCCATTCTCATGGTCCCCAAACCCCCACCTCCTAATGCCATCACTCTGGGGGTTAGGATTTCAACACAGGGATTTGGTGGGGGAGGGAGGGAGGCACAAATATTCAGTCCACGATACACAGGATCTTTCTGCAGCATCCTCTGACACATGAACATCCAGTTCCTGCTTGAGAACATCCAGTTTGAAAATTACAAAGACTACGTAAATCTGTTCCTAGAGGATGTGCAGCCTTGTGAGAAGACAGAGTGTTCTAGGCCAGGAATGAAGGCACCCAGGGGTTGATGAGAGGGATTGTAAACATCTGAGATTTCACCACTAAGGGGCAGTATCTACACTGTTTCAGATTTGTCAAACTAGAAATAATCTACACAGCTGATCCCTGGGTCTGGAAGATCCCCTGGAGAAGGAAATGGCAATCCACTCCAGTATCCTTGCCTGGAAAATCCCATGGACAGAGACGCCTAGTTGGTTACAGTCCACAGGGTCGCAAAGAGTCGGACACGACTGAGCGACTTCTAGTTCTAGTAGTAAGGAAGGGGCAAGAAGGAAACCATCTCTTGTACGATTTAGTAAACATAGTACTGTACATTTGTGTGCCTTAGCATATGAATCATCTCATTTGTCTTCACATCTCTCCTAGGAAGTAGGTAGAAGTGATAACTTATTTTGCATACACAAAATAAAAGGCCAGTGTTTGATGACTGGACGAGGTGGTGATGACTATGATGATCGTCCTGCTGAACATGAGTCTATGCGTTCTACTTGAGCTTTCTCATTTAGTCTGTGTTAAATCCCTAGTCAGTGGATACTGTTATTATCCCCATTTTACAAATGAGGAAACTGAGGCATGGGGCAGATAAGTAACATGGCCAAGGTCACACAGTTTGGAAGGGGCGGTGCCAGAGTGCACCTCAGCAGCTGGACTCAGGCGCTCAGGCTTAACCTCTGGTGCCACCCTTGCGGAAGGGCTAGCATCTTTTCTCTTCTAGGACTATGACCATTCCTCTACAGCACTCTTTCCTTTTGGCTTGAAGCTGATAGTAACGTCCTTGTTATTTGTTCTTTCTTAGGAAGAGAAGAGGAGGCTAAAGGAAGAGATTGAAAGGCGAAGGGCGGAAGCTGCTGAGAAACGCCAGAAGATGCCGGAAGATGGTTTATCAGAGGACAAGAAGCCCTTCAAATGTTTCACTCCTAAAGGTTCATCTCTCAAGGTATTTTTCCCCAGAAAACCTTCTTTTGCTTATTAAAATATGATAGAAACATGATTTCAGCCCCTGATTTAGTTATTAATTATTCAAAGCTTTTGTTCCATTTATCTTTTGCTCCCTCTGTCAGCAATTTCATAGCCTTTTTCATTTTCAAGATATAGATAATCTGGAGAGACATCAAGTGGAGTACTTTGTGTCTTTTGTTTATTAGATCTTTAATTAAAATGACCTATGGTGATTACCTCTGGATTTCACTGACCCACACTCTCAGTGTGCCTTATTACTTTGAGCAATTAAAAGCAGAAACATTGAAACTATAAAACAGGCAAATATATTTTAAAGGTTTAAGCTGCTTTTTCATGCTAATTTCATTATTTTTCTTTGTCATTATTAAGAGCAGGACAGCTGGAGATGGCACAGTTCAAATTTCAAAGCTGTTATCATCAGAGGAGATGAAATGTGACTCGGATAGGCTCCTTTGCCAGGATGAGTTTGGTCTGACTACTCCATTCTGTGGGTATAAGCTCCTAATAAAGGAAGACAGAAGTGCTGCTGAGAGAATGAGCTGGAAGGAGCTGAGTCAGGGCGATGATGGGCTGGTTGAGATGGAGGGACAAGAGCATAGACTCAAATATGTATTTTTGCTTATACAGTTAGCATGTTTTAAGTCCCTGGCACAGTGAAGATACTCACTGATGTAGTGAGTAAGTGTTTATTGAATAAATTACATGGACGAATGAATCTTTAGAGATTGGAACCTTGAGCAGTTTTTATTTTCTGTCATCTTAGCCAGGTTACAAAGCCCTGACAACAAGTAACATACAAAGCACTAACAACAGGTAAAGCCGGTATAGAATCATAGCCAGGCTGCAGCTGGTTCGTGTGTGCTGTGCGTATGTCTATCAGTGTGTGCACATTTTGATCAAAAGTCAGTTATTTACACTTATTACCTGTTTACTTATTACCTGTTTCACATGGAAACCCGTATGTTTTATTCCTAGAACATTTCCCTTTAGTCTGTAGGATGGTCTGGGTCCCAGTCTACCATGGTTCTAACCCCTCCCAAATAAATTCCTTATACTTCAATCTCATCTCAAGGGCTGCTTCAGGAGGAATTTTCTTATTTGATATTTATAACAAATCTAATATGTACTATAAACTATGAAGGAGGGAAACACAAAGCAAGGTCACTGTCCATAGGGCACTCATATCATTGACCGCCTCAGGAAAACTCAAGAATTACAAGGGTAACCAAGTGCAGACTACCAGCTCAGTGAGGTCTCTGAGTGGAGCAGAAGGAGGAGAGAGCGGCTATGTGGAGTAAGTGAGCTTCATTTATGGATCTGAAATATGAATTTCATAAAGTCTTCCTATGTTACAAAATATTCTTTTGACCTTTTCCAAGGCATTTAACATTGTAAAATGTTCTTAGTTTGTGGGTGGGTGGAGAACACAGGCAAAACTCCATTTGCATACCCCTGCTGAAGGAGAAAGAGCAGAAGGATGCAAACCCTGCTCACTTTAGACAATCTCTGCACAGCCACTAGGTCCCCCTCTGTCTGGGTCCATTTCTTCCTGGCTCATCGATAATCAAAAAAAGAAGTGTCCTCTCTTTCAGCCTTCCTTCAATTGCCACCTGAGCTAAGCTTTCCTTGAACTGTGTGGGAACGTGAGAAAAGTTGTAGTTATTGAGACTTCTAATTTCTACTTTGTTTTTCAAAAGAAACTGCAGCCCATCCTCTTTCTTCAAACATCTCTCTGCCAAGGTTCCCAACTTAGCTTCTCTAGTGTTTCCATCAACCAGGCTCCAGAGTTCCCACAAAGCCATTTATATACTTGTTCTGGTAGAGAAGGACAGGAAAGCCTGACGTGTTGCAGTCACAAAGACTCAGACACGACTGAGCAACTGAACAACAACATTCTAGTAGAGAGGCACGTGTGAGCCGTCAAAATTGACATATAAAAAGAAAATTTCAATTTCTGTGTAACAGAGACGTCCTTTCAAGAGCAGGCAGTCTAGTGTTTTTCTCCATAGTATGTGCCTTGAAGAACCCGATGTGGCTCTTGTTTTATAACTTCATATCCTACAATTGAAATTCCTGCAACTGTTGACACTCTTGGCCCTGCAGCTTTTATAAACGGTCACAAGCTAACATTGTCGAATGCCAGTGGGAGGAGAAACACTTGATATTTGACCACAAGATATTATCCACTGGTGTATTTTGTTGATGTCTCATGGCTTACGTTCCTTGTCTGAAAAGCTCAGAACCTGGTTTCTCATAGTTGAATTGCGCTGGCAATGAATGATCTTTCTTACCTAAGACATACAAAGAATAAGTTTTAAGTAAATTAAATTTACAATTTTTATTTTATTATTATTTTCATATACTTGTGGTGGAAGGAGTGTGGAGTTAAGGAGAGCACCAGTTTGCTGAAATGTGTGTGATTTTCCCGTTTTATTAGGACCACACTGCCACCTCTTGGTTTATAGAAGAAACGGTTTCTCTCTTTAAACTCCTTACACAGAACAATTTACAAATTTAGTAGAAATTGTTACATTACCCAGAGTCACTAAGTGCAGGCATTTGCCAGCAAAAATATATCAGTAAGTCCTGACAAAATGTGATGATGAGATCAAGCTGTATTGAATACTGTAGATACAAAAGGAGACGTTAGAGTCCGAGAGCCATGATGTGAATAAATGTGATGGCCAACGTTAACAAGGTGATCCCCAGGTCAGAACGATGCTAGAGATGCTACGAAGAAGAGGCTCCCTCTCTGTCTCCCCTGTCTATTGTCCTTCCCTACACTGAGCGGTTCTCCATCCTTCAGCCCCACCGCTCTGCTTGCTTCTCGGCGCCCCAAATCTTTGTGTATGTGTCTGCTCTACAACAAATGGCTTCTCCCCTCCAGCGCACACACTCCCCACCCTCACTTTCATGAACTCATTTATAAAGCTGTGTAAACTATAAACTATAAAATTCAGCTTAAATACCAGAACATCTGAAAAACCTTCTCCAACTCTCCCGTTTTTTAATCTTTAATATGGTACCGTTTAGTTTTTTAATAATTTTTAAATTTTTATTTTTATTGAAGTACAGTTGATTTGCAATGTGGTGCCAGTCTCTTCTGTATAACAGAGTGACTCAGTTTTACACACATATGCATTCTTTTTCAATATCCTTTTCCATTATGTTTTGTCCCAGGAGACTGGATGTTGTGCTTTACAGTAGGACTTTGCTATTTATCTACCACTGAATTTTAAAATTTTCACTTATGTGTTCTGCTAGTCTCCCCTACTGACTCTGTACAGAATTGGAGCCCTGTCTTATACATCATTGGTGTTTAATTTTCTATAATAGGTTCAGTTCAGTTTCGTTCAGTTGCTCAGTGGTGTCCGACTCTTTGAGACCCCATGAATCGCAGCACGCCAGGCCTCCCTGTCCATCACCAACTCCCAGAGTTCACTCAGACTCACATCCGTTGAGTCAGTGATGCCATCCAGCCATCTCATCCTCGGTCGTCCCCTTCTCCTCCTGCCCCCAATCCCGCCCAGCATCAGAGTCTTTTCCAGTGAGTCAACTCTTCGCATGAGGTGGCCAAAGTACTGGAGTTTCAGCTTCAGCATCATTCCTTCCAAGGAACACCCAGGACTGATCTCCTTCAGGATGGACTGGTTGGATCTCCTTGCAGTCCAAGAGACTCTCAAGAGTCTTCTCCAACACCACAGTTCAAAAGCATTAATTCTTCACCACTCAGCTTTCTTCACAGTCCAACCCTCACATCCATACATGACCACTGGAAAAACCATAGCCTTGACTAGACAGACCTTTGTTGGCAAAATAATGTCTCTGCTTTTGAATATTCTATCTAGGTTGGTCATAACTTTCCTTCCAAGGAGTAAGTGGTACTCACATATAATTTATTGGTTTGTTGGTTGTTTGACAGACAGGTTGGCAGGGATAAAGATTGGATGGATAGATGAGTGAATAATATTACAAGTGCCAGTACATTGTGTGGTTCTAATGTATTTTATCTCATTCAGAATAAGTTTAGCTGGGAACTTTTCCTCCAGAAATGCACTTTTAAGTTCATGTTAAAATCAGAAAAATAAGGGTTTGAAACCCTTTTCACCTCATAAACTCAGGGATACCTATAGCATATTTTTGCATAAAGTTTAATTTTAATGAGTTTGATTTTATCTTTGTAAGAAATCATTGGAAAGGATGAAGTGCCCTCACTAGCATCTATAAAAGTATTGTTCAACTGATATTAGGAGTGAAGCACGTTTTCCAAAAAGCTTAAGATTATTTATTAATAATCTGTGAGTCCTAGGCCAACAGTCTAGAAAAAGCCATTGACTTTTCAAAGGTTGTAGGGGAAGGTCAGCTGCTCCAGTATTCTTCTTCTTGTTCAGTTGCTAAGTCGGGTCCAATTCTTTGTGACTCCGTGGACTGCAGCACGCCAGGCTTCCCTGTCCTTTAATGTCTCCCCGGAGTTTGCTCAAACTCATGTCCATTGAATTGGTGATACTATCAAAGCATCACATCCTCTGTCGCCTCTTCTCCTCCTGCCCTCAGTCTTTCCCACCATCAAGGTCTTTTCCAATGAGTCAGCTCTTTGCATCAAGTAGACAGTATTGGAGCTTCAGCTTCAGCAGTCCTTCCAGTGAATATTCAGGGTTGATTTCCTTTAGGATTGAGTGGTTTGATCTCCTGCTGTCCAAAGGACTCAAGAGTCTTATCCAGCACCACAATTTGAACGCATGAATTCCTTGGCTTTCAGCTTTCTCTATTGGCCAATGCTCACATCTCTACATAACTACCGGAAAACCATCAGTTCAGTTCAGTTCAGTTGCTCAGTCGTGTCCGACTCTTTGTGACCCCTTAAACTGCAGCACGCCAGGCCTTCCTGTCACCAACTCCCAGAGTTCACCCAAACTCATGTCCATTGAGGTGGTGATGCCATCCAACCATCTCATCCTCTGCTGTCCCCTTCTCCTCCTGCCCTCAATCTTTCCCCAACATCAGGGTCTTTTCAAATGAGTCAGATCTTCACATCAGGTAGCCAAAGTATTGGAATTTCAGCTTCGTCATCATAGCTTTGACTATATGGACCTTTGTGAGCAAGGTGATGTCTTCACTTTTTAATATACTGTCTAGATTTGTCATAGCTTTCCTTTCAAGGAGCAAGCGTCTTTTAATTTCATGGCTGTAGTCACCATCCGCAGTGATTTTGGAGCCCAAGAAAATAAAATCTGTCATTATTTCTACATTTTCCCCATCTCTTTGCCATGAAGTGATGGGACCAGATGCCGATCTTAGTTTTATGAACATTGAGTTTTAAGCCAGCTTTTTCACTCTCCTCTTTCAACCTCATCAAAAGGCTCTTTAGTTCCTATGTGCTTTCTGCCGTTAGAGTTATATCATCTGCTTATTTGAGGTTGTTGATATGCACCAGTCTACAGTAACTATAATCTAGTAGATTCCTGAACAGGACAGAAAATGGACCCGTGTGCTTTGCACATGCAGTCATATGCGAAGGTGTTACTATTTGCTGATGACAGAGGATGCATGGCAAAGGCTATTTCTAGCCTGGAGTTGGGTATCATGAGGAGTCAACAAATATTTGCTGGCTTATGACACAACTGAGCGACTGAACTGAACTGAACTGAATGAAGAACATTTGGATTTGAGTGATGCAGGTTTAGTAAAATACAGTGCTTGATTTAGCAGCTTTAGTTTTAGCAACAATTTCTAGCTTTAAAAAAATGTATTAAAAAATACTAAACTATCCATCAGTATGCTCATAGCAGTTTCTCTGGGCTTATTTCCTTATTTCCCACTTGGACTACTAGGGTTTTCATGAGAAGCCTCAGCCATTCCTGGTGAGCTGTGCCCTAGTTTCACTCAGCCCCACGTCGGTCTTCTACATTCAGGGCAAATTAAGTTCAATAAGAGCTATCAAAATTAGGAAACCAGGCTAAGCAGTAAGTGAACAGATCACAGTTCCTGGTTATCATTCTTATATATACAAATATCAAATTATTATGTTGTACACCTAAAACTAATGTTATATCATTTATACCTCAATAAAAAAATGAAAAAAATTTAAAGTATGTCAGAAAGCAAAAACAAAAAAGTTAGTCTTGAAATGTGATTGTTTTGCCATTGATTTGTGTTATTTCAGAGGCATTTTTATTCCATTCTATCTAGTCTTTGTTTCCAGAACTTCATATTTCTCTGTATTCTGCCAGTCCTACCTTCATCTCCCAGTCTCACAAACCTCATTATCAAATACCTAATATGTCATTTTCCTCCCTAGCAGAGGTGCTGTGCACAGCACCCTCTTACTCTTTGACACTCTTTGGTGTTTTTATTCCCCAGGTTCAGGAAAAATAATAGTATGGGCTGAGAAACCCTCTTTATAAGCTGAAAATATTAACTGGTTTTATTTTTTTTCCTATTCCTAGATAGAAGAGCGAGCAGAATTTTTGAATAAGTCTGTGCAGAAAAGGTAAATATGGTTGATTGTTGGATTGAGAATCATCAACCATTATATGTAATGGAAAAATTCTCTCATATTTTTATGCTTGTCTGTGTGTGTTTATTTACTTAACAGTGGTGTCAAATCAACTCATCAAGCAGCAGTAGTCTCCAAGATTGACAGCAGACTGGAGCAGTACACCAGTGCAATTGAGGTGAGAGATGTCCTCGATGTCAAAAACCGAAGTGAAAGTGTTAGCCACTCAGTCGTGTCTGCCTCTGTGTTATGGTCAAACAGAAATAGACTCTGATTGTATAAGCAATCAGAGAAACACTTAGGACAGTAATCAAGTCCAATAGTGTTAGAATGTTAATGATGCTTTATTATTTTGAACTAGTTATAGAGAAAGCAATAGTAAAGATAAATTATATAAAAGTTTTAAATAAATTGTTATTTACTACTTTCCACCTGAGTATTCTTTAATGAAGGTGTAATTTTTTTTAATGAATGCATTTGTTACTTAACTGTATTATTTATATGTTCATAAGTATATCTTCAATATTCTTAATTCCTTATAAAAGATGTTCCCATATATAGTTTAAATAGGTCCTTTAGAACCATGATTAGTCCTTCTTTGTCTATAAAAACTTTTATTATCAAATAAATTGATAATATAAATTAATATAAAGATGATAGCCAGCTGGAATTTAATAGTCAATTTCAAATTGATTGTTTTATATTTGAAGGATCATAGTTTTATGCCTCTGTCTAATCCAACTTTCTTTCCCCCCTGCCCCAGTTAACCTAGGAGTTCTACTCTATTTGGAAATAATGTATATTTCCAAGTACCAAAGCACTAAGAGGGTAGGGTGCCATTGATCCGGATGCAATACTGATTTTTTTTTCCTCCTTTGTGTAGACTTTAGTTTTAGTTGTCTGCTATGATGTAACTGGATCAGTTTGATTTGATTAGATCCTGTCCTTTGTACTACAGAGTGGAGAGGCCTATCAAATAGTTTGTAACAAATGATGAGAGGGAATAAGAAAGAGTTCTGGATGGTTTATCACGTGAATAATCAAGTCCTAATATTACCGAGGAGATTTTCAGAAGATTAAATGGCCACTAAAATATAAGACAAATAAGACAAATTGCAAATGGTTTTCTTCTGTGGTTGAATTGGTCATAACTCTAACAGGGTTAATGAAGCCAAGACTATGGCTTCAGCCTTTAAATAGTCCAGCAGTGGGGCCACTCGCCCTGGCTGCCCACCTTGATGACACAGCCACAGGCCCCAAAGCAGGACCAGGAGAGAGAGCGCATGATTTAGGGTATGTGCATCACTACTGCTGGAAAAGTATCTTGGATGCACATATTTCTTTTTTACATCTGTTCATTCCTCCTTCCAGTATATTGTCCATGCAGTGCTCTCTCAATCTTTCTCGATGTTTTGGCATATCCCTGTCTTTGGTCCTTGGCATATACTGTTAGCTCTGCATGAAACAGTGTTTGTGCTTTCCTTCACCAACCTCTTTGAAGTCTTCCATCAGATCTGGGTTTAAACGTCTCATCCTCAAAGTGGACTACTTTTGCCCCCCTTAACTAAGTGCATGCTCAGTTGCACGGTCTTGTCTGACTCTTTCCAACCCTTTGGACTGTAGCCTGCCAGACTCCCCTGTTCATGGGATTTTTCTGGCAAGAATACAGGAGTGGGTTGCTGTGCCCCTCCTTCAGGGGATCTTACCAAGCCTGGGATCAAACCCATGTCTCCTGCATCTCCTGCAGTGCAGGTGGATTCTTTACCACTTGAGCCACCTGCAAAGCCCCCTAAACTAAGTACCACTGTCCTGTTGTGTGGTCTCTTGGCATGTGTTCAGCTCCACACTCATCTTTCATAGCACTTATTGCAAAGTGAAATAATACTGAATAACTTGTTACCATCTGTCCTATTAATGTCAGTCCAGTGGGGCTTACAGAGCAAACTATCTTGAGTGCCACCATGTCCCCAGAGCCTAGGAGAGTGCCCTGCACACAGCAGGCACTCAAAAAGTGTCTGTTGAAGAAATGAAGTAGCATATCACTATAACAATAAGTGTATGTGGGAGGGGGATGCTAATGAAAAGCATATTTCAATTGGAAAAGATCCTCTGAAGTAGATATAATGGTTTATTTGGAAATAGAGATGTTATCAAAATGTATAGAAATTATGAGTCATTTTTGGTGAAGCTGTTTACCCGATGAATTTGTTTAGTGATAACGTTGAGGAAGACACGCCGCTATAGTTTTTGAGAAAAACTTATCAGCACCAATCCTAAAAATAATTCACATACTTCAGGGAACAAAAGCTGCAAAATCTACAAAGCCAGCAGCCTCGGACCTTCCTGTTCCTGCCGAAGGTGTGCGCAACATCAAGAGCATGTGGGAGAAAGGCAATGTGTTCTCATCCCCCACTGCTTCAGGCACACCAAACAAGGTGAGCAAGGATTGCTGTCTTTTCATTCTGGAGGTTGGATTCTCCCCCACACCCCTTTTTTCCCTTTTCTTTATATTTTTAGGAATTACATAGTTAATTACAAAAGCAGTGAAGAAAGTATAATTCTTATGTTCTTTTGCAATGACCACAAAAGCAAGCTCAGAAAGAGTGTGTTCCTGAGGTTCTATACTATGCCCTGGCCAGAGGCCTCTAAATACAGTGCCCGGAGTTCATCACTAACCTTGGGATTGGCGGGGGGAGTGGGAAGTGCAGGGGGAAGAAAACCAGATATCATATGCTTTCAATATCAAGTTCAAGGTTTATTTTCCTTAAAATAGTCCATATAATGATGGGTAATTGATTGGTGCTGTATGAAGTAATACCGAATAGTATTTTGAGGTTGCTTTGAATTTGCAGATAGTTTTTTTTTCCCTTCAATATTACATGCTTGGCCTTTACAGGAAACCGCTGGCTTGAAGGTGGGGGTCTCCAGCCGCATCAATGAATGGCTAACCAAAACGCCCGAGGGAAGCAAGTCACCTGCTCCCAAGCCTTCTGTAAGTAGCTCCAGGTTTTTCTGAATGTCTTTGATAGCTCAGCTTCCAGCAACAGCAGAAAACAGGCTATTGGGGTTTTTGTCTGGGAAAAACAGGGCCCCTGTTCTTGGCTGCGACTGCTGAGTAACAAACAAGGAGGGGCTCAGATGAGAGAGAGCAGTCATTACCCAGAAGGTAAAATGGAATTGTCATCACCTCTCCTCCCACAATGCTGAGGCAGTTCAGATTTATCCTCTTAACTGTCTGCGTGTTTAGTTTCTGTTCTATGAGTTAGGCTAGGAATTTGAAAATGGAATTGAAAATGGAAATTGAAAATGGAATTGAAAATGGAATCATCTTGGCCATTTCTCTGTCAAGAGCACCCCTAGACTTACCATGTTATGCTGGCTATCGAACTCACATTTTCTAATTTGCCTAATTTCTGTAACTTAACACAAAAATACAGTGATTAGGTAGTTGTTGAAATAATTGCTGTAATTTCCTTGTCAACACCTCCAAAGGAAAGCCATTAAAAACAAAACAACAGTAAGACTAGAAACTATAAAAACTGGTTACTAATGTTACTTTTGGAAATTTAAAACCTTGTTAAGCATGGCTTTCTTACTAAAAATATTCTCTTAACCTTTTCATTGAATGTATATGATAGTTTCCTTGCATTTATCATTATAATCAAAAGCCTTATGAAGCTCCCTACTGTCCACTGGTGAGCTTTCTCTGTTCAGCTGGCTTTTATAGCTTTGTTGGTGCCCAAGGTAGCAAAAGACTCTGCTATCACAACCACCCCGTTCCAGAGGAAGAAGAAAAGCTTCGCAAACCCTAGGTCTCTGCACCACTGAGCATTTAATTGCACCCATTGGCTCCATGTTTAATCTCCAAAGTCACTAGAGTTTATCACCTTTCCAAGTGAAAAAGAAAAAATGGAAATATTTCCATACCCTTCTTAGGTACAGTTCCTTATAATCAATTAATATTTAGCCTGAGATTCTTTACTAAAGGCCTCACAGAGATATAAAACTAATGTGAACCCAGTTTACAACTGGAAAGTTAATATATTGAAAAGAAATCATTTTCCCGCTCCCAGTAGATATAGACTCATTGTGACTGTGGACTACAGCCCCTGAGACTACTCTGTCCATGGGATTTTTCTGGTAAAAATACTGGAGTAGGTTGCCATTTCCTCCTCCAGAGAATATTCCTGACTCAGGGATTGAACCCACATCTCCTGTGTCTCCTGCATTGCTGGCAGATTCTTTGCCCTCTAGGCCATCATGAGCCCTCAGATATATGAAAGGAGGCCTATAAAAGGAGATAGTAGGGTTTCTGGGTAGCCCTAGTGGTGAAGAACCCGCCTACCAGTGTAGGAGACTTAAAGAGACACAGGTTCAATCCCGGAGTCGGAAAGATTTCCTGGAGAAGGCATGGCACCCCACTCCAGTATTCTTGCCTAGAAAGCCCATGGACAGGAATCTGGCAGGCTGCAGTCTACGGGGTCAAAAAGAGTCAGACATGACTGAAGTGACTTAGCACATACAAAGCAAGGGATGATACCCACAAGGTATGTGATCTTCAGTGCCTCAAGTTTCCCCAGCACCCCAGGTGATATAAAGAATGGAAATTATTTTTTAATGGCAGTTTACATAAAGTTTTATGGTTCCAGACCAGTGTTTATCAACCTTATTGAACTATGGACCCCTTTGAAAACCTAATGAAATCTAAGAACCCTCTCCTCTAAAACATTGCATATAATACAAGTTCACCAAGTTTGTGGACCCATTTAAGATTTCTCATGATAGCAACATAAGAAGAAAGAGGTGTATGTTTTTATTCTTTCTTCTTGGATGAATATGGCACATTGCTAAAGGAGGTGATCAGGTTTTTAGATGTATTTGCAATCAGGTTTCATTTCAGTCCCAGGTTATACTCATATATTTGGTCAAGGACTTGACCCGTACTCTTTTACCAACACTTTAACTGATAAGCCTATCATCTATTTCACCCTAATGGGAGGGTTAAAAATGTTCAATTAAGTTAGTATTACAATAGGTGTAGCTGAGTCAAGGTTTCCACAAAAATCCATATTTTCTGGGAATTACTGATGACCTCCTAAAAATGGCAGGACAAACAGGCATTACAGGGAAATTATAAAATCATTACCTGCTTTATCTAATATTTAATAAGTAATTTGCTAGACTGTCTGCTAGGGCAGGGGTCCCCAACCCCAGACCACAGACCAGTAGTGGTCTGTGGCCTGTTAGGAACTGAGTCACACACAGCAGGAGGTGAATGGCAGGAGAGCAAGTGAAGGTTCATCTTTATTTACAGCTGTTTTCCATCACTTGCATTACTGCCTGATTCTGCATTTTGCTGAATTGTATAATTCACAATATAAGATATTTCACAATGTAATATAATAATAGAAATAAAGTACACAATAAATGTAACACACTTGAATCATCTTGAAACCATTCTCCCCTACCCCTGGTCCATGGAAAAACTGTCTTCCTTGAAACTGGTCCCTCATGCCAGAAAGGGTGGCAACTGCTATACTCCTGTCTAGAGAAGAAAAGGAAAGAAGAGTGTGGCATCAGATAGACATCAGCATGATCTCTTTTTCCCTATGGCCCATTGGATTTTGTAGACTAATGTGGCTTCCTCGATAAAGGCCAGGTTGAAAGATAATGATACATAATTGATGTTATAGATAAAAGGTCAGCTTGAGTATTCTTCATAAGCAACTTTGAGCTTTGTGCACATTCCAAGAGTAGTAGACCAGCAACATGTTATTCAGGAAAAGAAATAACTTGGAGTTCAACAAGGCAGGATTGTGAACCACAGACAATAAGGATCCAACAGAAAGGAAATGAAAATGTCCAAACTACTGGAAAGAGCCAGAAGGATCCTGTAGATATGAGTACATGAAACTTATCAGACAAAAGGTTAAATCCAGGAAGGCACCTTAGAAAAAGTCAGGTCAAGAAAGGCTGTTGTCTAGGTCTTCTCCAGGGGGTTTCACTCTGGTGTCCTGCAGCTAAGATCTGTGTAGACCAGGCCATCGTGCTTTATTTTCCCTTTTAAAATTATAATTCAGACACATTTTTGAGCTGTGGAGGCATGCACTCTCTAATTTGTTGATTCCCTCTTTTTCAAAATTTAAAATTTTCTTCCACCAGCTACTTCCAGCTTTTGTGTTTCTAACCTGTCTCATCATGACAGACATGTGAGTTTGACAGCCTGGGGATTCTGGTCAGGCTGACGCTGAGCTCAGGATGTCAGAAGATTACCTAAGGACAACAGTAGAGAGGAGGCTCCCAAAGCCACCCTTCTAATTGGGGGCCATAAGCGATTTATTCTTAGCCCTTGGTTTCTATTCCTTGGCATATGTGTGTGAAGGGGAAAGCCAGGGTTGTGTTTGCAGATGTGTGGCACGTGGCCATTAAGGAAAAATCAGAGAGAAATTTTCTCACCAAAATAGCGCTCACCCAGTGAAACCTCAAGAAGAAGGAAAAGAGATTCGTGTTCAGTTCTAAACTTCACCTAAGATAAAAACCATCCTCTGTTACTAGCTATGAATTAATTTTCATATAATTAAAAACGCTCAGAAGCTTGTCAAATCAATATTATTTGGGGTTTCTGAAAATTAATAACTTATTTAAACACTGATCTATACCTGGTTCTTTTCTGGGACATCTATTGCTATTTGTGTGTAGAATTTACAGGATTTCAGTGTCACTGTGTGAAATTCTGAATATGTCTGTTGTACCTGGTTTGTCTGTTCTTTGTGTCTAAACTACATGTTATATATAGCAATTAAAATGCTAATTTATCTTTCTTTTTGTTTAAAAACAAACCAACTTTGTCCTTCTCAGCTGAATTCTCTTCTTCATTCTTTGATCTCTGGTTGACTGGAAGTCTGCTCTCCTGCCTTCATTTATCCCTGTTCTTCTGGAGTGGGTCTTTCTCTAAAATGTAGTAGGCTGGTCAGGTAATTTCATTTATATTTCCCATTTGATTTAAAATGCCAGTTTTCTACTTGGATGTTAATATTTTCTTTAAATGGACTCTCTAAACTCTTTAAGTGACCTCAAAAGATTCGTAGGCAGGATTTAAGGGAGATACCATTCATTTTCCTCAGTAGAAGAGTATTCACATGAAAAAGTAAAAAGTATTTGTCTTATATAAATCAAATAAATAAAGTAGTAATAGCCACTTTCCAGAGCTACCATTAACATGTTCCTGATAATAGTCTCCAAATTTTTTAAACAGTCTTCCAGACAATTTGGCAGCTTCTGCCTACATTGGAATATACAGTGGAATTCTTCAAAAACAACCTGATTTGTTGCTTACTGGTTCCAAGGCAAATAGGCGTAACTCTCTAACAGAATATCAGGAATCCACATCACAGTGAAAATCCAGAAATTTATTAATAATAAGATTAAGGCAAATCTGAACTGCTTCACGTGATACTATTTAACCAGTGCATCTTCAGCATTACAATCTCAATAGTTATCTATGAAAAATTATATGTCCGCTTAGACCGGCGTCCATGGGTAAATGCAATTGCTATTAGCTTTGCCTTCTAATGAGAAAAGGGTTTGCCAAAATAAACATTACTATTTCAGTAAAACACATTTATTTTCCAGAAACTGCCTTTGCCAAGGACTAATATAAGCAAATGTTAGAAGAGAAGTAAATGGAAACAGAATTTTGGATCCTTGTCTAAGCCAAATTCATTATGAGGTAGTAAATAAAAAATCCAAGATATATAGCCGTTATCATATTTTAGAGTTTTCTTCCCAGGATTTTCACGGGTTCTTGCATATGTCATCAACCTGTCAGTTTCTCTTATGGGTACAGTTTGTAGTAAATGTTTACTTTCATGGGGCTGGCTTCTCCTGACACACTTCTGAATTACCACTTGCTTCTCAGAAAACATAAAATTATTTTAGTCTGAGGAATGTGCAATTAGAAAAATGTCCTAGACTGGGCTGCCCTAAAATAGTGGTTCCTGTGCAAGTAGTGCACTTGGGACGTGAAGAGAACACTATAGGAAGTGAGGCAGGAAAAGAAAACAGCCAATGAAGAATGCTTATTAAGCAACTCACTACGTGAGCTTTTAAACATAACTCCACCGGGAAAAGCCTAGAAGCCACCACAAAACACATGCTTCTGAGTTACCCTAGCTGAGGCATGAGCGAGTCTAAGAAATATTCTCACACCAGAGCTCATGGATGAGTGATTGAAGACTGCTCTTAGGGATGACTCTGAACATCCAGGTTGCCCCCTGCATGGGCAAAGTGGGCACCTGTAGCCAGAGGAAGTCCTCAGGCGAAGAGATTGCAGGATTGGCCCACTGGAAGTCCAGCTGATATGCATTAGTCTTAGGGCTGGGGGCCATGGGGCCTAAAAGAAAGTTAATTGGCAAGGGATGAAGTGCTTATCCAACCCCCTGAAAATTATTTATTTATTGTAGGTATTTTTTAATTTTTAAACTTTTTATTTTATGTTGGAGTATGCCCAAAAAATGGGCTTCCCTGATAGCTCAGTAGATAAAGAATCCACCTGCAATACAGGATACCCTGGTTTGATTCCTGGGTCAGGAAGATCCCCTGGAGAAGGGATTGGCTACCCACGCCAAAATTCTTGGCTTCTCTTGTGGCTCAGCTAGTAAAGAATCCGCCTGCAATGCAGGAGACCTGGGTTCGATCTCTGTAGTTGGGAAGATCCCTGGAGAAGGGAAAGGCTACCCACCCAGGATTCTGGCCTAGAGAATTCCATGGACTCCATGGGGTCACAAACAGTCAGACACGACTGAGCGACTTTCACTTTCATACCAAAAATTATTTAAAACCTATGTGCTATTCCCTTCTAAGGACATAGAAAGTTAAAAATAGGCTATCTCATTTTAAATATGCTTATATTCCAGTTTTACAGGTCAATAAACAGTGAGTCCTCAGTGAATAACAGGACCTCAGTGCTGGATAGTTTGAGCCCATTCTCGTGTCACAACATAGGTCAGGGTCTATATAAAATCAAACAGTGGTTAGCAATCCTTTTGTTTCAAACTATTTCACATCACTCGGATAAAGTGTGTTATACAAATAAACAACACATGTTGTGATTTGTTTAGACCTGGCCAGAAAATACAAAGAGCCACGTATCAATTTTTCTGCTTTCTGTTCATTAGGATTTGAGGCCAGGAGATGTATCTGGCAAGAGGAACCTCTGGGAAAAGCAATCTGTGGACAAGGTCACTTCCCCCACTAAGGTAATCTACTGGGAGGTTTGCTTTTCATGGGGTCATTTCCTACTGTATCCTGCAGTATGAGGTCTCAGGGTCAAATGAGAAATAGCGCTGATCCACAGAGTCTTGCCTGAGTAACCATCAGTTTCTAAAGACCTGTATATGGTACAGTGAAGGGCAGTGTCATGGAGCCTTTAGCATGGTAGGTTTGTCAGTTATACAAGGTAAATAGTCCAGATCCATGAGATGGTTCCCCGGACATTCTAGAAACACCATAGCGAAAAGGGCGTTGATCTATACCATGAAACTCTTTCTAAGACATTCTAAGTCCAGGTTTTAAGATCAGAATTTCCAGAAAGCCCAGGGAAGAAACATCTCTCTCCCTACAGGGTAGTTTGAAAGCTGCTTTCTGGAGCCATTCTAGGGGTCACATTGCCAGCAGCCTAGGACTCAAGGCTAATGTGACAAAAAATTAAAATAACATTCAAAAGTTAGCAAAATTTGCTACCCTATGAAAACTAGTGGCTAAATCTTTTTTTTTTTTTTTTTTTTGTCTTCTGCTCATTCTTCATAAAGGGGACTCCGGACAATACCTAAATGATGCACAAAAGTAAAAACAGGACCCCTTGTTGTAGCATTTTATTTCAAGTAATAATTCCAGTCTTCTCTTTTGGTAGAGGGAAAATTGTAAAAAAATCAGGGAGTAACAGTTAGTAAAATTAGGCTAGTCTGCTTATGGCCAGGGTAGAACTCCATACACAGAAGCACTTTTTAAGTAGCTTAGGACTGAAGAACCTCTCAAAAGCATCTGAAGAATCACTGCAGTTCACAAAAGGGAAAGAATTGCTTCCTCTTTCCTACTTCTGTGTGCTAAAATCTGGTGCTGTTAAGTCTGAGTGTGTCACTCCATCTTCTGTATTAGTTCTCAGTTGTTACATTCTGGTAAAAAAATCTACTGGCCCAGCCTCTCTACTTAAATGACTTTTAAATAAGCTTTCTAAATAATCGCTAAATATATTAAAATTATCAGTAATAATTATCACCATTACAAATCGCTAACATGTAATGGACATACACTGTATACAAGACACTGTTCTACCTCCTCAACCTACCTTATTTGACCCTCCAATCACCATTATTTATTTTATTTTTCAACCACCATTATTATTATTATTAGCCTCATTTAGATCTGAGGAAAATGAGGCACAGAGAGTTAAGTAACATTCTCAAAGTCACACAGCAAACAAGGAGCAAAGCCTGGATGAAACTCAGGCAGTCAGATCTGAGCCTGCATTCTTAACCATTATACATGATGGGGTTTTTATGAGACTTATATACTCAATAGAAAATATAACATTCTGAGTTTCTTATACAAATTTCTCCTGGTGGAAGGGGAAAGAGTCATTTTTCAGTTTTCTTTAAAAGAAAACAAAAACTTTTGTTGGCCTAAGCCATTATGACCCTTCTAGGAAAGATCTTTCATAAATGACAGTCCAAATGTTTATATAGCCTCCTTTCTGAGTAGGAGATGTCAGCTGTCCATAGGCCATTGTCACAAGTTTAATAGATCCCCTCTGGACAGCATTCCTCTGAGCCAGTGTTCTAGAAAGTAAAGATATGATCTGGGATGGTCAGACTCAGACAGCACCGCTCATGTACAATATAACACTAATGGTACTCGCTGACGTTGTGCAACATTGTGATAAAGGGTAAGACGTCACACATACCAGCCCCTCCTCTCTGATCTATACCATGAAACTCTTTCTACAGTAATAATAATAACATAACCAGCAGGCCCAGAACTGAGTTTATGAGGTAGCAAAGTAGACAGCTCCTTTGGGCCAAAACGTCAAACTCACTAGTGTCATGCAGTAATTCCTTTGAAATGAAACTATATGTTTGAAATTGCAGACTCACAATACAACTCAACATTTGTGAATACCTCAGCAAAGATGTTTATCAGCTAGCAGAAGAAAAGAAATGGTGTACAATAAGACCATGGATCAGACAAGTTTCTAGGGTAGGGGTGTATGATTAGGAAGTAGGAAATGAAAAAACTGGAGAGAACTGAAGATAAGCCTAGTCCACTTTACCATCATGCCTTGATTTGGCCTGGACTAAGCCATTCAGTCATGCATGCCTATCTTGGGATGCATATCATAGAATCCTGGCCCTTATAGTAGAGTTTAAAAAAAAACAACAACAACAAACCTCTTTGACCCTGAATGCCATGAGCAAGGCTCCAGATCAAGATATGAAAAAGGGAATACAAAGAAGAAAAAAAGAGGAAAGTGAAAAAAACAACAGAGGAAAGGATAGACTGAAAAAAGAGGAGCATATTTAAATGAAATGCCAACAATAATCCTCCCTTTCATAAACATTTATTCCTGCCATATTACGATTCTTTTTTTTTTATTCTGACACAAAATGTCTAGCTGAAACACCATGGCCTGCCTATTTAAAACTTTCTTCTCTTAGCAGGTTTGAGACAGTTCAAGAAAGGACCCAAAGTAGCCGCTCAAGATGCTGGACCAGCTCAGTTGAAGAGGGCTCATTTGCTCTGTTTTATATTTATGTTGATTTACTAAATTGGGTTCATTTCCTTTTGTTTTGTTTTTCATTATCCCAGTAAACCCATGTATATTATCACTATATTTAATAATCACAGTCTAGAGATGTTCATGGTAAAAGTACTGCCTTTGCACAGGAGCCTGTTTCTAAAGAAACCCATGCTGTGAAATAGAGACTTTTCTACTGATCATCCTAACTCTGTGTCTGAACAGTGATACCAGCCACATTGAAAGTTAACAAAAGGAGATCCGAGTTGAAAATTGCCTGAGAAATGTGCAGTATCCAGAAAAATGAAACCTAGTGGTTTAAAAAAAAAAAACAGAAGTCATGTCATTTCTGCACTTTAGAATAAAGCATGAAGAAATTATCTTATAGGCAATTATAACACTTTGTGAAAGTAACCCACTTCAGATTTGAGATACTGCAATAATGTTTGTCTTCAAAATAGAAAGATGTATGGTTAAGGTATTACTTTTTTCATGTTGATGAATATCTAAATTGGATTATGATGTTAGCTGACAGTGGTACTGATTTCTTTAGGTTGGTTGCTTTGTGGATTTCTTTGGTAGTAATAGTAAACCACATTTTAGATGGCCCTGATCATGTATGTATGTGCATACACGTACACAAACACACTAATGGTAGAAAGCTTTTTTATGTGCTAGGCTATTATATTTAGCAGTATGTCCCTGTAACTAGCCAATATCACTGCTTTTTAAAAACTAAAAATCACAATATTATATTAATATTTCATATTTGCCAATAGAAACGTGGCAGAATAGGTATCGATATGTTTCCAATGCTGGATAACCTATAAGAAAGAGAGATTCAAAGTATCAAAATGCATTGACATTTTCTATAAAACATAGTACTTAGTTTATAATTAAAAGCAATCTTGAAGTCCAGTGTGAATTGTACCGAATGTACCAAACTTAAAGCTTGCTCAGAACTTCACTCTTAAGAATCAAGTTCACAATAGATTGGCTGAAATGCTATCTGAGTTCTCTTCCTTCTCTGAAAATTAAAGACAAGAATCTTAGTGACAAAATTGTACAGCTTGGAATTCCATAAATAAGTTTACTAAGACCAACTTTGACTAATCTCTGGAAGCAGAAAAGTAAGCAAAAGCCACTGTTTAGGAGTCATGATCTACTTACATCTTCAACATCTTTTAGTTAAACTTTTCTACCTTTATTAGTCATTGGTACTTGCCATAAGTTGATAATGTGCTGAGCTTTCAAAAAAATGTATGTAATTTTCATTAGTTTTATCTTTTTCCCCCAAGAGTCTGTCAACTCATCTGTACACACACAGTCTGGATATCAGATCTTCTTTTAGCTCATATGCATTCATCTATTCTTCACAATAAATAAGAGGACTCCAGTGTCTTGGTAATATGTTCTAGCATAGAGCTATACATACAGTGTAGTTCTATAAACCTATACCTCATGACTTACCAAAGTTATATTAGTATCAATTCCTACCACAGTGAGGAAGCCTCCCAAATGACCCTTTTCTAATCCACAGTGTTCCCTGGGGGAGCTTGCCAGGGTAGGGCTGGCATGAGGAGTGACTAGTGCCTTCCAGAGGCTCTTTTCCTCGAAAATCAATAGAGTTGTTGACTCCTCTAGCTTTAGCACACCTGGGCCAAAGAAAGTAAAGCCAGCAATATTGCACATGTTACCCACCCATGACAGAGTAGACATGAGTCTATGATAAGATGAACTAGAATTCACATGCAGTGCCTGAGTTAGCACTGACTCCCACGACTGGAGTGAAATGGATCAAAGTTTGAATTATGGCCTATGGCGAGATAAAGTTTCTTTGTTGTACTTTTGAATAAGAGCTTTTCCTGATCACCGTTATATATTTTTTCTAGAAAGTCTAAAGTTAAGAAGAGAATATATCAATTGAACCTGACTTTTATTCCAGTATTTGGATGGAATAACTTTTAGGGTAGATTTTTGTTCGGTTTGAATTTAATTTTTTGAAAAAGAAATTCCTTGTTTACTTGTTTGGTTTCAATTCTTTTTGTTATCTTTTTAAGAGATGAACCTGCAAGGTGACTAGCATGTTCTGTGAATCTGCCATTCCTGAAAATTTTATAAACACAATATTTTTCACTGATAATTGATCGCTGCAATAAATATATATTGTGAAAATGCATCCACAATAAATGGAATTCCTCCAAATGTCTTTGCCTCACTTGTTTTATGTACTATATTGATTACAAGAGTTCTATCTGATGTAATAAAGATGATGGTATAGCAAAATGTGTATTTCAGATTGGGTCTTGGATTCATTTTTTAAGGAAGAAAGCCATTTCATATTTTCAGATACTTCTTATTACAAGCAGTTCTTCAACAGAACATTAAGAATTGCTTTGATTGGGACAACTGACCAAACATATATGGAAAGTTTGAAAAGAGGGATTAAAAACTTTTTCTTAAAAAAAAAATTGTCAAATGTTCCTTCCTCTTCCTCCTCATTCCCTGCGTTGTCACAAGTCATTGCTCTTGCTTCTACAGTGGCAGTATTGTTTTCTCAAAGGCATTGTCTTTTATAGTAGAAATACCCATTTAATATATACTATTTGTCTATAAAATACTATTTGCAAGGTACTGGTGATTATATTTAAATCCAGAGATATTTTTTCATAGCAGTTTTATATAAGTAGCACTACTTGAAATCTGAGGCTCGTCTTACAAAGGTTTTGTTTATTTATTTGTATTATTTTGACCGTGCTGGGTCTTCATTGCTGTGTGCAAACTTTCTGCAGTTGTGGCATTCAGGCCTCTCATTGCAGAGCGTGGACTCAAGCACACATGGGCTCAGTTGCCCCATGGCATATGGGATCTTAGTTTCCCCACCAGGGATTGAACCTGTGTCCCCAGCACTGAAAGGTAGATTCTTAATGACTTCACCACCAGGGAAGTCCCCTCATAAAGGTTTTAAATTGTGAGTCCAGAGGCTCTGAACAGTCCCCTCAGTCCTGTTCATAAGACTGATAAAGAGTTAACAAACTGCTGTAACTTAAAAACATCTAGTACTTTTGACATCTCCATCCTAATAAGAAGGGCTCTAAATTTAGACAAGAAGATAGTTATCATCAAAGTCTATCACAAAATTCAGCAATGAAAAGCATACAGCCTGTAGTACTAGTACCAAACTGATAGGATTAGGGATGGGTCAAAATTAGTCCTACAATGTGCATATTCAGGGTTTGAGCTCCAAGATGTTACAGTCTTGTGTGTGATGTAGAAACAGGTCTGTATTAGGGAGTTTTTTCTACTCTTGCTTGCATGTGTGTTCCAAGTAGAAAGATAGATAAGATCTCATGACCCTAAACATCTTCTTCCACAGGAGTAAGGAGATGGCCTAATAAGGTCCTGATTTGAGTGCTGTGTCTATTTGTGTTCAAGCTTATTAATTATGTTGTCCAAACATTCTATATCCTTACTAACGTTTTGTTCCTTTCTTCTGGCTATGACTGAATAAGGAATGTGAAAATCTCCCTCTATTATTATGGATTTGTCTATTTCTACTTGTGAATATGTTAATTTTGCTTTCATATTTTAAGCTCATGGTTTTGGTGCATACAGAAATCTGGAATCATTTTCCAAGTGAATTGAATTATTTTAGTATTATGAAGTGCGTGTGCCTACTAAGTTGCTTCGGTCTTGTCCAACTCTTTATGACCCAATAGATCAGGCTCTTCTGTCCATGGAATTCTCCAGGGAAGAATACTGGAATGGGTTGCCATGCCCTCTTCCATGGGAAACTTCCTGACCCAGGGATTGACTGAACTGTGTCTCAAGTATTCTGCATTGGCAGGCAGGCCTTTTACTGGTAGCACCACAATTATGAAGTGACGCTCTAATTATAGCAAAGATTTTTGCCTTAAAGTTTATTTTTTCTATTCTTAACATTGCTTCCATGGCTTTCTTTTGTTTAGCACTTGCAAGTGGCTCAGTGGTAAAGAATCTGCCTGCCAATGAAGGAAACACAGGAGATGCCATTCAATCCCTGGGTCAGGAAGATCCCCTGGAGTAGGAAATGGCAACCTACTCCAATTTTCTTGCCTGGAGAATCCCATGAACAGAGCAGCCTAGTGGGCTACAGTCTGTGGCCTCACAAAGGGTCAGATACGACTGAGCAACTGAGACTTGGCAACTGCTAACTTTACTTCTACCCTTTACTTTTTTCTTTTTAATTTCACAGCCTCAACGATTAGTTCTAGTTTCTGGTCTCTTTTATTTTTCAATTTATTTAATTGGAGTAGCTTTACCGTCTTGCGTTAGTTTCTGCTATGAAGCAAAGTGAATCAGCCACACGTGTACATACATTCCCTCTTTCTTGGATTTCCTTCCCATTTAGGTTATGACAGAGCATTGAGTAGAGTTCTCTGTGCTGTATAGTCAGTTCTCGATTCTTTTATTTTCAACCTTTTTGTGTGTGGTGTGTGTGTATTTGATATATAACTTTCTCTACCCCTTTACTGTCAACATTTGTATATCTTTAGTTTTAGATACACATTCACTTATCCTGGTATCCATGGGTAAATGCAATTGCTATTAGCTTTGGCTTCCTAATGAGAAAAGAGTTTGCCAAAATAAGCATTATTTCAGTGAAACACACTTATTTTCTACAAAATACCTTTGCCAAATACTAATAGAAGCAAGTGCTGGAAGAAAAGTAAATGGAAACAGAAATCTGGATCCTTATCCAAGCCAAATTCATTACGAGGTAGTAAATAATCAACATTCTAACCTCTGGTCCCCATAATTCCTCACAAGAGATTGCTATTTCCTAGGAGCATGCCTTGAAGACAGCCCCTTGTCAAGAGGCGAGTTGGAGCCACCATGCTCCTCTTGAAGCATACGGACAAAGAGCAATAGCAGCCCTGAAGACCAATAACGCAGACTGCAACTTGGCTCAGTGATGAGGTATCTGCCCTTCCCCCAGTCCTGAATCATCCTCACACGACAAGAAACTGGCACGTAGAAGAAGGAGGGGATGAATGTAAATAGTAAAACATCACTTCCCTCTCACCTCCAAAGTCACTTGAGCTAGGGACAGATTTGGGAGGTAATGAGGAGAAGGACACTGAATCGAGTTTGAAACTGAAGTGTAACAGGTACTGAATATCAAATATCAGATAACCCCAGGTGCTCCCAGGATCCGTACGGCTTCCTCAGCCAAATGGTGACAAGGCCTCTACAGCCACATAACCACTGACTTCTGTGATGTCATAAATAACTGATTACCCTAGTCACCTCATCTTCTCATTTAAGTCTCTGCTCAAAATGATATAACCACACAGAATAAATCACATTCCTAACACAATTTGCGTTTGGCCATATGTTGCTAAAGTGACCTTAACTCCTGATTGCCAAGCCAATAACTATACATTTTGGAGTACTGTTTTGGTTTTTCTTCTCTTTTCTTACTATTGCCTTTTATACTGCAGGCTTAGAGGAGATGAGTCCATCCAAAAACTGGACGAGGAAAAGTTCTTGCACAGGTAAAGCTGACTTCCTAGGAAGCAGAAGCTGCTCCATGTGGAGCATATCCCTTAACTTCTGATAAGTTCATAGAGAAGGGGAACAAAAACTCAATGTGCCATAACTGACCTTTGGGTTGAAGTTTACTCCTTCCACTTTAACTTGAAGGCAAAGAATTTCATTTTCACTATATTCTACTGTCTAGGAGAGTAAGTGTTTCTTAAAAAAAAAAAAAAGCTAAAAAGCAACAGGTGCTCAAGGAAAATAATTTTATCTGGGGAAGAAAGAGGTCCTAATGAAACCTCATTCCTTAAAATGTAGTGACTCCAGCTAAACCAGCAGTCCGCTACCTTTTTGTCACCAGGAACTAGTTTTGTGAAAGACAGTTTTTCCACAGACCAGGGGTAGGGGGTGATTTGGGGATGATTCAGGCACATTACATTTATTTTGCACTTTTGACTGAGATGGTAAAGAATCTTCCTGTAATGTGGGAAACATGGGTTCAATCCCTGGGTTGGAAAGATCCCCTGGAGAAGGGAATGGCTACCCACTCCAGTATTTTTGCCTGGAAAATTCCATGGACAGAGGAGCCTGGTGGGCTACAGTCCATGAGTTCACAAAGAGTCAGACACAACTGAGTGACTTTCACTTGACTTTATGTTTGTTATTATAATATGAGCTCCACCTTAGATCATCAGGCATTAGATTCCATAGATGGGGCACCCCTGGGCTAAACAGTACTGCCTAGTATAATTCATAACATAATCTCTCAGAACCATTGTCTTGCTGATTCTCCTGCCTGCTAAGGTCTCTCCCTAGGTATCCACGTGGCTCATCCCTTTCCTTGCTTCACGTCTCTGCTCAAAAGTCTGTTCAGAGAGACTTTCCTGGACTGCTCATCAAGAGAGCCACACCTACTGAGGCCCACCTGCCAGAGTACTCCCTGTGCACTTTAATTTTCCATTTTATTTCTCTCCACGCCAATTATTATCACCTGGGTGCTTTTTTTTTTTAACACCACCCTTATGGCAGAAAGTGAAGAAGAACTAAAAAAAGCCTCTTGATGAAAGTGAAAGAGGAGAGTGAAAAAGTTGGTTTAAAACTCAACATTCAGAAAACTAAGATCATAGCATCTGGTTGCATCACTTCATGGCAAATAGATGGGGAAACAGTGGCGGACTTTATTTGGGGGAGCTCCAAAATCACTGCAGATGGTGACTGTAGCTATGAAATTAAAAGACGTTTGCTCCTTGGGAGGAAAGTTATGATCAAACTAGACAGCATATTAAAAAGCAAAGACATTACTTTGCCAACAAAGATCCATCTAGTCAAGGCTATGGTTTTTCCAGTAGTCATGTATGGATGTGAGAGTTGGATTATAAAGAAAGCTGAGTGCCAAAGAATTGACGCTTTTGAACTGTGGTGGTGAAGACTCTTGAGAGTCCCCTGGCCTGCAAGGAGATCCAACCAGTTCATCCTAAAGGAAATCAGCCTGGATGTTTATTGAAAGGACTGATGCTGAAGCTGAAGTTCTAATACTTTGACCACCTGATGTGAAGTGCTGACTCACTGGAAAAGACCCTGATGCTTGGAAAGATGGAAGGCAGGAGCAGAAGGGGACAACAGAGGATGAGATGGTTGGATGGCATCACTGACTCAATGGACATGAGTTTGAGTAACTCCGAGAGTTGGTGATGGACAGGGAGGCCTGGCATGCTGCAGTCTATGGGGTCGCAAAGAGTCAGACACGATTGAGCGAGTGAACTGATTGGTCTGTCTTCTCCCAGTTAGGACATAATCTCCACGAGGAATATCTGTTTTATTCCCTGCAAAAGTCTTCCACAGGGAACAATCCCTGGCAAGTAGTAGGGATTGAATAAATACTTGTTGAATTAATGAAAGAATGAGTAAAATCAATTTTCAAAGTTCTTTAATTTTTATTACACACTAAAATTTTTCTCTGGAGGATCACTTGAAATATGATTGTGTAAACATTTGAACTAAAGATCTCGAGACCTAAGTTCCAGTTCTGCCATCCATTTCTTGTGTAACCTGGTTAGATCATTTCTTGGAGTTTCACCTTGTGTGTCTTGACACTATGGCTTGCAGTTTTGACTCTAAAATCCAATACAAAATAGGTTCCATATGTAAAAATTGTCTATGCATGTCATCTTTAGTAACATGTATGACCTCTAATACTTTGGCCACCTGATGGGAAGAGCTGACTCATTTGAGAAGACCCTGATGCCGGGAAAGATTGAGGGCAGGAGAAGGGGATGACAGAGGATGAGATAGTTGGATGGCATCAGCGACTCCATGGACATGGGTTTGGGTGGACTCCAGGAGTTGGTGATGGACAGGGAGGCCTGGCGTGCTGCAGTTCATGGGGTCACAAAGAGTCAGACAGAACTGAAAAGAGCGACGGAACTGAACTAATGACATAAAACCAGGTACAATTATAAAGGGTTATTATTTTCCAAGAAAGTGTGATCTAATAATGTGCTCTATTTCTTTTTCTGGAAGGGCCAGTCTTCCAAACCTCCAAACTCAAAAAATTATGTTATTTTTTGGAAACTGACAATATTTAACCACAGATTATTAATCTATTTCCATGTTTAAGCTATTACTTTGCTCTTTATTCTACTGTGAAATTTGCTATGGTCCATCATCTCCATTTCTACAATATTGCAAATCTCATACACATAATGCCTCATGCAGGAACCAAAGTTTTTTTTTTTTAGCTGTACTTGGAAAACTATTCCAAATAAACTACCCAGTAAGCTAAAGACCAGGGGAAATATCAAGATTGAATATACAGGAAAAATGACTAAGTCTGTTATGGGAAGATCATTTTAATTAGATGAAACAGTACACAAAATGTGATTGCATAATGTCCTTCATACCACTGTTGTTGCTGTTTAGTCACTACGAAGTGTCTGAGCCATTTCCGACCCCATGGACTGTGGCCGGTCAGACTCCTTTGTCCATGGGATTCTCCAGGCAGGAATACTGGAGTAGGTTGCCATTTCCTTCTCCAGGGAATCTTCCAGACCCAGGGACTGACCCTGCATCTCCTGTATTGGCAGGCAAATTCTTTATCCACTGAACCATGATTATTAAAGAATTGCTGAGCTGATAAAAATTTCGAGACTTTACCCTGGTGTATCTCTGACTCTTCTATCAAACATTTAAAAAGAAAAGTCTTATTTTCCAGATCCAATAAAGATTATTGGCCACACTACTGTGCAAAATGCCAACTCAGTGTGGCTACAAATAAAGTTCAACAAAGCACAAGCCTTAACCAGTCTGCTCCACTGTCTCCTCGGAGAACGGAAAAGGCAGACAGCTGAGGTGCAGCACCGTGGGAACAAACACCTTCCTTCCTCTGCCTCTATAATTTCTTGCTAGCCACCTTCTCCCGCAGCCAGAGGTATTTTGATGCCTGTGCGTCTCTCCCTAGCTCCGGTCATCTTTAGCGCTTTCCCTTTCAGTTCAGTTCAGTAGAGTTCAGTTCAGTCTCTCAGTCTTGTCTGACTCCCCGCGACCCCACGGACTGCAGCACGACCAGGCCTCCCTGTCCATCACCAGCTCCCAGAGTTCACTCAGACTCTCGTGTCCCTCGAGTCAGTGATGCCATCCAGCCATCTCATCCTCGGTCGTCCCCTTCTCCTCCTGCCCCCAATCCCTCCCAGCATCAGAGTCTTTCCCAATGAGTCAACTCTGCATGAGGTGGCCAAAGTACTGGAGTTTCAGCTTTAGCATCATTCCTTCCAAAGAAATCCCAGGGTTGATCTCCTTCAGAATGGACTGGTTGGATCTCCTTGCAGTCCAAGGGACTCTCAAGAGTCTTCTCCAACACCACACTTCAAAAGCATCAATTCTTCGGCGCTCAGCCTTCTTCACAGTCTAACTCTTACATCCATACATGACTACTGGAAAAACCATAGCCTTGACTAGACGGATCTTAGCTAGCAAAGTAATGTCTCTGCTTTTGAATATACTGTCTAGGTTGGTCATAACTTTTCTTCCAAGGAGTAAGCGTCTTTTAATTTCATGGCTACAGTCACCATCTGCAGTGATTTTGGAGCCCCCAAAATAAAGTCTGACACTGTTTCCAGTGTTTCCATATTTCCCGTGAAGTGACGGGACCTGATATCATGATATTCGTTTTCTGGATGTTGAGCTTTAAGCCAACTTTTTCACTCTCCACTTTCACTTTCATCAAGAGGCTTTTTAGTTCCTCTTCACTTTCTGCCATAAGGGTGGTGTCATCTGCATATCTGAGGTTATTGATATTTCTCCCGGCAATCTTGATTCCAGCCTATGCTTCTTCACTTCAGCTGAAATGCAGTGTAGCTAGGTCCGCCCGAGGTCTCGCGAGGGTGACCCCGTTGCCCTGGTAACGAGTGCGGCTCGCCTCGAGGTGAAGGGCGTGGCGGGGGGCTGCTCAACTGCAGTAGCGTTTTGTCCAGTGCCGGGGCTGTTAATGTCTGGGGCAGAGCTGCGGCTCCCGGCACGGAAGAGGCGGCTTGCCGGGCCGCGGGACGACTGACCTGGCCGGGAGACTCGGGGCGAGGGGGCGGTGGCCGCGACGGGACGGGAAAGTGCCGAGGGGGACAGTCCCTAAGGGGAAAGACAGCGCCCGAGAAAATGTGCCCTTTCCCCACTGCTGGGTCGCGAAGTGACTGGGACACTTGGGCGCCCCGGGAACTGTGGCGCCCCTGTGCTCCCAGCCGAGGAAGTTGTTCCTGCCCGCGGAAGGCCCCCGCGCGACACAGCGGTGCCGGCTGTGTCGCTTCGGAGGTAGAAGACGCGCGCGGAGGGAGCGCCGCTTAGATCCGCCTGTGTCTGTAGCGTCCCTGCCGCTCAGGTTTTACCCTGCAGCAGGTTGGTGCGCCTCATATTTTCACGTAAAAAGACAGAATCAAGATCTATGGAGAAGGAAATGGCAGCCCACTCCAGCGTTCTTGCCTGGAGAATCCCAGGGACGGCGGAGCCTGGTGGGCTGCCGTCTATGGGTCGCACAGAGTCGGACACGACTGAAGCCACAAAGCAGCAGCAGCAGGTTGGTGCGCCTCATGTTTTCACGTAAAAAGACAGAACCAAGGTTTATACCAGGTTCAGTTCAGTTCAGTCGCTCGGTCGTGCCCGACTCTTCGCGACCCCATGAACCGCAGCTGGCCAGGCCTCCCTGCCCATCAGCGACTTCCGGAGTTCACGCGGACTCACGTCCATCGAGTCAGAGAGGCCGTTTTAGTTTTCCAAAATTGGAGTTGTGGTCCCCAAACGGAACCTTTAGTCTGTAGCTACTGAAAGTATCTTCCATAAGACAGACTTCTCTGTTGTATTCGTAGTTTTTCCATGGTGGAGCTTAGGCTTTATATAGTCCACGCTCTAAACACTGTTGAAAAGAGCGTGTTTATGTAGTCCACGCTCTCAAACCCTTTTTGTAGAAAAGAGCGTAAACCAGTAGTTTCAAAATTAGTAAATTCCTTTAGTCTCTCAAAATAGTAGACTCTTGAGAAGCGATTTCTATTATTTCATTGTCTTTACCGTTTAAGAGAATACTCGCAAAGGGAGGATTAATGGTCGTCGTCAGTACAGCCTTCTGATAACGACTGAAATTCCAGTAAGACTTACAACCGAATGTTTAGAACAGACAGTATCTACAGAATGTCAGCCAAAATACAGAGAATAAAAGCTTATTTTCATTTGAAAACTTACGCAGAAAAAAAAAATATATTGTTGAAACTCAATGCCTGAATCAGTAATTGTAAATTTTCTTTGATTCATGATTTTTTTAATGCCTCAGGCTCATTCTGAACTTTCTATGGCTGTGTGGTATTTAATTGTAAATAGAGGATGTAAATGATTTGGCTTTGTACCCTGAAAATTCCTTTTCAATTAAATTATTTACTTGTTTTTTGTGATTTTTGTCTGTAAAAAAATATAAAATGTATTTAAATCTTTGAAATTAAAGGTTTAATTAGCTGTGTCCTAATTTACTTTATAGAGAAACCTTTTGTCACTATTAATTGAATATATTTGGGGGTAAACATTTAATGTGTGCTTAAAAAGAAAACTGCCAAACAAGTTCCTTACAAATTCTTTTAT
Organism: Nanger dama; assembly: GCA_917880005.1. NCBI lineage: Eukaryota > Metazoa > Chordata > Mammalia > Artiodactyla > Bovidae > Nanger > Nanger dama. Next base: position 5,534,756 of record CAKJTW010000096.1, on the reverse strand, counting down.
AGCTGACCTACATAATAAAAGAAATTTCGAGCCAGATATTGGAAGAGATGTCAGAAGATTCAGAAAAGGAAGACTATTCAGACAGAACAATCAGTGATGAAGATGAATCAGTATGTTTTTCTCAACTTTATCCTACTTAAAACTTGTTATAAAATACAAATTCCCAGTAAAAATGTTATAAATTCAATTGACTAACAATCAATGGGATACTTAAATCATGTGTCACTAAAGTTGGGAAATAAACTGATTGAAAGCAAAGCTGTTACTGTGTGCAATATGCCCTATGTAAAAAGAGAATCTATACTGGGGTTTTTTTTGAGAAAGTATTTTGGGTAAGACTTCTCTGAGTTATCTTAATAGTAGGACCTCCTATTTCTAAACCTGCTGTGTCGCCATAATAGGTTTCATGTGGCAGTGATGTAGCAAAAGTACATAGAGGAAGAAAGCGGGAGAGGGGAAACAGTAGTTTCTAAACAAAATAGTTTAGCAGTACAAGATATTTCTCCTGGTTCCAGCACATATTTCTAAGAAATTCCCTTCACATTTTAGTAAAGTATAAATTATCTATGTAAGTTAAGGTCCCAACATAAACTGCGCAAATGAGGTATAATCCATTAAGTCCGTGGCTTTCTGGGTTTCTTGTCTTCCTTCCATTTTCCGGTTAATTTTATATTGAATTTGAGTTGTTTTGCCAGGCTTATCAAGAATCTTTAAACTATTTCTTCTCTACAGTCATTAATATGGCCTTGCCTGTGGAAGAAGAGAAATAAAAGGTGGAAACTTTGTTTCAGGATATTGAAAGTGTTGGGTGATTTGAGACCAACAGCTGATAATAATCCTTTTTCATTTATGAAAGATTAATGACACACTCAGTTCTAAGCATTAAGATGTAAAATATTTATGGATTGGAAAGCTGTTTTTAAAATAGAAATATTTTAAAATTCTCTTGTTTTAGGATGAGGATACCTTTATGAAGTTTGTAAATGAAGACATCCATCAGTGTGCACTTTTAACAGGTTTGAAATTATTGATATATTCTCCCTTCTCTTTCTGATAAGACCTTAAGTAGATGAAAAATGAGAGAAAGCTAGAAAAAGTCAGAGTGAATAACACAGGAAGTATTCTATTATTGGTAAGGAGAGATGTATTTTTAATAAGAATATTTTGGAGTTTGAACATTTTTTTTAAATTGCAGTAGAGGAGATTTACAATATTCTGTTTCAGGTATACAGAGAAGTGACTCAGTTATATATATAATATATATATAGTTTTTCACATTATTTTCCATTATAGATTATTAGAAGATAATGTAATTGCCTGTGTTATTCAGCAAAGCCTTGTTTTTATCTATTTTATGTATAGTAGGTTGTTAATCCCATACTCCTAAGTTATCCCTCCCCCTTCCTTTCCCCTGCGATAACCATAAATTTGTTTTCTGTGTCTGTTTCTGTTTGTATTGTTTCTTAGATTCCACATATAAACTATATTGAAGTTTGTTTTCTTCTGTCTAACTTACTTCACAGGTATTTTTAAAATGATACAAATGAACTTATTTACAAAACAGAAATAGACTGATAGAGTTTTGAAAACAAACATGTTTACCACAGGAGAAATGTGGGGGAGGGATAAATAAGGAACTTGGGCTTACATACAGACAGGCATAATGTTCTCAAGGTCCATCCATGTATTTTTGAGGTCCATATTGTTGCAAATGGCCATATCCTATTCATTTTTATGGCTGAGTAATATTTTATTATATATATGTGTCTATATACAATACATCTTATATCAGTCATCTATTGATTGGGACTTCGGTAGCTTCCAAGTCTATGCTATTGTAAATAGTGCTGCTATGAACATTGGGCTACATATCTCTTTTTTAATTAGAGTTTTAGTTATTTCTGGATATAAATCCCAAGAATGGGAGTGCTGGATCATATGGCAGTTTATTTTTAGCTTTTTAAGAAACTTCCATTCTTTCGTCCATAGTGGCTGCAGCAATTTACATTCCTACCAACAGTGTATAAGCGTTCCCTTTTCTCCACACCCTCTCCAGCTTTTTTCTTTGCAGACTTTTTGATAGTCATTCTGACCTGTGTTAGCTGATAACCTCATTGTTCTTTTGATTTACATTTCCCTAGTATTATCAGTGGTGAGCCTCTTTTCCTGTGCCTGTTGGCTATCTCTGTGTCTTCTTTGGAAAAATATCTATTTAAGTCTTCTGTTCATTTTTTGACTAGATTGTTTCGGGTTCTTTTTGTTTGTTTTAAAATTTTATTGGAAAATTTTATTAGAATAAAATTTTATTGGAATTGATTTACAGTGTTGTGTTAGTATCAGGTGTGCAACAAAGTGATTCAGTAATACATATATATATATTCATTTCTTTTTCAGATCCTTTTCTCATAAAGTTTATTACAGAATATTGAGTAGAAGTCCTTGTGTTATACAGTAGGTCCTTGCTGGTTATCTATCTTACACATGGTGCAGTCTGTATGTAACTGCAAGTTTCTTATTTATCCCTCCCCCACAACATTTCCCCTGTGATTACCATGTTTGTTTTCAAAATCTATCAGTCTATTTCTGTTTCATGAATAAGTTTGTTTGTATCATTTTTAAAAATTAGATTCCATATATTGGTGATACATATGATATTTGTCTTTGTCTGACTTAGTATGTCAGACATATGATATTTGTCTTTGTCTGACTTACTTCACTTAGTATAATATCTAGGTCCATCCATGTTGCTACAAATGACATTATTTTGTTCTTTTTATAGCTGAGTGATATTCCATTGTATATATGTACCACATCTTATCCATTCCTCTGTTGATGGACATTTAGTTTGCTGTCATGTCTTGGCTATTGTAAATAATACTGAAATGAACATTGGGGTGCATTATCTTTTCGAATTATGGTCTTCTCTGCATATATGCCCAGGAATGGGATTGCCAGATCATGATGTTGTTGTTGTTCAGTTACTAAGTCCAACTCTTTGTGACCCCATGGACTAAAGCCCACCAGGCTTCCTTGTCCTTCACTACCTCCCAGGGTTTGCTCAAATTCATGTCCATTGAGTTGATGATGCTATCTAATCATGTCATCCTCTGCCACCCACTTCTCCTTTTGCATTCAGTCTTTCCCAGCATCAAAGTCTTTTCCAATGGGTTGACTCTGCATCAGGTAGCCAAAGTATTGGCGCTTCAGCTTCGGTCCTTCCAATGAATATTTAGGGTTGATTTCCTTTAGGATTAACTGGCTTGATCTCCTTGGGGTTGAATGGATTCTCAAAACTCTTCTCTAATACAATTTAAAAGCATTAGTTCTTTGATGCTCAGCTTTCTTTATGGTCCAACTCTCACATCCATATTGACTACTGGAAAAACCATAGCTTTGACTAGATGGACCTTTGAGGGCAAAGTGATGTCTTTGCTTTTTAATATGCTGTCTAGGTTTGTCATAGCTTTCCTTCCAAGGAGCAAGTCTTAATTTCATGGCTGTAGTCACTATCTGGAGTGATCTTGGAGCCCAAGAAAATAAAATCTGTCACTGTTTCCACTTTTCCCCTTCAATTTGCCATGAAATGATGGGACTGGATGCCATGATCTTAGTTTTCTGAATGTTGAGTTTTAAGCTAGCTTTTTCACTCTCCTCTTTGACCCTTATCAAGAGGCTCTTTAGTTCCTCTGCATTTTCTGCTATTAGAGTAGTACATCTGCATATCTGAGGTTGTTAATATTTCTTCTGTCATTCTTGATTCCAGCTTGTGATTCATCCAACCTGGCATTTTGCATGATGTACTCGGCATGTGTGCATGCTAAATCGTGTGTGCTAAGTCACTTGAGTCATGTCTAACTCTTTGCAACCCTGTGGACTGTAGCCCACCAGGTTCCTTTGTCCATGGGATTCACACAAGAATGCTGGAGTGGGTTGCCATGCTCTTCTCCAGAAGATCTTCCTGACCCAGGGATGAAACTCACATCTCTTATAGTTTCCTGCATTGGCAGGCAGGTTCTGTACCACTGGCACATATAAGTTAAATAAACAGGGTGATAATATACAGCCTTATCATACTCCTTTCCCAGTTTTGAACCAATCAGTCGTTCCACGTAAGGTTCTAACTGTTGCTTCTTGACCCTCATACAGATTTCTCAGGAGACAAGTAAGGTGATTTGGTATCCCCATCTCTTTAAGAATTTTCCAGTTTATTGTTGTCTACACAGTCAATGGCTTTAGTGTAATCAATGAAGTAGATGTTTTTCTGGAAATCCCTTGCTTTCTTTATCATCCAGTGAATGTTGGCAGTTTGATCTCTGGTTCCTCTGCCTCTTCAAAACCCAGCTTGTACATCTGGAAGTTCTCAGTTCGTGTACTGCTGAAGCCTAGCTTGAAGGATTTTGAGCATAATCCTACTAGCATGTGAAATGAGCACTAATTGTGCAGTAGTTTGAACATTCTTTTGTACTGTCCTTCTTTGAAATTGAAATGAAAACTGAGCTTTTCCAGCCCTTTGACCACTGCTGAGTTTTCTAAAAATGCTGACATAGTGAATGAAGCTCTTTAACAGCATCATCTATTAGGATTTTAAATAGCTTAGCTGGAATTCCATCACCTCCACTAGCTTTGTTCATGGCAATGCTTCCTAAGGCCCACTAGACTTCACATTCCAGGATGTCTGGCTCTAGGTGAGTGAGTGACGACACCATCATGGTTATCTGGGTCCTTAAGACATTTTTTGTATAGTTCTTCTGTATATTCTTGCCACCTCTTAATACCTTCTGCTGCTGTTAGGTCCTTGCCATTTCTGTCATTTATTGTGCTATCCTTGCATGAAATGTTCCCTTGATATCTCCAGTTTTCTTGAAGCGCTCTCTAAGTCTTTCCCATTCTGTTGTTTTCCTCTACTTTCTTGCAGTGTTCATTTAAGGCCACCTTATCTCTCCTTAATGTTCTGCTCCATTTTTCTAAGGGATTCTTGCCCACAGTAGTAGACGTAATGGTCACCTGAATTAAGTTTGCTCATTCCCATCCATTTTAGTTTACTGATTCCTAAGATGCTGATGTTCACTCTTGCCATCTCCTTCTTCACCATGTTCAATTTACCTTGATTTGTGGGCCTAATATTCCAGATTCCTATGCAATATTGTTTTTACAGCATAGGACTTCACTTTCACCATCACACACATCCACAGCTGAGTGTTGTTTCTGCTTTGGCCTGCTGCTTCATTCTTTCTGCAGCTATTGGTAATTGCCCTCGGCTCTTCCCCAGTAGTATATTGGACACCTCTGAACCTGACAGGCTCACCTTCCAATGTCATATTTTTTTGCCTTTTCATACTGTCCATGGGTTTCTCTGGACAAGAATACTGGATGGAGTGGTTTGTCATTCTGTCCTCTAGTGGACCACGTTTTGTCAGAACTCTCCACTATGACCCATCTGTATTGGGTGGCCCTGCACTGCATGGCTCATAGCTTCTTTGGGTTATTCAAGCTCCTTCTTCAGGACAAGGCTGTGATCTGTGAAGAGATGCTTGATCATGTGGTTCTATTTTTAGTTTTTATCTCTTCAAGAAAATTAATGATATCAAGGAAACATTTCATGCAAAGATGGTCACAGTAAAGGACAGAAATGGTATAGACCTAATAGAGGCAGAAGATATTAAGAACAGCTGGTAGAAATACACAGAAGAACTATAGAAAAAGATCTTCATGACCCAGATAACCATGATGGTGTGATCACTAATCTAGAGCCAGACATCCTGGAATGTGAAGTCAAATGGGCCTTAGGAAGCATCACCACAAACAAAGCTAGTAGGGGTGATGGAATTCCAGTTGAGCTATTTCAAATCCTAAAAGATGATGCTGTAAAAGTGTTCCACTCAATATGCCAGCAAATTTGGAAAACTCAGCACTGGCCACAGGACTGGAAAAGGTTAGTTTTCATTCCAATCCCAAAGAAAGGCAATGCCAAAGAATGTTCAAACTACTGCACAATTGCACTTATCTCACACACTAGCAGTCCATGGGGTCATGAAGAGTCGGACACTACTGAGCGATTTCACTTTCACTTTTCACTTTCATGCATTGGAGAAGGAAATGGGAACCCACTCCAGGTTTCTTGCCTGGAGAATCTCAGGGACAGGGGAGCCTGGTAGGCTGCCGTCTATGGGGTCGCACAGAGATGGACACGACTGAAGCGACTTAGTAGCAGCAGCAGCACATGCTAGCAAAGTAATGCTTAAAATTCTCCAAGTGAGGCTCCAAAAGTATGTGAACCATGAACTTCCAGATATTCAAGCTGGATTTAGAAAAGGCCGAGGAACCAGAGATCAAATTGCCAACATCCACTGGATCATCGAAAAAGCAAGAGAGTTCCAGAAAAACATCTACTTCTGCTTTATTGACTACACCGAAGCCTTTGACTGTGTGGATCACAACTATGGAAAGATTCTTAAAGAGATGGAAATACCAGACCACCTGACCTGTCTCCTGAGGAACCTGTATGCAGGTCAAGAAGCATCAGTTAGAACTGGACATTGAACAACAGACTGGTTCCAAATCAGGAAAGGAGTACTTCAAGGCTGTATATTGTCACCTTGCTTATTTAACTTATATGTGGAGTGTATCATGCGAAATGCTGGGCTGGGTAAAGCACAAGATGGAATCAAGATTGCTAGAAGAAATATCAGTAACCTCAGATATGCAGATGGCACCACACTTATGGCAGAAAGTGAGGAAGAACTAAAAAGCCTCTTGATGAAAGTGAAAGATGAGAGTGAAAAAGTTGGCTTAAAACTCAACATTCAGAAAACTAAGATCATGGCATCTGGTCCCATCACTTCATGGGAAATAGATGGAGAAACAGTGGCTGACTTATTTTGGGGGCTCCAAAATCACTGCAGATGGTGACTGTAGCCATGGAATTAAATGACGCTTGCTCCTTGGAAGGAAAGTTATGACCAATCTAGGTACCATATTCAAAAGCAGAGACATTACTTTGCCAAACAAAGCTATGGTTTTTCCAGTAGTCATGTATGGACATGAGTGTTGGACTGTAAAGAAAGCTGAGTGCCGAAAAATTGATGCTGTTGAACTGTGGTGTTGGAGAAGACTCTTGAGAGTCCCTTGGACCGCAAGAAGATCCAACCAGTCAATCCTAAAGGAGATCAATCCTAAATATTCATTGGAAGGACTGATGCTGAAGCTCCAATACTTTGGCCACCTGATGTGAAGAGCTGATTCATTGGAAATAGACTGATGCTGGGAAAGATTGAAGGCTGGAGGAGAAGGGTATGACAGAGGATGAGCTGGTTGGATGGCATCACCGACTCAATGGGCATGAGTTTGAGCAAGCTCCATGAGTTGGTGAAGGACAGGGAATCCTGGTGTGCTGCAGTCCATGGGGTTGCAAAGAGTCGGACATGACTGATCAGCTGAACTGAGGCTAGATTGCCAGAATGCAAGATGCTGAGCAGACCTTTCTGATAGAAACCTCAGGATACCCCTAGAAGTGTGGATATCCCTCCACCTCCTGGGGAAGACTGGCCCAGACTCAAGAGACACTGTCCACAAAGAGAGTGATGTGTTTTAATTTATGGGGGATTGTTTGTGGTGTAGAATAAAGGCTCGAAGCTTAAGCCGAAGCCATGTCTGAGTGATTAGGGCACAGAAAAAGGAAGTGAACACCTCCATCATGCCCTCTGCAGCCCACCAAGCCTGCTCCTTGGGTTGGGGTGGGCCCAATCTCAGAGGCCTGAACATAGTTTCCTATGATCCAAAAACTGACAGAGATTTACAGAAGAGTCAAGAAATGAAAACAGTCCCATGTTTACTACATGGGAATAAAGAAGCAGCTCATCCCTGCTGTCTTAGACGAGTAAGCAAATAATCAATGCAGGGAGTTTCTGTAATTCTAACATCTCTCTTTAGCATATAATCACATAAATTATGGGCTTCCTTGGCGGCCCAGACTATAAAGAATCTTGACTGTATTGCAGGAGACCCAGATTCGATCTCTGGGTCAGAAAGATCCATTTTGAATTTATTTTTGTGTATGGTGTTAAGAGAACTTTCTAATTTCATTCTTTTACATGTAGCTGTCTGGTTTTCCCAGCATAACTTATTGAAGAGATTGTCTTTTCTCTATTGTATATTCTTGCCTCCTTTGCCATAGATTAATTGACCATAAGGGTAGGGGCTTCTTTCTGGGTTTTCTGTCTTTTTCCATTGATGTACGTGTTTATTTTTGTGCCAGTTGTTTTTCAGTCGCTAAGTCATGTCTGAAGCTTTGTGACCTCATAGACTGTAGCATGCCAGGCTCCTCTGTCCTCCACTATCTCCCGGAGTTTGCTCACATTTCGTGTCCACTGAGTCAGTGATACTATCTAACCATTGCATCCTCTGTTGTCCCCTTCTTGTATTGCCTTCAGTCTTTCCCAGCATCAGTGTTTTGTGCCAGTACAATACTGATTTGTAGTATAGTCTGAAGTCAGGGAGCCTGATTCCTCTACCTCCATTTTTCTTTCTCAGGATTGCTTTGGCTATCTGGGGTCTTTTGTGTTTCCATACAAACTGAAAAATGTTTTTTTCTAGTTCTGTGAAAAACTCCATTGGTAATTTGATAGGGATTGCACTGGATCTGTAGATTGCCTTGGGCAGTAGTGTAGTCATTTTGACAATATCAATACTTCTGATCCAAAAACATATATCTTTCCATCTATTTGTGTCATCTTCTATTTCTTTCATAAGTGTATAATATTAATAATTTTCAGAGTACAGGTCTTCTGTCTCCTTTGGTAGTTTTTTTTTTTTTTTTTAGTTTTCTGAATGTTGAGTGTTTTTTTTTTTTTTTAATTTAATTACAATACTGTATTTGTTTTGCCATACATTGACATGAATCAGCCACAGGTGAACACAATCTCCCCATGCTGAAGCCCCCTCCCACCCACCTCCCACCCTACACCATCTACCTGAATCATCCTGTGCACCAGCCCCATGCATCCTGCATCCTGCATTGAACATAGACTGGCGCTTCGTTTCTTACAAGATAGTATACATGTTTCAATGCCATTCTCCCAAACTAGGTTATTATTTTTGATGTGATGGTAATGGAATTGTTTCATTAACTTCTCTTTCTGATCTCTCATTGTTAGTGTGTAGGAATTTCTGCAAGATATTTCTGTGTGTTAATTTTGTATACTGCAGCTTTACCAAATTCATTGAGCTCTAGTACTTTTCTGGTAGTATCTTTAGGATTTTCTTTGTATAGCTTCATTTCTTTAGCATTTTTATAACTTCCTTTTGAACTTGCAGCTTGGTCACTTGACCCCTTGATAAGTGAAGAGGTGTGATTGGTTTCGTAGTGTCTAGAGGCTGTGCTCCCAGTAGGCTAGGGTTTCTCTTTCCTTGTGGTCATCATTGCCTAGCTGGGTTCTGTTTGCTCCCCAGTTTTTGGAGTAGAAGTGCTGAGGGTTGGGTCGGAAAAGGCTCCATTACCCTTGAGTGTATGCCCCTTCCCAGAGGAGGTGATTGCTGAAGCAAGTGTGCTCCTGTGGTCATAGTGCACCTGTGCATCACTTGGGTAAGTATCACAGTTCCTCTCAGAAGCAGCTCAAAGTTATATCCCTTTGTCCATTGTGTTTGTCCCAGATACGGTACAGGGCTGTGTTGTAGAGTAGACTGGGGCTGGGGACGTGTACATTGTGGCTGCAGGAATTGAGGTGGCTGTGCTGCTACCTTGTGACCTGGGCTGCCTCTCTGGCATACTTCTCCCTGGACCTGTCTGCCCTGCATCTGGCGCTGAGCTGCAGTGTGGGGTGGACGGAGCCCAAGCGCAGTCACTGGGAAACAAGCTGTGGCATATTCTTGACCACGCCTGTGTACCCAAGGTTTAGCACTTAGCTGCTTCACACATTCTTGTGGCACTGCCTGGTGTGTACACACTAACAGTGGTCTTCACAGCCCTGCCTGCATCACACCCAGGCACCCTGGTCTGATTCCATGTAGTTAGACGAAATCTTTGCCCTTATCTGATGCTAGGTTGTGGTATGGAGTGAGTGGGGACAGGGTGCTCACCTCTTTGGTTTGGGAAGTGCAGCAAGGCAGCAGCTGCCAGCTCCACCCAGTCAGCCAACTCCTGTGCACCCCTCACAGGAAGAGTCTAGGTTCTTCAGCCCTTTTCTCTGTCTCAGTGGATTTCCCAGCAGGCAAGGGGGCTTGTCTCCTTGTGTAGGACCCAGGACGAGGATGCCGATTGTGAGTCTGTCTGCTCCCTCCCCAGGGTAAGGGTCTGCCCATGCAACATTCTCTTCCTTACAGATCCCTGTCAGAGGCACAAGTCCTACCTGACTTGGTGCCCTTTTTATGTGTCTTACCAGGTTACATGAAGGTCTTTCTTGCTGCTTTAGTTGTATCGGAGACCTTCTGCCAGTTTCCAGTTAGTTTTCTCTGAAAATTGTGCCACATGGAAGTTTTCTTAAATGTATTTGTTGGGAGGGATGAGCACCTCATGGTCCTACTTTGTCATCTTGATCTTCCGCTGAAGTTCAAACTTTTAAGGTTTGTTTGATTTTTATATAAACTAAATGAAAGTGGTCATTATAGTGGACTTCACCTAACATAAGAATTTACCTTGACATCGCTTTTTTTTTTTTTTGGCCATGCTGTGTGGTGACATGCAGGATCTTAGTTCTCTGACCAGGGATCCAGACCATGTCCCCTGCATTGGGAGCATAGTCTTAACCACTGGAATGCCAGGAAAGTCCACCTAGACGTTTCTTTAAATAATTAGTCCTTTAAATGCAACTACAATATGATTCAAATTTTAATTTTCCTAAACATGTTTTGGAAATATATCCTTATGTAAAATGAAGTACGCCTGTGTGAAGAGTTTCTATAATAAAGTCATTCATTTGCAAATGTACATGTATATGACCATCTTGATGTATACTTGATTTTTTAAATTTTTACACTGTTTTAGAGTGCTTTCAAATATACATTAAAATATTTCTTCTAAATATTCACATATCAAAGATACTCTGAAATTGAAGATAAGGTTTTTATCTCTATTTGATCATTTTCACCACCATCCTAAAACAGATCTTCCTTTTGAGATAACCACTGTTCTCAGTTTGGTATGTACACTTCTAGACCTTTTTCTTTTCATTTGTATACATACCTATATGCATACTCCTAGAAAGTTTATAGAACTATTTTGCAGACTTCTTCCCCCACATTTTTCTCTTTAAAATTTTGCCTATGTGTTGGAAGAAAGACGGTAACTCACTATTTTAGCTAACATTTTCTTGATTGCTACAGAAATTGAGAATTATTTCCTATCCTTGAGTATTTATATTCTACCTTATTATGAATTGCCCATTCATAATGATTCTTTGTTAACTTTGTTTACATTGTTTCTGTTACTTAGAATTATTTTGATGTTAAATTTATTGTTACTTATTTATGGCTCTTTATTTTTATACCTGTTTAAAAGCTACAAAGACCTCTACGCCAAGATCATGAATATCATCTTCTAAATTTCCTCTAAGTCCTTTTACCTACTTGTTTGAATTTTTATATTTAATTTCTATATGAATTTACAAAATAGTGAGAGGTACAAATCTAATTTTATTTTCTAAGTCATAAATAGCTACCTTGTCATTTTTGAGTCATACTGTAAATTAGACAAAATGTCGTCTGTTCACACAATGGAATGCTAGATGATTAATAACTGTTAGATAAATGGATCCAAGTAAAAGTGCTGAGAAGTAGCAAGGGAAGTATTATTATCCCTTATTTGCATATAGTAAGATTTATGTTCAAAGAGGCTGCATTGGCCAACCAAAATCGTATAAAAATAGAATGGTAGAATAGAACTCAGTTTGTCTGACTCCTAGTCCCGTTGGTATATCTGCTGCTGCTGCTGCTGCTGCTAAGTTGCTTCAGTCATGTTCGACTCTGTGCGACCCCATAGACGGCAGCCCATCAGGCTCCTTTGTCCACAGGATTCTCCAGGCAAGAATACTGGAGTGGGTTGCCATTGGTGTATCTGCTATCATACAAAAAATAGCCAAGAATTAAATCTAAAAACCCACATTTCAGAGGTGAAAGAGCAAAGGAGTCAGTGAGACAAAATGGAGAACCAAGTATGTAGAAAACTAGGAAGTGTAGTATCATTAAAAAAAACAAGGGAACGGAGCTTAAAGAGGGATGTTTATCAACATCACATTAATGGTCCATAATTATCCCATAAAAAGATGGCCACTGCATTACCTACTTAGAACAACCCCATTGTACTTTATGCAAATATGTTCCTGGGGTTATATCACATAGTGACCCTGAAATGAGAATTGAGAAGTTGTATCTCAGAGTTCACTAGCAAGCTCTGAGAATATAGTTCCAGTAGGTGGTCAGGAATTAAGGTCAGTGTGTGTCTTTTAATGCATTAGACAAATGTTGCAGCCTTAGTTTGATTAAGTTTAAGAAGGCTTAACCATAAACAGTTTGCTAGAAAAATCATAAGAAACAAGTATTTTTGGAGTAGCAGTGAGAATTTAGCATAAATTAATAGTATATAAGGTCAACAGATATTTTCTAGCTATTGTGAAAATTATTTTAAATTTTCATTAATCTTTTATTTTTTAATGCCATGAAATATAACATTTTATAACAATATCCACAAGTATTCATAAATTAATGTTATTAGAAAAAAGACTATGTAAAATAATTATAGAAATTGGGGGTTATCCTTCTTATCACTCATGATTGCGTTTGAATCCTTTTTCAGCTGACTCTATTAGTGATCCATTTTTGCCCCGGACTACACAGATACTATTGGAATATCAGCTAGGGAGATGGGTGCCACACCTTCGTAAACCACGAGATTTATATGGTGTCTCATCTTCTGGTCCGCTGAGCCCAACACGGTGGCCATACCACTGTGAGGTCATTGATGAAAAAATCGAACATATTGGTATGTTCTTAGCAAGTTTTGGGGATTCAAACATTGGCAGACTTACTGTGCCAAATTTGACTTCAGTAAAAACACTCTTGGTATTAAAAAGTATTTTCCAGCAGACGTATAACACAAACCATGTATATAATTTTTAATTTTTTAGTAGTTACATTTAAAAAGATAAAGTGAAATCAACTTCAAAATATGTTTGATTTATTCCAAATACATTTAAAATATTTTACATTTTTTAATATGAAGTCTTTGAAATCTAGTCTGTGTTTATACTTACTTTTCAATTCAATTCCATTTTTTCCACATCCTCATCAACACTATGTTTTGGGTTTCGGATAATAGCCATTGTCAACTTAAAAAGTAGTCACAACCTAGAAGGCGAGAGTTATGTTTTTATTTGGTGGGAATTTTTAGGACTTCAAGCTTGGGAGACAGCATCTCTAGTAACCCTGAGACAGCTGTTCAAAGGAGTCAGGGGAGGAGTCTGCTTATATAGAAGTTTGCAGCAAGGGGCAGGTAGTCTGAACATCAAAAGATTATTATTAATTAAGGAAAACCAGATTATCTCAAGAAATTTAGCACTTTTCTATGTATGGGCTTAGTGAAATCATTTTCTTACTGGAATTCTATGTATGGGCTTACTGAAATCATTTTCATATTGAAATCATTTTCTAAGTCTGGGCTTATTGATACCATTCCTTTCATATGCATCTCAGCTATCTGGGGCCAGCATGCTGCAATTTGATTACTTACATCCTTAGTTCCTCGCTGTGACATCGTTGTGAATTGATAGGGCAGAAAATGCTCCATTTCTCCATACCATCCTAACATGTATAAGATGATGTCTTACTGTGGCTTTGATTTTCAATTCTCTAAAGATTTTTGATGTTGACAATGCAATCTTTATCAAAATTTTACAATGGTATTTTTTTATAGAAATAATAATTCTAAATTCAGATGGAACCACAAAAGGCCACAAATAGTCATATCAGTTTTGAGAAAGAAGAACAAAGCTGAAGACATCACATATTCTGATTTCAAAATATATTACCAAAAACTACAGTAACCAAAACAGTGTGTCACGGGCATAAGGACTCAAATATAGGTCTATGGAACAAATTGTTGTTGTTTAGTCACTAAGTCATGTCTAACTCTTTGCGACCCCATGGACTGTAGCCTGTCAGGCTCTTCTGTCCATGGGATTTCCCAGGCAAGAATACTGGAGTGGGTTGCCATTTCCTTCCTCCAGGGGATCTTCCCCACCCAGGGATCAAACTTGTGTCTCCTGTATTGGCAGGCAGATTCAGACTCCAAAATAAATCCATGCATATATGCCAACTGATATTTAACAAGAGTGCCAAGAATCCACAAGGGAGGAGAGAGAGTCTATTTTAAAATGTTGAGAAAATTGGATGTCAACATGCAAAGTAATGAAACTGGGACTTTTATCTTATAAAAATCAACTTAAAACAGACTAAAGACAAAATTAAGGTCTGAAACTGTAAAACTGCTAGAAAAAAACAAGGGGGAAGCTTCATGACATTGTTCTTGGCAGTGATATGGGTATGACAGGAAAAACATAGGCAACAAAAGCAAAAATAGACAAATGGAAATATACATCAAACTAAAAAGCTTCTGCACACAAAGGAAATAATCAAAATAGTGAAAAGGCAGCTTGTGGAATGAGGAAAAATATTTGCAAAACATATTTGATAAGGGTTAATCCCTTGTGGCTGAACTGGTAGAGAACCTGCCTGCAATGCGGGAGACCTGGATTTGATCCCTGGGTTGGGAAGGAGGCTACCCACTCCAGTATTTTCTGGCCTGGAGAATTCCGTACAAAGAGTAGGACACAGCTGAGCGACTTTCACATCACCAAATCTCTAAAATATGTAAGAATTTCTGTAGCTCAATAAGAGAATAATAACCAGACTAAAAGATGGGCTAAGAATTTAAATAAAAATACAAATGAACAATAAGTATATTTACTGACTTTTTATATGTGAACTGTTTGATAAAAATACTTTAACCATTTTGCTGTTGGTTGTACTTTTGCTTTTCTTCTTGGTCTATAAATGCTACCTACATATTCAGGAGGTTGGCTTGCTGCTGCTGCTGCTAAGTCGCTTCAGTCGTGTTTGACTCTGTGCGACCCCATTGATGGCAGCCCGCCAGGCTCCTACATCCAGGCAAGGGTACTGGAGTGGGTTGGCTTACTGTGTCATAGACCTGGCATTCTTTTCTTCTTAGTTTGTCACTTTATCATTCAGAAATTTTTAATTTATATATAATCAGTATGTCTACTGTTTTTCTATGACTTCTGGGTTGTGAAATTCTCATGTCTCTCTTAACACTTTTTTGGTTATTTTTTCACAGAGTGCCAGGCTAGGCTCCCTGTGTTATACAGCAGCTTCTTACCAGCTATCTGGGAAAGATTGAAGGCAGGAGGAGAAGGGGATGACAGAGGATGAGATGGTTGGATGGCATCACTGACTCAGTGCACATGAGTTTGAATAAGGTCCAGGAGTTGGTGATGGACAGGGAAGCCTGGCTTGCTGCAATCCATGGGGTCGCAAAGAGTTGGACACAACTGAGCAACTGAACTGAACTGAATGACTAGTATATTTCAAAAGTAATTCAGATTAATAGTCAGTGGGATCTGGTTGTTATGGTTCCTAAGGTAATGGTTATTAGGATGATGATAATGTGATGGGATTTATTAGTACAGGAAGGTTATAAACCAACATTTTAGGGATGGGCCTAATGGCTCATTTAGCTGACTTTCCTATAGAATATGGTATTATATAATAGCAGAAAGAATTTTGAGTTCTTAAGGGTAGGTTCAATTCCTATGATTCTAAAGATAAGAGAATTTAAACCTCTATTTACTCTATCAAAGTGACTTTTATCAGACATACATCTTATGTTTATGGAGGGATGGTACTGTAGAAGCCTGATATTATAATGGGTAATGAGATGTGTCATATGATTTGGACTAGAGTTAGATGGCATCACGAACTCAGTGGACATGAGTTAGAGCAAATTCTGGGAGATATTGAAGGACAGGGAAGCCTGTTGTGCTGCAGTTCATGGGTTTGCAAAGAATTGGACACAACTTAGCAACTGAGCAACAACAAGCGTTAGTAGTATGAATTTTTTTTCCAAATTCATAGGAAAAGATTGTTAGTGTTCTGATAATGAAGTTGGTTGTGTATAGATCTGGTATATAGGGCTATGGAGTGCTCCTAGCAACAGGATTATTGTGAAAATGTTTATTCTGATAATGTCTGCTTAAGAAAAATACAACAAATGTACCTGCTGCATATTCTATGTTGAAACCTGATACAAATTCAGAGTTTTCTGTTAAGTCAAAAAAAAAGCTCAGTTTCTACTAGAATGGAAATAAATCATATAGCTAGGGGTCATGATGGGAAGATTATTTGTAAATGTTCCTGTGTTGTGATGAGGGTTTTAAGGTTGAAAGATCTATTTATTAAGAGAGCCTATAAAAGAATAATTACTAGTGTTGCTTCATATGAAATTGTGCTGCTGCTCATCAGGCTCCAATTAGTAAGTATTTTGAGTTGGAAACCCATCCAGCTCATAAGGTGGAGTTTACAGCTAGGCTTGATATAACTATAAATAATATTCCTAGACTTATATTAATGAGGGGGTAGGGTATAGCTAGGGGATTCACATGGTTAGGGTTAGAGTTAGGGCTAGGATTGGTACAAATGATGAATATGGAAATTGAGGGTTCAGCTGGTCACAGTGGTTCCTTAATGAATAAAATGACTGTTCAGCAGTGGGTTGTAATAGACCATATAGTCCTGGGATATTTGACCCTTTTCAGTTGCATATAACCTAAAATTTTTCATTCAATTAATGTTGGAAATGCTATGACTGAAAGAAGAGGATAACAAGTATTAAGATATTAGTTATAAACACTTTGTTAGGGAGAAGATTTGAATCTCTGGCTATACAGGTTTAAGTTTTATGCAATTTCTGGGTTCTGCCACCTTAACAAACCCTGGTCTTGGGTAGATGTTTTGTATCTGTTAAGTTGAGACTGTGTCATTAACTGGTTTTAACATAGTTTTTAAAGTAGACCTTATTTCTCTTGTTCTTTCATACTGGAAAGTAAAGTCGCTCAGTCGTGCCCGACTCTTAGCGACCCCATGGACTACAGCCTACTAGTCTTCTCCATCCATGGGATTTTCCAGGCAAGAGTACTGGCGTGGGTTGCCATTGCCTTCTTCATACTGGAAGAAGCATATAATAGAAACCAACTGGATTACTTCAGTCTGAACTTAGAGATGACAGAGGATGAGATGGTTGGATGGCATCACTGACTCAGTGGACATAAGTTTGAGCAAGCTCTGGGAGTTGGTGATGGACAGGGAAGCCTTGCGTGCTGCAGTCCATGGGGTCGCAAAGTTGGATACAACTGAGCGACTGAACTGAACTCAGATCATGTAGGATTTTAGTTGTTGAACAAATGAACCTTTAATGGTAGTTACACCATTGGGGTGTCCTGATCCAACATCAAAGTTGTAAACCCTCATATTGTTTATACTAGTTATATCAAGCCTGGCTGTAAACATCAAGGTCGATATGAACTCTGGAATAGGATTGTACTGTTATCCCTATGCTAACTTGTTCTGATGGTCAGTTTTTTGCATCAGTAAGTCATAGTATGTTTTGACTGGTGAGTCTAGACTTTAAACGCTTAGAGGCTTTTTTGTTCTCCAGGGTCACCCCAACCAAAATTGTCCACCCATATAAATTTTTGTTATCTCTCGGTGGTTTAGTTATTTTTGTTGCTGTTGATAAAGCTCCATAAGACCTTCTCATCTTGTTTTGTTATTCCTGTTTCTTCACAGGAAGGTCAGTTTCAGTGATTGAAACTAAGAGACAGTAAAACCCTCGTGTGGCCATTCATACAGGTCCTTATTTAGAAAACAAACGATTATGCTACCTTGGCCTGGTCAGGATGCTAGTGGTTGTCACTGGGCAGGTAGTGCCTCTAATACTGGTTATGCTAGAGGTGATGTTTGGTCAACAGGCAGGGTTTGTGTTTGCCAAGTTCCTTTTACTTTTTAAAATCTTACCTTGGGTGCCTGCCTGTATTGGATTAACAGTGTGTTTGATAAGTAGTTTAATGTTGAGTTGTATTAACATTTAGTTACTGTTAATTATCAGTATATTTTTACTGATGTAAACTTATGCAAGGAAAAACACTTCTTGTTACTCATATTAACATTGTTGCCTCTGTTAGTTCATAGATTAGTCCAATATGAATCTAGGAGTTGATTTGCTTGTTACTGATTATTAACGTAAAATTATTTTTGAGCTTTAGTACTTTCTTAATTGCTGGCTGTTTTTGAACAGTAACTATGGTGTTGCTTATTTTTACTCTCTAGATAAGTTTGTACCCATTTCTAAAAAGCTATACCTTTTTAGACTAACATTTAAAAACACATTAAAACTTATAAAAGATTTTTAGTAATTTTTAAAGTTGAACTAAAATTCTTCTCCTGGACAACTAGCTGTCACCAGGCTTGTTAGAATCTTCTCGCTACTTTGCTACATAGATGAGTTTGTTTTAATAAACTGTTCATAAGTAGCTCATCTGGTTTTGGGATATTTAACTTAAGTTCTCTTTGTTAATGCTTGCTAGTTAAATCATTGTGTGAAAGGTACCCAAGGGGTAAACTTTGTGGGTTTTTTTGTTGTTATTGTTACTTTTTAGGCTTCTTTCATCATTCCCTATTTTCTCTATAGTGCCAGAAAATATTGTTTCTATCTCCTACACTTTGAATGTTGAATGAATATTTTAGTTTGCTTATACTAGTAGAATAGAGAAGGGTATTGGGCTAGATTTAATTCAGAGTATTCATAAATTATGAAATGGCCTATGTGTAAACTGGGTGCATTCTTTAAGCTATGCTTTGATTTATCCAAGCACACTTTCCAGTATGCTTTCTTTGTTATGTCTTGTCTCCTCTCATATGGTTAGTATTTGCTATTAGATTATAGGAAATTATTACAATACTTGAGGAGGGTGATGGTGTGTGCATGCTTCATGGCCTTATTCAGTTTAAGCACTCTATTCTTAATTTACTACTAAATCCTCCTTTGGTTTTTTGCTTTCATTAAAAAATCTTTGTTTGGTGAGCATAAATTCTTGAAGTAGAAAATGTAGCTCATTTTTTCCAATTCCGTAAGTTACACCTTGGCCTAATGTTTTTATGTATAACAATTATGCTTACTTTTGCCCCTTTTTAGAGTTTGCTAAAGATGGTGGTATATAGTCTGCACTAGCAAGGGTTGGTGAGGTTTATCAGGTTTTATCAGTTATAGAACAGGCTCTTTTAGAGGAGTGAGAAGCGCACCAAGTCATCTGAATTTTGAGCTGCTGCTAGTAGTACTCTAGCATATAATTTTGTTCCTGTAATTATTTGGGTTTCGGACTAAGCATAGTGGGGTATCTAATCCCAAATTGGGTCTTTCCAACTCTTAGTGATCCCATGGACTGCAGCCTACCAGGCTCCTCCGTCCATGGGGTTTTCCAGGCAAGAGTACTGGAGTGGGGTGCCATTGCCTTCTCCATCATAACCTGCTAGTGGGTATGTAAGTTTGTATAATTACTTTGGATTACAGTTTTGTATTATCTACTAAAATTGAAGCTACACATGCCCTACGATCTGGAATCCTTACTCCTAGGTATATATCCAAGAGAAATGTGGGCACATATGCTTGCTGTTTAGAGCACTGTTGTTCATAATATCCCTAAACCAACAGAGCGCCAATGTCCATTACAAGTAGAAGCTGATAAATTAATTCTAATATTTGTATAGTTACCTATTTTACAGCAATGAAAATGAACAAATTACAGTCACATTCCATGACTGATTTCACAAATATATATTTAAAAGCACAGAAGAATATATACTATGTAGTTCAGTTTATGTAAAGTTCAAAAGTAGGCAAAACAAAACTATAGTTTCATGTGTACATTTGTGTAAATATAAACTATATATTATATATAGGTTTATATGTGAATACTTAAGTTGAAAATTATAAAGGAAAATAGGAAGTGATTACACTGGAAGGCTAATGGTTACCTTTAAAGGTAGTGATTAGAAGGGGGACAGGAGTGGGGCACCTGTGATACCTGCAGTATAGTATTTCTTGACCCGAGTGGTATCTGCTTTGTGATAAATCACTGAGCTATATTTCTTTGTTTCTATACTTTTCATAAGTATAATTCCTAATAAACCATTTGTTTAAACATTTGGTTTGTTTCTGGTCATGTGAGCTATAGATAGAAGTATGTTTTGGTAGATAAAAGTGAGCACAAATAATTGGCAAAAAAGGTAAATACATCAGTGCAACAGAATAGAATCCGGAAAGAGACCAAACGATTGTTGACAGGGGGACCAAAACCATCCAGTGGGAATAAGGAAAAATTCTTTTCAATATTTGTGCTGTAATGAGTTGGGATCCATGTAGAAAACAATAAACCTTGACCTCTATCTCACTTAATATACAAAAAATTAATTCAAAATAGATTGTAGACCTAAACATAAAAGTTAACATTTTAAAGTCCTAAAAGAAAACCAGACAGTATCTTCATAACCATAGAAAGACTCCAGAAAGAAAAAGGAAACAATGAAAATATTAATAAACTTGACTTCATTGATATTAAAAATTCTCATCAAAGACACAGTTAATAAAATGAAAAGGCAAGCCACAGTCTATAAGAAAACATTCCCAATGTATATCTGACAAAGGACTTGTATGCAGAATATATGAAGAATTATTACAAATCAATATTAAAAAGAAAACTTAATTAAAAATGGGCAAAAGACTTGAGCAAACTTTGCGTAAAACGAGACATATAATGGCTAAGGAACATATGGAAAAATGTTCAAAATAGGAAATGAAAATTAAAATCAGTGAGGTAAGAACTTTACATCTGGGATGGCAACAGTTTTTGTGTTTTTTTTTTTTTAATTTAAGAAGGCTGACAACTCCAAATAATAGAATGTAGAACTGGAATTCTAATACAAAAGGTTTGGTAGGTTGTTTTTAACAAAAACAATGAAAAAATATATATATATCTACTCTGTGACCAATGGTTCTACTCCTAGGTGTTTAGAGAAATTAAAATACATGTCCTCAAAAATAGTTGCATATAATTTTCATTTTCATATTTATTCACAAGTCAAAAACTGGAACCAGTTCAGAAGTAGGAGAATGGATATCCAAACTATGGTATAGCCATACAAAGGCATACATATCAACAATAAAAAGGAAAAAACCTGGTAAACACAACATAGATGAATCCCAAAAACATTGTACTGAGTTAAAGAGGCCAGAAACAGATGACTATGTATGATTCCAATTATATGAAGTTGTAGAATAGGCAGACTGGTTTACAGTCACAGAAACCAGTGATAGGGGTTGACTTGGAAAGGGCAAGAGGAAACTTTCTAAGATGATTTTAAAAAATGTTCTATATTTTGATAGGTGTATTGGTTACATGATTATATAGTTTTAAAAATCATTAAACTGTACAGTTTTATGAGTACATCATATTATATATAATATGTAAATTTTTCTCAATTTAAAAAGTAGCCACAATTCTCCATGGGGATCCATGTATCCTCACCCTTTGAAATACCACTTTGCATCTCCTTCCAGGAAGAGGTGTACTTTTGCCCTATCCCTTGAATCTGAGATGGCCTTGTGACTTGCTTTAGCCAGACTGAGTGTGGCAGAAAAGAAAGCATGCCAGTGTTAACCTAGGCTTCAAGAGACTGTACACTTTTGCTTTCTCTAAACCCTGTCCAGCTAACATGGAACGATTCCTTGCTAGCTTTCTGTATGAGAGTGAAGCAGAGATGAGCTGAGGTTATCCTAGATCAGCCAGCTTCCAGCTAAACCTGCAGCTGATCAAGATACATGAGTGGACCTAACCCATACGTCAAGGATGTATATTGTCACCCTGCTTATTTAACTTATATGCAGAGTACATCATGAGAAACGCTGGACTGGAAGAAACACAAGCTGGAATCAAGATTGCCAGGAGAAATATCAATAACCTCAGATATGCTGATGACACCACCCTTATGGCAGAAAGTGAAGAGGAACTAAAAAGCCTCTTGATGAAACTGAAAGAGGAGAGTGAAAAGACTGGCTTAAAGCTCAACATCCAGAAAACGAAGATCATGGCATCTGGCCCCATCACTTCATGGGAAATAGATGAGGAAACAGTGGAAACAGTGTCAGACTTTATTTTGGAGGGCTCCAAAATCACTGCAGATGGTGACTGCAGCCATGAAATTAGAAGACGCTTACTCCTTGGAAGAAAAGTTATGATCAACCGAGATAGTATATTCAAAAGCAGAGACATTACTTTGCCGACTAAGGTCCGTCTAGTCAAGGCTATGGTGTTTCCTGTGGTCATGTATGGATGTGAGAGTTGGACTGTGAAGAAGGTTGAGCGCCAAAGAATTGATGCTTTTGAACTGTGGTGTTGGAGAAGACTCTTGAGAGTCCCTTGGACTGCAAGGAGATCCAACCAGTCCATTCTGAAGGAGATCAACCCTGGGATTTCTTTGGAAGGAACGATGCTAAAGCTGAAACTCCAGTACTTTGGCCACCTCATGCGAAGAGTTGACTCATTGGAAAAGACTCTGATGCTGGGAGGGATTAAGGGCAGGAGGAGAAGGGGACGACCGAGGATGAGATGGCTGGATGGCATCACTGACTTGATGGATGTGAGTCTGAGTGAACTCTGGGAGTTGGTGATGGACAGGGAGGCCTGGCGTGCTGCGATTCATGGGGTCACAAAGAGTCGGACACAACTGAGCGACTGAACTGAACTGAACTGAACCCATACCAGAAAAATCACCCAGCTGAGATAAATAAATTACTGTTTTATGTCACTAATATTGGGGGAGATTTCTTATGTAGGAAAAGCTAAGGCTTAGAGTCCAGGCTCTATAGTAATAAACTATAGCCCATGGGCCAGATATAGCTCATCACTTATTCTGACCCCTTTATTCAGCATTGGAAAGTGGAACATAAATTGATCTTGGGAGAGGAACACCTTTTATAATCAACACCCAAAGAATTTCTATTAATAAAATATCACAGTTATAGGAATACAGCCTGTCAATAGGTTTTCTAAAGTAGTCTCAAAGTTTACAGGGATGGAAAGTCATATTCTATTCGTACACAGACATTAGGTTCTCTGTGAACCTTTAAAGAACAGGGAGAAGAAAATTAAATAACTTTGTAACATAAGTGAAAAAAGATATCCTCAAATTGCATGACAATATAAAATGAGATTACTGTACTTTTTAAAGGTCAGACTATACAGCTTTTTGTATCAAGATGGTTAAAAAAAAAAAAAGTAGTCAAAGTTCCCGAAATTTCAAAACAGGTGCTGTATTATCAGTTCATTGTTAATTTTGGTTTGAGTAGATTGTTTTCAAGTAATCAGAGCCTCACTTCTATATTTTAATTTGCTTTATTGTTATCAGTTGTGTGTTGTTAAACCTACAAAGTACACTTTTGAATATTTGCATTGATATTCTGCTCTGTGCTTTTTCTGTAGCTAGACTTGACCCTTATACATCATGTCTAATGCTAAAGCAGTTGTACATATAACACCAAAAACATATTTGTCCAGCAACACTTGTTTCTCATTACCAAGTTCTTTTGTTTGTATTTGGGAATCACAGAGGCTGGCTCCCTCTACTGGAGCATTTCTGTTCCCAGAGCGAAGCACAGTCTGACACAGAGCATCCAATAATAAGTAGAATAAGTAGAATGAGTCACCAAATTCTTGGGCACTAAAAAGTGGGAACAACAAGAAGTGGTTGGTCTGTGAAGTCTTTTTTCCCAACCAGATAGATCATGGTCAAAAATCTGGTCCTAAAAATAATGAAGAGTAGGAAAGCTGGTATAGGTAAAGGAAAAGGTGTGGCTCCAAGGATAGACAAAAGAAACTTGAACCATGCATGCAAGCTAGCAAAAGACTGAAGATGCAGGGAGAGGGAGAATAAAGAGGTGAAGTAAGTTTCCCAAAGACAGGTTAGAGTGCATCAAGCACCCAAGAGAAATAGAATCTTTAGTGTTAAATCTGTGGTGGCACAAAATAATCGTGAACTATATAATGACTTAGAACCAAGGTGCAAATTGGAGTAGGAAATGGCCACCCACTCCAGTATTCTTGCCTGGAAAATCCCATGGACAGAGGAGACTGGTAGGCTACAGTCCATGGGTTTCACAAAAAGTCAGACATGACTGACTGAGCACAAGGTGCAAATAAAATGTTATGGGTTTTGTTAAAGTGTGACCATGCTCATTATTACTTTTAATGAGAAATCCAGCTTTGCTGGATTTGAGCCTAGATCTACCAATGAATAATTTGAAAATATACAATAAAACCTTATTGCTTTATTTTGAAGTCATATTCAAATAATGTTTTTTTCCTCCAGATTGGACCCCTTCGAACCCTGAGCCAATGTACATCCCCACGGGCCTGGAGATGGAACCCCTTTATGCAAACTCCAGGGAAGAAACTGTGGTTTATCTAGCCGAAGATGGTGGGTACATAATGAGACATGTTGTGATAAAATATAATAATTTTGTGTCTGGGCTAATCTATTAGTTGTATTTGTTCTGCTGTTGATAGTGGGAATTGCCAATTACCAGGAAATCTCTGACTCCATAACCATGTTTGGTTAATATTGATCCAGATGTTGATTCAGTGCTAATTGTATTCTTGAAGGTGCATACTGCAGTTTATGCACAGTTATTTTACAATGAAGCATCATGCTGACCATGAGAATGAAGAGTTTTACTGAGATGGAAGTAAACTTCGCATCAGTTTTCAAAGACATATCCAGCAGAGTGCTCTGCACCTGTCTGTCTATAGGTCA
This sequence comes from Nanger dama, assembly GCA_917880005.1. Classification (NCBI taxonomy): domain Eukaryota; kingdom Metazoa; phylum Chordata; class Mammalia; order Artiodactyla; family Bovidae; genus Nanger; species Nanger dama. The sequence continues at coordinate 5,509,832 of CAKJTW010000096.1, read as the reverse complement.
CGTTCATGCAGTCTTTCAAATGGTTTATTTTCATTTCATGCCAGTTTGATGCATCTCTTGGGATTGCCAAAAAAACAATCCCACATCACAAATACTATCCAAGATTATATCTTAGGAAAGTGTTCTTAACACTCACGATTAATAATTGGCACTTTGAGCGTTCTAATAGTGTAAAAATCTCTGCTTTATGGTCAGGTGTACTAATCAAACAGAAGTCTCAACCTGTATTCTAAACCACTGCTCCTGAAACCCTAATGTCAGGAAGTATGGGACTCCTGTACAATTTCACCATCACATTTGTTTATCTTAGAGTATATATTAAAGATAACTTCCAGGGAACATGTATTTTATTTAAAGAGCTGGCAAAATAGAGGAATTCACAGGGATTGCTTCCTATGTAGTAAGCAATTACAGAAATCATATATTCATGCATTTTTAAACAACTGAGGTGAGAAAAGCACCTCTGATTTTAAATGAAATATAATATAAAATTAAAGTAGCTGAGATGAGTCAGTCAAAGTCTTGTCAGGAATTGGATGGCAAATGTAATTTAAGGAATTTTAATGAAAAGGCACCTTATAAAAGGGTGGACAGAATCAAAGGAGACTAATAAGAGATGGTGAGACAACACTGAGTTGTCAACAGAACGGAACCATTGTTTCTCCTTCGCACAAAAGGGTAAGAGATCAGACTGCTGTCGAGACCTGTAGCTGTAGGAGAAGGAAGTCCCCAAACAACTGGGCATAAAGAATTTTCAGTTCATATTTTTTATTTTGAATATTTTTATTTCTTTAAAGATATTGTTCCATTATCTCATGACATCTAAGAAAACGTCAGACATAATTTATATCATTGTTCCACATTATATATGCTGTGTCTTCTGTCTATGATCTGCCTAGATTTGTTTATCTTTGTATTTATTCTGCTTGGAGTTTGCTGAACATCTTGGATCCATAGTTTAATAGTTCTGTCTATCCAAATTTGAGAAATTTTCAACCATTATTTCTTCACATAATTTCTCCATGATATTCTTTCTTTTCTGTCCTTTGGAATTTCAAGTATACGTGTGGTAGATTTGTAGTTATGTTCCACATTCACTGGATCCTTGTTCTTTTTTTTTTTTTTTATCTCTGGTCTTGAGTTTGAACAATTGTATTCATTTGTCTGTAAGTTCACTGAGTCTTTTTTTTTTTTTTTGCAATATTCAATTTCTCTTAACCCCATCTGGTAAGTCTTTCATTTCTGTTATTGTACTTTTTATTTTTAGAATTTTCATTTCATTCTTTGTATAGCTTTCTTTTTTATTAGTTGATCTGTTTACTCATTATCTTTTCCTTTTAACATACATTCAGAGTCCTTCTCTGTTAATTGTACCATCTGAGTTATCTTGGGGACTGTTAAATATATAAATATTTATTGGGTCACATTTCCTCATTCTCTGTATGCTTCATAATTTTTTTATCACATGTGGGAAATTGTGAAAGACATATTTTCTTTTTTTAAATTGCATTGAAATTTTTTTCTGGTAGGCAGCTAAATGGCTGACAAATCATTTTTCTCCTTTTAGAATTGGTTTACTTTCTTTATAAAAACAGATCTCTCTTTATTTTGTCCTTCATTCTAGGTCATGACCCTTCTCCTAAATGTGGTTTTTATGCCTAATACTCAACCTTTCTAGAGTCATAGTTAAATGCCTGCAGTGCTCAGTGAAGCCTTTCTATTCTGGATAAGTTGGAATTTCAGTATATCACAGAATGTTTATCCTCTGCTGTCTCAGAAGCACTCTGTCCTGTCTTCCTTAACCTTACCCTGTGCTTGTACAGCCAGGTCTGCAGCCAAGCAACCACCATGCAGCATGTAGACTACTGAAGCCCTCCCTCTATGTAGCTTTCTTCTATTACCTAGGGTGCTAATTTCAGCAGCCCCAGGCAACAGCTGTGCCTCCTCAGCTCAACAAGACTGTTATGCTATCCTTAAGTGCCATCTTTTAAGAGGTAAAAAGTATTCCCAAGAAGAAATCTAAAGTTAAAACATGAGCTTATTTCATGTTTTTATCTTTTTCAAGAACTTTATGTAGTTCTAATCTTTGTGTTGTCTGAATGTGTGGAAATGGTTAATTCGGGTTTTTGTGTTTTTTTTTGGTCCAGTTTTATAGTCATTTACAGTGAAAAGACAGTTTCAGGAACAATAACTTCATTATAACCAGAAGTAGAATTCATGTATTCTACTGTGAGAAATACATGAATTTATTTTAGGCATTGCTTTTCTAATCTAAATCAGACTTTCTTATTCCAACATAAACCTATGTGTTAGTGTCATACTGAAATTTATAAACCTTAGTGGCACTTCAATTATACTGTATCTCCAAACGCTATGCAGAATAGCCTATAGACTTTAGATATGGCTTGAACATCTTTATGATCTCTCATCAGCCTACAAAGAGCCGTGTTTTGTGTATTCCCGAGTTGGGGGCAACCGGACACCTTTGAAGCAGCCTGTGGATAACTGTGACGATACTTTGATGTTTGAAGCAAGGTTTGAGAGTGGTAATCTACAGAAGGTAGTCAAAGTGTAGGTTTTAATTATTTTTATTTGAGGAGCTAGACTATCAACTATCTCCTATATTAGGTACAATAGTTTTAGTATCCATTGCTGAACTATAATTCCTTGAAGTATAGATGCTAATTAGAGATTATCATAAGAGGGTAGGTATGGAAGGTTCTGGATTCAAACAATTTTGAGAACTATGAATTAAAGTTAAGCAGGTTTCTGTAGTATACATTTTCAGTATGCCAGTATGAACTATTAAACACACATGAACACTGTGTCTCCAACTTTTTAATGGAATAGGTCTTCAGATGAGTGTTCTATAAAACATGCTTGGGAATATGGATACAATTCAAAGATATATATTTTTTTAATTTTATGAAAAATTTTAAACATACACTAAAGTACAGAGCATAATACAGTTCTACATATACTCGTCACCTAGATTCAACAGCCCTTAAGGTTTTGCAACATTCATTTCACCAATTCACACAAACACATATACACACATCATAAGTGCATAATGATGATAGAATAGGAAGTTACTTGGTAAAGAAAAAAATCACAACTAACCAGGTGAAATTGTTGTATGTATAAGTAATGTACTAATGAAGTTATATTTGCTTTTATTTAAGTATCTTCAATGATTAAGTATGGGGAATGCAAATAGTTATCAAATATAGTTCCTGTCCTCTCAAAGAGTTTTAAATTGTGTAATTCATATGCTCATAGTAATTTATATATGTTTTTAACCTTTGTTAGTGATATGTATTTCAGATCTCTAAAATTAGAATCTAATATGAAACAAATATGTGTCTGAGGTAAAAAAAAAAGACACTGGACTTTAATTTTTAAAAACGTAAGAACTCTTTAATCACTTCTTTTATAGGAAACATAACTGGGTTGAAATACATAATTTTTTGTCAAATGCCCATTTTTTAATGTGTTGTCTTGAATTACAAAGGGATAAAAAGGCTTCAGAATTAGCATAGAATCAGTTTCACATCCAGTTAAAAGAGAAAATTTCAAAATATTGATCTTTTGCAATTACTTGGTATTAGGTACTGCTTAATAAACAGTTTCCCAAATAAAAAGCTTTCCATGAATAGGTAGATATACATTTATTATTACTTTTATTATTTAAACTTGAATGTCATTTTTACATTTTTATGTCTCCCTCCCCTTCCTTTTTTGTGCATTAGGGCAGAATATGAATACCAGCTGACTGTGCGACCTGACCTGTTCACAAATAAACACACCCAGTGGTACTATTTCCAAGTCACTAATACTCAAGCAGGAGTAGTCTACAGATTCACTATTATCAATTTCACCAAGCCTGCTAGTCTTTATAATCGGGGTATGCGCCCACTGTTTTATTCTGAGAAAGAGGCCAGCGCTCATAATATTGGCTGGCAGAGAATAGGAGACCAGATCAAGTATTATAAAAACAACCAGGGGCAAGATAGGCACCATCATTTTTCACTTACATGGACGTTTCAATTTCCACACAGTAAAGATACCTGCTATTTTGCTCACTGCTATCCGTACACTTACACAAACCTGCAAGAATACCTGTCTGGCATCAATAACGACCCAGTACGGTCAAAGTTTTGTAAAATACGTGTCTTGTGCCACACAATTGCTAGGAACATGGTGTATATTTTAACGATTACTACCCCCTTGAAGAACAGTGAGTCAACAAAGCGGAAGGCCGTGATTCTGACTGCAAGGGTACATCCAGGAGAAACCAACAGCTCTTGGATCATGAAAGGCTTCCTAGATTATATTTTAGGAAACTCAAGTGATGCAAAGTTGCTTCGGGACACGTTCGTCTTCAAGGTGGTACCCATGCTGAATCCAGATGGTGTTATTGTAGGAAATTATCGGTGTTCCTTAGCTGGACGGGATTTAAACCGTAACTATACATCTCTCCTGAAGGAATCATTTCCTTCTGTCTGGTATACCCGGAACATGATCCGGAGGTAAAATAAGCCTCAAATTACCCTCTGCTTATTTAGTAAACTTGATAGTAAGAATTTTGCTCCCACAGTCCCACTTACTTTACTCTTAACTGTCCTTAAGATAGTTTAACTATAGTTACTTAATTTTTCCCCTCATTCTTCCCAATTCTGCTTCTATACCTTTCTGGCATTATGCCACTACATTCACGAGCCTTCTTTAAATAATAGCATTTTAATAGCTTAGTGAAACTTAAATTTGCCTGTCCTAAATTTGATTTCTTCCTAAAGCTAATGATATTTCTTTTGGAATCCTTGAGAATCCCTCATTAATTACATCTAGAAAATTAATTACATCTAGAGTCTTTGAGTACTGCGTTAACCACACATTGCTCTGTGATGAGTCTGTTAGGATGATGATAAGTTGCATACTTACTTAAGCTTTCATGAATAGTCTTGTTTGCCGCTAGTAAAAAAGTGAACAGCTTTAAATTTTCTAAAGAATCAGAACAGTAAAATGCATGTAATATTTAAAGACTTGTTGGATTACTGGGTGAATTCTTCAATACATTCAAGTAATAACAATCAGAAACAGCGTTGCTAGAATAGAAAGATTTATAGGAGTGAAACAATACCCATTCCAAGTCCAAAGCCTCTTAACCTTTTTGGTTAAGAATGTGGAGACTGAAATGAAAACATATCAGATGGGAATCCCTGCTCTATCATTTGCTAACTGTGTGACCTTGAGCAGTTTAAAGACAAACCCAAACCTCCATTTCCTCATCTATTTGTAAAGTGGGAATAGTAATACTTCCCTCACAGACAGGAGGATTAAATGAGATTATTACTAAAGTGCCCAGAATAAAGTGTCCAGTATTACTAGAATATTGGAAGCTCTAAATGTATTCAGTGTTTCCTCAAATGTAAAAAGAAAAAGATTTAATGAATTAGATGTAGATATAAAAACTCTTTGTAAACTTTTTAGGACTGTTCAAATGTTACATTGATAAGTACTGTTACAGAGTCTGTATCCTCAGCCAGCTGCGTCACCAGGGCTCCTGGTGCAAGTGCCAGAGCCTTGTTTCAAGAAGGACTGCCTCAGAAATACCTCCAGTCCTTGAGAGGAGCTGACAGGCTTCCAGAGCTCCCAGCGTGGCTCTAGTTGTCTGAGTTCAGCCTCAACTTTCATGTTAGTCCTTTCATCTTAGACACATGGAGAGTGAAATGCAGATCCCCACAAAAAGGAATGAAAACTCTGCTTTTATACCCCTCACAGATGTGGACTTCAGGATTCTCGGAAGTTACTTGGGAAATATTGAAGTGATAAAGAATAACCCATGACTGATTTAGTTTCCTGGGTTGACAAAAGAGCTGAGTAAATCCAGTGTGGTATCTTATATTGGATTCTGGGACAGAAAAAGGACATTATTGGGAAAATTCGTGAAATCCAAATAAGGTTGGAAGTTTAACAGTAATGTACCAATATTGGTTCCCAGTTCCTGCTGCTGCTAAGTCGCTTTAGTCATGTCCAACTCTGTGCAACCCCAGAGACAGCAGCCCACCAGGCTCCCCCATCCCTGGGGTTCTCCAGGCAAGAACACTGGAGTGGGTTGTTGGTTCCCTAGTTTTGGACAATATTTCGTGGTTAACAGTAGGGGAAAATGGACTGAGGGGTAGCCATATGGACACTGTCAACTATTTTTGGCAATTTTATGTAAATCTGAATTTATTCCAGAATTTAAAGTTTATTTTTAATAGAAAGGGAACTTTTGGAGCCCATTTGAGTATTTATAATATCTCCTTAATGCTCTTTGACATTAAGGGTGCCTGGCCCAACACAAGATGATTACAGCCAAAGCCCCTTGGCTTGTCTCTGTGAAAGATGTTTATCTTAGTTCTTCTTAAATTGTCTCATAAGAAGCTTAAGGCAGGAATCTATTCAGAGTTTCAGAAAGACTTCCAAGAAAAAGAACTACCTTAATGCAATTAATCATAGGCAGTAAATAGAATAAAAGACAGTCACATATGTGTGGAAAGGTGAGCAGCTGTAAGTATGCCTAAGATTAAATATATTTAGAGTATTTGAAAATAATAGATTTTAGTATAAGAGCCTACCAAGCTTCTATGTCCATGGGATTCTCCAGGCAAGAATACTGGAGTGGGTTACCATTTCCTTCTCCAGGGGATCTTCCTGACCCAGGGATCGAACCCAGGTCTCCCGCATTGGAGGGAGATGCTTTAACCTCTGAGCCACCAGGGAAGCCTTATAAGATACTTAGTATATCTTAACTGTGGGTGAGAAAAAAATCCCAACTGTTTCTAAAGGGATTCAGTGTAAGATGAGAGACCCTGTTACCTTGTTTCACTTCAAAAGTAGTAATATTTCTTTGGGATTTAATTACTTAAGAGTTTCTTTTGACTCACTTAAAAGAAACCAGATGTTCATTAAAACTGGGGAAATGATTTAAAAATGTATAGTTTTATAATCTAATTCTAAAAGCTTGCAATGATCATTTGATGGCTTTATATCAATCTTATGTTATCAGAATTTATTGGTCATCAAATGAAAAAGGGCAATAAACTAATATATGTAACAGATTTCAGTTTGGAATTGCACTATAGTTTTAAAAAGTACTGTTTTGAATAAAAGCTACACTTTGAATATTTTGATTTTAAGATTTAATATTTTATTATAAAAGTAGTACAATTCATATTAGTACAAATTGTTCACATTTGTATTTATCCTTCCAGAGATAACAAACAGTGTATGTAATTTCAGTTATTTGAGTAGCTGTATGAAGTTTGGAAATATGAAAAGGCAAAAATGCCCATAATCCTACCACTTTAATACCACCACTTTTTCACCTTTTGAAAGCCTAGTAGTTATTTTCATCAACCAGTTTTGAGGGGCTTATTTTTTATTACTTTAATATTCACTAAATTATACAGGCTAAAAGAATGCCTAAATTATACAGGCTAAAAGAATTGTGCTCTTGAGAAATGATTTCTGTAAATTATTTATTAGAAATTTACAGAAAAATAATCAATTCAAACTTTGGTACCATTTTTCTCAAAGTGGTATTATTTATTCACCACATTACTCAAAGGGTAAATGTTAACTGGCTTCAGCATCAAGTCATCAGGCACAAGTTTTAACATATTTGGGTACTTGTATACATTGCACTGTTTTAGAGATTTTGAAGCATTTCCTCTCTATAATGAGATTAACTATGGAAAATCTAAAAATCTATTTAAGTAAGTGTCAAGTAAATGGCACCAATATTAAATACTACAGGAGTTCAAAGAAAAGAAAAATTTGGTGGGGAGCTTCACTAGTTAGAGAGGAAGTGCAACCCGAGGTCAGTGTTGATGGACAAGGGGTAGTATTTGCATTTACAAAGATGAACAAGGTAGGTATTTCAGTCAGAAAGAATCTAAGAGCTAATGGACAAAGAGTACAACAGTGTACAACAAAAAACAACCAAAAAGCAGAGAAATCTTGTTGGAGAAAGTTTTGGAAATAAGGTAAATTTTGTCTTTATAGTGGAAGGCTAAAGAATTTGTATTTTATATACAATTAATAGGAGCTTATTGTAGGTGTTAAAAAATTATATATTAATCAGTAGAAGTAAGAAAAGAAATTGAAAACTAGGATATAAGAAATGCTATTTGGATGTTAGACTTGTTAGTTCATAATTACAACCACAGAAGAAAAATGCAGAGATAAAATGCAATAACTTGTTCTTTTTCCTCTTGGTAGATTGATGGAGAAACGAGAGGTTATTCTGTATTGTGACCTTCATGGCCATAGCAAGAAAGAGAACATATTCATGTATGGCTGTGACGGTAGTGATAGATGTAAAGCATTATACTTACAGCAACGAATCTTTCCACTTATGCTGAGCAAAAACTGTCCAGATAAAGTAAGCTCCTTTAAGATTTTGACTTTTCCTTTATTACATATTGTCCATGCAGGACAGCTGAATGGATAGGCTTATTCAGTAAACTGCTTTTTATTTAGTTTTTTTGACTGGTTTATACAGTTGACCATAGAAAGCAATGATGTGAAATGTTTAATAACCAGTAATTTGAAATATAAGGGGAAAGCGCCCACTAGCCTACCACCACACTTGATAAAAGATTTGATTGTTTTTCTCTTAAGGTCAGGAACAAGGCAAGATATCCACTCTTACTTTCAATTCAGCCTTATACTGGAGGTTCTAACAAGTACAGTAAGGGAAGGAAAAAAAAGACAGACTAGAAAGGAAAGGCAGATGTGATTGTCTTCATAGGAAGTCCATGCAATCCACAAGAACTATAACTGAGTGAGTTTAGCAATGTCATAGGATACAGGGTCCATCCACAGAAGCCAGCTGCAGTTCTCTATACTCACAGTGAACAACTGGAAACCAAAATTTAAAACAAAACCATTTACCATAGCTCCAAAATAAGCAAAAGACTCGTGACTGCAAATGGATGCACAAGGGAGTTTTTAAGAGGTGATGGAATTGTTCTATATTCTGATTTGTGGTAGTGTTTTATCAACTAAAAAAAATGCACAACGTGAAAGTTGTGAGTAAGTTTTATTTGGGGCAATATGAGGACTGTAGCCTGGGAGACAGCACATCAGATAGCTCTGAGAAACTGATCCAAAGAGGTAGCGGGAAAGGACACATATATACGTGATTTTAGTAAATGGGAAGTACATGCAGTCAAGCACATATTTGTAGAAAGTTTCTGCTGGTCTTGTGAAGCTTCTGCTAGTCTCGAGAAACAGGCGTCACCATGAAGGATCTTAGTGCTTTTCTAGATATGAGGAGATAATAAGAACTGGGCTCGTAAAATCAGCTCCTGACGGTTATCTTAACTATCTAAAGACCTGTCCTGCCAGTTTCCCTTAGCATAGAGTGTCTCATTCCTGCTTTCCACACTGAACTCCTTCAGGGGAGTATTGGAGGTCAGCAGCTGCTGTAGAACATGACCTAATCCTTATAGAGGTAGATGGCAGACACTCATGGCAAGTGCCAATTTGTTGACAGTTTTTACAAACCTTTACATGTATTAGGGCTTTCTTAGTGGCTCAGTGGTAAAGAACCCACCTGCCAATGCAGGAGATGCAAGTTCGATCCCTGGGTTGGGAAGATTTCCTAGAGAAGGAAATGGCAACCCATTGGGCTACAATCTGTGGGGTCACAGAAGAGTTAGACCTAGTGACTAAACAACAACATATGTGTGTTAACATTCACAGGATGGAACACAGTAAATTTTTTCAATTGTAATTTACAAAAACTCATTGTAGATACTGATGTTATAACAATCTTTTAGGGTAATTTTCAAATTATCTTTCATGTGATAATGCATCAATATCTAAAAATTTACAACACTGATCTTCATTCTTAAATATGTTTAGACTCCTTCCTGTAACAAAGTTAACACTATCAAGAATTGGTCAACTGGGTTTTGAATGCATGTTATATATATATATATATATATAAAGGAATATATATATATAAAGGAATATATAAATATATATATATTTATATATATAAAGGAAAATTTATTTCAGAATTCAAGCCTATAATTCTCAGAAATGTAAATATGTCATCCTTAAAATGAGCTATTTCCACTAATCAGCAAATAAAACAGCTCCAGAAGCTTTTATTTTAGCTTTAGAGAGAATTATGCCTTTGCACACCTAATTTCTCATTTCTAACCCTACTTCCTATGACGGACATTGTGATTAGAAAAGCAATGGGTCTCATTTTTATTTGCTTCTTTTCAGTTTTCATTCTCATCTTGCAAGTTTAATATTCAAAAAAGCAAAGAGGGAACAGGAAGGGTGGTGATGTGGAAAATGGGGATCAGGAACAGCTTCACCATGGAGGCCACTTTTTGTGGATCTACTCTGGGTAAGATTGAGGGCCCCCATTCGTGACTGTCAGAGAGTTAAACCAAAGGAACACATTCAATGTAAGATTCATAGTGTTTGACAACTGGATAGTGAGCACTTTCTTCCTACTTAGATATATACCAGTAATCTAATCAATTCTATAAATAAGATGAATAAACAAATGCCTACTGTGTGTATCTCTATCACATCATTTTCCTTTGTTTAGAAAAGGAAGTTTTAGCACATATATAGTATACCTAAGTGGTGGTTTCATGATCTGATCTTTAATTGCTTGTTTGGGGTTTTTCTTTCAGAAGAGTTCCTACGACTAATGATTTCAAGAAAAAGCAATGCTCATAATTAAAATATCAGAATAGAAATATCGTTAGTAGATTTGCTATTTTTAAAACAAAGTTGACTGGGCTTTGGTTTTTTTTTTTTTAATTGGTTCCTTGAAGTACAATAAAATGTGTGCTCCATTTAAGGAAGCTTTTAGTCACATTTAACATATCCTTAGAATGCCTCATATTAGGGTAACTCACATTATTAGAAAATGTATCGACTCAAAGGAAAGTGCCAGAAATCCAGACATATTACTTCTGGCTAATTTTTAAGCACCTTGAAATTGATATAACACTGTTAATGATGATGAAAACATTAAATATTTATGCAGGTTTTTCTCTAAGTGATGATTAGGGTGCTTATAACTGGTAACCAAGTAGTCCATAACTTTCTGACTGTATTTTCTTCTGCTTTGCAACACAGATTAATCTGTGTTCATTTAAATGTCACCTTTGGTCCAGGTGGTGGAGAGGGAACAAGGGAAAACAGTCAGTTGTTTAATGACCTGCCCCAGTGTAGAAGATCCAGAGGACAGAATATGGAATCATATCAGGTGTTTTGTTTATACTCTGTTTTGCAACTTAGGCCTTCCCACTAAGAAGAAATGTTTAACTCACCATCAAGGGTGGATAAACTTATTGATGTTTTAGGTAATAAAAGAGGCACTCATTTCAACACGAAAGACTTGGAGTCAATGGGATATCACTTTTGTGACTCTCTCTTGGACTACTGTGATCCAGACCGAACCAAGGTAATTAAAGTCCGTTTGCTCATACATCAGACTCCAGATGCCCAGATAACATCACCTGCCTTTGGGCCTGCAGCAGTTTGTTCCTTCTAACATCCTGACTGTTCATTCAGTGTTGTCTATAAATATTCAGTTACTTTAATTAGGAAATAGTTATTTATAATTAACTTACCTATCATTGTCCCCTAGTATTATCAGTGCCTGAAAGAATTAGAAGAAATGGAGAAACATATAAGCTTGGAAAAAGTCATTGATGATTCAGATACTTCTCTGAAAGAAATTACAGTGGATCTAGAGACTAGGTAGGTCACGATAGTGAAAGTAATGTAATTTGCTGTGTTATTCTACCATGCTCTCTAGTGGTTAGGATTCGACTCTCCCACCACCATGACCAGGGTTCCATTCCTGGTTAGGGAAGGCCTGTTATAACAATTCAAGGATGTAATTGTCAGTCTGTACTGAAAATCCTGGCTAGAAATGGAGGAAAAATTTCCCCATGCACATTACTTCAGCCAGACCTCATCAAGACTTCATTTATTCAAATGATATTGAGTACCCACTTTGTACTATATGTGAAAGACATACTCAAATTGTTTTTAATGCTGTCATTACCCACAGAGAATTGACACATTTCTAAGTTAGTGAATGATAAGTGCAAAATTTAACACCAAGGGAATATTACTGGAAGAAGGAAGGTACTAATTTTAGAGCAGTTCCTATAGGAAAAGCAGAACAAATGTTTGATTCTTAACCTTTATAAGTTTTCAGACTTTGAGTTAGTGCCCCTGTTACCTCCAGCAGTGACTCACAAGTTTGTTTGCAGATAGAATATCATTTTGAACTCATGGATTTGTTTATATTTGACATGATCCAATCAATTTCAGTCATCATTCCTCTAATACTCTCTTCTAATGCCTAGAACTATCAAACATCTACACCACCTTTGTAAACATCCGTTTTATAACTAGAACTATTTCTGCCATTCCAATAACATAATAAAGTAAAAGTAACAGTTGAAATTTTAAAACATCACCAAAACATTATGTAAAGTAATTTATTATTTTTTTGTAGTAGCCATGCCTCTGACAGTTCAGAATCCAATGACTCTCAGACTGATCTTCTCAAGTTAAATTCTCAGGTAAAATTGAAATTTTATGCCTATGATATGGATATGCCAAATAGGTACTCTTCTTACTATGACTAACAACCAGGCAAAAAAAAAGGTGTGCAATTGTATAAATTATTATGTAGCATTAATTGTTATTTTCTTATTATGTACCATATCCTTAAATTATAGAATTTTCTAATCTTAGAGTTTTTTAATACCCTTGTTTTATTGATGAGAACAATTAAGATCCAGAGAGATTAAATTACTTTTCAAAAGCCACACTACTTGTTAATAAGAGTTAGTAGCATAACATACATTGCCTGACTGTTAGTCCTATATTCATTTATTTACTTACTTAACAACTATGTACTGAGCTCTGACTTCATGCTTGGGAATAGATCAATGAACAAAATTTTTAAAAAAAATCCTTCCCATCATAGTTTATATTCTAGTTGGTAAGTAAAATGTGAAAGTCACTCAGTCCTGTCTGATTCTTTCCGTGGAGCTCTCCAGGCCAGAATACTGGAGTGGGTAGCTTTTTCCCTTCTCCAGTGAATCTTCCCAAGCCAGGAATCAAACCAGGGTCTCCTGCATTCCAAGTGGATTCTTTACCAACTGAGCAAGTAAAATGTATGATGTGTTAGATGATGAGAAGTGCCTAAGGAGGAAATTAGAGCAGGAGGATGATTAGGGAGTTTAGGTGGATTGTGTAATGAATGTTTGTGCCCCACCACTGATTACACATGTTGAAAATCTAACCCCCAATGTGATGGTATTAAGAGGTGACTAAGACAAGCTTGAACTGAAGGGGATGGAGACATAGAATAAAAGGAAGGCTATCAGAACTTCTTGAATTTTACAGTATGGCTTCAATACTACAGAGCTCTGTAGCTGAGAAACATGTAATGTTCTTGAACACGAGTTTTACAGGTTTTTTTTTTTAATTGAAGTATAGTTGATGTACAGAGTTACAGGTATACAGTATAGTGATCCACGATTTTTAAAGGTTACACTCCGTTTACAGTTATTATAAAATATTGGTTATATTCCCCATGTTGTACAATTATCCTTGTAGCTTATTTTATACATAATAGTTTGTACCTCTTAATCCCCTATCCCTGTATTCTCCCTCTTCCCTTCTCTCTCCCCACTGATAACCACTTGTTTGTTCTGTATATTTGTGAATCTGTTTCTTTTTTGTTATATTCACTAGAATATATTCAGAATTTTCACATTTTTTAGATTCACATACAAGTAATGTCATTCAGTATTTGTTTTTCTCTGACTTAGTTCACTCAGCAGTAATACCCTCCAAGTTCATCCATGTTGCTGCAAATGACAAAATTCCATTCTTCTTTATGGCTGAGTAGTATTCCATGCACATGCATGCACACACACAAACACACATACCACATTTTCTTTACCCATTCATCTGTTAATGGACACTTGATTGCTTCTATATCTTGCTAACTGCAAGTAATGTTGCTGTGAATATTGGGAAGATTGTTACCTTTTCAAACAAATGCTTTTTTTTTTTCCAGATATATGCCCAGGAGTGAAACTGCTGGGTCATGTGGTAGTTCTATTTTTGAGAAACCTCCATACTGTTTTCTATAGTGGATGCACAAATGTACATTCCTACCAGTAGTGTATGAGAGTTCCCTTTTCTCCACAATCTCGCCATCATTTGTTATTTGTTGATGATAGCCACTCTGACAGGTGTGAGGTTGATATTTCATTGTGGTTTCCCTGATGATTAGCTATGTTGAGCATCTTTTCATGTGGTTGTTGGCCATCTGCATTTTCTGTTTGGAAAAATGTTTATTCAGTTTTTCTGCACATTTTTTAAATTAGGTTGTTTTTTTGATGTTGATGGCTGGATATTTCCAGTATCCTTGCCTGGAAAATCTCATGGACAGAGGAGCCTGGAGGGCTGCGGTCCATGGGGTCGCAAAGAGTCAGGCATGACTGAGTGACTAACACTTATATGGCAGTTTATATATGTTGAATATTAACCCTTATCAATTACATCATTTGTAAAGTATTTTCTCCCACTCAGTAGGTGGTGGTTTTTTCATTTGGTTTTTGCTTTCCTTTGCTGTGCAAATTATTTTAATTAGATCCCATTTATTATTATTTCCTTTGCTTTAGGAGATAGATATAAAAAATATGGGTACAATTTATGTCAGACTGTCCTGCCTATGCCTTCCTCGAGGAGTTTTATGGTTTCTGGTCTTACATTTAGGTCTGTAATCCATTTTTAGTTTACTTTTGTATGTGGTGTTAGAAAATGTTCTGATTTCATTCTTCTGCATGTAGCTGTCCAGTTTTCCCACCCCTGCCTTTGGAAGAGACTCTGTTTTCCATTGCCTATTCTTGCCCCTTTGTTGTAGATTAGTCGACCATATGTGTGTGGGTTTATTTCTGGGCTCTCTATTTTGTTCCATTGGTCTTTGTATTTATTTTTGTGCTAGTGCCATATTTTGATTACTAAAGCTTTGTAGTATAGTCTGAAGTCAGGGAGCATGATTCCTTCAGCTCTATTCCTCTTTCTCAAGATTGTTTTGCCTATTCAGGGTCTTCCATGTTTGCATAAAATTTTTTTATTATTCTAATTCTGTGAAAAGTGCCATTAGTATTTTGATAGTGATTGCATTGAAACTGTAGGTTGCCATGGATAGTTATGGTCATTTTAACAATATTAATTCTTCTAACCCAAGAACACAGTGGATCTTTCCATCTGTTTGTGTCAGCAAGATAAGTTTTTAAAAGCCCCAAAGGGACTAAGAGATCATCAGGGACGTTAATGCTTAGGTTTTAACAGGGCAGATGGCTTCCATTGAAGGCCATGGAGGTAGGCTGTCTGGAGCTGTATTCTGTGGTGTGGACAGAGTACTGACAGAGAGGCAGGTATAAGTGGCAGCCTGCCAAGCTGCTGGATGATACTGCCACCCCAGTGGATCCAGAAGGCAGATCACGGAGGCACGAGGATTATTCATGACCATGAAGATCCCATTGAATCTCCTTTACTAGGTTTTGTGCTTGCTTGGGACCCATCACCTCATCCTTCTTTGCTTTTTCTCCCTTTTACAATGGGAATGTCTGTCCTATGCCCGTCCCTCAGTGGTACTTTGGAAGCACGTAACTTGGTCATGGTTTCACAACTGGACAGGAAATTTACCGTAGGATGATCTGTATTTTGAGTTTCATCCATATCTGATTTAGATGATATTTAGCTAGGACTTTGGAGTTTAGAGTTGATACTGGAATGAGTTAAGACATTAAGAGTTATTGGAATGGAACGAATGAACTTTGAGAAGCTTGTCAATGTGGGAGGTGTAGGGGGTGGAATGGCCTGGATATTCTGTCTCCCAGAAGTCATATGTTGACATTATAATGCCCAGTATATTATGGTACTAGAAGGTGGGGCCTTTGGGGGTGATTATGTCATGAGGGCCGAGCCATCTGAAAGGGATTAGCGCCTTGTAAAGAGGGCCCAGAGAGATCTCTAGCCCCTTCTGCCTTGTTAGGATGCAACAGACAGTCCATAAACCAAAAAGAAGCTCT